>BSYR01000010.1:76570000-77820000 GCA_030270665.1 Hibiscus trionum | reverse complement strand
CTCTAAAATAGATAAGAAGGTGATGAAGTACAATAGGTACTTATGACCGATCTTAGCCTCTATGTTTTCCTGGTGCAGCCCATTTGTGTTGTGCCGAACATTCTGAGGGTTGTTTGACTGAATGAATACATAACTTTGTACTTTCTGGTTTATTCTCTATTCTTATAACTCAAGTCTAACTTCTACCCGCAATTGATTGGCTCCAAATGATTTTCAAGATACAAGAGATTTGTGTCTGTAGCTCCAAAATAACATGTTTTCTTTAACACCGAAGCTTTTTGAAAGAGAATATCCTGTGGAACATTCTTTTTTAGGTATTTATGACCTGTCTCAACCTTAATGTTTTCCTGGTGCAGCCCATTTGTGTTGTACAACACATTATGGGGGTTGTTTACTGAATGAATAAACAACTTTGTACTTTCTGATTCATTCTCTATTCGTATGACACCAATATAACTTCTAAAACAAATGATTGGCTCCAAATGATTTTCAAGGGACAAAAGATTTGTGTGTCTAGCGCCAAAATAACACGTTTTCTTCAAAACAGAGCTATTTAATAGAGAAATATTCTCTTGAATAGAGAAGAAGGTGATGAAGTACAACATGTACTTATGACCGATCTCAACCTCGATGTTTTCCTGGTGCAGCCCATTTGTGTTGTGTCGAACATTCTGAGGGTTGTTTGACCGAATGAATACATTACTTTGTACTTTTTGATTTATTCTCTATTCTTATAACTCAAGTTTAACTTCTACCCACAAATGATTGGCTCCAAATGATTTTCAAGGGACAAGAGATTTTTATCTGTAGCTCCAAAATAATATGATTTCTTTAAAACCGAAGCTTTTTGAAAGAGAATATCCTGTGGAACTTTCTTTTTTACGTACTTATGACCTGTCTCAACCTTAATGTTTTCCTGGTGCAGCCCATTTGTGCTGTGCCAAACATTCTGGGGGTTGTTTACTGAATGAATACACAACTTTGCACTTTCTGATTCAATATCTTTTCTTATGACACCAATATAACTTCTAACACAAATGATTGGCTCTAAATGATTTTCAAGGGACAAGAGATTTGTGCCTCTACCACCAAAATAACACGTTTTCTTCGAAATAGATCTTTTTAAAAGAGAAATATTCTCTTGAATAGAGAAGAAGGTGATGAACTACAACAGGTACTTATGACCGATCCCAGCCTCGATGTTTTCCTGGTGCAGCCCGTTTGTGTTGTACCGAACATTCTGATGGTTGTTTGACTGAAGTATTTACATAACTTTTTTCTTTCTTATTTATTCTCTATTCTTATAACTCAAGTTTAACTTCTACCCAAAAATGATTGGCTCCAAATGATTTTCAAGGTACAAGAGATTTGTGTCTGTAGCTCCAAAATAAAACGTTCTCTTTAAAAACAAAGCTTTTTGTAAGAGAATATCATGTGGGACTTTCTTTTTAGGTACTTATGACCTGTCTCAACCTTAATGTTTTCATGGTGCGGCCCATTTGTGTTGTGCCGAACATTCTAGGGGTTGTTTACTGAATGAATACACAACTTTGCACTTTTTGATTCATTCTCTTTTCTTATGACACCAATATAACTTCTAACACAAATGATTGGCTCCAAATGATTTTCAAGGTAGAAGAGATTGTGTTTCTAGCGCTAAAATAACACGTTTTCTTCGAAACAGAGCATTTTAATAGAGAAATATTCTCTTGAATGGAGAAGAAGGTGATGAAGTACAACAAATACTTATGACCGATCTCAGCCTCGATGTTTTCCTAGTGCAGCCCATTTGTGTTGTGCTGAACATTCTGAGGGTTGTTTGACTGAATGAATACATAACTTTGTACCTTCTGATTTATTCTCTATTCTTATAACTCAAGTTTAACTTCTAACCACAAATGATTGTGTAACACCCCTCGCCCGGGTTAGGAGCGATGAGCATTATCGGAACAGAACAAAACAGAATATCATTCAGAAAACCGAAACAAGATTGGTTTCATAATAGCAAACCCTATTAATTCGCATGTGGAAAGTGGGCTAAGAAAAATTTTCTAACATAACATAGACTAATTAGTTAATTAACTATACTAAACCTTATCAATTTTACAAACCCCTTTAACCTTTTCATACTATCTTATTAAGGATCAAATTCGGTTACTTACAACTACCAATTTAAAGATTCGCTCTTAATCCATTCGAAGCATTAAGCCATTCATGTTAACAAATTTTATTAGACATGTTCTTATGGTTACAAATTGATTCCAATTAGAGAAATTATCTTAAGCTTGTCGAACAACCTAGATTCTTTAAATATAATGCCATTCGAAAAGCCTACTTAATTATTCAGGGTTATTTCGAATCATACAAAACGTTACAATGTATCACTAGTTATTAAAATCACAAATAACATGCCAACCATACATGACCACACGTACTAACATAATAACCTTTCATTAAGCATGCTTGAATTACAAAATACCATTCTAGCAAGATGCTCCTTAAGCCAAATCAAGCTATCATTCTATATTTACAAAAAAAAGAACTATTGCAAGACCACTAAGCTTGACTTACATATTTACAACAAAACAGAAAAAATGAGACCTACAAACTAATTACAAAACATGCTACTAGCTAGAGGTGGCAAACGGGTCAATTGGTTCGGGTTCGGTTCGGGTCATTTCGGTTTCGGTTATTTCGGGTCTGATATCATTTGGTTCAGATTCGGTTCGGTTCGGGTTCGGTTCGGTTCCAGTTCGGTTCTATTGTTCGGTTGATTTTCGGGTCGGTTGATTTTCGGTTCAGTTGATTTTCGGTTCTGTTCGGTTTGGATCGGTTCGGGTCAATTTCTGGTTGATGGGAGATCGGTCGGTTTTAATCAAGTTTTTAGGTTGGTCAGTTTTTTTACACCCTTTATATGGCTTTATAAAGCCAATATATTTAACTTTTTGGTGAGTTGTGCGATTGTTCATATCTCATCTTTTTTTATTTCTATTAATATCTTTTATTTATTTCGGGTTGTCTTCGGTTCGGGTCCATTCGGTTCGGTTTCATTCGGTTCCATTCGGTTCGGGTCTATCGGTTCGGGTCCATTTCGGTTCAACTAAAAATCAGTTCATTTTCGGTTCGGTTTCGGTTCGGTTTCGGGTTTCGGGTCAAATTTCGGGTAAGCATGTTCGGTTCGGTTTCGGGTAAATCGGTTCGGTTTTCGGGTCTCGGGTCAAGTTTGCCAGGTCTACTACTAGCCTTCAAACTAGCAATCAATGAGCATACAATAAGTTCAAACACCATCGTAGATTAAGACTAAAGTCAAACAAAATGAGATGAACATCTAAACAGATTTCCAAGCCACCATCTAAGAGTCTAATTACAAGACTTATATCATACATTTTCCTGACTTGTGATTTGCTCTGATCATAAATGCTAGCTTTAAGCCCAAGAAACCCTGCTATTTGGGAAGAAGGAAACAAAGGAGCGTTAAGTAAAAAAATGTACTTAGCGAGGTAATTTCTAAAACTAATTCATTCTTTAATTAACTTATGATCATCCTTCAGGTTACTTAGCTAGGCTTATTAGCACCTAAAGCATCACCTAACTAAGCTTAGCATACTCAAGCCTCAATTAACTTCATACATTTCATGAACAATCATTCATAGCATAAGACCATACATCATTTCAATTTACATCATGTTTATCACCATGCTTCACGTTCAAACAAGCAAGAGTCATTCAAACATATCATTGAATCATCAATCATTCATAAGAAAATTATAGAACATATTAGGCATGTCATTCGAATAGGATCATTATCCATGAATCAAACATTTCAAGCATACCACATTGCATTATAACCTCATTCAAAAGGACCATTGTCCACATTGCTCATGTATTAAACATTTCAAGCATACCACATTGCATTATAACCTCATTCGAAAGGACTATTGTCCACATTGCTCATGTATCAAACATTTCAAGCATACCACATTGCATTATAACCTTATTCGAAAGGACCATTGTCCATATTACTCATGAATCAAACATAGATCATTTCATGGCATGTCAATTATCATTTCTTTTATCCACTTCATAAGCTTATAATAATCATATGCATTTCGTTTATTTGCCCTGGGTAGAGTAAAAGGATTAGGTAAACAAGTCAACAGGGGTACCAAGTACCAAACAGGGGTTGCACTAAGCAACAAGTCAGGGGATGCTCAATAGCATCAATATGTCTTGGACACCAATCAAGATATCATTTGATCAACAAGGAAATGCAGTAAGCGTTTTAGGTGCCAATTATCATTTCAGAGAGTACACTAGGTACTAAACAGGGGAGCTCAAACTCTAGGCATGCCTTTATACCTAAGACCTCTAATCGACCAAGGGCTTTATAAATCTTTCTAATTATCACACACTTCATTTATATCATCCATCAATTAATTTATCAAGTTCATTTGCATAATCTAAGATACATACTTATCTTGACATGTAATTTCACAATTTCATACAAGGCATACCAAGTAGTTTCATATCAAAATCGATCATCATCAATACATTAGTAAAACAGCAGAATTTCATGTATTTACAAGCTCATATCAAACATAGCAAATAAATCTCACAAGGGCAGTCCACATTTACATACAATCAAGGCATTAACAATGATTCATTTTATGCTTCCATTTTTATATTAGCCTCCTTCTCTTACTAAACAATTTACCAGCTTTGAATTAAGTCCAATTCATGCATTACATATAAATTAAATTACATAAGGGAAATAGGTTGGTTAGAACACTAGTCCTAACCCTAAAGCAATTACACTCACGATACTCCTTTAAGCTTGATATTTGATTATAATGCTTTTATTTCTCCCCCTTGATTGACCAACCTTTGCCTCCTCTAAAGATTCTTCACAAACTTGATCTTAACACTCAAACACAAACGTATACAAACTATATTAGAGATCAATTAAATCACATTAACTCTTTGACACAATTACAAACATTAACATCCAGAACAGTTTTTCATTTAAATAGTTTGAGGACCAGTTACCATTTTGACCATAACTTCTTACTCACTAATCCAAATTTCACTTATCATACACCTTTAAAAAGGTAATTCACTCAGTTTACCAACCATATAAACCTCATATTTTTATCTCTTCTGAGTTAATATAGTTTAATACTTAAACACAATCATTTTAACAGACCTAGACAGTTTGTACTGCTTAACTTCTTTAATCTATAACTCCTAGCTCACATACTGAAATTCAATTACGTTTTCTCTCAATGATAATCGACATTCCAAAGTTCACACCATAAAAATTTCAGCTCAAAATACGTTATATCCTATTTTTGGTGAATTTTCAAAGTGACAGCTCAAGGCTTAGATTTTCTGGACAGCTTACTCCTTATACACTTTGAATTTTAATTCCACCTATTTACCTCAATTTATTCCCAAAACCATTTATAACATGATTCATACTATCCTTTAACATCATTTTTAAGTCCTTAGTAATTCCTATAACTAACAGACAAGTCCTCAAATTTCATGAAATTTCTAGATTAGTCCATTCTCATGCTTCAAGTGACTAGCTTCCTTAATTCACCAAATTAGGCCATTTTAAGTTCTATTCAAGTCTCCAATCTTATTCTAATATAATCCCCTGATTCTAAACTTCAATTTAAGCACTGAATTTTTTGTAATTCAGGTCCCTCAATTTCTTAATTTTATTCAAAACAGTCCATATTTCTAGTTTTACTTCATTACACGATCAGCCTGTTCTAAAGTGGAATTATCCTATACAAAAATCATCCTTCATGCAATTAATCACTTCTAACATATTTTTACTTTGATTAGCTATCATTTTCACCTGCAGAGCATTTCCCAATTCGAACCAAAACATCTTCAATTTTACAAATTTCGGCAGCATGCTATTCCAATTGAGTTTGAGTATATAATTGTTTATGTAAATAATTCCTTTCATAATTTTATTTACTTCTTGATCTAACTTGACTCTCAACAAGTTATTTTATCTAACATGCAAAAATTATCAATTTTCAGAATTCACATCTCTAATTAACACTTAAACTAACAAGGATTTCATGAAGAGAAATGAAAATGATTCCAACACTTACTTGAATTTTAAACATGCATGAAGCCTATCATCTCCTTTAAAACCTCTTCTCTTCAAAACTCCATTTTCCCTCTTGATTTTAAGCTAAAAAGGCAGATTTTCTCTCAAGCTTTCTTTCTCTCTTATTCTCTCACATACACGACAACACTAGGGAAAGATAGGAGAAGGTGGACATAACCCTTAATTTGGGGATTATGTTGGATTATTATTTTACCCAAATGCCCTCCCCTAGACTTCTAAGTTTACTTTTGACTAAGGGCAGCCCAAATAATCATGAAATTTAGCATGCAACTTTTGTATTTTGTTTCCTCTTTAATTTGGTCATTAATCAGGGACATATATAATTTCAATCTTCTTATAATTTGGCCCGATTTTCACTAAGTTGTTCATATCTATTCTAATTATTTTAACTCACTAAATCTCTTAGTTTGATCATGTTATAATTAAATCAGTGTTCAACTAAGTTATCATCTTGACTCACTCAATTCAACCCTTCAATTCGAATACCCAATTTTTCTATAATTTCGAGTTAATACAATAATCTCCAATTGAAGGAAATTCAGGGACTAAATTGAATCAATTGATTAATTATGAACTTATTTACTTTCAAAGAACAAATCAATACTCTAATTTAATGAGTTAAATTCTAGGACGGAAAGGTGGATGTTACAGATTGGCTCCAAATGATTTCCAAGGTACAAGAGATTTGTGTCTGTAGCTCCAAAATAACACGTTTTCTTTAAAATCGAAGCTTTTTGAAAGAGAATGTCCTGTAGAACTTTCTTTTTTAGGTACTTATGAGCTGTCTCAACCATGATGTTTTCTTGGTGCCACCCATTTATGTTGTGCCAAACATTCTGGGGGTTGTTTCATTAATGAGTACACAACTTTTCACTTTCTGATTCATTATCTTTTCTTATGACACCAATATAACTTCCAACTCAAATGATTGGCTCCGAATGATTTTCAAGGGACAAGAGATTTGTGTCTCTAGCACCAAAATAACATGTTTTCTTCGAAACATAGCTTTTTAAAAGAGAAATATTCTTTTGAATAGAGAAGAAAGTGATGCAGTACAACAGGTAGTTATGATCGATCTCAGCCTCGATGTTTTCCTAGTGTAGCCCATTTGTATTGTGCTGAACATTTTGGGGGTTGTTTACTGAATGAATACATCACTTTCTGATTCATTATCTTTTCTTATAACTCAAGTTTAACTTCTAACCACAAATGATTAGCTCTAAATGATTTTCAAGGGACAAGAGATTTGTGTCTGTAGCACCAAAATAACATGTTTTCTTTAAAACCGAAGCATTTTAAAAGAGAAGAAGGTGATGAAGTATATCAGGTACTTATAACCGAACTCAGCCTCGATGTTTTCCTGGTGCAGCCCATTTGTGTTGTGCCGAACATTCTGAGCGTTGTTTGAGTGAATGAATACACAACTTTCTACTTTCTAATTCATTCTCTCTTCTTATAACTCAAGTTTAACTTCTATCCACAAATGATTGGCTCTAAATTATTTTCAAGGGACAAGAGATTTGTGTCTGTAGCACCAAAATAACACATTTTCTTAAAAAATGAAGCTTTTTGAAATAAAATATCTTGTAGAATTTTTTTTTAGGTACTTATGACATTTCTCAACCTTGATGTTTTCCTGGTGCAGCCCATTTGTCTTGTGTCGTATATTCTGGGGTTGTTTACTGAATGAATACACAACTTTGGACTTTCTGATTCATTCTCTTTTCTTATGACACCAGTATAACTTCTAAAACAAATGATTGGCTCCAAATTATTTTCAAGGGACAAGAGATTTTTGTGTCTAGCGCCAAAATAACATGTTTTCTTCAAAACATATCTTTTTAATAGAGAAATATTCTCTTGAATAGAGAAGAAGGTGATGAAGTACAACATGTACTTATGACCGATCTCAGCCTCGATGTTGTCCTGGTGCAGCCTATTTGTGTTGTGCCAAACATTCTGAGCGTTGTTTGAGTGAATGAATACACAACTTTCTAATTTCTAATTCATTCTCTATTCTTATAACTCAAGTTTAACTTCTATCCACAAAGGATTAGCTCCAAATGATTTTCAAGGGACAAGAGATTTGTGTCTGTAGCACCAAAATAACACATTTTCTTTAAAAATAAAGCTTTTTGAAATATAATATCCTATAGAACTTTCTTTTTTAGGTAATTATGACATTTCTCAACCTTGATGTTTTATTGGTGCCGCCCATTTATGTTGTGTTGAACATTCTAGGGGTTGTTTACTGAATGAGTACACAACTTTGTACTTTCTGATTCATTATCTTTTCTTATGACACCAATATAACTTCCAACACAAATGATTGGCTCCGAATAATTTTCTAGGGACAAGAAATTTGTGTATCTAGCACCAAAATAACACGTTTTCTTCGAATCAGAGTTTTTTAAAAGAGAAATATTTTCTAAAATAGAGAAGAAGGTGATGAAGTACAACATGTACTTATGACCAATCTCAGCCTCGTTGTTTTCCTGGTGCAGCCCATTTGTGTTGTGCCGAACATTCTGGGGGTTGTTTGACTGAATGAATACATAACTTTGTACTTTCTGATTTATTCTTTATTCTTATAACCCAAGTTTAACTTCTACCCACAAATGATTGGCTCCAAATGATTTTCAAGGGACAAGAGATTTGTGTATGTAGCTACAAAATAACACATTTTCTTTAAAATCGAAACTTTTTGAAAGAGAATATCCTATGGAACTTTCTTTTTTAGGTACTTATGGCCTGTCTCAACCTTAATGTTTTCCTAGTGCAGCCCAACTTTGTTGTGCCGAACATTCTGGGGGTTGTTTACTAAATGAATACACAACTTTGCACTTTCTGATTCATTCTCTTTTCTTATGACACCAATATAACTTCTAACACAAGTGATTGGCTCCAAATGATTTTCAAGGGATGAGAGATTTGTGTGCCTAGCGCCAAAATAACACATTTTCTTCGAAATAGAGCTTTTTAATAGAGAAATATTCTCTTGAATAGAGAAGAAGGTGATGAAGTACAGCAGGTACTTATAACCGATCTCAACCTCAATGTTTTCCTGGTGCAACCCATTTGTGTTGTGCCGAACATTCTGAGGGTTGTTTGACTGAATGAATACACAATTTCTACTTTCTAATTCATTCTCTATTCTTATAAATCAAGTTTAACTTCTACCCACAAATGATTGGCTCCAAATGATTTTCAAGGGACAAGAGATTTTTATCTGTAGCTCCAAAATAACACGATTTCTTTAAAACCGAAGCTTGTTGAAAGAGAATATCTTGTAGAACTTTCTTTTTAGGTACTTATGACATGTCTCAACCTTGATGTTTTCCTGGTGCCGCCCATTTATGTTGTGCCGAACATTTTGGGGGTTGTTTACTGAATGAATTCACAACTTTGCACTTTTTGATTCATTATCTTTTCTTATGAAACTAATATAACTTCTAACAAAAATGATTGGCTCCAAATGATTTTCAAGGGACAAGAGATTTGAGTCTCTATCACCAAAATAACACGTTTTCTTCGAAACAAAGCTTTTTAAAAGAGAAATATTCTCTTGAATAGAGAAGAATGTGATAAAGTACAGTAGGTACTTATGACCAATCTCAACCTCGATGTTTTCTTGGTGCAACCCATTTGTGTTGTGCCTGAACATTCGATGTTTGTTTGACTGAATGAATACACAACTTTGTTTTTTTCTGATTCATTCTCTATTCTTATAAGCCCAATTTAACTTCTACCCTAAAATGTTTGGCTCCAAATGATTTTCAAGGGACAAGAGATTTGTGTTTGTAGCACCAAAATAACATGTTTTCTTTTAAAAACGAAGCTTTTTAAAAGAGAATGTCTTGTGGAACTTTCTTTTTTAGGCACTTATGACCGGTCTCAACCTTGATGTTTTCCTAGTGCAGCCCATTTTTGTTGTGCCGAACATTCTGGGGTTGTTTACTGAATGAATACGCAACTTTGCACTTTCTGATTCATTCTCTTTTCTTATGACACCAATATAACTTCAAACACAAATGATTATCTCCAAATGACTTTGAAGGGACAAGAGATTTGTGTATGTAGCACCAAAATAACATGTTTTCTTTGAAAAAGGCTTTTTAAAAGAGAAATATTCTCTTGAATAGAGAAGAAGGTGATAAAGTCAATAGGTACTTATGACTGTTCTCAACCTCAATGTCTTCCTGGTGCAACCCATTTGTGTTGTGCCGAACATTTGAGGGGTTTTTGACTGAATGAATACACAATTTTGTACTTTCTGGTTCATTCTCTATTCTTATAAGCCCAATTCAACTTTTACCCTAAAATGATTGGCTCCAAATGATTTTCAAGGGACAAGATATTTGTGTCATTGACATCCAAATAACATGTTTTCTTTAGAATGGATGTTTTTAAAAGAGAATTTCTTGTGCAACATTCTTTTTCGTATGCAATAATTATAGAGATATTCTATTGAATAGAGTAGAAGGTGATGAAGTACATCAGATACTTATGACCGTTCTCAGCCTCATGTTTTCCTAGTGCAGCCCATTTATGTTGTGCTGAATATTGGGGGCTGTTTTACTGAACGAATACATATCTTTGTACTTTCTAATTCATTCTTTATTCTTATTACTCTAAACACTTACCTACAAATGATTGTTGCCGACTGATTTTCAATGGACAATAAATTTGTGTTGCTAGCACCAAAATTACACGATCTCTTCAGAATGAATCTTTTGAGCACCTTCTAAAATGTTATTTAGTTACAACTCACCTTTCTAAGAGTCTTTCTTGGTCAATTAGAACTGCCTAACTATTACAGTTGAGCATGAGGTTCATTGTAGTTCATAATGTTTAATAGTTCATGACGTACTTGAAAGTTGCAAGTATTGATGTTTTTGGTTCTCAATAACTCCATCTGCCTCGATACAAAAATTCTTGAAACTTGTAGCTCTAATTTGTTTGTGTCAGAATATTTTATTTAAATAATTCCCTCATTTGCTTTCTTTTTTTGTTACTTTGATGTTTTGTAAATGAACTTTACAAATTATTGCACTTGCCTGAGAAGAAAAATTGGTGGCTTGATAAAGCAATATCGATTTGATGGATGTGAAGGCAAAGCCACAAAGGGGTTAATAATTGTAGATTTAATGTTATTAATTATACTAAACATGGCCGTGGTCTTTCTAACAAAGAGTATCCTATCTGAAACTTTCTTTTTTGTAACCAATAAGTAAAGAGAGATTTTATTGAAAGAGATGGTGATAAAGTACAGGAGGTAGTTATGATGCTCTCAGCCCTGATGTTTCCTTGGTAAAGCCTTTTTGTGCTATGAAGAACATCCGAGTGGTTATTTGACTGAAGTAATATACAACTTCCTACTTTTCGATTCATTCTCTATTCTTATAACTCCGGTTTAACGTCTCCCCACAGTTGATTATGACCAAAATATTATCAAAGGACATGAAATATGGGTTCGTAGCACCAAAATAGCATGATTTTAGTGACCAAATTGCAAAGGTTGCAAAACTTAGGTGCCAATCTGTAAACCCTAAGTCTGATGGCCCTTTTTGTAATTTACCCATTAATTAGGGTAAAAAGGCAATAATGGCTTTTCATATGCCAGTTGAGTGTTCAGCTGCATCTCTCTCTCGATTAACATTCGATCAAGCTCTGATCAAGGGACCGCCGCCGTCCGTTCGTCGTTCCGATGTCACCGGTGTGCTCACCGTGGCCGCGCGAGACAAACCCTTCCCTCCATCGCCCGTGCGTCGCCGTCCCTTGCCCGCAAATCGTTCGAAACCCTTCGGGTTTCTTCGTGCCACCGTCCTCACTGCCCTCCTACTGTCGCTTCGAGTCTGGGTAAGCGCAATTGTTCACGGCTGAGTGTTGGGTCGGGTTTGGAGAGGGTTCCGGTCGCCGCTGCTGGAACCTAGTTTAAGGATTTGGGAATAATTTGAAAATAAGGGTTTGTGAATTAGGTTTTGAAAAATCTAAATTGGGGGAAAAATTAGGGATTAAACCAACCTGATTTTTGAACCAGACCGGACCACTGTGTTGAACCGAACCCGTACTTAGACCGAACTAAGAAAATCGAACCGATCTAGACCCCTTAAACTGAACCGAACATTTGTAACCAAACTAGGTGACGTCAGCAATGATGTCATCTATTGATGATGGTGTTGACGCAAGTTGCTGACGTCAACGTTGACTTTTTGGGGTCTAAGTCAACTCTATGTTTTTCAATGCCCCGGTTCTAGATTTGCAGCCCGTTTTTCTAAATTCGATCCCGAACAACTGTTTTTGACCTTTTTAATTAATTTATGCTTAGAGAGAAATTGTGTAAAGTGGTTTCTGAATCAGATTTCTTTTGCATTCATTTGACATGGATTCGGACACCGAGATTCTTCCTCCTCCTCCGCTTGGTCGACCTCCTACATCTCAGCCTTCGAGTTCTATGCGTACGTGTAATTAAATAAGTTTCTGTTTAGTATCTTGTGGCATAGTAGTAGTGAAATCTTACATAGTGTTACCCTTGTAGGTGTCGATCTTGTTCAGCTCGTTAGTAGATTTGAGCGTGGGAGATGTCACTCCTGATGTTGAGTTGTTAGCTGTCTGAGGTGTGTTCTCTACTTGTGTTATATTATCTTTGTTGTTGTTGTATGATGTCTGACTTGTGAAAATATGTTGTGATCTGAGCTATGTGCTATGCTTGTGTAATTCTGTTAAGCATCATACATCGGAATTTGAATAACTTATGTCGGATTAAATGATCATGCATTTCCGGATTAATAATGTTTGCATTCAGACTAGAATCGGATTTCCATTTCATATCATTCGGGTTGGGAAATGTACGAAGGAAGATCATTGGTTTCACCCTTCGGTCTGAATTCCACTTCGGACTTGTTGACGATGTAGAGAGTGGTTCCGGGGAACCTTACTCTTCGGACGATGATGTAGATGGATTCATGACATAGACTTAGGTGCATCATGCTTTGCATATCTGTGTACTTAAATGACTATGTTGAGTGTATGATTCTTGTGATATTCTCTCTGATGCACTTTAGAGACACATTGAGCTTAATAGCTGACTCCCCCTTAGCTTCTAGTTCAGATTCTCAGACATAGAAGTTCGGTACTTAGAGGACCACATTTTATCAGATTATTTCAGTTTTTAGTATGGACGTTTCAGATTTACATATTATTTATTTTATTTTAGATTATTATTTTGGGATTTATGTAATTTCGGATACATATGTTTTTATTTTGGGTTTTTAACTGTTTTAACATGCATGAGAATTTTTATGTGGATTTTTATAAGTAATCTATTTTGTGATGTTTTCATTTAAACGGACGCGTTTTGAAAAATGGAATTTAATGTGAAACGACACCGTTTTAATAAATAATTCAAATATTAAGTTTTCGAAATTTAATTATCATTTTACTTGCGGGACACGTTTTCAACCCGGCTTCCTAGATTCAGCCCATAACCTTTGGGTCCGGTTTAGGGGGTTACAAGAATATCATGTGGAACTTTCTTTTTTAGATACTTATGACCGGTCTCAGCCTCGATGTTTTCCTGGTGCAGCCCATTTGTGTTGTGCAGAACGTTCTGGAGGTTGTTTGACTGAATGAATACACAACTTTGTACATTCTAATTCATTCTCTTTTCTTATAATGCCAATATAAGTTCTACCCACAAATGATTGGCTGCAAATAATTTTCAAGGGATAAGAGATTTGTGTCGCTAGCACCAAAATATCGTGTTCTCTTCGAAACAGAGCTTTTTAAAAGAGAAATATTCTCTTGAATAGAGAAGAATGTAATGAAGCACAATAGGTATTTATGACTGGTCTCAACCTCGATGTTTTCCTGGTGCAACCTATTTGTGTTGTGTCGAACATTTGAGGGTTGTTTGACTGAATGAATACACAACTTTGTACTTTCTGATTCATTCTCAATTCTTATAAGTCTAATTTAACTTCTACCCTCAAATGATTGGCTCCAAATGATTTTCAAGGTACAAGAGATTTGTGCCGCTAACACCGAAACAACATGTTTTCTTCGGAACGAATGTTTTTAAAAGATAATTCAATTTGGAACTTTATTTTCTGTATGCAATAAATATAGAGATATTCTCTTGAATAGAGAAGAAGGTGATGAATTACATTAGGTACTTATGATAGTTCTCAGTCTTGATGTTTTCCTAGTGTAACCCATTTGTGTTGTGTTGAACATTTGGGGATTGTTTGACTGAACGAATACACATCTTTCTACTTTCTGATTCATTCTCTATTCTTACTACGCTAATTTAACACTTACCTACAAATGATTGTCGCCAGTTGATTTTCAAGGGATAATAAATCTATGTTGCTAGCACCAAAATTACACGATTTCTTCTGAATGATGCTTTGACCACCTTCTAAAAGGTTATTTAGTTACAACTCACTTTTCTAAGAGTCTTTCTTGGTGAATTTGAACTGCCTAGCTATTATAGTTGAGCATGAGGTTCATTTTAGTTCATAGTGTTTAGTAGTTCATGATATACTTGAAAGATGCAAGTACTGTTGTTTTTTGTTCTCAATAATTGCATCTGCCTCTATACTAGAATTCTTGAAACTTGTAGCTCTAATTTGAATGTGTCGGATTATTTTATTTAGAATAATTCCCTCCTTTGCTTTTTTTTGTTGCTTTGTAAATTGTAATCACCTATTTTGTCCGGGGCGTTAACTCATTTTCTTTTTTCTTAATAATGGGCTTTAATACTTTTGATTAATTATATATGTATATCACATGATTAAAAATAAGAAAGAAAAAGAAAGAAAAAACAGTATATGTATATATATATATATTATTACTATTAGAGTTATTAATATAATATAGTGTTATCTATTATTATTACTTATTATCCATTATCATTATCATAATTATTATTACTATTATTAAGAAAATAAAACACATGAATAAATAAAAGCCCAAATCTTGTTTGAATTAAATAAACATAGTCCATACATTGATTAAAAAATAATAAGAGTCCAAGTAAGTAAGCCCGAAATAATACAGCCCAGCCCAAAAAGAAACCCTAATCTAAACCTAATTAACTCTATCTCATGTGCAGCCGCCGCATCATCAAGGACCGTTGGATCGAGCGCGCAATCAACGGACCAGATCAGCCCTGGAATGAAAAAACCCTAGGCGTCGTCCTATTGCTCCAGCGCCACACTCTCTCCACCGTCGGATCACGCGAAGATCCAAGGGCCCAGATCGCGTCTGAAGAAAACCCTAATTAGGGTGTCACCAAGCCATAGCGCCGCGCATGCCTCAGCCGTCCGATCTGGAACGCATCGGACGGCTCAGATGAGCCCAGGGATCCCACGCGCGACCTTTCGGTGACCAACGCGCGCGCGTCAGCCATATCCGTGACCCCTCTGACCGGCACGCCTTGCTGCCCCTCCCATTTCGGAATGACCGACATGCAACAGAAAACAACACAGTCGTCAGAACCCAAAAACAGCAAAAAAAAGACAACAAACGCAGAGGCAATTAAAACTCAACAAGAAGAATTCAGCTTTATGATACATCTCAGTTATATAGGAAACCGAAGACAAGATAGAGAGAACATCAGGGAGGGAGAGATTGAAAAAAAAAACCATTGTATTCGGAATTTTTTCAGAGAGAAATAACAGAAAAAAGCCTTCTGAGGTAGCGTTTCTCTTTGATCTTTCGATTGCATGCAAACATTCAAAAACAAAAAAAACAAGAAGGGAAAGTTTTTTTACCTTCCGAGAGCTCCATCTCCTCTGGCTTTCGAGTCGTGGCGGCGATAAACCCTTGACTTCCGTCGGGAAGTTCGACGGGTGAGCCGTCCGGGCCTCGGTTGGGAAGGCTTTAGGGTTCCGGTTGGAATTTTTTTAAAAGGGGGAGGGGATTTTCTTTTGAGATTTGTTTTTTTAAGTATTTTGGGATCTGGTTTTGGGGCTTCAAACAAAAAGGGGTTTAAAAAAAAAGGGTTTTTCTTTAAGACTCCGGCGCCGGTAACGGCGACCGGAGTGGGTGACGGCGCCGGAAACCCTTTCCCGATGAGGCTAACCCTAACCGGTTGTGAAGAGGGGGAGGAGTTTGTTTTCTGGGTTTGGGTTTAAAATGGGTAAAAAGGATTTCTTTTTT
This sequence comes from Hibiscus trionum, assembly GCA_030270665.1. Lineage (NCBI taxonomy): Eukaryota > Viridiplantae > Streptophyta > Magnoliopsida > Malvales > Malvaceae > Hibiscus > Hibiscus trionum. The sequence goes on along the minus strand of BSYR01000010.1, from coordinate 77,803,685 downwards.
TCGTTCTGTTTTTATATTGGTTTCACGATTTAAAAATGGTCCAAGCCTTTTCTAGTCCCTCCGCGTTTCCGAAACATCACCCTTAGCCATTCTGTTTTTTGAAATCTCATCTCTGGTCCGTTCTTTTTTTAAGTTTTTTTTCAATTTCGTCCCCTATTTTGTTTCAGTCAACACCGAATGGTTTAATAGCCATTTCGGTCCCTACAGTTTTCGGCGTCTTTCAATTTTGGTCCCAGTTTTGACAACTTAACCTTTTTTCTTTTGGTTTAATTCTCTCATTAGTCCCCAGAATCTGTCCAGAATTCACTTTAGTCCTTTTAGTAATATGGCTTTCGTCCCATGCATTTTTTAATTTTCTAACTCAATATTTATATTCATATGCTCATCTTTATCTATGTTTTATTTACATGTTCCATATATGCTTGATGATGTATACATGTATTCGTGCAATTTATGTTTATTATACCATCAATGCCATGACATTTACTTTGTGTTTAATTATTTCATTTATTTTTAAGTTGCATCTCGGTTTATAAATTGCAATGTGAATGCCTTTTTATTCGGGAGTGAACGAGGCCAGTACCAGTCGTAGTGGTGGTGGTTCGGACGTTCTCTTTCGAATATTAAGGCTTTTAAAATTTACTCGATCATATAACCAAATTTCGATACGAATCGTCACTTTAATTCGCAAAATTTAATATTAATTAAGCGGTAATGTTTTTTGGTACCGATTTTCGGGCACGTCGAGGGTGCTAATCCTTCCTCGCGTGTAACCGACTCCCGAACCCTTTTAAATCTCTGGTTTTATTTCGGTGTCCGGTCTACCATTTTTAAATGGTCGGTGGCGACTCCTCTATTTTTATAAATCCGACTAATTTTCCGAAAACCAATTTAAAACCCGGTTCTTCTAAGTGACACCGGAGAGGTATTTTTAGTCGCAACAGATGGCGACTCCGCTGGGGACAAATTTTTGTTTTCAAAAACAAAAAAGAGAGTCGAGCCAAAAAAAAAACTTTACCGCTCAATTAATATTAGAAGTTGCGAATTAAAGTGACCAAATCGATCGATATTTATTTATAAGTGCGAGTTTATTTTAAACGCGTTTAAAATTGACATTTAAACCCGTTCGTTTAAGTGGGGGGAAAACGCTAGTGCTTTCGTGTGGATATTGTTCCTCCGTGTGGGCCTAGCAAGTACCTTCGGGGCTCGAGTACCCTATATCTTCGTGAGAATATCGTTTCTCCGTGCGGATATAGCGAAAGGGTCCCCTCGAATTGAACTCGGTTGAGAGGAGCCTATAATGGGTGATGACCGGGGGCCTTGCTACCCTTAGTAGGGGACAGCGAGGACAGTTCGAGTACCTCCTAGAACCAAAACTGCATGTAGAGAACTAGATTGCCCACCCCTTTTAGAGTCATGCGGACAGCCTAGGTTCATTAGACGGGATAAATAGGGTTGCTTGCTTTTATGATTGCCTTTTTATCATGTTTATCCTACACTAACGATTATTCTTATGATCTTTTTGCATCTACTTTTCGTGCATACATTTCATGAGTCAAGGTGGTTCTACCCATTTTTGGGGCTATCATTATGGACGGGAGGTTGCTAGAAGAGATGATGTCAATTAGTGGGTCCAACATTGGTCAGAGTTGAATCAGAAGGGATAAAGGGGTAGTTTACCGAGCGAACGCTCAGTGTCGGGTCATTTAATACCCACCATTGAAGAAAGCACAACATTTCTCCATCCCGAGGAAGTCAAGCAAGATCGGATCTACTCCAAACATCCCGAGTAAAATTTCGAACCGTCTATCGGATCAACATCTTTGGATCACAAGCGGAAGCATATTTGTCAAGACTTTGCTATGACTGTCTCGTAACAAGGAACCTCCTTCACGTCAAATGATAGTTGACCTAAGGGGAATCACCTATAGGGCCAACACATTTCATCCGCATACACATGTGTACATATTTCATTACATCATATGTTCATACATCATGACATGCATTGACCAACTAAATAACGAATTAATATTGAAAAAATATTATTACAGTGGTGAAGTTTCCAATCTACAACCATTCTGCGTTCATACGATACCCGTTCTTAGTCACGAGCAATGGAAGAAAGGATGGCCAGGGTTGAACAAGGTCAGAAGGACCTCGAGGGCCGATTGGATGGTATCGAGCAAAACATTAAGGATCAGATTGCACAATCACAAACCACCATCATCGCTCAGATGACCGAACTGCTTGAGAAGAAGTTCAGTAAAGAAGGAGGATCATGGGGCAATTCAAATGAGAAGGGGGTAGGTGAGACTACATCGTATATCCAACTGGGAGCGCCAACCACCGGGAAGAGAGTGCATATCAACCTCGAGGGAACGCCCGCTAATCGTCCTACGGAAGCACCAGCTAGATGTCACTTGGACCAACCTGTTGAGTTAAGAGAAGATCTCGAGGTTGAAGTACCGGATCTAAACGTGTTGAATGAGGCAGAAGAAAGGATTAGGGCCGAGGTGGAAAAGAAGTACGAGGAGAAGTTTCGTCTCTTTGAAGAAAAGTTCATGGCCTTGCAAGGAATGGATAAGCAAGGGAATGATGCCAGTGATTTGAGCCTTGTAGCGGATTTAGTTTTACCTCCGAAATTCAAGGCCCCCGACTTTGATAAGTACGACGGGACTACTTGTCCTTCAGCTCACATCACCATGTATTGCCGAAAAATGGCGGCTTTTATAAAAGACGAGAAGCTACTTATCCACTGCTTTCAAGACAGTTTAGCTGGTTCCGCAACCCGTTGGTATACTCAACTTAGACGAGTCGACATCAAGTCATGGAGCGATCTTTCGAAGGCGTTCGTGGGTCAATACAAGCATGTAACTGATATGACTCCGAATCGGCTCATGCTACAAGGGATGGAACAAAAGCACGGTGAGAGTATCCGTAAGTATGCCCGGCGTTGGCGAGACGTAGCAGCTCAAGTGCAGCCCCCACTTTCGGAATGTGAAATCATTCCTTTGTTTGTGGACACTCTGAAAGGAGTCTTGTACGATCGCTTGATAAGCAATCCCTCCGGCAGCTTTGCGGACATGGTCTTGACGGGAGAACGTATTGAGGACGCTATCAAGAAAGGGAAGATAGTAGATCCCTATGGTACAACCACCCACAAGGGGCATGGGTCCCAAGTTCACATGGTGGGTTCTCACTCGAACAACCAGTCTTCTGGCCGCTACCATAATCAAGCATCATGGTCTGCAAAGCCTCAAAAGGACCTTCATCCAGTTCCTATGTCGTACACCGATTTGCTCCCAATGCTTATTGAGAAGAAGCTTCTATCTCCGGTTCAGTCCAAACCAAAGGATCCTCCCTATCCCGAAGCCTATGACGTCAATGCCGTATGTGACTACCATGTGGGAAGCACAGGCCACACCACGGAGAATTGTGGGGCACTGAAAAACAAGGTGCAGGCTCTGATTGAGAACGGTCACTTGACATTCTGAAAGGAAATATCGGGATTATGACTTTTGGGGTGTGCTAATGCCCGACCATCTTTAGGAGTTTTGTATGTTGCATTTTTCTCTCGAAGTAATGCATGGAACAAACGTTGCTATCCTTTGCCCAAGATAGCAATGATTTTTTTAAGGGGCACTTGTTATGTTCACAATTTGACGTTCTAATGAAATGCACTTCTTTTTTAACATACAATGACCTTGAAATCATGTATATGCATATATCTCTCCATACCTCCGTAGGTCCTCGGATATCATATGCATGATGTGGCATTGATTCTACTCAAAGAGATCGATCGAATGTTGTGAAAACGATGAAGCGTGATGTCCCGCTCCGTCCGCTCCGGTCGGTAAAGCGAGAGAAGCAAGTTCACTATTCCTTTGATGATGTTCGATGATAAGGGAATCTCCTAAGAAAGCCCAAGTAGAGTTACTCGATTGTGCAAAAAATAAAAATAAAAAAATAATAAAAGGGAAAGAGAAATGAAATGAAAAATATATATTGTTTCAAAACAAAATAAAATTTCAGAGCCTGGTAATAGGCATTAATCGAAAAGCACTCCAATGTTCGAAACCTGGTAATAGGCATTTTCGGATACGAGTGTGGAATTCTTGGGGCACTCCGCTGAAGCCCGAAACCCTTCGCTTCATGAGTGATGGTAATATTTTCAAGTCGTGACTATGCCGAGTAACTCGGGGTATTGTTGTATGCTCCATCATTATCCTCAAGACAAAGGACTGTGACGATTTGAATTCCCCTAGGAAAAAAAGAAACGAATGAGCAAACTGAATAAGTCTCGGATGTGAATCCTTGAGGACACTGACACAATACTAATTGTAATCAGAAGCACATGCTTACATTTAAAATTCTGGGAGTGACATTTTCTATTCAATGGGCTAAATTTTTTCTGAAAGCATACGGAGAAACGTTATGAGAACTAGAAGGAATAGTAATCGAGCCAATTAAGCAAATACCATAATCATGAGGATGAACCGAGCGATTTGGAAAAGGTTTCACAACTTCGCATATCGCCACAACATTTAGAGTCTCCATTGACTCAAACTGATCATCAGAAAGTAGGATCTAAGACGCTCTTGCATTTGATATCCGGGGCATCCTATTCTATTTTTCTTTTAATTAGAATTTTGACTTCAAGGTTCTGTATGGTAATCAAAAAGGGCATTCTTCATTAGAATGACAAAAACTGGTACTTTTTAAACCAAGAGATCTCTCTGTATTACTTCGGAGATATATGCATCAGCAAGGCCCAAAGGTTGAGGGGCATGACGAGAGGAGGAGTGACAAAAAGTCAGTGAAGCTAAATTGCCTTGATGGGGCACCATTGTCCGTGGCGGAACTAAGGTTTCATGTAGAGAGGTTCAAACCGAAGTATATGAAAGATGGCACAAGGCCAGAAAGGATTTAGAATGCGACCGAGGTCACTCGACTTTAATATTTGAACGAAGAACGAGCGGCAGAAATTTGGGGGCCAGATTTGTCGAGACACGAGATTGATGAGTGGTTATAGTCCCAAGATAACGACCACCGACCCTAGAAAATGAAGAGAAACTAAACACATGCATCTTTGCATTCTCATAAACACACGCATCATTGCATCCGGAAATATGCTCATGCATCATCGATAGCTAGATGTCACCCATACTAGGAGCATACTAAATCATATCATATCATTTTGTTTTCTCTAAACAGATATTTGAAGATTGGTAAAAGAACAGATCTACAGCTTCACGAGAGGAGAAGCGGATCTTACAAGAATCAAGAATCCTTCGACTTGCGTAATTCGGATTTCTAAAATCCTTCCAACCCCAAGTTTTAATCTTCCTTGAAGATTGTTTTTCTTAAAACTCAAAATTTCTCAATTTTTATCCTTTCAAAAGGACGTTTTCCTCAAAACTCGAAATTCTTCAATTCATATCCTTTCAAAAGGTCGTTTTTCTCAAAACTCAATTTCTCAATTTTATCCTTCCAAAAGGACGTTTTCCTCAAAACTGAAATTTCTCAATTTTTATCCTTCCAAAAGGATGTTTTTCTTAAAACTCAAATTTCTCAATTTTATCCATTCCTCAAGGATTTCAGGCGAAAGATTTCAGACTCGCCACTCCATGATTTTAGGGCAAAAGAGGCAGAAACCCAAAGCCTAAGAATGTCAGAGCAAAGGAGGCAGATACCCGTCGCTCAAGGATGATAGATGAAAACTTTCATGTTCGCCACTCAAGGATTTCAAATGAAAGCTTTCAAGCTTGCCGATAGATTTCAAGATAAAGGATCCTACAGAGAAAGGGTCCAAACAAGCTCTATATAGGAGGAACTTACGACTTCAGGATCTCGAAAGCGGAGGGTCCTACGGAGAGGGGACTTGTAGATCCTTGATTTCAGAGAGGAGTTCGATAGAGAAGGAACGACTACTCGAAGAGTACGCTAAGGAAGAGGAGTTTTGTGGAGAAAAAACTCAGAATCCTAAGGCTTCAGGATCTCGAAAGTGGAGGGTCCTACGGAGAGGGGACTTGAAGATCCTTGATTTCAGAGAGGAGCTCCATAGAGAAGGAACTACTACTCGAAGAATGCTAAGGAAGAGGAGTTTAGTGGAGAAAAACTCAGAATCCTAAGGCTTCAGGATCTCGAAAGCGGAGGGTCTTACAGAGAGAGGAATTGGAGATCTTTAATTTCAGAAATACGAGGACGAGAGTTCTGTATAGAAAGAACTGCCACTCGAAGAACACGCCAAGGAAATGAGTTCTACAGAGAGAGAACTCATAAGGTTTCAAAGAGAAAATTACTCGGTGTAGCGCGTTGCAGCTCCAGGAGAGTAAATCGTCCAACAGGGAAGTTGGACAGATATAGTTATGACCAGTTTGCTTTACGACCGTGAAGGGAAAGCAAATCCACTTGGACGCCCAGGTTCGCCTTTTGACCGTGAAGGGGAGGCAAAAAAATATTTGGAGTTTCAACTTGCTTTTAGACCGCGAAAGGGAAGGCAAAGTTGTTCTTACAAAAAAGAGAAGACAAAGATACTTGGAATCTGCTCATCTATTCGGGCACTTGGAGAATAGAACCCGCCTAACCATTTTTTTTGGCACTTGGAGAATGGAGAGAACTCATGATCCAAAGGCTTTGGGAAGAGGAATCGCTTGAGATTGTGCGGTCGCTTCGAGAAACGGACCGATCCAAACAGGGAAGTCGGACAAAATTGGTGCTTATGGCCTTTGCTTTATTCTTGTTCCACAAGCATAAGCAAAGGGGGGCAGCTGTAATCACCTATTTTGTCCGGGGCGTTAACTCATTTTCTTTTTTCTTAATAATGGGCTTTAATACTTTTGATTAATTATATATGTATATCACATGATTAAAAATAAGAAAGAAAAAGAAAGAAAAAACAGTATATGTATATATATATATTATTACTATTAGAGTTATTAATATAATATAGTGTTATCTATTATTATTACTTATTATCCATTATCATTATCATAATTATTATTACTATTATTAAGAAAATAAAACACATGAATAAATAAAAGCCCAAATCATGTTTGAATTAAATAAACATAGTCCATATATTGATTAAAAAATAATAAGAGTCCAAGTAAGTAAGCCCGAAATAATACAGCCCAGCCCAAAAAGAAACCCTAATCTAAACCTAATTAACTCTATCTCATGTGCAGCCGCCGCATCATCAAGGACCGTTGGATCGAGCGCGCAATCAACGGACCAGATCAGCCCTGGAATGAAAAAACCCTAGGCGTCGTCCTATTGCTCCAGCGCCGCACTCTCTCCACCGTCGGATCACGCGAAGATCCAAGGGCCCAGATCGCGTCTGAAGAAAACCCTAATTAGGGTGTCACCAAGCCATAGCGCCGCGCATGCCTCAGCCGTCCGATCTGGAACGCATCGGACGGCTCAGATGAGCCTAGAGATCCCACGCGCGACCTTTCGGTGACCAACGCGCGCGCATCATCCATATCCGTGACCCCTCTGACCGGCACGCCTTGCTGCCCCTCCCATTTCGGAATGACCGACATGCAACAGAAAACAACACAGTCGTCAGAACCCAAAAACAGCAAAAAAAAACAACAAACGCAGAGGCAATTAAAACTCAACAAGAAGAATTCAGCTTTATGATACATCTCGGTTATATAGGAAACCGAAGACAAGATAGAGAGAACATCAGGGAGGGAGAGATTGAAAAAAAACCCATTGTATTCGGAATTTTTTCAGAGAGAAATAACAGAAAAAAGCCTTCTGAGGTAGCGTTTCTCTTTGATCTTTCGATTGCATGCAAACATTCAAAAACAAAAAAAAAAACAAGAAGGGAAAGTTTTTTTACCTTCCGAGAGCTCCATCTCCTCTGGCTTTCGAGTCGTGGCGGCGATAAACCCTTGACTTCCATCGGGAAGTTCGACGGGTGAGCCGTCCGGGCCTCGGTTGGGAAGGCTTTAGGGTTCCGGTTGGAATTTTTTTAAAAGGGGGAGGGGATTTTCTTTTGAGATTTGTTTTTTTTTTAAGTATTTTGGGATCTGGTTTTGGGGCTTCAAACAAAAAGGGGTTTCAAAAAAAAAGGGTTTTTCTTTAAGACTCCGGCGCCGGCAACGGCGACCGGAGTGGGTGACGGCGCCGGAAACCCTTTCCCGATGAGGCTAACCCTAACCGGTTGTGAAGAGGGGGAGGAGTTTGTTTTCTGGGTTTGGGTTTAAAATGGGTAAAAAGGATTTCTTTTTTTCGTTCTGTTTTTATATTGGTTTCACGATTTAAAAATGGTCCAAGCCTTTTCTAGTCCCTCCGCGTTTCCGAAACATCACCCTTAGCCATTCTGTTTTTTGAAATCTCATCTCTGGTCCGTTCTTTTTTTAAGTTTTTTTTCAATTTCGTCCCCTATTTTGTTTCAGTCAACACCGAATGGTTTAATAGCCATTTCGGTCCCTACAGTTTTCGGCGTCTTTCAATTTTGGTCCCAGTTTTGACAACTTAACCTTTTTTCTTTTGGTTTAATTCTCTCATTAGTCCCCAGAATCTGTCCAGAATTCACTTTAGTCCTTTTAGTAATATGGCTTTCGTCCCATGCATTTTTTAATTTTCTAACTCAATATTTATATTCATATGCTCATCTTTATCTATGTTTTATTTACATGTTCCATATATGCTTGATGATGTATACATGTATTCGTGCAATTTATGTTTATTATACCATCAATGCCATGACATTTACTTTGTGTTTAATTATTTCATTTATTTTTAAGTTGCATCTCGGTTTATAAATTGCAATGTGAATGCCTTTTTATTCGGGAGTGAACGAGGCCAGTACCAGTCGTAGTGGTGGTGGTTCGGACGTTCTCTTTCGAATATTAAGGCTTTTAAAATTTACTCGATCATATAACCAAATTTCGATACGAATCGTCACTTTAATTCGCAAAATTTAATATTAATTAAGCGGTAATGTTTTTTGGTACCGATTTTCGGGCACGTCGAGGGTGCTAATCCTTCCTCGCGTGTAACCGACTCCCGAACCCTTTTAAATCTCTGGTTTTATTTCGGTGTCCGGTCTACCATTTTTAAATGGCCGGTGGCGACTCCTCTATTTTTATAAATCCGACTAATTTTCCGAAAACCAATTTAAAACCCGGTTCTTCTAAGTGACACCGGAGAGGTATTTTTTAGTCGCAACATAAATGAACTTGACAAATTACTGCACTTGCCTGAGAAGGAAAACTGGTGGGTTGATAAAACAATATCTATTTTATGGATGTGAAGGCAAAGCTACAATGGGGTTAATAATTGTAGATTTAATGTTATTAATTATACTAAACATGGTTATGGTCTTTCTAACAAAGAATATCCTATCTGAAACTTCCTTTTTTGTAACTAGTAAGTATAGAGAGGTTGATGATGATAAAGTAAAGGAGGTACTTATGACGGTTTCAGCCTCCATGTTTTCTTCGTGAAGCTTATTTATGCTATGCCGAACATCCGAGTGGTTATTTGACTGAAATAATACACAACTTCCTACTTTCTGATTCATTCTCTATTCTTATAACTCCGGTTTAACATCTCCCCACAATTGATTATGACCAAATGATTATCAAGGGATATGAAATTTGTGTTCCTAGCACCAAAATAACATGATTTCCTTGGAATGTAGCTTTTGACCCGTATCAATTTTTTGATAGTTCATGCCACACTTTATAGTCGCAGACAATATTTTTCTTGTCTCTCAACTTGAATTTCTGATAATCGTTGCTCTAATTTTGTTGTCTTAATATTTTATTCAAAATAACATGATTACTGTGGCAAGTTATTGCCTTAGCTTGAAAGGGAATAGCTGTTGGCTTGATGATAAACCTAGATCTTTTTCGGTGGATGTGTAGATAAAGCCACAATGGTAGCTAGTAATTCTAGATTTGATGTTATTAAATAAACTAGCATGGTCATAGTCTTTTTAACGAAAAAAATTCTATCTTGGAACATTTTTTTTGTAAGCTATAAATATAGAGAGATTCTCTTGAATCGAGATGAAGGTGATGAAGTGTAGGAGGTACTTATGATCGGTTTCAGTCTCGATGTTTCATTTCTGTTTTCAGATGATCACCATTTACAAACAATCTCTTTTTCCTTAATCACTTTGTTGTCTAGTGGGAGTGTGGGACTGCAATTCTAGGCTTTTAGATTTTTCAAATTCATATTGTTTAATCATCATGGTGTTTTTGCAGGAATTTGATTATGAAGCATTGTGAAGGGAGAAATGACTAACAAAGAAATCTACTTTGCTGAAACAAACAAAATTGAGGTCGCAAAAGTTCTCTACCCTGATATTGAAGCTATTAATTTGCTTGGGATTGTTAAAAGTGAACCAGAAAGATACACTTCTTATGGTGAGTTCATAATCTAGAAAGTTGTTTGTTGTGAATGGTTTGTTTACTTTCTACTTTTACATCTCCTTTTTCTTTTGATCAAATACGCCTCCTTCTTTTGAGTGGTTCATATGTGAATATGCAAATTACTTGGACTTCAAAATTTATATTCAGTGATTGGCAGGAGTAAAGATCGAATAAAACTGTTAAAATAAACTTATGGCCTAATGAATTCCTCTGTACTTGACTTTTTTTTATTTTATTTGTGTTTGAATGTCAGTCAACCAAAATTATTGACGAGATTAATAACATATGTGTCTGATTTTACAGAAGGTACCTTTGAGGCGGAGAACATTTTGTAGTTTCTGGACAACAACAAGTTTCCATTGGTTACTAAATTAACTGAAATAAATTCTGTCAGAGTTTACTCCAGTCATGTCGAGCTTCAGGTTTCCATGCATCTCGTCATTACCTTTGATTGTTTACTACGTTCGTAGTTTTCATTTTTTCCCTTTCAGTATATAACTATTTCATATTTCTCCTTCCAAAATACAAACTTATTGAAAACACAGTATAGAAATGTGCAGCTGGGAATAATAGGTAAAGTTTTTAGATTTTGCACAGTGGTTGAAATATTCTCCAGGGTATATGTAAAATTTTATTTAGAATTTGGTTAGGGTTACTAATGTGCTTGGGAAACTAATTAAGATGAGACAATAATACAGAAGTCAATGTGGGTCAACTTTCTGATATGTACCCTTTCTCTATGGGTTTTACCTTTAAGGACATATTTATTCAGAAAACTAATATGGTGTTCTGAATTGGCTTTGGGCTTTAGGATGGTTCTATCTCAATCACAGCCAATACCAGATAATGTGAGTGTCAAAATTTCTCATTTCTCTCACATCATGCTCGGTGGGTATGCTTTAGGCTCAGATTCATTCTCTATTCTTATAACCCATTTTAACTTCTACCCACAAATAACTGGCTCCAAATGATTTTCAAGGGACAAAAAGATTTGTGTCGCTAGCACCAAAATAACAAGTTTTCTTCGGAATCGAGCTTTTTAAATGAGAATATACTGATCAACTTTCTTTTTGTATGCAATAAATATAGAGATATTCTCTTGAATAGAGAAGAAGGTGGTGAAGTACAACATGTACTTATGACCAGTCTCAGACTCGGTATTTTCCTGGTGCAACCTATTTGTATTGTGTCGAACATTCTGGGGGTTGTTTGATTGAATAAATACACAACTTTTTACTTTCTGATTCATTCTCTATTCTTATAACGTGTAACACCCCCTTTCCGGTCTAATCAAGAACCGAGTCGGAAGATGCTACCAATGAACATTACGATAATCATTACGATAAAATTTCATTCCATAAACGACAAATGATCAATATTATACTAATAAAATATTACCGGATATTCATCTTAGTCCAATACACCAATACGAAATGATAATTAATCATTTAGGACCAATTCATAAGTTACTTCAAGTTTTAGGGACTAAACTATAAATCTAATAAATTAAAGGTCTTTCGATGCAATTAATTGTACCATAAAGAAATTCAATGCAATATTAATAAGTCTGTAAATTTTCATATTGTTCGGAGTTCATTTACTCATCCAATTTAAGCATCCTAAATTTAGTGACCTAATTGTGAGCAATGTAAACCTTCAATTTATGCCTTTTAACCAACTTAAGTAACCCTGTATTGAAACGCCTTGATGTTGTTTTGATACGGGTGTACGATGGTCAACCTTGCTTGACTTTACCCATTACTCGTATCAATACAGACAAGCCATGTATCGGTACGGGTTGACTTTCATAGACTTTGACTTTGACCCGTTCCGATATAGGTTAAACATGTATCGAAACAAGAAATTCCAAGGGCAAAACGTTTCGATATAGCTCCAAACTGTATCGATACGCCATGTTCCTTAGGTTCAATTATGCTTAACCGTATCGATACGCCATTACCCTGTATCGATACGGCCTGACCTGTAATGACAGATTTTTGTTGGTTTTTAATCGAATTGACCTACCAAACGATGTTCAAATGCAATGAAATTTTACACACAATATTTCAATGCTATAAACTACTAGCATGTCAAATTTCATGATTATTCGAATACGTTTACTAAGTTTTCACCTATGTGAGCCAAATATGCCATTCTTGCCAATTTTTAACTAAACTAAAAGTCATTTTAGGGCTTTTAATAACATAGCAACTTATACACATAATAGACATAACAAAATAGGCACAAGAGATTAGTTCAACTACTTTGCCACCTTCCTAGGAGTTCATATAGTCAAAATACATTACTCTTGGCTTGTAGTGACTTGTCTTGCCTCGACTTCTCCGATATTCAACAACGATGATCTTTTAACCTGAAACGTATGAGATGAGACACGTTAAGCATACATTGCCTAGTGAGGTAGTCATAAACAATGTAAATATCAATGAACGATGCACATACACTCTTATGCTTATCAATATCAATATTATGTTTCAATATACAATGTTTAGCATATCATATTCATTATTAACCCTAGGATTGAATCAAGATAGTAGATACGCGAATTCTTACGTCTCGCCAATCAATGAATGGTCTAGTCCCTCCACCTCGCCAATATGACCAATACCAAAACGCATCCCTCCGCCTCGCCAAATCAATATAGGCCGTAGCCTAAGGACCGTAGTCCACCCGTATAATGAGCTCATGAATTCTACGGCATGCCAATTGTATCCAAAGTCCGTTCAAATCCAAGGTTCGATATTAACATCAAATTAATGTCCAATGATCAATACGATGTCCAATGCTTACAATGTTTTAATTTCAATAACAATGTTCAATGACTATGACAACAACAATAGATGCTCAATATTCATATCATCAATGATTATGATCAATGAATTCATTTCCTATCTTTCAATAATCAATAACTACATTAGTTCCGATGCACAATAGCCATGAAAATATCAATGAGTGATGCACAATGCTTTACTTACCAATACTTACCCAATGCTTCCGATCAATAGTCCGTCACAATATTCTTACAAACGATATTAGTTATTTTAATCAAAATCAATAACAATGAATTATGAAAGGCTTCTCGCCTATTCCCGAGACTCCGACTACAGTCACCTTGATATCCAACGCTCTTACGGCTCTCAAATGACTACTCATTTGTTCTTAGCTTTTGATGGAGATGGCGAAACCTCTCTCTCCACTTCTTGAACTAGAAAATAAATAAGAGTTTATTAGGATCGATATTACGATATCAAAATCAATATAACGATATCAAAATCGATATTCGAATTCAATATAAACAACAACGATGGATTATTCATGGATGGTCAAAACCCTATCTTGAGATTAAGCTTGATACATCCATAGAATCCAATGATTGTTTGAGGATTATAGCTTACCCCATCAATGGCAATGATTCGATAACAATAAAACGAAGGAAAACAAAGTTTGAAGCTAGCTCCAATGGAGGTGCTTGCTTAGGTAGGAGACAATGAAGATGAAGAATGGAGAGGTGCTTGCTTAATTTGGAATCGGGTGAGTCTTTTCTATCACCTTTCATTCTTTTCTTTTATTACTAAAGCTTTTGAGCTTTCCTTAAGGTGAAGTAGTTTCACCAAATCATCCCACGTATGGGAGATTTTAATTGAGGAGGGGCTAATCGCAAGGTTAGTCCCTCAATTCTCAATTATATATAGTTTTGACCCCAAATTCCTGATTTTCAAAATTTAGCCACCAAACGGTTTCGATACTATTCGATAAAGTCTATATTCAATCAATTGACTCAATTAGAGTCCAGTATCAAGTAATTAACAAGTCGATACAATATTTAGACTTTATCAATATGAGATTTCCAATCACCAGAACTCAGTTTCGACTAGACCGGATTTTGGGTGTTACATAATGCTAGTTTAACTTCTAGCCACAAATGATTGGCTCCAAATTATTTTCAAGGGACAAGAGATTTGTGTCGCTAGCACCAAAATAATATGTTTTCTTTAAAACGAAGCTTTTTAAAAGAGAATATCCTGTGGAACTTTCTTTTTTAAATACTTATGACCGGTCTCAGCCATGATGTTTTCCTGGTGCAGCCCATTTGTGTTGTGCAGAACATTCTGGAGGTTGTTTGACTGAATGAATACAGAACTTTGTACATTCTGATTCATTCTATTTTCTTATAACGCCAATATAAGTTCTACCCACAAATGATTGGCTGCAAATAAGGAACTTTTTTTCTTCTCCATACTTCTTATTTTAAAAACTTCATTAAGATAGCCGATGGGTCTCACTATAAAATACAAGGAAAAGGTTCTGTCTTTCTTGCTCAAGATTTACTTCTGAAAGATGTCTTATTTGTGCCTGATCTAAAGTGCAACTTATTGTTAGTGAGTAAATTATCCAAGGATTTTAACTGTGTCCTGAAGTTTAAGGGTTTGATTGTGTTTTACAGGAACTGGACAGGAAGAAGACGATTGGCAGTGCTAGCTTGCAAAATGGTTTATATGTCTTCTCTAGTATTCAATTCCCTCAAAACCCTTCTTCTACAGCTTGTATTTCTTCCTTAGGACAAGATGATATCATGTTGTTGCATTTTAGGTTAGGCCATCCAAGTTTTTTCTATCTTTCCAAATTGTTTCCCAAGTTATTTCTTAATAAAAAAACATTCCTCTTTTAAATGTCATATTTGTCCTCTTGTAAAACAAACTAGAAATTCATATTTACCCTCTACCTATAAACCCTCACATCCTTTTTCCCTTGTCCACAATGATGTTTGGGGTCTTTCTCGTGTGAAGAATATTATTGGGGGTCGTTGGTTTGTCACATTTATTGATGATCATAGTAGGCTTACTTGGACATACTTGTTAAAAGACAAATCAGACGTTAGTCAAGTCTTTGAACAATTCTATAGTATGGTTGAAACCCAATTTAAGACTAAAATTCAAATCTTTAAGTCTGACAATGGGGGGATTTTTCACTAAGTCCTTAGGTGAATTCTTCAAAGATAAAGGCGTTGTTCATATAAGTTCATGTGTTGATACTCCACAACAAAATGAGATTGCGGAAAGAAAAAATAGACATCTTTTAGAAGTAACCCGAGCTCTAATGCTTTCCAACAATGTTCCTCATTACTTGTGGGGTGAGGCCTTATCAACCTCTACTTATCTTATTAATCGTATGCCTAGTAAAGTACTGAATTTTCAAACACCCAGGGATGTATTCTTGTCTTTCTTTCCATCCTTCAAACCTATGAACTCTAATCTTCCCTTGTGTATCTTTGGATGCACTGTGTTTGTACAGAATTCCAGTCCTACGAGATCTAAATTTGATCCCAAGTCTTTGAAATGTGTCTTAGTTGGATATTCTTCACTCAAGAAAGGCTACAAATGTTACCACCCCCTTCTAAAAAAATTCTTTGTTACTATGGATCTAACCTTTTTTTAGCATGAACCTTATTTCTCCAAGACTGAAATTAAGGGGGAGACATTTGGTAATAATTTTCAGCTTGTTCCTACACAAGTTCCTCTCTCTTCACCTTCTCATTATCCTCCCTTATTTAAGTCTCAAACTTCTTCCCATACTCCTCCTAACTCATCACCTAACCCATACCTTTCTCTTGTTACTTCTCCTACATCAAAACAGTTAACTCAAACTTCTTCACAGCCTCCAAAACAATTGCAGATCTATACCCGGAAAAGGAAGACTATTCCATAAGTTGTTCTACAATCTAGCACTCGTCAAGAATTAAATTCCAGTCCAGTTACCTGTGAAGAAAGTGAAGTAATGAATCTGTTAATATACCTTCTCATCTTCTTTATGATTATGAACCTATTACTAAGAGAAAAAGGGTGAGACAATGTACCAAGTATCCTATCCAAAGGTATGATGCCTATGAAAGTTTAATGCCTTCATTCAAAGCTTTTACAGCTTGTTTAGACAAGGAACAGATTCCAAAGAGCTATGAAGAAGCAGTTCAGAATCCTAAATGGAAGAAGGCTATAGAGGAAGAAATTGAAGCACTTCAAAAGAATGGAACTTGGACTATTACAGACCTACCCCAGGGCAAGAGGACTGTCGGCTGTAAATGAGTATTTACCATCAAATATAATTCTGATGAGACTATTCAAAGAAACAAGGCACGGTTGGTCGCAAAAGGGTTTACTCAAACCTATAGGATCGACTTCAAAGAAACCTTTGCTCCAGTGGAAAAATTGAATTCAGTTCGAATTCTTCTTAGTTTGGCAATAAACTGTGACTGGAAACTACACCAGCTAGATATCAAGAATGCATTCCTAAATGGGAAATCTTGAGGAGGAAGTTTACATGGAAATTCCTTCAGGGGTAAAAGGTGTAGGACAGCCTCAGAAAGTTTGCAAACTAGCAAAATTACTCTATGGACTTAAACAATCTCCTAGAGCCTGGTTTGAGAGATTCACCAAGGTTATATTGAAGAATGGGTTCAAGCAATTATCGACCGATCACACCTTGTTCAGTAAGGTAACATCTTCCAATAAAAGAGTAATCTTAATTGTGTACGTGGATGACATAATTATGACTGGAGATGATGAAGAAGAAGTTAGCAAATTGAAGAACTTCTTAAGTAGAGAATTTGAAATCAAAGATCTTGGGAGTTTGAGATACTTCCTAGGCATGGAGGTAGCAAGGACCAACAAAGGGTTAATTATCAACCAACGAAAGTATATTCTGGATCTTCTTAAAGAAACAAGTTTACTGGGTTACAAACCTGCAGACACACCAATAGAGGCATGCCTAAAATTCAACAAACCAGGAATTGGTCTTGCGGCTGACAAAGGACTCTACCAAAGATTAGTAGGTAAATTGATTTACATGTCCCTCACCAGACCCAACATCTCCTTTCCAGTAAATGTCATAAGTCAATATATGACAGACCCTAGACAAAAACACATGGATGCAACAAAGAAGATCTTGAGGTATTTAAAAGGGACACCAGGACACGACCTATTTTTTAAGAAAAATCAAGACAGAACTGTGAAAATCTACACTGATGCAAGCTGAGCAAGAGAGCTCACTGACAGGAGGTCAACCAGTGGATATTGTTCCTTTGTTTGGGGAAATTTGGTGACTTGGAAGAGTAAGAAACAAAGGGTGGTTTCAAGAAGCATTGCTGAGGCCGAATTCAGGGCCCTAGCCTTGGGAATATGCGAAGGAATTTGGCTATTGAAATTTCTTAGAGAATTGGGAATGGCACAAGATGAAAGTTTTGAAATTTTTTGTGATAACCAATCCACTATTCAGATAGCCAAGAATCTTGTACAATATGACAGGACAAAGCACATTAAAATCGACAGGCACTTCATTGCTGAGAAGTTAGCTAAAGGGACAGTCTCTCTCAACTACATTCCTACAGAAGAACAAGTGGCAGACACTCTCACAAAGCCTCTGCCAAAATCACTTTTCAGCAATTTTTTGTCCAAACTGAGATTATACAACGTATATTCACCAGTTTGAGGGGGAGTGTAAGAATACGCATAGTAATCCTAATTTGTATAGGAGTTAATTTATTAGTTTTATTGTTGTAGTAGTACTCGAAGTCTTTTAGATAAAGTAGGAAGTCTAAACTTAGTAGGACTCCTTATCTAACTTAAAGTCCTAGCCTATATAAGGCTGTAAGTATCTTTGTATTGAATCATAAATTTCGATCATCTAATAAACAGAAGAGTTTTCTGTTTATCTTCAGTTGTTTGCCTAAAGGAATATACAACTTCTTACTTTCTGATTCGTCCATTATTTTTATAACTTCAATTTAACATCTCCCTGCAAATGATCATGGTCAATTGATCATTTCTGAAACTTGTAACTCTAAATTTTTTCTATGTGAATATTTGATTTAAAATACTTATCTCCTTGCTTTTTTTTTTTGTTGCTCTATTGATTTGTAAAAGAACTTGACAAATTATTGCTCTAGCTCGAGAAGGAAAAATGATGGCTTGATAAAGCAAGATCTATTTCGATGGATATAAAGACAACCACAAAGGTGGTTAATAATTTTAGATTTGATTTAACTAAACTAAACATATGGTCCTTGTCTTTTTAACATATCTGCAATTTTCTTTTTTTTGTAAGCAATAATTATAAAGAGATTCTCTTGTAACTAGAGGTACTCATGACTGCTCTCAGCCTTGATGTTTTCTTGGTGCAGCCATTTCTGTTGTGTCGAACATTCGAACGATTGTTTGACTGAAAGAATATACAACTTCCTACTTTATAACTCATTCTCTATTTTTGTAACTCCAATTTAACACCTCCCCAAAAATGATTATCAAGGAACAAGAAATATGTGTTCCTAGCACCAAAATAACATAATTTCTTTAGAATGGAGTTTTGGACCTGTATTATACTTCACGTCATACTTGAAAGTTGCAAGTAGTGTTGTTCTTGGCGCATCTGCCTTGATGCTTTGTTTTCTGATACTTGTAGCTCTAATTCGTTTCATGTTTCATCCACTCTTACATCCTTTGAGGGCAGCACTGAGGGGGATAGATCAGGAAGAAGATTCAAATACTGATACAAGCTTTTCTCCTATTCCTCGTTGGAATAGGAGAATCTCTGTTAATCTCATGACTTGCCAACCATTGGAGATCGTAGTATTGAATGTTCAGTCCCAATGCTAGCAATAGAGAACCAAATGCTTTTGTACAAGATGGAGCTTTTGTCACTCTCAAGAGAGATGCAAGATAGGACTATCAGGTTTAAACATCACTCCTTATTCCCAGAAATAATCCCATGTCTATCTTGTTTCGGGATTATCGTGGTGCTAGGTACCTAAATTTTATTACTACTTTATAAAGTCTGCAAGGATACTACCATTCAGGGCCAATGAGGTGGAATATGAATGCTATGGAACTCCTTCATTATCAGTGACAGAACAAGAACCATGTCTTTGTCAAGGTACTTCAAATTATTCTTGGTTATTTTCTGCCATCTATACTAGTCCTCGTTTACAAGAATGCATGATCCTTTAGGACAATCTTAAATATATTGCAAATAGTCACGAGCTTTTCCTAGGCTATTGGTAGGGGATTGTGTCTCAATTCACTAAGCTCTGGGACACTATCTTATTCATCAAAGAATCAATCTTGCCCTAGTAAACCCTAGTTGATGTAATTTATATACTCCCAAGTTCAAGTCAGGCACTTGACCCCAACCCACTCCGACCACTGTCGGTCTTGCTCGCGCTTTCCTCTAAATCTCTACCTTTGGGAAACAAGCCATTTACTTTCTAGCCTATGTGGTTTATCCACCCTAATTTCACGAATGTTGTTCACTCAATTTGGAATTCCTTTATTGACAATCTTACTCCGATCAAATAGAAATCTTCTACTCCTTTGTTTGACTCTTACATATACTCAAACATTTAAAATTTGAGTTTGAGATTTAGGGTTAGAGCATTAAAGGGTAGAATTTAGAGTTTAATATTTATAACTTAGGGTTCGACTTTATAGTGTAGGTTTAATTTTTGGGCAAACAACAATATTGGTCACTAAACTACTCATGTTTTCTTGTTCTGGTTACCAAACTATTATTTTGTACAAAATCATCACTAATGTTACGTTTTTTTCTATTTTGGTCACTAATGTTATTCTTTTCCTG
This sequence comes from Hibiscus trionum, assembly GCA_030270665.1. NCBI lineage: Eukaryota > Viridiplantae > Streptophyta > Magnoliopsida > Malvales > Malvaceae > Hibiscus > Hibiscus trionum. Next base: position 77,783,649 of record BSYR01000010.1, on the reverse strand, counting down.
TTTTGCTCACCAATCTATTATTTTTCTGTGAGTTTTTTTTAACGGCGGGTAACCAAATAGGAAAAAACGTAACATTAGTGACTATTTTGCCAAAAATAATAGTTTGATGACCAAAACAAGAAAGCAATAATAATTTAATGGTCAATAATATTATTTACCTTTTAAATTTTTTATTGTTGAGGCATACCTAAACCACCAAAAAATACATATAATTTTTGTTCACTTAGACCATCTCTAAACTTTCTTTAGACTTGGCTCTTTCGAACAAGATGATTTTAGACTTTTAAGTAGTGTTTTTTCAAAGGAAAAAATGTTGGCTTGTCCATCTTTTAAGGATCCAAAAAAATCTTTAAAAGATCAATTTTAGGTTTTCTGTTGAACAAAATTTTAAAAGGAGTACTGTTTTGCAGAGTAGGAGTTGAAGTAATATTGATCAAATCAGCATCATGTAAGATACAATCAATCCAAAAGGATAAAGGTAAATTAGCTTGAAGTCTTAAGGTTCGAGCTACACTAAGTAAGTGTTGATGCTTCTGCTCAACAATATTGTTTTGTTGAGGAGTATAAACACACGAATTCTGATGTATAATACCTTTAGTGCTGTAAAAATTATTCATGTCAATTTTTTTTTGCATTATCAGTTTGGAAGCATTTAATTCTTTTTAAAAATTGTGTTTCGACCATATTATAAAAACCCAAAACTAAGTTCTTGATTTCAGATTTATATTTTGTAGGGTAAATCCATGTAAAATGACTCTTATTATCTACAATGGTTAAAAAGTAAAAATGACCATAGGCACTTTTTACAACAAAAGGCTCCCAAACATTTAAATGAACAAGGTCAAAAATAGACTTAGATAAAGAAATGCTAACAGAAAAAGGCAATCATTTTTGTTTAGCTATATGACAAACATCACAATGTGAACAATTTTCAGAAAGAATTGAAGAATATAAAGAAACAAAATGCTTCATTCTTTGCTTAGAAGGATGGTCTAACCTTAAATGCCAAAAATTTAGTAAAAAAATACCAGAAACATTTTAAATAGTAGAAGGCTCAAAATGTTGATCCTTAAGTTTATACAATTCATCAAAAGCTTTAGCTAAACCAGTAATTTTTCATTTCTTGATGTCATGTATGCAACAAAAATTAAAAGTAAAAAAATAAGAAAATATCCTGATTTTTAGTTAACTGTGAAATAGAAATGAGATAAATATATATATATATATATATATGAAAAACATTAAATAACAGCAAATCAGAATTAAGTTGTACAGTTTCTATATGTAAAATCTGAACCAACTGACAATTAGGTAATTTCACAAACTTATTAGATACTTGTTGAAAACTAACAAAAAAATTTAAGAGTTAACAACATGAACCATAGCCTCAGAGTCAATTATCCAAAGAACAGTCAAAAATTAAAAGAACAATTTAGAATAATACCTGATTCCGAAGTCGATACAAGATCAAAAATAGAAGCAAGCAAAATCACTTTAGATTGTGAAACAAAATCTTGAACATTATCAATCATACGCAATAAACTGCTCTATTGGTCCTTAGTAAAGGGGACAAACGAAACAATATCATTGCTAATAGCCTCATTCAAATCATCAGAATTAACATGCCCAATTTGATTAGTTGTACTTGTTTGAACTCGATGCTTATACCTATGAGGAAAACCATGTTTCTTGTAGCACTTATCAACTGTATGGTCATAAAGACCACAGTGAGTACAGATAGACTTTTTATTATCAGAACCATAAATTTCTTGGTAGGTATAGATCTATGATCATTTTTATCCATATTCTTGGCAGATACAGAATATCGATCAACCATCAAAATGTTTGAATCACTTCCTAAAACAGAATCTTTAGAACTAACAAAGGATCGTTCATGTTGAAGGACAGTATCAAAGATTTGATTAATGGGTGAAAAAAATTTATCATGAGGTGTTAAGATTTCGGCATAGAAAAACCCTCATTTAATCTTATAAGAAATTTAAGGGCAAAATCTTATTTTCGATATTGAATTGCAGAACAAGAATAAGAGGATAAAGGATAAAGGATGCAAGTTACAAATTGTTAAAAAATAAGCGTTAATTTAAGAATAAATAATAAGATAAAATAATATTATTTAAACGAACAGTACAAAATTAAGAACAATATAACAATATATAAATCAAACCGATTTGGAACCAAAAGAAACGTGTTGAGGCCTGCACGAACGCAGTTTCCTTAAGACAGATTTTCGGCCACTCCTATTGTGCTCGAGTTCATTGGTCGTCTGTCTCCCAGGATACAACAACATAAGCTCAGCCACAGTTTCACTACTACGGAGATCACGAACCGACCCTTGCCTTCGCCTATCACCGAAAACCACTTGTAAAAAATCCACAGAGTAAAATAATAAAAATTTTATGTGGTTTTTGTTGGTTGTAAACCTAGAAGCTTTACTCCCTATTTATAGGATTGTCATGAGGGTATGAGTGGAAATTTTGACCTAATGGAGCATTTAATATTGAGAATCAATTGATTCTCCTATAAAGCAATTTCCAAAATTATTATCTGAATTAAAGGTAACTTCCAATATTTACCCTTTTAATTCCAAGATAAAATTTGGAAAATTTATGCTTTTATTTGAGGAAAATTTATTTCAAATTTGGGTCAAAATATCTGCAGGCCCACGGAGGATCAGACTAGTTCAGACATTTGCGTTACCCACGTTGTGCACGTCTGCACATTTACGAACCAACAATTGGTTCCACATTTTCCTCAACAACATTTGAATCAATTTCTTATTCAAAGCTCCAAAATTATCAAATTTTTCCAACAATCCCCTACATGAATGAAATTGATTTAATCAAAACATTTTGACTCGATGTGGTGATAGATTCTACGATCGATAGCTGCATAGGATAGGTAGGTGTCCACCCTTGAACCTTCCTTTGTGAAAGTATATTTACTTTACTAGCTGACTAGTAGACGTAATGTCCATGAACTGTTCTGCCGTTTGTGTAAACGATGATATACTTCACACAACTACCTCTCTAACAAGAGTATTAGTTCTCATGGGTATGTCCATATGGTCGTGGGCATCGCCTGGTTCTGCAAGAGTTTGAAAGAACTATGCCCAATAGTCTCATTGAAGCGGCCCCACTTCACTCTCACATAGGTGACTTATGTTGCTTGACTCACAAAAGCACACAATGTTCATTAAAAGCATTGCTTAGCCTAAACCACTTTGATCACTGTTTACATCATAGGCATAGACTTGGGGATAAGAGCCCCTACAGTGACCGCACAGGTCTATGCAATTAGGTTGTCCCTTTGAACCTAGATCTTGGGATCTCCAGTCAACTAGGTAGGGTTTTCCTTCACATAGCACCTTAAATTTATATGAGCTTTAGTCTCATTCCTTTCGGGTTTTTTTGAACTTGATCTCGACTTAACCCTTTGGTTAGTGGATCCACAACGTTATCCTTTGATTTCAAAAAATCAATAGAGATAACTTCATTTGAGATCAGTTGTCTAAGAGTATTATCTCGACGATGCATATGTCTCGACTTACACATTATACACAAAGCTCTATGCTCTACCAATTGTGGGCATTGGCTTTGGTCGTTCAGGAATATCCTTCAAGAAATTTCTGAAGTCATTCGACTTCTTTTCTAGACTTGTCTAGAACTACAACTCAAATTCTATTATGGATTTGATTATAACCATTTTCTTAGGAATTTTCATGACACGATTCCTCATTCCAAAGTGAAGACATATCTATTTGTGCCTTTGATATTTTGAATATCAGATATCCAATCGCATCGGAGTATCCTTCTAAATAGTAGGATCTCTGGAATAATGCAATTCATAATCTTGAGTATATCTAAGATATTTCAATACCCTCACAATTGCTTTCCAGTGATTTTCACTTGAATTGCTTGTGAATCTACTTGAACTGCTCACAGTAGAAACAATATCTGGTCTATTGAATCTACTTGGTCAACACTTTGGTCTTTGTTCTTGGACAAAAGTTGGCATGTATTTATTGGAGTTATGGCTATGCCGGAAACATCATTGCCAAACTTCTCTTGCCCGCGTAGTGTGACTACGTCAATATGAGACCTTCAAGTGACCATTTGATTTGGATGCCCAAAATCAAATATGTTAATCTCATATTTTTCATGTCAATCTTGAATTTGACAATTCTTTGGTACGTTTACCATTTTATTGTTGCTTCCAACAATGAATATGTTATTAACATACAAACATAGAATAATATATCCAATGTTAGTAGTTTTGACATATACACATTTGTCACACTCATTTATCTTGAAGTCGTTTGTCATCATGACATTATCGAACTTCTCATGTCTTTACTTTGGTGCTTGTTTAAGTCTATACAAGGACTTCACCAATCTACATACTTTTCTCTCTTGACTTGAAACTACATAACCCTCAGGTTGTTCTATGTATATTTCTTCATCAAGATCTCCATTTAGAAAAGCTCTTTTAACATCTATTCGATGTACATCTAGATTTCGCAAAGCGACAATTGTAAGTATCATACTTATGGAGGTTATCCTTGATACATGAGAGTATGTATCGAAATAGTCAATGCATTCGGTAACCTTTTATTACCAATCTGGCTTTATACTTATCAATTGTCCCATCTACTTTCATTTTCCGTTTGAAAATCTATTCAAAACTTAATGGTTTAATTCACGGAGGAAGATCCACTAATTCCCCACGTATGGTTTTGCATGATGGAATCAATTTCACTCTTAATGGCATCCTTCCATAAGATGCCTTCAGATGAATGTATAACATCATTATACGTTTGAGATTCAACCTCTAGCATAAAGTTTAGAAAAATGATCCAAAGAATTTTTCTACTCTTGCTCGTTTACTTCTTTGTGGCTCTATTTCAAGCTCAAACCCTTGTTGATCATTTGAGTCATCTTTATCGATAATCTCTGAAGTTTGTTTCATTGAACTTTGACCAACTTCCCTAGCTTTAAAAGGGAATACATTTTCAAAGAAAAGACATCCTTTGCTTCCATTATCGTATGCTTGTGAATCTCAGGGTTCTTCGATTCATACACAATAAACCGATACACATTGCTATGTTCTATATAGCCAATGAAAATACAATTCACCATTTTTAGAGATATATTCTAAGTTGCTTTAGTAATGAGGTCATTACCTTTGCAAGACACCCCCACATTTTCAAGTAGTTGTAGGAAGGTTTAATTACCTTCCATAACTTATATGGTGTCTAGTCTCTTTAATTATGGGAAATCTTGTTTAAAAGGTAATTAGCTTATAGAACAGCTTCCCCCACGTGTTAGGCGCATTATAGTACCAACGTTACTCATATAGAGCTTCTCCCCATCTTAAACCTTTAATTAAGTTTGGGATTCAACATCATGCTCATAGAGAACAATTTTCACTATAGCTTCATCTTTACATTATTTTTGTGTCATCATCAATTAAGGTAATAAACATATTCCTTCAACCAATATGTTGTCATATCAATTGTTATGGCAATAACATTGCCCTCGTTTGGAAGTCTATAGTCCGAATACTTGTTCCCATCTTATGGCAATTGAAGCATTTTTTTCATGAAATTTTACTTCTTGAACACACCGTCTAATTTACGGTTTGAAGTCGTTTTTAACTTCCACTACGTTTGTCGTGATAATATTTGTCTTAGTAATATTTATCTTAGTAACATTTGAAGGTGGTAACAATATTTACTTTATCCTCTCTAATAATAGGAGGATCATCCTTCAGATATTTAACCAGGTTTATCACGGTCAATTATGCAACATCTTTTGTTGCCATGTATGAAATTCTTTCCAATAAATTTCACTGATTTTTCCATTGTGTCACGTAGACACAATCCAAAACCAAGCATTATGAATCTGTTAAACGTCAAAAATTTAGTCAAAGACTAAAACCAGAAACATAAACATAATTTCTGACTTTTGTTAGACGACGGTGATTTAGTAAACTAAACCTCAAACAAAAGTTCACACGGTATTAATAAAAAGAACAATAATAAAAAATGCACCAAGTAGGTAACTTATGAAAGAGAGCTGGTGCACTAGGCACGCTTAAATACCAAGTCTCTCAAAGAACCAATCCTAGACATGCATTTTTTAAATTTTCTTTCAATCACCGTTTATGGATTCTGTTCTTGAAATAATTCCAAGCATGAGTGATCAATCGAAATCACTACTTTTGATTCACAACAATTTAGAATCTTCCATTTATGGTCCAACGACCCTCACGATTCTTTAGCCATTTTTAAACATTGTGCACTTCATAGCATGCATCAGAATAGGCTTTAAGAATTTAATTTTGACATAGAGAACCAAATTCTTCTATGCTTTGATTCGAGACCTTAGTCGGAATTTAGTAACCAATGTTATTTCCAAAATAAATTCATCGATTTATTTCTAAAATAGAATTATACTTGATTCTTTAAGAAATAATAACTTTAAGTTATTTCTCTTTCCAAAATAAATTCACAAATTTATTTCAAGGTTGAATCATTCTAGATTCTCACGAAATTAAATCCAACGATTTATTTTCCATAACAAGTTAGAATCAACACATGATTCTAGTACAGAAATAAATTTAATGATTTATTTCCTTATACACAAATTGAATCATATTTGATTCTTACGGGAATAAAGTCAATGATTTATTTTTCTTAACAAGTTAGAATCAACGCATGATTCTAACACAAAAATAAATTTAATAATTTATTTCCTTTTATAAAAATTGAATCATACTTGATTCTTACGGAAATAAATTCAATGATATAATTTTCCCCGCAACCTTAGAATCATACAAGATTCTCTTAAAAATAAATCCAATGATTAATCTTCTTTTCCAAAATTAGAATCAACACAAGATTCTAATGAAGAAATAAATTTATTAATTTATTTTCATCATATCTTCTATTAAACAACATAGATATCAATCCAACTTGATTCTGTTTAACCAACAGAAACTAAAAGGAATTAATCCTTAGATTTTAATTCCATTGATTCTTGTTTGGAAGATCAAGTAAACCCATTAAAACGGCATGAATTAATTCTCGAAACGAATTATTTACGGGATCTTTATTTCCAAAACAAATCATGATTTCGCCTGAATATTCTGTTCGCCACTATAAAATTTCTCAAAAAAAAACTTATTGGTACGAAAAAAAATTCACATTGTTTCTAAAACCACAAAAATAATTATTATCACATATAATAATTATTATGACATAATATAAATATATATATATATATTCATGTCATATTTAATATTTCATATTAAAAAGGGCCGGAAGATTATAAGGCAATCGCACACTGAATATTACCATAATATATTCCATGTTTGGAACTTTATAGTTGGCAAGTCCTAGATTTGTCATCATGATCCATCTCTCATTTGAAGAATATTTTCCTTGTATAAAATATTATAGCAACTTTCACAAGGAAACAAGCACATTAGGAAACAACTCACATAAAAAAATAATATCCCTGCATAAACATAAAACAATTGAATATTCCATGTATAACATAATTTAAAAACACATGTATTTACATATGGTTTTAATATTACCATAAAATACCTTGATATATGGTAATTACTTAGACCAATGAGTTGGCAGCGGTTGCACCATAAGCTAAGAGTTGGCAGCAACTCAATTTCCTCACCCCATTTATGTAAAATTGGTCGTGCTTTACTAAAGAATAAACCATATAAATATGTTAGGAAAATTATTTCCATATAAGCTTGTTCTAATGCAAAACATAAAACTTAAGTCAAGTAAAAGAATAATCCAATTTGAAACCACGTTAGGAACCATAAAACAAAACTTGTTTCCGCATAAGCTTTTGGCAGTGAATGAATTGTACACGTACGACACTACAACGTACACGTATGTTGTTCGGCTTGGATTCAACTTAGAAAAAATCCGTCTTAAGATTGTTAAAAAATAAGTGTTAATCCAAGAATAAATAATAAGATAAAATAATATTATTTAAACGAACAGTACAAAATTAAGAACAATATAACAATATATAAATCAAACCGATTTGGAACCAAAAGAAACGTGTTGAGGCCTGCACGAACGCAGTTTCCTTAAGATAGATTTTCGGCCACTCCTATGGTGCTCGAGTTCATTGGTTGTCTGTCTCCCAGGATACAACAACATAAGATCAGCCACAGTTGCACTACTATGGAGATCACGAACCGACCCTTGTCTTCGCCTATCACCGAAAACCACTTGTAAAAAATCCACAGAGTAAAACGATAAAAAAAATTTGTGGTTTTTGTTGGTTGTAAACTTAGAAGCTTTACTCCCTATTTATAGGATTGTCATGAGGGTATAAGTGGAAATTTTGACCTAATGGAGCATTTTATATTGAGAATCAATTGATTCTCCTATAAAGCAATTTCCAAAATTATTATCTGAATTAAAGGTAACTTCCAATATTTACCCTTTTAATTTCAAGATAAAATTTGGCAAATTTATGCTTTTATTTGAGGAAAATTCTTTTCAAATTTGGGTCAAAATATCTGCAGGCCCACGAAGGACCAGACCGGTTCAGACATTTGCGTTACCCACGTCGTGCACGTCTGCACATTTACGAACCAACAATTGGTTCCACATTTTCCTCAACAACATTTGAATCAATTTCTTATTCAAAGCTCCAAAATTATCAAATTTTTCCAACACAAATCTCATCTAGAAAATTTTAAGTTGAGTATGAAAAAAAGTAACATAAAGGTTACCTTGCTGGAACCCATAGAACTCTTGCATCGGATCGGATAATCAAACAAGATCACCATGGTTGAATCGATCGAACAAATTCATCCACAACTCGTAGACGGTGTCGATCCAATTGATGCTTTGGGCAATATCAGGATGAACGACACGTTGCAACCACGAAAGAACTAAATTATTGCATTTAACCCAAGTCTGGTACTGAATCACCTTCACTTGGTTCTTTAATCGACTCATCAATGAATTGATACTTATTTTGGATATAAGTGATATACACATTGATCTTGTCCAACTGTGATAGTTACTTCCGGTGAGCAAAGTAGACATGAGAACGAGAGCAAGATTTTCGTTACGATGAATGTAATATTCATTGGAGATATCGTCGGTCTTGTAAATTTAACTGGGCTCGGTTGATCGAGAGGCGACGTGTAACCCCCTCATACTAGTCTGGCCGGATGACCGGTCCGAGTAGGCCACACGGGGAAAACCGAAGTGAAACCCGTTAAGGTTCCCCCTCGGTTAGCAACCCTAATTTTTTTTCTTTTAATTCAATCTTTTCTAAAGGCTCATTTCGACCCTATGTGGTCAAACAGCGGAATAAAATGCAGAAGATAAACATTCGAACCCAAAACAGCATTTAAACAGCCCAATTTTAATCCATTAAGCAGGCCGTTTCGAAACACCCTTGAGGCGTATCGAAACGCCTTGACCAGGTCAACTGCCCCAAAGCCCACACGAAAGGGTCGTATCGAAACGGAGGTCAACCGTTCCGGAACGCCCTCAACGGTCAACTTCTCGTGGTCAACGAGATTTTGACCGTTTCGAAACCCTTAAACCCGTTTCGAAACGCTTTCATCTCGCCATTTTCTCAGAATTCCAGTAGCCAAAACGTTCCGAAACCCGTATCGGAACAGGGGCTCACAGTGGCCAAACCGTATCGAAACACATTCCGATACGGGGTCCCTGAAGCCTTACTCGTTCCGAAACGGCCCAGCTCGTTTCGAAACGCGGGTTGTCTGCAACCTTTGAAGACCAGACTTAGGCGTTTTTCAACAAGTCTAAAGGTCCCAAACGACCTCTAAAGGCACACAACACAAGCAAACAAGGTCTAGAGGCATATATCCTATGTCAAACATGCTCAAACACACACAAGGCATATGGTGAATCATTCATACATGGCAATTACATATTAACCACATTTCATAAAAGGCATGCTTGAAGACATAAAAAGCCAAAAGGCACAATTCATCTCAATAGGTTTACATGCCATCAAAAGCACTTAACATCCATAAGGTATACATCACACAAGCATTTGGCAAGTCATATCATGTGTACAAACCAAGTCAAATCATAGACATCAACCACATATAGGAGTCACACATAGCTCATATAAAACACACTCTTGCCACATTGCTAAACTACTACATAATTGTTTAATCGTACTTGAGCAACAAAAACTTGGAAAGCCCCTTACGCCTTGCTCCGAGCTAACACCACGCTAATGATCTGCATTGTTGAAAATGAGAGCGTAAGCTATAAGCTTAGTGAGGATGCTCTAAAATCGAAAATATCAACAATGCAGGGTTCAAGCATGCAATCCCTTAATCTCACATACAACATACATAGGTAAATCAACAAGTAGACCTAGCTAGTCTTTCAAGAGTCATAATATGGCATCTCACATCATACTAGGCTCAAATATCACATATCAATATCATACATCACAATTATAAGATCAAGTTCAATTGGCCACTATTAGTTTACCCGGATGTGCGGATTTAATCTCAACAATCACTTTACCTCAGTGGGATTACACTCATCACCGGACCTTGCATGGGCGGGATTCCACTCATCACCACATGCCCTACGGATGGGATTCCACTCATCATCCCGTAGAATATATAAATTTCCGGTGGAATGTTACATCACCGTACTCCTCCTTGATGACTCAACGCCATCAAGGCCACGTACGTTTTGACTCAATTTGTGTGCACACTAATCCTAATGATCGATCATTTACACCCGGTAAATTAATTAATGCCAATTTCATTTATCACATCACATATCCACCATTCATGTCTCATACACATTGTATATACATAGCAAGGAATACATATACCATCAATCCACACATCACAATCACAAATAGACAATGGCATGAATAGCATACTAAAGTTCAAGGAATTAAGCTACCAATTTAACTCTTACTTTGGAAAGGCCTACCAAGCACATTCCACGCATACACCACACACACTTGAACCAATCTTTAAAACATATTTAAAGTCACTCACCACCCTTCCTTAGCAACCAAAGCAAGCCTCCTACAAGCCCGGATTCGGTTCCGATGCTCCACCAACGTCTCCTCTTGCTTCTAGCCAAACAAAACACATCCATTACTTCACAAATCAATGCTAAAACTCAGCCATCATCTCACTTCATAAGCACAAGCCAACTTCAACAATTTTCAATCCAAATAACTAACCAAAATACCCATTTTCGTGCTCCTTCAAAACCTAGCTGAAAATCCTATTTCCAAACACCCAAATGACACCCAAATGGTCCCAAAACACCCTCATAGCATACTTAAACCATCAGCTTTCCAATTTAATCCTAAAACCCATCAAAAATCAAGTTTTAGGCACTTTAAACTTGGCTACAAAGACCCATTTCGGGTTTTCACCCAAACTCATCCATTTTAACATATTAGGTGCATTTTAAGGTGAATAAACTAAAACCCAACTTGATAATTTAAAACCAATTGAAAAATTAAGTAAAAACTCAAACTTTCATCAAACCCTAACTTTTCAAAAGTTGGTAGTTTCAAAATCTACAACCATGTATGGATAGAGAATGAAGAAGAGAGTGAGAAAATGTTATTACCTTTGAAAATGGCCTTGAGATAAAGATGAAAATTAATGGAATAGTGATTTTGGGTATTAGGGGAGTTTTGAAAGCTTTCTAACGTTAGGAGGGAGAAGGGGGACAAAGATGATGCCTTTTTTTTTTGTTCCTTTTTGTTTCCAAAAAGTTGTCTTCCTTTTTAAAACATTTGGGTTAAATCACCGAAGTGGTCCCTCCTCTTTATTTTGAATTTCAATTAGACCAAACCTAGGCCATATTGATTAAAATTAATTTTACCGACTCGGACCCACTAACCCGGCTAACTCCTAACCCCTAAACACGGGTGTTACACGACGAAATTTTCATCTGATATCATATTAGAGTTTTGTACCTTGAGTAATTTGGGAATTTCGAGTAGTTGACAGAGTAGATTAAACAGTGAAAAGAAGAAAAAAATAATCTTCATCAATCTTATTATTAAATAAAAATAATTTATTTATACAGATAAAGAAAAATAATAAAGAAAGACAGCTGTCCTTAACTAAGTTTAACAAAAAGTACAATTCCAATAACTAACCCAAAATTAAGATTCTAATACAATTTAACCAGATAATTTTCCCATTTCCCTTATAAGCCTCACAAATGAGCTATGAAATACGGGTATCCGATATGTTTTCGTACCGAAAATATATTGAGTATGATTTGGGTACTTCAATATTTCATTTCCTTACTCTTTTTTTTGTTTTATTATCCACACTTTTTCTTGTGATTTTTTATTATATATTTTTTAAAATATAAAATTTATTTTATATTTATTATACTCTTATTGTACACGTATCTTATAATTTTAAAAATTGTAGTTGAGTTTTTCTTTAAAAATTAAATTAAATTAAAAAACAATGGTTACTCCTTAAAAAAAAAGCTAACAATCAAATTTAACCAAACAATAATGTCGATAAACTGAAATGATCAGTTAAAAACCCCATTGCGTGTTTATTAGTACTAATTGTTTGAGAAAAATAAAATATTAGTATAATTTTTCTATTTTTTAAATAAAGTTAAAAATTTAAATTATAATATTTACAAATACAATAAATTCAATTTAAAATTGTCCTTACTATCAACATAATCACTTTTAAACTATTAAAAAAATAACCTTACCATCACAAATTGGAAAATTTAGATTATGATTATATCAATTTTTTAAAGAATGTCAATTAATTTAAAAATAATTTCAATATTCTTTTATTGAAAAGATTTAAAATAGTATTGATTTTGATTTTTATATAAGATTTTAAAAAATATATTTATTGTTCAATAAATTTGGAAATTGTTACAATAGAGTCCTCCAAATTGTTACAATGGAGACCATGTCAACTTCGACTCTTATTTAAAGTTCGACAAAATGTGAAGGGAGACCAAAAACAGAAGAAGAAACTTCACGAAAAAGACAAATTTATGGGGGAGGAAATCATACAACAAAAGGCTTGATACATGGAAAGTAACTTAAAAAAACACCAAAAACAAAACCATTAATAACAAGGCTTTGGTTAAATGCACAACTTTGATGTCCTAATTAGAGGTCTACACAGAGATAGGAAAGGACCGAACCCGCTCTTCTTTTTGTTCTAGGGCTTACCTTCCATTTCTCGACTAGGACCTTCTTTATGTTGGGGCAACTAGAGACTACGGTGGCAACTCCGACAGCGGTTATGTTCGGGCAGTACACCAAGTAACATGACTTGAGCATTTGGCAATTCTTGACAAGATGGGAAAGACCGATGTCGGTTATTTGGTGGCAATGGGACAGTACTATATCCTTGAGCAAGGGACAACCTTCGCCTAACTCAGCCAGTGCCATATCGCCCAAATTCTGCCATTAAAAGGAATTGATAAGCAGGTAACGAATCTGAATAGCACACAAAAGAAAATAACAATCAATTTGAAGTTCACCTGCGTTTCGGAGAAGTACCAAGAAGCAGCAAAACTATGAGTAAAGAATCAAGCCGAAGAGAAGCTTATGTACAGAAAGAAGCAAAGATAAGGAGAGGGAGAGGGAGGGCACACCTGGAGAACACTCACATCGAGGTAAGCGAGTTGAGGACATCCTCTTGCAATGGCTACAATTCCAGCATCACCTATTTGATTGCAGCCACTAACATTTAGATATTGTAACGGGCATCCCTGACTAACAGCGATAAGAGCCTCATCCCGCACCCTAGTAGGAAAATGGGTAAACGATTAGATGTATGCCGATACACATACACCATACTTCAGACCAAAACAACTCAAAAGACAGCTGACAACATGAAACAGCATGGACAAATAACATTATCACACAGAGCTGGAAGGAAAGTACAATGAGACGCACCTATCACAAAAGCGGAGACTAAGATCCGTGAGAGAGTGACAATTCTCACCAACAGCTATGATTCCCTTGCTTCCAATCTATTGGCATGAAAGGCGTACAAGTTAACGATTTATATCACAGGACGAAATTGCGGAAACTAAAAATAAATGATTGCAGGAACCTAAAAGAAGCAAGTCTACAAAAGGCAAAGACTCAAAAGATGAGGCATTTAGACATCTGTAAACAATAAACCACCCATCTGCCATTTCACAGAGAACCGAAAAGCTTCCTGCATGAGACAGCAGTGAGATGGGGTGGGGGGGTAGAGCACTCTGTAAAATCTAGATGACATATTTTCTCTATTCCATCCAACTGGAAGTCATTTTCCTAATGAAGTCAGTACACATGATTCGAGCATATTGCAGGTAGAGGAATATTTCCATATATGTAGACGGACAAACAGACAGATAGTGAAGAGAGAGACCTCATAACATCTCCTAATATGAAGTTTCTTTAGATTTCGGCAACCTTTTGCTATACTGCAAATGGCATCATCGCCAAGGCTAGAGCAATCTACCAAGTGAAGAGCTTGCAGGAATTTACATCCCCTTCCAACTTCAGCAAGAGCAAAATTACCAATCCTTTGGCAGTATAATAAAGACAACTCAGTCAGGCGCCTGCACGAAGTCAAGAACTTCAGAATTGATATAAATCAAATTTTCAGAAGGAAAAAAAAAAGTACAGTAGGCCACCCAATCAGAGGGATTGGATATGAGACCTAGCAACAGCTAAAGCCCGGGCTCTTGTACCCTTAAAAGGACAGTAGCAACAGAAAGCAATAGAAGATAAACATACGGGCAATATTTCCCCACAGACTCCAGTCCAATGGTTCCAATATTGTGGCAGCCATTAACTTCAAGATGCGTAAGTTCAGTGCAGCCAGTGGCAATTGCCTGTAGACCCCTGTCACCCAGGAAATTGCAATCACTCAAAGTAAGGTTTTTTAGCTTCTTGCACCCTTTGCCAATAGAACGAAGACCCCTGAGACATGAACGGAACTCATACTTCAATAGTCATGCCCAAGGGCGATTGAATTGGACTAAAAAACTTTGAGAAAGATCCACTTTCATTCCTAAATTGAATTTGGGGGGGGGGGGGGGGGGGAACTAATCGGCCAAATAGCCTTCAAAATTGCAATTCAATTAGGGTGGTATTTTGATCATCATGTATGAGAAATTAGGGGAAAGTGACAAACTCGTCTGTAAATTGCTGGAAACTGTACAAGGCCAACATTTCCAATGACAAACAAGAAACTCCCACAGCCATCAAAGCCCTGTCCGTAACGTTAATACATTGCAACTTCAAGACTTTCAAAAGAGGGCATCCTTGGGCAATAGCAAGGATCCCCTTATTACTGATAAACTCTGAATCCAATGACAAGGTCTCAAGAGATTTGCAATGAGACCCCACAGCTTCCAGTGATTTGTCAGTTATTCTGGCACAAGCAGCCACACCGAGAGATTTCAATGATTTCCCACACTGGGTTGCCAACTCAACCAAACCTGCATCAGTCAAGCTTTCACAGAAACGCAAGTTTAGGTTCTCAAGTTGCTTGCAACACTGGCCAACAACAGCTAGACCTTGATCCCCAACATAGCAACCCTACAAAAAAAAACATCATAAGCAACTTAAGCTTGCCTGGTGAATTGAATTACCCACAGAACATGACAAGTATCATCATGTTGCTCCAGTTCTTTTTCTTGAAGTACCCATGCGTGACATATATTCAAACATGAGCATGAATATATGACTCTCCGATACATATAAAAACTTACAGAAAATTACACATATCCATGCTGAGTGCATAACCATTTCGACGCTCCCACTTAAGTCTAAGTAACATAGAAATTCATAGATATGATGATGCATTTTAAGTATTAATGACTATGCGCAAGGAACAGACACTTAAGTGCACTATGTTTACATCACTTGGTAGTAGAACTAATTTGTTGAAAGAATAAGCCATAATCAATCAAATTGAGATACATGATAGAGTAAAATATCACCAAAGCCTCCCCTAGCATATGATGAATTACCTGCAAATCCAAGGATTTTAAGAATTTGCATTTCTTTCCAAGGGACATTATACCAAAACTTGTAACGTAAGAACACCAGATTAAGCTCAACTTTTCTAGCTTAGAAAACCCATCAGCAACCACGGACAAACCGGCATCTGTCAAGCAGAATGATTCACAATCCTCTTCTTTGTCCGGACTTTTTTCGGCTGCATAGTGTAACTTGAAGGATGTAAACACATTCTCAGCTCTGCCACGCCTTTTGCCCTGCACCCAGAACAATTTAAACTACCTCATTAACATGCCTAACATTTGGTAGCTTCTTTCCCCCAAGTGTAAGAACAATTTACACTGTAAATTTAGTTAACTATATTTTAATCAATTTCACTTTCGCAGAGAACAATTAGACAGTAATTAAGACAGATCAATCTCAGTGTGCATAAAATACTAAAGTAATTCTAAAAAAAAATAAGCGAAATTCGACGTACCACATTAACAGGCAAAGAAATCGATAGTCTCTCGTCGATATGAACGACCTTAACATTGACGAATCGTTGAGCGAGGAACTTGATGAAAAGGTCAGTGCAGCCGGAGGCGCCGATTCGGAGGGTGGAGCGGCTAAGCCGTTCGAGGCCGAGCCACCGTTTGCAGACGAGGGAACAAGCGTCGTGGCTGGCTTTGGAATCGAGCCGACGTAAGATCTCCGAGATCAGCTCGTCGGGAAGACAGGTGTTGATCCAATCATGGCCACGCATCGGAGGAAAATCGGAATGGAATTATTTGTTTTTAATTTTTGGGAATTATTTTGTTTTTTTTATAGCGGAGGAAATGATTTTTTATTCATTTCGTCTGTAAATATTTTGGGAAATCGGTGGAGTCGGCGCGGGTAAGCTTAACTGGGAAACCGACTTTTTTATTTCCGATAATGCCCCCGTTATTCTTTTTTGGGTTTATGTATAATTTGATCCTTGAATTATAGCCTTTTCACACTTTGATATTTATTTATATATTTTTCTCATTCTACTACTTACATTATCATTTTCGTCTATTTACTTATAATTTCTCACATCAAAATATAACTCGAATCATAAACTTTAATAATAAAAAAATTAGTTGATTAGGGATATTAAATTTAATCATGAATAACTTCCTCTCATCCCTTCATCATAAGAACTTTCATTGTATATATTATTGTAAACTCTTAATTTTTTTCTAATACAATTAGAAAAGATCATTTGATTTATATCCAACATATTATGAATCAAACCGACTCTATAGGGTCAAAGTATTTTAAGTGTGGTTTTAAATTTTCGAGTCGGGTGTTGTCAACTAAAACCCTTGTATGATCCATACTCATTCTTAAGAACAATGAAGTAAGACAAAAAAGTATAAAATTAATCCGTGTTTGATTTTTAAGTAATTGCTTTTAAATATTTTCTTATTTTAATTAGTTTCTATTAATGTTTAACATGATTTATTTTTAAATTAGTGACAAAGAAGGGTTTAATTGTGATTTTCGTCTTTTTGGTTTGTAACAATTTAGGAAGGGTAAACTATCTTGAATACTCAACTATTGAGTCTAACCTATTTTGATCACCGAACTATAAAAATTTAAATTTCGACCATCCAACTATTTAATTAGACCTATTTTAACCACTAACAATTAAAATTTAACGGATAAGTGACATGGCAGTTAAAGTAAATTTATATAATTACACATTTGGTCTTTGTTAATTACATATTATTGCAAGAGTAGTCCTTAATGTTTTATTATTTTTTTAATTTAATCATTCAAGTTTATTTTTTTTAAAATCAAATATTTATTTCAAAATATTATTAAAAAAATAACAACCAATCAATGACTGTCGCGTGGAATCAAATTAAAAAATATTTTTTAATATTTTATTATTTCACACTCCATCTTTTCTAATATTCATTCTACAGTGTTGTCGCCGCTCGTTTACTCAGCTATGGTCGTCGTCTCTTTGCTCAGTCGTCATCGTTGCCTTTCCGCATCAATTGCACACCCTTCGTCGTCCTTTTACCCGTTTACCACAAACTTCTGCACCCTCAAATCGCTACATCAAATGACTTCTTCTCCAGCGATGAGTATAGAACGTTTTTGTTTTTTAGTCACTTTAGTTTTCTTAAAATTGACCCAAAAGCATCCAAAACGGTATTCAAATTTTAAATCTCATTTTCCCTTATTTGTTCCAATCTATACTGCCTTATTTTTTTTCAAAATCTCATCTTTTCACCTTGTCTAATTCGTAAATTCTCATTTTATAAAAACTCATTGTTACCTACTCCAGATTTTGCTTTGTAAAAACCAAAACTACAAACCCATCGATTTCTTCCTCAAATATCCTCTCTTTTTTCATCAAAACCATCTCAAATATCCTCTTTCTTCATAATCAACTACATCAATTTCTTCACCTTTAATATACATTTGACACGGATTCTCACACAAATATCGACCTATTTCTTTTTATTTGCATTCCTATATCTGAAATGAAAATCAAATATTGATGTAGGATCTAACTAGGGTCTATAATGATGAAAATTAGGTTGCCGTTATTGTCGGTCTTCAAATTGTGAACTTATTTCAGGCAAAGGAAACCCATTAGAGAAGGAGCTTGAAGGAGAAGGGGAAATTCGAGTGAGAAATGGTGTTGACGATTGAGAAATATATGATTGAAGTGGTTTGAATAATTTTTTTTGAATTACAAAATGTGTTACTAATAGGTACTAAATGTGTAATTATATAAATTTATTTTAACTGTCATATCACATTTCCGTTAAATTTTAATAGTTGGTGGTTAAAATAGATCCAATTAAATAATTAAATGATCGAATTTTAAATTTTTATAAATCGGTGATCAGAATATATTAGACTCAATAATTTAATGTTCGCCTAAGTAGTTTACCCATTTAGGAGTAAGTTTATCCATTTTATTTGTTAGAATTCAGTCATCAAACGTTAAACCCGCTAATAAATTATAATGAGCTAAATTAGATTATTTTATTCCTCAATTTTTACTATTTATATGATAAAATGTTTTAAAATTAAAATTTGTTTTCATAATATAAATTTTAAAAAAGTTCACATTAATTTAATAATTTTCATTAATATATATTGTGCAAAATTCATGTACAATTATATTTTTTTAGTTAAGTACATATCTAATTTATGGTCCATGCTTAGAATTTGTGGTTCTCTTTTCCAACAATATCGTCTTTAAAGTTTAAACTCGAATTTTCTTCTTAGAAGAGTAATATTCTATCTTGTGTGAGTTCAAATACTGACATTTATCTTGAAAATATAATATCTCTCTTCTCAATAAAAAAATTCAAGCAAATAACAATTAGGTCATATTTAGTTGATATAATATTGATATCAGATAAACTTAAATAATAAAAATGAAAGAAAATTTGATAGCCTCTTAAAATGATCAAATTTAGGATTGTAAATGAATTGAATTTTAGTGAACAAACATCACTTCATTTGTTTACTTTTATAATTGTTCGTGTTTGGGTTGTATTCATTTAAAATTAAAATATTATTTTTGTGTTTGTTTGTTTAAAATTATATGTGTTTGTTTGTTTAATGTCCGCATGCATGTTTGTGATCAGCAAATCAAACAATGAAATAAAAATATTTACAAACACTAAAAAAATACGTTTCATGAACATATAATAGAACATGTTTACGAATAATTATAAACATGTTTATGAATAATAAACAAGCAAATAGTAAAAAAGAATTTGGTATTCATTGTTTTTTTAACCTAATAGTTTAACATGAATATTAATAATCATATTATAAATCAATCAATCAATCAACATAAATATTTTTAAGTAGTTTTTTTTATAGAAAGTGTCGATCTCGAATAAACGAACTTACAAACAGATTTATTTGTTAATTTAAACAAGAACACATTTTTATTTAGACTTCATTTAATTAAATGAATAGTACTATTTTTTATTTGTATTAATTTACTTAAATTAACAAATAAACAATATTCCAACAATTTAAGCTCCGTTTTATTTCCAAACCCGCAAATCCCAATCGCTTTCCACCGGCATTATCACGTGAGAAATTTCCCAATCTTCCCATTTATTCCCATCCCTTCAAAAACCCTAATTTCACATTAGTCAATACGAATATAATTGTTAAATTTAAAGAAGAAATTTTCCCCTCTTCTAATTGAATTTTGCAAATCTCCAATGGATTTCCTCAAATCCGTATTTGCAGACGACAATGATATTCAATCGCAACCCTCGCATCCACCCACCGACCCGAATCCGAATCCGGGATCGAATGCCACGTGGAGTTTCGGCGGCCTAATGAAAACCCTTGCCGACAAGTCGGAATCCGTGATGGAATCTTACCGGCAGGAATTTGAGGAATTCGGATCCGGGTTAAAGAAGGAAACCGAGATCATCCGGACCGTGGCTTCACGTGCCGTCAATG
This sequence comes from Hibiscus trionum, assembly GCA_030270665.1. Classification (NCBI taxonomy): domain Eukaryota; kingdom Viridiplantae; phylum Streptophyta; class Magnoliopsida; order Malvales; family Malvaceae; genus Hibiscus; species Hibiscus trionum. Next base: position 77,763,121 of record BSYR01000010.1, on the reverse strand, counting down.
ATTCCCTCGAGATCGGTGCCACAGTTGCCCAGGAGAAGCTCGAGTCAGTTGGACAAGCCATTGATGACATCGGTGTCTCCGTTTGGAAATCGACGGCTCAGATCATCTCCCACGGTAAAGACACGTTCTTATCACTGTCCGATGATGATAATTCTGATTCCGGAAGTTCTAGTAATAGAAGATCAAGTATTGTTAGTAGTAACATCATTAATGGAAAACGTTACAGTCGTTTTGAGATGCAAATTCGAGCGCTTCAATCAGATAGAAGTACTTACTGTATGGAACCAGAGGATTTGGAGGATTTTGAGAATTGGAAATTAGGGTTTAATTTGGAAGAGAAAAAAGGGGAAATTGAGGATTTGTTAAGTGAAAATTCAGTAATTCGAATTATTTTCAAGGAGGTGGATTCTGATGAAGGTGGATCAAAGAGATACTGGTGTAATTACTTTTATAAGTTGAATAGGCTTATGAAAGCTGAGGAAGCGAGAGCTAAGCTTGTTAGCCGTGTGATTTCGGGAGAGGAAGATGAAGATTTGAGCTGGGATATCGACGAGGACGATGCGGAGAATAGTGGAAATGTTAATACTGAGGAGGGTGGTTTGAGTGAAGATGTTGAGAAGTGTTCGAAGATCGATGAGGAGAAAGCAGGTTCTTGCAAGGACAGTGATGTATCCGTGGTTTCGAGTGTGTCTATGCCTGAGGAGGAAGGGTGGGATGCAATTGAGGACATTCGGAGCATCAATGACAGTAAAGGGGAAGATGTCGGGAGCAGTAATAGAATTGATCTGCGTAAGCGGTTGACTGTTGCGGAGGAAGAAGAGGATTTGAGTTGGGATATCGATGAGGAGGAGGAGGAGGATCAACGGGTTAAAGCTTGATATAGTATTGGAAATTTGGTATCCAAAGGGTTCGAAATCAAGTGTTACATAATAGCTTCAGTCAGGTTCTTATAAGGTGATTTGATTTTTAATTTTAAACATAGTTTACATATATTATAAAAGATCACTTAAACATGTAGTTCATTAGGTAAATAGTTCTCAGTGATCGTTCCATGTAAAACATTGGGGGAATTCTGTTTGCTCAAAATTCATTCTACATCTTGTATGTTTGATCCGAATGTCGCTACGATCAATAAGTGGTGAATGTGATTCTTCGACGTACTTTGTCATATTAACCTGTGTTCTTGTCAAGTCTTTGAACGTGTTTGTCTATGTCTTTTATCGTGTTTTCCTATGCATACTTGCTACGTCGCAATACGATCATCATGTAATTGCTGTGATTGTTTGCAGTTAGGAGGATGATGATGTTTTGGATTTCATGGAGTACTTTTATATTTGTTTGGTATTATCATGAGCTCTCTTGCTTTTTGTTGTGAAATTGACACCAGGGGACTTTTTTTTTGTAATAATTACCGATATTCAATTCATTGGCTGACTAATTTGGATCGGGTACGTAGCTATTCTTTTATGGCTTTTAGATATGTATCTTTTGGCTGGTCATCTCTATTCCCCTCTGCCCCCATACCTCTTCCATTGTTCTTTGCTTTCTTCTGTCATTGGAATATTTTGGTTTTTGCTCATCCATTCTGGGTTCCTTCTTTGGCCATTCTTCATGCATTATCTTGACGCTATGTTGCTCTGATTTTGATTTTGAACACTTGTATTCTACACATATTCGAACAAGGGCTGCAATGTAGTTGTGAAATTCAGGGCGTAATATTTAAGCTTTTTTATGTTACATTTTTTATAATACAAATTTAAGATACAATATATCAACAATCAATTGGTCTATATGAACTTCTACATTACTCGATCCAGATTAGTTAATCAATAAGTTAAATACCGATGATTATAAGAAATAAATTTAATTATTGTATAGTATTATATGTTTGAATTTATTTTGAACAAATATTTTTATGAATCAGATGAATGACATGTGGACTCACATGTGTATCAAAAATATTAAAAAAAATATGTTACTAAAGTTTATATTTTAAAATTTTGTGGATCGAGTTTTAGCTATGTTATAGCATCTAAAAATATATAATCCAAATGTATTTAAGTGTGTAATATACTTCTATAATTTACTCGAATTAAATTAACATAAGTTTGAAAAAGATATATTCATCTTAAAAAACTCGAGTTTAGATATTTTTATTTTAAGATGTGTACGTTATTAAATGGTTAAAAAATATATATGAATAAATTATAAAAATGAATGAAAATATATTTAAAATTAGATCAAAATAACTTACCTTTTTTTTTCAGCCTGTGGTGAGTGATGATCATGAGTTATAGCGTGTGATATGGCACATGAATGTACCGTAGCGTGTAAGGACGTTCTTATGGTTATGCTTGCATGGTAAGGTCTTGACTAATGTTGAAAGACGACATCGTCATATCACTTTGGATGGACGATGTTCGATTTGTCTAAATGAGGAGGAGGATTTAGATCATGAACTCTAGAGTTGTGTTTGTGCGAAGGCGATTTAGTGTCAATTTATCCGTTAAGATATGCAGTCAAGCTTCTTTATGAGCGATTTCAAGTCGTGGCTTCATGAAAATTTAAGGAGTAACCATGTTCATCATTCTCATGGTAGTTAGAATTGTTTATTTGCAATTGCGATTTGGGCTATCTGAAAGAGGCGGTTTACGTATGTTTTCAATGATGGTTGTAAGAGATTTTGTAATGTAGTCGGTTACATTTGTTGTATGTGGGATGAAGTAGCTGGCAGCCAACCCCGTGTTGCAAGTGGACACCATTCTACGTTGTCGTTGCCAGATACTACGGGACTAGTGTTGTCGAGCTGAAAAACCTCGCGAGTTGGTTGAGTATGTGCCAATGCTGATGGTGCTGTAGGGGGTTCGAGTAATAGGGCAGCCGTTGGCGGGGTGATCCGAGATGACACTAGTTTTTGGATCTTTGGTTTTGCACGGAGTTTGGGCATTTGTTCGGTGCTTGTGGCGGAGTTATGGACAACACATGATGTCCTCCTTTATGCTTGGCGTCTTGGCTATCGTCGTGTGGAGTTAGGGCTTAATAATATAATTGTGGTTTAAATTTTAAAGAGTGAATCCGTCGCGCTTGCGAGTGAGGCGCTTGTGGATAGCATTCTTGAGATGCTTCGTCGGGATTGGGACATCCTAATTTTTCATATTTTTCGTAATGAAAGTGATGTGTCAGATGCTTTAGCTCGAACAATTCGGGGGCTGAATGTTTGTGAGGTTGTTTATGCAAAATCACCGCCGAAAATTTTCTCATTATTTATGGTGGATCTGAGTTCTGAGTAATTTTGAGGTTTATAGTGATATCTATTTTCACATAAAAAAATTTACTTTTTTTTATCAAAAAAAACTTACCTTAGTTAATTTGTTTTTAGGGTAAATTATCTATTTGGTACTCCACTTATTTTTGTGTTTTATTTTGGACATTCAACTATTACTTTTAACAAAATTATACATAATAATATGTTTTTTCTATTTTACTTACGTTCATTAAAAATTAACAGTGATATTAACATAACATTAAGTATGATTTTGTAAATAATTGAGTGATCAAAATAAAAACACAGGAATAAGTGGAGTGCCAACTAAAGAGTTTACCCTTGTTTTTAATTAAAAATAAAAAATATTGATCATAGAGAAAAAAAGAGAATAGCCAGAATTCAGAAACAGTACAGAATATTAAAAAATTCAAATATGCACACAATAATAAACAAAAAATGATGGGCTATAGTAACTTTACTTTACGAAGGCAGAAGAGAGAAGAGCCCAAAGCTGAAGAAAGAGGTCAATGGAAGATTAAGAACCAAAAACTCCATCACCAACCTTCTTTCTTTCCTCCTTTCGAAACCCCTACCCTTGTTTTTTTTAATATAATTTTTAGGTTCCTTTTCCCCCAGAATTTCCCGCTCAAAAAGGGGAGATAAATCAGACCCAGATTTTACAGATTCAGTGTTTTGGGTTTTGAACTCTAGACCCAGGTATGGAAATCGATTCAGGATCAAGCCACTTCACAGATTTCAGAAGGTACAATGTTTTCTTTTTTTTTACTTTTTAGGGGAAATTGGGTGTTGGATGCGAGGAACCCTTGAATTTAATCTGTCTTTAATCTTCAAGTAATCATGTTGTTGTTATTATTTTAATTTTGATGCCTTTTTAGCTATGTTTTTGTGATTGAATTTCTGGGTTTCTCTTCATTTCTTCATCAAATTATTGTATCATGTTAAATTTTCATTTCGTAGTTCTTTACTCAATGCAAGTGGAAACAAAGGGATTTTTTTTCATTCTTTTAGCTTTAATAATTATGCATTTTTCTAAGATATTGATTATTTAGAAAATTTGTACCATAAGAAAAATAAGCAGTTAAAGCTGCACATTTGAAGTTCTTGAACTTGGACGATCTTAGCTGTATTGTGATAATCTTCTTTTAAACATTTGTTTTTTAATGAAGACAGCTCGGATACTAATCCTAACAGTGGCGGGTGTATGAATCCGATGGTTGTAAATGCCTTCCCGGTCGGTATAGTACATGTAATTAGTAGTGGTGGTAATGTAGAAGGTGAAGGAGGGTTGAGAATGGAACCGTCCGTGGGCTTGGAGTTTGATTCGGCAGACGAGGCACGTGAGTTCTATGGTTTGTATGCAATGCGTGTCGGGTTTAAAATCCGAACTGGTCAGTTGTATCGGTCGAGGAGAGATGGATCGGTTTCGTCGAGGAGATTTGTTTGCTCGAAGGAAGGGTTTCAGCTGAATTCGAGGACGGGTTGTCCTGCTTTCATTAGGGTGCAAAGGCGTGATTCCGGGAAGTGGGCTATTGACCAAATTCAGAAGGATCATAATCATGAACTTGGGCTTGAAGGGGAAAGCAGTTCGCCTGTTATGCAGCAGGGACCTCCCGTTGTTACAAAATCGTTGGTTGAAGTGTTGCGTAGGCCGAAAGTCAAATTGCTGGGACAAATAGATAATGGAGTACTGAGTCCATCGGGTATCATAAATTTCAAAAAGCAAAAACAAGGTGGAGATGGAAGGCAATCTACAGCTGAACCATATACAGGTCTAGAGTTTAATACAGCTAATGAAGCATATGAATATTATCAAGTATATGCTGAAAGTGTTGGGTTTCGAGTTCGGATCGGTCAGTTGTTTCGCTCAAAGAATGACGGGTCAATTACTTCCCGAAGATTTGTGTGCTCAAAGGAAGGTTTCCAGCACCCCTCAAGAGTAGGTTGTGGGGCATTTATGAGGATTAAGAGGAAAGACTCGGGAAGTTGGATGGTAGATCGTCTTAATAAAGAACATAATCATGATCTCGAAGTGCAAATGGAGTGCCAGAAGAAATTTTCCACAGCTTCGAAGAAATTCATAGAGGAAGAAACCAATGGCATGGTCTCTATGGAGCTTGGTGAAACGAATAACAGCAAGATTACCAAAAGAAGCCGAGAAAACAAAATTGGAACCGATTGGTACCCTAAACTTTTAGAGTATTTTCAAACCAAACAAGCTGAAGATACCGGATTCTTTTATTCAGTGGAGGTTGACAATGGTAGTTGCCGGAGTGTCTTTTGGGCAGATGGCAGGTCTAGATATTCATGCAGTCAATTCGGTGATGTCATTATTTTGGATACTTCATACAGGAAAAGTAACTATGAGGTGCCATTTGCTACATTTGTCGGAGTAAACCACCACAAGCAGCCAGTACTTCTTGGATCTGCTTTGATCGCTAATGAATCGAAGGAGTGCTTTACTTGGTTGTTTCAAACATGGTTCAAGGCAATGTCTTGGTGCCGTCCTAAGTCGATTATTGCCGATCAAGACATGGCCATCCAACAAGCAATCACCGAAGTCTTTCCTGGTACTCATCATCGCTTTTCATCGTGGCAGATTAGAGCCAAGGAGCGGGAGAATCTGCGGTCAATGCCTATTGAATTCAGATACGAGTACGAAAAGTGCATTTACGAAAGTCAGACAACTGTTGAGTTCAACACCACGTGGAATTCACTTATCAATAAATACAGCTTGAAGGGAAATGCTTGGTTACAACACATGTATGATAAGCGTGAAAGCTGGGTTCCATTGTATTTACGAGGTAAATTTTTTGCCGGCATCCCTATAGGTGAAAGTGTCGAATCATTCTTCGGCACACAGGTAAACGGCCAAACGCCAGTAAGGGAGTTTATTCCCCGATACGAACAAGGACTCGAGCAACGACGTGAGGAGGAAAGGAAAGAAGATTTCAACTCTTTCAATTTACAGTCCTTTTCACAAACAAAAGAAGCTATAGAAGAACAGTGTAAAAGGCTCTATACTTTCACCATCTTCAAAATATTTCAAGACGAGCTTCTACAATCCTACAGTTATATTGGGATAAAGACTTACGAAGAAGGGACAATTTGCCGGTACTTGGTAAGACGGTCTGGGAGCGAGAACGACAAACATGCCGTTACCTTTAGTGCAGTCAACCTGAGTGTTAATTGTAGCTGTCAGATGTTCGAATTCGAGGGCATACTATGCAGACATGTGTTGAAGGTGTTCAAGTTGTTAAACATAAGAGAACTTCCTTCTCAATATATCTTACCTCGGTGGTTGAGAAACGCCGAATACCGCATCCTATGCGGTGCCGAGTCCGGGGTAAGCTCCCAGGAACTAAAGGCCTTTATGGTCTGGAGTTTGAGAGAAACAGCTTGTAAATATGTAGAATGTGGGACAACATCTGTAGAAAAATATAAACTTGCATACGAGGTCATGCGTGAAGGTGGGAAAAAGCTTTATTGATTCCTGTATGTTTGAATAGCTTGTTTTTAGTTAGTGTTTTTGTGTAATTAATTCAGAACTGTTAACTTATGCTCCCTTAATAACAATGGCTTTTGTGTAATCGAGTATGTCGGAACTCCGAGAACGAGTTGCCGAAGTATTTATGTTCCACATACGTCTGAAAATGGGTGCAGGAATACGATCTTCCGATGATTTTTTGATACATTTGAGGCTTGCATTTGATGATCAAAATTCGAATTTGTTTGTCAACCAGTGTTAATTAAACTTGAGTGTAACAATTATAATATTTGTAGAGATAGATTTCTTGCTTTAGAAAGACTTCTAAAATTTTTTTGAATAAAAGTTGTTAGTCTTATTAAAAGGATAAAATATCTAAAATTATAATAAACGTTTATAACTATATTCGTAAACTGAATATATAATTTGAACATTTTTCTATAACATTAGCACAAGAAAACTAACCACTTTAGATTATACAAGGACCATACGTGAAAAATATTAAAAACCTAATCAAAAGGCTTAAACAAAAAATAGATACGAACACATCTGACTGCATCAATAAACAAACCACAAAAAGGATGAAGCTATTGAGAAATTAGGATGATTACAAATAAGCGCCATCTTGATCAGTCGTGACGTCGTTAAATTTGACTCTAATAAAACATAAAGTAAAAAAAACAGTTAAACTACCTAAAAAATAAAATAAAAAACATGACAAAAAGTAAAAATAAATGTACCACAAAGACATAATAAAATATGTCACAAAGGTTAGTGAGAAAAAAAGGTGAATGTGCTCTATTAGATAACGGTGCTGAAAATTGAAAAAGAAAGTAAGGATCCCTTAAAAAAAAGTTGAGAATATAAATATGACTATATGAGTAAAGTATCTTAAACAATAGTCGAAGATTTAATTTTCATCCTGAACATAGAGTATTTTAAGTTAACATCCGACTTCTATATAAATTAACAGAACATAAAAAATTAATCACTTCACTAAGCTCGTTTTAGTGAGTATGGAAAATAAAAAAATTATTAAAAATATTAATCTTTCAAAAATTATAAAACGGTCATTAAATTTATCAAATTGTTATAAAATGGAAATTAAATTTATCAAATTGTTATAAGATATTCATTAAATTATATTAAACAATTACAAAATGATCATAAGTTTTATACTATTTTATTACATTTAATGATAATTTTATAATAGTTTAATATATCTAATAACCATTTTATAATTTCGAAAGGTTAGTGATCGATACAATTATTTTCATAGTTCAGTAACTCTTTACCTAAAAATTTGTGAATTCAATATAATAATTGAATACTTTTTTAGGATAATAATTGAATAATTTTTAATTGTAGGCACACGTTAATCGGACATTTGCACTATTGGATTCGGCCCAAAGCTCAAAACGCGTCGTTTTAGCCAATATTTCGAAGGGTTATTTTCTTGATCAAATAATCAGCACCGACCAAACTATAAAAGAAAAATCTTATAAATAAAGCTCAGATTTCCTTTTTCTTTATTATTATTATTATTATTATTATTATTATTTACTTCTAGGTTTTCCCTAGAAACAAACAGAGTGATCTAACCAAGAAAAAAAATATCTGTTTCTTTTAAAAATTCCACTAATAGTAATTAACACTGATTGACAAACAAATTCGAAACCTAATTCCCTTAGCCCTCTATTTTTAAACAAAAGGAATTTCTCAGCTTTTTTTTTAATAAAATGCCGAGACGTATTGAAGCTTGAAAAACTTCGCAAATGATGAGAGATTCTTCAGTACGGACCGAGGATTTGAATGCACCACCAGCTTCCAGCTCGCGAAGGACAAGGTAAAACATTCTATGCCAATGAATTTTGAGCCTAATTTCTTTTTTTGTTTGTTTGGTGAATTGGATTTGGATTTGAATTTTAGGTTACTCTTTTGGATTCCGATGGTGAGGATTCGGATAGATTATGCCGGATTTTGATGTAAATTTAGGATCTCGTTCCGTCTATGTTGAATTTTGAAATTTGAGTTGGTTTATGCTGAATTTTCTATTAGTTTTGGAAATAAGCTGGAATTTTCTCCATCATGTTATAGAAAGGATTTGAATGCTTGAAAGTTCGATGCTATTTTCTTAATCTAAGTATAATTTTTTTAATGTTTATGAATTGTCGAGAAATTTCAACCGATTCAGATAAAACAGTGCTATAAAGAAAGATGGTCTCTTTTTTTTTTACCAGATCCATTTTTGGGCAAATTACTACTAGAGATCTATGGTTAAATTGCAAAGAGAAGTGTTTATGGAAAATGTTATTCCCTCCTACCCTGATAAATTAACACAGATTTGCTAAATTTAATGAAGTCAGCTGAGATACTACCGATTTAGCTATTTAATTTGTTCTTCTATGCTCATTGAGTTCTAGATTTTTAGGTTTGAATTGTCCTTTATTCCATTTATATTGATTTGAGTACAGAATTTTTGATACTTCATGCTTATGCTGAATAAATTCTTTTTATGTTTTTGCTTGCACTAGCAATGTCTTTCAGTTATTGGCACGGAGAGAAGTTTCTCCACGAACAAAACGGTCATCACGAAAGCTATGGGGAGAAGGGTCAAAGAGCCGTCCTGATTCCTTCGGGCCAAAATGTCAAGCAATAAGAGATGCAAGATCTGATCTTCTTTCCTGGTAATACCATTCTTTTCCACTTTCTTTCACAGTTTTGTAAGTGGAAACTACTGAGTTTTATATTTTACTTTGTGGTCCATTCTTTTTATTGTCATGTGTGATTCATAGAACTTTGTTCCTATTTTATAGTAGGGATCCTGATAAATTTTATTGCAATTCAATGGGGTTGCAGGGTAGAGGCAGAGTCGTTGCAACATTTTTCAGCAAAATACTGCCCATTGTTGCCTCCTCCGAGGTCTACTATTGCAGCAGCCTTCAGTCCTGATGGAAAAACGCTTGCTTCTACACAGTGAGTTCCTTTTTCCAGTATTTTATCAGTCTAATCAGGTGTCCAGTTAACTTCACCCTTAGATTTGATACATATTTTACTTGGATTTTGGTCCTGCAGTGGAGATCACACCGTTAAGATTATCGATTGCCAGACTGGAAACTGTCTGAAGGTGTTGGGTGGTCATCGAAGGACACCTTGGGTGGTAAGGCTGTAACTTTTTACCTTTTAAATTTTATTATTGTCTCTACCCGTCACTTCAACCTAACTGGATTGATAAAAAATTAATTGTATAAAACAAAGCTGCTCAATTCATCTGTATGCATCCAGAAGATCACTTTGATGCTTTGAAGAGTTTGTTCTTTGTAAATGCATTTTTAGATCTTTGATTCAGCACATGAAGACAACAATATAATCTATATATAATAAGATTCAGCAATTGGAATGTTTATGCTAGAGCATGCATCAATATTTTGTGCTGCTGGAATTTTACAGGTTAGATTCCATCCATTGTATCCGGAGATACTTGCAAGTGGAAGTTTGGATCATGAAGTTCGCTTGTGGAATGCAAATACTGCTGAGTGTATAGGAACACGTGATTTCTGTAATTACTTTTGTGGATTTCCCTTTGTAACATTACACATTGAGAACACATGAATGTGTTTATGCTCTGTGTTATTTCTCATTTCTCTCCTTAATGCAGACCGCCCTATTGCGTCTATTGCTTTCCATGCTCAAGGGGAAGTTCTTGCAGTAGCCTCAGGGCATAAGGTGAGGCTGATTGTTCCATTTATGTTTACTACTTTATTTGGATCGATGTACAACTGCCTGATTTTAGAGCTGTTTGTCAGTTATATATATGGCATTACAACAGGAGAGGAGAGACATCATCTCCATCTATTATACTGAAGACACGGCGTTCTCTTCGAGCTGTGCATTTTCATCCATATGCGGCTCCATTTCTTTTGACTGCTGAGGTGGAATTTCAGTTCTATCAAATTTATTATGTACTTTAGTCTACTCTCTTAATCATTAATTTTCTGGCTTATTTTTAGGTCAACGATCTTGATGCACCTGATTCGTCAATGACAGTGGCAACTTCTCCTGGTTACTTGCGTTATCCAGCCCCAACTGTATATTTGGCAAATGATCGATCTAATTTGACAAATGAACTACCTCTAATGTCTTTACCTTTCATGATATGGCCATCATTTGCTAGAGATAATGGGAGAACATCTTTGCAGAATACTGATGGTGACATTGGTTCAAATGGTGTGCATCAGAGAGGTGATCAATCAGCCTCAGTACGGCTTCTGACCTATTCAACTCCAACCGGGCAGTATGAACTTTTGTTGTCTCCTGTTGAACCCAATAGCTCTTCTCCATTGCCAGAAGAAACAGGAGGCAATCCTTTACCAACTGAGATGGAAACTGATGTTTCCCATTCTGCAATGGAACCCATGGAGACAATGGAGGTGCAATCAGTGGAAAGAACTACTCAGTTTTTTCCTTTTGGTGATCCAACCTCATGGGAGCTACCTTTCTTGCAAGGATGGTTAATTGGTCAGACCCAAGCTGGTCAGCGCAATATGCGTTTGGCTACTGGTGGTGGTCATGAGAACTCACTTCCAGCTGGTGAAACAGGAACTTCTGCTTCAGTGGCTTCCTCAGGTATGGGCACGAATGTTGGCCACTCAAGAGTTCATGGAAGATCAAGTTCACGGCATCGTTCTTCTCGTTCTCGCATGGGCTCCTCAGGCGGAACTGGGGAATCTGGTTATAGCAACATCATACATGATAGTAGTGATCCTCAACCTACTGCCAGCAGAATTCAATCTGAACTTGCCACTTCTCTTGCGGCAGCAGCAGCAGCAGAACTTCCTTGCACTGTTAAACTTAGAATATGGCCACATGATATGAAAGATCCTTGTGCTTTCCTTGACCCAGAGAAATGTCGCTTGACCATTCCGCATGCTGTGCTTTGTAGGTGTGTTCTTTACCACCGTAGTTTTGTCAAGACATTATCTATTAATTATTCCATTGCCTGTACTTCAGCTTCTTCTGAAACTAATCTCCTTTGGTATATTGTTGCTGTTAATTGTTATGTTCTTACGTATGCTACAAAATATCACTGATATTCTTTAAACTGTTGTCTAAAAACATAATTGCAGTGAAATGGGTGCACATTTTTCACCTTGTGGGAGGTTTTTAGCAGCCTGTGTTGCCTGTATGCTTCCTCATTTGGAAGCCGATCCTGGAGTCCAGAGCCAGCTTAACTCTGATGTTGCAGGAGTTGCAACATCCCCCACACGACACCCAATTTTGGCACACCGAGTTATGTATGAGCTTCGTATATATTCGCTTGAGGAGGCCACGTAAATTCCAAAAATCTTATAATCTATTCTCTATATTCCTACCCTGCCTTCTGTTTACAGTTTATATTATTATCCTTCTATAATTTGATGCTCATTTTTGTGTATAGATTTGGATTGGTGCTTGCTTCACGGGCAATAAGAGCTGCTCACTGCTTAACATCTATTCAGGTCCAACTCTACCTCCCCGTTCACCTTTTTGTGTACCTTTTTGTGTAGATTATTCTATTCAGTTCATTGGATAAAAACTTGTTTTGTTGGGATTTGTGGATTTTTGTGCTATGGGATGTCTATGCATATTTAGGAGACACCATCATGCTGCTGTATGTGAAACCAGTGCAAAGTTGTAATATATGTACCTTTTGTTTTCTAATTTGCAGTTTTCACCCACATCAGAGCATATATTACTTGCCTATGGTCGTCGCCACAGCTCACTTCTCAAAAGTGTGGTAATAGATGGACAGACCACGGTGCCCATTTACACCATTTTGGAGGTAAAAGCATGTGATTTTCTTTATCTATGGTTTTACAGTTCTGGACCTCTGGTTGCCTCATTTTTATTGATTTATTGAGAATTGGTTACTCCTAGATGTTGAAAGGCATTTAAATGTTTTATGCACGCCCTCAATGTTATACGCTCAATCACAGCTAGTGTCTCTGGTTAAATTCTATTCTATATAAATACATTTTATCTATCTGATTGTGGTATTGTTTTAAGAATATAAAATATCTTCTATCATGTTGTCTTGTATTTGTGTTTTTCGTGTAATTGGTTGTACTTCATTACTCAGGTGTACAGAGTTTCTGATATGGAGCTTGTGAGAGTTCTTCCAAGTGTAGAGGATGAGGTAAATGTGGCTTGCTTTCACCCTTCTGTCGGAGGTGGCCTTGTATACGGAACAAAGGTCAGCAATTGTCATTTCAATGAATTTCATATTTGTGTTTTGGTGCTAATCTTGTTTTTTTTTTCTTATGTGCGGCGGCCGACTAATTATTCCAAATTTCTACATTTCCCGATGCAGGAAGGAAAGCTAAGGATTCTCCAGTACGATAGTGCTAATGGTATGACACATAACATGTCCGGTTTTCTTGATGAAAATATGCTTGAGGTAGGAGGCCCAAGTTTGCAGTTTTATTTTCTTGGATTCCTTGTGTTTACTGATAAATTTGCCTTTGCCTTAGCTTTTCGGTCTCTTTTTTTTCAGTTTCATTGCTGCAAATTTTGTTCGTCACTTTAAGGTTAAATGTTGGGAAGTTTCCGTCTTTTAGTTTGAAAATCTGTCTGATACAGATTGATTTCCTTTAGTGGGATTATTTGGTCGTTCTGTTTTCTGTAGTACGATAGAAACCACCCTGAGTTTATCTGATTTTCCTTACCATAGTTTATTATATTTTCTTTAGAACGATTTAACTCTCCAAGAGTTTATCTAATTTTCTTTCTTATCATAGTTTCGAAATCAGCATAATTATTTTAATATTGTTGCAGGTCCCAACATATACTTTAGAATGCTAGTGTTACCGATAAAGCCTGTTCAGTTTACTCGCAGCTCGTCTTTGATGGTTAGTTTCCTTCACTCTATTAACATTTCAAGACAACACCAATAATTCCCGAGTTCACTTAGAAAAAGGTGAATGCATTGAGGTCGTTTTTTACCAACATTTAAGAAATTATACTGAAATGTTAGGCAGACTTGGTTTTGAGTTTCGAATACGAATATGTAACAAAAAACATGTTCAACATGTGTAGAACAAAAATACTTAAAATTAAAATGAAGAGTCGGAGCAGTGTAGCGAGTAATTAACTTTCTGTATTTATTCCGTATCAGATTTAATCCATTGCCTTGTTTCCTAGTAATAAAAAACGTTATTGCTTATTATGTGTCATTATGCTTCAGGATGACCGACTTCCCGCTGTCTTCACGTGTACCATCTTTGTAGCTACCCGCCGGATGATGATTATTTATTTTGTTACGGCAGCAAACTACTCAAAACACTACTTTGCTTCTCTGTAAAGTTCCTCAGCTGGTAGGTAGATGCCAATCCGATCTTGTATTTTTCTATTCGTTGTTTCCCTATGTCTTCATCATAGAAACCGGTCAAGCTCGAACAAGGTGAACCGGGATTAAGAATGCCGGTTGTTGCGTCTACTACCTGTTTAGGTTTTAAATGGATGTTGTTGGAAATGTTACACTTGTGTCTTTGGTTTGATTTCGAATTTTTGATGGCATTTCATTGACATAAAAACAAATTGGTGATTATAATTTAGTTTCTAGATTTGCAACCTCTTTATTCAGTGTATTCAGTGTAATTTTCTTTCAATTTCTGACTTTATTATCACTAAATTAACATGTAGATCGAGAAAAGAACCGTTTAACGTTTAAACTAACACTAGGAATTTAATTAATACTTTCTCCGTCCCTCAAAATTTGTTCCTCGTTGACTTTTTATGTAATTTTAGAAAGAAAAAAATTTATACAAGAGATGCGATGTAAAATAATTAAAATGATAATTTCATTCTTAAAAAGTTGAAATATATTTTGTTGGAAAACTAAAAAAATAGAAACATTATTGTGCCCAATAAAAGTGATTGATATTTTTAATAAAATAATTTAAGTGTGACAATTTTAAAATACAAAAGTGAGAGAGAATATTATTAATATTAAACTAAGGACTAAACTAACAAACAATCTACAATTTAGGGAGAATTAAGAAATAGTGACATTAAATTCTATTCTTTTTATATGGTGACTGACTAATTTAAATTGAATCGAAGACAAATCTACCTGAACAGTGGTAGAGATCCATGTTCCTACCAACCAATTTTATTTAAAAAAAAAATTAGATCTCGTCACACTAAACCAACCAATCCGATCAGGACAATAGATGAAACATGGAAATTACATAAAATATAAGACTTGAGCCAAAATTTCCCTCTAATTCAATTGCAACATTTGAATTACACGCCACAGTATACAGTTCATACTTATTTATTAGTAGTTTTATTTCTCTCTCTCAGTTTACCAATCATAAAACGAACTGATAGGAATTTGATAAACTGAGAAATCACATTGAGACTATATTAAAATCATTATCCATAGAGCAGTTCGAATTAGAAAGGGGAAACAGAGGTTTTTATTTATTTAGTTGATGTCGGTGTCATCGAAATCGTCCTCGAAGTTGTTGAAGAAATCGGCGTCGGAGAGCTTGCTCTCGAAGGAGATGGCGCTTTCGCCGCAGATCTCGAGTTGGTCAACATCGTCGACTTCCATGGCTGAGCCTTGATCGTCTTGCTCCACCACGAATTCCATCGGCATTGGCCTCATCTTCCTTTCTCGCCTTTTGGCTTTTCTTTCTCCTTTTCTTCTTTGTATATAGGGTAAACTATCTGTTTGACCACCAAATTATTGTAAAAGTTTTAAAATGACCACCATAGAAAAAAACGCGTCATTTCAGTACCCAAACTATTAAAATGGGATCATTTTGGCCACCGGCCGTTAAGTGTCTAACGAAAGGTGACGTGGCAGTTAAAAAATTAAAGGTATAATCACACATTTGGTCCTTACTATTTACACATTTTTTCAATTTAGTCCTAATTTTAAACTAATAAAATAAATTAATTAGGTGGTGACACGTGTCAACACCTTATTGGAGGAGAAAAACAAAGTTTAGCACAAATGCCATCCCAGGGAATCGAACTTGGGTGGTGTAGGTGCAAAAGCAGTGGCTAAGCCACTGCACCAAGCACAATTTTGTGCTATAAAACACCAAATTCAATATATATCTTTTTCCAATCAGTGTTCTCCTGGGTTCTCATTGTCTTCATCTTCATGTTCCTCATCCTTCTTCAACTGTCCATACCAAATACCAATAACATGATTTTTATGTGTATAATCGTATTTAAAGTATTATATATATATATATATATATTTAGATGCAGTAATAATTCATATTGTAAACCGGTGTTATACTTACATAATTGAGAGAGTCAGTGGTGGTGGTGTTTAGAGAATAGTAGTTTTCTTGGCCTCCATAGTGGAAAGAGGAGCATAAATTGCAAGGTTCCGTCGTTACACTGCTTTGTCCCCCGCTACCAATGGATTTCCTCCCCAGCACCTGAAACCATACAAAATTTTAGACCAATGCAGGGCACAATTCCACTCAAATCAAACCGCCAAAATCTATAAACAGAAGAAGGATGTAATCATAATTAAAAACAAGTCAAGCATGGTTGTTACAAGCTATGTTACTCGAATTCGAATGAGTATAGACATGATCTGCCTATATTCGAATACTAAATACTTATCAAGTAGAGAATAGAGATGTCGAGTATGAAAATTATTGAGAAAATAAACAACAGAAGCATAAACGCAATTACATGATCTGCAGACCTCGAGGTACATAAAAATCCCATCAACTATTTCTCATTAAAACATCAAAATTAACGAAGTCTAAAAGAAGAATTTTTTACCATTGATGGAGGAGGAAAAATAGTCCCAAAAATCCCAGTTTTGGATGAAGAAGAAGGGTCCTTGGGACCAAACAGATGATCAAATGATGATGATGAAGAAGAAGCAGACACTTACTTTTTGTTTTCCATATCAGACAAAACGTACCACCTTTTGTTTTCAGTTCTAGTTTTTCTTAACATAAAAAACTTTCTTTGTCAACCCAGGAGATGATCAAATGGTGTGAATGTGGTGCATTCCATAACAGATGTACAGCTGTTCTCATTGATTGGAAAAAGATATATATTGAATTTGGTGTTTTATAGCACAAAATTGTGCTTGGTGCAGTGGCTTAGCCACTACTTTTGCACCTACACCACCCAGGTTCGATTCCCATGGATGGCATTTGTGCTAAACTTTGTTTTTCTCCTCTAATTAGGTGGTGACACGTGTCACCACCTGATTGGAGGAGGAAAATAATTTATTAATCAAATATAAATAATTAAATTCTTCCAATAAAGTGTTGACACGTGTCACCACCTAATTAATTTATTTTATTAGTTTAAAATTAGGACTAAATTGAAAAAATGTGTAAATAGTAAGGACCAAATGTGTGATTATACCTTTAATTTTTTAACTGCCACGTCACCTTCCGTTAGACACTTAACGGCCGGTGGCCAAAATGATCCCATTTTAATAGTTTGGGTACTGAAATGGCGCGTTTTTTTCTATGGTGGTCATTTTAAAACTTTCACAATAATTTGGTGGTCAAACAGATAGTTTACCCTTGTATATACTGGTGGCACGGTGGGCTTATATACGGGATTTCCTATTCAAAACGGTGCCGCACCATGTTTTCCTTTAGTTGGCAAAATATATTTTCTTAATCAATTATATACATATATGTGAATTATCAATTTATCTTATTTATAATAAAATAAAGGATTAATATCCTATACACCGGCGGTGAAAACTGAAAGTTTCCACAAATGCCTTAGTTTTAGGGTATAAGGAATTAGTTTAGGGTATAGAGTTTAGGGGTTTAGGTTTAGAATTTAGGGATATTTATTTCAATTTATGGTTTAGGGTTATAATTTATGGTTTATAGGTTAGGGTTTAGTTTTAAGGTAATATGGTGAAGATTTAGGTTTTAACCTATAAACTTTAAATTATAACCCTAAACCTTAAATTGAAACAACTATCCCTAAATTCTAACCCCCTACACCTAAACCCCTAAACCCTATACCATAAACTAACTCCCTATACCCTAAAACTAAGACGCTTGTGGAAACTTTCAGTTTCCACCGCCTGTGTATACAATATTTATCCTAAAATAAATACATTTTTTTTGTTTTTTTTTTATAAATGGTAAATACAATTTTTCTGTTAGTACCCATTATATGATTTGTTTTTATTAGAATTTTTTTTCAAAATTTGAAAAAAGAAAATGTGGTGATCAAAGAATATTGGGATTTAGACAAAAGTTTATAAAAAATATTTGATGCTTACACAAGTAGGTTTATTTAAAAGTATATACACTTTAAGTTAAAATAAAATCAATCGGAAGATATAAATATATAACTATCATGAAAATTAATCGTTACAAAAATTGATAAATATATTCAAGTAGATAAAATATGAATTAATTGAAAATTCACACAATTTTTTAAGGGTAAAATACCCAGTTCATCACTTAACTTTTGTTCCGTTGGTCACTCAACTTCAAAAACGCTCAACTTACTCACTAAACTTTACTCTGTGACCTATTTTTATCAGTTCACCGTTAAATCAGTGACTAGACAGTGACATGGCTTTTTTTAATAATTTTTATGCCATGTTGGATTTGAGTCCTTTTAAAAAATATTAATAAAAATATGTTTTTGGTATAGTTATCATTACGGTTCTGTTGTTGGTTATCAAGTCAGTTCTAACACTGAAGGCCAATTTTTTTTTCTTTTCTTAAAACTAATTCATCCATATTTTAGAAATAAGCAATACAGAAAATTGAAGGATCTCAAAATTTTCCTAGAAATTCATTGCAAAAAATAGTATATACCATGATTCAAATCATAGGAAATGGGCGTTATTCATTTCAAACCATCCAAAAATTGTTCCTACAACAAACGACAACCGCAGAAAAAAGCAAATAAAAAAAGTGCAGCAAATGAAACAAAAATATGATCCTAGAGTTCAGTTACATCAACAAGTCCTTGTAAAGTATTTGTATGCTATAACGTTTATAGCGTTGTTGAATACAAAGACAATCCTGCAAAGAGCATCAGAAAACACAGTCTCCTGAAAAAATTTCAACTCATTCATCCATATTTCAAAATTCAATATACCCATTCAAAATTTTCACAAATTCCCACAAAAATTCATAACAGCAAAATCGAAACCACGTGCTTATATCCCTAAACCATAATTTTAAAAGATTAAATCGAAAAAGATATGAAGAACTTACCATATGATATACTTTTCATATCCCTCGCACGCAATACACGACAATCTATTCCTCTCCTCTGATTTGCAGCCCCGCAGTTGAATCAATTGAACCCAGATTTCTTTCCAGACAAATGGTCTCTCAACTTCAAATTTAAAATTTCTTCGATCCAAATGTTCTTTATTCTCTAACAATTTACCAAACCCTCAATTTCTCCCAAGAAAAAGAAATCCCCAACACAAATTTGGTTTTCAATCAATAAAAACCTAAACTGAAAATTCCCCCAAATCATTGATAGAGAATAAGAATGTTTTAAGTTTTGTTAACGGGTCATTAGTGTAATTGTCTCCTTAGTATTAATGCAAAGTCGTTTTGCCCCTTTTTTTTATTTTTTTACTGACGTGCATTTATAATTATTATTTTACTAATTATATTTAACACGTCATAACGGCGTTAAAATTTTTAACGGTGAACTGGTAAAAATAGGTCACAGATCAAAGTTTAATGAGTAATTTGAGTGTTTTTAAAGTTGAGTGACCAAAACAGGTCACGGAACAAAAGTTAAGTGATGAACAGGGTGTTTTACCTTTTTTTTAACATTCTCATTTGATTATATTTAAACTTAATCTTCTAATAAAGCATATGCATCATATATATATAATATATATAAATTATCTAAATCTAAATTTTATAGGAATAATGACATTTCTTTTCCTCTGTAACCATTAAATGTGTTCTCAAAGATTAGCTTTTTTTTAAACTTTTAAGATTTTAAGTTAATGTACCGTATAAATTATATTTAATTTAGTTAATTAGTTGAGATTGTGATTATTCAGTTCAGTATTTATAGCGTTTATTTCTGATTTATGGTAACTAAATTTTTTAACAACTCTTTATATTTAAATTATAAAATTTAAAATCTAAATTCTTAACCCTAACACCTTAAAACCTGAATATTAAACTTTAAACCTTAATTCTACCCCATACAACCTAAATCTCTGAACTCTAAATTTTACCTCATACAACCTAAAGTTTTAAACCCTAAACCACAACTTAAATCTCTAAAGGTTTGCGTATATAAAATTAAAATTTTACAAGTTGAAACGACGTCGTTGTGCGATTGATAAGTTATTTTATCATCCACGTTCATATCAATGGAGAAGAAAATAACAACGTGGCAAAATGGCAAAAATAACCCGAAGCAGAGAATCTGAATTTGGAAATGGCAGCAGCAACAGCGCCTCAACCATGCCCTTGTTCTTCTTCCTCCTTTATCTTCTTCCCCAAACCACAAAAAACCCACATACACTTCCCATTTTACCCTCCCTCCCCCTCCCATCTACGCCGTCGTTTCAGCTCATCCGCAGCCAGAGACAGCAGCAGCAGGAAGAGAAGAAAGTGGGATTCTAATGCCGAGACAATCCGTGCCAAAGGTTTCAGCTTCAACACCCAACAAAACGAAGACGAAGAAGAAGAAGATGATGATTATGATGAAGATGAAAGGGCAAGTTCTGGGATTGTTGATAGCATTTGGATTTTCAAGGTACAGTTTTCTTCTTCTTTTTGATGCTTAGAAAATGTTAGAAAGTTGGTAAAGTTTAGTACTTTTTAGTTGCATTGAATTAAAATTTTGAAATTTTATTCAATATTTATGGAATTAGTTTAATGCATCAAAAACTATGGGGGTCCAGGGGTCATTCTTGTTTTATCAACTTTGGTTGGTTGACAGTAGCCTTATCTTTGTTCAGACAATGGCTCTGAAGCATTTGATAGTCTAATTTGCTTCCTTGTGAACAAGTAGTGGGATGAAGAAATTTGATTCAGAATCAAACTAATTCTTGGGTTTATTGTGTTAGTTTAATAGGATTTGCTTCTGCTGCAAGTTCAAAATCTTATATATGTGTAAACTATGTGTTATTAAGAATCTTTTAGGAATCCAATTAAGGCTCCTGGTTTTCAGGAAGTATTTTTGAAAAAATCCTTTGATGCCCTTCAAAATAAGGGGTTCGAATGGCAGCTGAGACGAGTTTAACTAGTTCGAGTACCGGTTTAGTACTAGGTTACTCGGCCATTAGCTAACCGTCTGAAGCTTTTGCCGACCAAATTTGTGCCAATCATGGCGAGTAATAGTGTTAGCTTCTGCAGACCATAACACTGGATTGTTTGGGGACTTCGTCTCTTGCGGTTAAAATCTTAGTTATGTGGCCCGCATATGTAGGCATCAACTATCTGTCTGATGATTTTGCAGACCGAATATGCACGGATCATCGAGAAATAATGCTATCTTCTGTAGACCGTATCATGGGATTCTTTTTTTACCTTTGACGCAGCATTTGTCATTTGCATCTATAATAGCCATCACTCAATGCCATTGGCAGCTCTTTATGAATTAGTACTAAATCATGCTCTATATAGGAAAGCTATTTTAAATGAATTGTTGCCAATTGGATATATTGTGTAAAGTTTGTTTACCGCAATGTTATTTTATTGATACTTCCTGTTTCATAGAACATGTGTTCGTATTTATAGTAAATCATTTCCATTGATCCCAATAGTTTTGCTATTGATCAATGCAGGTTTTCAAATCCTATGGTTGGACGCTACCACCGATTTTACTTTCGTTGTTGTTTGCCACTGGCCCAAAAGCTTTCCTCACGACATTAGCACTTCCACTTGGGATGTCGGTGATAACTTTGGCCTTCGAAAAGATCTTAGGAAAGTCACAAAGCAAGCAGAAGCGTAAGGCCAGGGTGAGGAAAGCGAAAAAATATGCATCGCGTCGCACTGTAAGAAATGTTAAAAGGGAGAAAGTACATGAAGACCCAAATAACATAAAGGGAATGAAGAAGGGTTATCAATCATGGGCCGTCAATGATGACTCTCTCAATATGGGTGACCAAGGCACGAGTAGCTTTGGTGGATGGGACGAGCTCGATGGAATGGGATCGACGAGAACGCCGTCAGCAGTGGAAAATGAACCAAAACAGACTGTAAAGGTGAAGGACAAGTTGAGTATGGAACAAAGCAAAAGTAATGAACCTTTGCTGTTGAGATTGTTGATTGCTGTTTTCCCATTTTTAAGTTCTTGGACTAAGTTGTTTTGGTGACTACATTTATTGCAAGCCTAGTGTTGGAACATGACATCTTTGATTGTTAGCTCGACTACTTTGTCGGTCGTGCTTGAGGCCGGAATCATAGATCAATAATCATAAACAAAAACATTTTAATGTATTTCAAGATATCATTCGTTATACGAGTCTGGTTGTAAGTATATACAGCATTGTTTTTTGCACAAGTTTATATGTTTCTGCAATTCTTGTTCTGGTTTGCATATATTGCTTGTCATGACTTATTAGTTGGTCTTTTCTTAAAATCCTAATGAACCAACATTTATGTTACTTGGATTCAGGTGCTAGTGTTAGACATATCCGGCACAGATATTTTTAACTTTTTCAAGGTTTTTGGATCCTATCTTTAAAACCAATGTCTGAATATGTGTCGAATACAAATATTAGATACATGTATTTCAAAGCAAAGTGAAGGTCGGAACATCATACATTAACAAACGAGTCACCACCACCAGGCCATGAAGAAGTAAAAGTTCTGCCCGTGCCTTATGTTTCTAAGAAAAAGATGTCAACAATATCAGCCACCAGCTCATCAATTTCTCCGTATACTCTCTAAAAGATCCGGGGGCCGAGAGTAGTCTTGTGAAGCCATTCAGTTCTCGTTTTGATTGCTAACAGTTCAGCCAAGTCGGGGTCGACCACACTCAACAGTCCTGTAGAAAGATTCACTGCTTCATCTCCGTTAACCATTCTGGGTTTCGTCTCAAAACCTTATCGCCAATAGGTAAACAAGACAAAGGGTTGTCCCAGGAGCAGGATTCCGGTATATCTGGTTCATCTTTTGTTGCTTTAAGGCAGAAGAAGATTGATCTAAGTGGGTGCCAGACTGAG
This sequence comes from Hibiscus trionum, assembly GCA_030270665.1. Classification (NCBI taxonomy): domain Eukaryota; kingdom Viridiplantae; phylum Streptophyta; class Magnoliopsida; order Malvales; family Malvaceae; genus Hibiscus; species Hibiscus trionum. Next base: position 77,740,180 of record BSYR01000010.1, on the reverse strand, counting down.
ATGAAAAGTTTTTTTTCGGTCTGCAATTTGCATGTTGTGAATGGAACAAATTGAATCGGAAAGGTCGCCTCCATAATGATTCTATGTAGTATCTGAGCCGTATTAATCGGTCAATGAGTTGGATATCAGTATTTATACCAAAAAAATCATGTTTACAATGTGCATCAGGTACACGTACATCCACAACTTTGCACAGATGATCACAAAATGAATCCATGAAGTGTCAATCAAAACCACCAAAAAAACAGGTACAGAAACCGATTAAAACTACATTTGAAAATAGAGAAAAACTTTCCAACACTTCACATATCACCTCTAAACTACGATAGCAACGTTAAACCATTCCCATGCAAACCAGCAAGATTCAGAAGTGAATACGCATAACTACAAATGATGATGAGGTTGAGAATGTATAGAAAAAAATAAAAAATCGTGAGCGGCAGGATTCGAACCTGCGCGGGCAAAGCCCACATGATTTCTAGTCATGCCCGATAACCACTCCGGCACGCCCACCTTGTTGAACTGTTCATCATTTTGAGACTAGTACATTGATGTTAATAATAATAATAATAATTAATTTGATTTTTTGGGAGTAAAGTAATAATAATTGATTTGAAGTTATATTCAAGAACAAATCTTCATAATAAATCTGCATTTAACCATACATCTAAAGTCATACGTGTTACATTTAATTCGATAAAGTACTAAATGATAATCTAAATATCTATATTTTTTAATTATTTGAATATGAATACACAAAGGATGAGTCTACCACGTGCGACGAACACCGATGAACACCATTAATGATGAACACCGATGAACACCATTAAATTAATTAATAAAGATGTAAAATTTCAAGGACTTATCATACAATTAATAATTATTTTAAAAAATTCAATTAAATTATTTTATATATATATTAAAATTTTATTTTTTAATAAGGGTAAACTATATATTTAGTACCTCACATATTTCCGTATTTCTATTGAACCCTCATTATTTAAATATTATTTTAATTTGACCCTATTCTTTATAAAAATAATTTAACCCTTAGCCCTCAACCTAAAACCCTAAACTATTAAACCTTAAACCCTTAAACTCTTAAACCTATACCCTAAACCATATACCATTAAAAATAATTTCACCATCATCGATTTAATTCAATTCAATAAATTGTTGAATTCTCCTAAAAAAATTCAATAATCAACAATTTGAAGAAAAAAATAATATATGGTTTAGGGTATAGATTTAAGGGAATTCAACGATTCTCTTAGGGACGATTAAAATTAAACGGACCTTAAAAACACAAAAGAAACGTTTTCCAGCTCGACTTTTCTCAGTATCCAAAGTACCCTTTTTCTCTCTTTCTATAGCTCTCGCCTCTCTGTGAAAAACAGAGATTTACGCAGCTTATATTCAGAGGACCAACTTTAACGGCACCGCTTCACCGGTCTCCATTTCAAAAAAGACCTAAATCGTCCCTAACCTCTGAAACATAGTTTCTTTCTTTATGGTGATTCAATCAACCAAAAACCAGAGCTTTACTTTTCACTTTGATCATCACTTTTTTTTCTTCAAATTGTTGATTATTGAATTTTTAGGAGAATTTAACAATTTATTGAATTAAATTGAATCGATGATGGTGAAATTATTTTTAATGGTATATGGTTTAGGGTATAGGTTTAAGAGTTTAAGGGTTTAAGGTTTAATAGTTTAGGGTTTTAGGTTGAGGGTTAAGGGTTAAATTATTTTTATAAAGAATATGGTCAAATTGAAATAATATTTAAATAATGAGGGTTTAATAGAAATACGAAAATAGGTGATGTACTAAATATATAGTTTACCCTTATTAAAAAAATAAAATTTTAATATATATAAAAAATAATTTAATTGAATTTTTTAAAATAATTATTAATTGTATGATGGGTCCTTGAAATTTTACATCTTTATTAATTAATTTAATGGTGTTCATCAGTGTTCATCATTAGTGGTGTTCATCGGTGTTCGTCGCACGTTGTAGAATTTTCCATACACAAATTATATTCTTCATTTTGTAATATGGAGTTGGATTCATATATTTAAATATGAATACATAAATTATATTCTTCATTTTGTAATATGGAGTTGGATTCATATATCTGAATTTGCAATCCACATCCACATAAATAATGCGGGTTTAGATAATGAATATTCAATGGTATCTATATGTACTTGTCTCGAATTCAGAGCGGATAATAATTTTAATATCTGGAGCCATATCTGAATCAGTTGAAAAACAAATCCAATATATGTAAATGTCCAAATCTACATTATAAATTTCCATAGTTAAAGCTTAATTAATTCAAATTTGAATAGTGTTACTCAAATTCAATGTAGATAATAAATAGACTTGGATTTTAAAACAAAAGAACCCCAAACTCATTAATTAACTTGAAAGAAGGAAGTATGAAACCGATTTATGAGATTTGTTCGGACAAGATTCAGCCGCCATCTTGTTGGATCATCCCAGACCCAGTCACATGTTAGAATCCTAGACAGTCTGCAACTATTTATTGTTTTTTTTTTACATGAAATGTTAATTTCTTGTACTTGAAGCAACAGCTTAGTACTATTAATATGAATATCGATTCTTCTGATTCCATTTTGTTCATATACAAGTTTAATTTGATGGTAGTCTGGTACTGTTTCCAAGACGATAATCAACCGCAACAGAAAGCGCAGGGACAAGCATTCCAGGGTCTTCAACTAAGAAAACTAAAATCGTGAGCGGCAGGATTCGAACCTGCGCGGGCAGAGCCCACATGATTTCTAGTCATGCCCGATAACCACTCCGGCACGCCCACCTCTTTGATAGATTTGTCAATACAAATTACTTATATGTAAGGGCAGAGCCAGAAAATTATTTAATGAACGCCATTTTTCTTGAATTATATTTAAAGATGTCAATTATTTATAAATGAGTGTCATTATTTATTATTATTATTATTATTATTATTATTATATACATAAAAAATTGTCCCCAAATTTTTTAAGTGTCATCTGACTACTCATATGGGTGGCTCCGCTCATGGTTATATGTAGAAAAATGTAATAATAATAACCATAGTAATACTAATTGATCTGAGCTTATAGTTATGAACAATTTTTTTTTCGGTGTCCATTAGAGTAGGTCTAATGACTATTTTTTTGTATTTTGTTGGTATATATAAGTAGGGGTAAGCGTTCGATCGAGTCGAGTAAAAAAATTTTGAGTTATTTGAGTTGACGCGTCATATTTCACAACTCAAATTTTATTTGAATTTTTTCGATTCGAGTTTAAGAAATTCGAGTCGAGTTGAGTTTTCGAGTTCCTATAAAAATTTAATTATAATTATTTATCATGTTATATTGTGGTTTGATTCCAATTTAAACGGCTTTCTCTAATCCTATAAGATATGCACATATATATTTCTTCATATTTTTTCACATGTGACAATATTTTTTCGTTTTTTTATATATTGGTATGTATATATCATAAAAAATTGAGAGACTCGTCTCGACCTTTAAAAAAAATCCACTAATTACTAAAAAATTCGAGTTATTCAAATTTCTATTTTACAACTCAAACTTTATTTGAAATTTTTTCGAGTCATTCGAGTTTATAAAATTTCGAGCCGAGTCAAGACGAGTCAAGAATTTTCGTCTCGAGTCGAGTTTTACTCACCCCTATATATAAGAATAGATGATGACCGCAAATTTTAAAGTCGTTCTATGCACAGGGCGAGAATCGAACCATCGACAACTGATTAAGGTATAAAATCTTATGAGTAAATTTTAACTGATAAAGTTTGAGTTTTAAAATTTTATATTTTGTATCGGCAAAATAACTTTATTTTATTGTTTTTAAACAATAATTCGTAAAGTTTTAAAAATATTCATAAATATTTTTCAAATAAATAAAAAATATTTATCTATGCTATTTTAAATATAAAATACTTAATTTTAAATTATAAAACAATTTAGATTCACTAATTGATCTAGTGGCTAAAAATATTCATATTGTCTCACCTTGTATGAGTCTGAATCTCGGTATAAAAATATAATACCTCATTATATAATAAAAAATTATAAAACAATTAAAATTAATTATATATTAAATAAAAATGAATTCAATTTAATTCGAACAATTATAATTTGTAAACTTATAAACTATAAATTGTATAAATATGTTGATTATATCATGTTACTTATCCTTCTACAGGGAAGAGACTAAAGCTCAATTTTTCACTTCAACCCCTCTAAAGCTCAATTAAAAGATTAGACTCAAACTTAAAATTCAGTCCACTAATTACTGAAAATTTTGAATTATTTAAATTTCATTTTATAACTTAAACTTTAATTAAAGTTTAGTTTATGAAATTACAATTCAAGTATTTTGAGAGGCAATCGATAATTACTTAACTTTAAAAGGCCAGTGCTCCTCCTGCTGTAGGTTCGTCGTATAATCATACTGTATCTGAATTCATTGAATTGATCATTCGCCATGGCTAAGATTATAGTTCTTTCGCCGTTTAATAACAATATGAAGAAGAAGAAAACATAGATTCTTGTCTGTACCCATTTTTGATGGGTCCGACAGATATCCGTATGAACCTTTAATTCTCCGAATAGAATGTAATCGAATGTGACATATACTGTAAGTAATCAAAATTCTTTGTCCACACCCCTGTTTGACGCATTCGACAGACACTGATACGGACGCCTGATTCTACAAATATATAAAATTTTGGATGGAACTGTGTCGAACACACACCCGAATCCGAGATTCGAATCCGACTCGAGTAACAAAAGGCATGGAAAATGGGAGAAGCTAGGAACATTCACTGTCTTCCTTTGAATTGTTTCTTCTGGTTTCTGCGCTGGTCACGCAAACCTGGAACATAAAATAACAAAAGGGCTAAGAACATTCTCTTAAACCGAGTGTGTCGAATAAAAATAGAGGGGAACAAAAAAGATTAACGAGCATACGTACGTTTCTTCTCAAACTCTCGGTATTTCTGCCATCTCTTTTCCATCCATGAGCACCTGAGAAATAGAGAGAGTTCATTGTTAGACTCGACGCAATATTGGTCCCGACGACATACTAGTATGTTATCGATTATCATCATAATTAATTGGTTTCAATCTCCGCGTCTATTGTGGTTTCAAACATTAGGAAAACATACCGGTTGCTATATATGATGGACGATCCCATGTCAGTCATTTGATTTGCACGGTAACACCTCAATTTTTCCCCAAATTAATGAAATACTAAATTGTTAAATCCCTAGCTCGTAACCTTAATTTTTGAGAATTTTAATCTGAATACCTAATTGAAAATAGTAGCAAAATTGGGAAATTCAGGACTTTGGGGGACCATTTTGAAAAGTAGGAAATACTTTTAACCCTTGTGTAATTTACCCCTTTGTATGATTTAAGTCCCTTTTTCGACCCTAAATAGACCTTTCAGCTTCATTTTACTCTTCAACCGTCCCCCCACCTCTCGTCTTTCTTTCGAATAGCAACCCCACACCTTTCGTTTTTCTAATTAAGCTTCGGCTAAGGGCCTATCGGCGACCGTTCATCAAACCGTTACCACCGGTGCGACCCCCGTGGCTGTTCGAACCAAACCCACTCTTCAATCTCCCTCGCCGGCCGCCTTTTGTGCGAAAACCGAGAGAAAACCACTCCGCCCGTTTCGTTCCTTCGCGCGTCACCATTCTCTCGCGCCGTCATCTTTCACCGTGAACGGCCGGGAACGCTTCGGGTTGTTGTGCGCCACCGGTTCTGTTAGGTTTATAGCACACTCGAATCGATCACCGAAACCGTCAATGAGGGTTGTAAATGTTTGGTGGTTGAAATGGCTAAAATCGAAATAAAGGTAGACAAGTGACACAATAATTTTAGAGTGGTTCGACCTTCTAACAAGCACTTACATCCACTATTTAGCACACCACTAAGGATTTCAACCAATTCACTCAACAATGAATTCGTCCCCTTTTTCCGATTTACGAGAAAACCGTTACAACCCTATTTTTTAAACTTGGCTAAGATAGAACCAACTCTAGTTTTTCTCTCAAGGCTAAACTAAAACCTCTCCTTTTACAAGGAATTTGTTTGGTAGACTTAATACCTCACAAGATGGGTGTTTACACAAATTTAAGCTCACAAGAGTACAAAGATTTACAATAAAGTTCACTTTCTAAAAACCATGTACAAGAGAATAGTAAAATAAAGATTTAGACTCTAATTCTATTGACCATATTGCTTAGATGTTGTCTCTAACCATCTTCAAGTGTTCAGCTTTCCTTTTATTGATTAAAATGAGCTTATGGCCGTTACTAACCGTTAGAGACTAATTTTCATGTAAAATTTCCACTTCTGGTGCCTTCGGTATCGATACTCGTGTAGGCATATCAATACGGTCCTATTATGGAAATAGCCGTTGGAGGCTGAAAAAGTCAAGTTGGTTTCGATACCAGCAAGGTGGTTTCGATACCACTAGCCCTGCATCTGGGTTTTGCTTACTAGAAATGGTGGCATCGATACGGATCAAGGTGTATCGATACAAGCCTTGTAAAAATGATATTTTGGCCATTTAAAAAGCGTTTTAGACATATTAAAAACCTATGAAACCATTTTAAACATATTTTCAAGTTGTTTGGACTTTAAATAAGTTTTCAAAATATTCAAGCAAGTTCAAAAACATTTTTCAAATTATTATATCAAAACAAATATCCTAACAATCTCCCCATTTTTGATATAATAAAACCAACTTGAATTTTTTTTTTTGTGATTCCCCCCTTAGAAAAATAAGTTTTGAATAAGAGAATGTAAAATTCAAAAGATTTAAAAGCTCCCCTTATTCATTTGGAAATTCAAATTTTCAAACTATTTCTCCCCTTTTTGTTATGTCAAAAAGAATTTAAATGACTTTAAGCTCAAAATAACATATGAGGTAAAAAAATTTGACACAATTAAAATTTTGGTTTTAAAAATTGGCTCCCCCTTACTCATTGCATCATATTAGGCTTAACAAATAATCCAAGACTTTAAACAAAAGTTAGATAACCAACTATATATAAAATGAAAGCATTAAGCTTAGAGGTTACCCAATCTTCTTCTCATGTGTGATTTGAGCATTCTTTGCTTTGCTTTGCTTGCCATTTGCTCCAATACACCTACAAAAGACATTTAGTTGGATTTTGGTATCCAACTTGCTTTGGATCCATTAACATTAATTTCAACGTCTCTAGTTCCCTTAGGAACCCATACTTGTTGTTGAGTTGTGTGAGGCTCAATTCGATCAACCAATGTTGCTCACCAAATGGTGGAGAGGTGGATTTTTGGGTGTTAGGGTTTAGGAAGCTAGAATAGAAATGGACACAATGATTTATAGTGGTTCAACCTTCTAACCAAGGTCTACATCCACTACCTTAGCTCCCCACTAAGGATTTCTCAATCAATCCACTATTGATTCGTCCCCTTTTCTAGGCTTAGGAGATAACCCTTACAAACAATCAAGCTTCTACCCAAAGCCTTGATCAAAACCCTCTTTTACAAAGAGATAAACAAAGCAAACTTAAACCCTCTAATAGGTGTTTGTTTGCACAATTAAGCACTCACCCAAAACCTAAAACACTTGAGCAAATTTGACAATTTTGGCTCACTAGTGTTTGTCTATACAATAAATGACAATTTAAGCTCTAAGACAATTCTTGATCATTTGATGTTTGACAATATGAGCATTAGCCTTCTCTTGATGCTTGGAGGTTTCTTTTATACTCCCAAATGAGTTTGTAGCCGTTACTAGCCGTTGGGATCAATTTGGAGCCGTTGATGACTTTATTTCCCTTCATAAATGCTGTTCTGCAGCTATGGGTATCGATACGCGTGGAACGGTATCGATACGGCCTTCATAAGAACTAGCCGTTGGGCTCTTGCCAGCCTGGGCGTATCGATACGCTTTAGGGCGTATCGGTACAGGTTCATATTTAAATGGCCGTTGGGAAATAGCCGTTGGGGTAGTTGAAATGGGATCGGTACGCTTACCTGGCGTATCGAAACGACCCCACTCCGTATCGATACGACAAGGGCCTGTATCGATATGGGTTTTGACAGTGGCCAAACTGGGGCAAAAAGGTATCGGTACGAGGATTTACCGTATCGATATTGGTACACTGAAAACACAAGTTTGGTTATTAAAAACATGAAAAATCTTTGCCAAAAACCTCTTAAAATACCTCAAACATAATTTCAAGTTGTTTGGACTTAAAACAAGTTTTAAATTCTTTTCAAATTAGTCCAAAACATTTTTCAATTATTATATCAAAACATTAGTTCTACAATCTCTCCCTTTTTGATATAATAAAACTCACTTGAAAAATTGTTTGGGATTCTCCCCCTTTAACTTTAAAAATGTGAATAAGAGACTAAAGATATGAAATCAAATAAAGCTCCCCTTATTCATTTGAAAAAGCAATTTTGCAAACCATTTCTCCCCTTTTTTGTTATATCAAAAAGAATTTAAAACATTAAGTTTAAAATAACAATAGAGGTAAAAACTTTGACACAAATAAGAATTTGGTTTAAAAGATTAAGTTTAAAAGATGGCTCCCCCTTACTCAAAGCATCATCAAAATGTTAGTCCATCATTAATGATCATCTAGTTGAATAAACTAAAAATAAAACAAATAAATGCTAAAACAACTAGATTTTTACCAACACTTGAACTCAAGGTAGGATGTGAAGCCTTCTTTCTTCAAGTGTTCTTCCTTGTGTGCATGGAGCTCCCCCTCAATGTTTGACTTGTTGAACATCTCCATCAAACCTAGCAATAGACAATCAAGTAATTTTTGGTATCCAAATTGCTTTGGATCCATAGACATTAGTAGCACAAAATTTAGTCCCCTTAAGAATCCATTTTTCAATTTCATCCTTTTTAGTTGAAGTACTAAGTCCTTTTGGGACCCAAACACTTCTAAAACATTTACCTTTTATGAATCTAGGGGCACTAGATTGTCTAACATAGAAATTTGATTTTCCAAAATTGTTTTTCATTTCTAGCTCTTTGGAAATCAAATCCTTTTCTTCTTGAACTTTTTGAAGCAATTTTTGTAAATCAAAACATTTTAATTCAAACTCTTCAAGTTTTGCTTCAAGTTTAAGTTTGGTTTTAGAAAGCAAATCATTTTGAATTTTTAACTTTGAAATCAATTTATTATTTTTCAAAATGTGGCTTTTAAAGTCTAAAACCAAATCATCATAGGCATCTTGTAATTCATCAAAAGAGTAAGAACATGAAGTAGATGGATTAGAAGTTACCCTTGAATCTTCTTCGATGGCCATAAGGCAAAGGTTGGCTTGTTCGTCGTCGATGGAGTCTTCATCACTCCAAGTAGCCACATGTGTCTTCTTCTTATGGCTTGAAGTGCTTGCCCTCTCCTTTCTCTTGGGTTCTCGTTCAAGCTCTCTCAAGGCTTTCTTCATGAACGGGGCACACTTCTTGAAGAGATGAACTATCTCTTCATCTTCATCCTCCTCTTCACTTGAGTGGACATGATGACAAGTGGAGGACTTGAGAGCCATGTCACTTGAATTGATGCCAAGCCCTTTGATTTTCTTCTCTCTCATAGCTCTAATTTCTTCCCTCTTCTTCTCATCCTCTTTATTCTTCTTCATGATTTGATGAGTAAGGAGTGACCCCATGAGTTCATCAAGCTTCAAAGTCTTCAAATTCTTTGCTTCGATAATGGCGGTCCTCTTTGAGTCCCATGACTCGGGAAGTGAGTAGATGAGCTTTCGAACAAGCTTCTCTTCCGGGATGGCTTCTCCATAACCTTTAAGACCATTGGTGATGGTGGAGAACCTATCAAACATCTTCTCGATGTTCTCTTCCGGATCCATTCTGAAGTTCTCATACTCTAAAGTTAGGAGCCCAATCTTGGTCTCCTTGACTTCATCGGTTCCCTCGTATGTGACTTCAAGCTTGTCCCATACCTCATTGGCACTCTCACAAGAAGACATCTTCTCATAGATGAATGGACCAAATGCACAAAATAGAATGTGCAAGGCTTTGCAATTTAGCTCCATCTTCTTGCGATCGTCGGCACTCCACTCCGCTTTACTTCTTTGAGGCACGAAAGGACCATCTTCAACTACATCCCATAGCTTGTAATCTCTTGATTTGATGAAGAACTTCATCTTTGTCTTCCAATAGGCATAGTGGGTTCCGTCGAAGAAAGGCGGTTTGTCGATTGAATGTGCCATTGAGCCGGTTGATGAAAAAATGATCGAGCTTGCCGGATCTTCTCAATAGGATGTGAATCCTCTTCGATTGAGCCAAACTCTGATACCAATTGTTGAGTTGTGTGGAGCTCGATTCGATTAACCAATGTTGCTCACCAAGTGGTGGAGAGGTGGATTTTTGGGTGTTAGGGTTTAGGAAGCTAGAATAGAAATGGACACAATGATTTATAGTGGTTCAACTTTCTAACCAAGGTCTACATCCACTACCTTAGCTCCCCACTAAGGATTTTTCAATCAATCCACTATTGATTCGTCCCCTTTTCTAGGCTTAGAAGGTAACCCTTACAAACAATCAAGCTTCTACCCAAAGCCTTGATCAAAACCCTCTTTTACAAAGAGATAAACAAAGCAAACTTAAACCCTCTAATAGGTGTTTGTTTGCACAATTAAGCACTCACCCAAAACCTAAAACACTTGAGCAAATTTGATAATTTTGGCTCACTAGTGTTTGTCTATATAATAAATGACAATTTAAGCTCTAAGACAATTCTTGATCATTTGATGTTTGACAATATGAGCATTAGCCTTCTCTTGATGCTTGGAGGTTCCTTTTATACTCCCAAATGAGTTTGTAGCCGTTACTAGCCGCTGGGATCAATTTGAAGCCGTTGAGAACTTTATTTCCCTTCATAAATGCTGTTCTGCAGCTATGGGTATCGATACGCATGGAACGGTATCGATACGACCTTCATAAGAACTAGCCGTTGGGCTCTTGCCAGCCTGGGTGTATCGATACGCTTTAGGACGTATCGGTACGGGTTCATATTTAAATGGCCGTTGGGAAATAGCCGTTGGGGTAGTTGAAATGGGATAGGTACGCTTACCTGGCGTATCGAAACGACCCCACTCCGTATCGATACGGCAAGGGCCTGTATCGATACGGGTTTTGACAGTGGCCAAACTAGGGCAAAAAGGTATCGGTACGGGAGTTTACCGTATCGATACTGGTACACTGAAAACACAAGTTTGGCTATTAAAAACATGAAAAATCTTTGCCAAAAACCTCTTAAAATACCTCAAACATAATTTCAAGTTGTTTGGACTTAAAACAAGTTTTAAATTCTTTTCAAATTAGTCCAAAACATTTTTCAATTATTATATCAAAACATTAGTTCTACATTTGTCTAATCCTATAAGATTGTCTTTTCTTTATAGGACAAATATGTATATAGTGACCATGATAATGGCAATGTGAACATTTTGTCATTATGTAACAATATGAATTATTAAAAATATTTTTTTGTTAAGCTTTCAAGCTTAACCTTTAAATCAAGATTTTATTTCTCCAAAACTCCATTACTCATTTTTCAAGACTCAAAATTATTTTTCAAAATATCATTTTGGTTTTCAAAATCAAATTTTGTTTTTAAAAGAAAATCATTTTCAAATTCAAGTTTAAAAATTATTTTCTTAAATTTAGAATTCATGGTCTCAAATTCTAAAAATAATTCATCGAAAACATCTTGTAACTCGTCAAATGTATATGAGTTTAATTCACTTGAGTTAGAAGATACACCGGGCTCATTGAGAGCCAAAACATCATCTACCTTGAGTGTTGAGAGGAGGTTTGCACAAGATGAAACACTATCTTTCTTTTCTCTCTTTTTGTTGCCATAGAGCTTCTCAAGCTTCTCCCAAATTTCTTTTGCACTTTTGCATGTGGAGACTTTCTTAGAAACATCTTCATTGAGGCCACAAAGAAGAGTGTGCGTCGGCTTTGCATTTAGCTTGGCCTTCATGTCATTGGCACTCCTTTGCTTCTTCTTTTTCTTAGGAGCTTCCAAGTAACCATCTTTGTTTATATCCCAAATCTCAAAATCAAGAGATTTGATGAAATACTTTATGACATTGTTCCATTGTAAGTATGCTTCTCATTCGAAGAGCGGAGGACACGAGATAGAGCGGCCTTCTTCAAATCTTACTATTTTCTTGAACGGTGAACTTTGAGCAATTGATCTTTACTCCAAAATGTTAGTCCTTCGATGGAGACGAGGCTCTGATACCAATTGTTAGGTTTATAGCACACTCGAATCGATCACTGAAACCGTCAATGAGGGTTGTAAATGTTTGGTGGTTGAAATGACTAAAATCGAAATAAAAGTAGACAAGTGACACAATGATTTTAGAGTGGTTCGACCTTCTAACAAGCACCTACATCCACTACCTTAGCACACTACTAAGGATTTCAACAAATTCACTCAACAATAAATTCATCCCCTTTTTCTGATTTAGGAGGAAACCGTTACAACCCTATCTTTTGGACTTGGCTAAGATAGAACCAACTCTAGTTTTTCTCTCAAGGCTAAACTAGAACCTCTACTTTTACAAGAGATTTGTTTGGTAGACTTAATACCTCACAAGGTGGGTGTTTACACAAATTTAAGCTCACAAGAGTATAAGAGAATAGTAAAATAAAGATTTAGACTCTAATTCTTTTGACCATATTGCTTGGATGTTGTCTCTAACCATCTTCAAGTGTTCTAGCCTTCCTTTTATTGATTGAAATGAGCTTATGGTCGTTACTAGCCGTTAGGGATAGTTTGGAGCCATTGGAGATTAATTTCCATGTAAAATTTCCACTTCTGGTGCCTTCGGTATCGATACTCGCGTGGGCGTATCGATACGATCCTATTATGGAAATAGTCGTTGAAGGCTGAAAAAGTCGGGCTGGTTTCGATACCACTAGCCCTGCATCTGGGTTTTGCTTACTGAAAATGGTGGTATCGATACAGATAAAGGTGTATCGATACGAGCCTTATAAAAATGATATTTTGGTCATTTAAAAAGCGTTTTAAACGTGTTAAAAACCTACAAAACCATTTCAAACATATTTTCAAGTTGTTTGAACTTTAAATAAGTTTTCAAAATATTCAAGCAAGTCCAAAAACATTTTTCAAATTACTATATCAAAACAAATATCCTAACATGTTCCACCGTCCCTACCGCCTTCGGCTACCTTTTCCGTTTCAGGTGGTAATAGTCGTGGTCGCCGCTGGGTTTGTAGGTTGCCGCTGTCGGCGGTGGGGGTCACTAGATTAAGGGTTTATGGATTAGGGTTGTGAATTAGGGAAAATTGGGTCCAACCCAATCTATTATTAAACCGGACCAGACCGAACCGGGGGAAAAATCGGATAAAACCGGTCCCTTAAACCGAACCAAATCAGTGCTACAGAACCGAACCAGACCGGTTGACCAGACTGGGTTCCAAATTCGCAGCACGTTTTTACAAATTCGATCTTGAATAGCTGTTTTGGCCTTTTTAATTAATTTATGCTTAGAGAGAAATTGTGTAAATTGGTTTCTGAATCAAATTTCTTTTACGTTCAAGTGGCATAGATTCGGACACCGAGATTCTTCCTCCTCCTCCGCCTGGTCGACCTACTGCATCTCAGCCTTCGAGTTTCACGCATACGTGAATTAATCAGTTTTTGTGGAGTAGTCTGTTACTAGATCTGAGCGTAAGAGACGTCACTCCCGACGTTGAGCTGTTAGCTGTCTGAGGTGTGTTCTCTACCTGTGTTATATTATCCGTGTTGATATTGTATGATGTTTGACTTGTGGACTCATGTTGTGATTGTGTGATATGTGCTACGTTTTGTGTAAAATTGTCAACATCATACATCGGAATTTGAATAAGATCTGTCAGACTAAATGCTCATGCATTTTCGGATTAGAATCAAATTTTCATGTCATATTGTTCGGGTTGGGAAAATGTATGGGGAAGATCAGTAGTTTCACCATTCGGGTTGAATTTCACATCGGACTTGGTGACGATGTAGAGAGTGGTTCATGGGAACCTTACTCTTCAGACGATAATGTAGATAGGTACATGACATAGAATTAAGTGCATCGTGCTATGCATATTTGTGTATCTGATTGACTGTTGAAATGACTATAATGATGGTATGATTCTTGTGTTGTTTTGTTTATGCACTTTAGAGACACGCTGACCTTAATAGCTGACTACCCCTTAGCTTCTATTTCAGATTCTCAGACATAGGAGTTCGGTACTTGGAGGATCACATTTTCTCAAATTATTTACAGTTTTCAGTATGAATATTTTAGATTTTCAGATTTACTTCAGTTTTATATCAGTTATTTACTATTTGGGAATTTTATGTAAGTCGGATACTTATATTTTGATTTGGGATTTTCAATTGTTTTAGCATGCATGATAATTTTAATCGAATATTTTGATAATTTATTTTGTGTTGTTTTTATTATACGCCCGCGTTTTCTAAAAATGAGACTTAATGTAAAACGACATCGTTTTAATAAATAATTTAAATATTAGATTTTAGAAACCTAATAATCATCTTACTTGAGGGACACGTTTTCAACCCGACTTCCTAGATTCGGCCCATAACCCTTGGGTCGGTTTAGGGGGTTATATTTAGTGGTATCAGAGTCTAGGTTCAACCCTCGGACTGTGAGGCTCAAACAAGGTTTTAAACTGAATTTGAACTTTCTCATGCATGCTAATGTTTTCGGGCAAATGTGTATTTTTGGAAAAGTAAATACTTTCAGAATTTTGATATATTTTGAATAGAACTCCAAGTACCGAAACTGATCTTAGGACTCTTTAACGTTTGTAGATATACTACTATGCCACCTCGTAGGAGCTCTAGATTAGCGGCTGGTCGTGGTCAAAGTCGTACCGCAGCAGCTGAGGCCTGAGAGCGATGCTTCACAGTTTGTTGGAGCGCCGCCGAATCAGGATGATATTCATTATGTTAATGAGGAAGAGCAGGCCGTAGATCAGCATCCTAGAGTTCAGCAGATCGGGGCCTAGCAGACTGGGGCTTAACGAGCTGGTGGTGAGGATAAGCCAGTTCAACGAGCACCGGGTGATGGACCACATAGTTATGGGAATATTGCGTGCATAGATATTGTTGTAGTGCACAGAGAGTTGCTCCGTTATCTTTGTCAGTCTGAGGGTGTGAGGAGACCCATTTCTACTGAGTTTTTGGCTGCCGGGATGACTATGTTTGATGGGAAGACGGGAACAGATCCGACTGATGCTAAGTACTGGTTGAAGAAGCTTCAGAGGTTGTTTGTTGAGATGAACTATCCTACCGACCAGAAGCTTAAGGTTGCTGTATCACTATCGCAAGGTGAGGCTCAGAATTGGTGGGAGACTAAAGAGCATGTTATTCCAGTTGGTCATATTTCTTGAGACTATTTCCGACAGGCTTTCTGTGATTGATATGTTGGAGCTGAGTATCTAGCAAAATGAAGGGATGATTTTATAAATCTAAAGAAGAACGACATGTCTGTGAATATGAGATTGAGTTTATGAGACTGGTCCAATGTGTTCCGGGGCTGGTGATTACAAAAAAAGAGAAATGTGATCGATTTCTGAAAGGGTTGCGTCCTTCAATTAAGGCGGGTGTGGCTCTGTATATGGACAGTGAGTATAAGGAGATCACCAAGCGAGCTAAGACAGTTGAGCAGAATGGGGCAAAGTTGAAGCTACTTGAGTTGTATGGTACTGATAGGGGTAGGAGGCAGTCGATTGCATCAGTTCAGCACAGTCAGGGTAATCAGTCTAAGAAGAGAGCCAGAGACGAGTCTGATCATCAAGGTTATTCCAGAGCTAGACCAGTGACTTCCACTATTCCGACCGTTAGTGTCGGAGGTTCGACTAGTACCCGTAGGGTGTCACAATGTTCCTTCTGCAAAAAATAGCATCCGGATGAGTGTAGGAGGCAGTCTGGGGCTTGTTTCTGATGTGGATCTTTTGAGCATCTTTTCAGGGATTGTTCGATTTCGCCTCCATCATATTATACTCCGAGTCAGTCTCAGGCATCTGTACAAACTCCTGCCAAAGATAGAGGACATGGTAGATCTGCTGCTTCGGGTACCGCTGGTAGGGGTAGACCTGCTCAGAGTAGAGGATCAGCTGGTTCTGGGGCGAGACAACCAGAGTTGGTCTATTCTACTAGGAGACATGAGGACCGCGATGAGCAGGCGTTATTGCCGGTACGTTTTCTATTCACTCTATTTCGTATTTTGCTCTGCTTGATAATGGTTCGACTCACTCATATGTTGCGAGTTCTATATCTGAGGGTCTTGAAATTCCTGTTGAGAATACCGATAATGATGTCATCGTACACAGTCCAGTGGGTAATCCTGTTGAGGTTACCAAAATGTACAAGAATTGTCCTCTCGAGCTTCAAGGAGAGATCTTTCCAGCTGATTTGATGGAGCTACCTTTTGGGGAGTTCGATCCTATTCTCAGTATGGATTGGCTATTCGCTCATCAAATCAGCTAAAAAGATCTCTCCTTGAAGTTCGAGAAGACAATTCTTGTACATTTTAGTAACCTCAATAGGATTACCCACCGGACTGTGTATGGGAAACCTTGTGAGATCAAAAAGTTACTCGCAAAATTGTATGGGAAATGCAAACCAGAAAATGTTAAGAACTCACTGCAGTTGGATATCAATGTGAAAATGTTTTAGGACGGAGTGGTCGTGAAAGCAATCCACTGAGCTCCTGTACCCAAAAAAAGGTGAAGTCAGAATTCAGAGTTTATTACAATTTATGCTTCTCCGACTCTTCGTTTTCTTGTAAGTACCTATATCTGACACTTATATTTGAGATGTGTTCATATATGAGTTTGGGATATGACCCTCCAAATACATGGGAAAACTTCAAAAAATTAAACATAACCATGTGCGACATATACACCAGAGTCTGAGTAACATAGATCACAATGATTATTCATAACAAGTAAAAACCTGTTGTAACTTCTTCAAGTGAGCAGAGCTGGCTTTCTTTTGCTTGAAACTCTTCACTCTTTCCTCCTCACTGTCATAATTCTCAACCACTAATTCTAAAGACTCTGCACTCCGTTCCAACCAGCTTTTATTTGCCCTTTTCTACATGAAAGAAAAATAAGTTTCCAATCGACAAGAAAAAAGTAAAATTCGAAGAGAACATGGGAGGAAAAATACACCATTTTCAAGCAAGCAAGATTAGCCGGGCAGATATACAGGACAAGATCAACCACCAAACCCACATCCCGAACTGTAATACAGATTGTAAGATAGATAAATTATTAAAATTTATATACCTGGGAGTCTTTCCGTGAGATCTTGTCGATTTGGCGAGCTAGAGAAAGACGTTTCATGACCTCTGGCATGTAGGAGCTCTCTAAAGGAAATCGTTTGATGCTTTCCTGCATATCAAGCCAATGTACTTGTAAATCATGTAAGCCAACTACCAAATGCAAAATTTGATTCAAGAACTAGGAAAAGTAATTACTTGTTCAAAGTCCAATAAGAATATATTTAGGTTTAAAGAAGATCAAGAACTTTTCCTTCAAAAATGGTACCTTAGCAAATGATTTGCAAAGGGAGGCAAACTTCGCGGAATCATTTGGTGAGATAAGTGCAATGCTGCACCCATCCGAAGAAGCTCTAGCAGTTCTTCCACTTCTGTGGACATAAACCTAAAACCGAAAAATATATAATCAGGATTGAGATATAGAACTATAAGAATATTAACGAAAACTTGTTAATAGGCGTCAAATTTTGACATACTTGTGCAGAATGAGGAAGTTGATAGTGGACAACAGTTTGAACTCCGGGAATATCAAGGCCCCTTGCTGCAACATCAGTGGCAACAAGAATACCGTGTTTGTTTGCACGGAAACGGTCAATGGCCTGCATCAAAAAGAGGACCAGTTACTTTCAAGCAAAAAAAATGCCAAAGAATTTGGGTATGATATCGGCCAGGCTAGTACAAACTACAAAGAAGTGAATAATAAACACAATCATGGGACCGAAACCTTCAAGCGAACTCGCTGCTACATCTGTGCATGAAGTGTTGAAACATTGATGCCAAGGATGCGCAATATTGAAGAAATATGACGCAAAGCTGCAATTGATGTACAAAAAACAATTGTTCTCCCTTCACCATGAATACTCAAAATGTAATACAGATAGGCATCTTTATCTTCTTCCCTGCATCTGCAGAATTCATGACAGTAGTATTATTTTGCTACTCAAGGAAGACAATAAATTTATAACGTAAATGCAGACGCAGTACTTTAATTTTCAAATTTGCATCTTTCATCTTTAATCATAAGAAATCACATGGAATGTAGGTCATGAAAAAAGAAAAATTATGAATAACAACAAAATAAAGGTTTAAGCACCTACTCGATAAAAGATTCCTCAAGATTCTTTGCTAAAATCGATGCATTTGTCAAATCAACAGTGGACTGCTTGGATTTTAGTGAACCGCGCTTTAGCTTCTTACGAAAATCTGTGGAAATGTTTGTCCCTTTTTCCTTGATAAGCTTGAAACCGTAACACAATTCTGTGTGTTTTGAGATTGTCCTTCAGTAGCACCACTGGTCATAGGGAGCATTTCAATTATTGACTGTAACTCACGGAAATGTCCCGCTTCAACCATTCGATCAGCTTCATCCAGAACAAAGAAAGATAATGAATGTAACTGCCACAATAAAAATGAGAGTGAAATGGTGCTTGACTTTTACCAACTCAAATCCCAAAAATAAAACACTTGACGCCAAATTCAGTTGCTTTGAACGAAAATCGTTTCACTTCTAAGTTCTAAATCTAACCTCAACAAGATGTTTTTCTCCCCTTGAGATAAGCTCCCATAATCTCCCTGGAGTTCCAACAATTATCTCAGGCCTTGTTTTTAATTGTCGTTCCTGCTTCTCTGCGGACATGCCACCGACAATAGGAACCACTCTAACATTGATATCCTTACCAAATTCCTTAAGATGATCGGTAACCTGGAGAAACGAATTAAAAATATCTAAAACTTCAACTTGATTGGGTAAAATAGGAACAGAATAGCATCATATTCTTTCTCAAAGCACTATTTTTTTCATCAAAATCATGGTTAAGTTTCGCATTTTGATGCTTACAGTTGCAGCAAGCACTTAACAAGCTAAGTGCTGGAATTGAGCAAATAAAGGTTCTGAAACCACTACAAAAATAATCTTGCTTAGCGCTTATTACACAATTAAGATTTGTGTAGTTTCAAACAACAAATATATAAAAGGTTTTCAACGAACAAAATGCAGAGGATATTTCTAAACTATGATGACTCATTAAAACATTTCATGGAATTAAGACCCAAAAGATTAACAGATTCTCCTAAGGGATAAGGCTTCTGCATAATAAAAGCAGTGGACTATGAAAATAGGGTATGTCCTTCAAGGTCCATGTGTCCAAATCTATTAAGCTTTAGCATTCGGGTTTTAATAGATTAAATAAAATATTATTTATTCTTATCCAATCATACTGGCAACTAAGACGGCCCTATATGTATGTGGTGTAAAAAGGCTGGGTGCATTCTGTACGGCTTGGTTTTAAAAGGCGTGAGGCGCTCTGAGGCACAAAAGGTCCCTGGAGTCGAGGCTCGAGGCGAAGGCGCTCGCCTTTCGTAGGCGAGGTGCCCTTTATTCCTAAAAATTTATAAATTAACCATATAGCATATTTTGTACTTAAAAACGTGATAATTATATTATAGATGCTAAAAGATAAAAATATTTTTTTACTTAAATTTGTACTTAAGTCTCAAATTAAACAAAGTGATATAAGAAAACAACCTGAAAATCAAATAATAACTAATAATAAGTTAATAACCAAATAATAACCAACAGTAATGTATTTCAAGACCGTGACTTCTAGTTTTATAAAACTAGTGTCCTACTACCTTCCCGAATGTGAATTCTAGTTTTATAAAACAATTCAGGGGCTGTAAAGTGTAAACAATTGGAGTTGAAGGTTGTAATCCCTAATAATCCCTATAACAATTTAATAAAACAACCCATTCAAACAAACATTGTCTCATACAATTTGTCTGTAATCCCTAATTTGAAGTTTTGAACCGATTCAAATAGACAAAAGAAAAAAAGAGAAGAGGCGACGGTGGCTGGGCTTGCCGGTGACAGTGGCTAGGGGGGGAGGCTGGCTGTGTTTGTCGTGATTGTGGGGGAAAAAAGTAAGGTTGAAAGGTATATTCTAATTAAAAAATAAAAAATACGTGCTTTTTTTCAAACATGCCTCGGTGATAAGAGGTGTCGCCTCCCTCGCCTCGCGCCTCAGGCAAAAGCGACCGGAGGCGCGCGCATCCTGTATATCGCTTCGCCTCACGCCTTAGGTGCGCTTTTTAATACCAAGTTGTACGGGCAACTGAGGTAACTGACAAAAGCAACAATAAGACACTTATTACCTGAAGGGCAAGTTCCCTAGTAGGAGTAATGATCAGAGCTCGTAAAACACCTTTTGGAGCATACTTTTCTGCTTCCTCCCCCTTCTCCTCAAGCATGTTTGCAGCTTTTTCCCGTTCTTCTAAGAGACGTTGGAAAACGGGGAGGCCAAAGGCTAGTGTTTTCCCAGATCCCGTCTCAGCAGCACCAATAACATCCTATCCCATAAACAAATTAACATCACCCTGAAAGAGGTATCATCATTGACAGTAAAACATTTCAAACAAGAATCTAGACAAACCTTTCCTTGATGAGCTGCAGTAGGAATACACGCTCTCTGTATTGGAGTAGGTTCCTTGAAACCAAGCCGGGATATTGATTTCATAAGCAGAGGGTGAAGTCTCAACTCATTCCATTCATAAAATTCAGAGTAAACTTCATCTTCATAAGACATCTCTTCTTCCTCGTCGTCTTTGCCATCAGTAACTGCAAATACAGTTATAAGTTTATGTTGGGATCATAACAAATTCCATCACATTGAGTATTAACCCGAAAATCAACAAAAAGCGAATCATCACTGACATGTTAACAGATTGAAGTAAGAAACTACTATAAAGCACACCAGTGGCCCAGTGACTTAAATTAAGCTTAATGTTGTCACACACAAGCAAAAGGGACTTAGAAGTAGAAAATGCCCGTTAATTAAACAAGTTTTACCAAATAAACACTTAAAATAGTTTAATCAGTGTGTCAGAACCGAAATACTTGAAGAACCAACCAGTTGCAGGCTCAGCCTCTTGCAGTGTTAAAAAAAGGCAAAAAGCGCCCTAAGGCGATAGGGGTTTTATATCCGAGGCGCAAGGCGAGAGGCGCACGCCTTATTGAAGTAAGGCGCACATTTTGAAAATAAAAGATATACAAGTTACATAAAACATCACTTGAAAATTCTTTATATTCAATAAAATTTTGGGTAATAAGAATAATGAGATTCTTTGAAATGTTCAACTTCAACATGAAAAATCAAGGAGAATGTATAAATGCACATGACATTGCATTTTAGTACAAAACAAGAATGAAAATTAGTACTTTAAAAAGGAATATAAGTTCAACAAAAGCTCTTCCTTTTATTTACCTTTAACTTTTCAATCAAAAAGCATATGACATTGCATTTTATCATGCAATATGAAATCTTTTATACTGTAGATACACAAAGCTAGTTATATAATAATCTCAAAAGGATATATGATATGAGTAATTATTCCATGCACAAGCGCTTGTAGAAACTTTGTTTATACAATGTCTTAGTTTAGGGTTTAGGGAGTTTATTTAGGGTTTATGGGTTTAAGTTTAGTAGTTTTGAATTTATGGGTTGTTGATAGAATTTAGGATTTAGAGTTAAAATTTAAGGTTTGTAGGTTAAAATCTAAATCACTAACCATATTATCCTAAAACCTAAACCCTAATTTCTAACCCTAACCCTAACCCCTAAATTCTAGCCATAAACACTAAATTCTAAACCCCTACACTAAAACCACTAAACTCAATTAAATTTAGTTCAATTTTTAAAACTCAACCAAATTCATTTGAATTTAAATTTGATCCAATTTAATTAATTTTTATATATATAGTGTGTTATGCTTTAAGTTCAAATTACACATTAACTCAACCAAATTAATTTAAGTTTCATTTGATTAATGTTATTTTTGTTTGGTCTCACTTTTGGCCCAAGTTAGTATGTAAAAAATTAAAAAAAAAATTAAAAAAAGCCAAAAAGAACAAAAAAAGTGAACAGGCGGCGCCTTTCTGCGCCTCGACGCCTCAGCGCCTTAGGCGCGCCTTGCTGCGCCTCATTGAAGTCGCCTCGCCTAGACCCAATTAGGCGTTTCACCCTCGCCTTAGCGCCTAGGCGCGCCTCAGTAGCGCCTTTTTAAACACTGGCCTCTTGTTGAACACCCTTTGCCTTTTTCTTCTTACTCTTCTTTTTCTTTTTTTGGCCATCACATTCTTCTCCTCTGCCATTACTTCTGCAGGCTCAGCTTCAGCATCTTCACCAGGGCCCTCAATGACTTCCTCAAGTTTTTGTTTCTTTGATTTTGTTTTCTTATTAGATGTTTTCATCTTGTCTCCGGGAACATCTAAACCATATTCAGATTCATCAATCTCTTCGAGGGAAAGAAAGCCTGCATTCATCATAATTAACAAAAGTTATGAACTAGGTCCATCCTAAAACCTTAGCACTATATAGCTTCAGGAAAACATTTTAGACAACAAAAACGCTTCAAAATACTTAGTTTAACCTTGTAAGATTCATATCCTTGAAATAACACTACAGCTATAGCATTATCTCTTTACTAACCTTATTTCACCATATTCATTGTTTCACATTTAAAACATAAAAGCCACCAACGTGGCCAACACTTTGCGATGAATTCTCTATATAACCGAAGAAATTCAAGAAAACAAGACCGATGCTCAACACTGGAAGCTTAAGATTGTCAAATTCATACATATACACCCAAAACTCCAAAACACCCAAGACTCTACTAGGTACTTAAGTGCTTAGAAATGTATCAAAGGCAAAGAATCAGTAAAATTAATCACAAAAAGTAATCCTAAATGACAACTTTGATTAACTTAGTTTATAATTTTGAAGTCCAATACTCCTATCCCTTAAAAACAACAATGATAAAACTAAACACATAACAAGCTCCATCACCTAAAACCCCATAAACCCAAACATCCCTTCAGCTCAAAGCCAATGTTAAGTAACAAAACAGATAAAAACACTTACCATTTAAAATTAAGCCAAATTGCTACCTTGTTAAAACTAAATAAACAAAAACATCAAACTAATAATAACCAAGCTCTAAAATTTAACACATTCAAACAAAAATAAAAATATGGGAACTTGCTGTTTTTTATAAAGTCTAACCTCCATCGAGGTCCCCAGAGCCAATGAAGAGAGAGAAGGCGTCATCTTCTTCTTCGTTGGGAAGGGAAGAGTTCCAAGGGAGCGAGTCGAATCGTTCGAGTTCCGGGTCATGTTTTGTTCTCTTTCTCTTTTGCCTTTTCATCTTTGAAAGTGAAACCGATTCCTTTTCTTCGTGTCGTTGTTGCGGCGGTGAAAGGGCGGCCATGGCTGTGAAGCTTTTTACTTTTTTTTTCAACCGGCCGGAATTAATGGTTCCGAAAACAATAATCGGGGAGAAGATTTTGGTTTGTTTTTATATGATCGTTTTATGCTTTAGGCTGTGCCGTATCACTACGTGTTTATGTTTTACTAGAGGCTTAAAACGATAATATTAAGGTTAAACTACATAAATGACCACTATACTATGTGTTTGGACTCGATTTGACCACTATACTTCTAATTGCAGCAATTAAACTATTGAACTATTAAATTGAATTCAGTGTGACCACCTGCCGTTAAAACTTAACGGATGAGGTGACATGGCAGTTAAAAAATATGTATAATTACATATTTAGTCCCCACAATTTACATATTATATCAATTTGATCTTAATTTTAATTTAATTTAATAAAAATTTAATCAACCATCAAATGGTGACGTGTCACTATATTTTCTCTTAATTTTAATTTAATATATTTAACCAACCAATCAGATGGTGGCACGTATCACTATCTCATTGGTTGAAAACGAATGAACAAAGAAAAAAAAAAAAAAGCAAACGGCTTAGTTGGGGAACAAACTTAGGCTAGTAGCTAGGAAAATTGGAGCTCCAACCCTAGGCCAACCGCCTTTACATGTTATGAATTGATAACATATATTTTTAAAGTTATTTTGTTGGTAAAAAATAATATAATTAATAATATTTATTATTTTCAGAAAATATTTATATATAATAAATTACTAAGATTAATAACAATAATTATCTAATTAATATCAATACAATATTTTTAATTTTATTTTTCTAAAAACTGAATATTGAAAAATCAATAGCTTATTAATAAATATATTTTAATAATCAGTTTTTAAAAAATAAAATTAAAATTGGTGTATTGATATTTTTTGATAATCAGTTTTTAAAATATGTTTACCAACAAAAATAATTAGTTTTTTAAAAATAAAATTGTAAATATTGTATTGTATTAAAATATGTTTATTAATAAGCTACTGATGTTTTTTGTTTTTTTTTTGAATTAGAGAGAAGCAAAATACAAACTACTAAGAGCTTGGTGCTACAGAACCAAGGATATCCCTTTCAAGCAAGGTATTCAATAAGGAAGGAGGCATCTCAAAAGTAACCATTGATCGACTTGAGCCATCTTGAGCCTTGGCCAACTTATCTGTCGGTGCGTTCTCGTCCTGAGGTATCCATTTTATGTCAGCTACCCATCTGCGCCTGCGCAAAGCGTCGATTGCTCTAATAAGGGAAAGGGGATTCGAGGAAGCGTTTCGATCCACAATCATATTAACAGCATTACGACAATCGGACTGTAGTTGCTCGTGCTTAAAACCTTTATCCCATGCAAGCTGGAAGCCAACAAAGATTGCCTAGAGTTCTGTATTCAAAACCGAAGAAACACCCATAACCTGCTGAAAACCCACGATCCAGGCGCCATTGCTGTTGCGGATGAGCCCCCCAATCAATCCCAAGCCCGAGGGATAGCGAACGGCTCCATCAACATTAACACATACATACCCCGCCGGTGGGCGGCTCCACGCTTGACTCTTAGTCGAATGGGCAAGACCCGGTGCATCTATTTGCCGAGTAAGGCCAGGAGCATCTCTATAAAAACAAGCCCAAATCAGACCACGATAGCAAGGGTGCTGGCAAACCGCAAGAGGCATTAAAAACTAGATCATTGCGATCCTTCCATAAGAGCCATAAGATCGAGGCAAACACGACATCCCAGGGCAAGTCCATAACCTTAGAGGTATCCTGAAGGTTTTGTTGCATCCATGGTCGCAAGTTAAGAGAAAAGAAACTAACCTGCGCTTCAGCTGTCAGAATCAGTTTCCATACAGTAGAGGAGAAACCACAATCGCGAATGGTGTGCAGTGTAGTTTCTGCCTGCAGACCACAGCGGGGGCAAAGGCTTGTCTGACCAAAAGAACGTCCGCAGTGCTCAACATTTGTCATTACACGCTCCTGATAAGCACACTAGAGGAACAACCAGATTCGTTGCGGCACGTGAAGCTTCCATATAGTAGACCAGATTGGATGCTTCTCATTCCAGTCGAAGCTTGCCACACAAGAGTATGCTAAAGAGATATCGAAGTCATGGTTTTTGCTCCACCTCCATATAATTGTGTCATTTGTATCAGTCGGATTAGGGCTTTTGACACTCAAAATGTGGGAGACGGCTTCAGCTGTGAACACAGCCGATAGTTTGGTTGTATCCCAACCTCCCCCATACAACGTGATTTGATCAAAGGAGACAGTCTCAGCGTCATCCACAAGATGGTCACACAGAGGGCCAAGATGAGGCAGCCACACATCATCAAGAATACGAACTAGATTGTCGTTCCCTAAGGACCATGATATGTTGGAGAGCAAGAGGGGTCATGCAGTGGATAATGCGCGCCACAAAGGCGTGCAGGATTGCCTCGCAACCGTGGACGGACATAACTCATGAAGCTTGTATTTTTCCCGCAGCAGTTTGACATACATCAAATTCGGCTTACTAATAACCTGGAACCCAATTAACCAGGGATGTTTTGGCGATACCTGCACTTGTTCCCCAAATGAATCGCCTGATCAATTTTTCAATCTCATTACATATCCTCTTAGGCAACATAGTAGTTTGCATGAAATAAACAGGAATATCGCCTAACACCGATTTCGTTAAAGTGATTCTCCCCTCCATTGAGAGAGACTGAGCTGCCCATCCAGATAGTTTGGATTGTATCTTTTCGAGAATAAAGTAATAGTCCGCACATCGAATTCTTTGGTGCAGGACCGGAACCCCCAAGTACTTTCCCAAAGTATCAACACGCTGAAAGCCAAATAGAGAAGTGATGGCGTCTTGCATTGGCAGAGGCGTATTGGGAGAGAAATACAGTTGCGTCTTGCGTCTATTTACACTATGCCCCGAATATGAACCAAATATCTTGAGAATGTCTCCGAGGACCTGTGCTTGGTTTACATTTGCTCGAGCATACAAAATTAAATCATCGGCGAAAAAAAATACATTAGATAAATATTGATATTAATTATATAAACATTTGCTCGAGCTACTGATGTTTTTTAATAATCAGTTTTTTAAAAAATTAAAAACATTGTATCGGTATTAATTAGATAAATATTGTTATTAATCTTAGTAATTTATTATATATAAATATTTTCTAAAAATAATAAATATTATTAATTATATTAATTTTTACCAAGAAAATAACTTTAAAAATATATGTTATTAATTCATAACATGTAAAGGTGGTTGACCAAGCAGTTAGAGCTCCAATTTTCCTAACTACTAGCCCGGGTTCAATCCCCAGCCAAGCCATTTGCTCTCTTTATTTTCTTTGTTCCTTATTTTCAACCAATGAAATGGTGACACGTGTCACCATCTGATTTGTTGGTTAAATATATTAAATTAAAATTAAGATAAAAGATGGTGACACGTGTCACTATCTATTGGTTGATTAAATTTTTATTATATTAGATTAAAATTAAGATCAAATTGATATAATATGTAAGTTGCGGGGACCAAATATGCAATTATACATATTTCTTTTAACTACCACATCATCTCATCTGTTAAGTTTTAACGGCAGATGGTCACATTGAGTCTAATTTAATGGTTTAGTGGTTTATTTGCTGCAATTAGAAGTATAGTGGTCAAATCGAGTCCAAACTCATAGTATAGTGGTCATTTATGTAGTTTACCCTTTAATGGATGTTTAATTTTTGGGTAAAATACATAAATAGTCACCGAACTTTTGGGTGGATTCATTTTGATCACCGTACTTTAAAAATATTTGATAAGGTCACCTAGGGATGGCCAAATAACTCAAACCCGAACCGACCCAATGTGCCCCGATCCGACCCGGTCGAGTTTTTAGTCTTGAATTTCAGGGATCGGGGCGGGTTATTTATAGTGTTGAGCCAGGTCAGGGCGGGTTCGGGTATATGCTAGAAATTCCTCACCCCGCCTGCCCCGGTATATATATATATATAAACACTTTTATGGTTGTTAAGCTATTTTTTTTGTTTGTGTGTAATTTAGATGTTGTTCAAGTTTTAACATATCTGATTCTGACAGTCAATGATTCAAGTTTATTTTTTAAATATGTAATTTTTCATGTGGGTAATTTGTAATTTAAAATTAGTTTTATTTTATTTTTATATAGGTTTAAAGTCTTTTGAAACTAAATTTTGTGGTCGTAATGGTGGATTGATCGGATTTAACTTTTATCGTCGTCGGAGATTAAGTTTTTTTTTTTAATTTTTTAGGTCAGGTCGGGTTTATGAGTTGATATATCGGGGCGGGTGGGTTGTAACACCCGGGTTCGGGGGTCGGGTGAAATTAATGATTTAAAAATAGTTCGGGTTTCGGTTCCAAATTTTTAATAATAAAATAAAGGTTGGACCCCGGGTTTTAAGACATGAAAAATTTAATTGGGCCATTCTCTAAACAAGCCCAAATTTACCATGGTGTCATCCATTGTAGTTATCTCATTTCATTAAGGGTGTTTTGGTCATTTGACTTCCCCATTTTAAACAAACATAAAATAAACCCTTTTTGGCTCATCTTCTTCATCTCACCATCCCCATTTGACGTCAAAGAGCTCCCCCCCTCCTAGACACTATTCCATTCCATAATTCATCCAATCGTGAAGATTTTTCAAAGGTAAGGCCGTTTTTGACTTGCTCTCTTTGTCCTCTACGAGTACGTACCCTTATTTCCTAGAAAACCCATGATTTTTGTAACTTGGGTGTTTTGAAATATTGATTAAAAATGTCATTTTTAGCATCCTAAACTTAGGTTTTTGATTTATGAATGTTATATGAGTTGTTTTAAGTCTAAAGGGGTCCAATGGGTATGATTTTTACAAGGTTTGGGGTGATTCCCGAAATGGGGTTTTGGGGAGGTTTTTGAAAGGTTTTGGGTTGAGATATGGGGGTGTTCTATGTAGAAATGAGAGGGTTAATGGTTAGGGTATATGTAAGCATTGTTTTGAAGGCTTTAGGGAGTAGTTTGAAGGTTGAGATCAATGGTTTTAAGGGGTGTTTGAGGGCTGCTCAGATTTTGGAATTTTGAGTTGTTTTCAATGGAAAAAATGAGGTCTTGTGCTTGGTGTGTAATCCGGGTTGATTATTTTGGAACATGGACTGATTTGAGATTGTTTATATTGTGTTGAAATGTTTAGAAACGAGAAATTTGGTTGGTGAAGCTTCGGGGACAAATCCGGGGATTTCGGAGTCTTGAGCTTGGTCTTCGATCTCCTCTTGGGTAGCAACGGTGAGTAGAATTATTGGTTTTACATTGTGCTCGATATGGATTCATTTGGGGTTTGGGTGGAACCTTGAGGGGTCACCTAAACCCGTGTGTAAGCCTCTCTACTCTCATGTGTTGTGATATATTGATTGTGGATGCGTTGTGATCAATTGAATGCAATTTAAGTTGTTAATGCTGTAGTCGTGTTGAGTTCGTGCCTCACGTGATGGTGGTCTAAACTACGGTGATGTGTAGTCCCACCGATAGTGACTAGTAGGGTAGTACCTTGATGTGTAGTCCCATTGGAAACCCACTAGTCGAAACAGTGATGTGTAGTCCCACTGTAGGTGCATGTTGGTTGTGCTTGTGCAAACCAAATGTTGGGGTTGAGATAGACCCTTGTGCATCCATTTCTTTCTTGCATATAAATCATGTTTTGGAAAACTGCATGTTGTGAATTGTAGAGCCTCTCTCACTAAGCTTGATTGCTTATGCTCCTTTGTTTCCAACGTGCAGATCGCTAGAGTTCGGGAGGCGAGCGGGCGAGGGAGAAGCTTTTGGAGTCCTCAAGCAAGTTTAAGTATGGTTTGTTTTTGTAATAATGTCTAGACAATGGGGTGTAGAGTGTTAGGAGTTGGGGTCAAACTCCTTAGGAGGTTATGCTTGAAATTGTTAAGATTATGTTGTGTTATGCTTTTGCTACTTGGATTATGACCTATGTTTCCTATGTGGTTTATTTGCATGTGCCTAAACTTGTATGATGTTGGCCCATATATGCCTTATGCTCGACTACATTGTGAATGATGCCTTGTGCTTGCTAAACATGCTTCTTTGTGACATTGTATGGAGTTTTGTTTGTATGTCTTGGTTAGATTAAATGCCTCCCATGCTATGTCTCAATTGTGGTTTGATGCATGTATGTTTACTTACGCTTAGGAGTGTCCAAAAGTGCATCTAGAACCGTATATGAAGTTACCAAGTAGTGAAGTGAGGAGTTGCAGAGCAGGGGTATCGATACGGTTAGTCCCGTATCGATACGGCCTTCTTATTCCAGGCCTTCCGTTTCGATACGCAGGGAGACGTATCGATACCATTTTGGACACTGGAGCTACTGTCCAACTTCGTATCGATACCGGTCTCAGGCGTATCGATACCATTTTGGTCACTGAAGCCACTGTCCAACTTGGTATCGATACCGGTCTTTGGCGTATCGGTACAGCCATCTTAGTGTTGACTGTGAGAAGTCAACCTTTGGGAAGGGTATCGATACACCCCTTAGGTGTATCGATACGGTCTCCACAGGCTGACCTTGACCTTATGACCTAGTCAAGGGGTATCGATACACCCCTTAGGTGTATCGATACCGCCTGCAGTTAAGCTAAAATTGGGCTATTAAAAAGTTGTTTGGGTTCGTTGGATTGTCTCATGTGTGTTGCCCCGCATGTTTGATCACTTAGGACCTAACTACTCCTCTAGACAAGATTAATTGTAAAAGGAAAAAAAATAGGGTTGCTAACCGAAGGGGAGCCTTAACGGGTTTCACTTCGGTTTTCCCCGTGTAGCCCACTTGGACCGGTCATCCGGCCAGACCGGGACGAGGGGGTTACACGGGTAAACTAATATTTTAATCCGGGGCAGGGCAGGGTCGGGGTGGCCAAAAAAATGCCCTCCACCCCGTGCCCATTCCTAAGGTCACCCAACTTTTTAGTTTAATTTCAATATAGTCACCGAACTTTTAGTTCGCCTTCAATATGGTCCTCTCGTTGCCTTCGGTTAGAAGCTGATGTTAGTTGTCATTTTTCCTTAATAAAATATGGGTAAACTACACCAATCATCACTCAACTTTCTTCTCACTCCTATTTTGGTCACTAGAGTTTAAAAATTTTCAATTTAATTACTTAAATTTCGAATTGTTCATATTTTGGCGACTCTCAAATGACATGTTTATACAAATAGAAAAAATCTATTAATCCTTAAAAATTATTTTGGTTAATTGGTAAATTCAAATTATTCAATTTTTGATTTTATATTATACCAATTAAATCAGATAATCAATTAACCAGTTAGTCGAAATATTTGATTCTAGAAATGATTTTTTTACTTTATTAAAATATCAAATATGGTAATATGGAAAATTTAATAATTGTTCGATTGTGATACAAGTGTAAAAACAAATATAAAGTCGAAAATTAAAAGTTCACACCTATTAATCCTACCCAAAGCCAAAACTTTAAAAAAATCAGAAGTGTATTAAAATCACTATACTATAAGATATTGTAATGCATAAAATTTAGAAATATTGTATATAATAGATCATATCAGTTAATCAATTTTGCATAAAACTGTGAACCATAATCGAAACGAAATAACTTATTTTTTTTGAAAATTGTGATGTTATTTATTCGACGGAATCGTCACATAGATGGATACCTCATTAAAAAACCTCCCTAAACCTATTTGGAGGAAAAATAGTGCATCCATCTATGTTCTTACAAGAAATAAACCCAAAACAAACTGCTCACATAGTGTACTAATCTATCATAGTGATACAAACCCCATCCATAAAAGACTCTAAACAGACAACAAGAAAGATAAGGTTACCATGCTCCAAAAGCAAAGCCAATCAGTATACAGTTGAGCTTTTTATCTCCACGAATTGTTGATTAGCGAGCCTTTATGCAAGCATATTCATAAGGAAGCCAAGCGCTGAACATGGAAAATTCATAACTCAATATTAACCTGACACAAGGCACGGGCAGGGTTTCTCGGTAGTCCTCAAGACTGGGGTTCAACCACTAGTGCTTTGTTTCTGGAGCATGGTAACCTTATCTTCCTTGATGTAGTTTACCCATTTTTTATTAAGGGAAGGTAACGGGAGAGACCGTATTGAAATCAAACTAAAAGTTAAGTGACCTTATCGAATATTTTAAAAGTCGGTGACCAAAATGAATATACCCTAAAAGTTCAATGACCATTTATGTAGTTTACCCTTAATTTTTTTAGCGTATCTATTTTACACCGAAGATAAGAAGCTAGTGAGATGTTCATCGCCTTGTTAGGATAGTCTTATTTTTAAACATTTTTGTGTATGTTGAACCATGGGCGAATCTTGGTATAACAAGTTAAGGGGGTCAATTTAAAAATTTTCAAAAGTTTTAGAAGTCTTAAACTAAATATTTCAAAAAAAAATTAAGATTTAATTAGAATTTTTCAAAAATTTAAAAGGGGACTTAACTAAAAATATTTAATGAAATTAAAACTTAATAAAAAATTTAAATTTTTTATTAGGATCAAATTAAAATTTGTAAATATTTAAGGAGGTTAAAATAATTTTTTTTCCAAAAACTTTAAAGACCAAATATAAATTGTTCAAAATTTTGAGGGGCAGGTAGGAGTGTTCATCGTCGGGTACCCAGTTCATCCGGGTACCTTATTGCTCAGCCCGTGTCCTGGCCCATTACTTTCGGGGTACCTGGTTCGTATATTTTTTATTTTTTTAATTCTAATTTTTTTAAAAATACATATTAAACACAAAAATATTTTTAAAAAATTTAAACTTAAAACTTAAAAGTATATAATACAAACATAGAAAGAATTTAAGGATTTAAATTTAGTTTTGGAGTAAAAATATTAAGAAACTTAAAATATAAATATAAATTGAAATATAAAAAATATATATTAAAAATTGTTGGGTCAGATCAGGTACCAGTAAGAGAAAACTCCCAACCCGTGTCCCGAAAAACTTATCGAGTCGGGTACCCGGCCCGGTCGAATAATTTTTATAAAAAATTACTCGTCTTTTTAAGTTTGAGTTGTCGAGTCGAGTCAACCGAATCGAGTATTTTTAAACACCCCTAGAGGCAGGCCTAGAACACATTATGCTATTTCATAACTTATTCTTCGTAGTGTTTTAATTTATTATTAATAGTGATAATTGTTTATATAATATCACTTTTTATAATAAAAAGGGCTTAATAACAAAATAAGGGTCAAACTATATATTGTTCACTTTTTTTGTACTTAAATTGTTTTTTCTTCAAAATTTGTGTCTAACGTTTCATTTCGGTCATTTTAGGTGTATGGTCATTTCTTAGTATTTTCGGTCATTTTCTTTATTTTTTTAAAAAATAACAGTTTGATTTTTTTTACAAAATAGTCTCAAATATCTAACCCAAAATTCTCAATTTCCCGCAGTTGTTGCCATTAAATACCACGTCGGAGCCCACCACTACTGTCACCGAATGCCTCCGTCATTTTCTCCAACCACCCATCACTGCTAACTTACATTAGGTGTGTCGACCGACTTTCTTCCACGAGTTCAGCTTCCTTCGACGTTAGGAAGTCGATCTTTACACCTACTATCGACTTTCGACGATGGGTGGTTGGGGAAAATGAGAGAAGGCATCCGACGACAATAGTGGTGTGAACTGGCTGGACAATCAATAGTGGCAGCGGTAACAATTTGGGGACTTTGGGTTTTGGGTTAAGGATTTAAGAATATTTTGTGAATTTTATGAAATTTAGTTTTTTTATTAAAGTTAAGTTAAAAAATAAAGAAATTAACGGTAGTTAACGACATGCACCTAGAATTACCGAAATGAAATATTAGACACTAGTTTTAAGCAAAAAAAAAAAAAGTTTAGGCACAAAAAGTGAACAATATGTATAGTTTGGGCACTCATTTTGCTATTAAGCCTAAAAACTTAAGTCTCAAGTGTATTAGATATATTTATCTATTTGTAAATAATAGTCCTTTAACAGATTAAGAAACAAAAACAATACAAGAAGAAAAAATGAGTTGAAACCTAGCTCTCTCTCCTCTTTCCTTTCGGTCCAAACTTTTTTAAACCTCCTTTACCCTTAAGCCTTCATTGCTTTTATTTGTGTGGCCTTTGTTCTGTGAGTTTTGAAGAAAGGAGTGTGACTTTGAGTTGAGAGCTTTGTTTCGCCACAAAAGTTTCTCTCATTAGCCCCTTTTCTTTTTCACTGTATGTTTTGTTTTAGCCTTTTTATGGAGCCTGCAATTACTACAGAATTTTTAATTCTCACCCTACAAACGATACCACCGGCAACATTAACTCATTTGAGAGTTATATTATCCCCAGTCAAGTCACCCTTGATCTCAATGAAGACGAAAAAGTCAATATGCTGATCAAAAACCAAGCTTTGGTAGGTAAAGTGCTGTCAAACATGTTTATTAAACACCACACTCTCTTGGCCATCCTAAAAAAAGCATGTCAATGCAAGGATTTGGAGTGTCTTGATTAGGAGTGATAACGAGCCGAGCTGAGCCCGAGCCTGGCCAGGCTCGAGCTCGGCTCGAAAACAATTCTATTGGGCTCGGCTCGGGCTCGAAGCTCGTCAGGCTCGGCTCGGGCTCGTCAGGCTCGGCTCGGCTCGAAATGAAAAATTTTGTTAAGTTTTTTTATATAAAATATTCGTTAAAAATCCCTTTCGTAACCAACACTAAAACGAAATTCAATGACCGAAAAGGGGGAACAAAAATTAGATTAGTCCAAATAATCAATAAATATTCTTATAATACAAAGACATAATTAAAGAAAATACAAAATCAAACAACAATCAACTAATGAAAGAAAATACAAACACATAATTTATTTTAGTGCATATGTAGATTCCGAGCCTGTTCAGGTTTCGACTTGTTAAGGTTTCGAGCCGAGCCCGAGCCCGAGTCAAGCTCACTCGAGCCGAGCTTTGACCAAGCTTTGACCGAGCCGAGCCCGAGTAGCTCGCGAGCCGGTCAGGCTCATTATCACCCCTAGTCTTGATCTTGAAAGGAACTTGTTTCTTTTCATCTTTCCATCGACTGAAGATAAGGAAAAAGTGCAAAGACAAAGGCCTTGGGCGGTCCAAAACAAACTCTTAATTCTTAAGGATTGGCCACATAAAGCTACCCTAGAAGAAATTGACTTCTCCCTTGAGGAGTTTTGGGTCCAAATCCACAATCTTCTGGTGACCATGAGCACCAAAGAGAATGAAGAAAATATTGGCAAGCTTTTCCCCAAGTATTTCGGGTCCAACATGGGGTCGGAAAAGAAAATTCTTTGGGACAGACAGTTAGCCATCAAGGTTGCGATGAGAGTCAAAGGCCCTCTAAAAACGAGTTTTAAGCTTCAAAGAAAAGAATATCAACCGCTGGACTTCAAGTTCAAATATGAGAGAATTCCCGACTTTTGTTTCAGTTGTGGAAGATTGGGTCATCTTATCAAAGAGTGTTGGTTCGACGAAATCAAGTATCCAAGAGCTACAAGCTATGGACCTTGGCTAAAGGCTTCTCCAACCTGGAAAAAGGACGACATTGACAAGGAAGCTCCTTTCACCAAGACTCAGAAGGCTGGAGCATGGAAGCATCAACAAGGTGTGGATCCCCAGGATCAAAATTCAAATGTTTTAGTCTATCCAACAAGCAAGGATCAAATCCCTGAAAAGCAACTAGTTGAAAGTGACTTCTCCTCAGACAAGGATCAGTATATGGCCCTTAAATTAATCAATCTTACTAAAGCAATCTTGGGAGGCAGCTGTAATCTCGTTTTTCCAAGAAAAGCAACACCTAAGCTTTGTTGCAACCCAGGAAGCAAAGGTAAACAAGCTGTAAATCCACATCTCGATGATAGGGCTCTAGTTCCTTTCCAACTCCCACCATCTAAACAACAAAACTTAACCCAATCTTTTTCGATGGATATCATAGGGAAAGCTCTAGCTACGGGACTGAAGGATATGAATGTAGGCGCTTCTAAAAAAGGAAGTTCGAATACAATGAACTTGAACCTTTTTCGGTGTCTAAAAAGATAGAGCTTCTTCAACTCATCTCAGATGGGGTTTACCAAGAATTTCTAGGAAACTGGTGTGCAAGAGGGTTTGGCCCTATAGCAAACGAGGATGTGCTTCAACTGGACTTCTTGTTGTGTGTAAATAAGGCTATCGCAATTAAGTGCAAGTATACACGACACAAGTAATATAGTGATACGAAGTATCAGATATCGTCTCCACAGGGACTGGAAATACTTCTATCTTTAAAAGCCTGCACAAGAGAAAAAGATAAATTTAATAAGAAGTTTTGAGAGATCTTAATATAAACTAAAATAGATGAAAGAATCAGATTGAGAAAGTAGGTTGGTATTGATTTGCTCAGTAGTGCAGGTGTTGCACTGTTCAGAGGACTTCTGTTGCGTCTGTCGTCGAGCCTGTCGCGGCAGCACCTGTCGTGGCAGCGAATAACAACTCTGTACTTCAAGTTTGGCAAGAACCCATGTTGTGACTTGTCTTATCCCTAGGTCCAAGTTCTGTCGGTGAACACGTCTTGGATGATACCTCCCAGCGTGAATCGAAGGATGAACACCGATGTTTATGAATTCTTCTTTAGCCACTTAACCTTGCACCTATGCCTAGGCCAAGATAGTTTAACCATAAACTAGAAAACTCATATTTACTCTTTTCATATACTTAACTCTCCCGATGTTAAGTAAATAGATAACCTCACAATGTTATCCTGATACTCTTATGAGATATGAAAACCAGAGTAAATAAACTTGAAGTTTTATTGGATTGAACAGAAAATCCTAAGAAACAGTTTAACCCTTACAACTATTTTACAAGATCAACCCTTAGCCCTGGGAAAAGTTTAGAACATGATGGAGAAGGGAAAAGCTAGGGTTTGTGATGGAAGACGACTAGGAACTGGGTTATCCTTCTCTAGGTCGAATTACAAGCATATATATAGGCCTTGGGTGTAAGCTTTCTTAATGGCCAAGAATACTAGTTCGAATTAAAGTACAATTCATTTAATGACTAAATCTCTGAGTAGACTTCCTTTAATTCGTCCTATCTTTTTGCTTTGACTTTTCTCCTCAAACTTTGGTCAAGGCCTTCCTTGTGTTTCTGGACTCCAAAAATAATGCAAGTGGTCTCCAAAAATTAGGCTTGAAATCCTCTATCAGTCGAACTCCACTTTACATTTTTCCATCTCTTCTTCTTCACTGTCGCCACCTCTGTCACGACAGCGAGTATAAGGCAGTTTGCTTCGACCCTTTTTGCTCCAGCTCTGCAGTTATCTTCTGTTCCTCTGCTGCCCTGGATGCTGCCATGACAGGTACCTGCAAGAATTGATCGAAATCAGCATCATCTGTGCAATAATTATTCATTTGCGATGTTTCTGCAAAATCTACCTAAAATGCAACTAAACATGCTTGAGTGCATCAATAATATGGGTAAATGAGGGTTAAAATATAGAAATTTTATGCACTCAACACACCCCCAAACTAAAGTTATTGCTTGTCCTCAAGCAGATGCAATCTAACTAAGAATGTTTATGGATTTGGCTTAACTCAATGAACAACTATTACCTACAACACCTTCACCATCAACATCAATACCTTTTCGAATGTTTATGGATTTATCTGGAGCAGTACTATAATTCTCGTGAGTGTATGCAAGTTTTGTGAACAAATATGAGCTTAGACTCTTTAGCAACCAGAATAATTACTTAGCTTACTTGAGTTTCAAAAATAATTCTGTTGAGATGTGAGGGGCTCGATTCGATCAACCGTTCTTACTCGCCAAGTGTGGAGAAGTTGGATAATTGGGTGTTTTATTGGGAGGTGAAAATTTGGCAATTTGACACAAGGATTTATAGTGGTTCAACCTTCTAACCAAGGTCTACATCCACTACCTTAGCTCCTCACTAAGGATTTCCAACAAATTCACTAAGAATTTCGTCCCCTTTTCTCGGATTAGGAGGAAACCGTTACAACCCTCAAAGCTTTCTACCCAAAGCTTGAAGGAACACTCTCTTTACAAAGAAAGACTTAGCAAACTAGAAATCCCTCTAAAAGGTGTTTGTTTGCAATTCTAAGCACTCACCCAAAACCTAAACACTTGAGCAAATTTAACAATGTAAGCTCACAAGTGTTATCTAAGCAAGAAATAAACAATTTAAGCTCTAGAAATTTTTTGACATCATAATGTTGTTACAATTGAAGCATTAACTTGTTCTTGATGCTTGGAGGTCCCTTTTATACTCCTAATTGAGTTTGTAGCCGTTACTAGCCGTTGGGGATGATTTAGAGCCGTTGAGGACTTTATTTCCCTTCATAAATGCTGTTCTGCAGCTATCCGTATCGATACGCGTGGAACCGTATCGGTACGACCTTCATAGGAACTAGCCGTTGAGCTCTTGCCAGCCTAGGCGTATCGATACGCTTGAGGGCGTATCGGTACGTGTTCACATTTAAATGGCCGTTGGGAAATAGCCGTTGGGGTTGGTTGAAAGGGGATCGGTACGCTTACCTGGCGTATCGAAACGATCCCGATCCGTATCGAAACGGAAAAGACCTGTATCGATACGAGTTTGGACAGTGGCCAAACTGGGGCAAAAAGGTATCGGTACGGGTACAACCGTATCGATACGGGTACGTTGAAAATACGAATTTGGCTATTAAAAACATGAAAAATCTTTGCCAAAAACCTCTTAAAATACCTCAAACATAATTCCAAGTTGTTTGGACTTAAAACCAAGTTTTAAATTCTTTTCAAATTAGTCCAAAACATTTTTCAATTATTATATCAAAACATTAGTTCTACAATCTCCCCCTTTTTGATATAATAAAACTCACTTGAAAAATTGTTTGGGATTCTCCCCTTTTAACTTTAAATGTGAATAATAGATTAAAGATATGAAATCAATATGAAATCAAATAAATCTCCCCCTTATTCATTTGAAAAAGCAATTTTTCAAACCATTTCTCCCCCTTTTTGTTATATCAAAAAGAATTTAAAATGACATTTAGGTCAAAATAACATAGGAGGCAAAAAAATTTGACACACTTAAACTTTTTGGTTTAAAATTGGCTCCCCCTTACTCAAATCATCATAAGAATGTTAGTTCAACATATATGATTATCTAGTTGACTTAAAAAGAAAATTAAACAAATAAAAACAAAAGCAACTAGATTTTACCACACTTGAACTCAAGGGAGGATGTGAAGCCTTCCTTCTTCAAGTGTTCTTCCTATGTGTGCATGGAGCTCCCCTTCAAAGTTTGACTTGTTGATCACTCTCCATCACACCTAGCAAAAGACAATCAAGTAATTTTTGGTATCCAAATTGCTTTGGATCCATAGACATTAGTAGCACAAAATTTAGTCCCCTTAGGAATCCATTTTTCAATTTCATCATTTTTAGTTGAAGTGGTTAGTCCTTTTGGGACCCAAACACTTCTAAAAAAAATTTCATTTACAAATCTAGGGGCACTAGATTGTCTCACATAAAAATTTGATTTTCCAAAATTATTTTTCTTTTCAAGTTTATTGGAAATCAAATCTTTTTCTTTTTGAACTTTAAGAAGCAAATTTTGTAAATCAAGACATTTTTGTTCAAAATCTTTCAATTTTGCTTCAAGTTCAAGATTTGTTTTGGAAAGCAAATCATTTTCAATTTTTATTTTTGAAATCAACTTTTTGTTCTTGGAAAATGATGCCTTGAATTCCAAAAGCAAATCATCATAGGCATCTTGTAACTCATCAAATGTATATGAATTTGAAATAGATGAGTTAGAAGTTACCTCCCCCTCATTGAGGGCCATCAAGCATAGGTGGGCTACTTCATCATCGGTGGAGTCTTCATCACTCCATGTGGCCACATATGCTTGTTTTGAAGATGAACCCTTCTTTTTGGATTTGCGGGAGTCCTTCATCTTCTTCATCGATTCATGCTTGGATTTTTCAATTTTGCTCTTCATGAACCGGGCAAATTTGTTGAAGAGATAGGCCATCTCTTCATCTTCACTTTCCTCCTCACTTGAATCTACATGGTGACATGTGGAGGATTTGAGAGCTATGGCACTAGCATTTATGCCTAGCTCCATGGTCTTCTTCTTCCCCATTGCTCTAATCTCTTCCTTCTTCTTCTCCTCTTCTTTGTTTTTCTTCATTATTTGATGAGTGAGAAGAGACCCCATGAGTTCATCAAGGTTTTGAGATTCTTGGCTTCGATGATGGCGTCCTCTTTGAGTCCCATGACTCGGGAAGGGAGTAGATGAGCTTTCGGACAAGCTTCTCTTCCGGGATGGCTTCTCCATAACTTTTAAGTCCATTTGTGATAGTGGAGAACCTATCAAACATCTTCTCGATGTTTTCTTCCGAATCCATTTTGAAGTTCTCATACTCTAAGGTGAGAAGCCCAATCTTGGTCTCCTTGAGTTCATCGGTTCCTTCGTATGTGACTTCAAGCTTGTCCCATACTTCCTTGGCACTCTCACAAGAAGACATCTTCTCATAGATGGTTGGGCCAAAAGCACAAAAGTGCATGTGCAAGGCTTTGCAATTAAGCTCCATCCTCTTGCGATCGTCGGCACTCCATTCCGCTTTGCTTCTTTGAGGCACAAACGGACCATCTTCAACTATGTCCCATAGCTTGTAGTCTCTTGACTTCAAGAAGAATTTCATCTTTGTCTTCCAATGGGCATAGTGATTTCCGTCGAAGAAGGGCGGTTTGTCGATGGATTGTGCCATTTGAGCCGGTTGGTGAAATGTTGATCAAGCTTGCCGGATCTTCTCAATAGGATGTGAATCCCCTTCGATTGAGCCAAGCTCTGATACCAATTGTTGAGATGTGAGGGGCTCGATTCGATCAACCGTTCTTGCTCGCCAAGTGTGGAGAAGTTGGATAATTTGGTGTTTTAGTGGGAGGTGAAAATTTGGCAATTTGACACAAGGATTTATAGTGGTTCAACCTTCTAACCAAGGTCTACATCCACTACCTTAGCTCCCCACTAAGGATTTCCAACAAATTCACTAAGAATTTCGTCCCCTTTTCTCGGATTAGGAGGAAACCGTTACAACCCTCAAAGCTTTCTACCCAAAGCTTGAAGGAACACTCTCTTTACAAAGAAAGACTTAGCAAACTAGAAATCCCTCTAAAAGGTGTTTGTTTGCAATTCTAAGCACTCACCCAAAACCTAAACACTTGAGCAAATTTAACAATGTAAGCTCACAAGTGTTGTCTAAGCAAGAAATAAACAATTTAAGCTCTAGACAAATTTTGACATCATAATGTTGTTACAATTGAAGCATTAACTTGTTCTTGATGCTTGGAGGTCCCTTTTATACTCCTAATTGAGTTTGTAGCTGTTACTAGCCGTTGGGGATGATTTAGAGCCGTTGAGGACTTTATTTCCCTTCATAAATGCTGTTCTGCAGCTATCCGTATCGATACGCGTGGAACCATATCGGTACGACCTTCATAGGAACTAGCCGTTGAGCTCTTGCCATCCTAGTCGTATCGATACGCTTGAGAGCGTATCGGTACATTTAAATGGCCGTTGGGAAATAGCCGTTGGGGTTGGTTGAAAGGGGATCGGTACAACCGTATCGATACGGGTACGTTGAAAATACGAATTTGGCTATTAAAAACATGAAAAATCTTTGCCAAAAACCTCTTAAAATACCTCAAACATAATTCCAAGTTGTTTGGACTTAAAACCAAGTTTTAAATTCTTTTCAAATTAGTCCAAAACATTTTTCAATTATTATATCAAAACATTAGTTCTACAAATTCTTAACTAGAGCCAATTTTGGGCACCTCTAGTCTTTTTTCTAAAGTTTTTCTATTTCTACTAGATCCGGTTTTTGGGCACCTCTAGTTTAATTTCCTAGAGCCAGTGTTAGACACCTCTAGGAGTACTTCTAGTTATTTTCCTAGAGTCAGTGTTAGGCACCTCTAGGAGTAACCGAATCTAAGTTTTCTTTCAAACTCAAGTGGCTAAGCTTTCTATTCTAAGTTTGCTAACAGAGTTTTAA
The DNA here is from genome assembly GCA_030270665.1 of Hibiscus trionum. Lineage (NCBI taxonomy): Eukaryota > Viridiplantae > Streptophyta > Magnoliopsida > Malvales > Malvaceae > Hibiscus > Hibiscus trionum. The sequence continues at coordinate 77,698,438 of BSYR01000010.1, read as the reverse complement.
CAACATATAAGTCACAAAAGGTGTTTTTAAGAGTTTAGAACTATAGTAAGGCTCTAAATATTTCCTAAAACATTCTAAAGTTATTGTCACGACAGTGAGTACCGCGACAGATAACAGAAGTTCAAAAACTTATGCCAATTTTTTTAGACACAAAATAAATAGTTATGAAACACAAAATAGGATAAGTTCATTAATAAACAGAGGACTGCCTACCCCCAAACTCGAGGGTTGCATTGTCCTCAATGCATGACAATAGAAATAAAAAAACATCACAAATTTCAAATAAAAGCTCAGATGACAGAGAGAGTAAAAAAAACTTAAGTTGAAGAGCTGTCGTCACTACTGTCGTCTATGCGGAGCTGTCGGCGGGCAGTTACTTTCGTGGCTGAGGCAGGCTTTGTGGCTGGAGAGGAGGAGGCTACCTTCTTCTTTGCCTCTCGAGGTGGCCGGATTCTGGTAGGTGAAACTGTTGGAGCTTTGTCCAGAATCTCAAGCTCACTGTCGCTTTTGCTGCTGCTTCTGATGCCGTCTCCACTGTCACGTCAGGGTCCTTCTACATCGATATCAAGCTTCTTCTTCTTTATCGGAGGGAAGTTCTTGGCTATTTCACGGACGACAAAAGGTTCTGAGTCTGAGTCATCCTGCTAGACTGAAGAGGAGGAGAAACCTTCGAAATATTTTTGGTCTATTTTGGGCAGTGGTTCCTTTCTCTTGGCTCCTCGAGGAGTAACCTAGGGGGATGCAGACCTTTTGTCGCCAGATTCTACTGTGGCAGATGACGAGGCGGAAGCAGCTGTGGGTGTGGCCGTCTTTGGAGAGGTGACAAGAGATGGGGCAGAGAAAAGGTTTTCTGGAAAAGGAGGGAACTGCACGTTTGGATAATTAAGTTCAAATTTAATGAAATTTACCGTAGCAGTGTGGAAGTCCCTCATATACTCCATGTAGCCTCTCTGTCGTGCCTCCATTCTTTTCAGCAGATGAATGATTTGGCTAGAGGAGGTGTCTTCTACTCTGTCAGGTTCTGTCTACTCAGGCTCTTCCGCGACAGGTTTTGTTGTCTGCTCAGGCTCTGCCGCGACATGTTCTGTTGAGTCTGGTTCTGTCGTGGAAGAAGGGTCGACATATGTCATTGGGGTGGCTGCCTTTAGTTCCATCAGGCTGTAGAGATTCTGCTGCGTCCACCCATTGCCATAGATCTTTACATCCTCATCAATTTCAAGGATGTTGTTAGCTCGACAAAGAGATGTGATTAAGTAAGGGAAAAAGAAGGGGCTCTTATCCTTCAGTGCACACTCGTGAATTCCATCGATGATGTATTTCCCCACATTGATCTGCCATTTGCTGATGATGGAGTGCACGAGGGCCAACCTTTGTCGGTCCACTATTGTGTTGTGAGACGTGGGCATGAGATGCTTCTTCACGAAGTGGTTTCACAGCTTGGCAGCAGGCGTGAGTTGAGTTCTTCGAACCGTCCACCGATGCTTTGGGTTGTCGTTCCAGCTGGTGCCCTCTTCAGTGAGATCTGCTATGATGTCGTCATAGTCTGCCGGAGACAGGTTGCTGATGAACCTTCTGTGCTCGTCCTTCTTCATACCCACATACATGCCATATAGAGAATTGATGTAGGCTGGTTCTAATTCGATTTCCTTACCCCTGATGGTGACTTTGGAGGTGTCCTTAGAGGTGACGGCAACATAGAATTCTCGGACGAGTGTGACATTCATCTCCTCGGGTTGTTCCGTAAACATTTTCCATTTGAGGCCGATGATCCTTTTGGCGATGAATCCTTCTAGACCTAGACCTCCGGTCTTCTTTAGGTAGGTAAAGCCCCTCTTCTCCCACATTTCTCTTTTCTGAAAAGATTCATAATATCTTTTCTTCGTTTCTGCCGAGGCGAACCTTCTGCGAATTCTACTATGAGTGGGAGTGGAGACTGCCGCGGCAGAGGTGGAGGCAGCACTTCTTCGGGTTGATCTCATTGTCATCGTAAGGGTACTGTAGAAATGAAAGCAAAGAAAATACTGAAAAGCTAAAATATTCGGAAACAGAGTGGAGAGAAGAGAATGAGGTGAAAATGAATGGGGGTGAGGGTTTATATAGAACGAGATTTCTGCTCGTTGAAGCTGTAACGAGTGGCATGAAAAACGGAGCCAGCTGTCACGCGTTTTCCTAACGCGTTTGTTACGCATTTCCGTGTTTTTCCCGCGTCTGATGCGTGTCTGTCGTGATAGCGTGGTGACAGGCTGTCTTTGCACATCTGCCGCGACAACTGGTGACCAGCTGTCACGACAGCCTTGTTACCATTGGGCTCTCTCTTGGGATTCTTGGGCTGAGGTGAATGTAATGGGCTGCTTCATTCCTTCTCTTTTCTCTGCTTCTTTTATTTCCTGAAAACCACTATAAACTAATATTAAATTCCTATTTCCTAAAGCAATAAAAAGAATAGAAAATACAATAAAATAAAATTAAACTAAGTTAAATTAGGGATGCCTTGAGGGGCATCTCCTAAAGTAACCACTTCATGTTCTCTTGGGGCTTCAGTTCCTTGATAATGCTTGAGTCTCTGTCCATTGACTTTGAATTGGTGCCCGTCCTTGATAAATCGTATTGTGATGGCACCATGGGGAAAAACCTGAACTACCTAAAAGGGTTCAGACAACCTAGACTTTAACTTCCCTGGGAAGAGCTTCAACCTGGAGTTGAACAACGACACCTTTTGGCCAGGTGTGAACTGTCGTGGCAGCAGTTTTCTGTCGTGTCACTTCTTTGTTTGTCCTTATAGATTTTGGCATTGTCGTAGGCCATGGCTCGAATTTCTTTAATTTCATTTAAATCCAAAAGCCTTTTCTACCCTACTTTGTCCCAATCCATGTTAACTATCTTGATAGCCCAATATGCTTTATGTTCTATTTCGACAGGTAGGTGGCAAGTTTTTCCATAGATGAGTCGGTAGGGTGACATTCCCAATGGTGTTTTGAATGCAGTCTTGTAGGCTCATAATGCATCATTCAAGTGAAGAGACCAGTCCTTCCTAGTTGGCTTAACCATCTTTTCCAGAATGTTCTTCACTTCTCTATTGATGATTTTAGCCTACCCATTGGTTTGAGGGTGATATGTTGTTGCAATTCTATGTTTAACTCCATACTTCTTCAATGCATTAACAATCACCCTATTGTCAAAATGCCTACCCTCATCACTAATGATTGCCCTTGGGATGCCAAACCTGGTGAAGATGTGTTTGTGTAGAAATCTTTGAACGGTCTTGGCATCATTCTTTTGTGTGGCGATACCTTCTACCCACTTGGACACATAATCTACTGCCAGCAGTATATACAAGTTCCCACAAGAGGCTGGGAATGGTCCTATGAAGTCGATTCCCCAAACATCGAAAATTTTGACTTCGAGAATGTTCTGCAGGGGCATCTCATGTCTTCTAGAGATGTTTCTTGTCCTTTGGCACTTGTCACAACGCTTGTAAAAGGCTTGTGCATCTTTGAACAGTGTAGGCCAAAAGAAACCCGACTGCAAAACTTTGGCAACAATTTTGTTTCCTCCAAAGTGTCCTCCATAAGGAGCAGCATGGCAATGGTGAAGCACTTCTTCCTGTTCTTCCTTTGGTATGCATCTCCTGATAATCTGATATGCACAATGCTTAAATAGAAGAGGTTCGTTCCAATAATAGTGTTTTGCATCATTTTGGAACCTCTTCATTGCTTGGTAGTTAAGTTCAGGAGGTAATAAATCACTAACAAGATAGTTTACTATGTTAGCATACCAAGGAATTTCAGAAAGCTTACCTGTCGCCATGGCTATCGCGGCAGTGCTGGTGGCAGTGAATAACTGCTCTCCTGGGAAAGTCTCATGTATGTTAACCTTGTTTTTATCTTGATCCTTTCCCATCTCCAGTCTTGACAAGTGATCAGCTACTTGGTTTTTTGTTCCCTTTCTGTCTTTGATTTCTATATCAAATTCTTGCAGCAGCAGAATCCAACGTATCAATCGTGGTCGTGCATCCTTTTTGGTGAACAAGTATTTTATTGTTGAGTGATCCGTGTGAACCACCACTTTGTTCCAAGTATGTATGGTCTGAACTTGTCGGAGGCGAATACCACTGCTAGCAACTCCTTCTCTATTGTGGTGTAATTTATTTGGGCATCGTTTAAGGTCTTACTGGCATAGTATATTACGTGGAAGAGTTTCTTCTTCCGCTGCCCTAGTGCTACCCCTACAACATAGTCACTGCATCACACATTATTTCAAATGGTAAACTCCAATCCGATGGTTGTACTATTGGGGCTATTACCAGCTTCTCTTTCAATGTCTTGAATGCTTCAGTACATTCGGTGTTGAAATCAAAGGCCTTATTCTGTTCCAACAAAAGACACAAGGGTTTAGTTATTTTAGAAAAATTAGCAATAAATCTACGATAAAACCCTGCGTGTCCTAAGAAACTCCTAATGCCCTTGACTGTGGTGGGTGGCGGCAGTTTTTTAATGACTTCGATTTTGGATCTGTCCACTTCTATGTCGCGGCAGGAGACTTTGTGTCCCAGCACTATGTCCTCATCTACCATAAAATGGCATTTCTCTCAGTTCAGTACAAGATTTGCCTCTTCACATCTTTCAAGCACCTTCTTCAAATTGCCTAGGCAATTGTTGAAACTGTCTCCAAAGACAGAAAAGTCATCCATAAAGATCTCCAGGAAATCTTCCACCATATCAGAGAATATTGCCATCATACACCGTTGAAACGTTGCTGGTGCATTACACAGTCCAAATGGCATTCTCCTAGAGGCGTATGTTCCATAGGGGCATGTGAAGGTTATCTTCTCCTGGTCTTCCGGTGCAATGGCTATTTGGTTATAACCTGAATAACCATCAAGGAAATAGTAGTAAGGTTTTCCCTCTAATTAATCTAGCATTTGGTCAATAAAAGGTAAGGGGAAGTGGTCCTTCCAAGTAGCTTTGTTAAGCTTCCGGTAGTCCATACAAACCCTCCAACTGGTCACAGTCCTGGTTGGGATTAGCTCATTGTCCTTGTTGGTTACGACAGTTATTCCTCCCTTCTTGGGTACGCATTGCACAGGGCTCACCCACTTGCTATCCGAGATGGCATAAATAATTCCAGCGTCAAGCCACTTGATAATTTCTTTTCGTACCACCTCTCGCATAGCTTTGTTTAGTCATCTCTGAGCATCTATCGTCAGCTTATGATCATCCTCCAAGAGGATCATATGCATACAAATGGCCGGACTGATGCCCTAGATATCGGCAATGGTCCATCTAATTGCCTTCTTATGATGCTGTAGCATCTTGATCAGTTGTTGTTCCTGTTCCTGCATTAACTTAGAAAAGATGATTACGGGCAACGTATCATTGAGACCAAGAAAAACATATTTAAGCTGCCATGGCAGGGGTTTAAGATCTAAGGTCGGTGGCTGATCTATGGAAGGCTTTTGAATCATATGTTCGTTAGAGTTATAGTTCAAAGGTTCAAAGAACGTACCTGGACGCGTGCCTATCCAATTTACCTCCTCAGGATCTTTAGTGTCAGAGGTGTCATTGTCCAAGGAGTTGCTGTCACCATTGCTGTCGTGGCAGTCTTCTAGGTGACTGTGGCGACAATGACCAAATTGTATGTCGTGACAGCTTGATCTGATGCAGGGTTGGTCTAAGATTACCTCTGATATTGCCTTACACTCTTCCTGTACATCAGCTTGTTTTATGGCCTGGAGAACATTTAACTTTATCTGTTGGTCATTGACTCTCATAGTCAGTTCTCCCTTCTCTACATCGATCATTGTTCTGCATGTGGCTAGGAAGGGACGCCCTAGGATGATCGGTGCATTCTCGTCTGCTTCACAGTCTAAAACAAGGAAGTCAGCAGGAAATATAAATTTATCCACTCTTACCAGAATGTCTTCAATTTTTTCTTCTGGCTGTACGTAAGAGCAGTCTGCCAATTGCAGCAGGACTGTTGTGGGTCTTGCTTGTCCAATACCTAATTTCTAAAAAACAAATTTAGGCATTAGATTAATACTAGCACCAAGATCACAAAGTGCCTTAACCACATACTGGTCACCAATTATGCATAGTATGATGAAACTCCCAGGATCCTTCTTCTTTGGGGGTGTACGGTTATGTAGGATTGCCATACAACCTTCTGTCATCATTATAGTTTCAAACTCCCCAAGTCTGGATCTCCTGGACATTACATCTTTAAGGAACTTTGCATAACCAGACATCTGCTTAATGGCCTTCAACAACAGAATATTGATATGTATTTGCTTAAAAACATCATAGATCTTCTTAAGCTGGTACTCATGTTTTTGTTTTTTCAACCGCTATGGAAAAGGGGGTGGAGGACAGCAATCTTTGAGATGTCATTCACATGGAATTCGGATTTGAGGAGGCTCACATTCTTCACATTCTTCAATTTCTTCTATCGTCTCCTTCAATTCTTCTGTTGTCGTGGTAGGGGTGGCGACAGCAGGTTGCTTCAAGTCTGCCGGGGCAGTGTCGTCGGCAGGTGTCTGTAGGGTCGGTTCCTTACTAGGTGTTTCTTTAATTTTCGGCCCTTGTAGTTTTTTCCCACTTCTCGTTGTTATGGCTTTACATTGCTCGTGTGTGGGTTTTCTAGTGACCTCAGTATCACTAGGGAATCCTCCATTCTGTCTGGTGTTGATGAACTGAGCTACCTGACCCATCTGTGTTTCTAGAGACTTCAAAGTGGCCTCATGGTTTGTCATTCTCATCTCTGTCTTATCCATGAATGTTTCAGTCTTCTTGACAAAGTGATCCATGTTGGCCATATATGCTCCAATTTGAGACATGAAAGCTGCTAGGGTCTATTCCAATGTACTGGTGGATGATGCTGTCGTGATAGTATTCTGGGGGCTACTTGGTTCTGAGTGTTCTGGACAAGAGGATTTATAGCATTATCTGGGTTACTCCACGAGAATTTTGGGTTCTTCCTCCAATTCAGGTTGTACTTGTTGGAGTCGTAGCCTCTATTCTTGTTGAAATTTCCAACATACATTCTCGTTTCCAGTTGTAGGGGACACTCCTCTGTACTGTGGTTTCCACTACAATTTTCACACATCTCCTCGGCAGAGAACACCGCCTTAGATTCGTTATTCCGCTGTAGGTTTTCAACTACCTTGGTGATGTATGCTAACTGGGTTCTCACCGAGTTGTCAGATTCATGTTCCTTTACAGATACGCCTCGTCTTCCTCCTGTAACACCCCAAAATTTCCCCAAATTAAAAATTTTCTAATTTTTGAATCCCTAATTCGAAACCCTAGAATTTGGGAATTCCTAGTTTAAAACCCTAATTTGATTAAGGGGTTAAATTAAACAAAATCAGAATTTTGTGGCTTAATTCAGAAATTTGGGGTCGTTTTGGAATGTTGGTAAAGTTATGTTTCTGTTTTGCAAACCCTAAATTGTAAAGTGGCCATATATGTGATTTGCCCTTTTAATAGGGTATTTATACCCAATTATAGCCCACATCAGATTTCAATTTTTGGGGCAGCCGCATCCTTTCTTCTCCTTTTACCCCCTCTCTCGATATTGCTTCCTTTACCCTCTTCCTTTATTTTTTTTTCCGGCGAAGCTCCGATTGAGCTTGCCTCGTCGTCTGTTTTGCACACCGTCAACACCTTCTCATCCGTCATCATCTCGTGAGACAAACCCGACCCCTAGTTCCCCCATCATCGGTCGTTGTGTGCTCAGAAGCGGTAAGAAACCGTTCGGCCTTTCCTTTGTTCATCGTCGCCGTTCGTTCCTTGTTTTGATCTGGGTTGGAGTGGTCACGTCTTAGCCTTGCATTGTTGTTGCCGCCGTTTGTTCATCGGTCGTCGATTTCCATGTTTTCATCGTTGTTGTCCTCCACCGTGCCTCCTTCCGATTTCGGTTTGGTAAGCCTTAATGTTGTGCTAATAATCAGTGGATTCTAAGTTATTGGTTGCTGATCTCGTTTTTCCTTTTTGGTTCTTGCCGGAAATCGACCATTTTGTGTTCACCGGGCGTGTTGTCGTCGCCACCGTTCATTCATCGGCCGCCGTCACTCTCTTCCTTGCTTCGCCGCCGCGTTGCTCAGCCACCACCGTCTTTTTGGGTCAAAAAAACCTACTGTGTGATATGTTGTAAAGATGAATGGATGTTGGGCTTACTAGGTTGTGGTGGTGGGTTGTGTGTGATTTGTTGAGCCCAATTTGATAGGCCCATATGTGTGTAACATGGTGTAGAGCCCGTCTGGTAAGCTTGAAGAGAGATCCAACCCGTGTTTCATTTTAGTTTGAGCCCAAACCTATGCAAATCGGACTGTTGGTGTTGCCTTGAACCGAATCAGTTTTGACCCATGAACCCAATCTTGTGAACTGATTGAACCAAAATATTCTTGCGAACCGGACCCAGGATTGAATTGTACACGTGAGTTGACCGAACCAAACTTGTTGACCCTTTGACCTGATATTTGACTTTGACCTGTTTGACCTTGACTTTGACCTTGGACTTTGACTCGTTTGACCAGAGTTGACCAGTTTGACTTGACTTTGAACAAGGTTGACTTTGACCGGGGTTGACTTTTTTTTAGAAAATGTTCACCTCAACCTTTTTCGACGTCTTGAGTCCGTATCCGCTGCCCGTTTTGTCAAATTAGATCCCTAAAGCTCCGTTCTCGTGTTCAGGTGCCGACCTTGAGTCCGTTGGGTTACCTCCAGTTGTACAGACCGATCGTGCACATTCTTCGAGATCTTCACGTCCCAATTCAGCTAGATCTGAGCATGAGATGCGCTTTTCTCGGCATTAGAGCTTCTGTTGCTTAAAGGTGTGTCTCTTCCTGTTTTATAAACTTGTGTGTTTCTTTCTGTGCTTTTATGGTATTAATATAAGTAAATGTTTTGTACATTTCGTGTGCATACTCTGTTGTGATTGGGTGAATGTTTTCAGACATCATGCATAACATGTCATACTGTGATTTAAGTGAAATATCGGATTTTCAGAACTGTAAAACATCGGATTTATAGTATTGTGCAACTTGAAATTTCATAATTCAAGTTTCGGATCAGATTTGCATTTTAAAATCTGCATCATATCATTGTGGGTATATGGATTGAGATTTATTCGGGGAAGTTCAGTGGTTTCAACCTTCGGGTTGAATTCTGCTTCGGATTAGTGGTTTCACCCTTTAGGGTTGAATTCCGCTTCGGATCAGTGGTTCCACCCTTCGGGCTGAGTTCCACTTCGGATGGTGATGATGGAGAAAGTAGGTTCTGGGGAACCTTACTTTTCGGTGTATCGGAGATGGGTACTAGGATTCATATGCATCAGACATCATATCATCATGATTCGGTTTTGTTGTGTTTTCAGAAAAGTCTTTATCAGAAAATAAAATATTGTTTTGTTTTCGGTTGCACTTTAGAGACACACTAAGCTCTTTAGCTTACACCCGTTAGTTTTTACTTTTTAGATATCTCAGACTTTTTAGGCGATCGGTACTTGGAGCATATCTTGTTTATTCAGATAAATTATTATTCAGTACGAACTTTTCTGTTACCTCAGAATTATTATTTTAATATATTTTGGGATATTTGTGTAATATGGACATTGGAACTGTTTTTAATTTGGGTTTTATTAAATGCATGCACTTATGGAGTTACTTTCGGATTTTTAATTAATTATCGGGACATCGTTCAAAAGATTGAGTTTTATTTTAATCAGAATATTTGTTGAGTTTTACTTATTTAATCGATTCTTTTGAATTACAAAATATTTTAACCTAAATTGTTTCGTGAGGGACAAGTTTTCAATTGATACTTCTTAGATACGCCTCGTCTTCCTTCTCTTCGTTCCGTGGGGAACTGTTCGTCATTCTTTGCCAACCTTTTCAACTCAAGCATTGCATCTTCTGGCTCTTTATCCAGTAACAAACCATTCGCTGCCGAATCTATTCTCATTCGAGTGTGTAGATTTGCAACATTGTAGAATTTGACAACTTGGTTCCATACAGGGAATCCGTGCATCGGTCAGTTTCATAAGAGAGTTGTAAAATGGTCCCACGCCTCATGCATTTGTTCGTCATCTTCCTATTGAAAAGTACCAATTTCGTTACGCAATCTTTCAGTTAAAAGAGAAGGATTAAAACAAGAGAGGAATTCACGACAAAGATCTGCCCAAGTTCTTATTGAACCCACCGTTAACTTATTCCACCAGGTTTTTGCTCTATCCCTCAATGAATGGGGGAATAGTTGGAGTCTTAGTACTTCTGGGCATATTCTTGGTTGTCTGAATGATCCACATATCTCCTGAAAGTTTTTCAGATATTCACGTGCATCCTCTGTAGCAGAACCACCGAATTGTCCGGCTGAATTTATCATGTTGAACATCACATGTTTTAGCTCAAAGTGTTCAGCTTCCACATTTGTTAGTGTAGTTTGCAGTTCAACTTGATCATGTTCATGTATTCTCGGCAAGTCTATCGTGCTATCGGGGCAGCAGGAGGTTGCCGGTTGTCATGAACATAAGCAGGAGGATCAACATCAACCCTGGGGTTGTTGTTGTTGTTGTTATTTGCCCCATTGTCTTGTCCTTCGTTCTCCATTGCTTCAAGTCTTTCCTCGAGATAACGGTTTCTTTTTATCAAGAGTCAGGCTTGGTTCATGAGATGGTACGTCCGATCAATTTCCGGGTCTAGTTTGTATTCAGGATCTTTACCGTGTCTCGATCTGCGCATAAGCAAAAGAAAACAACCTTGTGAAAAGCACATGGAAATATATCAACTAGAAACAGAATAAAAATAAAAATAAAAAAGTGTAGTAATTAAAGGTAAAGGTATGTTGCCAGTCCCCGGCAACGGTGCCAAAAACTTGTTGCGTGTAAATAAGGCTATCGCAATTGAGTGCAAGTATACACGATGCAAGTAATATAGTGATACGAAGTATCAGATATCATCTCCACAGGGACTGGAAATACTTCTATCTTTAAAAGCCTGCACAAGGGAAAAGATAAATTTAATAAGAAGTTTTGAGAGATCTTAATATAAACTAAAATAGATGAAAGAATCAGATTGAGGAAGTAGGCTGATATTGATTTGCTCAGTAGTACAGGTGTTGCATTGTTCAGAGGACTTCTGTTGCGTCTGTCGTCGAGCCTGTCGCGGCAGAGGTCTGTTGATGTCGCGGCAGCGAACAACAACTCTTTACTTCAAGTTTGGCAAGAACCCCTGTTGTGACTTGTTTTATCCCTAGGTCCAAGTTCTGTTGGTGAACACGTCTTGGATGATACCTCCCGGCCTGAATCGAAGGATGAACACTGATGTTTATGAATTCTTCTTTAGCCACTTAACCTTGCACCTATCCCTAGGCCAAGATAGTTTAACCATAAACTGGAAAACTCGTATTTACTCATTTCGTATACTTAACTCTCCCGATATTAAGTAAATAGATAATCTCACAACGCTCTCCTGATACTCTTATGAGATATGAAAACCAGAGTAAATAAACTTGAAGTTTTATTGGATTGAATAGAAAATCCTAAGAAACAATTTAACCCTTAAAACTACTTTACAAGATCAACCCTTAGCCCTGGGAAAAGTTTAGGACATGATGGAGAAGGGAAAAGCTAGGGTTTGTGATGGAAGACGGTTAGGAACTAGGTTATTCTTCTCTAGGTAGAATTACAAGCATATATATAGGCCTTGGGTGTAAGTTTTCTTAATGGACAATAATACTAGTTCGAATTAAAGTAGAATTCATTTAAAGACTAAATCTCTTAGTAGAATTCCTTTAATTCGTTCTATCTTCTTGCTTTGACTTTTCTCTTCAAACTTTGGTCAAGGCCTTCCTTGTGCTTCTGGACTCCAAAAATAATGCAAGCGGTCTCCAAAAATTAGGCTTGAAATCCTCTATCAGTCGAACTTCACTTTGCATTTTCCATCTCTTCTTCTTCACTGTCGCCACCTTTGTCACGGCAGATGTCACGACATCGAGTATAAGGTAGTTTTCTTTGACCCTTTTTGCTCCAGCTCTACAGTTATCTTCTGTTCTTTTGCTGCCCTGGATGCTGCCACGACAAGTACCTGCAAGAATTGATCGAAATCAGCAGCATCTGTGCAATAATTATTCATTTGTCATGTTTATGCAAAATCTACCTAAAATGCAACTAAACATGCTTGAGTGCATCAATAATATGAGTAAACGAGGGTTAAAATATAGAACTTTTATGCACTCAACACTTCCCTACCTCCATCTCCAAATCATCGCCTATCATTCAGCAACTGGAAGCAGCAAAAAGAGGCCACTCGTATGGAATGAAAAGACTCACTCTTATCAAGCATGCAACAAGAGGAAGCATGTTCGAGAATTCACTCAAATTATTCTCGATGAAACTGGAACCATAGAGATGGTAACTGAACCATATGGTTTTAAGGTTTTGAAAATTCCTTAGCTCAAGGTGGATGAACAAATGATGATTACAGATGACCATGTGAAGTTTTCTAAGGACTGAGAGCACTTTTCTAGGCAGAAGGATAGTTCCGCTTCTAATTCTGGTTTCTTCAAGAACACAGATACCCTCAACCAAGGGTATTTGCATTATCCATGAGTTCTCTCGCCTCGATGCTGCTCGGTCGAAAGAAGGGGCTGAGCATGTCATCAGATTGTTACCCTTCTTCCTGGATCACTTTGAATCCTTTGTTTGCTTCTGATCCAGGGTTATCCTTTTCGTTTTATTCTTATGCTGCCGTTGTTAGTTCCTTGAAAGGCGCCCTTCACCCCCCGTTTCGCGATGTCAATGGTTTGGTGAATGTCGTTGGTTACGCCATTGATGGCTTTGCTCCTGTTTCGATTATGATGACAAGACCCCCTACCTTTTAGGGAGAGGGAGCTTGCCTTCCTCAGAAGCTCTTGCATAAGAGAATATGGAGCCTCGCCCTCCATCAGTGGGCTGTTAACCCCCGTGCTTCTTGGTGTCTTTCTGTTTTTTTTTTTTTTAGGCTTATGCTTCTTTGTTTGCACTTTGCGGTTTTTGTCGATCCCATGCTGGAATTGGTTTGTTTAGGATGTTTTTTGTTTTTGTCTGCTGGTCACCACTCACCATGCATGGCTTGCATGGTTGATCTTTATGTTTGTTACGTTGCCCTTTATCTTTAATGAATTCTCGTCTTTTATAGTAAAAAAATAATCCTTTAACATTTAGATTGTTTATTACAAGTTCTATTATTATAAAAGCTTTAACCTTATATGGGGTCTATATTCTCAAATTTTTGGAACATCAAAATTATAAAATATGATGTAAGCTAAATATCAAATACGAATAATAATCAATAAAAATCATTTACTTTGATGATATAATCTTTTGAATAAAATATATATTAAAAATTCAAATCCCATTAGGTTATAAATAATTTTTAAAAATTAAATATATTCAAATTTTATTAGTTCAATCTAATTTACATATTAAATGAGAATAATTTAAGCATGATCCAAATATAATGAAACATAACAAAAAAAACATTTGAATTGATGACACCTGATATTTACTTAGTTAACATTCAAAGCACTCTTTTTTAAGATCACCAACAGAATCAAAATCAGAGATTAGCGCAGTGAAAATCTCTATACGAGTACCAACATGCCGCCAAGACATGTTGGAATCATGCCACAAGGACAAATGAAACGAACCACGAAACAAAGAAAAAAACGTGTCACAATAACAGAAAAAACGTGTGCCACAAATACAAAGATTCTTATTAAAATATAAAAAATAAAAATAATAATAAATCCGGTTAAAAGTGCGAAGGAAAAGGAACTTGCGGCGCTGCACTTGGATTTGCAGGGAAAACTAGGGTTGCGACAACTCTAGTGTTTAGGAACCCTATTTTTTTGATCAAAGGTAACTTGCATTAATTAAACCAAAAGAGGCAAAAGCCAAAACAAACAAGCCGAGAAGGAAAATAAAACCGACCTAAACAAGGAAAAGAAGCTGTTGTTCGAACAATAAACAACTTCCTTCCATCTACACCCTAAAAAAACATTTGAATTGATTGTCGATGTAATCAGACCTGGGTAGCGGAACAATTTGCCTGATAGCTTGGTTCGATCACCACTCTTTTTTCACCATTTTAAAGCATATCGTTTGGATAGAGGCAAGGATATTCAGCAAGATTTCTGAATTTTGGTATGATAATCTCAATGGAAGTGTCTGCTTTTCTTTGCACCATTGTAAGAAACTTTTAGTGGATTTGTCTTTTTTTCTCTTTTTGATGCATTGTATTGTATTATATTATCTTTCATTGTGATTAATAAATTTTGACATTATTATATAAAAACCCTTTTAAATAGTTATTTATGTAAATGACCACATCCAATGTTATTTAGAAAAATGACCTTCACATCGTCCACGTAGGGTGAACTCGCTTTCTCCCGCTTTCTACAAAACGCGAGTTCCGTGTTGAGTAAGTTGGTAAAAAAAAATTTACGTTTTTTAACATGGAACTCGCTTTCTGTAGAAAGCGAGTTTTGAAACTTGCTTTTTGTAGAACGCGAGTTCGCCTTAGTGGACGATTTAGGGATCATTTTTCTAAATAACATTAGTTGTGGGTCATTCACATAAATAACTATTTATACGAATTTTTTATATATAACAATGTCATAAAATTTGGATGCCATTGTTAAAAAATTTCAATAGTTATTATTTTTAGTGTAAAAAAATTACATATATATATATATTAATTTTGAAAATTTAAATATTTAATCCTAAAGTTATAAACCCTATACTCTACTGTTGAATCATCAATTACAATCACAAATCTTAAATTTTAAACATTATAATCTAACCCTAACAATTTAATTCTAAATTAAAACCATAAATTCTAAAATACTCCCGTTATAGAATAATTTTATTCAACCGCCGTACTAGTGTATAGAACAAATAATCATTTCCGACTCAAGTTTACTAAGGCTTCGTTCTCCATTGCTGTCGGACCCAATTTGCGGTGAAAAAGTTGTGGCGCTGGAGAATGTGAAAAATTTAGCGTTTGAGGCATAAATTCTAACAAAAAATGGCAGCAACACGATTTTATCAGACCGTTCAACAATGCTTCAGTGTTTGCGTACGAAACAGACGTTCTAACAACAATGAAGAACGAAGCCTAAAACAATCAAAATCTCATCCGCGTTAATAAAAAAATTAAACATAAACAAATTATTAACAAATTAAATATTACATCGATAAAACGTATTTTAAATTTTAAAATTTGTCTTAGTAATACAAAGTAATTTATTTTTGATTGATAGCTTAAATTCGAATATATTCTATAGGGGTGGGCATTGTCAGGTACCCGGGTACCTCATTAAGCGGCCCGTGTTCTGGCCCATTATATCCGGGTACCCGTAAATTCGGGTACCCGGTTTCTTTTTTTTATTTTTTTAATTCTAAAATTAAAAAAATCACATGTTAAACACAAAAATATTTTTAAAAAAATTAAACTTAAAACTTAAAAGAATATAATACAAACATAGAAAAAATTAGGGATTTAAACTTAATTTTAGAGTAAAAATATTAAGAAACATAAAATAAAAATATAATTTTAAATATAAAAAATATATATTAAATTTTATCTGGTCGGGTACCTGATAAGGGGAAACTTCCGGCTCGTGTCCCGAAAAATTTTTCGGGTCGGGTACCCGGCCCAGTCGAGTAATTTTTTTCCGAGAATTACCCGGCATTTTTAGGTTCGGGTCGTCGGGTCGCATCAACCGGGTCGAGTATTTTTGCCCACCCCTAATATTCTATTAAGTAAAGATGTATCTACATTCTCAAGACTACTACCAGGATTCGAACTCATATAAAATAAGTTAACATGAACATCATTAACTACTTGATCAATTAGTGATCTCATTCGAACATTATTATAGGTAAGATGAGAAAATGATATAGATAATATAAAATGTAAAATAAAATGCATAGTATTTTCTTCTCTTTTTTATGTCCAAAAATTATTTGATCTATTTTAAAATATTAAGCACAATATAAATATTGTAGGTCTGCGATACAGCATGTTACGGTACGATTACGGTGTGGTACCAATTGAAAATATAAAACATAACAATGAAAATTTTAATTTTTTATAACATTTTAGTTATTACAAAAATTTAAAATCTCATAAGAAGTAATAAAATTTTTGAAAGTCAAAGATGAACCTTGTCCGTTTGCTACGCTGCCGGCGGAGCCGTTAAAATGTGACAAAAGGAGAGCGTGGGAAACAAGCGCGCGTATGCATATCCACCACATTTCCCTACACGTCACATGGTACCAAAAGCAACGGTTGATAGGGATCTTCCGTCTTCGGAGTTCGGACAAGATGTTACACGTGCTGTTACCAAACAACACGTGATTAGATCAGCATTTCCCATGTATCAAGGATTTGACACCCCACAAATTCAACATATTTAGGTCATAAAGTGGATGGTCCGTCCATTTTACACAACAATGGGACCCCTCCAAATCACCCAAAAATTAAGTCAAAATTTTACATTACTCCCTATATTATACATAAATTATAACTTTAATATTTTAACTTGATCATATTAGTCCATACAATGGAGAAGCCTAAATAATAAAGGGTAAAATACACAATATGGCACTTAATTATAAGTTAAGTAACAAGTATGACACTTTCCTTATAAAAGTAATAATTTAACCACTTAATTAAATTTTTGTGATAAACATGTTAATTATAGGTTTGGTAACAAACATGTTATTTTTCTTTAAAAAGTAACAATTTAGTTATTCAATTAAAATCTCGTGACAATTTGGTCACTTTGGCGTTTAAATTGAAACATACAACTTTGTATATTAACAATTTTAATCCTTAAAATATATACATTCTATTAATTTGGTCATAATTCAAAATAATTCAATAAATTTAACCATTTATATTTAAAAATTACATCAATGAAGTGACTATGTCTATTGCCAGGTGGCATTAAGGTCATAAACGACATGTTCCATTAGTATTTCAGTTGTCCAGTAGTGAAGTGGATGTGTTTGTCAAGCTATCACATACATCAATCATCGAGTTATGGACATTAGCATGGAATGCGACGAATTGTTGGAATGGATGGATGGAAGATGAGTACAATTTTGCGAATTTCGCACCCGCCCTAGTTGGGCAGATATGAGTATGAGTTTGGCAGGTGTGCAGATGTCAAAAGTCATACTCACCGTGAGAAGTGGGTAGGTGGTGGATTTGAAACCTTGCTTGTAACACCATAAACCTGGATGTCACAGTTGGGTCTTAAGCCCAACTTGTTTCCATAAAAATTCTCAACTCGATTTAGCCCAAACAAGGTATTTTCCAAAAACATTAAATCTAATAGTTGAAAACATATATAAACAATTTAAATCGTTACAAATGAGCTCCGCTTTAATTTAAAATATTTAAACATTCGACTTGATTAATACAATTTCAAAAATAAGAATTACAAACCCCACCACGTAAGGTCCTATGAATATACAACCCACTAAACCCAAGTATCATACTTTGGAAATCACTACATGCTGAAATCTGATACTAATAGTGCTCCCCGATCCCATGATCTGATGATCAACCTACGTACATAAACAACAATTTTGAGCTCTGAGCTTACAAAGCTTAGTGGTACACATCTACTATACTATACTTCATGCTAATTATAAACATAAGCATGCAAGCTAGTACGAGGAACAATGAGAGATAGATAAACATGTGGCACTACCACTAGTTGCCTAAACACATGCTCTCATCATAGCAATCATCATACATGGCACACAAGGCCCAACCACACTCGAGATCTCATCAGATCATCTTTGCAAAAGCACAAATATCAACATCAACAACTCTAAAGTGAGGCACGAGTCATACAACATCGGGAACGTACACTCCTCGGGTGAGGCTGAGTTACGCAACATCGAAACATACATCTTGGGTGAAGTCGGGTCACATAGCATCAAAACATACACCTTGGGTGAGGCCAGGTCGCATAACATCGAAAGATACACTCATACTCAGAATCCCCCATCGAGTATCTTCGAGTGAGGCCTAGGTCGCATAACATCGAAAGATACACTCACACTCTTTCTCTGGGCATCCAGATCGCAACAATCAAGAAGACTCAACCAGTCAACATGTCGCCCACGCGCGTGCGGTGGATTCCGGTTGCCGGACGGTGAAGGCCCAAACTAACTCTCTCGATGCCAGTGAACACGATAACAACCTAGGTTTTGCGTTTCGAGCACTCAAACACCTACTCAACAACCTGAAACTTCTTCTCTGTCACACCCTCTGACGACGACACCACAACTACCGACCGACTCGTGTTGGCGAGGTGAACACAATTGCGTAGGACATGTCGAACATAAACTCTCCGTTGGCGATAGATCAGACATGAAACTTGATGGAAGAGGAGAGAAAAAATATAAAAAAGAAGAAAAAGAAAGAGGAGAGAGAAGAAAATGTGATTTTTCCTCTTTTAGATACTTGGGCAAATTTAAATCAAAAACCTTTTTTATTATTTAAAGAAATGACCCTCACAGACCTATATTTGGAAAACGATCTCCAAATCTGCCATGTATAAAGAACTCGCTTTTTGGGAATAACGAGACCCAACCTCGCTTTTTGCAGAGAGCGAGTTCTTCATACGTAGCAACGCTTTTTCAGAATAACGAACTTAACATGAACTCACTTTCTGCAAAAAGTTAGTTCTATGAGAATTTGAAGAGCCGACTTAATTTATCGCGGGAAACTCGCTTTCTTCAGAAAACGAGTTCTTTGTAAATCGGGCTAGAAGACCAAGTGTCCATAGGCATGTTCGAGCAATATTTCGGGGGTTATTAATCGTATAATTTTAGTAAACACTGAGTTTAGGTACATAGCACTGGAACTTGTCTTTTATTCGACACCAATATGGGCATGTTTGGTGCATTTTAAACCGAGTAAAATTTACGTTGAAAATGGTTTCATAGCTTGTTTTGTGAAAGATTTTTCTTTTGAAAAGACATGATAGGCTTGTTTGGTTTATTAATCGAATAATGTAGGTTATTGTTTATCCAAAAAAGAACAAAAATAAATATAAAATCTAAAAACTATGTATAAAATAAGGCAGACTAAAATATTGGCAATTATAAAATCAGAAAAAAAGTCTTGTATAAACATAATTAAATTTTTTTAGACATACCCCTCGTTCTAATGATGCCTATGTCCACCCGTTCCGCAGCTGGGTACACGGCGATCTCATGACAAATTCCCTCGAACGTCATGTGTTCCATCGTCATCCTCATCAACATCGTCATCATCATTGACACCATGATCTTCCCTGAAACGCAGACCACCAGTAGCACCGGGGCCGGTGTAGAACAAGCTCTACGGTGGCGTCTGCTCGACAATGTTGTAGTCGAACTATACTGCCAACGATGAAACATCAAACACCGAAGGAACATATGTTGAATGCATCAGCATGAAGGGACGAAAGGTATCTGTAGAACTAATGTTTTGATATAATAATTGAAAAATGTTTTGGATTGATTTAAAAAGTATTTAAAACATTTACATAATCCAAACAACTTGAAATTATGTTTAGGGAAGTTTTTTAAAAGGGTTTTTAATGTGTTTCAAAGCCATATTTCTCAAACCTGTCCAGGTGTTTCGAAACACCTTAGGGTGTTTCGAAACATGGGATTCCAGTAGCAAAATCGTTTCGAAACTTGTTTCGAAACGGGCTTACCCTGTACTGATTTTTTGCCCAGCGTTTCGAAACGGGCTAGGCCGTTTCGATACGCCCACGTGGCAATGACCACAACGGTCATAAACCCCAACGGCTATTTTCCCAACTAACTTTTAAATGCAGGCGTTTCGATACGGGCTTATAGCATTTCGATACGCGTTCCGAAACGGCAAGGGGGTGTTCCGAAACGGGTACCCTGACAGACTGCAACGACTCTTTCTACATTGAGAGTGTTTCGAAACGGCTTCGAGCGTTTCGAAACGGGGAGCTGCAGAACTGCATTTATGGTGGGAATTAAAGTCTTCAACGGCTCCAATTTGATCCCAACGGCTAGTAACGGCTACAAACTCAATTGGAGTATAAAAGGGACCTCCAAGCATCAAGAGAAGGCTAGTGCTCATATTGTCAAACATCAAATGATCAAATATTGTCTTAGTGCCTAAATTGTCAATTCTTGTATAGACAAACACTAGTGAGCCAAAATTGTCAAATTTGCTCAAGTGTTTTAGGTTTTGGGTGAGTGCTTAATTGTGCAAACAAACACATATTAGAGGGTTTAAGTTTGCTTTGTTTATCTCTTTGTAAAAGAGGGTTTTGATCAAGGCTTTGGGTAGAAGCTTGATCGTTTGTAAGGGTTACCTCCTAAGCCTAGAAAAGGGGACGAATCAATAGTGGATTGATTGTGAAATCCTTAGTGGGGAGCTAAGGTAGTGGATGTAGACCTTGGTTAGAAGGTTGAACCACTATAAATCTTTGTGTCTTTTTCCATTCTAGCTTCCTAAACCCTAACACCCAAAAATCCACCTCTCCACCACTTGGTGAGCAACTTTGGTTGATCGAATCGAGCTCCACACAACTCAACAGTATCCATGAAGAAGAACTCGGGTGGAGGCCTCATCTGCTGAAACATCTCAGAACCACTCATCTACAGAAACGATGATAAAGCAGAGTGCATGAATGTCAGTCCCGACATTGGAGTCGAATGCTATGTCGCGGACTGACCTGCTGCTTGCGTTGTTTCAGACGACGAGGCCCCTACAGTGTGAGTTCGTCGTCTATGGCTTTCAGGCCCCATTCTAGTACCTCGTTGCGTCGGCTAGCTCTGGGTGGCTTGACGTATGCGGGCAGGCAGTTTTGGGGAGGCACCTTAATTTCTCGCTTGCGCTTCTCCGAAGTCAGTATATGCAACTTCCCATTTTGGTGGTACCACTGCATATAGTCGAATGTGACGTCCTGGTTCACAATGAGTTCACAGATGGGCGGTTGCTTTCCATACCTTGTCATCCATTGCATGACCTAGTTAGTGTGATGATGGCCCAATGGACTTTCGTCTTTCCCTGCCGCTTCAACCGATGTAATTCTTCTAAATTGGGTGGCGGCTTCGGAACCCCTTAGACGTAGCCAAATTGTCGCAGAACATGTTCGGTATAATGTCACTCGACAATTTCGTAGTTGATGAGTGACACTAGTAGCAGCCAGACGTGAGAGATGTCCATAATGTCCTGCGGAATACATTCCCGAATCGGAGGAGCAGTGTACGGAGTCTATAGAAACTATTTTTTTTGAATGTGAGTTATATAAAGTTTGATTAGAAAAAGAATTTGAGGAATTAAGAAAAAATGGTCTGAATTCCTGACCTCATTGTATCTTGTCGATCAACAGTCTATAGTCTCGTTGTGTATCTAGCAGTCCCTGGTGAGTGAGTGGAAGGCACCACCTGTCATTAATGAAAAAGATTTTAAAAAAGTGTAATAGTTTTAAAAATTATTTATAAATTAAATAGTTTTAATAGTACCTCCAAATAAGTGGGAATAGGTACGGGGTCGAGTGTCTAGGTCGCGAGCTTAAAAATGGCATCTGAAACCAAGCCCAAGCCTGCAGCAGTAAAAGACATCCTCCGATTGCGGTTCTATCAGGGTCGACGGTTCTGCAAATCTCCATGAACAGAAACGCCAAGATCGTTGCTCGCTAACATTTTTTTCTTGATTTGGAAAAATTACGAAGATGGTACAACCACATCAGATGGACTTTGTTATGAGATTTGTTAGACATTAAAATCCCTCTAATAATTTGTAGGATGAGGGCACGAGCAAACCGATGCGAAAATAATAAGGATCGTTATAAAAATATTTTAATTATTAAAAAAATAGAAAATAAAATATATAATAAAATAAATATATTTACCTGCTTTGTTTCGTCATCTGTATCGGGGGGAGGATTGTAAAATTCTGCTCCAAAAAAGTTAGTAAGATTTTGCCACTGTCGAACTTGTCTGGAACCACTCCCAACAGGTCAGCACACATGGTCGCCCAGTCACTTTCGGCAATACCGATAATAACCTTGTTGTTAGTAGGCAAGCCAAGATGATATACAACATTTCTAGCCTCCATTGTACTAATAAGGCGTTAATAAAGGGATGGTTCAGCTTCGTACCGCCAACGATAGTAGCAACATGGCCAAAACCGATTTCGACAATAAACGGAACAATATATGCATTCGGCGTGGTTGTGATACGATTTAGATAGCATGTCAATGCTCGTTCATAGTTCTTGAAGATTTAAAAGTAAAACATAATATATATATATATATATATATATATATAAGAAATAAATAAAAGAATGTTATGAATATTTATCTATATGGATGTCTATCATGATAAGAACTTTATCCAGAAGATTTGATTTATTTATTATTAGGAATATTATCTCTATTAATTAGAGTTTAATGTATCATGTACTTCTTATGCATATAAATAGATGAAGGCATTGTACACAATTCATGTCTTTGATAATAATATAAATCTCCTTCTTTCTTTCATCTTTTATTCTTTATTCTTGTTCTTGGTTATTTTATTTATAGCATGTTATCAGCACGAGTTTGCTTAGAAGACTTTAGTTACAAACTAAGTTTCTCCAAAGATTTATTTGGTATGTTCTTTTTCCATCTTATATATCTTATAAACTAAAATAAACCATGCTTCGTTAATTTTGTTTTATTTCATAATTCATGCCATGTGTAATCATATATGTTCTTTGTTTTGATGGTTTAATCCGAGTATATTGGTTGGACATCACATTCTTTGAGGCTACTGGTCTCAAAGAAGGTTTTTAAATGATCCTGTGAAATGGTTTAACAATGCCGCGTACGAGGATTAAATTTTTGTTTGTGTATATATATATATATATATATTTGATCTAATTTGTTTGTTTGTCTTTTATAGTACATCAATGAAAAATCTTGCGAAAATTGAGTTTGTGGCTCTTGATATT
Source organism: Hibiscus trionum (assembly GCA_030270665.1). NCBI lineage: Eukaryota > Viridiplantae > Streptophyta > Magnoliopsida > Malvales > Malvaceae > Hibiscus > Hibiscus trionum. The sequence continues at coordinate 77,675,406 of BSYR01000010.1, read as the reverse complement.
TCCGAAAATAATTCTTTATCCTTGATCTTAGATGCTGAAATACACCTAGATGCAAATGGTCTAGGAAACACTATTAAAGAGGGGAATGCAGAATCTGCCCAAAACAAGGCCAAAGCTATGATACTTCTTCGTCGTCACCTTCATGAGGGGTTGAAATCAGAATATTTAACGGTGAAAGATCCTCTTATTCTTTAGAATAATCTAAAGGAACGATAAGACCACTAGAAAACCGTTATTCTTCCTAAAGCCCGATATGATTGGTTGCATATGAGATTGTAAGATTTTAAATCAGTAAGCGAGTATAACTCTGCTATGTTTCGAATTACTTCACAATTGAAGTTATGTGGTCAAAATATTACTGATGAGGATATGTTAGAAAAAACATACTCCACTTTTCATGCAAACAATGTTGTCCTTAAGACACAATATCGTGAAAAAGGCTTTAAGAAATATTCTGAGTTAATTTCTTGCCTTCTTGTGGCTGAGCAAAACAATGAGCTATTGATGAAAAATCATGAATATTGCCCAACTGGCTCCACTCCATTCCCTGAAGCGAATGTGACATATTATAGCAGAAGAAATAAAGGTTACACCAACAATCGTAGTCATAACTATGGGCGTGGTCGTGGTCATAGTCACCGTCGAGGACATAGGCGAGGTGGTCGTTTTAAAAATAACTATACACACCGCAAGTGGAACAATAAGGATGACAATGGTACAAAAGATCAATCCAAGAAAGAGGAATCTATGTGTCATCGATGTGAAAACTTAAATTATTGGGCCCGTGCTTGCTAAGTGCCAAAGCATCTAGTGGACCTTTATCAACAATCAATCAATGGTAAAGGAAAGAAAGCTGAAACAAATTCTGTTTATATCAATGACAAAGATAATTATGGTCTTGGCAAAGATGATTATGGCATTACTGGCACTAGCAAAGGCAATTACGACTTTACAGATATAGATGTTAATGATTTCCTCATTTCCCCTTAGAAGAATACTTGATTTTTCTTCTTCTTCATGTTTATGTTTATTGTTATTATTTTAAGAAAAGCTTGTTAGGAAGATATAATATTTTATTTGAAAACATTTTTTATAAGAATAAAATTCATAAATATTATTTATTTAATTTATATTTTGAATGTTTTGTAATATTTATTTTATTTTCTTTTGAAGAATATGATTTCGTCACAAATACAATCCGCCAAAAATGGTGATGACTTATGCTTAGCGGACAATGCAAGTACTCATACTATACTTAAGCACAAGAATTTTTTTTTCATTTAACAATGCAAGGGCATAATGTGAGTACTATACCCAGAAGTGATAATATCATAGAAGGCTCCGGAAGAGCAAATATGTTATTGCCAAATGAAACCCTATTTCATATTCACAATGCACTATACTCTCCAAAGTCGCAAAGAAAATTATTGAGTTTTAAAGATATTCACAATAATGGCTATCATATTGAGAGTATTAATCAAGAAGATGCTGAATATCTCTATATTACAAGTACAACTCAAGGCAATAAGAAAATTTTAGAAAAATTACATGCACTGTCATTCGGATTGTATTATACAAGAATTAGTGCAATTGAAGCACATGCTATTGTAAACTATAACTTTACTGATAATTTTATTATTTGGCATGACCGGTTAGGCCATCCCGGTTCGATTATGATGCGAAAAATTATCGACAATTCATGTGGTTACTAGTTGAAGAACTAACAGATTCTTCAAAGTAATGCATTTTCATGTGATGCTTGCTCTCAAGGCAAATTAATTATTCGACCATCATCAGCTAAGATAAATTATGAATCTATCAATTTTCTGGAACGGATACAAGGTGATATACGTGAGCCCATACACCCTTCTTGTGGACCATTTTGATATTTTCTTGTTTTAATTGATGCATCGACTAGATGGTCACACGTATCCTTGTTATCAACCCGCAACTTGGAATTTGCGAAGTTACTTGCTCAGTTGATAAAATTACGAGCACATTTTCCAGATTCCCCTATAAAGACAATTCTTCTTGATAATGCTGGTGAATTTACTTCTCAGACTTTTGATGATTTTTGCATGTCGATTGGAATAAGTGTTGAACATCCTGTAGCTCATGTTCATACACAAAATGGTCTTGCAGAGTTATTTATTAAACGACTTCAATTAATTGCAAGACTGTTACTGATGAAGTCAAAACTACCAATTTCTGCATGGGGGCATGCCATTTTACATGCAGCATCACCGATTCGCATTAAGCCCGTAAGTTATCATAATTTCTCCCCATTACAAATGGTTTTTGGTTAGGAACCAAATATTTCTCATCTTAGGATTTTTGGATGTGCGGTATATATTCCGATTGCAACACCACAACGCACAAAGATGGGTCCTTAAAGGAAGTTGGGAATACATGTCGGATTTGAATCCCCCTCAATAATTAAATATCTTGAGCCTTTGACGGGGAATTTATTTGCACCTCGATTTGCCGACTGTCATTTTAATGAGTCAGTTTTCCCAACATTAAAGGAAGAAAATAAACAGCTAAAAAAAAGTTGGAATGAATTATCGCTATCTCATTTTGATCCACGTACCCAACAATGTGAACTAGAAGTTCAAAGGATAATTCATTTGCAAAAATTAGCAAATCAATTTCTAGATGCTTTTGTTGACCCTAAAAAAATGATTAAGTAACATATACCAGTTGTGAATGCTCCGATTAAAATTGATGTCCCAGAAGGACAAACTCTAGTTGCTAATGAGTCAAACGCACGCCTGAAGCGTGGTAGACCAATAGGTTCCAAAGATAAAAATCCTCGAAAAAGAAAAGGAGCTATATCTTGTGTTGGTCCGATCGAGGAATCAATGGATTATGAAAGATCTCGAGAAGAGATTAAAAGGTCTCCAGAAGGGACATTAGACATGGATTAGGTACCTGATAATGATGAAATCTCAATAAATTATATCATGTCTGGTAACAAGTGGAACCGAAACAAAATCGACGTCAATAATACTTTTGCATGCAATATATCACTAGAGATTTTGGATGATAATGTGGATCAGGAACCATTGTCAATTGGACAATGTAAGCAAAGAGATGATTGGCCAAAATGGAAAGAGGCAATTGAAGCAGAACTAAAATCTCTTTCAAAAAGAGAACTATTCGAGACTGTAGTCCGTACACCGGAAGGTGTAAAACCTCTAGGATATAAATGAATTTTTGTGAGAAAGAGAAATGAAAAGGAGAAATTGCGAGATATAAAGCTCGTTTGGTTGCACAAGGATTCTCACAAAGACTTGGAATTGATTATGAAGAAACATACTCCCATGTGGTGGATGCAACCACTTTTAGATTTTTGATTAGTCTGGAAATAAAAGAAATACTTAATTTTCGCTTAATGGATGTTGTTACAGCCTATTTGTATGGGCCTCTTGATAATATATATATATATATATGAAACTTCTAGAAGGTTTTAAACTGCCTGAAGCAGTTAATTCAGGTTTTCGGGAACATTATTCAACTAAATTGAATAGATCCATTTATGGATTAAAACAATCTAGGCGTATGTGGTATAATCACCTCAGTGAATACTTATTAGCGGAAGGCTATAAGAATGATCCAATATTCCCATGCATTTTTATTAAGAAGTTTAACTCTGGATTTGTCATTATTGCTTTGTATGTTGATGATTTGAATATCATTGGGACTCCTGGAGAGATCTTTTTGACAATTGAGTATTTAAAGAAAGAATTTGAAATGAAAGATCCCAAAAAAACAAGATTTTGTCTTGGACTGCATATTGAATACCTAAATGATGGAATCTTTGTGCATCAATCAACATACATAGAAAAGATGCTAAAGAAGTTTTACATGCATAACGCACATCCATTGAGCACCCATATGGTTGTTAGGTCACTTGATGTTAACAAAGATCCATTTCGCCCTCGGGAAAAGGATGAAGATATTCTTGGTCCAGAAGTGTCATACTTAAGTGTTATTGTGTCATACTTAAGTGTTATTGGTGCATTGAAGTATCTTTCTAGTCACACACGACCTAACATATCATTTGTTGGCAAGATTTAGCTCATGTCCAACTCGGAGACATTGGAATGGGGTTAAACACATAGTTCATTACCTTCAAGATACGAAAGACATGAGATTATTTTTCACTAATTTATCCAAAACAGAATTGGTTGGTTTTTTGGATGCAGGGTACTTATCTGATCCCCATAATGCTTGATCACAGACTGTTTATGTGTTTACATATGGTGGTACTGCAATTTCTTGGTGATCAATGAAACAAACAATTACTGTCACTTCCTCCAATCATGCTGAGATTTTGGCTATCCACGAGGCTAGCCGTGAATGTGTGTGGCTAAAGTTTGTAATCCATCACATTCAAGAGAATTATGGTTTACACTCTGGAAAAGTAGCTCCGACAATCTTATATAAAGATAATACAACATGTTTTTCTCAACTTAGAGAAGGACACATAAAGGGTGATAGAATAAAACATATCTCACCAAAATTCTTCTTCACTCATGATTTACAAAAGAATGGAGACATTGATGTCCAACAAATTTGTTCATGTGATAATTTAGCATATCTATTTACTAAGGCACTCCCTAATGCTCCGTTTGAGAAGTTAATTTACAACATCGGATTACGTCGAGCTAGAGATCTTATGTGACGTTTTCATGAGGGGGAGAAAATACGCGTTGCACTTTTTTCCTCTAACCAAGGTTTTGTTCCAATGGGTTTTCCTGGTAAGGTTTTTAATGAGACAACAAGTTATGTGTATCAAAGATGTGTGTACTCTTTTTCCTTCACTAAAGATTTTTTTTTCTCTTTTTGGGTTTTATCTTAGTAAGGTTTTAACCAGGCACATTATCTTCATAGACATCTTAGGGGGAGTGTTATGGATATTTATCTATATGGATGTCTATCATGATAAGAACATTATCAAGGATTTTTGATTTATTTATTATTAGGAATATTATCTCTATTAATTAGAGTTTAATGTATTATGTACTTTTTATGCCTATAAATAGATGAAGGCATTGTACACAATTCTTGTCTTTAATAATAATATAAATCTATTTCTTTCTTTAATCTCTTTATTCTTGTTCTTGGTTATTTTATTTATAACAAAGAATAAATAAATAATTTAAAGTAAAAAAATAATATTACCTCTCTATTTGTCCGCTAGTAGTTGAAGACGTGTCGTGCGTCTAACCTCAATAAAACCGTTATTGTATAGAAAATAAATAAGAAAAGAAGAAGATAGAATGAATTTGAGGTGTGGGGTAAATTTGAATGTAGAGCCGCTATTTATAAGAGGCCTCGCACCCCTTGGGAAGCGACATTAAAGGGAACTCGCGTTCTGCAAAATGCGGTATTTAAGAGACCTCGCGTTCTGCAGAAAGCGAGTTCTATTGAAAAGACGTGTCGTTGAGAAGACGCGTCTACTGAACGATCAGAAGGGACATCACGTTTTGTAGAAAGCGAGGTCACTTAAATACTGCGTTTTGTAGAACGCGAAGTCACGGGGTTTTGATTCCAGTTTAAATATTGGATTCGTTTTCTTCTATTATATTTTTATTCGAATTAAATTTACTCACGCAATGTTTTTCCTTCACTATAAAACCCACGCTCAAATTATGTTTATTTCACCAAAACATCCAACTCTTTGCTTTTCTCATGGAAAAAAATTTCGCAACATTTTATTTTCTTGGTACCTATTTCGACTCAACAATGACCAGCAATATGTCACTCCACGATTTATTGCAGTTGATATCAAACGATGTTAGTAAACGCACTGATAAGCAAATTTCTTACTTGGAATGTAAAATTCCCACACCGACTGCAGCTGAAACGCAATACATTATGAAGCTTACCAACGAAACCGAAATATGTAACATGTATGACCAGCTCAATTCTATATGAGCTAAATACATCCATTTATATATTAAGTTCGATGAGGTCAACACCGGCAAATGTAGTATGTCTGCACCCGTAGAAGTTGCTCCGTCTGCACTCGCAGCGACCACTAAACAAGCTTCGTCTTTACTGGATGTTGATGCAACTGCCGACGAGTTGCAACTTTTTATGTACAAGCGCAGACAACAAAAACACCAGCTAATGGAGGAACTTAACTTAAGTTCAAACATTTCAACTGACTACGATGATTCTAATTAACCTTTAAGTCCTTAAATCAACGTTAAATTATGTTTTATGACTTGGTTTAGGGTCCTTTATTAATGTTCTAAGTATGTGCAACGCTGCAATTTATCCTCTTTTATTTATGTGAAACATTATTAGGTACAAATCATCTTAAATTATATTTTTCCAGCACGTTACGGTAGGAAGATACAATTTACCTCAATTATTCAAACAACATTACCTCACATTACCTCAATTATTCAAACAAGCATTCCATTTTGCCTGATATAAGGGTACAAAGGACCAATATTATTCACCCAAAAAATCCAGAAGAATTTTGCTTTTGCAGACGTGTCACACACGCTGTGTTAGCATCTGACTATGCAAGGAACTCGCTTTCTACAAAAAGCGAGATCCTTTCTGAGTCAGTAATTCTAACACAACGTATCTGACACGTATGCAAAAGCAAAATTCTTCTGGATTTCCAGATGAATAATATTGGTCCGCTTATAAATGCTTGTATCATATAGTTTTCATTAAAGTCTTTTAGTTGCTGGAAAAATGTCGAGACGAGGAACTGTTGTTGTTCTAGTATATTATGATGGTGAGATAATCGCTGATGCATCAGTCAGTGTCGTTTTTCAGTCCGCGAATAATGTAACAATAACGATTCCGATGAGATTATCGTACAAGAAGTTGATTAAGGAAGTGGAAAGCAATGTCCCGCGTGGCCTTAGGGAAAATCTGGACGAGTTGAAGTATCATCTGCCGATCGCTTTAGAACTGTTAACCTACTTAGTATGCCGCATTGGGGACAACGGTGATGTGGAGTTGATGCTGGCTACCCACTTGGAATATTCATTAGGAAGACCCCTCGAGCTGTATGCGTCATTTTCTGATTCTAATGCTGGAATCGAAATCCCAAGCTGGAGACGGGCAAATTTTGACTTCTACCCTAATGCCATTGTTGATAGCCTGACGGCCAGTTTACGAAATGATTTTAACCTACTAACTACATACAGTCCACACAACGAGTTCGGTGCATCGTCGTCTTTTGTGCCAAGACATTCGTGCGTAGCTAGTTTCGGGTACGACTTGAACCGGCCCCCGAACAATGAATTCGATGCACCATCCTCTCCAATTGAAGACATGCAACATACAATCCGTATAGTATGGGGGAGGTAGCTTCATCATCCTACAACTACATGAGGTCATCCGACCATGAAGCGTCCAAACCCTTCGATGATTTCTCATATGGACGATATTCATCGTATGTCCCTAGTACAGAGTACGTTCAACCATCTATGGGGAGACATTCTTGTGTTGGTGCAATCAACGACGCAGAACTATACCGGTTCGAGGGGGATATTTCTGAAGAAGAACCAGTTAAATAAGTTGGACCCGATGGTGAAGAGCAAGGGCCCTTCTATGAAGAACCAGCAGACGTGAACATTCCTACAGGGTCCATCAAAGATTTAGAAGCCAACGAAGAACACCCAGCAGAAAGCAACGTTCCAGTATCGGTCACACCTATTTCTTATTACCAGCCACGATCCCACTTCACAACAGTTGATATAGATGCCTTGAACATTCCAGAATTTTCACAATACCCAACAATTGACGGTTACAACCACCGTGCTGATGGTCAATTGACCATTGGAATGACATTCTTGACAAAAGGACTGGCAGTGGCCGCTATTAAGCACTACAACATTTGCCAGACAGTTACGACGACTGTGAAGAAAACCTAACCATATTTCTACATTGCGGAGTGCGCGCATAAGAAACAAGGATGTAAGTGGAGGGTTCGTGTATCATCCTTGAAGATGATGAGCGGGCTGTGGAGAATCATGAAACTAGAAGGGCCTCATACATGCACTGTGAGTAGCCTAAGTCAGGATCACAAGAACTTGGATGTGCGTGTCCTATGCGATACCTTCATAACACTGGTAAAAGCAAATCCCCGGGTGACGGTTGCCACATGTATCGCTGCAGCTAAAATGCAGTACGGCTACATTCTTGATCACCATAAAGTATGGTATGCAAAGTGGCGGGCCGTACAAAAACTGTTTGGCCAATGTGAGGAATCTTACAACGAGTTGCGACCATGGCTAAAAAGTATGCAGAATCACATACTTGGAACAGTTGTGAAACTTGAGACGGCTCCGGCATACGAAAATGATCGTATCGTACCTGGTGTTTTTCAATTCTTCGGCTATTTTGGACATTTCTAAAGTGCATTAATGCATTCATACAATCCAAGCCGATGATTCAAATCGACGGTACTTGATTGTACGGGAAATATACATAGGTTTTACTTCTGACTGTTGCACAAGACGAAAATCGAAAAACCGTTCCTGTAGCCTTCGCAATAGTCCAAAAGGAGGATCTTGAGTCTTGGGTGTTTTTCTTTAAGAACCTACGGAGACATGTTCTTTCTCCTGTAATGCGGGCAAGAGATGATGGGATATGTGTTATTTCCGACAGAGGCACAACAATCAAATGGGCAATAGAACGTTTGGGCCGGTCTTGGAAGCCTCCTCATATTTACCACCGTTACTGCTTACGACACATTGCGGCCAACTACTTGCAGAACTACAAGAACCAAGATGAATGTGCTATGGTGCTTCGAATGGGTACGTCTTTTAGGTCATTTGCATTTACGATATCTTTGTATGTATTGTTCGCCCCTAACTATTCAACTGTCATTCTCTTGGCAACTCGCATTACGTACATGAGGTAGACAAGCTATTCGAAGAACTGAGAGCTAGGAATAAAGATGACGTGGACTACCTTGCCAAAATCCCTAAGGAAAAATGGCTTCGATCATATGACAGGGGTAAAGATATGGTCACATGACAATGAACTTGGCTGAGGCAGTCAACTCAACACTCAAGGGAGTGCGATATTTTCCTATCACTTCCATTATCAAAGCGACATACTATCGTTTGGCTACCCTATTTGCAACCTTGGGAAGGCAAGCAACTAAGTACATGGTAGGTGGCCACAAAGTCCACCCAAACCTCCTCGAGCAACTACATACTTATGTGCATCATTCAAATGCGATGACTGCAACTCTCTTCTCTTGAAAAGGCCATTCGTTCCGTGTTTTAGAATTTTCGAGGTCGTTGGAAGGCATACAACACAACGCGTACGTGGTAGATCTTAGGCACAGAACCTGCGAGTGCGGAGTCTTCCAAACATTCAAATACCCGTGCGCACATGCCATTGTTGCTTGTTCTTCCCAACAGATTCACTACATGAGGCTGCTTGATCCGGTATACTTACTAGAAACGGTATTTAAGGTTTACGAAAAAGAGTTTCCTCCCATCAGAAATGAAATTAATCCATATGTTGTTGACGCTGAACCGACCATACGCCCAAATCTTGCACTACTACGAGAAAAGGGATGTCCACGAAATTTACTATGCGGAGGATATGGTCAAACATAGAGAACGAATCAGACAAAAGAAACTTTACACTATATGTAGAAATCCCGGACACACGCGTAACAAGTGTCCTAATCGCTCAGGCCCTCGTATCAACTAAGTGATTATAATTTATTATTGTCTATGTCCCTCAAGTTTCGGTTTAAATAATAAGGTCTAATTCATTTTAAAAACTCTCTTTTTTGCTTGTCGTTCCTGCACAAAACCACGCTTTGGAACCATTTCAATGCAAATTTTATACCCTTCTCCATGTATCGCGCGTGCAATATTAGTCTCAGATGGAAGACAAGTTCCACTACAATGCTTCCAAGGTAAAAAATTGCGATAATTCTCGGTTTAAAAACCTGGAAAATTTAACAGAACAAGCCTATTATGCCATTTTATATTTTCATTCATTCACAAAAACAAGCTATGAAACCATTTTCAACACGAATTTTACTCAGTTTACAATGCACCGAACTTGCCCATATTGGCGTCGAATGAAAGATAAGTTTCAGCACTACGTACCTAAACTAAACGTTTACTAAAATTATACAATTAAGCTGACTCTTCAAATTCTCGGAGAACTCGCTTCCTGCAGAAAGCGAGTTCTTGTTAAGTTCGTTATACTGAAAAGCGTTGACACGTATGAAGAACTCGCTCTCTGCAAAAAGCGAGGTTGGGTCTCGCTATACCCAGAAAGCGAGTTCTTCATACATGGCAGATTTGGGGGTCATTTTTTCAAATATAGGTATGTGGGATCATTTCTTTAAATAATAATAAAAAAGGTTTTTGATTTAAATTTTCTAGATAATTGGCTTTAGGGTGAAATTGGGTGAGTTACATATAAGCCTTCAACCTTCAACCTATTATCCATATAAGTCCTTAATTTCCTTAAATCGAACTTCAACCAATAATTTCTCTCAATTAATTTGCCAACTTAAAATATCTAAACCCGGATCCAAAGTTCAAAATATTAACCCAAAATTTAGGTCGTTACATTGCTCGTCATGCATATGCACGCCTCGCATCCACACGCCCACTACCCACTATATGAATAAGGTTATTTTAATGAAAATGAAATATAATTTTATTTATATTATATATTAGGTGGCGTGGAGTGACAAACACCAACCTCTCACTCCCATTGTATAATTTTCTTCTAGATGTTATGTTATTCATATATGTGTAATAGTTTGATGAATAAATATGTGTGTTATCATTCATGTGAAATATGTTTGTAAGTATTTAGAATAATTTTTGAATAATTAATGGAGTAAAAAATTAAGTTTATGAACTTTGTCGAGGATTTAATGCATATGTAGCGAGTTCAAAAATCATAATTTTTTATATATAAATAATTAGAAAGTGATTCATACATCGTTGTAACTCTGAGTAACTCTAGTTTCGTTTATAACAGAAAGAGATCAATTTTTTAAAAGATACAATTTTTAAGTGATTGGAGGTCGGGAAAATAGAGGAGCGGACTTCTCACAATACTAGTTCGACAGTGACTTTAAAAATTCATCATAAATTGTACAATTCGAATTAGAAGTACCATCTTATATGGTCAGAAAGACATTTAAGTGTAGTTTCTTTTGGAGCAAAAATAGTGAAGCTTTGAGTTATCTATTAAGAGATAAGTGAATTTTTTTAAGTTAGTACAAGTGGGTACGAGTTGGGTAGTGGGTGTGGGGTGGATTTGAGAATGTACTCGAGTGAGCGAGTGTGAATTTGAAAGTATTACCCATTGTGGGTGGTGGATATAAAAAATTAGGTGTGTATATCATATGTATGAGAGAAGGGGTATCCGCATCTGCCTGCTCAATTTACCCATCCCTATTGAAGGGTGTCTCGGGAGGGTATTATGTCGATTTTTTTTTTAAATATGAATGTTAAATTTATTGAATTATTTTTAAATTATGATCAAACTAATAAAATGTATAAGTTTTGGGATTAAAACTACTACTATACCCTCCTATGTTTCAATTTTAAAAAAGTGACTAAATTAATACATTTTAAAAAAATAATTAAATTATTACTCTTATACTATACCTATAAATAAGTGACATGCGGCTTAATTTACCCAATAATAAACCATTCACGTGCATGAGCTCTATACATATAGAGATCCAATTTTCAATGCTTGACCGATCTTTCTCTCTTCTCTGTGAAGTGTAAAGTCTTTTAGAAATTTTCCTCTTAATTTTCTTTCATACATTTCTTCAAAGTTGAATATGTTTGATCTTCTTCAAAGTTGATTTTTTAATCTAAAAAACAATGATTTACCCAGCAATTCCCACAAAAAACCCAATGATTTTAACCAATCCAAAACCCCCAAGAATCCATGAAAGCTACACAAAATTTTCAAGCTTTCAGTTAAGATCAATATCCAGGTCTCCACACCATCAAAATCCTAGTAAAAATGACATAAAACCCAAAACCCAATTCATAAACCCTGTTGTAGTGACCGACCAGGGAGAGATTTCTATCAGAAATTCTCGGGAAAATTTCCAGGAAATGTCGACTTTGTGTGGATTGGGATATTGGGTTCAAGGCTTTAGGTGTTTTCCATGGTTGGCTTTGAATTTCCACATGGCTCACAATCTTAACTTCAATCCTTCAACATTGCAGCTTGTTCAGAGCTCTGCCAACCTTCCCATGGTGGCTAAACCACTTTATGGAATCCTCTCGGATGCTCTCTTTATTGAGGGTCCTCATAGAATACCTTATATTTGCATTGGAGGTCAGTGAGTAGTTTTAGATCAGTTAGTGTTTGATCATTTTACTAGCTGAAAAATGGTTCAGAGAATTAGGGTTGATCGAGTCTAGTAAAAAAATTTCGAGTTAGTCGAGTTAACGAGTCATACTTTATAACCCAAACCTTATTTGAAATTTTTTTAGTCAAGTTAAGTTTATGATATTCAACTAGAGTCGAGTCGTGTTGTTCGAATTTCTGTTCAATTTATAATGTTATGTTACTAATTAGATTTCAATTTAAGTTGTTTTCTGTAATTATATACGCTATATATATAGCGCAAGATTGAGTGACTCGACTCGAACTTGAAAACTGATATATTAATTACTAAAAATTTTGAGCTATATGAATTTCCATTTTATAACTCGAACTTTATTTGAAATTTTTTCGGGTTGAGTCAAGTTTATAAAATTACGAGTTGAGTCGAAGAAATCAATTTTTTGTGTGTGTTGGAATTTTGCTCACCCTACTGAGAATCGAACTTTTTTCAGTTTTTGTGCAGATCCTGTCATGGGGGCAATTGGCTTTGATTCCAGTTGCAGGTCAAGCACTTCCAGCTCTGATGGCATGTGTTGTTCTTGGCAATCTAGGGGCATCCATTGAAGAAGTCTCAAAGGATGCTCTTGTGACAGAGTATGGCCAAAAACACAGAATCAAAGGACTCCAATCATATTCTTTCATGGCCTTAGCTGTCGGTGGGATCCTAGGCAACTTCCTAGGTGGATATTTGTTACTCAAACTACAACCTAGGATCATGTTCCTCGTTTTCTCAGCTCTGTTATCTCTCCAACTTGCTGTCTCTTCATCACAATGTGTTGGTTCACCCCAACCGGAGGGTCAAAATCGAATCCGAACAGGACAAGCGATTTCGAACAATATCAGGAAACAGTTGTCTGGTCTCATGATTGCCGTAGGTGACGACACCATATTCAGACCTCTAACATGGATTGTAACATCCATTGCAGTGGTTCCCATCCTATCAGGCCCAACCTTCTGCTATCAAACACAATGTCTGAACCTCGATCTTTCGGTGATCGGAATGTCGAAAGTGGTCGGACAATTGATGCTTCTTTCGTTGACGGTGCTCTACGACCATTGCTGGAAACAAATCCCCATGAGAAAACTTGTTGGTTGCATACAATTTGTGTATGCAACTTCAGTCTTGCTTGACCTCATTTTAGTAACACAGATCAATGTGGATGTTTTTCAAATACCAAATGAAGTGTTTGCCCTTTGTTTTTGTGGTTTAGCTGAAACCATTGCACAGTTCAAGATCCTTCCTTTCACAGTGTTGCTGGCAACATTGTGTCCTCGAGGTTGCGAAGGGTCTTTCGGTTCTTGTTTAGCGTCGGCGTTGTGTTTGTCGTCCATCGTTAGCGGATTTTGGGGAGTTGGATTGAGTGCTCTGCTTGGGATAAAATCTGGGGATTATTCAAGCTTGCCTGTTGGACTTTTGATTCAGTTTGTTGCAGCATTGTTGCCTTTGGGTTGGATTCAACAACTGCCCATGGCTCATCCTGTTGACAAGGAAATCAAGAAATGTATTGAAGAAACTGAAGGGTTTGAAGAGCTGTTGGTCCATTGAGTTTGCGTTTCAAATGTGAGTGTCGAATATGAGTAAAGTTCAATTTTTTTTCTACAAAGTTTTCATGTATATAAAAGATTTTCAAAAGATGATATCTCACATATATATTCGAATACGTATCGAACATGAGTAAAGTTTAATTCTAATATGTGTATATAGGTGAGTGGGTGAGGAAAATCTTTATTTACTAACATACTCAAACTTGGAATGCTTGCATATATTTCATTTGTAAATAAAGAATTTTCCGCAGACAACTTAGGAATGAGAAAGAAATTTTGTACATAATTAGAAACCTGTGAGTTTTAAGATTAATGATAGGATTTTTTTTGTATTAATACTGTTAATAGGCAGTTTCATGACAGTTGGGTACATAAATTGTTGGCTTAATATCTAAATAGGTGCTCAAATTATGCTTGTAATTTATTTTTGACGTCTAAATTGTTTTTAGCTCTAAATAGGTGTTTAAAATTTTATTTTGGTTATTTTAGATGCCTAACCGTTATTTTTTTAATATATATTTTTTATTTTTTTTATTTAATTTATTCTTAAAACTTAATTTTTTTTAAAAAGCCTTAAATTTCTCAAAACTCACAAAATGGCCCCTAAATTCGAAATCCCTAACTTCTCCAGCTGATTCCGCCGCTGATGGTCACGCCCCCCTCCCCCCTCATCTCTGCAGTCAGACCACCAAAACCATTCTCCCAACCAATTACCATCGTCGTTAACCAACGGTAGGTGTGTAGATCAGCTTCCTAACGTCGAAAGAAACTAAAGTCGCGAAAAGGAAGTCGTCGACACACCTACCGTCAGTTACTGATGATGGGTGGTTGGGGGAAACGATTGTGGTGGTCCGACGGCAGTAGCGGTGGTCTCCGGTGAGAAAGTAAATGGCGACGGTGATGGCAATTTAGGGATTTTGGGTTAGGGATTTGGGACTATTTTGCAAAGATTTAAATCTGTTAATTTTTTTAAAAAATTTTGAATTTTATTTAAAAATTAAAACATGTCACTTGTCACATTTCAATTGGCTAACATTTTTTTATTAACGGTTAGGCACCTAAAATGATCAAAATAAAACTTTAGACGCCTATTTAGAGCTAAAAATAGTTTAGGCACCAAAAGTGAGCAACAAGTATAGTTTAGGCACCTATTTAGCTATTAAACCTAAATTGTATGATAAATTGATACTGTGAATTTTAACAAGCTGCTTTTTTTGTTAATCTAATTTTCACAATAATCTCATCGAATAAAATTTCCATAAATAAATAAATTTAAATGTATTTTTTGTGATGGTTTTTTTTGATAAAAACTCGGCAGGAGAATTAATTTATTTCAGAAATAAAAGAAAAATCAAAAAGGGGACAACAAACCCCAACCAGATCCGGAAAATGAAACTAATCGGACACTTGACCAAACAAAACAAAAGCCCCTAAAAAGAAAGATTAAATAAAAGACAAACTAGGGAGTAGAAACTCCCACGACAACACCCATGTCAGGTTCAGACGAAAGAACTCCTCTCATCTCTCTTCACCACCGTGAAGCGTCGGAGCACTGAGGACAAAGCACATGCAAGAGGAGACAGGGCCACTAGCTTAGAACGAAAGCCCCCAAAGAATTAGAACAAGCAAAAAGTTCATGGCGGTTCCCAAAATCTTTTGTCCGCCGCTACCACAGGAATCGCACGATCTGGGACTTCCTCAACCCAAAAAACCTCCGACGAGAATCCATCGAAGGCTCGAGCCACCTCATGAGCGGCCTTAATCCCAGATCTCGGAACAAATTTGAAATCGCACGCTTCCAGCAACCGAGCGCGACTCTTCACTTCCCAGGTCAGGGCACTCATCTCTGAAAAATCTCTCGATGTAGATTTTAGACTTTTCACCACGGCTAATGAGTCACCCTCTAAAATTATCCGGCGCAGCCCCAGATCAATAACAAACTCCAAGGCATGCAACGCCGCGTAAGCTTCCGCCACAAAGCAATTATGGACATGCATCACCCTCCGGTAACAAGCTCCCAACACTTCTCCTAAGCAATCCCGGACCACCACACCCGAGAACGACTCGAGAGACCCAGCCAAGAAGCGAGCATCAAAATTCACCTTGACCCAGCCCTCCTGAGGCGGATTCCACCTAACGACACCTACACCAGGAGGGGGCGGTCCATCGGCACAAGGGTTTCCAATTCATGGCAGTAGGATTTAACGAAGGTAAAAATTTCTTCCCTCGACTGAGAAATACCCTCATGTATACGTTTATTCCTGGCAAACCATAATGCCCAAATTGTAATTCCAACTTCTCTGTGTTTTATCTGCGGTACATTAGTGAAAATCCAAGCTAACCAATCATAGACACTATTTAGGATAGGCTGCAAGGCCACCGATAACCCATGGACTGCCATACGAGCTTAGGAAGTTGACAATCCTTGATAGCATGTAGCTTTGTCTCACTAACTGATGAACATATGGAGCAATTAGAATCAATTAGGACTCTCTTAAATGAATGAAAATTGATGGTTTTGATCTATAAAAAGAAATATGGTTTTTGACGGAAAATAGGAAGTGAATAATCCTTAATTAAATTTTTATATCGAGATAGAATCCATTGACACATTAATATTAAATAGTAATAAGAAGTCCATTGTTGGTAAAAAAAATAAGGATAACTATTCTATACAAATGATAGCAATAGTAGTAATAGTACGTTCATTGTTGGTAAAAAAAATAAGGATAACTACCCTATATACAAGTGGTGTAAAGTTTTTTTTTATACAAAATATTTAATCAAAGTCTAAAATTCAACTAAAAATTAATATTTGATACGTTGTCGGGGTAAAAAAATTTACACAAACATGCATATTTTCCAGCATAAATTTAAAACCTAAAATTTTAACCTTAAAACCCTAAAAATCTAACCCTAAACCTTGAATTCTAACTATGAATCTTAAATTCAAAACCATATAACCTAAACCCCTAACCTATAAACCTTAAACTAGAACCCTAAACCCCTAAATAACCTCACTTGTGGAAACTTTATTTTCCACCGCCAGTGTATAAGATAATAATCCAATTTGTAAGCCTAAAATCCTAAGTACTAAAACTTAAATCCTAAACATTAAACTTTAAATTCTAACCATAAACCCTAAATTATACACCTTATAATCTAAATCTCTAAACTAACTGCTAGTGGAAATTAAAGTTCTATAGAATAATAATCCAAAAATAATAATATGATTTAATTAGAATGTTTTGAAATTTAGGGATTAAATTATAGTTCTAGCAATAATTTAAAAGAGACTTTTGCAATTAGCCCCTAAAAGTTAATATACATTTAAAATTGCCTTTAAAAATCCCGACCTAATTTCTTCGCACATCCTCGTCGCCAAACAAGCTTCTCCCTGTTCTCCTCCTCTAGTCCCTGAACCAAGGTTTGTCTTAATGTCAAGTTATCGACCCAAAAATTAATTAAGGTAATTTTTATAACCCTATACTTCTTGATTCATGTTATTTTTGAGCTTTTAGCGGCCTCGATTTGCTGTTATCGGTGTGAAGTTTTGTTGACACCGCCAGGAATTTAAAAAACGTTTACGGCCACGTATTCGGTTGCGTCGCGTTTATCGCGGTTGCAGACATAACGAATACTATTACGATTACTGCGGGTGTCGCGGTTGTGAACTTTTTTAAAATTTGCACATCTTATTGTAAAATATAATAAATATAAATATAAAAAAACGACAAAGTCAGCCTGAGTTACCACTCAGTAATATCAAATTCTTTTAAAGCACTAAGAACGTTGAATCGTTCTAAGCAGAAGCAAACTATAGAGAAGATAACTAAAGAACAACACTAATTTTAAAGTGAATATCTTGATTACTTAAAAGATGAGTGATACAAATGAGGTGAGGAAAGGCCTCTATTTATAATTGAATTCCCCTACATCCGATAGTCTCTAATGATTTAAATCGATGACAATGATCGAAGCCCACTAACTACAATGGAATATTCCCTAGAATATATCTTTTATCTAATAAAATAAATCCTATATTTACATGGAAAGTTTACATAGGTCAAAGTGGTCGTTTTTTAGAATCATCCACAATTCGGAATAAGTATGATGGTCTCTTTAGTCCGAAAACCTTCGTTGTAACTTCTTGGGCAATCATGCGTGCATGTGACTTGAATTGAAACCGGCGGCCCGTGACAATATGGTCAAGTATTGTTCACTTTGATTATAGAGTTAAAGACTTAAAGAGTTTAATGATTTCGTACAAAGTCTCACAAATATGAGTCGTCTTTATTATATTAAGAGGTACATACATATAAATGGTGTAGAATAAAATAAACTTTCTTGAAATAATATTATAAACAATTACAAATAATTCTTTTAACTCAAAATATAATTATTAAAAAAACTCAAAATATAAATAATTTTTTATAAAATAAATCTATATTTATTAGTTAATAACTTCTATTATAATTAATATAATTTTTTCATAAAAATAATATAATTAACTTAAAATATAATTTAAAATAAAGTCTTAATAACTAAATAGGTGCTCAAACCAAAATTTAACTTTTTATTTTTTGGGTCAAACCCTAATTAGAAATTCTTAATGAGCCCTTTTTATATATCAAATTCATGGCTCTCTTAATACATTTTCTTAATTGAATTCTCATAACCCAATAATTTTTTGGGTAAACTACACAGATGATCACTAAACTATGAGTTTGGTGTCAAAATGATCACTATATTATTTTTTGTGGCAAATGCACCACACAACTATTTAAATGGTTCCATTTTAGCCACACGCCATTAAAAAATGAAAAAGTTGACGGAACTGTTAAAAAAATTGGTATAATTACACATTTGGTCCTCTATATTTATACAATATATCAACTTAGTCCTAATTTTAATCTAATAAAATAAATTAATTATTCAATAAGATGGTGACACGTGTTAACTAAATTAATTAATTTTCCCCTCCAATCAGGTGGTGACACGTGTCACCCTGATTGGAGTAGAAAAAATGAAAACCAAGGAATTGCCCTTGGTAGAAATCCAACCTAGTACTTGGGGTGTAGCACGCGCGAGTTTACCACTAAGCCAAGCATATACTTGTGATATGCAATACTAAAAATAATATATGTGTTATACATATGGAGAAAGAAAAAAAACAAACAATATACTCGCCCTTAGATGGATTCAAACCTAGGAATCCTTAAGAGTTGTGGCATGGGTTTGCCACTAGGCCAAATAAATATTTTTGATATGAAATACTAACTATAATATATATCTTATTCGATTGTAATTTAGTTTGGAATATTATATATATAATAATATTAGAATAATCAAATTTTAAAAGAAAAACAAACATAAAATATTAAAAAATAATTTTTAAATTTTAATTATTTTAACATAATTATATATTTAATATTCCAAATTAAGTTTTCCTTGAATTATTTTAACATAATTATATATCATTTTAATATTATTATATATATAATATTTCAAACTAAATTACAATCAAATAAGATATATATTACAATTAGTATTGCATATAAAAAATACTTATTTGGCCTAGTGACAAACTCATGCCACAACCCTAAGGATTCTCAGGTTCGAATCCTGCTAAGGGTGAGTATATTGTTTATTTTTTCTTTCTTCATATGTATAACACATATATTATTATTAGTATTGTATATTACAAGTATATGCATGGTTTAGTGGCAAACTTGCGCGCGTTACACCCCAAGGTCCCAGGTTTGATTCCTACCAAAGGCAATTCCTTGGTTTTTATTTTTCCAACCCAATCAGGTGGTGACACGTGTGACCATCTTATTGAATAATTAATTTATTTTATTAGATTAAAATTAAGACTAAATTGATATATTGTATAAATATAGAGACCAGATGTGTAATTATACCAATTTTTTAACAATTCTGTCAACTTTTTCGTTTTTTTAACGGCGTGTGGCTAAAATGGAACCATTTAAATAGTTGTGTGGTGCATTTGTCGCAAAAAATAATATAGTGGTCATTTTGACACCAAATTTATAGTTCAGTGGTCATCTGTGTAGTTTAGCCTAATTGTTTTAATGATAATAAAATAAGATTATAATATTAATGACAAAACCTAAATCTCTTTTTATTGTTCGTTTACTCTTTGGCTTTCAAACCTAAAAGGTGTTGTTTTCACGCCGTTGTCATCAGACCAGCATCTAGAGCCGCGCGATTTCAACTCTTGTCGTCGGCACGCCGTCAAACCCCTCTCCTCAACGTCGACCAATCTTCTCCCTGTAAGTCTCATCAGCTCGCCTCCCTTTACACTCTTACGTCACCCTTATCGCCCGCCCATGGATTTTTTTAGATTTTACAGTAACGGGAGAAAACAGGGATAGCGGCGTTATTTACCACTACCCGTTAAATGGCGACCGCAATCTACCGCTACTAGTGTGATTCCGCGTCCCACCGTTGTTTTCGCCGATAACGGTTTTGGCCGGCGGCATTACCGCTAAATAGCGGCCGCTATAGCTGTCGCGGGCCGTTTTTTGAAACCCTGGACACCGCTATTTAGGTCTTTAGCGGTGGCGGACGGCGCCGCGGCACCGGTACGCAATCGCTATTTGAAACCCTTATTTTATGATTTAAAACGAATTCCTTTTTGTATGTTTATGCAGATGGGGAAGAAAAAGGATAAAACTTTGAATGAACCCGAATCGACAATTGATATGAAGTCAATGATTCATGAAAATGCTTTGTTCTTTGACAAATTGGTGGAGTTAATCCCTGCTAGGTTTTATCTACCTGATGAAAAGGATAAGCCTTGGTTTCAGGGTCTTAGCAAGGTCGAAAAGGCTTCTGCCAAGAAACAATCTAGGGAGAACATTAAGAAAGCCCGTAGAGATAGGTTAGATCCCGAGAAGTCTACGAAAACGACTCTCGATTTGTTGAAAGAGAATTTGGAGAAGGAGAAATCGAATATGGATAGTGATGGTGAGGAGGAAGAAATTGAGGTCAGGCCTATAATGTCCGATTTAGATGGTGGCGAGGAACGGTCTGTGACCTACGAAGAACTTAGGGAAAGGCTCCGTAGGAAAATCGAAGAGCTTCGGGGTGGTAGGAATACTGCTGGTTCAGATAAAGGGAAGAAGAGGAAGAATGAGAGGAATGGTAAGAAGGGTAATGCTCAAAAGAAGCAAAAGAGGGATGGCGCTGCAGAAGAGAAGAAGGTTGATGCAAGTAATGATGAGGATAAAGTAGAAAAGGATGTCGAAGAGGCTGCAAAGGAACTTACTTTTAGTCGTGTTAAACTCGGGGATGATGATAAACGTGGGAAGAAGAAGAGAAAACTTTCAAAGTTCAAGGAGCTTGAAAATGCAATGAAATTAGAAGAAGCTAAGAAGGATCCCAAGAAAGGAGAGGTTATCGCAAAGAAGCATTCATGGAAGGCAGCGATGGACAGAGCTGCTGGGGTTAAGGTTCACGATGATCCGAAGTTGTTGAAACAGAGTATACAGAAGGAGAAGAAGAGGCACCAGAAGAATGCTGAGAAGTGGAGTGAGAGGGTTGAAACAACTGAGAAGTTGAAAGCGGAGAAACAGCAAAAGAGATCGGAGAATATAGCCGACAAGATTCACCAGAAGAAGATGCGGCGCATTGCAAAGAGGGAGAAGAAGCTGTTGCGACCGGGTTTCGAAGGTCGCAAGGAGGGTTTTATTAATGAAGGGTCAACCTAAGGTTCTTTTCTTTTAAGTTCTGCATAGCCTTAGAGTTTTTCATTTACATCATGTCATAGTTCAAGTAAGGTTAACATGTTAGGAAAGCTGTTCTTACAATTGCTTTTCCTTTGTTTTTTTCCACCTAGAGAAAATGAATGAATGTTGCTTGAGAACTAAATTTGGATTAATATTACTGCGAAGTGTTTGATTCAGATTGTGTATGGCCTTATCTGTGTCCTTTGAGCTTCAGCTTACGTTTGTTTCCTCCATTTGTGTTGATTTGGTCATACGGAAACAAGAAAATATGACAAGATTTGATCAGTGTTGGAACACTATGATGTTCACACTTACCAGTCCATGAATCTTGGAAAAGCTAGAAAAGAAAAGTGAGACTTATGGCACATGTTGTTGGCTACTTTGGTTTGTTCCCTTGGTCGTTTGAGGCATTCAACTGTTTATTGAATGACATCATCTATAACTTGATTTGATCCATCTGGTTCACATAGTTACCTTTTAAGAATTTGGTCCAATTAATTCACCCTTAAGAGGTTCATTCATGCAGACGCTTTTTAAGGCATTTATTGTGCTTGTTTATGTTAATGGTCTGGCTTGGTTCATTCATATAGTCACATGATAACCTATTAGTCTGAAATTCATGGTATCTGCATAGAGTTCAGTTCTATAATGACCCTTAAAATTAGAGTTCACTTAACAGTCGTCATGTAGTTATTTAGAAACAAAAACAAAGCTGACAGATGATCCTGAAAACCTCAATTATTACATGTTTTAATTTTGTTGTAAATTCCTACTGTTGGATTGGATTCTTCTCGATACCTATCCCTCTGTTCTTCATGAATCTTCCAGAACTCGTTTGGGTATTAAAAATGACATCTGAGAGGAATTATCCCTATGAAACCATGGGAACATTATTGCCAAAATTTCATCACCACATTACAAACCAGACATGCTGCAAATCCATGTTTCATCATCACATTACATCATAGGAACATGAAAAGATAACCAACTTACACAACTACATTCAATAAAAGAAGAAAGTTCAAATTTAACTGCAAACGAAATTACATATTTTAGGTAGTTAAAACTGAGGTCCCTTATCAAATCCTAGACCCTGTCACACCAGTGCCAGCCTTTGTCCCTGGTTCATCCCCTGGTCCTCGCATGCCGTAGTCGGTATCTCGATACCCCGGCCCATACCTACTGCTGTAGACACCGGCATGGATCAGCAACACATACAAAAGTTGAGTGAATGTGAGGATTATTATGAATGCTTCCAGTATTCTCAGCCTCCATCCTCTCCACCCTCCTATGTTTATGTGCTTGCAAGCAAACCTGCAAATCAAATATCGTATTGTCTTATGCTCGTATCCGAATATATAAAACAAGATTCGAAACAAGGGGAATCAGAAGTTCACCCAAATGCTAGTGCAGTCAAGGCCCAAGCAATGAGTGCGGATGATCCAGCTGCAGCCAAACTATCACTTCTCCAGGATCTAATATGATGTCCTCCTGCAAACTTCGATACTATGCCAACCACAGCAGCCAAGATCGAAAATGTCAAGAAGAAACCCGTCGCTCCATTTCCACCCATACCTGCACGAACACGATGTTACCGATTCCGACATTTTCACCACCATTAACAGGGAATCAACGACTAAACTTACTTGGATGATGAGTCTGGCCATTGATATACCTATTGACACACCAACTAGCAAACCCCAACACGATGAAATACATAACCAAGTTGAGGAACAACAAAGGAGCTGCAACGTTTCTTCCCACACTCGCCATTTCTCTCTCTCCGACAAAAACACAGATGACGATGATTCTTATCTTGAACTTGTTGCTGTTATGGTAAGTGATGAGCTCGGCAATGGAGGGGGCTAATATAGAGGAAGATAATGGTGTGAAAGGGAAGGGTGGAATACATACGTGTAAATCAAACAGGCAATGCATGGCGGGGAACAGGAAACAGGTGGAAGGACACTTGTCGAAAATGGTGGTTATGTTTCCAAGGGAGGGGGGGGGGGGGGAGGATACTGAATCTGGAACCTTTAAGATCTTTGGAGACGGTGGCCGGTGGGTGGTGGAATATATATCCAGTTGTTGCAGAGAGAATAATATTAATTATCCCCATGAGTATATTAGTTTTGATCAATCGGCGACGGCTTTCAGGAATTGTTTTTACCTTATTTGTTATGTGTTAAAATAATATGTGATTGTGATAAGCTTGCGTCCAATGATAATACAGGGGAAAGAATTTAAACTCGAAGTTTGAGAACCGACGTAAAATTTTATGTTAAGGGTGTAAAATTTTATACATAATAAGTATAGAAATTTAAAATTTTTAGAGTGTGAAATTAGACCATCAATATACAATATAAATTTTTTTTATTAAAATATATGAAAATTTAAAATTTTAAAAGTATGACCGTTGCTCAGCATCCTCTCAGTCAATCTATGGTTGAGAAGAAAATTATATACTCGAAAAGTATTTTTTATAGACTGTAAAACGAATATGAATGGTACTTTACCATTCATACAAAAAAATGGTACTTTATATATATATAAATTGATTTCTTCCATATTTATTTTATAAAATTGTTTTTTACATATATTTGATCCTCCTGAGGTGGTCAACTTATATATTCACTATGGAGCTTTAATATTTATTTATGTTTATATATATTATATGTAATTAGGTTTTTAATATCTTAATTAATGACATAATTTTAATTCTTGTTTTCCGATGGATTGAATCAAATGAGCAAGATTGTACAAGTGAATTGGAAGCGATGTCAATTCTAAAGTTTACACCAATCAAGACAAATTTGCTTCTAAGAGATATAAGATTATGAGAAGCTATCTTGGTCATTGTCATTTCTCCATTATCCTCGAGAAAAAAATCATTATCGTTAAACTTTACTTTTATTTTTATTCTTTAAATTACGATTTTAAAGTATGATAAATTATGGTGATTTTGCTCGAAAACAATATTTCTTCTACATCAGAAAAAAATTAATTATAGACTTCTCTCAAGTTCATGTTACAAAAATTCATCTTGACAAGAATTTTCGTGGGAGGCATTCCCTGAAGTGAATGCAAACATGATGTTTATTCCATGCAATTATCAATGATGAGCATTTCCTGAAGTGAATGCAATCATAATGTTTATTTCATGCGATTATTGGATCTGTTTTATTCCCTGAAGTGAATGCAAACATGGTGTATCACTATTCCATTAGTGACATAATTTTGATATAATTCAAGTATATTGGTTGTACATCCCGTTCTGCGAGGCTACTAGTCTCAAAGGATGTTTTTAAAGGACCTTGTGAACTGATTTAATAATGCCGCGTACGAGGATTAAATCTCTGTTCTCTGTGATAATGATATGTTAATAAAAACATACTCCACTTTTCACGACAAATAATGTTGTCCTCAGACACAATATCGTGAAAAAAAAAATTAAAGGCCCACTGGCCCTACTCCATTCCCTAAAGTGAATGTGAGATTATATTATGGAAATAATAAAAGTCATATTAGAAGTTGTGGTAGTGGTCGAGGCTATGAATATATACATGAAAAATATGGTTATTTTAAGAATACTTCTATCCACTGGTAGTGAGGTTATAATGATGACAAGAGTGATAAAGATCATTCTAAGATCATTTTAAGAATACATCATTCCCTGAGTTAAAATTGCTACTATAATGTTTCTTACAGTCGTTTTTTCTCCATAGTCGTAATCAGCTTCATACTTAACGTGTCATGACATATGCTATATGATATATGATATTGCTATATGTTTTAGTATACGAATATGCTCTGTTTCTTTTGAAGACTTGTCCAATACTCAAATTCGCAAGGTATGCTTTATTGACTAGTCAGAAGGGAACTAAAAAGAAAGAGATTTTGGCATTGGACTCTGTAACTAGATCAATATTTAAATATAAATATCAACCTATTCGTAAATTTAAGTGTAGCTTGACGTAGAAAATTGGGAAAATATATGCACAACAAATTCAAGAGAAGAAAGTTAATATGTGTGTGCTAATAACTGATGTTAAAGGCAATGGTACTGGGTAG
The DNA here is from genome assembly GCA_030270665.1 of Hibiscus trionum. Taxonomy (NCBI): domain Eukaryota; kingdom Viridiplantae; phylum Streptophyta; class Magnoliopsida; order Malvales; family Malvaceae; genus Hibiscus; species Hibiscus trionum. Next base: position 77,649,652 of record BSYR01000010.1, on the reverse strand, counting down.
TGTTGAATAGTTTGGAAATAAAATGGTGCTAGTTACTTTGTTAAAATAATTGGGAGTTTTACAAGAATACATTTGATCGAAGTTAAAGGAATCTTGAGATTTGATACTTTAATATTGTGATTTATTTATTTATGTATTTTATTTTTTAATTTTCTATGAAGTATGGATTTTATTTATAATTTTTACATATATTTATAATTTTAATTTTTTATATGACGTACCCTTGCTGTCCATGTATCTTATAATTTTAAAAATAGCTGTTTCTCGTTCATGTCTCTGTATCCGTCCCTTATCCGTATTTGTGCAACATAGTGTATGACAATCTGGGTCAATTTTCTCACCTGCGATTGTTTGATGTTTTGAAATGGTGCATTTTTTTCGCTCCAAGGACGACTTCCAGATTTTGTTGCATTCCCAAGGTTCCGTACAACTTTAATGGCAGACCATCCGTTGAATCAAATTTAGGAAGGAGAAGATGAACACTTCAAATAAGGGATTAAATTGAAAAAAAAATTTGGCATACTTTATGTGCAATTCACCCTTTTTATTTAAGTCAGTTTATTTTTTAATAAAATCACATGTGGTGCGTTCTAATTGGCCTGTGAGATTTTCTAGTGGAAGTTAACGAATGGACCAACAAAGGTCACGATTTTTAGTTCAGGGGGCAAAACGTCCCAAAAAATACTTTAAGGGGCAATTCGATATTTTGTGTATACTTCAGGGGCCAAACGGGGCATTAGGCTATGTTTTTTATTAAATAGAGAAGTATTACATTCTCATATTGGGATTCGAATCCATACAATATGTGGCAATATGAGAATTTTTAGCCACTAGACCAATTAGTGGATCTCTTGTTAATAATATATTTGATTGAGTTTAACATCACGAGTTAAATGATATCAACTCAAGTAGGGGTGGGAATTGGGTGGGGAATATCCGAAAACCGTGGAGATCCGAATCGACGGGATGAAGAATAACCAAAACCTTCACCCACGAGGACGGGGACGGGAAAAGTTTTATCACCGAAGCTCAAATGGGGATGGGGACAGAGATTGCTATATCTGAACCATGAGGATAACCGAACCGTAACTGTATAAAAATTGTGGGATCTCCGGAAAATATCCACAAAGGATCCCTGATATTCTACAAAATTTTTAAAATATATAAAATTAACTCTCATTTATATGTATACCTACATATCTTATTATCAATATATTTGTGTCTTTTGTTTAAATCTTATTAAGTTTGAGTGACCTCTCTAGAAATTTATCATTTTTTGTTAATTGTATAATCTATTTATCTCTCTATTTATGTCGTTCATTTTACACAAAACCTTGTTCCCCTTCAACCATATGTTTAAGTGTATTAAGTATATGACATGTAAATTGAAACCAACCATATATTTTAGTTAGTAAAATAGTAAATTTTGTTTAACTTTTGGGGATGAGAATTCCCCGAAAAACATAGAGATCCGATGGGTATGGAGATGAGGACGAAAAATTCACCCGAAGCATGTAACGAGATTAACCAAAACATACCTGTAAGTGTTGAGGACGGAGTGCGAAATACAAAACCATCCCCAAACCGACCAATTTCCACCCTTAAACTCAAGAAAAGAAAGTGTATCGTAAAACAAAACAATATAATAAAAACTAATATCTATAACATATATATGAAATATTTGATTAAGTTAGTGTTACGAGTCAACTCGACCTCTACTCATATAGAAAAAGTGTGAAACCATTCTTAAATAATAATAATAATAATAATATTATTATTATTATTATGACGATGATGTTTTTATGTTTTCATATAAAAATAAAACTACTAAGAATTGAAAATTAATACGTCACTCTAATGGATTTAATACAAATTCCTCACCACTCCACATGTAATCAATTGTTTGAAATATTTTTTTCTATATACTAAGACTCTAAGAGTGTTTCGTTAAAAATTTCTCTAAACTTAAATGGAGGAAAAAAGTATATACCTTAAAGTGCGTTTAGTTCGCGAAAAAGATTATTATCATGAGTAATAATCTTTTCCAAACTTACATTCCCATGTTTGGTTTAGGAGATTTCTATTAGGAGATATTATTTTTTCCCAATAGTGGCTCTTTTCCCCTCAAATGGTAGTAATGTTATTCTCCTCATTTTATTAGGTATTACACAATTCCTTCTCCTTTAGACAATATTGCCCTTAAGATAATGAATTATGTTCAAGTTGATCCTTTAATACATTTTTAATTAGGTGACTAATTATTTATGGTGTAAATTTATTAAATATTATTTTAATATATAAATGATGTTGCATGTAACACCCCCTTCCCGGCCTGGTAGAGCACCGGGTCGGAGGGCGCTACCGGAAACGATGCGGAGATCGGAGACATAAATCCAAAGTTCAAAAATTATTTCGGATTATTTTACTAATCTCTTTTAAGACTTAACACTTAACTTATTAATCAACTTACTCAGATTGGGGTCAATTTTAAACTTTTTCAAACTTATGGACTAAATTGTAATTTTTACAAATTAGGGGTCCTTATCTGAAATTCGTGATATTATACTGAAATTAAACTTACTAATTATTAGCCTGTAAAATCTCATTACTAACGGAAGTCATTTACCTATCTGATTAGACGATACAATATTTTAGTGACCCTTTTGTAATTTGTCTAAAACTATTTTTTTATTCGAACTAACAAAGTATCTTAAACACTTAAAAATTTATACAAAACATAGGTAACATATACACAATAGTAGGCCCACAAGACTAGTATAATTACTTTAACTACTTTGCCACCATACTAGGAGTTCATAAGGACAAAACACATTACTCTTTAATTGTAGTGACTTGCCAACCTTCCAACTAATCCCGATCTCGATCTATTACTTTCTTTAACCTGAAATGTTATGCAATGAATGCATTAGACTTACATAGTCTAAGCGAGGTAGCCAATGATAATGAATGAACATGTTATGTCATGTAGCATGCTTCCAAAAATGATCATATGAAATAACATGGCATACTTTATATTCATAACAAAGCATAATATCATATCATGATCATAACATAGCATAACGTATCAAACACATAATATATTGGTACCATTGGATACGCGGATTCCCTGTACACCATATCATGTATCATAATTGAGCCGTAGCCCTGAGCCGTAGCTCTGAGCCGTAGCTCCATGTATCCCTTACACTTCCATCCTTTTATCTCCCACATATAGGCCGTAGCCCTGGACCGTAGTCCTCCCTTACATGTTGAGCTCGAATAACCCTATGGCATGCCAATTGTATCCAACGTCCATAAATACACACAAATTCACATAATCCATGATTTTCAGATCATATCAAATCAAATAGCAAGATGAGCCGTAGCTCCATATCAGATAATATTTCATATTATTTTCATATACATGTAGCATATTATAATCATTTTTAAGCATATCAAAATAATGCAGGGTACTTACCAGATGCAAATAAATTCATAATTAATGCAATAGGAAGGCACCGAGCCTACCCCTGACACGACTATACCCACATATCAGAACATAAAAAATATCGGAATGACACCGTGTCACCCGAGACAAATGCATCTACACTCACATATCAGAACATAAAATCAATAATCGGAATGACACCGAGTCACCCGAGACAAATGCATCCACACTCACATATCAGAACATAAAAAAAAACAATGATCGGAATGACACCGCGTCACCCGAGACAAATGCATCCACACTCACATAACAGAATATAAAAACAATGATCGGAATGACACCGCGTCACCCGAGACAAATGCATCTACACTCACCTTGATCCAAGCTTAGAGACATTTTCCTTATTCTCCAATTTTGTGGTTTCCTTCATTTCTACATTTTTTTCTAACCAAACATTAAAGAAATATATCATTTAGTACATTAGGCAGTTTGCATTGTCCTCAAAGAAATATTTATATAAAATGTTCTATAACTCAAAATCTGATTTCGTTTGTTTTAAACGAAACTAGACTGAATAATCTTTTAAACCATATAAATTATAACTTTTAATTCTTCTTATACAATTTATAATGAATTTCTAAAGTCGTTGTTGATGCAGATTTAGGGGCAAACTGTTACCCTATTTTCATGACCTTTACTTACTCAAAAATTCATATCTTTTTACTCACAACTCCAAATAAGGAGTTCTTTACCATTCTAGAAATCTTATAAACACACCTTTACAACCATGTATGGCACATAATTTTATCATTTCCCTATTAATACAGTTTATTACTTGAGCATAAGGCATTTTCAGAAACCTAATCTGTCTATGCTTAATTTGTGACTTTAGTGCATTTATAATCTATGTTTTACTACACTATTAATCTTGAGCTTTTAACCACATTTACATTCATCTTATAACATTATTTTGGTAATCCAGCAACCTCAAAAATAGGACATGTAAGTCCTCAATTTATCAATTTCTACAAAACAGTCCCCTTTTTATTCTTTAATAATTCTATATGTGATCCAAATGGATTTAACCTACCAATAGAGACTTAATTCAAGCTTGGCCATTTAATTTAATTCATTTCATGAATCCCCTGTTCTAATCATAAATTTTCAGAATTTTATTGGCATTATTTAAGCCCCTATAATTTTCGAATTTTACAATTTAGTACAGCAGATTCTAGATTCATTCAGTTTTAGTCCAGTAACTTCTAACAACAATTTAGAGACCTATACTTAACATTTTTGAGCAAATCATACCTCTATTTCATGTAAAATTTTGTCCTCTACAACTTTGTAGAAGAACACGTTTTCCAGAAATGACTCTAACATGCTCAAAAATGCAGTTTTCTACAGGACAGTTTATAAATCCGAATTTCTTTATTCTTTCTACCCTTATCTTTTACCAACCTTTAATTAATCCAATTTCATGCTTAATAAAAATACTAACATCAAATTAAAGGTAGTTGAGACTCTAATCTCAACTTTAATTTATTTCACTCACCTTGATAGACCGATACTTTATTTTTACTTCTTGGGCTTGACGGTTGTTCCGAATCTACCTCGTGTACCATGATAATTAATAAAAATCGATAAGACAGTATCGAATATATAAAAATATTAATCAAACTTGATACCGAAACTTAAACTAACTAGAGATTTGAGCTTACCCCGATGTTGGCAGAGATTCGATATTACTATATCGAAAATATCGAACCACCAAACTAATACTGAACCACCTAATTATTTTCCTGTCTTCCTTTCACTAATTCCTTCATTTCTTTGTGTATTCCTTGCAGAGTTTCCCCCCTCTATTTATACATAATTTGGTATTAATGGCTTTCCCACTACTAATGGTCCTTATTATTTCTACGTGGGGTGGGTGGCATGATTGGTTTCTTTATTGCCTTTTATAATGGCAATTTGCACATTGATTATTTTAAATGGCCTAGTGGCCTTATGTGGTCTTTGAGAATTGCCTTTAAACATTTTACCTACTCCACTTCCGGGTGACTCACGGCATTGACGTGGGTCCCACTTATATATTATTTTTAATAATAATAATAATAATAATAAACTATCATAAATTAATTCGAATACTATTTATTGGTTCAGATAAGATCGAATAAATTATTTAAAATATTCGGTCACTGGAACCTAATTTCGACTAGACCGGTTTTTGGGATGTGACAACTCTCCCCCCCTTAGAAAAGAATTCGTCCTCGAATTCTTACCTGTAGCTTCGGATTGTTCATCCGAGCACTCTTCGGGATCAGAATCTTCTAGAAATGAAGAATTCACCTTTCCTATATATTTTTTTTTTGCGACATTGTCCTTCATGTCGTCGTTGACAAAAATTGCACTTAAAAATTCTCATGTCTTGATTTCTTTTCAGACTTTATTAAATTTACTAACTTTCCGAGCTCTCTTCGCTACTTCCATAGCTTTGACTCTATTTACGAGATCTTGGAAATTTTTAATGTATAACGCTGTAAACATGGGTCGTAACTCATCGTTAAGCCCTACGATAAACATTTGACACTTATGTACTTATTATGGAATTCTTTCAAGAAAAATTCTCAACTTACGGTTTTCTCAGAGACGGTAAGGACAGTAGTCTCCCATCACTATAAGGCTTCAACGCAAGAGCGCATTCAAGCTTATGTTCATCCGAACATCTTATTTGCTTATCAAAAATCCTTAAAGTATTGTCTAACTAATACTCAGCTATTTTGGGATCATCTATGTCCCGACCAGTAAAGGTGTAAGCTCAGTATTGCAATAACTTATCGATTAGGGTTCGAAGAGGTTACGCAACAGGTGGCGTAGGTTGCATGACTTGACTAGCCTTTAACACATAAATTGCTGAAACATATCAGCCATGTTCTAATAACATTCTGCCTGAGCTGTAGGAGCTTCAGGCTCTACACTTCGAACAAGAGGGTTCTGAGAATTCAGAGGATTTCCTCCTTGCACCTACTCGCCATAAGTCGAGGAGATAGCAACAGACTCATTATTATAAGCTTCGTTAGTTCGAGACACATATCTATTTTATAAAAGAGATCGGATCAGTTGACAAGTCACAATACTTAACAGATTAACTCCTAGGTGGCAAAGTAACTTAACACACAATACAAACATACTTAAGTTTAGTCCAGAACCGACTAAACTCTAGCTCTGATACCACTAATGTAACACCCCCTTCCCGGCCTGGTAGAGCACCGGGTCGGAGGGCGCTACCGGAAACGATGCGGAGATCGGAGACATAAATCCAAAGTTCAAAAATTATTTCGGATTATTTTACTAATCTCTTTTAAGACTTAACACTTAACTTATTAATCAACTTACTCAGATTGGGGTCAATTTTAAACTTTTTCAAACTTATGGACTAAATTGTAATTTTTACAAATTAGGGGTCCTTATCTGAAATTCGTGATATTATACTGAAATTAAACTTACTAATTATTAGCCTGTAAAATCTCATTACTAACGGAAGTCATTTACCTATCTGATTAGACGATACAATATTTTAGTGACCCTTTTGTAATTTGTCTAAAACTATTTTTTTATTCGAACTAACAAAGTATCTTAAACACTTAAAAATTTATACAAAACATAGGTAACATATACACAATAGTAGGCCCACAAGACTAGTATAATTACTTTAACTACTTTGCCACCATACTAGGAGTTCATAAGGACAAAACACATTACTCTTTAATTGTAGTGACTTGCCAACCTTCCAACTAATCCCGATCTCGATCTATTACTTTCTTTAACCTGAAATGTTATGCAATGAATGCATTAGACTTACATAGTCTAAGCGAGGTAGCCAATGATAATGAATGAACATGTTATGTCATGTAGCATGCTTCCAAAAATGATCATATGAAATAACATGGCATACTTTATATTCATAACAAAGCATAATATCATATCATGATCATAACATAGCATAACGTATCAAACACATAATATATTGGTACCATTGGATACGCGGATTCCCTGTACACCATATCATGTATCATAATTGAGCCGTAGCCCTGAGCCGTAGCTCCATGTATCCCTTACACTTCCATCCTTTTATCTCCCACATATAGGCCGTAGCCCTGGACCGTAGTCCTCCCTTACATGTTGAGCTCGAATAACCCTATGGCATGCCAATTGTATCCAACGTCCATAAATACACACAAATTCACATAATCCATGATTTTCAGATCATATCAAATCAAATAGCAAGATGAGCCGTAGCTCCATATCAGATAATATTTCATATTATTTTCATATACATGTAGCATATTATAATCATTTTTAAGCATATCAAAATAATGCAGGGTACTTACCAGATGCAAATAAATTCATAATTAATGCAATAGGAAGGCACCGAGCCTACCCCTGACACGACTATACCCACATATCAGAACATAAAAAATATCGGAATGACACCGTGTCACCCGAGACAAATGCATCTACACTCACATATCAGAACATAAAATCAATAATCGGAATGACACCGAGTCACCCGAGACAAATGCATCCACACTCACATATCAGAACATAAAAAAAAACAATGATCGGAATGACACCGCGTCACCCGAGACAAATGCATCCACACTCACATAACAGAATATAAAAACAATGATCGGAATGACACCGCGTCACCCGAGACAAATGCATCTACACTCACCTTGATCCAAGCTTAGAGACATTTTCCTTATTCTCCAATTTTGTGGTTTCCTTCATTTCTACATTTTTTTCTAACCAAACATTAAAGAAATATATCATTTAGTACATTAGGCAGTTTGCATTGTCCTCAAAGAAATATTTATATAAAATGTTCTATAACTCAAAATCTGATTTCGTTTGTTTTAAACGAAACTAGACTGAATAATCTTTTAAACCATATAAATTATAACTTTTAATTCTTCTTATACAATTTATAATGAATTTCTAAAGTCGTTGTTGATGCAGATTTAGGGGCAAACTGTTACCCTATTTTCATGACCTTTACTTACTCAAAAATTCATATCTTTTTACTCACAACTCCAAATAAGGAGTTCTTTACCATTCTAGAAATCTTATAAACACACCTTTACAACCATGTATGGCACATAATTTTATCATTTCCCTATTAATACAGTTTATTACTTGAGCATAAGGCATTTTCAGAAACCTAATCTGTCTATGCTTAATTTGTGACTTTAGTGCATTTATAATCTATGTTTTACTACACTATTAATCTTGAGCTTTTAACCACATTTACATTCATCTTATAACATTATTTTGGTAATCCAGCAACCTCAAAAATAGGACATGTAAGTCCTCAATTTATCAATTTCTACAAAACAGTCCCCTTTTTATTCTTTAATAATTCTATATGTGATCCAAATGGATTTAACCTACCAATAGAGACTTAATTCAAGCTTGGCCATTTAATTTAATTCATTTCATGAATCCCCTGTTCTAATCATAAATTTTCAGAATTTTATTGGCATTATTTAAGCCCCTATAATTTTCGAATTTTACAATTTAGTACAGCAGATTCTAGATTCATTCAGTTTTAGTCCAGTAACTTCTAACAACAATTTAGAGACCTATACTTAACATTTTTGAGCAAATCATACCTCTATTTCATGTAAAATTTTGTCCTCTACAACTTTGTAGAAGAACACGTTTTCCAGAAATGACTCTAACATGCTCAAAAATGCAGTTTTCTACAGGACAGTTTATAAATCCGAATTTCTTTATTCTTTCTACCCTTATCTTTTACCAACCTTTAATTAATCCAATTTCATGCTTAATAAAAATACTAACATCAAATTAAAGGTAGTTGAGACTCTAATCTCAACTTTAATTTATTTCACTCACCTTGATAGACCGATACTTTATTTTTACTTCTTGGGCTTGACGGTTGTTCCGAATCTACCTCGTGTACCATGATAATTAATAAAAATCGATAAGACAGTATCGAATATATAAAAATATTAATCAAACTTGATACCGAAACTTAAACTAACTAGAGATTTGAGCTTACCCCGATGTTGGCAGAGATTCGATATTACTATATCGAAAATATCGAACCACCAAACTAATACTGAACCACCTAATTATTTTCCTGTCTTCCTTTCACTAATTCCTTCATTTCTTCGTGTATTCCTTGCAGAGTTTCCCCCCTCTATTTATACATAATTTGGTATTAATGGCTTTCCCACTACTAATGGTCCTTATTATTTCTACGTGGGGTGGGTGGCATGATTGGTTTCTTTATTGCCTTTTATAATGGCAATTTGCACATTGATTATTTTAAATGGCCTAGTGGCCTTATGTGGTCTTTGAGAATTGCCTTTAAACATTTTACCTACTCCACTTCCGGGTGACTCACGGCATTGACGTGGGTCCCACTTATATATTATTTTTAATAATAATAATAATAATAATAATAAACTATCATAAATTAATTCGAATACTATTTATTGGTTCAGATAAGATCGAATAAATTATTTAAAATATTCGGTCACTGGAACCTAATTTCGACTAGACCGGTTTTTGGGATGTGACATTGCATATATTTAAATAATATAATATTTAATATATTTTATTAATATTGTATTTATGACGTTTCTAGGGTTATAGGATGAGATTGCATGTTGCTTGAGAGTGAATGTGTTACAAGTTGATGTTATTAATTTTATTATTTGATTTATAAGATATTTTTCATCTTAAAAAATTAGTAAGTTAATTTATTTTTACCATATTTTACCACTTTTAGATTTGTTTTATTGTTAATTTTAATTTTTTTTGGTTATATGCATGTCCGTCTTACGGTCCATGTTCAGGGTGCGAGGCTGGCTCTCCCAACAATATCATCTCCAAGGTTCGAACTCACATCCTCTCCTTAGGAGTGCAATGTGCCTTAGCAATGCACCTAACACTTGTTGGTTATTATTTTAATTTATTTGATAAATGGTCAAAACTAATAAAAAATAAAAATTTTAAACATATTAAACATTTAGTATTTTACTGTTCAAAAATAACTAAAAAGAGAATAATGGTATAATATATATAAATATAAAACATTTTTAAAAAAATTTAATGTGGACGGAGCGAGGAATGGTTCAGATGGAGCTGCATCGTGTGGAGGGGTTGTCCGTGATTCTCAAGGTAATTGGATTACGAGCTTTACGAAATTCATTGGCAAGTGCTCGGTGTTTGACGCTGAACTTTGGGCAGTGTTTGAGGGTCTCAAATGTGCTTTGGGGGTTAATGGGGTGAGTATCGTGGTGGAGACGGATAATTTGGATGTGTTTCATACGTTATCCGGCTTATCGCATTGCTCGCGGTCTTCTTCTTTGATTGATTCTATTCGGAGTCTTGTGGTGCTTCATGGAAGGGTGGAGTTTAGTCACGTTTGTCGGGATGCTAATAGCGTGGCGGACGCGATGGCGAAATTGGCGGACAAGTCAAGCTTTGAGGCTTATGTTTTTAACAATGCTCCGTTTGAGGTGTTTGATCTCTTGAGGGACGATTGTCCCTAAAGTGTTTCGTTTCTTTCGTTGTTATGATTTTGTTCGGATTGCACATAGGTACTCTTTTCCCTCATTAGGTTAGGAGGGTTTTTAATGAGGCTTATGTCGATCTTTCCTCATTATTTATCAAAAAAAAAATTAATATATTAATTATATTATAAATATATATTTTTTTTGCAAATTTATATATAATGTAACGAAAAAAGTTTTATAAGTTTTTATGCAAACATTTTTAATTTAATAATTGAAAGTTTAACTTGTTAAGAAAGAAAATATATGATAAGGACAAGTTGGTAAATTTTGCTTCCAATTAATTTTATATTCCTCTAATCAAACACTGTAATCTTATATTCCTACCAAATAAACCAAACAATGTAATGTAACATTCCAAGTAATGTGTCAAGTAATGTTACATTCCGGTAATTCTATTCCCAGGGTAATGTTACATTCTGGTAATTCTATTCCCAGGGGTAATCTTACATTCCGTGAACCAAACGCCACCTTAATATCACAAACTCCGCAAAAAAAAAATGAAAACCAAATAAGCTACCAAAACACAGTAGCTGTAACACCCAAAAAATTTACTAACTTTAATTCTAGGATTGTCCCTTTTGTAGATAGGTTACTATGTCACCCCGTATGAGCTCTAGATTAGCGATCGGCCGTGGCCGTGGCTGAGGCTGTGGTCGTGGTTGAAGTCGTACCACTGCTGTAGAGAGTGGCGTTACGCCCCCTGTGAATCTACTACAGAATCATGATGATAATCATGATGATTATGTAGAGGAGCGGCATGTGAATCAGACTGGAGTACATTAGACTGGTGGTAAGGATCCACATGTTCAGCAGACTCAGAATGATGGTCTACATGATTCGAAGGATAATGAGACTGATGGCTTAGATACTGCTACAATGTATAGGGAGTTTCTTCGTTACCTCCGCTAGTCTGAGGGTGTTAGAAGGCCTATATCTATCGAGTTCTTAGCTGTCGAGATGACTATGTCTGATGGGAAGACTAGTACAAATCTGGCTAACTAATTATTGGCTGAATAAGCTTTAGGGGTTGTTTGTTGAGATGGATTATCCTACCGACCAGAAGCTTAGGGCTGCGGAATCACCGTTGCAGGGTGAAGCCCGTAATTGATGGGAGGCTGAGGAACATGTTATTCCAGCTAGTGAGATCTCTTAAGACCATTTTCGACAGGTATTTCGTGACCATTACGTTGGGGTAGAGTATTCAGCAAAGTGCCGGGATGATTCCATAAATTTGAAGCAAAATGACATGTCCGTGAATGATTATGAGATAGAGTTCATGAGGTTGATTCAGTATGTCCCCGGATTAGTGATCATAGAGAAATAAAAATGTTACTGGTTCTTGAAGGGGTTGCGTCCATCGATTAAGATGGGTGTCACTTTACATATGGACAAAGAGTATAAGGAGATTACTCAACGAGCTAGGACTGTTGAGCGGAATGAGGCAGAGATGAAGCAACAAGAATCTCAGGGTACCGATCGAGGTAGGAAGCAACCGACCACATCAGTTCAGCATAGCCAGTGGGATCAGTCTGTGAAGAGGGCTAGGGAAGAGTTTGATTATCAGAATCGTCAAAATGAGGGACCCATAATATTGACAATTTCGACTGCTTGTGTTGGTGGCTCAACTGGTTCTCGCTCTTTACGTATTTGTTCTTATTGCAATAAAAAACATAGTGGAGAATGTAGAAAAAGACATGGGGCATGTTTCAGATGTGGTTCATTTCTTCAGTGATTGTCCAAGTCTAGATACAGCTTCATTTGTGCAACGGCAGCCTCATAAATCAGTTCAGACATCTAGTGGGGATAAAGGGCGTGGTAGACATTCTTCTTCAGGTACAGTTAATAAAGGTAGACTTGTTCAGAGTAATAGATCAACTAGATATGAGGTTGGACAGTTGGGCCTGGTTTATACAACCAAAGCTCATAAAGGTTATGATGAAGAGCCAGAGAACATAGTAGGTACAATTATAATGTTTTAGTTTTTCTTTTTATGTTGAAGGATGAGGAATTCAAAACGCAAAATTTTAAGTTGTGACAATTAATTTTTGGGATCTATCGCAAAGTCTAAATATTTCGATGACGGAATTTCTTTTAAGGGTGAGAGAGTTGTAACACCCCAAAAATTATGCCCAAATTATAAATCTTAGATTCGAAATTTCCCTAATTTAGAAACTTAATTTTATATTCCCTAGTTTTTAGAAACCCTAACATTTAAGAATTTTAGATTTAAAACCCTAATTTAGTTTGGGAAACTTATTTGTGCTTTAATATGAAATTGGTGACTTAATAGAGTTGAAATAAAAAATCGAAGGTCGTTATGCAAGGCGGGCTAAACTTCAAGTCTTGTGTTAACTCTAAAATAGCTTGAACCCTTACTTAGTAATTTACCCATTAAATTTGGTATTTAATACCCTTCAATAGCCTAAAACACATTCCATTTGTGAATTCGATAACAACGGTCGCACGTCCCCTCTCCCTCTCGCATCATTTTTTATTCTTTTTATTTCAATCGAACTTTGATGAGACTTTAGCATCACACAACTTTAATTTTTGAAGGATTAGCACCCCACAGCGCTCAAAAATTAGTACCTAGCCGATTAAGAAACGTTTTAATGTCTGAATTTGTAAGTTTGTATAAAATTCAACTTATTGTCCATTTATGAATATGATTTCATTTTAACGGCCCTACCATCCAGAGAGTAAACACTAAGCACCGCCAACATTTCTGATGCTAACCCGTTACCTCCTTTTGGTAAGACACCACATTAATTATGTTTCATTTTTTAAGAAAACAATAAAAAAACAATTAATGTGTTGTAAATTTTATTTGTTCTATGTTAGTGATTATTAACCTAAAGAATTGTCTAAATAATGTTTACCTCTTGAGGTTCAAACGTAGCTAAGTGTGTATTATTAATTTTTGATGTGAGAAGATTTTTTTTATTTTTTTAACTATAGAGCTCTAACTAAGGCTTGTAAGAACCTAATCCTAAGGGTTTTACCTAAACTAAAAATTAAATAAGTCAGACAATTAAAGATTTAAAAAGAACTAAATTAGCGAGATATCTATAAAAGAGATAACTAAATTTACAAAATTAAATAAAATAACAAAATGGAAAAAATTAAAAATAAATTAAAATTTTGTGAAAAGTTTTAGATAATAACCAATGATACAAAAGATTTGAATTAAGACGTTAGGTCCGCTCTTATTTTAAAGGGTAAACTACATAAATGACCACCATATTATTACAAAAGTCGCGATTTGACCACCTTACTTTTTTTTCGAAGCAATTAAACCATCATACTATTAAATTGAGTGCAATTTGACCACCAGCTGTTAGAGATTAACGGCAGGGTGACGTGGCGTTAAAAAAATAAGGGTATAATTACACATTTGATCCTTACTATTTACACATTCTTTCAATTTAGTCTTAATTTTAATTTAATAAAATAAATTAATTATTTAATTAGTGATGACACTTGTCACCACCTAATTAAAGGAAGAAAATGGAAAAAATTCACAAATGCAATTAAGAAGGGTTGAACCTGCGTCTCCCAGCAACAAAAATTATTGGTTTACCACCACCCCAAATGATGTACTGTGATATAGTTACTGCAATATATTATATGTAAATGAACTTGAGAAAGCATTCCTCATCGACTACCAAGGGGAAACGTGCGTTTTTCTTCTTGCAGGGTTTATTTCCAATCCTCAGCTGGGGAAGGACTTACAAAGCTGCCATGTTTAAAAATGATTTAATGGCGGGTTTAACACTTGCAAATCTTAGCATTCTTCATGTACATATTTGTCTGTTTTGATTCTGTGTTAATCTCTGCTTTCTCATGACTCACTGAGTCATTGTACCCCATTTTTTTTCTTCTGCAGAGTATTAGATATGCTAATTTAGCGAAACTTGATCCGCAATATGGCCTTTGTAAGTTGCTTAATGCTTGAAGTTTTCATAAAAAAAATGTTGGCATCTTGTTCTTCGGTTAATATTTGATACAGTTTTATTTTGGGGTTTGTATAATCCAGATACAAGCATCGTCCCACCTTTTATTTATGCGTTAATGGGGAGCTCAAGAGACATAGCTATTGGACCAGTTGCGGTGGTTTCCATGCTGATATCTGCCATGGTTCCTAGCCTGGTGAATCCTGCGATTGACCTCATTGCGTATACAAGTCTAGTGTTCACTGTGACATTCTTTGCTAGAACTTTCCAAGCCATATTTGGATTGTTTAGGTAGTAAAACCTTTCCATCTTTTTATTTTAAATGATCAGTATACATGTTCTTCTTTGAAAACAATTTGCAATTTCACAGATTGGGGTTCTTGGTGGATTTTCTTTCACATGCTGCAATTGTTGGATTCATGGTGGGTGCAGCCATTGTCATAGGCCTTCAACAACTGAAGGGACTATTTGGACTGAGCCACTTCACCACCAAGACTGATGTCATATCAGTTTTGACCTCGGTTTCTAAATCAGTTCCACATGAAATAAGTTTCCAAATCAGTTCCATCGGTTCAGTATATCTGTATATGTTTCCCCCAAATCAGTTCCATCGTCATTAGCAACCGTTTCTGGGGATTTGGAGAAGCTCAAGGCAATGAAAAATGTTGTTGATGATGATTGAGTTTATCAATTTTTAATGTTCATTTATATATAATATATTGCAAGAATTATATTACAATATAGCATTTGGTGTGGTAGTAAGCCAACACTCTTTGTTGCTGGTAGATGCAGGTTCAACCCCCCTTAATTGCATTTATGATTATTTTCATTTTCTTTCTTTATTTTATTAAATTAAAATTAGGACTAAATTGAAAGAATGTGTAAATAGTAAGGACCAAATGTGTAATTATACCCTTATTTTTTAACTGCCATGTCACCTTGCCGTTAACCTCTAACGGCTGGTGGTCAAATTGCACCCAATTTAATAGTATGATGGTTTAAATGCTTCGAAAAAAAGTAAGGTGATCAAATCGCGACTTTTACAATAGTATGGTGGTCATTTATGTAATTTACCCTATTTTAAAATATGAGTACAAGCCTAAAAAACATCATATTTCAACTTTTATTTTAAAACAAAGATCAAAACACCCTATTTTAAAAGTTCATTGAATATTCATGTGAAAAAAACGCAAGGGTGGTGAACCACCAGCACCGGCCGCCGCCTCCAGCGGTGGTGTACCAAAAGTTTCCCTTTTTTTGTGTTCGATTGAAATGTTCGAATAAAAATCTTTAAAACTCAAAGAAATGTTAGAATTACTTCCAACTTCAATTATATTCGAAATAAAATAGGAACAAGTTACCAAGATGAAGAAATTTTCTTCTTGTATTTCCACCAGAACTTCAATACAACTTTGAGTTTCTAGGAATTTTGGATACAATGTAAGAGTGATTAATGGTGAGAAAATTCAGTGTCTTACAAGTGATGGGAAGGGGGTTTATCTAGCATTTTTCACTACCTAAAATACTAAAAATTAGAATATTAAAACCCCTAAATATTGCCCCAAATTATTGATTTGATTCAGCTTCCCTTTTGACCTTTTCTAATTGATTCTTGCTTGATTTTGCTTTAACTGCTTCCTTCTTTGATTCGATTTTGACTAACTTTCCCTTTTGAATTGCTTGAATTTTGGGTTGGTATATTTTCTCCATTTTTTTGCTTTTGACCGATCCTCCTTACCCATTTTGATTCTGACTTGAGCTAAAAATCAGTGACAACACTTCAACTCATCCAACACATCATCTACACACTTGTATTTAGCTCGCAAGAATTTAACCCATAATCGATCTTTATTTGCATCAATTGAAAGGCAAGTTTCATTAAAAACGCATGATTTTGCTTCTCCAAATCCCAAAATCCCAAACCACCTTGAGCAATCGGCCGCCTAACATCGGTCCATCTAACTTGGTGCACTCCACGCCCCTCCTTATTTATCCCCCAGATAAACTTACGGATGTGACTCTCTATTTCATCACAAATTTTTTTGGGCAAAATAGATGATTACATGATATAAATTAGAATAGCCGTCAAAATTGTTTTACCAAGCGTAACCCTTCCGGCAAGCGTTAAGGTCTTCGCCTTCCACCTAAAGAGCATATCTCGTACCATCTGAACTAAATATTTATAGGTACTAGATGTTATCTTATCATGGGTTAATGAAACTCCTAAATATTTACATAATTATTCACTTTCATGAACCCAAATCTACTACTATTCTGCGCCTTACAATCAAATGATACGTTTTTAGAAAAATATACCGTAGTCTTTGTAACACTAACTTTATGTCCCGAAGCAAGGCAAAACTTGTTAAGAACTGATCGGATTACTCCAGTCTGATTCATAGTAGCTTTAGCAAAAAGTAATATATCGTCTACAAAGAAGAGGTGTGATATACCAACGCTCAACTTAGACGTTCGAAATGGCTTCCATTCACCTCATGCAATTGCAATCTAAATTGCCTGAGTGAGACGTTTCATACACAAAACAAACAAGTAGGGTGATAGGGGGTCCCCTTACCTAATACCACACGAAGGTGAGAATGCGTCAGTCAGAAGGTCGTTCCATAAAATTTGAATGCTCACAGAAGTCACACAACACATAATAACACGATGAAATTTCTCATGAATGCCTAAATCCCCTCGCGTGTAACAAAAGTTAACATATTTAAAATGTTATACTAATAATTTATTAAAAAAAATTCATTTGTCAACCCAAACTTTCTATTCATACTAGGGGTGTTCATGGTAGGTTAACCGTACCGTTTAGCTTAAACGGTTGGTTAACCGTTATAGCGGTTATTATTCGTAATTTAATCGTTACTAACCGTTAAGAAAAGGTTAATCGTTAATTTTTTAAATGGTTAACCATTATAGTGGGTAACCGTTAAGGAATGGATCAATTACAGGTTAACCTGTAACCCATTACGATTTTCTTTTCAAATGTTCATTATTTCTTTTTTAGAATAATAAATATATCTCTCCGATAAATATTGTATTATTTTTTTTAAATTAACTTAAATAGAGAAATTTTAAACACAAACTTTATACCTAGTTAAAATAAAGTACCTATAGGTTAACCATTAACCCGTCTTTTTTAGCGGTTCGGTTAACCGAAACCGTTTAACCTTAACAGTTAGGTTAATTAACCTATAAAATGAACGGTTATACCGATTAACGGTTACGGTTTATTTTGCACACCCCTAATTCATACTTCTCCTTAAAGAAAGTACATATTTTTTTTTTCATTATCATATTTTTTCATCCTTTTCTCTTTCATGAGTTAAGTGACATTTCAATAGAAATATATACATAAAATTAAATAATATATGTTAAAATTTTATATTAATAGTCAACAATATCTAGAGCAAGTGGCTCTCACTTGACACCAAATCAAGAGGAGTCAATTTTATTATATCCTATGAAAAAGTATATATTAACTCCTTAAAAAATTTATTTACCTCATTGAAAATATCACACTCTAATAAATCAAGTGGGGTCAAATGACCACCAGTTTTATATGTGGCTCGACAATTGACCTTCCCCTGCCCTAGGTTCTGGATTCTAGACCTATTAGAAGAAAAAATTTCTCTCCCCCTCCCCTAGGTGAAAATTGTTCAAATATTTTTTATATTAATAGAGCAAACACATTTGACTGGTTGACCAAGTTGCTCATCTTTGTTCCTTTGTATTTTCTTAGGTCATGGGTTCTAGACCCACTAGAAATACCCTTCTTCCCCTAGAGTCTCCCCTACCCCTTTCCTCTAGGTAGAGTCAAGACCAGAATTAGGATTTGTCAAAAAAATGTTATATTAATAAAATCGATTTTAATATATATATACATATATATATATATATATATATTCATTTATTACCACTATATTTTTCTTTTTATTTTTCAAAAATTATACTTGCAATTTGTCAACTACCTTATTTTTCTCGATTTAGTTATTTTACTCTCTTTCGTTTAATTAATTTAAATTGTTTGATAATTTTATTTATACTAGTAATAATGTATGCGACTAAGTTTAATATCACAAGTTAAATAGCACAATCATATAACAGAAAGTATATTAACACCCAAAAAATATTTTCGGTG
This sequence comes from Hibiscus trionum, assembly GCA_030270665.1. Lineage (NCBI taxonomy): Eukaryota > Viridiplantae > Streptophyta > Magnoliopsida > Malvales > Malvaceae > Hibiscus > Hibiscus trionum. The sequence continues at coordinate 77,630,488 of BSYR01000010.1, read as the reverse complement.
ATAGAGTGTCACGCTTTATCTATATAATTCGAATTCGAATAACTTACTTTACATATGTGCGTGAATTTATCTAACTTTAAAATAATCACATGTTGCCTTGTACTTTAAAAAAGTATATTGAAACATAGATCTAAAAGGTTATATTAGTAACTTGATTGAACTTTTTTTTACTTAATTGAATTAATGAGTAGCTTTAGGGTTTTTACATGCAATTAAATATGTGATTACTTAACATATATTTGAGCTTCTGAGTTGAAGTCGAGAAGTTTTGTTTGTTTATGTTTTAGAGATAAGAATGGAGTGACCAACGATATAACAAAGATTGCAAGACGAGAACCTTGAAAAAATATAGTCTTTTATAATCTCTAAATATGATTTTATCGCTTTTATATTCTGATTGTACACACCAAAGATTAGTGCGACGTTTTTTTTGATTAATTTTAATTCTCATTTCATCAAAATATATATATATATATATATATTATATAATTTTAAAATTAAATCGTAATTCGAGAACGTGTAATATAATTAGTTCAAATGTTACATCATGTTTGATTGAAACAAGAAAAAAGAAAAGTTGAGTAAAGGACCTATATTATTTTTTATTTCAATAAGAGAAAGTAAGGGTAATTGAGTATTTTCAAACATTTTTTAAGGGTTAACTATTGGGATAGTCACTTATGTTTTCACTTAGTACAGAGTTGGTCACCGATTTTAAAAAACGACCAGTAAGGTCACTTACGTTTTCGATTTGTAAACTTTTGGTCACTGAGACGTTTGTTGCTGTTAAAATTAAACGGGAGGTTGATCTAGCACAATAAAAAAAATGATAAATTACCTAGATATCCCTAAACTATTATTTCACTCCTATTTTGACCATCAAAATAGAAACAATTTATATAATTACACATGTAATCCTTCATATTTACTTTTTTATTTCTTCTCCTCTCCACTATCTTTCATATTGTTCTTCATCTAACTTATACCTCACTTTCTACTCTATTAATCCCATTAAAGTGTTTATTTTTTCTTTTCAAAGATTCTTACAATTAAACTGAATCCCTAATTTCATTTCACAAATCTACAGCTTTTCAAAGATTCTTGCATATGTTATAACAACTAAACAAACACAAGCACCGAGTGCTATTAGCAAAAATCGAGTCACAATTGTATTGACAAATTCCCCTGTATGTTTTTATGTAACAATATGTTAACGTGAACACTCAAAATTCGCACTCGTAAGCCTTCATAGTCGGGTATAGTTTTACATAAGTTGAAAAGAATCCTGCAATGTATGGCATGTCAGAAAAAAAACTTAATAGTACCTCGTAAAGAAACTACTAACTAATAGCATAATACATGATCATGACCACAAAATTGAACTTATTATAAAGATGCTAATAACAATGACAAGTTCTTCCCATTCTCCAGCCAACTACAACAATTCTGCCATAGCGAGAGCAAGCCCTCCGGCCGTTAATGTATACAGTCCATAGTTAAATCTTTTGCTAAGAGTTGCTCCTGCAGAAAGAAAAGGCGGCCATTAAAGTTGTCAAGAAAGAAAAACTCTATTTTCTTTTATTCTAAAATCAAAACCCCTTAACAAGCAAAAAGCTTTTCCATCCTTAAAACCTGAATAGGAAGAATGAACAAACTTACTAACAAGAAAGTAAAATGCCTAAATGAATCTTGGCTGCTCAAACATACATGATTACTTGATCGATAAACTAATAAGATATTATTCGATACAGTAAACATGACTTCATTTACTTTAGCAGTTTATATTTTTGTAACAAAACTATAACATTATGGGCATGCAAAATTCAAGAACAACCCAAACACACATAATTACTACATGAATGACTCATATAGACTTGTATAAGTACACATTTGAACATAAAACTAAAGATGAAAAAACGAAACAAGATCAACTCTGCTAAGAACCAAATTTCTTGTGGGAGGTACTAACTACTAAGCACTAACACAATAAAAATTGAGCTTTTTTGTTTTGAGAAGCAAAAGAACAAATAGTACACCAACAGTAAAAAATACTAATACACGATTTTATTATATATATATATATATATATAAATTCAGTGAGCAAAAATAACCAAAGAGATTATACAATATGAAATACGAATAGTTCATCAAATTTCATACATATACTAAACTCAAAGACGACGACAACAGTGAGAATAGTCCACACGGAGTGGTCACTGGGTTCCTTGATGGGTTCTTTCAAGAAAATAAGCAATGAAAGTTAGGGATGGGTTAGATGAAGAAGAATATGAAAGATGGTGAAGAGGAGAAGAAATAAAAATAATGTAAATAAGAAGGATTAAATGTGTAATTATACAAATTATTTTTTATTTCGGTGGTCAAAATAAGATTGAAGTAATAGTTTAGGGACTATTTAGGTAATTTACCATTCTTTCATACCAGTCTCCCGTTAAAGTTAACGACAACAAACGGCTGAGTGACCAAAAATTTATACCCCGAAAACGTAAGTGACCTTATTAGTCGTTTTTGAAAATCGGTGACCAACTATGTATTGGGGGAAACATAAGTGACCATTCCAGTAGTTAACCCATTTTTAAATATAGCTAACCCAAATGTTACTTAAATATAATTTTATTTATAATTTAGTGACTCAAATATAACCTTTAATAATTGGGTAACTTAAATATAATTTTATCCATAATTGAGTGATTCAAGTATACTTTTTAAAACAATTAATAAAAAATAATAATTTTTTAGTTCAATTTATTTATTTACAATTGTTTAAAAAATTAAGCGATTCAAATGTAATATTTAATAATTTAGTAACTCAATTATAATCTTTCTCATAATTAAGTGAGTCAAATGTAGTAATTAATAAAAAGAATTAGTTAAACTTCCTATTGTTTATACTATAATTTATTACATTTATGATGTCAAAATTTAAACGGCTAATCTTACTTAAAAGATATAACGCATCATCCTCCCAAAATTGAATTTCTTGTTTGTCTCTCCCCCCGGCCACCACCACATATTCTGCCATGGAAACACCTTGAGAAACCCTAACTAAATCCCCTTCAGGCTTTAACGTTCCTTTTTAAAGCCCAACTAACTGCTAAATGGGTTCTTTTGTGCCTTTCCAAGACCTCAATCTCTGCCCAGAACCACCGCAAACCGCCACCATCCCCACCTCCTCCGCCGTGAACTCCTCATCCACCTCCACCACCTTCAATTTCTTAACTCCCAAGATTGAACCCAAACAAGAGCCTTTCGACGAGCCAACACCAACGCAGACTACTCACCAACAAGAAAACTTCCTCTTTTCCGTTTCCAATTCTACCCCTGATTTCATTCATAATCCCGAAACTACCCCTCCGTCCAATGTTTCCTCCTCCACCGATGACCAAAACGCCCTTTACTCCGAATACTTCCGTATCTCCGAGCTGTTCCGCTCTGCTTTCGCCAAAAGGTTACAAAAATACGGCGACGTTGAGGTACTTGACCCGGATTCTCGGGCCATCGTACCCGTACCCGATCAATCTCAACTAACCTCCGAAACCAGCCCAACCGACAGCTCCAACCCCGAACGAGCTTTATCGGTCTTCGTTTCACGTAAGAAGGCCGTAAGATCCAACGAGCTGGTTCGGGTTACAAATTTAGGACTCGAAGACCAGAGGCATTTCCGGGACCTTGTCCGAAGAACCCGAATGATTTACGACGCCCTCCGCATTTTAGCCATTTCGGAGGAAGAGAAGAGAACAGGAGCGGGACACGGTCGACGGGCTCGCGGCGATTTGAAAGCGGCTGGGGTCATGAGGGAACGGGAACTGTGGTTAAATCGGGATAAAAGAATAGTGGGTGCACTCCCGGGTATTGAAATCGGTGACATATTCTTCTTCAGAATGGAGCTTTGTGTGGTGGGTTTACATGGGCAAATTCAAGCTGGGATTGATACCTTGCCGGCGAGCCAAAGCACGAGTGGAGAGCCAATAGCCACCAGCATTATTATTTCCGGTGGGTACGAGGATGATGAAGATTCAGGCGACGCAATAATCTATACCGGTCAAGGTGGACAAGATAAGTTTGGGAAGCAATGTATGCATCAGAAGCTTGAAGGAGGGAATTTGGCACTAGAAAGGAGTATGCATTACGGGATTGAGGTAAGAGTGATTAGAGGGCTTAAATATGAGAATAAAGTTTCGTCTAAAGTTTATGTTTATGATGGTTTATATAAGATTCTCGATTGCTGGTTTGATGTGGGGAAGTCGGGTTTTGGGGTTTATAAGTTTAGGCTGTCGAGAATTGAGGGACAACCTGAGATGGGTAGTTCGATAATGAGGTTTGCTGAGAGTCTTAGGACTAGGCCTTTGTCCGCTAGGCCAACGGGGTATTTGACTCTTGACATTTCCATGAAAAAAGAGCGAGTTCCGATCTTTCTTTATAATGATATCGATAGTGATCATGATCCTATGTATTATGATTACCTTGTGAAAACTGTGTTTCCTCTTAATGCATTTGGTCATGGGAGTGACGGTACTGGATGTGCGTGTGTTTCGGGGTGCACGGAAGGGTGTCTCTGTGCTTTGAAGAATGGAGGTGATTTTGCGTATGATTACAGTGGGATTCTCTTGAGAGGGAAACCAGTGATATTTGAATGTGGAAATTTCTGTCAGTGCCCACCAACTTGTCGGAACCGCGTTTCACAGCACGGGTTGAGAAATAGGTTGGAAATATTTAGGTCAATGGAAACGGGTTGGGGAGTGAGGTCCTTGGACTTGATACAAGCAGGTTCTTTTATATGTGAATACACAGGGGTTGTTCTCACAAGGGACCAAGCAGAAGTTTTCAAAATGAACGGTGATACTTTGATTTATCCCAATCGCTTTTCTGAACGATGGACTGAATGGGGGGACTTGTCTAGGATATTTCCCGAATATGTGTGTCCTTCATATCCCTCGATTCCACCTTTGGATTTTGCAATGGATGTCTCGAGGATGAGGAATGTTGCTTGTTATATTAGCCATAGTTCCAGTCCGAATGTGCTGGTGCAGTGTGTGTTGTATGATCACAACAACTTGATGTTCCCTCACCTTATGCTTTTTGCAATGGAGAATATTCCTCCTTTGAGAGAGCTTAGCATAGACTATGGTGTAGCTGATGAATGGACCGGGAAGCTCTCTATCTGTAACTAAATATCTAAGAGGATTTTTGGATTTTGATGTGGTGTAGCAGGGCAGTGAGACATGATATACTGAGGTGAGCTCCACTTCCAATTGTTGCAAGCATTTCCAGTTGTGTATATTCAGTTAAAATCATAATAACTTGTGGTGTACCCATCTTATCTTTAGATGTTGCTGTTGATTTTGTATTTCTCATGCTTTCTTATAGTCTAGTTGCCTGCCATGCTTGTTTGTTGGAGCTAGGAATTTATTCCTTTGTGCAACTTCATGGTGTGTACATCAAGTAGTGACTAGTAGTCCATATGCAGGATGATGGAACATTTGGCGCTTAATACTGCTAAATGAATGTAGTTGCCTAGCTCCTAAGCTCATTTTTGTTTCTTATAGTGCAATGTACTTATTCTATGTTGTGTATATGTCTTTGCCCGTAGTCTACATCTTGTTTCGTCTTTTCCATTCTAATTTTACTGTTTATGTCTGCTCATTTGTATTGAACAATTCTTTTTAATCGTTCCTGACTGTGAATGACATAAAGTTATCTGGTTATTTCATAGTTGGATTTGACTAGCCAAATAATTTCAAGAATCATCCTGCTGTTTTTGTTCTCTTTGGTTTAGTCGCTGAATTCTTTTTCTCCGAGGGAAGGGGGGAGAAAAAAAGTGGTTTTATACAGGCCATTCAGTTAAGAGTTCATGAGAAATTGGTTTGTTTTCTATAGGGAAAGACTTTAGCGGAAGGTAGGTGAGAATAGACTTTGAGCAGTCCTTCCGGCGTTGTAAAGCTTAAATATGATTAAGTCAAAAACTTTGGTACTGGAAGGTTATAAAGCTTAAATGATATTAAGTGTTTAAAACTTTGGTACTGCTTACTTTTCCATCTTGAAGAATACCAAGTGCTGTTGTTATTTTGTTTTGATTCCTTGTCCTCGTTATTAACGGTTCTCAGCAAAGTTATTCATATATTAGGACTTTGGTACTGGAAGGTTATAAAGCTTAAATGATATTAAGTGTTTAAAACTTTGGTACTGCTTACTTTTCCATCTTGAAGAATACCAAGTGCTGTTGTTATTTTGTTTTGATTCCTTGTCCTCGTTATTAACGGTTCTCAGCAAAGTTATTCATATATTAGGACAAATCTTCTTCAAGTTGCCTTGTTAATAAATTGTCATGGGCTTTTTATCTCGTATTCATCATAAACTATCAATTTAAAAGCCGAAGGAATGTGCTAAAAGCCAACGGTGTGAATGAAGCAAACTGGGTTGGGAGTGTCACCCCCATAATGGACCTCTGCAATACCCAATCCCGATTGGTTGGTCAATAGGTCGGATAACAATGGTTATACTAAAAGCCGGAGGGATGTGCTTATATTTGAATATTTTCATGTTTACTAAGTTGATGCTATAATTGGTCTTGCAATGACAAATAATTAACTCTTATCACTTGGATATTATCCATCAATAATGGTGGAGATTGCCGTGCTAGGTTTAGTAATGATCTAGTAGCTGAGATTGCTGTGTTTTGTATTTCTATGGGAAGTACATCTTGGACAAATTCCGTATGTTCTGTTGGTTTGGAAGGTGAGCCGTTATAAAATGTATGATATCTGAAGTCTGGAAGAATGTAACCGGAAATATCCCGTATTAGTTTTGTTTCCCTTTGCTAGTTTAAAAATGATAAGTTCATACTATTTAGTATGACTGGGTTGTCAGATAATCTGTTTTGTGAAGCATTCATATCAAATGACCTATACAGGAAAGCACAAGTTTTTTTGGTGGTAAAAATATAGTAGACCATGGTAATTAAGAGTAAAAATAAGTTTTTGGATATTCTACTGCAATGTAGTACACCATGAGTAATTCATTATATCTAGTTGCTCACTTAAGTGAATTTCTGCAGGTGGGGATCAGTCAATGCATCCAAAACTGTTTGTTGTAGCCATGTTATCATAGTAAGTTCAATATCATGTGAATTTCTGCAGGTGCCGATTGGATCGAACAATGCATCTAAAACAGCTTTTCTTTTTCATCCCTTCATCTGATTCCTTGAACAATTTGTAATTTTCTGAATGTTGTTACAATGGTATCAGATAAGATTTTGCCTTCCTGGTATCATGGTTTTACCTATTTTCTTTGCATTAGGTCCATCACTGTCGACGGTTATAAGATATGCTGCACGAAATAGTCGCCTTATGCTTTTGTAAGATTGTACTCCTAACTCTGAACACGTTGAACTTCATTTTTTGTTTTTTAAATCTTCCTCTTACCGATATGTGTATATATATATATATGAAGGTTGAGAAAGGACATGTTCTAACGTGATTTATCTGCTACTGTATATGTTTGACATAGTTGTATTCAATTTCTTACCTTTATATTCATATCTGGGTACAGTCTTCGTTAAAGTTCAATGGTGTTACAGCATTTCTTACATCTTATATCTCCTACTTAAATTCATGTTTCTGACTAAGCTTGAGGGATACCTATCAGCTTTAGAAAACTGAATTCCGAAGATCATATGGTTTTTACCTCTGGTTTAAGTTTTTACTCTCTGGTGACTTGTGTTCCGTTTTTCTCGAGCTCCCTTTGTCTAGCTCGCTCTATCTTCATTTTCCGCCACTCTTCTAAAGCTGCAAATGTTGTAAGTATGAATAAAAGATTTGCAGCAAGTATTTAAGAATCAAACTATCATACAGAAGGCAAAAGCTTTGCCGGAATCCTCGGCGAGAAACTTATCGAAGAAATAGGTCTATCTTAATCGGATTTTTCGTTTTTGTCTCGCACAATACCCGGATATGGGCATGTTTCATGATTTAATCAGCTGCCGGTTCAAAACTAAAACGCGTCTTAAAAGCCAGACAAAACCCTAAAATCTCCCCCCCAATTCACAAACAAAGAAAGAACTAAGAATAGTCTAAATCAAACAAATACCCATGATCCCAATTTCCCAAACCCCCTTAAAACATGAAAAAAAACAACAGCTTTCATCAGAACAAGCAAAATGAGCAACCGCCCAAGCTTCCCCCCCCCCCCCCCCAAAAAAAATCTGATCAAAATGCCAAAATCATCCAAACCAAAGGGAAAAAAACTGGGTTTAGCTCAGTTAGTTCATACAATCATATCTTTAATCAAAATTCAACAAATACCAGATTCAAACACAAACACAGGAAAGAACCTGAATCGGGTTGATTAAAAGAGGATTTGGTACGAGACACGCAGGAGAAAGGAACCATTGAAGCAAGAAGAGAACAACTAAGATATTGAAAATATTCAAAGCTATGGTCGATCAACATTTAATTGTGTTTTAGTTTAGGATTAATGTTACTCAAATTCAAAGTAAATATTGGGTTTGGTATGTTTCTGACATGAGTCAATCTATTCAATATATATTAGTTTTACGCTGAGCCCACTGTAGTAAAGGATGATGTGTCTTATCTTGGTGGTTCGGTTTCGAGTACTATATGTGCAAGGTATGTGAGCGTCATTAAAAGATTAAGAAAATTGAACAGAAACTGCCATGTAATCACACTAGTATATTAAAAAAATAGTTTTAAACTGGTGTAAGTAGATCCTTCCATGCATTCTAATCATATTATTGTACTCGAATACAAACGCCAAACACAAATATTTCAAGGGAAAAAAAGAGAGAAGAAAGGTTTGGTTTTTCAGCTGCATTTCCAAAGTTGCAAGTATATACAATAATCTCTATAGTATTTCATTACTAAAGATGAGAAAGAAAACAAATTTTATATGATATAATAAAAAAGCTCAGATGAGATTGATCAAAATGGCACCAAATTGTAAAAAAAAAAAATGAAATCATGCCAAGAGCCAGAAATTTTTCTGGGTCTTGGAGTTGAGGACATAGCCACCATTCCCCTTTTTCTGCACTCCAACACAGTTGCATGTGCTGTTTTCAATCAAATACTCTACCGTATCTAACAGTTTTGATGATGCCTTGGCATTCCCGGCAGGCTTCTTGTATCTGTAAATGGAGGCCGAATGTTCAGCAATGAAGAACACAAGACTAGAAATAGATACCAGTTCGAGAATTAATATTTTTTTTTTTGGATGCTTTATCTGTAAACAAGGTTAAAAATGGAATGTTTACGTAAAAATATTGGGTACGGAACTCACCCAAGTAGGGCAGAAGAGAGACTTCGTTTTTGGCCGATGATAATAAGATCAATTCCAAGATCCTTGGACTTAGAAAGGATTACATGGGCCTTGTCTTTACCCTCCATGTCGGTTTTCTCTATACGTACGGGGATATTAGGCTGAGCAATCTTGCATGCATATGTCATTTGTTCAAGAAAATTCACATCGGTGGAGGTCCAATCGGGGACGATATTAGGCGCGGTGGCAGCGGCGGCGGAACCCGAAGCAAGGCTTGGCTTCCTCAGGAAAGTAGACAAGGTGTTCTTCCATGTGAATTGGTTCTCCACATGGAAGAGGATGAGTTCATCTTGTTCGAGCAATGCATGGGAGAGTGCGTACTGGAGGGCTGCCGCCGAGTGGGGAGTTGGGTCAGCTACCACCAATACTTTCCGAGCCGGTGGAGTCACCATTAATGGCCCTCAAACCAGCAGCAGAACGGAGAGAGGTTTGGGATTGGAGGTGAAACAATGGCACGTAATATGAGGTTGTCATTTTGGTGGTGGTGAGCATTTCATGAACCTTGCCATTTTAACAAATGGTTTGCTTTAATTCTCTGATTCATGGCCACTGCTCCCTCTGCTTCTGTTTGCTAATTTTGGTGAATCCATTAGACCTGGTCAATTCCAACAAAACCATGTTTTTTACAAAATAAATCACTTCTTCAGATTAAACATTATGTTTTTTTATGGATAATTACTCACTTTCGGTAAAACTCGCAACCTAAAATTATTAAAACGATTCTAATTTCCAACGGGGTTGATTGGTCCAAGTGGTAAGTAGTTTGGTATATTTAAGTATGTCTCGAGTTTGAATCTTTGCATATGCAAAAAATCTCTGCTGAAAGACTCAACCACCAAAGCTAGATGTGTGATGGCAACCAAAAAAATTTATTAAAATGATCGTTTTTTTTTGAATAAAAACCATTTACCTCATTTCGGTGCCCCTATGGGTTCTCTATACTAAAAATCTAGGTTTAGGGTTAAGATTTAAGGTTAGAATTTAAAAAATTAAGAGTATGGTGTATTTTTTAGGGCTTAGTGTTTATAGTTTAGAATTTTAAATTATGATTTATAATTTAATTTTTTAATGTTGAGTATAAAAAACACAGAAAAGAACATATAATTTTTACATTTTTTCATAATTCAGTGACTAATTGTGTACTTGACCCTATTAATTTAGTAGGGATACAAAGTCTATTTCAATATTATTATGACTTCATCCTATTAAATTATTTTCTTATTAATGTTACTTTTGTTGTTAGTCGTTAGAAATATATTGAAATTTTGTGTTAATTTAGTAATATAATTTATCATTAATGGTATTTTTATCGATGCAAAAACTTTTTAAAACTCGTGCTTTTATATATATTATATAAAAAACACTTTGTAAACTAAATTTTATTTAAACTGAATTTTAGAATTTAAAGATTAGTTTAGGATTTAGAGATTTAGACTTTATAGTTCAAATAAGAAAAATTGTATAATATTTTTATATACATATTGTATATCAAAATATAACTCGTGTTATATATATATATATGGATGAGTGAAATGGATGAATAAGATTAACAGTAAAAAATGTAAAGATTATCACTTGAAAAAAAGAAGAGGAAATAATCTTAGCTATTTATTACCGTCATCCAAAGGTCCAAAAAAATGTAAAAGTAATTGACTTTTACATAATGTAAGTGGATCCTAACCCATATATATATATCATGTACTCTGGCGATGGAAACTAAAAGTTTTCACAAGCGCCTTAGTTTTAGAGTTTAGGGTCTTAGTTTAAGGTGTAGGGTTTAAAATTTAGAATTTAAGGATAGTGATAAGAATTTAGAGTTTAGAGGTTGGGGTTTTGTTTTAGGGTAATATGGTTAGGGTTTAAGTTTTAACTTATAAACCCTAAATTATAACATCAAACTCTAAATTCTTATCACTATCCCTAAATTCTAAACCCTTACACCTAAACCCCTAAATCTTACACCCTATACTAAGACCCTAAACCCTAAAACTAAGGCACTTATGAAAACTGAAAGTTTCCACCGCCAATGTATAGGATAATAATATATATATATAATACAAAGGAAGCCTTGACTCACCATTGAGGGTGATAGTATATGAACCGAGTTAAACTTTGTGTTCAACCATTGAAAGTCTTAAATTACTGAAAATACAGGATCATACTTGGAAATCATTCCATCTTATGAGCAATTACATTACTTATCTGATAAAATAAATTGGTCAATACAAGGGGCCATCTGTTAGTCTAAATACCATTTGTTCCTTTCAATTGATACACAAAAGAAAGGGTAGTTTAATTTAATCTACAAAATGGTGCAAAGTATTATATGAACTCTCAGTATTGAAAACTCAGCAAATGATCCAGACTTCAACATGTTCCTCCACCGCGCAGTTTGCCGTTGCTGTATCAACAAACAGGACTCATGTGGCTGTTAGCATGTGAATGTTGGATATTAGTATCGGTCAGAAATAGGTACATTCAATATTTTTGAAGTTTTGTTTTCATGTTTTTGGAGGATCATACTCCATACCTATGTTCGAATATGTTTCAGACACAAGTACCATGTGAAACAAAAAGTTAAGATAATGTAGTTCAAAAGCAAATGTTTATCAATGCACTGCATTTGTATTCACAATTTTTTTGGGTATAACCATCGGTGTCCGACTAATCCGAATAGAGTACTTCAGAGGCCCATTATGAGGGTGACCCTCCCAATCTAGTTTTCTTTGTTCATAATGCCAAGATTCAAACTCCCTAACTTTGCTTAAAAGACCTAGCATCTCATCTCACTAGACCAACATATAGTTATTATTATTATGCTTACAAGGACCGGTGCAGAGATACGTACCCATAAAACATTCAGCCTTTTGCATTTAGTTTCTCCAAAAGGATTTTGTTCAATAGGCCAGGGTTCGCTTTGCCTTTTGATAGTTTCATTACCTGCAAATGGTCACTATTTTCAGAAAGGGAACTACTAATAATTCATACAAGAAAATGAAATGCAACGTTTGTGTAAATTTAAAGTACCTGGCCAGCGAAAAAGCCTTGTAACTTAGTTTTCCCACCACGATACTGTTCTAGCTGCTTCGGATTCTCTGATATCACTTTATCTATCATTTTTTCGATCTCAACAGGATCAGCTATCTGCAAATTTTGGAACATATGATTCATAATCTCTAATAAACCAGCGTTTCAATACAAAATATCAAAGAAACGACATATCAGCTTATTTGGATTTGGGTCCGACATATCCTCCACTTTATATCGTTTAGAGTGACTCCAAGTTACTGTTCAAAGGCTCATAGAGGCGGTAAAACTTCAACATTCAAGCTAAAAGCCAAGGTAAAAAAACATGCACCTTGCAGTTAATCTAAAGTTAAAATGTTTCGTTGTTTGCACATATGGGTTCAGCTCTGGTCAAATTTCTAATCCTATCCTTCTATATTCAAAGACTTCAAGACTTACAACTAAAAGTTCACTTCGGGGTTAATCTTAAGAAACAGACATTCAAGTTTAAAGGAGTGCAATACGGCTAACTTGCCTGAACGAGGTCCTTTTCTTCTATGAGTCCCTTGACGGTTCCACCTTTGGCTAGCAGCTCAAATAGTATCTGCATGTTTGTGGAGGAATTGTTTAAAAATGATAACACTAACGAAGAATAGGGAATTTATGTTGAAATAGCCAAAACGGCTTCTTTTTTCCTTTCTCGCTCATTTGTTTAATTCCGCAAATCAAACAGCTGCCAGACTGAGAAGTTTGAACTGTTTCACCCGGTAAAAGAAGGAAAGCTTTACCTCTTTTCCAATCTTTCCACTGATAGTCCCACCTTTAATGGAAGCTATCAGCTCCGCTAGCTCTTTTGAAGTAAGTTTGATCTCATTAATGGACAGCTTTTCGTTTTTCATATAGGCAGCAATATCACCCATGATCCAGTTGGCAGCCAGCTTTAAGTCGGCACCACTTGAAAGAGTTGCATCAAAATATTCTGCAACCTAAGACATTAATTACGTGAAAAAGAAAACCAATTTAGATCATTTTCTTATGATACCAAACAAGATAATTTTAAGAGCAGGAAGTTACAATATGTTAAAACATTAAAGCTTTAATGTTTCTGTTAATCCAACAATACAAGGGGACTTTAGTAGAAGCTCTCCTTTTTGTTTCTTAGATGTATCCATTAGCATTTGGATATATTACCAGCCATTATGAACAAAGAATAGTACTTCGAGGACTTACATTCATGTCATTTGCCAGGAAAAGAACATCCTGCATGCTCAGCCCCATATTTTCATACCTACGACGCTTTATTTCGGGAAGTTCTGGCAAAGAGTTTAGAATGCTATCAACATATTCCTGAGTGAGAACAACTTCAGGGAGGTCTGGTTCAGGGAAATATCGATAATCAGAAAGTCCTTCCTTTTTCCTCATCGTAACTGTTTTCTACAAAAGGTAACAAAGGTTTGTGGAGTACATAAGTAACAACGAAGTAAATGGTCAATCATATATCTTAGACTAGCACTAACTTGATATTAAGATGCAGCCTAACCTGAGCGCCTTCTTCCCATAGACGAGTTTCTTGTACAATTTGATCTCCCTGGCCTTGACTAAGAAGCAGTGCCTGCCTCGATATCTCAAAATCAATGGCCCTATTAATTGATGAAAATGAGTTCAAATTTTTTATTTCAACCTGCAAATACAATATAAGTTTATCTGTCAGATACTGAAAATTTTACTAACTCCATGCTTTAGCTTTGCTCTATAAATGTGATAAAATAATGCAACTATATCAGAGCAAAGTATTAAATCATAGCCACAACAAATATTAAGGCTTAACAAAGCCATAGATCTGATTAATTCAGGCACAGTATTATAAGCAATTATTTACCTTTGTTCCAAACTCTGATTGTCCAATTGGCCGAATTGATACATTTACGTCACAGCGAAGTGAGCCTTCTTGCATATTTCCATTGCTAATTCCCAAGTATCGAACCACCCTCTGCAATTCTGCTGCATATTCAGCAGCTTCAATTCCAGTTCTCATATCAGGTTCAGAAACTATCTCAAGCAAAGGCACTCCTGCTCTATTTAGATCAACCTGCAAAAGATAACCAGCAATGTCAATAAGCAAAAGACCAAGATAGTAAACTGCCACCTAAACCATCTGAAATTGGTGATGGGACAAAAAAGGAAAGGAAAAAGCATTAGCATAATTATTTCCCATTAAAGTTCCAGCAATATGAAATACGACTACACGTGCACAACTTAATGAACTTGAGTAAACCTACACCACATATGACCAGATTGCAGCAAAGAGTAATTGAAATGTCATTAGCAAAGGGAACAAATTGCATTTCCAGATGAGAAAAAAACAATATACTATATGGTTGTACTGTATTTTATGAAATATATATATCAATGTTAGAGAAGTAATTACCTGTGCCCCATTTCCAGAATGAAGCAGCTTCCCTGCATCCTCCTCCATGTGAACCCGGGTAATGCCAAACTTCCTATGACCACCACCGAACTCAAGAGGGAGATCCAAATCAACAAAACCACCAGTTGCAATTGGGATATCAAATTGAGATATTTGGTAACCCTTTGGAAGGTCTGGATAGAAGTACTGCTTTCTATCAAACTTCGAGTTTAGAGATAGCTTGCAATTAAGCGCAAGTCCCAATTTCACCGCAAATTCAATCACTTTCGAGTTTAAAACTGGCAAGGCACCAGGCAACCCCATGCAAATGGGGCAGACACTGGTATTTGGTTGGGATCCATAATTGTAAGGACAGCTACAAAAAGCCTTGGTGAGAGTTGAAAGCTGGACATGTGTCTCTATTCCGATGATTGCCTCATAGTCTCTTGTGATCTTATCGACTGTTTCCTTCAGAGCATGTTGTGGAACTTTGACTTTGGGAGGCTGCTGTTTTTCTTGTGTAGCAGTTTGAGATTGAGAACTTTTCATCGTGCAGTAAAGAACACCATTCCTTCTGCTAAATAATGCAGTTGGGTAGAGCAAAAATGGGTGGATTTGAATAGTTCTAAACAGTGTGGAAGCCATGTTATTAATTATTCACTTCGGATATGAAATCATACACATGAAGAATTCTCTCTGTCTGCAAAACAGAAAACAGGTCATAGGCAAGCTGGAACACACTAACTAGAATAAGAGGAGGCACAAAAAAGCAAACTAATCGAAATTAAGACTTCGAACAAAAAATTGTTATAAGATAAAATTTGTTGGATAACCGGTTCGAATTTCATGCTTAAGTTAAACCTTAAACAAGCTACAGAGTGGTTCGTGACATGGCTCCTGGCTATCTAAGATAACTTAAGAAGTCGAATATGTAAAAGCAAAAAAAAGGGTGAACATTTCAAAGAGAGGAATTTCGCAAAACCATAGAAAAACTTTTGGGATGAACACTGCTGATCAGGTGGAAAACACCCACGAATAGTCCTGAGTGCTTTATGATATGGTTAAACACACCGGTTTCGTGTTCGACCTGACTACAACCACAAATTCAAACAGATTACAAATTTCTAATTGAAGTTACCCAAAAGTGGATCTTTTCACCACAGTTCCCTAAACAACAATTCTGTAAGCCTACTACAAATGCCAAACTAAGCTCAAAACTAGCTGATAATTCTTTTTCAGTTGTTTAATAGCCGAATAACAATAATATAACTCAATCAAATTAAAATTTTAAAAATACAAAAAAATCATAGTCAAAGTGGAATTAAAATCTCAATTTACATCAACTCAAAAGAAATTACAATCCACAAATTATCAGATTGATTTGATAAATATCAACAATGGTTCCTCTAATATTCAATTTTAATATAAAAAAGCCCCTCATAAATCATTATAAAAAGGTAACAATTGGCAATATATTACAAATGAACTTAAAAAATCTCATAAAGGAAACCTTGAATTAAAACATTATGAAGAAAAAAATAGAGAAGGATTCTTTGCATATAGATAAGGCGTTTGTAGAAATTCCTCAATGACCTTCTTCATTATCCTAACACTGCGTATATATATGTATATTGGCTTATTACAATTAGTTATTGTAACTAAAAAAATCAATGAACAAACAATTTCCTCCCAATTCTAATAAATTACAAGAGCCCTACCAGATTCCTCGCAGCTCGCTCAACGAAAGCCGTGAGAAAGTGGAGTGGGTTCACTCACTTCACTTAGAAAATACATTTATACATAAACAAATGGCAAGAAAGATTTTGAATGGAAAAAACTCAAAAAGAAACGATTTTGAAGGGAACCCATGAAGAAGAAAGGGTTTTTTGATGTAAAAAGATGGAGAAGAATTCCAAGTGGAAGTCTAAAGCAATAACAAATTGGGTATTTATATGGAGTAGTATGTATTTGGTTGCTTGAAACATATAAAGAGAAACATTAAAAGGAAATGAGTTTGAAACATAGTAAAGAAAATTGCAGTTTCAGAAGTGAAAAGGGAAGGATAGTGTCGTGCTTACTTGTTTGTGGAAGTCTGGAACTTTGAGACTTAACAGCCTTCCAACAGTCATCCAAATGAAACATAGAAAGAGCATCAACGAATATCAATAAAAACAACTTTCAAACTTATTATAAACAAATAATATGTTTCTGAAAAATATATCAATAAGGTGGGCGTGCCGGAGTGGTTATCGGGCATGACTAGAAATCATGTGGGCTCTGCCCGCGCAGGTTCGAATCCTGCCGCTCACGACTTTACTTCTTTTACTTTCTCAAGCCCACCATCATGCGTGTTCACTTCTGAATTTTGAAGGTTTGCATGGGAAAGAATTAACGTTTCTAGCTAGGTTTGTAAACGAATCGAACGTTAAGTGAACCGTTCAGCGGGAAGTTCGTTTATTTATTAAACGAATACGAACAAAAGGTTTATTCGTGAACTAAGAGTTTTTTCAAATTTCAATTATCAATTAATTTGGTGTAAAATCGGTTAATTAACTGAATTAAACAAACTAACCAAAAATATTAAATATTTAACAAATTATATATGTTCGTTTGTATTCTTTTGTGTTCGTTTATGTTCGTTTACCATTTAAACGAACGAACAAGCTACATTCTTTAATGAGCGAACATGAACAAGAAATTTTGTGTTCGTTTATATTCGTGTTCGTTCATTTGTTCGGTTAAAGTTAAACGAACGAACATGAACACACTCTCGTTCGTGTTCTTCGGTTCGTTTATGTTAGACAATTATAATTAGTTGTAATTGCAGTCACAAATTAAGCATGTTAGAATATAATTAGTTAATAGTTTGTTTAGAGTTTGTTAGATGGTTTGGGCTGTTAGTAGTTGGGTTATAAATACCCAAGTATTGTAATGGGTTAAAATACAATCAGTTTACTATTTTCAATAACATTTTTAGATTACAATTATCTGTCATATTTTACTCCTAAAGTCTCAACCACCGTCACCTCCTTTTCTCTTCATCGTCCATCATCTACTCCGGCAACCGCCATGAGCCCGTTCTCACATGGTATCATTCGCCAACAACGATCTTGACGTCGTGTCTTTCGCCAACGCTGTTCAATTTTTTTTTCTTTTCTTCTGCCTTTCCTTTCAGATCTGTACTCCTCGGAATCTTGTTAGGAGATCTTGTTCGGAGGTTCTACCTTCTCGCATGCCCTCCAATGTTGCTCCGATTTCGGATTTGTGCTTCGATTGCTTCTGCTGTTGATAAGTTATTGAATCAGATTTTTTTTCTTCGTCTGAATCTGGAACATCAGAGTTTTGTTCTGGTCTTGTTTGCTTCAGAGCCTTGGCGGTATTCCGGTCTTGTTCCGACAATTTTTTTATTGCGAAAAGCGTAGGTGTGAACGGTTCTTGATCCATTTCAGAGCTACAAGTTAGATCCGCCATTAATCCTTCCGCCTTGTGTTTTAAACAAGATGTTCATCTAAATCTCGGTAAGCATACTACATTTGACAATTTGGTTAGTAGAACTTTATACTTTGCTGGTACTAGCTCGAATATCGAAAGACCGAGAGGGATGATTGGTTTGAAGCTTATATGAGTTATATTTGTGCATCGGCTCTAAGATTAGTTACCAAATCCGATGAGAATTACCTTAAATCATGGAGACATATTACTAGAAGCTTTAACAGTTATTATCGAAAAGATTTCCCCGTGTTCTTCAAACCGGATGTTAATTGTGTTAAAGCGATTCGAAATATGATTCATGCAAATTATGTTCTAAAATTTAGTGTTGCACCGTTCTTAGTTGAGATGAAAGATTTGAAGGAAATTGATCAAGGCATGTGTAAAATGCTCTTTGAATAGCATTTAGCTTTTACTGGAATGCGTGCATATCCCCTTTTTATGAGTTGTTCTGTTTATGTCAGTTTGGGAAGATCCATTTTTACAAGTTAATTAGAAGTTGCTCATTCCGATAATGCACTTTTAGTATATGTTCTTTGATGTTGGGTTAGTGCACACATAACTAGTTGGTGGTTGTTCATTGTTGGTTGTTGGGCTAGTGCTTCTTGTTACTTGATTTTGGTTCTTAGTTGGTTGCTGCATCTCTTTTGAAGATTGTTGGTTACTGGTGATTTCTTGTTACTGAGAGCTGGTGTTGGTTGTTGAATTGTATTGCTTAAAGTTGCATTATGTTAGTTCTGCATTGCAACTATTTGTTCTTCGTTTGGTTAATGGTTGATGCATGTTGAGATTTTGTTCAAAAAAGGAAATATGGTTTTTCTTGGAACTTTGCAAGCTGGTTGTTGTTGAAGTTGTAGTGGTTACTGGTGGAAAATGTGTATAATTTGTGATACATTGATTGATAATAGAAGCTGGTTAAAGTTGGTTATAGAGTTGTGATATTCAGTCCTGCAACAGTTCAAAGGCTGTTGTGTGGATGAAGAAAATGAAGAAAAGAAATTGCATGATGGACCATCGAAGAAGGAAGGAAAGGAAGAAAGCTGAAGAAAGCTTCTTTCTATCAGTACACTGGAAAAAAAAACAGATGTACATTGTTAAGCAGATGTTCAAGTAAAGATATATTTGAAGACGGTTAATTTTCTTTAGAAGAAGAAAGAAAGAAAGAAAAAAGAATGTTAAAGAAAGACCAACTCCCTGAACCAGCTCACTGAGTTAGCTCATGGACTCAACTCCAACTCAAAAACAAAGATTGAAGAAGTTCAACAAGAGAAGAAAACATGGTGAATGTTAGACAATCATAATTAGTTGTAATTGCAGTCACAAATTAAGCATGTTAGAATATAATTAGTTAATAGTTTGTTTAGAGTTTGTTAGATGGTTTGGGCTGTTAGTAGTTGGGTTATAAATACCCAAGTATTGTAATGGGTTAAAATACAATCAGTTTACTATTTTCAATAACATTTTTAGATTACAATTCTCTGTCATATTTTACTCCTAAAGTCTCAACCACCGTCACCTCCTTTTCTCTTCATCGTCCATCATCTACTCCGGCAACCGCCATGAGCCCGTTCTCACAGTTTACAGGCCTATTTCTAGCCTAGTTTAGGGTTGATAGGATTTGGAATGAGTTTCTGTTATGTGAAGTGTTGGAAAGTTTTTCTTTGTTTTCGAATGTAGTTTTCATCTGTTTCTGATATGGATTCATGAATCTGTTCTTCTGCAGGACTTAACTTACTACTGCTTGCTGATACAGACGGAAGAACTTCAGGGCCAAAGGCAGCCGCCTGCGGTCGACGGTCGCTTAACTTCCAGCAGTTATGCCACCAGCTCCAGCTGCTGATCTCTTCCCTACAAGCCTTAATTGATAGCATAATTAGAGTATGTCCAGTCATTGTACATGTAATTGTTCGTCTGCAGACTGCAAATGTTGAGGATTAATGAATCAATCAGAAAATATCAATTCTTCAAGTCCAACTATTTTTGCCAGTTGTAGGTTACAGAACTTGTACATGGAGTCCGATAGATGGCGGATGGAAGTGCTGCTGCAACCTACAAATACATTGAGTAATCCATGTTTTGTTAGTTGAACACCCTAGAATGCTTGTCCCTGCGCTTTCGGTTGCGGTTGATTATCGTGTTGAAAACAATACGATCCATGTTCATTTCTACCAAACAAAAAGAAAATCTAGAGGAAATTAAACTTGTATATAATCAAAATGGAATCAGAAGGATCTATATTCATAATAATAGTAGTAAGTTGTTGCTCAAGTACAAGAAATTAACATTTCATGTAAGAAAAACAATAAATAATTGCAGACTGTCTAGGATTCTAACATGTGGCTGGGTCCGGGATGATCCAACAGGTGGCGGCTGAATCTTGTCTGAAGAAAACTCATAAATCGATTTCATACTTCCATCTTTCAAGTTATATATCCCCATATCATGCCCTCCAAACAAGTAATCTTCCTCCATTTTCTCCCAACAATCATCACTGAAGTAAATGCAATCCTTTTCGCAGTTCAGAAAACACCAAGTCGACACCGAGACCGACTGGTTTCCACCCAAGAACAGAGCGTGATCACCTAATGTATCCATCTCCACCCTTTTGAGCTCATTGAAATCCATCTTGTAAAAATGGAACAAGAATGTCCTGTAAGGACAAACCTTGGGGTGATTGCAGACTTCAGTTAAAAGATCATGTTCGCGAAGCAATGTCCCATCCCAAGCCACATAATACCCAATGAACCTCACCACAAACAAAAGATCCCCACTCCATTCGACCAAGTAAAACTTACTGGTGCAAACATCTCTCAATGAGCTTTCTTTGGCGACTGACTTGTCGGGAAGCGGAACAAAAATGTCAAACTTTTTCTCAACACAGCCGCCTCCGACGTTTAAATCCCAGACTTCGATACGTTTCTGTCACTCAAAGCATAAAGATAGCTTCCATGGCATATGATGATATGAGATCTTGGTATGGTGGATGACTAACTTCAAGAACAATCCAATAATTGTTTCCACTTGCATGATATGCAATCTCCTCACCATTATTACACAACAAAACCACACCATAGTTTCCATTGTTGTTGTTTTCTGGTTTTCTCGTTAGAATTGCTTTATGAGTAAAACATTCTCGTACTTATTTCCCACAGAACTTAAACAAAAACCTACTATGTCCATTTTCGACGTTGAAGTACTCGAGTTCGAAATCACTATCGACGTTCCTTACCATGTTCTTCAAACCTAGCAGACGATCGACCGAAGGGAGCTCGATCTTCACTTGCTTGAAAGGGTTAAATAGAAACGGGACTGCCTTTTCTTGCAAGAAAACCTGTTGAGAAGTGATTCAAAAGTTGATCGGATTTTGTGGGTATAGCAGATATTGGGTTGTTAGTAGTTTATGAGTCTGTTTTAGTCAATAAAGTAGTGCGTATTGTTGCTAAAATTACGCTGGTAGTTAAGTAAACTTAGTTTCTGATTTATTTTGTAATGCTTATATATAGGCATCTCTCATTATTCTTGTTTAAGTGCAATAAACGTAGAACAAAGATTTCTGCAAATTTACTTGTTCTTCACCTCTTTTTTCCAACAAATTTGGTATCAGAGCTAGGTTCGGCAAATAACCTGAGGCTTGAGTTTATTTAATATTTGAGTGAAATACGAGAGAGTGATGGCAGGAGCCGGTTTTTCTTTCTCCCAACCACTTATACCGATTTTCAATGGTGAGAAGTATGAGTGGTGGAGCATCAAGGTGAAAACATTACTCAGATCGCAAGAGTTGTGGGACTTGGTTGAATATGGGTTTGTTGATATACTAGAACCCACTCAAGAAGAGGAGGAAAGATTGAAAGAAACCAAGAGGAGGGATGCCAAAGCATTGTTCATTCTCCAGCAAGCAGTTCATGAGACTGTTTTCTCTCGAATTGCTGCAACAACAACATCAAAGGAAGCCTGGTCAATTCTACAGACGGAGTTTCAAGGTGGTTCAAAAGTAATAGTAGTCAAATTGCAAGCATTGAGACGTGACTTTGAGACTTTGTGTATGGATAATGGTGAAACAATTGCTGATTTTTTATCAAGAGCAATGGCAATAGTCAGTCAAATGCGCTCTTACGGCGAGCAAATTTCAGATGAGACGATCGTTGCCAAAGTATTGAGAAACTTGACTTCAAAATTTGACCACGTGATTGCTGCTATAGAAGAATCTAAAGATCTGTCAGTTTTGTCTGTCGACGAATTGATGGGATCTCTTCAAGCACATGAGTCAAGAATCAATAGGTCACTTGAAAAGAATGAAGAGAAGGCATTTCAAGTGAAGGAGACAACCAACAAATATGGAGAAAGTTACAACTCAGCAACCAATAGTCAAGGAGGAAGAGGATTTCGCAGTCGTGGTCGAGGAGGATTTCGCAGTCATGGTCGAAGTAATAGCTATGGCAGAGGAAGGAACAATGATAGGCATACGGTCAACGAGCAGGGCAACAGGAAGAGTGGTATTCAGTGTTATCATTGTGGGAGGTACGGACATATAAAAGCTGATTGTTGGTATAATAATGAGAAAATGAATTTTGCAATAGAAAATGAAGAAGAAAACAAGCTTTTTATGGCATGCATTAATACTAACCATAGAACAAGTGATTTGTGGTTTGTAGACAGTGGTTGTTCAAATCATATGACATGCACCAAATCTTTGTTTCGAGAGTTGGATGAGACGCAAAAGATAAAGGTTCAGCTGGGTAATAGAAAAGAGATGCAAGTTGAAGGAAAAGGCACCGTTGGAATCAACACTGGCCATGGTAAAATCTTGAATAATGTTCAATTTATACCTGAGCTAGGTTACAATTTATTGAGTGTAGGACAATTGATGGTTGGTGGACACTCTCTGGTATTTGATGACAATAAGTGTGTCATTACAAATAAAAAATCAGGCCATCAGGTCCACATTGGCATGACTTCAAACAAAATGTTCCCATTGGATGTCTCTAACATGGAGAATTTCACTCTAGCTGCTAATGCAAATGATGATTCAAAGCTATGGCACTTACGGTATGGGCATCTCAATGTTAAGGCCCTCAAGCTACTGAGTGATAAAGGTATGGTTCACGGACTACCAAAAATTAATTCTATTGATTTATGTGACGGGTGCATTTATGGGAAACAAACTAGGAGGTCGTTTCCTGTTGGGAAAGCTTGGCGAGCTTCGAAATGTCTAGAATTAGTTCATGCTGATTTATGTGGGCCAATGTAAACTGAGTCTTTGGGTGGGACTCGTTATTTCTTGCTATTTACTGATGATTATAGTCGCATGAGCTGGGTTTATTTTCTGACAAACAAATCAGAAACCTTTGAGAATTTTCAAAGGTTTAAGTCTATGGTGGAGAAACAAAGCAGCAGTTATGTCAAAATTCTTCGAACAGATAGAGGTGGAGAATTCATGTCCAAAGCATTTAATATGTTTTGCGAAGAAAATGGCATCAAAAGGGAGCTAACAACTCCTTACACTCCGGAGCAAAACGGAGTCGCTGAGCGTAAAAATCGAACTGTCGTGGAGATGGCTAGAAGCATGTTGAAAGCAATGGGGCTTTCAGATCAATTTTGGGCAGAAGCTGTGGCAGCGTCCGTTTACTTGTTGAATCTCTCACCAACAAGGGCAATTTTGAATCAAACTCCATATGAAGCCTGGTATGGAAGAAGACCATCTGTAAGTCATTTAAGAGTCTTCAGTTGTGTTGCTTATGCTTTGATAAATTCTCAATTCCGTCAAAAGCTTGATGAAAAATATGAAAAATGCATTTTTATTGGTTATTGTACTCAATCCAAAGCATATAGATTGTATAACCCTCTTTGTGGCAAGATTTCAATTAGAATGGATGTAATATTTGATGAATGTAAAGGCTGGGACTGGGGTGAAAAACAAGTACAACAAGAGATTCTCGTTTCTATTAAGGCATCCTTAGATGACAATGATACAAGTTCAACCACTGATTCGTCTACAACGGCAGCAAATGAATCAGGTTCAGCAACACCAAGTAGAGATTTTTCGTCTTCTACAGCTCTAGAGGAGTCATCGGAGGAGACACCACCGAGGAAGTATAGATCTTTGACTGATATATATGCGTCATGTCAGTTTGCTCTTACTGTTTCAAATCCTATACATTATGAAGAAGCAGCTGAACGAGAAGAGTGGCAGAAAGCAATGATAGAAGAGATGAATGCTATTGAAAAGAATAGAACATGGGAGATGACTGACTTACCAGAAGGCAAAAATGTAATTGGGTTAAAATGGGTGTTCAAGACTAAATGTGATGCGGATGGGAGCATTCAAAAGCACAAAGCTCGCCTTGTGGCGAAAGGGTATGTGCAACAATATGGTGTTGATTTCGAAAAAAAACTTTCTCTCCGGTAGCTCAATTCGAAACAGTGAGACTTATTCTAGCGTTGGCTGCACAAATGCAATGGCTTGTGTA
Source organism: Hibiscus trionum (assembly GCA_030270665.1). Lineage (NCBI taxonomy): Eukaryota > Viridiplantae > Streptophyta > Magnoliopsida > Malvales > Malvaceae > Hibiscus > Hibiscus trionum. The sequence goes on along the minus strand of BSYR01000010.1, from coordinate 77,605,771 downwards.
TCAATTTGATGTCAAGTCGGCATTTCTCAATGGAGATTTACAAGAAGAGGTGTACGTAGCGCAACCTGAAGGTTTCGTAAAGGAGGGCAATGAAACAAAAGTCTACAAGTTAAAGAAGGCGTTGTACGGTTTAAAGCAGGCTCCACGAGCCTGGTATAGCAAGATTGATGGGTACTTCCAGAAAAATGGGTACATGAGAAGTGAGAATGAGCCCACTTTATACCTGAAAAAGAATGGTAAAACTGATTTCATCATTGTTTGTCTTTATGTTGACGATATCATATACACTAATTCTTCTAAATTTCTTGTGAATGAATTCAAGTCTCATATGATGAATGAATTTGAGATGTCGGATATGGGTTTACTGCATTATTTCCTTGGCCTTGAAGTCCATCAATCTGAAGATGTGATATTTGTTTCACAAAGGAAATATGCCAGAGATCTCCTCAGTAAATTTGGCATGCTTAATTGTAAGCTTGCAGCCACGCCAATGAATATTAATGAAAAGTTGCAGCAAGAAAATGGAGTAGAAATGGCGGATGCTCGGAGGTTTAGAAGCTTGGTTGGAGGTTTGATTTATTTAACAAATAGTCGACCCGATATTACGTATCCTGTTGGTGCTATTTCCAGATTTATGCAACAACCTTCAAAGGATCATTATGGGACAGCAAAAAGAGTTTTGCGTTATCTTGCTGGAACTATGGAGTATGAATTATGGTACTCGAAAAATATCAATTTCAGGTTGTATGGATTCACCGATAGTGATTGGGCAGGCTCACTGGATAATAGGAGGAGCATTTCAGCTAATGTTTTCTCTTTGGGATCAGGAGTAATCACTTGGAGCTCAAGGTTGCAAGCAACAGTGGCGTTATCAACATCTGAGGCTGAGTACGTGGCAGCAACTTCAGCAGCTTGTCAAGTCATTTGGCTAAGAAGAATGTTGGATGAACTTCAACATGAGCAAGAAGGGCCAACAGAGATATTCTGTGATAACAAAGCAACAATCTTCATGACAAAGAATTCAGCATTTCATAGCAGAACAAAGCACGTCACCATTTCATTCGTGATCTTGTTGAACAAGAGGAGATAATCTTGAAGTATTGTGGCACCAATGAGCAGTTGGCAGATATACTTACAAAGGCTTTACCAAAGGAGAAGTTCTACTACCTCAGAGGATTGCTCGGTGTGTGCAATTTTGAATCAAGGGGGAGTGTTGAGAAGTGATTCAAAAGTTGATCGGATTTTGTGGGTATAGCAGATATTGGGTTGTTAGTAGTTTATGAGTCTGTTTTAGTCAATAAAGTAATGCATATTGTTGATAAAATTACGCTGGTAGTTGAGTAAACTTAGTTTCTGATTTATTTTGTAATGCTTATATATAGGCATCTCTCATTATTCTTGTTTAAGTGCAATAAACGTAGAACAAAGATTTCTGCAAATTTACTTGTTCTTCACCTCTTTTTTCCAACAAAACCAACCATCCATGTGACGAACCAATGCAGCAGCATTCACTGAACTCCTTTGGCGGCGGCGTTTTCAAGCTGTAAAGACGATTTTCCTTGAGATTCAAAAATCCACGGTAGCCATTGTTGCTAAAGTCGGTTCCATCGCCTTCTTCCACCTGTTTCTTGGAAGGAAGCATGAGCAATGGCATCTTTGAAGCCAGCTCTTCTCCGAGTAAGTTCCATGAACAACAAACGGATTTGGCTTGAACCACTTCATTGAAACTTAACCTGTTGAAGATTGAGCTCAAAATAGCCGTCGAAAATTCATCGAACATTGATGTTAATAGCGATTCCTTTCTTCTTCTGTTCATGGTACCTTGCACCGCCATTGAAGGGGAAAAAAGTTGTAGTCAAATTGTGAACGAAATTTATATGTAAACCAACTTGTGTTCCAAGAAACCCTTTTTAATGGAAAATGAGCCTTAAGCCATGACATTATATGATAGTACTAACTAAGAAGGTCCTTTCGAAAATATTTTGAATGGGTTCAGAGATTGTTTCGTGGATCACGTGAGAATGTTAAGTAATGCAATTTTACCGAGCCATTTTTCATTATATTTGTTTCTCGTTTAATGAGTTCTAGATTCTTTTATTTAAAATTTAAGTCTATTTATTATTTACTTGAATCCGAGTAACACTATTCAGATTCGAATTAATTAGGTTTAGGTATCGATTTTTTTACAATTTTAGGAATCGAGGTTCATATTGTGGATTTGGACGTTTGTATATATTCAATTTTTGGTTTTAGAGGTTAAAATTACTATCCGGCATCCGCTGGGAATTCGTGACGGATACGGTCATACGTATATACACCTTTGAATATCCATTATCTGAACCCACATTACTTATGTGGATGCAGATTATAGATTCGAATATCCGAATCCAATTTCATATTACCAAAATGAATAATATACTTGTTTGTAAGGAGATTCTAAACTTGGTCGTTTAACTTTTGGCAAATTCGGGTTTGAGTGGATCCGAATATTCGATATATTATTTATTTTTTTGCGGATTCATATATCTTTCAAATAATAATATTTTATTTTGATACAAAGAGCGAAAAAATCACAAATTCAGTTTATACCAAATGTACCTTTTAAGAATATTTAAAAATCTAAAAAAAAATATGAGATACATAACAACATCTAAACATTATTTGCGAAATTATTTTCTTCCGCACACTGTATATTATATAATATAAATATTCAAATCTACAATTAATGTGGAACTTTTAATTATCACTTTCTTAGTTAAAATTTAAATACATCTCATAATTTTTGTTTTTTTAACAAAATAATGAGGACTACTCCTGCCGAAAATTGATCCCTGGATCTAAGGGAAAAAAAGGAGGAGTACTCTTACTGAGTTTAAAACTCAAAATTTAAGGGAAAAAACAGGTAAAAAAGTTCTAGTCACCGATCACCCGACCATCATTATTTTCTCATAGTTATATTTATATTTATAAAATATTTAAAAATAAATAATACATAAAAAGCATACACGAATTATCGAAATGAGAGAGGATTTTGGTAAAATTCTAGATGAACAAATATGGAAAGAAATCAAATCGAGGGGAAAATAGAAAGAATTATTTTTAAGGTAGTAAATCCTTCAACTTTGGTAGGTTTATTAATTTCATTATGTAATTTTTTTTATTATGTAAATTACCATTAAAGGTCAACTCACATAATTTTTTTTTACTAAAACCCATATGAGATAGACGATTCAACGTATTTTTAAATATTTATATTATGAGTTACTATTCATTTACACAAACATAAAATTATTTAATTTTACATTGGTTTAGGAAATTAGGATCATTCGATTCATTGAGTTTAATGGCTGAGATTAAATTTAATAAATTGAGGATAATTTATTTTTTTCGTAAAATAAAATCATCATTTCTAATTGTTAATCTCAGTTAATCTAATTTCACTTCTCCAACGATCCTAACAAAATATAAAACTAAAAGGCTTTACATTGTGTCAATGGATTAGCTCGTTTATTATATTATTTATATAATATAAATTTAATTTTAATGTGATATAAAAATAATAAAATAATAATATATTATAAAACTAAATATATATCGGGCTCGAGCCTTGATTGTTAGAGCTCGAGTCTGACTCATATTTTAAACAAGTCTAGTTGTCCAAGCACGTTTCGGGCCTAATATTTTTGTCCAAACCATCTCCGATATCGATTGGACCTTTAGGCTTGTACAGGTTGCCCAAAGAATCGAAAAGTACAGGGAGTATTCTTACAATTTTACCCAAAACAATCAATGACTTTCTAAACATATAATTTATTTTATTAGTAAATATTGTATGAAATATTGAATAAAATAGTGGGCGTGCCGGAGTGGTTATCGGGCATGACTAGAAATCATGTGGGCTTTGCCCGCGCAGGTTCGAATCCTGCCGCTCACGTTATTCAATTTTTGTTTTTTATCCTTTGGACCAAACTGGTTAAAATGATTTTCTTGAAAAGTTTGAGGACTAATAATGTCATTAGACCTAAAATTATATGTTAAAAAAGGGTTTTCTAAGATTTCCTTTAAAAGTTCCCGACCCAACGCCGGCTCTCCGCCATCAAGTTTCCGACAGACCAGAAAATTAAATAAGGTAATTTTCGAAACCCTCTTTGAGGTCTTCAGCGGCGGTGGCGGTGACGGCCGCTATTTAAAATCCTGGATTTCCAGTTTCTTAGAATCGATGACAAATTTCGTCTGTTTTGCCCCCTTTTTTAGATTGAAAAATGGCTGCTTCAGTAATTAAGAAATTCTTCATCGCATCAATGTTCATGTGGATAGCTCCTCTTGCAATCTTGTATGGTTTTAATCATAATTTACTTCCTGGTAAGACCCATTAATTCTTTTCTCTTTTTCTATATTTAATGTCTCAAAAAAAGTTTTTTTATTGTTTAATTTAATTTAGAAGTTGGATATTATTTGTTTCTGATTTTATGTAATATATTAGATTGCTTCAAATTCCTTATCTTTTCCTGTTTTATTTTGAAGTTTTGGGCGCTTTTAATCAAGTTTTAGCATTATGTTATGTTGTCAAGAGTAGTAGTTTATCTCTTCATTCATTTTGTTAACAAAGGAGACCGGAGTTCGGTACAAGAGAAAGAGTTGCAGATGTCGGGATTCGAACTATTCGAGCAGTCATAGAGAAGACTGCATACACTAATTAGACATAATTCCGGAACAAGGGAAGGGGTTGTGGATATTAGGTTTTGAGCTTAAACTTGTTGGATGTCACCTCTGAACTAATTAGACATTAGTTCGGGTTATGGATTTTAGGATTTGAAGCTCAAACTTTAAACGAGTCTGATGCCACGACTCGAAAGAAACAGCATGAGCTAATTAGAACACAGTCCGGGATAAGGGAAGGGGTTACTAATTATTAATTACAGCATAATCTGGGATTGTGGGATTCGAGCTTAAACTTGCATGAACTAATTAGTCTAAGTCCCAGTATTAGCTTTTCTAGTGTAACTGTCTAACTGATGCCTAAACTGATTCAGTAAAATTTTGAGAACATACAAACGAACACTGCTGGTTTTGGAAATTTCAACTACATGTTATCCGTAGAAAGGCGGTCGGTACTTATGTGTCGGAACTGGTTCGTGTAAAGTTCAACAAGTGTCTTAATAAGAACATATTTTAGTAATATGTCGACAAGAAAGTAAAGACAGAAACTATGAATGTCGAAAGGTCTGAAATCCGTGTGCTGAGATATATTGTATCAGAACTGGTTAGTTTAAAGCTCCCCGTAAGTGACTTAATAAGAGAATATTTTAGTAAACTGCATATGAGAAAGTAAACATGAACATTATCGTTGTCGAAACTTGAAGCTCTTTACCGTTGAATGATTTAGATGCACGAAGGTGTGAAATCCGTATACTGATATTTTGTAGTTTATAAAATTTAATGTCTGTTGGCAATTAGTGCTTATAAGTGCCTGTTCTTTATGCTATATAATTGAGTTAGTTGAACGAGATACACCATCTTTCCGGAACAGGTTCATCGAGTTTATCTCCCCATGCTACGACACTAGTGAGCGGGTTCGTTGCTGTAATCTCGGTCAACATAGTTATCGCTTTCTATATCTATATGGCAATGAGGGAACCTGTGGATAAGCATGAGCCGGATCCAAAGTTTCTCGCTGATGCTAAAGCTAGTGTAAGCCACCCAACAGGTGAAGCTTCAACCTCTTCTGAATCCGTAAAGAAACAAGATTAGGATAATCACAATGGAGAGAATGAAACAATGCGGTCTGTGTTCCAATGATTAAGAAATCAAGTTCTAATGTTTTTGTTGTATAATTAGACTCGATGGTCACTATTATTATCGAGTTTTGATCCGTACCTAGTGATTTCATTTATCGTTAACTTGTATTGACTTGCATTTCTGAAATTATACTAATTAGACTAGGTGTTTTAGCTCTGAATTTCCCTTTGCCCTTTGCTTATGTGTCTTGCACGAATTTTTCATTTTGTCTGAAGTACCTATGTTCGACATTTTAGACGAACATAGATACAAGATATGATCATCTCAAATAGATAGAATAATTCAAAAAAAAAAGTATACTCTAAGTCCATCTTGATTACAAATGCAAACATGGATAGTAAGATATAAACTTTTCCAAGGCTCTCCAAATACATAGCTGAAAACATAAAAACACATGCCTTTATTCAAAACCTGAATCCGAGTCGGAGTAACACAGAAACCGAACTCTTATCAGTAATTTTTCAATCTGTAATATCAAAGCAAAGCTTAGCCTCGTCCCAGGGGCCATTAATCTCAAACTTGTATTCTTGAATCCTTATAAGCCAGTAAGGGCAAACCACATTAACAAAGATCAAAATTCCCACCAATAACACAAAAAGCAGGCAATGAATGCTATACACAAATGTTAAAGTGACAGCCATTAACCCCAAAGAAAACAGAAGGTGCAACCTGAAAGAGTATTTCTTGATACAGTAGGTGACCAATGGTGCAAACAGGAAGATTTGTAACGAGAATAGCATGGTCGCAAATACGTGTACACGAGAGGGCAATCGAGATGCTATGAAAACTGAAGCGACGATGGAAGCGTTTAAGGAAATACAGCTGGTTAGGTTAGGATTCTTAAGAGCCCCCGAAGGTCTTATTGTGGAACCGGAATAGTCGTGTAGGAAAAGATGGAGCAAGAGAAGTGAAATGGTTACTGCCCATATGGAATCTGAGCTGATTGACCTTGTTAAGGTTTGGTATATCGGAGCCAACACGAACAATCCGGTTGTGAAGAAGGAAACATTGAGGACATAGTTCAAAAGACGTTTGAGGGAGAGCATCTCTTCAGTTAATACAAGGATTATGAAACCAGAACCGAGAAGGCTTACATCGAGAAGCAATAGGGAGTTTTCGTTGAGAGTTGACCTAAGGGTGTAGATCCATACCAAGACTACAAGAGCAACAATGCATAGATATTGCGAGATGGAAACTGAATCTTGCATAACCTTAAGCATATTGCGTTTAACGACATTAGCATTCATTACCATATCTTCCAGGAAAGTCTCGTCCGTGTGATTGTCGTCGTAACCCGGTTGCATCCCTCCGTATGCGACTTTTCTCCATCTGGATGAAGTCGGGTAAGAATCGGAACTGAAGTTCGTATCCATCTCAACAAGGCCACTACTGTGGGAGAAATACAACTTCCTGCACCAGACTGTCACAAAGCAAAATGTGCATCTTCTAGGGAAACCTTTGCTTCCACTCCATTAGATTTTAAGAAACCAAATCTAAGATTGAAGAATGTTTCAGGGTTAGCTGGAACAGTAAACAAAGAAATTGTTCAAATATTGCAGCAAATTAATATCCTACACAAACATTAAAAGAAGAAAACTTGCAAAAAATTGGACACAAACATGTATCAGACACTCGTACTCAAATTCGAGAAACATGTTTTTCAAGAACAATTCAACAGATGAATGAACCCATGTCCATTTCATCATTTTCCCTTATATGAGGCAATCCAATTTATCCAAGAACATATTCAAATTCAGGGTTTCAAAAAACGGCCCGCGACTGCTATAGCGGCCGCTATTTAGCGGTAATGCCGCCGGCCGAAACCGCTATTGGCGGAAACAACGGTGGGACGCGGATTCACACTAGTAGCGGTGGATCACGGCCGCAATTTAACGGGTAGCGGTAAATAACGGTAGTAACGGGCCGCTATCCCCGTTTTCTCCCGTTACTGTAAAATCTATAAAAAAAAATCCATGGGCGGGCGATAAGGGTGAGCGTGAGAGTGTAAAGGGAGGCGAGCTGATGAGACTTACAGGGAGAGGATTGGTCGACGTTGAGGAGAGGGGATTGACGGCGCGCCGAAGACAAGAGGTGAAACCGCGCGGCTCTAGATGCTGGTCTGATGACGACGGCATGAAAACAACCCTTTCAGGGTTTGAAAGCCAAAGAGAGAACGAAGAATAGAGAGGAATTTAGGTTTTGTTATTAATATTATAATCTTATTTTATTATCATTAAAAAAAAGGTAAACTACAACTAAGGTTAGTCAATTATCGGTAAGGTTACATTTGGGTCACCCACTTATTAAAGGGTACATTTAGATCACTCAATTATGGGTAAAGTTATGTTTGGGTCACTCTTCATTTTTTTAAAAAAGCGCATAAATTTTTGTATTAGATTAATTAATGATTTCAAATGAAGTACTCTAATGTTAACGAGGATATACACGTGATTTCGAAGAAAAATGACTAAATTGATGTACTTTTTTTAAATATGAAGGGTGACTCTAACGTAACTTTACCCATAATTGAGTGATCTAAATGTAACATTTAATAATTGAGTGATCCAAATGTAACTTTACCTATAATTGAGTGACTCAAATGTAACTTTACCCATAATTGAGTGACCTCCGTTGTAGTTTACCCTTTAAAAAACTCTTGGGTTATGAAAATCTAATTAGGAAAAGATATTAAAAGAACTCATTAATTTGATAAAAAAAATGAGTCCGGATTTCCAATTAAAATCAACGATTAGGGTTTGACCTCATAAATAAAACCGGGTTATAAGAATCCAATAAAAAAATATTAAAAGAACTCATTAAGTTCATAAAAAAAATGAGTCCATTAAGGATTTCCAATTAAAATCAACGACTAGGGTTTGACCTCATAAACAAAAGGTTAAATTATGAGATACTAATTGTTTTTAAGTGTATAGGTTATTTTCAATTTCAGCAATGTCACTTTTTATCTTTGTTATTTCGGTCTTTAAATTTTTCTTAATTTAGAGTGTAAACTTTATTTTTTTCAATGTAGCCATTTAATTTTAGTAATCTAAGTTTATAAGTGTTGGAAAACACTCTCAAAATCATTAAAAGTAATCTTTTATGATTATGATTATAATTATTATGTTTTATAATAAGTGTTGGAAAACAATTTAACTTTTTATAATCGCAATAGCCTTCGTTATGTCTGTAACCGCGATAATCCCGAAGCGACCGCGACCGTAATTTGAATCTTTGGTCTTCAGAAATTTAAAATCTTGTGAAGTTGCTCAAACTGAATTTGCAATAAATTCTTAGCTTGAAAATAACAAAAAATCATTTTCAATTATAAGAGCCAAAATACAATTCATCTATCTATCTATCTATATATATATATATATATATATATATATATATATATATACACATGTACATAAATTTTTTGACTAACCTCAAAATTATAGATTAATTAAGGAACAAATTGAAGTTTTTAAAAATGGTCCGCAACCACGATGGCGATCATTATATAGCGGATTCACACCAAAAATTAGTGTCGTTTTGTCTATGTTGAACTGAAGGGAAGTGGTTGACAAAAAAATAGGAAACGTAAAATTAGGGTATAAAGTATTTTTATTCTAATAAATTAATTTTTATAGCTTTAAAATATTATTTGATTTAAAGTTTTTTTAATAAAAAATTGAAAGAAAACAAATTAAGTGCAACAAGACTATATTTTTAAAAAATATATAGGAAATTATAATTTTTTGTTAATATTTTTTTTAAAGAAATCACAAAATCGTTAGATTTTAATTGAAAGAGAGACCACCACAACTAATGAGAATTGAACTTGGACTTCATTTTAATCCATGAAAATCATTAGATTTTCTAATTTACTATAAATTTTAATGTTTTTATGATTATATATATTGATTTTTTTACATTTGTTGTACCCCTATCGCACTTGTACCTTGTAATTTTAAAAATTATTATTTTTCGTCCTTGTACCCGTATCCATATTCGTGCAACATAAAGTAAAATTATCAAGTTTCATACTGAGATGGTGGGGAAGATTGAAACAAATACCATACATTAAGGGCTAGTTTAGCATTGCTTTTGAAAAGTGATTTTTAAAAGTGTTGTTAGAAAGAGATTTTGAAAAGAAATTTTAAAAAGTTAGTTGTAAGATTTTAGTGTTCATCATTGCTGTCAAAAAGTGCTTTTAAGAAGATAAATGACTATATAAACACGATATTGTAAGTTATATATGTGTGTGTGTATATATATATATGATATTCAAATTCTCTAATGTTATAATATATGAAATATATCAGCTTAAATTATTATAAAGATATAAAAATATTTTTATTAATAAATATATTTTTTAACAATTATACGTGTTCCATGAAAATATAACAAATTTGAAATATTATATTTAAAAATTTTGACAAGAATAAATATAAATCATTTTAAAATTAAAAAATAATTATTAATTATATAATTATATCTTCGTAAAGAATTATAAATTTATAAATTATAATTAAACACAATAACAAATGAAGGTTAAAATTGTAATTTAGCTCTCAAAATCACTTTTATAACCGCAAAAGCTAAAAATTTTAGCTTTTGTGTTTGGGTTAAAAATCACTTTTCAAAAATAGATTTTTCTCCAAAAGCTAGTTGTTTAGCAAACCTTTTGGCCTCAAACCAGCTTTTGGAACCAAAAGCTGGTTTAAAAAGCAATGTTAAACAAAGCCTAACTGTATGTTGAGAATTATTTGGGCCTCAATAGACTTGAAATTTTTGGGCTAAAGAAACACACATACTATCCATTTTTTCCGGTTAGTCAACTATATTTACAATATCGTCAAAATTGGGATAAATAATAGTTAGTCCCTAAAATTAATGTTTTTTAAAACTTGATTTCTGGATGCTTTAGAGTTAATTGCACAAAAACAAGAAATCTCTAAAACTATGATTTTTATTCTAAACTAATCCCTAAAATTAAAAAGAAAAAGAAAATAACTTTTGGTATCCATCCTCAGGATTTGAACATTGCTTTAAAAGCCACCATTGAAGCTGTAACCAACGACCAATGCCCTAATCGACTAATTTAAAACATTATTTGAATATATATTAAAACATATCACATATCACATTTTAATTGGCCAACATTTTTCTTTAACAGTCAGATACTTAAAATAATCGAAATGAAACTTTAGGCATATATTTAGAGCAAAAAATAGGTTAGGCACCAAAAGTGAACCACGTGTATAATTTGAGCACCTATTTAATTATTAAACCTTTATTTTAAATCATACGTTAAGTTAATTATATTATTTTTTTGAAAAAAAATATTAATTATAATAGAAATTATTAACAAATTAAAATACTTTTGTTTTTATAAAAATATTTATATTTTGACTTTTTTGAATAATTATATATTGAGTTAAAAGAACCATTTTGCAGTTGTTTATGATACTACACTAAGAAAATTTATTTTGTTCTACACCATTTATATGTATGTACCTTTTAACACAATAAAGACGACTTATATTTGTGAGACTTGGTACGAAACCGTTAAACTCTCTAAATCTATAATTAAAGTGAACAATACTTGACCATATTGTCACGGACCGCCAGTTCGAGTCCGAGTCACATGCACGCATGGTTTCCCAATGGGTTCTAACGGAAATTTTGGGTCTAAAGAGACTACCGAACTTAGCCCGATCTATGGAGGATTCTAGAAGACAACCACTTTGACCTATGTAAACTTTTCATGTAATCATATGATTTGTTTCCTTAGATAGCATATATATTCTAGGGAATATTTTATTGTGTTTGGCGGGCTTCAATCATAGTCATCGATGTAAATCATTATGGACCGTTGGATGTAGGAGGACTCAACTATATATATAGGCATTTCCCACCTCATTTGTATCATTCATCTTCTGAGTAATCAATGACTCACTCTAAAACTCTCTTTGTTGTTCTTGAGAGTTATTGGCTTTCTTTCTATGTTCTTGAGTTGTATTCTCTATAGTTTGTTTCTGCTTAGAACGATTTCATGTTCTTAGTGCCTTGGAAAAATATGATATTCTCATTCAGGCTGACTTAGTCGTTTGTCTATATTTGTATTTATAATTATTATATTTTTATAATAAGATATACGCAATTTTTTACGATCGTGACACCTACAGTGACCACAATAGTATCCTTTATGTCCGTAACTGCGATAAACGCGACGCAACCAAAAACGCAACTGCGAACACTTTTTAAATCTCTATTCAAATTCATCAATCAAAGGGAGACAAAAGTTCCCATGCAGAAATTCACAGTACTAAAATGAAATTTTAAAAACTACAAAAACTATTGAAAGCAATAAAAGAAAGAATTAAAGAACCGACATCTGATTCAATACGCCCGCACCCAAATGAACAATGATCAATTAAATCAACTTCTTGACATGGGATTCTCTAAAAAATCAAAATTTAATCCACAAAATTGAGAATAACACAGAATTATAAACAAGTATCTTAACTAAATCGAGCCATTTTAACATTTATATTTGTACTTAACAAACAATTAATAATGAAAGTGAAAGGAAGAAGATTGTATTTTGAATTTCGAGATGGATAAAAGTATGAGATGGGCAGAGAAAGGTAGGAGTTTTTTAAGTTGATGGGTAGAACTAATGTTTTGATATAATATTTGAAAAATGTTTTGGACTAAGTTGAAAAGAATTTAAAATGTGGTTTTAGTCAAAAACAACTTGAAAATATGTTTAAGGGTTTTAAAGGCTTTGGAATGAGTTTAAAGTACATTTAAAGTGGTCAAAACCAGCATTTTTAAGTGCCCGTACCGATACGGTCTTGAACCGTACCGATACGCTTTAGGGTTTCAACCACCTGAACTTTCCAGTAGCCAAAACCCGTACCGATATGCTTAGCCGTATCGATACGGTGTGTTTTGAAATAGCCCAACGACTAGTCGCGTACCGATACGGTTGTATCGCGTACCGATACGCCTAACTACCCCAACGGTCATTTTTCCAACGGTCTTTTAAATTACAGAACCGTACCGATACGCTAGGTAAGCGTATCGATACGCATCAGCTGAAGAGCACAACGGCTAATTTCTCTTCGAGACCGTATCGATACGGGTTGAGAGGGTATCGATACACCAAGCTGCAGAACTGCATTTATGGTGGAAAATAAAGGCTCAAACGGCTTCAATTCAATCCCAACAGCTACAAACTCAATTGGGAGTATAAAAGGGACCTCCAAGCATCAAGAACAAGTTAATGCTTCAATTGTTACAACATTATGATGTCAAAATTTGTCTAGAGCTTAAATTGCTTATTTCTTGCTTAGACAACACTTGTGAGCTAAACATTGTTAAATTTGCTCAAGTGTTTAGGTTTTGGGTGAGAGCTTAGTATTGCAAACACATACCTATTAGAGGGATTTTTAGTTTTCTAAGTCTTTCTCTTGTAAGAGAGTGGTTGATCAAGCTTTGGGTAGAAAGCTTGATCGTTGTAATGGTTTCCTCCTAAGCCGAGAAAAATGGACGAAATTCTTAGTGAATTTGTTTGGAAATCCTTAGTGGGGAGCTAAGGTAGTGGATGTAGACCTAGTGGATGTAGACCTTGGTTAGAAGGTTGAACCACTATAAATCTTTGTGTCAAATTGCCAATTTTTCACCTTCCACTAAAACACCTAATTATCCAACTTCTCCACACTTGGCGAGCAAGAACGGTTGATCGAATCGAGCCCCTCACATCTCAACATGATGGATTGATAAAAAGGCGAAGCTCAAGGAAGGGAAATTAAGAGAAATTTCATTTTAAAAGATGGCTATAAACTGCAACTAAGACACAATCGTTGGACAAAATAATTAATTAGATTAATTATTAGTTGAACAATTTTTTTGGGTAAACTACGTTGATATCCACTACATTTTGGGAAAACTGAAAACGATAAATTTTTATTATAGTTATTAAACATTTATTTTGTTTCATTACGGTTATTGTAGTTAACTCTGATTGAGAAATAGTGACATGAAATGTTAAAGTATCCTACCAAAAAAAATCTTAATTTTTTAAATTTTATAGCTATCATCAAAGTCAAATTTTGATGAATTGAACAACCATCAGTCAATTCCAACTGTGAGAAACATTCACTTTCTAATAATATTAATATGTTTGGTTTCAAGTTGATACAACACTTAACTGTGGTGAATTAAAACTAAAATTAAAAATTAGAATTAAAATTAAAAATTAATGCTTTTTGATTTGTTATTGTTAAACGTTTGATCTGCTTAAAATCAAATTATTTTTTCAACCAAATGGATCTTTCTCACTATTGGGATTGGATGATGAACGTTTTGTCCATCGAATTTTGAACTTTGGTGACGATTGTAAATTTAAAAAAATTAGAACTCATTTTGAAAGTAGACTTTAACATGTCATATCAATCTTTCTTAACGGAAATTAACGACGATGACTGTAATGAAAGCGAATAACAAATTTAATTATTCTAATGAATTTTTTTTTTCAATTTTAGCGATTAAAAGGAAATCGTTCTAAAAGTTTAGTGACTATCAGTATAGTTTATTTTTTAAGGAATAGTCGGTTAAATTCCTTTTAGGGTAAACTATATATTTTGTACCCAATATATTCTTATATTTTTTATTTGGTAACTCAACTATTTTTTGGGCAAAATAGTGCCAAATGTTACGTTTTGTTTTTATTTTGATACCTCTGCTGTTAAAATTAACGACAAAGTTGATATGATATTTTTATTATTTTTTCATGTTCTCTCTCCTAATAAAAAATACCACGTTAATTTTACCATTAAAATTGAGTACCAAAACAGAAACACGATACCTTAGCTATCATATAACTATATAAGTAATTTACCCATGTTTTAATTTTTTTTAGGAAATTAGTTGGTGAAATTCAATTTCATTGGTTGGTGGCGTTTTTATCCTTGGAAAGATACAAAGGGCTTGACTCTTAAGTGGGATCCATTTCCAGAAGGGGTGGCAACTGGCAAGGTCTAGTTTGCTCGTCTTTCCATCTCTGCTTGCGCCGCCGCTTCTATTTCTTTCTCGCGACACAAACAGAAAATTCAACAACAATCTCCTTTCCCTGCTAAAGTGACTAGGAGCTGAATCTTATGGCGTCCTCTTTGGTTTCTCCTTCCCCAATTTCTTCCTTCATCACCAACAAGGTCAGTGCTTTCAATTACCCATTTTTTTAGATTTTGATTGGTGTAGGTTATTTTGACTAATAAGAAGAAAAAAACCCTTTTTTGATGCCCAGAAAGATTTAGGCTTTTCTGCTTTTCCTTCAACATCTCAAATTGCCATTCAGAAATGCAAGAAACAAGTTTCGAAGAAAATCGTCTCGGTCATGGCACCCCAGCAATCTGAGCGTAAACCAGCTACGACTGGCTCTGTTAGTTCCTTTTTTAAATTTTCTTTTTTTCATCTTCATTGATTGGTTAATGGATTTTTGTTGATTTATAAAAAAAAGTTGGGTTTTTTACTTTTTTTCTCAGGTGAAGACTGGAATGACGATGACAGAGAAGATTCTTGCAAGAGCCTCGGAGAAACCACAGTTGACTCCAGGTGATAATGTTTGGGTTAATGTTGATATTTTGATGACACACGATGTTTGTGGTCCTGGTTCCATTGGTATCTTCAAGAAAGAATTTGGTGAAAATGCAAAGGTATTCAGTTCATCTGTTAGGTTACTTTTCTGCATAATTGAGCTCTTGATGATGCTTGTTAGGGTATAATTAGCATTTCGAAATCGGAATTCGTGATTTCATGAAGTAACAACAGCTATGTCACTGTTGTAAGCTTATAGATTGGAAACTGATTTTGGTGGTTTCTCTTGTTTCATTTTCCAACTAAATACTTGAAATTTCCTTCGGTTTGGTAACCTAACTATTACATTGGTAGAGTAGACTGTAGAGCCTTCAGCCTTGTGCGTCTTTATTCTTGTTCACAGCTGTCTATTTGCAGTGGCTGAACTCATTAACCGTGCACCATTATTTTGGTATTGAAGGTTTGGGATCGTGAAAAGGTTGTTATTATACCTGACCATTACATATTCACCAGTGATGAACGTGCGAATCGTAATGTGGATATTTTGAGGGATTTCTGCACTGAGCAAAATATCAAGTATTTTTATGATATTAAAGATCTTGGTAATTTTAAGGTATGGCACTCGTATGTTGTCATTCATTTCTTGTCCAATATTCCAAGGAACTAGGGGTATATTCTCTGTTCATTGACATAAAACCGAATCCTAATTCACAACATTGCAGGCAAATCCTGATTATAAAGGAGTATGCCATGTTGCACTTGCTCAAGAGGGTCACTGCAGGCCTGGAGAGGTATCAATTCCTTACCATAATTATTGAATTGTAAAACTTTAATACATGCGTCAGGCTCTCAAGCTTGTATTACCTTTTATCTCTGCCTTCAGGTTTTGTTAGGGACAGATTCTCACACCTGTACTGCCGGAGCATTCGGTCAGTTTGCTACAGGAATTGGAAATACGGATGCAGGCTTTGTATTAGGCACCGGGAAGCTTCTGCTAAAGGTTTGTTAATTATTCTTTAATGTTTTACTTGACTAAAAAGTGTATGTGCATGTGTATGCGTTTGTGTTTTTGGTGCATTTTGATTTTTCATTTGGTTTTCTACTAATATTTGGTTACGTTAGGTTAGTAGAATTATGCTTACCATAGATATATAGACGTTTGTTTCTCTTCCTGATGAGAGTTTTGAGGTCGTCCAACTCTGTTATCCAAATTCATTGAAGGATTTTCGACGAAGTTTTAGCTGATTTCTCCTTCATGCTCATTGCTATAGGCATATGGTTTAATCCTATGACAAACTTGGCCTTTTCTTTTGTGAACAGATATTTATGATTTGTATGAGTTGAAGGCTTGTACTTGCAAAATTACAATTAATTTGGTTGTTTCAATTGCAGGTTCCACCAACTTTGAGATTTGTAATGGATGGTGAAATGCCTCCTTATCTGCTTGCAAAGGATTTGATTTTGCAGGTAAGATCACATACTTTTAGGCAATTATTTCATTTTGATAAGCTTGAAGTCATAAATATGTTCCTGTGGCCATTCTTTAGTTATTCATTTGCTTTCGTATATGTTTTCTTTTCTTTCTAAAAATGGTTCCTGTTTGGCAGATCATTGGTGAAATATCTGTAGCCGGTGCAACGTATAAATCCATGGAGTTTGTTGGAACAACTGTTGAAAGTTTAAATGTAAGTGAACCCCAAATTTTACATAACTGTTAACATTAGGTCCTTAAAATGTTTGAGCTAGTTTGGTTTCTTGTGGGAAGAAATCATGAATTTGATTTTCTGATTACTTGTATTGGGTAGATGGAAGAACGGATGACATTATGCAATATGGTTGTTGAAGCCGGGGGGAAGAATGGAGTTGTTCCTGCTGATAGTACAACATTTAAGTACCTTGAGGTGAGGGAAAAATTATTGAGTATGTTTGTCCCAACTCAGCGCCTGGATCGATATCAACTTTTGAACAATGTTGATTTCATTTCACGTCTACTGCTCTGCTTTC
This sequence comes from Hibiscus trionum, assembly GCA_030270665.1. Classification (NCBI taxonomy): domain Eukaryota; kingdom Viridiplantae; phylum Streptophyta; class Magnoliopsida; order Malvales; family Malvaceae; genus Hibiscus; species Hibiscus trionum. The sequence continues at coordinate 77,588,377 of BSYR01000010.1, read as the reverse complement.
ACGCCTAGCTTATGGGTTAGTATCTTTTGCTTTGCACAGGATAAAACATCTCTGCCATATGAACCAGTTTACAGCGATGCACAAGCAAGGTATATTTTTTGTGATTAAATGGTTAGTGAAGAGCACATTTTCTTTTTTATATATATAAATTATATACATATAATATGGCGGTATTCGAGATGGAAATTGGATGTGGTTTTATGGGTGATATTTACTGTAGCATTTCATGCTTGGACCTGTATTGAGATGAGTCCTAATACGATTTACATCTTCTGGGTCTGGCTTTCAGTTTTCTTTCCGAGTACAGATTTGATGTCTCAAAGTTGGAGCCATTGGTGGCTAAGGTGGGTTATCTCTACCAAGTCAAGTGATGAGCTCTTTTTTTTATCTGCGGCCCTGCCTACGTTTCCCCATTGCAAATCTTTACTATAGATCATCTCACAAAAGTTGCTTTTATCTTTATCTTTAGCGTTTATTCTTCTCTTGTGTGTCTGTCTGTACAATGGACTGATTTCTTAAATGTATTTTGCAGCCACATTCTCCTGATAATCGTGCTTTGGCAAGAGAATGCAAAGATGTTAAAATTGACAGAGTATATATTGGTTCTTGTACCGGTGGAAAAACTGAAGATTTTCTTGCTGCTGCTAAACTCTTTCTAGCTTCGGTAAGACTTAAGAGTCATACTCATAGATTCACGTTCCTCATCCGGAGAGCTCATACATCATTGCATAATTTATGGACGATAACGGGTATCAAGCTGTGGTTGAAAAACTTTAATTTTCTTGACCTGCAGGGAAAGAAGGTCAAAGTTCCCACATTCCTCGTCCCCGCTACACAAAAGGTGTTACTCGATATCGTTAAATGTTAAAAACATTATCCTATTTGCAATTAGAATGAAGGAAGAAAGTGGTGATAAATGAATATGCGTTCAACTCGTCAAAATTGACAGGTTTGGTTGGACTTATATACTCTCCCTGTACCTGGATCCGGTGGGAAGACAATGTCCCAGATTTTTGAAGAAGCTGGCTGTGATACACCTGCAAGCCCTAGCTGTGGCGCTTGTTTGGGTGGCCCTAAAGACACATATGCACGTATGAACGAACCTAAGGTAATTAGTTTTTTTTTCTCTTCCCTGTAGTACACCTTCAATAGCATAGGATTTGTTTTCCCATAGGTTTCACCCCTATATTCAACGATATCCAAACATATTGGGATTGCCATCGCAGGTCTGTGTATCGACAACAAACAGGAACTTCCCGGGTCGGATGGGGCACAAGGAAGGTGAGATATATCTTGCTTCTCCGTATACCGCGGCTGCATCGGCTTTGACCGGTTACGTCACTGATCCAAGAGAGTTTTTGCAGTAAGAAGCTTGTGTAAGTTTAATGTAAGAGTCATATGAATAACTAGAAGCTGAGAAAATAAAACATAAAATGAGGAGACGATGGAAATTTATGTTGTATCTTGTTTCATTTTCAGTGGATTCATGCAAGAAATGCTATAAACTGGATCATCTTTTTTGATGGATATTTATGTTCGATTTTATTATTGTTGGCTTAAATACCTATATGGTCCCTGTACTTTTCACTTTCTCCCAACTTGGTGCCGAATCTTTTTTGAATGTATAATAATTCGATAATGAAAACAATCTGGCATTAATGTGCTTCAGCACGTCAACTTTTGTGTGTTCAGAGTTCAAACTGTGAAAATTTCTTCTTCTATATCAGTTGCTTCTTTGCTGTTGGCATCCAGTCTCCCTCTTTATCCTCATAAGTCGAAAGAAATTCAGATGATCCATCCAAATCCAAATCCAATAGCTTAGAGGCTCGTTCCTTCTCTACACCTAAAAAAGGGTGATGTCCACGTTCTAAAATTCGAACCAACTGAATTAAGCTCTTACCTCCGGAGTTGGCGGATCCGAGGAACATGTCTTCCAATGCTTGAGCCAAACTCTCGTAGGAAGAATGGGACATTTCAATCCACTTTTCTTCCTATACCAATACCATCCCTCTTGACCTAACATGCTCTCATATCTCATCACTCTGCTCTGAGTTTGGACAGTCTTTTCTGGGTTATTTGTTTCATTGTTCCTTTGGTTTATTCAGCTCCTGGAGCTTTAGCTTGGCAGAATCTATGATCAAATATCAAGAGGGACCAAATTATTGAACTTAAAAATATAAAGCATTATTAAGTATTTAAACTCCAAATTCAGTAGCAATGCCTACTTTATCTAATATTTAAACTTATACTACCTAAATTGTTATTAGACCGGAACATTTAAGGGAAAATTTTAAAGTTTTTAGAGGAATTAATTAAAAATATTCAAATAATTTAACATTAAAAATTAATTTCTAGAATATTGAGAGAAAACAAATTAAATTTTTTAAAAATTTAAAAAATTTATTGTGAATTTTTCAAATTGTTGGGAGCCAAGTCCTCTTTGAGCCCTCACAATGCTCTGTCAGTCGTTCAGGATTGATTTTAGAACGAAATTTTAGGGGGAAACAACGAAAACATCAGTTTGGAGAGAAGCTAAAATTTTTAGCATCTTTAAAAGTTAGATTTAAAGACAAATCATGTGTAAAAGCTAGTTAAAAACACTTAAATTTTAATTGTTTAGTGCAGTTTTTCGGTGACGCTCCAAAAACTTGTTTTAACCTTATTCACAAACGGCCTCTTGATCTTACTTGTAGGACCACAACCAAGGCTCAGCCCTAACCTAAACTCGAGCTCGGTCTCAACTGAATATGAATTTATTGTCTCCGAAACAACCTCAACGAATTTGTTGTCTCCGAAATAACCTCAACTTTAGACACAGTTGACTTGTTTTTTCCACCACCAGTGTACAGGATATTAATCCTAACTGTAATCGTTCATTTTATTATTTTTTACTGAATTATTTTTTTAAAAAAAAATGAGTCCAGATTCGTGTGTATACATATAAAAAACAATCATCACAACTAATACTAATAAAAACAATAGAATTCGAAAAAAATAAAAATGAATTTTATGACAAAATATTAATGAAATTCAACCAACAATAATCACAGTTTTTTCTGTTCTGTTTTTCCCCTCTCCAAACTATTGAAATAAATGTAATACAATATATGTATATATATAAGAAAAGAGGGAAATAATGGCTTTTTAGTCCCCAATTTTTATATCTATGGCCACTCAAAGTTCAATTTCTTTTCAATTAAGTCTGTGATTATCTTTTTTGTCTATTTCAAACATAACTCATGTCATCGTAAATAGAGCTAGACGGTGCTCGATGCAAGTTTCCGTTTCTTTTACCGGTGTCTTCCCCACCGCCGCCGCCGCCGCAAGAGATGGTAAACTGGCACCCACAAATGTTACCAAAGCATTTAAACGATCCGCTATTGTCGGAGTGTCTTCTAGCATGTCTTGATCGTTTGGAGGACGAAGTCCCAGAAAAGGAATTAGACGTGTCGCTGCTCCAGTCGTAAACCGGCGGCTCTTCATTTCTCCACTGTTCTAGCTTTGATCGGAACCCTTCGAGGCTATCTTCGTCTAAACTCCACCCTAATATTGAACTCTCACAGTCGTCGAATTTGTTATGGTGCATGTTTTTCGCCATCGTCGCCGCCACTTCCGACGGCGATGGACCCAGTTCTGAATCGCTCCACACTTTCGCCCCGCCGTTAACAACCGAACCTGATTTTGATTTCCCCCTTTTTGATTTCGTTCCCGGATCCTCCAATCCATTAACAACTGAACCTGATTTTCCCTTTCTGGGATTAAGTTTCGCAACCGAGTAATTTACCATGGAGCCCCCGTTAACAACCGATCCCGATTTTTCTTTTCTAGAATTTCTTCTCGCAACGACGAAGTTTACCATGGAATTTCCCACCGTTTCCATTCCATTAACAATCGAACTTGATTTCCCCTTCGCCGAATTAATTTTCCCAAGCGTGCAATTCACCATGGACCCGCCGCCGTTAACAATTGACCCGCCGCCGTTAACAATTGACCCACCACCGTTAACAATTGACCCACCGGCATTGATAACCGATGAACCGATTGCGGGTTTCTTAGGCTGTAAAGCTGAAGGGAAAATTGAACTCGAATCGCTCTTGGTTCGTCGGAGCTTCGGTTTACCAAATGCATCCGGCAAAGGACTAGGGTTTTCATTGTTATTGCTTTTGCCAGTAGAGGAAACGGGGTACTCTTCCTCTCCGATTAAATGTTTGTACCTGATCGCCGACGATCCCATTTGAAGATATAATGGCATGCTCCGTTTTGAACTATCAATCAGAGTCAGCCCGATGTTCAAAATCCCTTGGGGGCGACCCGACGGCCTCCAAATTTGAAGCGCGACGAACGTCGTCCCTAGTTGAACTTCCTCACTGCGGCTCGATCTGAAAGTGATATGAGGAATGAGGTTTCCGATGATGGCTCGGACGGTCCCCACATGGATGTGCCGGAACCAATGGACGGCGTAGATCTCGATCGTGATGGCGGAGGTATCGCGGTAAAGGAAGTCTTTGTCGATCCGGAAAACAAACTTGTCGTTCCATGACGGGTTGGTGTGGCCTCGGGTGTCGATTCCGGTGGAGCGTTTTTTCTTGGAATAAATCCAAACCACCGCGTAGGTTTGCATTTTGCGACGGCGACATATGGGCTCCAAGTCTTGCGCCGAGATCACGTGAAGTTCCAAGAGATGAAATGGCGTTTTCAAATCACTCATAACTCAATTTAAAAAAAAAACAAATAATTTCTTTATGAAAGGGGAAAATGGTAAATACAAAAGCTTTTTTTTTTCTCTAAATTTTTTGTGGTTTCTTTTATATCATTGTTGTAATGGTGTTCATGTCGTAAACAACAGAAACGAGTTCATTTTTCGTCGTCGAGGTCGTCTTCAACGACGACAGAAACAAAGAAAGAGGTCAATATTATGAGAAAATAGAGGAAGAAATTTTTTTTGAGGACATTCGGAAAAGAAAACTATCTGATTTGTGGTAAAAGATATTGATGCCGTTGTTTTCTAACGTTTAATAGTATTTTTGACGGTCATTTTAACAATTTGTTTTAATTAAAAAATAAAGTTTTTTTCAAATAATAATAATAACAATGATAATTAATTTATATACTTGTTATAGTATTTTTTTCTCAACAAATCACGGAAAATTCTACCACCGTATATAGCATTTTCCACAATTTTTTTATTAATGATTCTTTATTTAATATTAAAATTAAAATTAAAATATTTAATTTGGACTCTAAGCATAATTAAGTGAGCTACCAGGTACCAAGTATCCTCACAGGCCCAAAGCATAATTAAATTTAAAATATTTAACCACTAGTTTTTAATAAATTGACTAACTAATCGAATTAAAATTTTACAGATATTTACTATGAGGACAACATTCCCAACGCAATTTTTTAATTTTTTTTTGTCTATTTGATATTGCATTAACTTTCTCGAACTTCCATCGCTTTTACAATGCATAATTATTTTAGTATTTTCGTTGTCCTTCAAGATTGTTCGTCGCTCTCCTCTGCATCCATCAAACGTATATAATATTTGAGGCCTGATTCAATACCGCACTTCATATTTATCATCTTCAACCACATCTCAGTCCTAATTATCAAATCCGTATAGCTAAAGCAAACGAATTAAAATAAACAGTCCATTTAAAATAAAAATCAATCGAATCAAACCGAACTGAATTCAATCTTATACATTTTATCATATGCTCTTAAAATCTTACCTTTAACTGCACCATTCATATTCACGTGAACAAAATTAGCAGTGATGTGCAGTTATTATCGTATGTAGTTTTCAGGACAGTATACAAATTCTTTTTGCATAATAAAATCTAACTCCAACCATTCAATTTAGATAAAATCTTCAGCTTTTTTGTGTTTTATTGCATTCCAGGCTGCCATTTTCTCGAGAAACAAACAATAGAAAAGGGCAGAAAAGAACAATCTCAATTAATATATATGTACTAACACAATGAAACAGATTCAATATTAGCTAATTATTAATTTATTATTATTCAACTTAGAGGATTAGATTTTCAAGACACGTTCTTAAGTGAGATATGGTGTTATTGTTATATTTCCAGTCAAATTTCATGTCAGATTCCTTTACAATTCTCCCAAGAATGGAATAATTTTTCAACTTTTCTTTTGCTTCAAACAAACCCCAATTTTGTTCTCATTCTCTCGAAACTAATAAATTAAAAAACCTTTCTTTAATCAAATTTCATCATTCCCATGTTCATTGTCTCTCTCATCTCTGCACACTTATCCAAGTTCATAAAAAAATTTCAAACTTTTTTATTCGTATTGTGTTTAGCTAAAAACCCACTAACCTTTCCTACAAAAACAATGATTTGATCCAAAAAAAAAAACGACCCCAAAAAATGGGTTTTTGTTTCTCTTCAAGCCCCTTCTTCTTCCTTTTCATTTCGTTCCTTGTTTTGTTTCCAAATCTCAAGCTTTCTCCGATGGTGGAATCTGGTTCAGACATTACAACTCTGGTCTACAAAGGATGTGCAAAGCAAGCATTCACGGATCCAGCCGGGCTATATTCCCAGGCCATTTCTGCTTTGTTTCAGACATTGGTTTCACAGTCCATGAAACTGAAGTTTTACAAGACAACGACAGGGACAGCTCAAACCACCATTAATGGTCTGTTCCAATGCAGGGGAGACCTAACCAACAACGACTGCTACAACTGTGTGAGTCAGCTCCCAACTTTATCCGACAAACTCTGTGGCAGCAAAACCATTGCTTCCAGGATCCAACTTCATGGCTGCTACATGTTGTACGAGGTTGCTGGATTTGCACAGATTTCAGGCATGCAGATGCTGTTCAAAACTTGTGGTGGCGGTGGTGCCACTAATGGTGGTGGAAATGTATTTGAAGAGAAAAGGGACACTGCCTTTTCGTTTCTGGAAAATGGGGTTGTCAGCAACCATGGATTCTTCGCCACAAAATACCAATCGGTTTATGCTTTGGGACAATGCGAAGGTGATGTTGGGGATTCAGATTGTGGTGATTGTGTTAGAAGTGCAGTTCAAAGAGCTCAAGTCGAATGCGGGAATTCGAACTCGGGTCAAATTTATCTGCATAAATGCTTCATTACTTATGCTTATTATCCCAATGGTGTCCCCAAAAGATCATCGTCGTCATCGCCGTCGTCGTCCTTGTTTTCCCATACTTCATCTTCTTCTTCAGGTAACTAGAAGATTGGTAAAACTTCAGTTAAATTTTTGAAAATTTTAGTTTAAAGCTTCTAATTTTTAAAAAATTAAGTTCACCCCAAACTTTTACTTTGAATTCCGCCACTGCATTTGATTCCATTCGACTGACCGGGGAAATACAGGTCAGGATACTGGGAAAACAGTGGCTATAATCCTAGGAGGAGCTGCTGGAGTTGGGTTTGCTGTTATTTTGTTGATGTTTGCCAGAAATGCTGTAAAGAAACATGATGGTAATTGTTAAATGCCATTTTTATGTGAGCAAATTCCTCCATTGATGATGTGCTTCATGTTGTTGATTTATTTACTTTTGGTTGCAGATTATTGATGGTTTTTCAGAGTTAATTTTAAAGGTGGAGAAAATCGTCTTCCATTTGTTGATTTGATATGAGTTTTCCTTTTGTATTGGAATTCAAACAAAGAATTGGTCATTAGGGGGAAGCCATGAAAATGTAACACAATGAGTTCATGTTTTGTCTTGTTGAATTCATGTATGAAAGAGATTTAGATTTTTTTTATTATGTCAATTTGTATATAGTTATTATAAAAATATTATATTTTGATATTCATCTCAATTTAAATTTTATGAAATTTTCTTGTTCGACATATTCGATCTTAAATATAATCAGAATTTCATAAAATTATTGAATGTTGAAAGTGAGATGATAATAGTTTTTGTACATGTTAAGCCAGGGGCAGGGATTTATTGAGATTTATCATTTGTTCTTTCTTTGCAATGTAATTGTTGAATCTCTTTTTCTCTTTTGGTCACTTTCTCCTTTGAGTTAAACCCAAGTTAAGGACCGAAAAAATACATCAAATAGTTAATAATTGATAGGATGAATCTAGAACGAACACACATCGCTACATACCACTAACACTAAACATCATTATACGTGATTAATTTTTTAATAATTTTAAAATAATTATTAAAAACTTCAATGACTCGACGTGTAATTAATCATATTTAAAAATAAAATTAGAATTCAAGTGGACAGTTCTGCTGTGAGGCGGTTAATATACGGCTAATATACAGCGTGACCGGTTAAACATAACAAAATAGGTAAAATTACTTATTTTGTTGATACTTTTGAGTAAATTACTTATTTTGTTGATACTTTCGAAAGTATCTATACTTTTCTAAAAGTATCGATACTTTTTTAAAAAGTAATGTAACCGGTTGCAATGTGGCTCGAAAGTATCGATACTTTTAAAAAAGTATGAATACTTTTATAAAAGTATAAATACTTTTGAAAGTATCAACAAAATAAGTAATTTACTCAAAAGTATCAACAAAATAAGTAATTTACTCAAAAAAATATAGATACTTTCCAATGCCCCATCGGCTTAAAATAAGTAATTTACTGGATATGTTAATACTCTTATCAACAAAATAGGTAATTTTACCTATTTTGTTATCATCGGATTTCCAAGGTCCCATCAACTAAACTTCAATAACAAAATAGGTAAAGCGCTACCGAATATGTTGATACTCTTATCGACAAAATAAGTAATTTTACCGATTTTGTTATTGTGGGATTTCCAAGGCCCCATCAGCTTAAACTTTAATAACATAAACCTAATATGTTGATACTCTTATCGACAAAATAAGTAATTTTACCGATTTTGTTATTGTGGGATTTCCAAGGCCCCATCAGCTTAAACTTTAATAACATAAACCTAATATGTTGATACTCTTATCAACAAAATAAGTAAATTTACTTATTTTGTTATGTTTGTGTCGATACCTACCGATAACTTAAGTTTGCCGGTTACCATTTTTTTCATGTTTTCTACCGGATACATTATTTTAAATCAACATATCCGGTAGCGCTTTACCTATTTTATTATTTATCTTACAATGTTTCTGGTAACGCCGTTTCTTAGCCGTATATTAGTCCGTCTTTCATTAGAATTTCCCAATTTAGGTTGAATAACTCTTTTATCTTTTTGTTTTTACATATTAGTACAACCCTATTAAACCCAGAATCGGGTCCTTGTAACCTTTATATATTTAGATTGAATAACTCTTTCATCTTTTTTAATAACATGTGACATTATTTTATTGGTCGAATAAAAATAATTAAAAAATGTAGTCTGGTGATTAGAGGAGAAAAATAACATAAAAATTGAAACAATAATTAAAAAAGGCATGTCAACTTTGTCGTTTATTTTGTTACGGCGGGTGCCGAAATAGAAATAAAATGTAACATCATCCATAATTTTATAAAAAAATAAAAATTGGATGACTAAAACAGAAATGTAAAAATATATTGGGCACTAATAAATAATTTATCCAAAATCTTAATACCAAATTAAACTTTTAAACTAAGTTTATATGCCAAAAAAATATATTCACCCTTTCGTTTAATACGTTTGGAAGGAATGGAAGTTGTGATACTTTTAGTAATGCGTACGATACCTACATTTAAGATGTTAAATTACAATAATATTTAATTTAATTTGAATAATCATAATTATAATTATGATTACTTATTATAATTAAGGTTACAATTCACGTGCATCATATAAAATTTATAATTTTACATTTTTTAGAGCGGCTTCATAAAGCAAATAAATAAATGAGATTATCTTTTTTTTATATAAAAAATTCTTGTTTTCTAATTTTTTTTTTGGATGATTATTGTGTTACTACCCAAGAAGCATGCAAAATTACTACTATTCAACTAATACAACTGCTAAAGGACGATCAAACGAAGATCTCCCGATCTATACAAAAATTGCCTATTAACATTGACACTTCTATTTACATATATTTCTTACAGCTAATTTCAATTATTTATTTTACTTTCATTAACGGTCGAAAAATGTAAAATTTTAAAATGGTATTCAATATAGAACCCAACAAGTGATCTCAGTAAAAAAACGGATAATGTTCATCCTAAAACATCTGGATTATATCGATTTGTCTGCAAGGTGTATGTATTGTCAGAGAGTTGAAAATATATATAAACATATACTAACTTATAAACACCTTTATACTATTAAAAATTATATTTGATATAAAAAATTTACTTTTATAATGAATAATCAAAATGTCGCATATCATGCCATAAAACTCGCATATTTACCATAAAACAAAGAATTCATGGGTTATAACAAGATACATTTTAGAGGCTCACATACTTATCATGATTGCATTCAAGCATTCACATGGAATTAAAGCGTCTATTCAATTCAATTAAATGCGATATTAATGCAACATCACATAATTACTACGTAATTAAAGTATTAAACTGTCTATTCCACTCTAATAAATCCGACATCAACAATAATTACCATATAAATATAAAAAAATTCTACGATGGGCGTCGAACATCGCTAAACACTACTAATATTGAACACCGTTGAACACCACTAAATTAATTAATAAATATTAAAAAGCACAAGGACTCAACATATAAGTAATAATTATTTAAAATAAAATTTTAATTAAATTATTTTTATATGTATTATATTTTTTAATTTTTATTTTCAAATAATTGGATCAAATACCAACCATAGGCATCCCTAATTCTCAAATTAAAACCCTAGTTCTTCAAATTAAAACCCAAAATTTTGTTTTAATTCGACTTCATTGTCTAGATTATTTGTTACATTCGCAATGCATCTGATTGCTTTTATGTCCTAGCGTGTGCCAATCGACAATCACTCTAACCTCAAAACTTGTTGATTACTTTCTTCTAAAGATGATCTAAAAGCACATCACTGAATTACACTTAATAACATAAACTAAACATCTTTCAAATGATTATGCTATGCTTTTTTTAGGTCACATGTATAAAATTTCCAGAGTAACAGTGCTATTTTTCCTCTTATTTCAAGACAACAAAGTACTAGTGATCGATAAGTATTGCAGCGGCGACGGTAGAAGAAGAAAAAAATAAAGGGATTGAAGTTATGGTTTTTGATATTAAGAAGGTTTTAGAATATTTGATTTTAATATATTAATTAAATATTACAATAAAGAAATATAAAAAGTTTATTAAATTTATTTTTTAATTTTATTTTAAATAATTTATAATTGTATGTCGAGTTCTTGAAATTTTTAATCTTTATTAATTAATTTAATGGTGTTTAACGGTGTTCAGCGTTAGTGGTATTCAGCGGTGTTCGTCGCACGTGGTAGACTCATCCTATAAAGATATTAATATGTTAAAATTTTTATAGCTTAGACTATTAACTTATTAAAAATTATATAAAATAAAACAGAACATGAATTTATGAAATTATGAAATTATGGAATTTCATAATACCATATTTTTTAAACTTATACTATAAGTAAGAATTTTATAACGACTAATTTTAAAGTTAATTATAATATTATTAACTTTTGTTACATTAACAATATGGATAAATGAGAACGTTTTTAGATAAAAATATAATTTATTAAAAAAATTATTTAACAAAATTCACCAAAAATAATTATTTAACAAATTATCACATATGTAATGGTAAAATATTTGTAAACAATGATTTTTTATTTTGTTTAAAATATATAGAATATAAAATGAATAAATATACTGAATTTTTTTAACACATCAACCAGAAATTTTTATTAATAAATAAAAACATAACTTAGAGGTTTTAGAACATAAAAAAACAACAAAACAAAAATAGTAAAACTAAACAGAAAAGATAAGTGTTGCACTAGTCAGATTAGACACTTTATCTTTGCACCAAAGAAAATCTCTATAGTCCATTGTAGGAAGGGTCCTTGGGGAGTTGTCAAAACACAAATGAGATAAAAACCTCCAAAATTGGAAACCACCTTTCACGCCTATTTTCAAAAGCGACGATTCGTTATAGATTACATAGGTAAACAACCCAAAAGGACACGCGATATAGCTCGTTTTAGTTGCCTCTGAGTTAATGTTGCCTTGCGCGCGTGTACACGTGTGTATGTGCGTATGCGTGTATGCGCGTACGCGCGCGTAGCTCGCCCCCATACTGGATCAAAGAACTGAATATGTTTCCAATACCGACAGCAGTGTAACGGGGTTTTTTTTGTTCCCGCTACTTTTGAAAAATATTCCGTATTCAATTTGATTTAAAAGAAGGGAGGAGTTTTAAAAAAATTGGTTCGGGTTTGGAAAATCCCTTTTTTTAAAAAAAATCTTTTTTCCTTCGGTTTAGAGTCGCCACCGGCCACTGAGGTAGGCCAGACACCGTAAGAAAACAAAACCAGAGATTCTTTTGAAAGGGTTCGGGAGTTGGTTACGCGTGGGGAAGGGTTAGCACCCCCATCACGCCCGGAAATCGGTACCAAAACAATTGTTGCCTTTAATTGATGGAAATTATCTGAAATTTAAAATGAATTTAATTAGTGATTCTAGATTGAAAATTAGGCTTTAATCACGAGCTTTTTCAAATAGGCGGTATCAAATTAATTAAACATTTAATTAAAAAGGATGACGGTACACCGGACCAAAGACTAAACCGACATCAAATAAGACTGACTGCCGTGTTAGTTTAGAGTTCGGATCACGTACGTCACCTTTATGCATGATGCAAGCAGATAAAATATGGTGCTATGGTCTTGTCTGTTTTAATTGCGAATTTACCTTTAGACGATTCGAATTAATTCAAATATTCGCGGGACATCCAATAAGTTAGGCTAGTCGACCCGAATACGCGAATTAATAAGTATCTCTGTTTTATAATTAAAATTCATTAACATACAAATTAAAATACTAAAAAAATCACATGCAATGACAATTAAAATGCATGTCACAAAATATATTCGAACCACATGATAGTAGATAAACATACATTTATTAAAAATGTATACATCACATACCAAAATAACATGTAATATAAATAAAATGCAAACAGACAGAGACCTCAACGGAAATTAACCCATTTAAAAGAATAATTAAAACACGAAATAAGGACTCAATTAAAATGATGCGGGAACCTACGAGGACTAAAAGTGAAGTTTTCCCATCCGAAATTTAACCAAAACAAGATCGGGACTAGATTGAAAATGTTTGAAAACGTGCAGGGACCGCGGAAGGGGTTTTGAAAAGCGGAAGCCCTCCCCGCGTGATTACAATGATGCGGAGGGGCTTATAACGCGATTAAACCGATTTTAAAAAATTAAAAACACTATAAATACAAACTTTAAAATATTTTAACCCTTTTATTCTTAAAATCAAAACCTAAACCTAAAATTTTCCCCTCTCCCTCAATGATCCGGCGCCGCCAAGGGGGTTCCGGCCGCCGTTTCCGGCGCCGGAACCCTAAAAAAAACTTCTTTTTTTTGAAACCGAAAACCCTTCTCTTCTCGAAATCAAAACCGAAACGAAGGAAAACCTATTCACAATCGTTTTTCCTTAAAAAAAGATCCCGACACTAAAAACTTGAAAAGCTTATTCGCTCGTGTCACCGATCTCGACGGCTCACCATGCACGGCCCCAAAGAGAGGCCGAGAAGCTTATCGCCGGTAAAGACGGGCCTGATGATGGAGATCCAACTTAAAATGGAGGTAAAAAAAACCTACTGTTTTTATATTTTTTTTAAAACCCGAAACTAAAAAACAACAAAAACAAAATACTGATATGCCTTCGAAATCTGTTTTGTATTGATGAAAATTTTTGCTTACAATTTTTCTCTCTATATTCGAATGGGATCTCGAAAAATCCGAATGGTCTCCCCCTATTCGAATGGGATCTCTCTTTTTTTCATTACATTTTGCTTCGGGTTTATGTAGCCCGAAATTACACTTTTTCTTTTCTTCATAAAATATGTAGAAAATCTCTTATTGGTTGCTCTGGAAAGTGTTGATTCCACCCCGGAATTTCGGTATTGTTGTCTTGCTAGTGCGCATCTGACCTTTTTTATTTTTGTTTGCATGCGCTGCTGGTCATGAGGAGAGGGACCACAGTGGGGCTCGAGACGGCCGGGGAATCCGGACGGTCGGAGGAAGAACTCGAAAAGGCCGTCGGTGTACCGCACGCGCGCGTGGAGAGCTGAGAAGCCGCGCGTGTGGGTTCTGGAACCTTCCTCAGTCGATCTCAACCGTTCGATGTGGATCCAGATCTGACGGTGGATCTGGCGCGGTGCTAGGGCTCGGGAGAGGCCTCTCTAGGGTTTTTGCTGGAGCGTGATCTGAACCGTTAGATCTGTCCCAGATCTAACGGTTGGAATGAGGGCGGCGGCTGCAAAACAAAGGGGAAGCTTATCAGATTAGGGTTTTTTTTGTTAGGGTTTGAGACTTATTTTAATTATTTGGGCCAAGTGGGCTATGTAATATATTTATATATTTTTTTTTGCAAATGGACTTTAATATAAATAATGGGCTTTTATTAATTTTTGTTTTTTTTTCAGATTTGATTACTAATAATAATAATAATAAATAATAGTCCTAAACATAATAGGATAATAATATTAATTATGACAGTATATTACTATAGCATGACATAATAAATACTAATAATAATAGTAAAAGATAATATAATAGTAAATGGTAACAAACATAAATAATAATAGTGGTTATAAACATGATAATATAGTGGTAGTAATGTATAGTGATAATAATACGATTAATGAATCATGATATTATAGTGTAACGTTAATAACAATAACTCTAATAGATAACATATATATATTTTTTTCTTTTTTTAATTTTTTTTTGTTTTTTAACTATTAATCACCACATAATTAAAGTCCATTAATAAAAGAAAAAACGGGTTAAACACCCCGGACAAAATAGGTGATTACAGCTGCCCCCTTTGCTTATACTTGTAGAACAAGGATAAAGCAAAGGCCATAAGCACCAATTTTGTCCGACTTCCCTGTTTGGATTCCGAGTCACCATGCACTTGAACTACTGGCAGTTCGGAAGTCGGTACGGGAAAATACAGCGGTCGCGGAGGCCTGAAGCTGTTTTTCTCATTTCAACATTCTTCAACCCTTCGATGTTCGATCAAACAGTTAATTAACAGAAGCTCCATTCTCCAAATGCCCGAACGGATAGGCGGTTCTATTCTCTGAAAGCTTGAACGTACAGGCGGGTTCCCTTCTCCAAGAGCCTGAACGTGTAGGCGGGTTCCATTCTTTAAGAGCCTGACCGGATAGGCGGGTTCCATTTTCCAAGGGCCTGATCGGGTAGGCGGATTTCATTCTTCAAGAGCCTGATCGGATAGGCGGGTTCCATTCTCCAAGGGCCTGATCAGATAGGCGTGTTCCATTCTTTAAGAGCATGACCGGATAGGCGGGTTCCATTCTCCAAGGGCCTGATCGGGTAGGCGGGTTTCATTCTTCAAGAGCCTGATCGGATAGGCGGGTTCCATTCTCCAAGGGCCTGATCAGATAGGCGGGTTCTATTCTCCAAGAGCCTGAATAGATAGGCGGGTTCTATTCTCCAAGAGCCTGAATAGATAGGCCGGTTTCATTCTCTAAGAGCCTGATCGGATAGGCGGGTTCCATTCTCCAAGGGCCTGATCAGATAGGCGGGTTCTATTCTCCAAGAGCCTGACCGGATAGGCGGGTTCCATTTTCCAAGGGCCTGATCGGGTAGGCGGATTTCATTCTTCAAGAGCCTGATCGGATAGGCGAGTTCTATTCTCCAAGAGCCTGAATAGATAGGCCGGTTTCATTCTTTAAGAGCCTGATCGGATAGGCGGGTTCCATTCTCCAAGGGCCTGATCAGATAGGCGAGTTCTATTCTCCAAGGGCCTGAATAGATAGGCCAGTTTCATTCTCTAAGAGCCTGATCAGATAGGCGGGTTCCATTCTCCAAGGGCCTGATCGGATAGGCGGGTTCTATTCTCCAAGAGCCTGAATAGATAGGCTGGTTCTATTCTCCAAGAGCCTGATCGGATAGGCGGGTTCCATTCTCCAAGGGCCTGATCAGATAGGCGGGTTCTATTCTCCGAAAGCTTGAACGTACAGGCGGGTTCCCTTCTCTAAGAGCCTGAACGTGTAGGCGCGTTCCATTCTTTAAGAGCCTGACCAGATAGGCGGGTTCCATTCTCCAAGGGCCTGATCGGGTAGGCGGATTTCATTCTTCAAGAGCCTGATCGGATAGGCGGGTTCCATTCTCCAAGGGCCTGATCAATAGGCGTGTTCCATTCTTTAAGAGCCTGACCGGATAGGCGGGTTCCATTCTCCAAGGGCCTGATCGGGTAGGCGGGTTTCATTCTTCAAGAGCCTGATCGGATAGGCGGGTTCCATTCTCCAAGGGCCTGATCAGATAGGCGGGTTCTATTCTCCAAGAGCCTGAATAGATAGGCGAGTTCTATTCTCCAAGAGCCTGAATAGATAGGCCGGTTTCATTCTCTAAGAGCCTGATCGGATAGGCGGGTTCCATTCTCCAAGGGCCTGATCAGATAGGCGGGTTCTATTCTCCAAGAGCCTGAATAGATAGGCCGGTTTCATTCTCTAAGAGCCTGATCGGATAGGCGGGTTCCATTCTCCAAGGGCCTGATCAGATAGGCGAGTTCTATTCTCCAAGAGCCTGAATAGATAGGCCGGTTTCATTCTTTAAGAGCCTGATCGGATAGGCGGGTTCCATTCTCCAAGGGCCTGATCAGATAGGCGAGTTCTATTCTCTAAGGGCCTGAATAGATAGGCCGGTTTCCATTTATGGGGAAAGCTTTAAAATACCTGTCAAAAATAGGTAAAAAAAATATGATGATGTGAGTTAGCATGCCCCTAATCCTAGGGATGCCTAACTACAAATGATGCATGAATTATAACATCAAAATGCTCAGATGCTTCTTCTCTCCGAGTTGGTCAATCTCGACCTTCTTCTTGTCTCTTCTCCTTCTCAATCTCTTTTGGCTTTCTTATCTTTGCCAAATCTCGATCTCTTGGTCTCTTCTTCTTCTCAATCTCTTTTGGCCTTCTTATCTTTGCCAAATCTTGATCTTTTGATCTCTTCTCGAAAGGTGATTGTTGACTTTCGCTGGTCAAACTAGACATAGCACTTCTTGTAATGCTCGTTCTCAAAACATTGCCCCCATTCAAACTGGGTGCCCAACCATTCTCTTCGTCTTAACTCAACACGACAGCTTTTTCTCTTCTTTCAACAACAGGGGAAGCACATGCCCCCAAGTCCCTGAACTTTTCTCTTTAGTTCATTTTTCTGAAGTGCTCGAACGCTTTCACTCTTCAGAATGGTCCATATTGACCTTCTTCTTCTTCTCTTTTTTTTTTTAATTTCTTCGGGCTTTTTTCATCTCTGCCAAATCTCAATCTCTGGTCTTTTCTCGAAGACGACTACTGACTTTCACTGGTCAGGTTGGATATAACACTTCTCATAGTGCCCGCTCTCAACTCATTGCCCCCTTCTCAAACTGGGTGCTAAATTATTCTCTTCGTCTTAATTCAACATGACGACTTTATCTCTTCTCAATAAATGGGAAAAAACATGCCCCCAAGTCCCTGAACTTTTCTCTTAAGTTCACCAGGGTCTAATTTCATCTTCCGAAGCAATCGAAACATTTCGACAAAAAATTTGCTTCAAGTCCCTGAACTGTAGCATGTAGGAACTTATTACAATCTTCACCATAGCCACTGACAAGCTGTCATTTGTATTCACGGCATTGCATTCTAAACTTTATCCCCGAAGCAATGGGAATATTTTTGTGTTCAAACAAGATTTAGGTTGTATCTTTTAAATTTCAAAATGAGATGCGTTTTACAAAAACTATACTTTCTTTTCAAATTAGGGATATATCAAGTCAAATTAAATCCCCCGAATATCAAGTGCACGAATGACACTATTATGGCTCACCACAGATTGCCTCAAGCAACATGTGTCTAGGAGACCTCGAAAGCTAAGCTGATGTCTGAAAATGTGACATACTCTCCAAGTTATTTCGGCTTTTAGTCCATTAGATTTATCTTCCGTAGGCTTTGCCTTTATTAATTCTTTATAATTTTGGGGAAGTCAACTCATCACATTCCTTTGGCTCGAGAATAAAGATGGAGCATACAACGATACCCCGAGTTACTCGGCATTGTCATGATTTGAAAATATTACCATCACTCATGTAGCTAAAGTGGATGGTGCATAGCAACCTTATTGGTCTTTTGCTACAGCGGAGTGCCTCAAAAAAATCCACACTCATATCCGAAAATGCCTATTACTAGGCTTCGAACATTGGAGTGCTTTTGTTACACTTTTATCATTCTCTCTTTTGTCTTCTCTTTTTTCTTTTTTCTTTTTTCTCTCTCTCTCTCTTTTCTTTTTTCTCTTTCTCTTATTTTTCTTTTCTTTTTTTCTTTTTCTTTCTTTTTCATTTGTTCTATTTTCTTTTTTTTCTTTTAGCATGGAAAATTTCTGGTTATTCTCTCGAAGGCCCTAATTCTATGTGTATTTAATTAGGTGACCAAATTAACTTGGAGTGTAAGTCACATATTCATCATCTTCAAAGCTTTCGATTTCCACTAGACAAAGGCGGCTCGAAGTCAACCTTTGGGGTCAAAGTCAATGTCCCTTGTGCAATTGATATACGTGGACTCAACAGACAATATATACACACAAAATGAAAAGGCAATTGAAACATAATGCATCCTTTCATTGAAACTTAAAAATGCAACATGCGGCCCCAAAAAAAATCTTTGCTACCTTCGGGCAAAGGGTAGCAAAGTAGATCCCACACATCACTTCAGGGAAATATTAAAATGTAATGAAATGAAAACAAACTTGGATGCATAAAACTCTTAAATACTTTAGAGCTGACCATCCATTCCACCCTTCAAACTTCTTCGAGGAACTCAACCTCCCGATTGTCCATCAATTCCTGGACTAATTGCTTAAATTCTAGGCAACTCTGAATCTTGTGCCCCACAGTCTGATGGAACTCACAGAAGGATTCATGGCCATCATATGCCCCATCCGGACCCTTCTCAATTAAGCCCGATGCGCACAGTTGTTCGTACACCCAACTCAAAGGGGACTTGATTTCCGACACCTCCATCCTAACCTTCTTCGTATCTACCACTTCGAGGGCATTCACGCTCCGACCCTCATGTTTCGGAAGTGGGTTGGTCGTCACATTGGGCTTCTCTAACTCAAGGACCCCGTTGTTAATCATGTTTTGCACGAGCTTCTTGAATGCTAAGCAATTTTCTATCGTGTGTCCCGGTACTCCGCCGTGGTACTCACAGTGTGCCTTCTCATCGTACCATATAAGGTAAGGCGGTTGGAAGGGAGTAACATGATACGGGCGGACCAGATCAGCCTCGTATAGGTGTTTGTATACCTCCTTGTACGGTATAGGTAGAGGGGTGAAGGTTATTCTCTCTTGTTCCTTCCTGGGAGCTCTATTCTCTCTTCGGTTCTGGCCTTGCGCATTCCCGACTACGGCTTGAGGCGCTGAAACTGTGAAGTGCTTAGAAGCCTCGTAAGTACCAACGTTGTTCACATCATGGTCCTTCTTCTTAAACTGCTTTCGGGCATTCTCGCCTCCATCAATCCTACCACTCTTGATGGCTGCTTCAATCCGTTCACCGGTCATAACCATATCTGAGAAGTTACCGATAGGGTTGTTTATCAGGCGGTCATAGAGGGTCCCTTTCAAAGTGTCAACAAACATAGGGGAGATCTCATTCTCACGGAGTGGGGGTTGAACCTGTGCCGCCACATCTCGCCAACGCTGAGCGTACTCACGTAGGCTCTCATTGGGCCTTTGCTCCAAACTTTGTAGCATGAGTCGGTTCGGAACCATGTCGGTTATATGTCTATACTGATCGGTGAAAGCTTTGGCCAAATCCTTCCATGACCTGATCTGAGCACGAGTTAACTGATTATACCACCTCACTGCGGGCCCCGCTAAGCTGTCTTGAAAGCAGTGAATTAGCAACTTCTCATTGTCGATGAAACCCGTCATCTTTCTACAAAACATGGTTATGTGAGCAGTAGGGCAAGTTGTCCCGTCAAACTTCTCAAACTCTGGCGTCTTGAACTTGGGCGGAATAATCAGATCCGGAACCAAGCTGAGGTCTCTGGCATTCATCCCGTATGCCCCCTCTTCTTCCTCCTTGATACGGAATTTCTCCTCGAGGTCTTTCCAGGTCTCCTCTAGTTGTTTTGAGAACTCGGCCTTCATTTTGTTCAGATTCTCAATCTCATCCAAGTCTGGGACACTATCCCCGACATTTTCTACATTAAAGTCCAGACCCGATGGAGCGTGGGTAGAGGCGCCCGCCTGATGCGATGTTGCCCCATCTCCTTGAGTAGCCGTTCCTTGCGAGGGCTTAGGGGTATTGGTAACAAAGCCGGGAGAAAACGAGGGGTCTCCCTTATCCTGACTAGGGTTTCCGGCAGCACCCTTTCCTTTCAGATTGGCTTGTAACAACTGAGATATCTCGCTCATCATATCTTGTTGGGACTTGATGATGGTGTCCCTCAACTCTTGCTGGGCTCGCTCCAACTGACCTCTCAAATCAGCTTCCAACTTAGCAAAATTCTCTTCCATTTGCTTCCTTTGATGGCGAGTAAAGTGTGGGTGCGAAATCTTCGGTAATCACGAATGCTGCCATGACCCCGAACAATTAGATCCCATGAATTAATGATGCAATGCATGAAATGTGTATGCATAACTAAAACAAATGAATGATGGCAACAAATAATAAAAAAAATCAAAATCAAATGCAAGGAAATGTTGATTCAACGAACATCCTTATTAAACAACTTTCCATAATGGAGATCAAATCTCATTACAACGAGGTAAGAAAATAGATACACATGGTACGATTTTTTTCTCTTTTTTTCTTCGTCTCTTCCCTTCAAATTAGGGTCCCTAAAACTCCGTTGTTATGGACCCTTTCTCCCATTGTGAAAGTTTTCAAATTTAGACTGTTCTCGAATCAACACCTCGTATGAAAATGCGATGAATATGCAAAGATAAGCAAAACAAGGCAAAAAGGCAACTGAGTTAGTAACACCAATAATGAATACTGAATGAAACAAGCAAAAGGAAACACATCAAAGCAAATTAACGATGCAAGACCTAATAGCATGAATTCTAATTCTACGGTTATCCGCATGGCTCTAACTGGGGTAGGCTTCTTAAATTCTCACACATGAGGTTCAGTTCTAATAAGGGTACCCGAACCTATCTTATCACCTACTAAGGCAATAAGAACCCCAATTCTGGCCCATTACAGGCTTGCGAATTGGTTTCAATTCGAGGGAAAGCACGACCTAATGACGTGGAGGGCTACTCACGTGTCAAAAGGCGTGGATTCCGAAAGTGAATTACCGACCCGTGGAGGGATACTCACGTGGGTATGGGCGTTTCACTCTCACTTAAAAAGGGTAGCTCGGGTATAGAGCTTGATGATCATGATGCAACACATGTCAGTGACTCCTTTGAAATTAAATGAAAAATTAATTCAAGACCACCAATTATCAAAGCTCGTGTAACTAAAATTCTATTTTCAAGGAAGAACCATCTTGCTAAAGTCAAATCAAATTTCAAAAATTTCCATCATTAAAGCAACAATTATTTCTTTGGCTTAACTCTCTTTTTGTTTTGAAAAACAAAAATGTCCCCAGCGGAGTCGCCAAGCTGTAACGGGGTTTTTTTTGTTCCCGCTACTTTTGAAAAATATTCCGTATTCAATTTGATTTAAAAGAAGGGAGGAGTTTTAAAAAAAATTGGTTCGGGTTTGGAAAATCCCTTTTTAAAAAAAAAATCTTTTTTCCTTCGGTTTAGAGTCGCCACCGGCCACTGAGGTAGGCCAGACACCGTAAGAAAACAAAACCAGAGATTCTTTTGAAAGGGTTCGGGAGTTGGTTACGCGTGGGGAAGGGTTAGCACCCCCATCACGCCCGGAAATCGGTACCAAAACAATTGTTGCCTTTAATTGATGGAAATTATCTGAAATTTAAAATGAATTTAATTAGTGATTCTAGATTGAAAATTAGGCTTTAATCACGAGCTTTTTCAAATAGGCGGTATCAAATTAATTAAACATTTAATTAAAAAGGATGACGGTACACCGGACCAAAGACTAAACCGACATCAAATAAGACTGACTGCCGTGTTAGTTTAGAGTTCGGATCACGTACGTCACCTTTATGCATGATGCAAGCAGATAAAATATGGTGCTATGGTCTTGTCTGTTTTAATTGCGAATTTACCTTTAGACGATTCGAATTAATTCAAATATTCGCGGGACATCCAATAAGTTAGGCTAGTCGACCCGAATACGCGAATTAATAAGTATCTCCGTTTTATAATTAAAATTCATTAACATACAAATTAAAATACTAAAAAAATCACATGCAATGACAATTAAAATGCATGTCACAAAAATATATTCGAACCACATGATAGTAGATAAACATACATTTATTAAAAATGTATACATCACATACCAAAATAACATGTAATATAAATAAAATGCAAACAGACATGGACCTCAACGGAAATTAACCCATTTAAAAGAATAATTAAAACACGAAATAAGGACTCAATTAAAATGATGCGGGAACCTACGAGGACTAAAAGTGAAGTTTTCCCATCCGAAATTTAACCAAAACAAGATCGGGACTAGATTGAAAATGTTTGAAAACGTGCAGGGACCGCGGAAGGGGTTTTGAAAAGCGGAAGCCCTCCCCGCGTGATTACAATGATGCGGAGGGGCTTATAACGCGATTAAACCGATTTTAAAAAATTAAAAACACTATAAATACAAACTTTAAAATATTTTAACCCTTTTATTCTTAAAATCAAAACCTAAACCTAAAATTTTCCCCTCTCCCTCAATGATCCGGCGCCACCAAGGGGGTTCCGGCCGCCGTTTCCGGCGCCGGAACCCTAAAAAAAACTTCTTTTTTTTGAAACCGAAAACCCTTCTCTTCTCGAAATCAAAACCGAAACGAAGGAAAACCTATTCACAATCGTTTTTCCTTAAAAAAAGATCCCGACACTAAAAACTTGAAAAGCTTATTCGCTCGTGTCACCGATCTCGACGGCTCACCATGCACGGCCCCAAAGAGAGGCCGAGAAGCTTATCGCCGGTAAAGACGGGCCTGATGATGGAGATCCAACTTAAAATGGAGGTAAAAAAAACCCTACTGTTTTTATATTTTTTTTATAACCCGAAACTAAAAAACAACAAAAACAAAATACTGATATGCCTTCGAAATCTGTTTTGTATTGATGAAAATTTTTGCTTACAATTTTTCTCTCTATATTCGAATGGGATCTCGAAAAATCCGAATGGTCTCCCCCCTATTCGAATGGGATCTCTCTTTTTTTCATTACATTTTGCTTCGGGTTTATGTAGCCCGAAATTACACTTTTTCTTTTCTTCATAAAATATGTAGAAAATCTCTTATTGGTTGCTCTGGAAAGTGTTGATTCCACCCCGGAATTTCGGTATTGTTGTCTTGCTAGTGCGCATCTGACCTTTTTTATTTTTGTTTGCATGCGCTGCTGGTCATGAGGAGAGGGACCACAGTGGGGCTCGAGACGGCCGGGGAATCCGGACGGTCGGAGGAAGAACTCGAAAAGGCCGTCGGTGTACCGCACGCGCGCGTGGAGAGCTGAGAAGCCGCGCGTGTGGGTTCTGGAACCTTCCTCAGTCGATCTCAACCGTTCGATGTGGATCCAGATCTGACGGTGGATCTGGCGCGGCGCTAGGGCTCGGGAGAGGCCTCTCTAGGGTTTTTGCTGGAGCGTGATCTGAACCGTTAGATCTGTCCCAGATCTAACGGTTGGAATGAGGGCGGCGGCTGCAAAACAAAGGGGAAGCTTATCAGATTAGGGTTTTTTTTGTTAGGGTTTGAGACTTATTTTAATTATTTGGGCCAAGTGGGCTATGTAATATATTTATATATTTTTTTTGCAAATGGACTTTAATATAAATAATGGGCTTTTATTAATTTTTGTTTTTTTTTTCAGATTTGATTACTACTAATAATAATAATAAATAATAGTCCTAAACATAATAGGATAATAATATTAATTATGACAGTATATTACTATAGCATGACATAATAAATACTAATAATAATAGTAAAAGATAATATAATAGTAGATGGTAACAAACATAAATAATAATAGTGGTTATAAACATGATAATATAGTGGTAGTAATGTATAGTGATAATAATACGATTAATGAATCATGATATTATAGTGTAACGTTAATAACAATAACTCTAATAGATAACATATATTTTTTTTTCTTTTTTTAATTCTTTTTTTCTTTTTTAACTATTAATCACCACATAATTAAAGTCCATTAATAAAAGAAAAAACGGGTTAAACACCCCGGACAAAATAGGTGATTACAAGCAGCTCTCGCTGAAGCAATTGTAGCAGCTCCAGCACCCATTGATTTTGCACCTTCTAACATCTCGGGTTGAGAATTCTCGTCACGCGCTTTATCATTCATTCACGATTTTTTATGTTATGGATTCCTTGTCGATTCTTCCCCTCGTTCCTTTTTTCTTGGGCTTGGAATGCTTTTCATTCTTTTCGATCTTGTGCACCGTACTATGCCTAACTAGAGGAATAAAATCACCTGATCTTGGCTCGGCATCTTTTGAAAGGTAATACAATATCTGGTAAGAAAGGTCGAGTCGGCTACTCGAAGCGGAGAAGCAAGAATTGAAGTCTGAACTCTAAGAGCAAGCAAGATTCCCAGGCAAGGACAGACTCCAAAAAGGATACTTTTTGGCGCCAAAAGCCTATTTCTACTCAACAATAGATGGACAAGATGTTCTCAAGTGCAAGGGTCCTGGAAAGCAGCAAGGAGAGCAGCAGGTAATTTATTAAGGAAGCAAGAACTCTTAGGCAAGGGGGGGCGTAACGCACTATCTAGAGAGAAAAGCCCCAACCTATTCCTTTCTATACGTTGAGTTATATTCAAAGGTATCCCAACACCGGAAATGCCACATCTCTTAGTCAATCCGCTACGCACCTTAAGCGCTAGAAGGAATCCGGAAACAGGTTCAGTTCACCTCTTAGAAGTTTCGATCTTCCCCCAGCCTTGCCATCGAGAGTGAAACTTTATCCAACTCTTTCAGACAACAAGGCATAGATCTCTTATGATATTACGAGCTTGTCTTTTAAGTTACTTCAGTCTAAGCATTTGTCAGTCAGTCAGTCAGTCTAAGCACAGGAACGCAGTCAGTCAGCTCCTCCTAAGCACAGGAACACAGTCATTCTAAGCTAAGCATATGTCGCTAAGCAAAGCATCTGTCAGTCAGTCAAAGTAGAAGGCTTCTGTCAGTCAGTCTAAGCAGGGGGCTTCTGTCAGAGAAACTGCCGCTAACAAGCAAGAGGAAATGAGTGGGCTATTTGAGATAGCACACGAACGGCTAAGGTAAGGAAGTGAGTTCCCCGCAGGGGGTGGGGGGTTAGGGGGTGGTAATCCCCCTGGGTTGGGTGCTTGGCTTGCACCCGATTGTCAAATCTCTACATCACACCAATAAACACGAATAAAAAACAAGGGCCGTGAGAGTCATCATACAAACACAAAAAACCTGCAAAACTAACCATAGAAACGTGCCATAAAGATAGAAAAAATTTGTCATAAAGGTAGAGAAAAGCACTACAAAAAGTGCGATGAAAAAACAATATGGATAAAAAAAGAGAAATATAAATTACTAGAGACTGACAATCAATACTAAAACTGGTGTCGTTGTTAATTAAATAAAGAACAAATAAAAAACAAGTTGCTAGCATGCAAAGAAGGAAAAAAAAGAGAAGCGCGACTAATCACTGGATTTTTTAGTCACTTATTAATTTAGTTAATATCTAGTTTTTGGTGGATTGTTGCTCGCTTGTCGTTTTTGGTGGCGTGGAGATCCCCCGAAAGACTCGTCGGTTTTCATGTCGGAGAACAATATGAAATCTATGGAGAGATGGGTGAGGAAGCACAAGGGTTGGGGTAGTTTTTGCGGAGAGATGGTCCCTGGTTTCAGCTCCTCCCCTCATCTGAAATCCCCCCATGCGGTTTCCTTCCCCCTTTCGGGTGCGTAAGTCTCACCTTGGCATTGGAGAACTAATGTTTTGATATAATATTTGAAAAATGTTTTGGACTAAATTGAAAAGAATTTAAAATATGTTTTTAGTCAAAAACAACTTGAAAATATGTTTAAGGGTTTTAAAAGGCTTTGGAATGATTTAAAGTACATTTAAAGTAGTCAAAACCAGGATTTTCAAGTGTCCGTACCGATACGGTCTGGTACCGTATAGATACGCCTTAGGGTTTCAACTACATGAACTTTCCAGTAGCCAAAACTCGTACCGATACGCTTAGCCGTATCGTTACGGTGTGTTTTGTAACAGCCCAACGACTAGTCGCGTATCGATACGGGTGTATCGCGTACCGATACGCCTAACTACCCCAACGGTCATTTTCCCAACGGTCTTTAATTTGCAGGACCGTACCGATACGCTAGGTAAGCGTATCGATACGCATCAGCTGAAGAAGCCCAACGACTAATTTCTCATTGGGACCGTATCGATACGGTTTGACGAGTATCGATACGCCAAGCTGCAGAACTGCATTTATGGTGGGAAATAAAGGCTCTAACGGCTCTAATTCAATCTCAACGGCTAGTAACGGCTACAAACTCATCAAGGAGTATAAAATGGACCTTCAAGCATCTTATAATGGTTAATGCTTCAATTGTTACAACATTATGATGTCAAAAATTTTTTAGAGCTTAAATTGTATATTTCTTGCTTAGACAACACTTGTGAGCTTAACATTGTTAAATTTGCTCAAGTGTTTAGGTTTTGGGTGAGTGCTTAGTATTGCAAACACATACCTATTAGAGGGATTTCTAGTTTGCTAAGTCTTTCTCTTGTAAGAGAGTGTTTGATCAAGCTTTGGGTAGAAAGCTTGATCGTTGTAACGGTTTCCTCCTAATTCGAGAAAAGGGGACGAAATTCTTAGTGAATTTGTTTGGAAATCCTTAGTGGGAAGCTAAGGTAGTGGATGTAGACCTTGGTTAGAAGGTTGAACCACTATAAATCCTTGTGTAAATTGTCTATCTTCTCCTTCCCACAATTACACCCAAATTATCCAACTTCTCTACACTTGGCGAGCAAGAACGGTTGAAGGAATCGAGCCCCCTAAATCCCAACAATTGGTATCAGAGCTTGGCTCAATCGAAGAGGATTAACATCCTATTGAGAAGATCCGGCAAGCTCGACCAACATTTTACTCAACCGGCTCAATGGCACAATCAATCGACAAACCGCCCTTCTTCGACGGAAATCACTATGCCCATTGGAAGACAAAGATGAAATTCTTCTTGAAGTCAAGAGATTACAAGCTATGGGACATAGTTGAAGATGATCCGTTCGTGCCTCAAGAAAGCAAAGCAGAATGGAGTGCCGACGATCGCAAGAAGATGGAGCTTAATTGCAAAGCCTTGCACATGCTCTTTTGTGCATTTGGCCCAACCATCTATGAGAAGATGTCTTCTTGTGAGAGTGCCGAGGAGGTATGAGACAAGCTTGAAGTCATATACGAGGGAATAAATGAAGTAAATGAGACCAAGATTGGGCTCCTCATCTTAGAGTATGAGAACTTCAAGATGGATCCGGAAGAAAACATCGAGAAGATGTTTGATAGGTTCTCCACTATCACCAATGGTCTCAAAGGTTATGGAGAAGCCATCCCGGAAGAGAAGCTTGTCCGAAAGCTCATCTACTCCCTTCCCGAGTCATGAGACTCAAAGAGGACCGCCATCATCGAAGCCAAGAATCTCAAAACCTTAAAGCTTGATGAACTCATGGGGTCACTTCTCACTCACCAAATAATGAAGAAAAACAAAGAAGAGGAGAAGAAGAAGGAAGATATTAGAGCGATGGGGAAGAAGAAGATCATGGAGCTAGGCATCAATGCAAGTGTCGTTGCTCTCAAATCCTCCACATGCCAACATGTAGATTCAAGTGAGGAGGAAAGTGAAGATGAAGAGATGGCCTATCTCTTTAACAAATTCACCCGGTTCATGAAGAGCGAAATGGATAAATCCAAGCATGAATCGAGGAAGAAGATGAAGGACTCCCACAAATCCAAAAAAGGGGATCATCTTCAAAACAAGCATATGTGGCCACATGGAGTGATGAAGACTCCACCGATAATGAAGTGGCCCACCTATGCTTGATGGCCCTCAATGAGGGGGAGGTAACTTCTAACTCATCTATTTCAAATTCATGTACATTTGAATAGTTACAAGATGCCTATGATGATTTACTTTTGGAATTCAAGACATCATTTTCCAATAACAAAAAGTTGATTTCAAAAATAAAAATTGAAAATGATTTGCTTTCCAAAACAAATCTTGAACTTGAAGCAAAATTGAAAGATTTTGAACAAAAATGTTTTGATTTACAAAATTTGCTTCTTAAAGTTCAAAAAGAAAAAGATTTGATTTCCA
This sequence comes from Hibiscus trionum, assembly GCA_030270665.1. Lineage (NCBI taxonomy): Eukaryota > Viridiplantae > Streptophyta > Magnoliopsida > Malvales > Malvaceae > Hibiscus > Hibiscus trionum. The sequence continues at coordinate 77,559,755 of BSYR01000010.1, read as the reverse complement.
ATGAACTTGAAAAGAAAAATAGTTTTGGAAAATCAAACTTTTATGTAAGACAATCTAGTGCCCTTAGATTTGTGAATGGTAAATGTTTTAGAAGTGTTTGGGTCCCAAAAGGACTAACCACTTCAACTAAAAATGATGAAATTGAAAAATGGATTCCTAAGGGGACTAAATTTTGTGCTACTAATGTCTATGGATCCAAAGCAATTTGGATACCAAAAATTACTTAATTGTCTTTTGCTAGGTGTGATAGAGAGTGATCAACAAGTCAAAAATTGAGGGGAGCTCCATGCACACAAAGGAATAACACTTGAAGAAGGAAGGCTTCACATCCTCCCTTGAGTTCAAGTGTGGTAAAATCTAGTTGCTTTTGTTTTTATTTGATTTATTTTCAATTATGTCAACTAGATAATCATATATGTTGAACTAACTTTCTTATGATGCTTTGATTAATGGGGGCAATTTTTAAACCAAAATTTTAAGTGTGTCAAATTTTTTTTGCCTCCTATGTTATTTTGAGCTCAATGTCATTTTAAATTCTTTTTGATATAACAAAAATGGGGAGAAATGGTTTGAAAAATTGAATTTTCAAATGAATAAGGGGGAGCTTTATTTGATTTCATATATTTAATCTCTTATTCACAATTTTAAAGGTAAAGGGGGGAGAATCCCAAACAATTTTTCAAGTTAGTTTTATTATATCAAAAAGGGGGAGATTGTAGAACTAATGTTTTGATATAATATTTGAAAAATGTTTTGGACTAAATTGAAAAGAAATTAAAATATGTTTTTAGTCAAAAACAACTTGAAAATATGTTTAAGGGTTTTAAAAGGCTTTGGAATGATTTAAAGTACATTTAAAGTAGTCAAAATCAGGCTTTTCAAGTGTTCGTACCGATACGGTCTGGTACCGTACCGATACGCCTTAGGGTTTCAACTACATGAACTTTCCAGTAGCCAAAACCCGTACCGATACGCTTAGCCGTATCGATACGGTGTGTTTTGAAATAGCCCAACGGCTAGTCACGTACCGATACGGGTGTATCGTGTACCGATACGCCTAACTACCCCAACGGTCATTTTCCCAACGGTCTTTAATTTGCAGGACCGTACCGATACGCTAGGTAAGCGTATCGATACACATCATCTGAAGAAGCCCAACGGCTAATTCCTCATTGGGACCGTATCGATACGGTTTGACGAGTATCGATACGCCAAGCTGCAGAACTGCATTTATGGTGAGAAATAAAGGCTCCAACGGCTAGTAACGGCTACAAACTCATCAAGGAGTATAAAAGGGACCTTCAAGCATCTTGTAATGGTTAATGCTTCAATTGTTACAACATTATGATGTCAAAATTTTTCTAGAGCTTAAATTGTATATTTCTTGCTTAGACAACATTTGTGAGCTTAACATTGTTAAATTTGCTCAAGTGTTTAGGTTTTGGGTGAGTGCTTAGTATTGCAAACACTTACCTATTAGAGGGATTTCTAGTTTGCTAAGTCTTTCTCTTGTAAGAGAGTGTTTGATCAAGCTTTGGGTAGAAAGCTTGATCGTTGTAACGGTTTCCTCCTAATCCGAGAAAAGGGGACGAAATTCTTAATGAATTTGTTTGGAAATCCTTAATGAATTTTTTTGGAAATCCTTAGTGGGAAGCTAAGGTAGTGGATGTAGACCTTGGTTAGAAGGTTGAACCACTATAAATCCTTGTGTAAATTGTCTATCTTTCCCTTCTCACAATTACACCCAAATTATCCAACTTCTCCACACTTGGCGAGCAAGAACGGTGAAGGAATCGAGCCCCCTAAATCCCAACAGGCATGTTTTCAGTATCTTCACCACTACAAGGAGCACCCTTACTTCAAGGAAGAAGTTTTTTCATCCATGGCGATGTTTGGTGTTAAACCTAACGGCTGTGCTTCTAAAAAATAGAAAATGAAAGCTTTTCTACCCTTTGAGCGTCAGGAAAACGGTGATTTGGTTACAGGTTCGCTAACAGAGTCGCAGTCAGCGATTGTTGCAGGCGTTAGCAAGCTTAGGGAGCTTCGACAGCCAGAGTTACAAGGTTAGGGATGAGGGCTTTAAGGTCTTTTCTCTATCCTTTAGTTTTGAAGAAAATCTCGGATATCTAGGGGGGCTGCAGGCTTTTTGTAACCCCCTCGTCCCGGTCTAGACGACTGACCGGTCCGAGTAGGCTACACGGGGAAAACTGAAATGAACCCCGTTAGGGACCCACCTCGATTAGCAACCCTAAAAATTTCTTTTAATTATTATCTTGTCTAAAGGCATTCATACATCCTATGTGTGATACGACAGCGGAAAGACAACAAGCGATACGAAGCAATCAGACAAACAATTTAAAACGTCCCATTTTACTTTGTTCAACAGGCCATATCGATACACTAGAAGAGGGTATCGATACGCCTTGACCAGGTCAATTGTCCCAAGTCAACCTAGGGAGACCGTATCGGTACACTGGTTGACCGTACCGATACGCCCTCCTTGGTCAACATCTCGCGGTCAACGATAAATGACCTTACCAAAACGCCTAGAGCCCGTACCGATACGCCAAAATCTCGTCAAAATCTCAGATTTCCAGAGAGGTTCTGGCGTATCGATACACCCCCGTGTATCGGTACGCTAAGCCAAATCTGAGTCCCAAAGTGTAGGACCATATCGATACGGCTCTTGGGCGTATCGATACGCCCTGCACTGCAATACTCAAATTTGCAGCAAAACGAACCAATACTCAACTCTAAATGCTTTTTATGACTCACCTATCCACAATCAGCATTCATACAACATTTAACAAGCAAGATCAATCATGCGAGACTACTTAAAACGAACTAACATGTCATACATCTCAAGATAGGCATTTAGGTAGAATACTAGCATAAGACATACATGGTTTTACCATTTCATACAAGGCAAAAGACACTCAAATAGGCATATCATGGCAAGGTCTCACATACTTATAAACAATCACATAAGCATTCATAGATCAAAGTCATAAACTCTCAAATACAAGGCATTTAAGTAACGAAGTAGACATGGTTTTCAATCCACGACATAAAAGCATAAACATATCCAACATAGCATCAACAACTAAACATGCTCAAACATCAATAAAACCAAACTAAGAAGTTTGAACACCAACTCCATACGAATCTACACCCCATTGTCTAGGCATTATTACAAACACTTAAAGCATACTTGAGCTACTCGAGAACTCCAAAAAGCTCCTCCCTTGCCCACTTGCCTTCCGAACTCTAACGATCTACATGTTAGAAAAGGGAGAGCGTAAGCTTGACAGCTTAGTGAGCGAAGCTCTAAAACTCATCAACAATGCAGTTTCAAAACACATTTCTTAAAGGATAAGTAAAACATTTAAATGCACAATGAAAGGCACAACAACATAAGTACATGGTTTGCACAAGCACAACCAAAGCACGGTAGGACTACACATCACCGTTTCGACTAGTAGTTTTCCAATGGGACTACACATAAAAGTACTCTTCTACTAGTCACTACCGGTGGGACTACACATCACCGTAGTTATGACAACTATCACGTGAGGCTCGACACCAACAATGACTACACAACAGCAACGGATGTAAAGCAATTCACCATGCATATGAAATCACAACAATTACCCACACACCATCACCTAACCACCAATGTAAGGTTAGTAAACTTACACTTGGGTTTAGAAGAGCCCTCAAGGCTCCACCCAAACCCCCAAGACTCCCATTTCGAAAGCAAAACGAGATTAAACATTTCCACTCACCGTTGCAACCCAAACGGAAGCCGAATATCAAGCTCAAGTCTCCAAATTTCCCGGATTCGTGCCCGAAACCTCTTCAATGTTTTCCATTGGTTCTAGTCAATCAAAAACAACACATTGCTCAGCCAAACATCACAAGACACTGTCACAATCCCCAAACTACAATTACAAGTCAATCTCTCACAATTTCAACCCAAAGCCAATATCCAAATTTCTATTTTCGTACACCCATCAAACCCAACTGTAAACTACCATTTCCAACACCCAAATCATATTTAAAGACCTTCAAAACACTTCCCTAACATCACTATATCAACATCCTTTCAACCCAACTCAAAACTACTTCAAAAGCATAAGTTTTAACACTTTCAAAATATGCCCAAAAATCCATTTTAGGATTTTGACCAAAACCCCACCATTTTAGGTTTTAAAACATCTTAGGACTAGATTAAAGCTTAAACAAACTTATCAAATCAATAGCTAAACGAAAAACCCACAAAGATTCTTCCTTTTTCCTTTAAAAGTTTGAAACTTAAAATCTAGAAAGATGAAGCTTTTAAGAATCTAAAACCATGGAAGTGTTTGGAAAAGAGAGGAGAAGCCAAAAAACGATATTACCTCGCGAAAGTCACTTGAAACGATGAAGAACCTTGATGGAATAGTAGCTATGAGAGGTTTGGGGTTTTTGACGTTGAAAATGAGATAGTGAAGAAGATGACATTTTTTGTTTCAAAAAGAGCCTTTTTGCTCATCTTTTCCTCACTTTATGATAATTACGAAAATACCATTAATGGATCAAACTCTTTTTAATTTAAACCAAGGCTTAATTAAATTTTAAAACGAACCCACGACTCGAACCCGATTTACCCGAGTTCATCCGACCCCTAAACCCGGGGCATTACACTTTTTGGGGAGTCCCAGGTTTAGTTACCTTTGTTGTTTTGGTAGTCGGCACGGGTCTCAAGAAGCTTGGCTTGGACTTTCGGTGATCCTTCATATTTTGGTTGGTGTTTTTTTGGGAACCCTCCAACACCTATTCCAAAGCTTTAACTTGTGGGCCATGCTAAAGGGGTTGACTTTTTCTTTATTTTTCAACATGATTATGGGGACGTTTCTTCTTATTTTGGGTTATTGTGGCTAGAGGTGAGCAAAACTCGACTCGACTCGAAAAAATCGATATATTTTTTTCAATTTCGAGTTATTCGAGTCAACTCGAAATTTTTTTGATTTCGAGTCGGTTTGGAATTTGCCCAACTCGAAAAATCGAAAAACCGAATTTTACAGTTTTGCAATTTAGTCACTGATTTCATTTTTCTTCAATTCCTCCTTCATTTTAAGTCCATTTTGACCAAATTTGAACCACATATTCCTAAACCATCATAGAATACGTATTTATCTTCAATTTATATTTTTGAAAATAAATTTCATATTTTTTTCAATTCAGCCCCTTAACTTTGTATGATTTCCTCATTTCTTCAATATCTCCTTCGTTTTAAGTCAATTTTGACCAAAATTGAACCACATGCTCCTAAACCAATGTAGAAACTAGAATACCTATTTAGCTTCAATTCATATTTTTAAATTAAATTTCCTACTTTTGTAATTTAGCCCCTCAACTTTGAATGTTTCCCATTTCTTTAATTTCTCTTTCGTTTTAAGTCTATTTTTTTTACCAAAATTAAACCACATGATTCACTAACAGTATATAATATCTATATAACCTCAATTCATATTTTTAACAAATTTATTCTTTTTTTAATTTAGCCCTTTAACTTTATATTTTATTCAATTTGATCATTCAATTGATTTTTTTGTAATTTTTTTCTTTACATCAATTCATTGACTCATTTATACCCCATCAGTACTTTATCCTCAAAAGTTCCTTATTTAAAAATAATATTGTAAATATATTTTAGAAGTTTAGATGATATTTTTTTATTAAATAACATTACAAATCTTACTTATGCATGTGAAAAATAATATGAAGAAATATATATATATATATATATATATATATATATATATATATATATATATATATATGCATATCTTATATGAATAGAGAAAGTCGTTTAAATTGGAATCAAATCATAATATAGCGTGGTAAATAATTATAATTAAATTTGTATAGAAACTCGAAAACTCGACTCGAATTTCATAAACTCGACTCGAATCGAAAAAATTTCAAATTAAGTTCAAGTCGTAAAATATGACGCGTCAACTCGAATAACTCGAAATTTTTTAACTCGACTCGCTCGAACGCTCACCCCTAATCATGGCTTAAAATTAATATGTCCTATGATGCCGTTGGCATTTTAACTATAGTGTTCTTTGCGTTTGCGGATAACTCCGGAGAGAGTTATCCGCGTCGAGCATGAGGTGTTTACTCTCCGCTACCGTTGTTTGGAAGGATCGAATGGTAGCGACGAGATCATATCCTTCCCCGAGGAGCATTATGGTTCAGGGCTGGTTTTTTCCAGTTGCTGCGTTCCTTGCCAACTTGTCGTGGCCACAACGTAGGAGTTGCGTTCCGCTTGCCTTGACAAGACCCATCTCAATTAGAGAGGGAGTCTGCCTCCGAAAGGAGCTCTCAGGCGAGTTTCGAGCGTATCTCTGTTGTTTCAAGCTTCGGCTAGACGTTGTTGGATCGTTGCTATGTTCCCCGGTTTTCTGTTGTTGTCTAAAGCTATCCCTGGTTGAACCAGTGGACGTTGCCTCTACTTCAGCATCTTGTGAATGCTGGATTTATTGTGTCGTTTGTTGGTTTTTTCAGATGCCTATGGCTGGTGGTTTGTCTCCTTGTGTTTTGTTGTTTGTTCGTTGCTCTTGTATGAGGTTTGTGTGCTTGTTGTACGTGTTGGGGTTCTCCCCGGTTTAATCTAAGTTTTCTTCTTATGGATATATATATATATATATAGTTAAACCCTAATATCATGCTAAAGATATATGTAATATTGATTTAATCGTAGATTTATATATTTTTTTGTATGACAATGTATTCAAACGATCAGTTGACTAATCCAGTCAACTTTCAACTTAATTTACTTTATTTATAACGTAAAGATTTGAACTTTTAACATTGCTTAAAGAATGTATTGTGTTATCTCACTAGACTAAATAACAATTGGTTGTTGGTGTAGGGGTGTTCAAATTCGGGTACTAGGGGTGTTCATAGCCGGATATCGGATCGGATCTGGTTTTTTCGGATATCCGGTTTTTCGGATCGGCAATATAGTAATTCGTATCCGATCCGAAAAAAAATTGGATATCCGATTTTTCAGATACCGAATAATCAGATCGGATATTCGATTATCCGGAAATATAATTTGATTCAACTACTTTTTCGAATTTGAAGGTCGTATTTATGAAAATTTCGGAATTTCGAATATAACAAACAACAAATTGCTAAATATAACAAGATTCACATCTATGAAAATTTCAATTTTTTAAATTTTCGGATATAACAAGTATCAAATTGTTAAATATAACAAGATTAATATTTAAAAAAATAGATTTTCGAATTTTTGGGTTTTCGGATAATCCGAAACTTGAAATATTGCGATTCGTATCCGATCCGGAAAATTTATAATCGGATCGGATATTTAAATTTTCGAATCAGATCAACTGATAATCAGATCGGATCGGTCGGATCGGATATTTTTAAACACCCCTACCGGGTACTATATTTTTCGGCTTGTGTCCCAGCCCATGACTAGCGATTACCCGTTAGACGGATACCTATAAAATTCGGTATCGCAAAATCGAGTACCGGATACTCAGTTCATATTTTTATATTTTTTTAAATCTATTTAAAAACACATATTATGCACACAAAATTTAAAAGTTTATAATAGATAATCCAAACATAAAATTAATAATTTCTAGTTAATTTTAAGAAATATATATATATATATATATATATATATATATATATATATATATATATATATATATATATGCTTTATTAGATAAAAAGCGATGCACGCAGCCTAGAAATTTATATATGCTTTATTAGATAAAAAGCTATGCACGCAGCGAAGAAAAAACATACCCCTAGTTACAGAGAACACTCGTATACAAGCACAGGAACACCCAAACCAACAAAAATAGAATAATAGAAAGAATTAATACAAAAGACTTGGTTTTGTTTGGTAAATATCGATTTGAGTTAAAATTAAAATTTTGATCAGTTAAATCTGCTAATTTAAATGTTTAGTAAATAATAGATTGAGGTGAAACTTTTAATTTTAAAAAAGCTACTGATATGAGCTTTTTGAAATTAGAGATTTTTACACAAGAGTTATAAAGAGCCTTTTACGTTTAACAATTATAAAAAATCTTCAAAAAACCTAAATTTTTGTCTATTTTAATTATTCACCTCATGTTTTTCCATTGTAACATATGTAAACTAATATTTTTTGTTTTTTTTCTTATTGTTCTCACACTTTTATATTTAAATTTAATAATTAATTAAATTACATTAAAAATAATTATATAAATAATAAATTAATATATATCCTTCAAATATGCTTAATAATGTTATATTAAAAATTATTTTTCACAATCTAACTAATATTAATAGATACAAGATATTGATAACTAATAAACTACTCAAAAAAATAACGAATATAATCATGTCCTTATATGTCATTTTGCTTGTTTAAATAATCAAACAACTATAAGTTATGGGTTAATTTTACCAAACACTTTTATTCAATCACCTAATACAATACACTGGTTAAATAATCCACTAATTGTCAAACATAGCATATATATTAAAGTTTATCACTAAAAAAAATTAAAAATATTCAACCGTTATTTTTTCTTTAGAATCTTATATTGATAAATTAATACAAATATTTTTTTAAAAAAATTAAAACTTAAAAGTACATAATACAAACATAGAAAAAATTTAGAGATTTAAATTTAGTTTTAGTGTAAAAATAATAAGAACATAAAATAAAAAAATAATTTAAAATTAAATATATATATATATTAAAAGTATCGGGTCGAGTACCCGATTACAAAAATTCCGGCTCAAACCCACTCTCACTACCATAAAAAAATCATGGGTCGAATACCCAACCTAATCTAATATTTTTTTTAAAGAAATACCCAAATTTTAAAATTCAGGTTGATAGGTCAACAAGTCAACAAATTGAATCACTCGAATAGGATATTTTTTTTGATCATAAAGGCCGACTGATAATATTAGATAAAACCTAAACAGGTCCAGAAACAAATGAAAGCCCAACAGGCGATACAAACAAGGAAGCTAAACCGACGGCCATTAAAATAACTAAAAACATCTGAGAGAAAAAGGGGAAAAAAGCTTCAGCCCGGCAGACATACCTCCGGTCAAGAAAAAATGAGAGACAACCGATGAAGCTGGAGGTGCCCAGAAAGATGATGGGGAAAGGATGGAAAAATAAACCCCGATCCACAAGACCAGAAGAGAGAAGAAAGGCCCTAAAGCGGTTCGAGAGCACGACAATCAGCATCCACGGTGGGGAGAACCGATGGCGGCGCTTCTTCGACCCAGAACTTATCCTCCGAAGACGGTAAGCCCTCTTTTGCCATGAGATGAGCTGCTTTGTAACCTGATCTGTGAGTAAAACGAAACTCGCACCTGGAAAAGAGACAGGATAACGACTTTCCATTTCTGATGTAGGGAGAGATCTTCGACAGATCGGGCCCGGAGGACTGAAGTTTTGAAATCACAGCCTGGGCATCACCCTCCAGGACGATGGAATTGAAGCCAAGATCTGCCGCGAACTGCAAACCCGACACCGCCGCTAAGGCTTCTGCCGCGAAGGGGGAGGCGACCTGAGTATGGATACGGTAACACGCTCCCAGAATCTGCTCTTCTTCATTTTTGATAATAACACCTGAACAAGATTTGTGCTCACTTCCTTTATACCCTGCGTCGAAGTTAACCTTGACGAACGGTGCACTCAGTGAAAGCTAGACGCTGTCACTGCCTAAGGAGGGAGGAGAAAGGAGCGGACCCAACGACTCCAGCTCACGGCAATAGCCACGTACAAAGGTAAAAATGTCGAAAATGGATTGTACTTTACCTTCGTGCAGTAGTTTGTTCCTAGCAAACCATAACGCCCAAACTACTATTACAATTTCTCTCCTTTTTCGAGTTGAGTTGTGCTAAAAAAGCCAGGCTAACCATTCTCTAAAATCAAGCAAATTAGCATCACTCGACCAATGAATGTTTAGATAACTCTATAATGTTCTTGCGAAAGGGCAATCTCTTGCAATATGTGTCGTTGATTCCGCTGAACTGTTGCACCTAATACACAGGGGATTATGAGTAATTCTTCTGTAGCATAGGTTCTATTTTGTTGGCACGAAATTATGGATGAATTTCCAGATTAGGATCTTAATCTTAGCATGACATTTAATTTGCCATAGATGATGAAACATAGGATGACAAACTGTAGGCGAAAGGCCAGAGAACATTAAGAGCTTATATCCACTTCTTACCGAATAGATACATGAGTGTTCACCAGCCCAAACCTGAGTATTAGGAGATTGGGACGCTGGCAATGGGATTCTCAAAATATTTCCTGCACCCGTAGCATTAAAACTAGCATAGATTAGATCGACATTCCACTGGTTAGTTTCAGGAATAATAAGGTCTGAAACATGAGAGATAGTGGGGAGTTGTGGTGAGCTGATTAATTGTCTATTCGAACCCGGTATCCAGAAACCATTCCACACCAACACACTAGAGCCCGATCCAATTCTCCATTTCAGGCCCGAAAACAACAAGCCCTTCGAACTCCAGATGCTTCTCCAAATAAAGGAGGGGCGAGAGCCCAAACTCGAATCTAGAAAAGAGCATTCTCGAAAGTACTTAGCTTTTAGAAGACGGGTTACAAGGGATGAAGGATTAGATAAGACCCGCCAAGCTTGCTTAGCTAAAAGGGCAACATTGAACTTCGAAAGGTCACGAAAGCCCAAGCCCACTGCTTCTTTCAACTGACACATGAATGACCATTCACACCAGTGTATCCCTCGTTTACCTTGGGACTTCTGCCACCAAAAATGGGCCTCAAAAGACTCCAACTCCTTGCAAAACGATTTAGGCAACAGAAAATAGGACTTGGTGTACATGGGTAAGGCCTGAAGAATCGATTTGATAAACACTTCCTTTCCCCCAGTAGATAGGAAACGGGTATTCCAGCTTTCAGAACAGTTGTTAAAGCGGTCACGCAAACTAGAGAATGCCCCTCTCTTATCCCGACCCACAATAGCTGGCAAGCCTATGTATTTCTCGGGGTTATCTGTGCTAGAGACACCCAAAATACGTTGCACATCATCTCTATTGTGACGAATCACATTTGAGGAGAAGAAGATACCAGATTTCTCAAAGTTAACAATCTGCCCCGATGCTGCTGAATAGTCACTCAGAATAGCCTTAATGTTGGCAGCTCCCCCCGCCGTTGCTTCACCAAATATAAGACAATCGTCTGTGAATAGGAGGTGGGTGACACTAGGAGAACTTCGGGCTATTCGAACTTGTTGCGTGTAAAAGTGTCTATCGCAATGTAGTGCAAGTGTACTCGACGCAAGTAGTAAAGTGATACGTAAGAATCAGATATCGTCTCCACATGCACTGGGCTAATAGCTTCACCTTGGGTTACTGCACGAGAGGAAAAGAAATAGTTTAAATTGTTGTCACAAGATAATAAAGAATACTGATAATAAAAGAGTAGAGAAATCAAAATAGAGAGAATGTGCCGGTATTGAATTGCTCAGTAGTGTAGGTGTTGCAAAGTCTAGGAATATATGTTCTGTTGTTGCGCCTGTCGCGGCAGCACCTGTCGCGGCAGCGGTCTGTTGTTAGTCGCAGCAGCGATCACACAACTCTGTACTTCAAGCTTGGCAAGAATCCCTGCTATGCCTTGGCCTATCCCTAGGTCCAAGTCTGTCGATGAACACGTCTTGATGATACCTCCCGGCGTGAATCGAAGGATGAACACTGATGTTGTTGAATTCTTCCTTAGCCACTTAACCTCGTCCTATCCCTAGGTCCGAGATAGTTCAACCATAAACTGGAGAACCCGTACTTATTCCTTTCGTATACTTAACTCTCCCGATATTAAGTAAATATGTAATCTCACAATGCTCTCCTGATACTCTTGCAAGATGTTGAAAACCAGAATAAGCAAACTTGAAGTCTATTTTATTGAACAGAAAAATACATAAAACAAATGCAATCCTTTCAACTACTTTACAAATCAACCCTTAGCCCTAGGGGAAGTTTAGAACATGGTGAGGAGGGGAAAACAACTAGGGTTTAGAAGAGAAGGCTAGATAGTAAGATATCCTTCCCTAGGTCGAATTACATGCCTTTATATAGGCCTTGGGTTCAAGTTTTCTAATATGGCAAGAGTACAAGTTTAAACTAAAGTATAACTCTATTAAAGACTAAATCTTCAGAGCATAAGTCTTTAATTCGTCCTTCCTTCTTGCTTGGAGTTTCTTCCTTGAACTTTGGGCTTGGCCTTCATTCTGATCTAGGGCTTGGAAAAATATAAGGGTGCTCCACGACAGATGGGCTTAATTTTCTCTTTCTGTCGAGGCCAACTTCACTTCTTCCCTTCACTATCGTTGTCGTCCTTGGCTGCCACGGCAGCGGCCTTGGCAGCATCGTCCTCTTCGGCTACACATCCAGTTCCAGCTCTGCTTCTTCACTGCCCAGCGTCTGCTTCTCTACTGCCCCACATCTGCTACAGTAGCTACTTGTAAAAGTAACCAATTTCAGTAGAAACTGTGCATTTTGATATATTTGTGATGTGTAACTGAAATCTAACCTAAATGCAATGAATTATGCTTGAATGCAGCAGAAATATGGGTTAAATAGGGGGTAAAATATAGAACTTTTACACACTCAACAGAACTCCTGATAGTCTATCGTCTGAGGATGCAACTCGAAGAAGAGAAGAAAGCCCCTCACCACATAGAAGGAAAAGATACGGGCTCAACAGGTCTCCTTGGCGGAGACCTCTAGACGGGAAGAAGCGTTCACCACAAGTATTATTCAATAGAACAGAGTAGGAAGCTGTTGAAATACAGTTAAGAAGACGGTTGATCCAAAGACTCGAAAAACCAAGCCTTGCCATAATTGCGTCTAAGAACTGCCATTCCACTCGATCATACGCCTTGCTCATATCGAGTTTTAGAACAAACGAGCCCCTCTTACCAGTGCGCTTCGACTTGAGAGAATGAAGGATTTCGTAAGCTCCGATAATATTATCTGTTATCAACCTGCCAGGGATGAAAGCACTATGGGCCTCGTCGATGCAAACATTTAACACACTTTGAAATCTATTGGCCAAAACCTTTGCAATAATCTTGTAAAGGACATTGAAAAGGCTGATAGGCCTAAAATGGGACATAGACGTTGGGTTTTTAATTTTCGGTATAAGTACGATCAAAGTGTGATTAATTGTAGATAATACTGTCACATCCCAAAAACCGGTCTAGTCGGAATTAAATTTCGGTGACCGAATATTTTTATTGATTGAATAATTTATTCGATCTTATCTGAACCAATAAATATTATTCGGGGTAAATTATAATAGTTTATTATTATTATTATTATAAAAAAAACATAAAGCAGTGGACGGCTAACCACTCCACCAATTGAATTGAAATTGAAGATAAAGCAAAAGTGGCAATTGTCACATATTTCCACTATATGTGGTAGGAAATTAAAGGGTATATTGGAATTGAATAAAAGAAAATTTAGGGTGGCAGACAAAGAAATAAGGGGGGCAAAATAATGACATTTAGTGGACTTTAGGTGGGAACTAAAGTATGATAAAGAAAGATATGTTATTATACTAATGTAGTGAAATTATGAAGTGGGAATTTGCCACCATTTGTGGCTAGGAGTGAATTTGAAGGCTGGAAATCAGCTATAAAAAGGGGGCAAGGGGCATTAGAACTCACGGCAAAGTGAGAAAGAATTCAAAGGATAGGCCGAGTGAGAAGAGAAATAAACATACGATCCAATGTTTGATTGGTAGTCCGATATTTTTGATATAGTAATATCGAATCTCTACCTACGTCGGGGTAAGCTCAAATCTCTAGTAAGTTTAAGTTTCGGTATCGAGTTTGATGAATATTTTTATATATATTCGATACTGTTTTATTGATTAGTTTTTATTAATTATCATGGTATACAAGGTAGATTCGGAACAACCGTCAAGCCCAAGAAATAAAAATAAAGTACCGGTCTATCAAGGTGAGTGAAATAAATTAGAGTTGAGATTAGAGTCTCAACTACCTATAATTTGATGTTAGTATTTATATTAAGCATGAAATTGAATTAATTAAAGGTTGGTAAAAGATAAGGGTAGAAAGAATAAAGAAATTCGGATTTGTAAACTGTCCTGTAGAAAACTGCATTTTTGAGCATGTTAGAGTCATTTCTGGAAAAAGTGTTCTTCTACAAAGTTGTAGAGGACAAAATTTTACATGGAATAGAGGTATGATTTGCTCAAAAATGTTAAGTATAGGTCTCTGAATTGTTCTTAGAAGTTTCGGGACTGAAACTGAATAATTGAAATCTGTTGGGATAAATTGTGAAATTCGAAATGTTTAGGGGGTCAAATGGTGTTAATAAATTCTGAAAATTTATGATTAGAACAGGGGATTCATGAAATGAATTAAATTAAATAGCCAAGCTTGAATTAAGTCTCAATTGGTAGGCTAAAGCCATTTAGATCACATATATGATTATTAAAGAATAAAAAGGGGACTGTTTTGTGGAAATTGATAAATTGAGGACTTACATGTCCTATTTTTGAGGTTGCTGAATTATAAAAATAATGTTATAAGATTAGTGTAAACGTGGTTAAAAGCTCAAGATTAATAGTGTAGTGAAACATAGATTATAAATACACTAAAGTCACAAATTAAGCATAGACAGATTAAGTTTCTGAAAATGCCTTATGTTTAAGTAATAAACTGTATTAATAGGGAAATGATAAAATTATATGCCATACATAGTTATAAAGGTGTGTTTATAAGCTTTCCAGAATGGTAAAGAACTCCTTATTTGGAGTTGTGAGTAAAAAGATATGAATTTTTGAGTAAGTAAAGGTCATGAAAATAGGGTAACAGTTTACCCCTAAATCTGCATCAACAGCGACTTTAAAAATTCATTATAAATTGTATAAGAGAAATTAAAAGCTATAATTTATATGGTTTAAAAGGTTATTCAGTCTAGTTTCGTTTAAAACAAACGAAATCAGATTTTGAGTTATAGAACATTTTATATAAATATTTTTTTAAGGACAATGCAAGCTGCCTAATGTAATAAATGATATGTTTCTTTAATGTTTGGTTAGAAAAGATGTAGAAATGAAGGAAACCACAAAGTTGGAGAATAAGGAAAATGTCTCTAAGCTTGGATTGAGGTGAGTGTGGATGCATTTGTCTCGGGTGACGCGGTGTCATTCCGATCATTGTTTTTATATTCTGATATATGAGTGTGGATGCATTTGTCTCGAGTGACGCGATGTCATTCCGATCATTGTTTTTATATGTGAGTGTGGATGCATTTGTCTCGGGTGACGCGGTGTCATTCCGATCATTGTTTTTATATTCTGATATGTGAGTGTGGATGCATTTGTCTCGAGTGACGCGATGTCATTCCGATCATTGTTTTTATATGTGAGTATGGATGCATTTGTCTCGGGTGACGCGGTGTCATTCCGATCATTGTTTTTATGTTCTGATATGTGAGTGTAGATGCATTTGTCTCGGGTGACACGGTGTCATTCCGATCTTTGTTTCTTTGTTCTGATATGTGAGTATAGATGCATTTGTCTCGGGTGACATGGAGTCATTCCGATCTTTGTTTTTATGTTCTGATATGTGAGTGTAGTTTTGTTTAAAGTGTTGGGATTAGTATCCTAACTTTGTTATTTTTTTTTAGATAACATGAAGAAAGCATGAAATGAATTTAATAATGATTGGTAAAATTTAAAATGATAAGGAAGAAGGATTAAAGGCAAGAATATTGATCTGTATATTGCTTGTTAGATAAGCATGCTTAGCATAAATATGATTAGTTGCTATGATGTGTTGATTGCTTGAGCTATGTGATATGTGACTAAATGATAAGCTTTGCTACTGATTTTTTTGATGATCATAAAATGAAAATGATCTCATGTGCTTGCTGGAATTTTATGTTACCAAGATGCTTGATTGATTATATGTATATGCCTATTGAAATGGTTAAATGCCTTTGAAATTATGAATGATTGGCAAGTGAATGATCTTGTTAATAAAGAAAGATAAGTAAAGTCCTTGGTATGATTAGTGTCTATAGGTAGAAGGGCATGCCTTAGAGTCGTTGAGCTCCCCTGATCTTTGTTACAGGATGGTGGTTAGTCACCTATAAACCTGATAAGGTGGTTAGTCACCTTGATAATTGAATGGTGGTAAGTCACCATTGATGCCTATGCATCCCCTGTTATATGTTGAAATGAGAAATGGATACTTTGAGTATCTAATGTTACATGTTACATGAAGACTTGATTACCTATTTCATTAATCATCCAAGGCAAAACATTTAAAAGTTACATGACTTGAAAGATAAGTACTTAAATGATAAGTACCAATGAAATGAAATTGATATGCCTAATTGCTTTGTATATGCTAATGTCTTTTAAATGATGCTTGTTGTTGTATATGATAATGTTTTGAATGATACTTGATGTATGAATGAACATAAAAGTATGTTGCATCAATGGTTACTTGAAATGGTTACAAGATTAGCATGGCCCCTGCGCAAGGATGACACGCACAAATCGAAAAATGGTACCAATATATATTGTGTTTGATACGTTATGCTATGTTATGCTCATGATATGATATTATGTTTTGTTATGAATATGAAGTATGCCATGTTATTGCATAATTAGCATGCCATTCATTTTTGGAAGCATGTTACACGACATAATATGATCATTCATTGTCATTGGCTACCTCACTTAGACTATGTAAGTCTAATGCATTCATTGCATAACATTTCAGGTTAAAGAAAGTAACAGATCGAGATCGAGATTAGTTGGAAGGTTGGCAAGTCACTACGATTAAAGAGTAATGTGTTTTGTCCTTATGAACTCCTAGTATGGTGGCAAAGTAGTTAAAGTAATTATACTAATCTTGTGGGCCTACTATTGTGAAATCTGCCTATGTTTTATATAAGGTTTTAAAGCTATATAGACTATTGAGTTAGTAATAAAATTGACATAATTGGTAGTAAAACATTGATTAAAGGACTCTATGATTTTTGTGAGTTGTTAGGCTCATTTAAATATGTAAAGAATTTTAGTAAGATAATTCAAAAAGAAATAGAATTGAATACTTTACAAAATAGTCACTAAACATTACTTCGTCTAATCAGATAGGTAAATGACCTCCGTTAGTAATGAGATTTTACAAGCTAATAATTAGTAAGTTTAATTTCAGTATAATATCACGAATTTCAGATAAGGACCCCTAATTTGTAAAAATTACAAATTAGTCCCTGAGTTTGAAAAAGTTTAAAATTGACCCCAATTCAAGTATCTTGTTAATAAGTTAAGTGTTAAGTCTTAAAAGAGATTAATAAAATATGCCGAAATGATTTTTGAACTTTGGAATAAGTTCTGATCTCTAATATGTTATGTCACTAAAAGATTTATGTCTCCGATCTCCGTATTGTTTTCCGGTAGCGCTCTCTGACCCGGTTCTCTACCAGGCCGGGATGGGGGTGTTACATTAGTGGTATCAGAGCTAGAGTTTAGTCGGTTCTGGACTAAACTTAAGTATGTTTTTATTGTGTGTTAAGTTACTTTGCCACCTAGGAGTTAATCTGTTAAGTATTGTGACTTGTCAACTGATCCGATCTCTTTTATAATATAGATATGTGTCTCGAACTAACGAAACTTGTAATAATGAGTCTGTTGCTAACTCCTCGACTCATGGCGAGGAAGTTCAATGAGGAAATCCTCCGAATTCTCAGAACCCTCTTGTTCGAAGTGTAGAGCCTGAAGCTCCTACAGCTCAGGCAGAATGTTATTAGAACATGGCTGATATGTTTCAGCAATTTATGAATGTGTTAAAGGCTAGTCAAGTCATACAACCTACGCCACCTGTTGCGCAACCTCTTCGAGCCCCAATCGATAAGTTATCGTAATACCAAGCTTACACCTTTACTGGTCGAGACATAGATGATCCCGAAATAGCCGAGTATTGGTTAGACAATACTTTAAGGATTTTTGATAAGCAATTAAGCTGTTCGGATGAACATAAGCTTGAATACGCTCTTGCTTTGAAGCCTTACAGTGATGGGAGACTACTGTCCTTACCGTCTCCGAGGAAACCGTGAGTTGGGAATTTTTCTTGAAAGAGTTCCATAATAAGTACATAAGTGTCAGATGTTTATCTTATGGCTCAACGATGAGTTACGACCCATGTTTACAACATATACATTAAAAATTTCCAAGATCTTGTAAATAGAGTCAAAGCTACGGAAGTAGCGAAGAGAGCTTAGAAAGTTAGTAAATTTAATAAGTCTGAAAAGAAATCAAGACATGAGAATTTCTAAGTCAACGACGACATGAAGGACAATGTCGCAAAAAAAAAATAGGAAAGGTGAATTCTTCATTTCTAGAATATTCTGATCCCGAAGAGTGCTCGGATGAACAATCCGAAGCTACAGGTAAGAATTCGAGGACGAATTCTTTTCTAAGGGGGGGAGAATTGTCACATCCCAAAAACCGGTCTAGTCGGAATTAAATTTCGGTGACCGAATATTTTTATTGATTGAATAATTTATTCGATCTTATCTGAACCAATAAATATTATTCGGGGTAAATTATAATAGTTTATTATTATTATTATTATAAAAAAAAAACATAAAGCAGTGGACGGCTAACCACTCCACCAATTGAATTGAAATTGAAGATAAAGCAAAAGTGGCAATTGTCACATATTTCCACTATATGTGGTAGGAAATTAAAGGGTATATTGGAATTGAATAAAAGAAAATTTAGGGTGGCAGACAAAGAAATAAGGGGGGCAAAATAATGACATTTAGTGGACTTTAGGTGGGAACTAAAGTATGATAAAGAAAGATATGTTATTATACTAATGTAGTGAAATTATGAAGTGGGAATTTGCCACCATTTGTGGCTAGGAGTGAATTTGAAGGCTGGAAATCAGCTATAAAAAGGGGGCAAGGGGCATTAGAACTCACGGCAAAGTGAGAAAGAATTCAAAGGATAGGCCGAGTGAGAAGAGAAATAAACATACGATCCAGTGTTTGATTGGTAGTCCGATATTTTTGATATAGTAATATCGAATCTCTACCGACGTCGGGGTAAGCTCAAATCTCTAGTAAGTTTAAGTTTCGGTATCGAGTTTGATGAATATTTTTATATATATTCGATACTGTTTTATTGATTAGTTTTTATTAATTATCATGGTATACAAGGTAGATTCGGAACAACCGTCAAGCCCAAGAAATAAAAATAAAGTACCGGTCTATCAAGGTGAGTGAAATAAATTAGAGTTGAGATTAGAGTCTCAACTACCTATAATTTGATGTTAGTATTTATATTAAGCATGAAATTGAATTAATTAAAGGTTGGTAAAAGATAAGGGTAGAAAGAATAAAGAAATTCGGATTTGTAAACTGTCCTGTAGAAAACTGCATTTTTGAGCATGTTAGAGTCATTTCTGGAAAAAGTGTTCTTCTACAAAGTTGTAGAGGACAAAATTTTACATGGAATAGAGGTATGATTTGCTCAAAAATGTTAAGTATAGGTCTCTGAATTGTTCTTAGAAGTTTCGGGACTGAAACTGAATAATTGAAATCTGTTGGGATAAATTGTGAAATTCGAAATGTTTAGGGGGTCAAATGGTGTTAATAAATTCTGAAAATTTATGATTAGAACAGGGGATTCATGAAATGAATTAAATTAAATAGCCAAGCTTGAATTAAGTCTCAATTGGTAGGCTAAAGCCATTTAGATCACATATATGATTATTAAAGAATAAAAAGGGGACTGTTTTGTGGAAATTGATAAATTGAGGACTTACATGTCCTATTTTTGAGGTTGCTAAATTATAAAAATAATGTTATAAGATTAGTGTAAACGTGGTTAAAAGCTCAAGATTAATAGTGTAGTGAAACATAGATTATAAATACACTAAAGTCACAAATTAAGCATAGACAGATTAAGTTTCTGAAAATGCCTTATGTTCAAGTAATAAACTGTATTAATAGGGAAATGATAAAATTATATGCCATACATAGTTATAAAGGTGTGTTTATAAGCTTTCCAGAATGGTAAAGAACTCCTTATTTGGAGTTGTGAGTAAAAAGATATGAATTTTTGAGTAAGTAAAGGTCATGAAAATAGGGTAACAGTTTACCCCTAAATCTGCATCAACAGCGACTTTAAAAATTCATTATAAATTGTATAAGAGAAATTAAAAGCTATAATTTATATGGTTTAAAAGGTTATTCAGTCTAGTTTCGTTTAAAACAAACGAAATCAGATTTTGAGTTATAGAACATTTTATATAAATATTTCTTTAAGGACAATGCAAGCTGCCTAATGTAATAAATGATATGTTTCTTTAATGTTTGGTTAGAAAAGATGTAGAAATGAAGGAAACCACAAAGTTGGAGAATAAGGAAAATGTCTCTAAGCTTGGATTGAGGTGAGTGTGGATGCATTTGTCTCGGGTGACGCGGTGTCATTCCGATCATTGTTTTTATATTCTGATATGTGAGTGTGGATGCATTTGTCTCGAGTGACGCGATGTCATTCCGATCATTGTTTTTATATGTGAGTGTGGATGCATTTGTCTCGGGTGACGCGGTGTCATTCCGATCATTGTTTTTATATTCTGATATGTGAGTGTGGATGCATTTGTCTCGAGTGACGCGATGTCATTCCGATCATTGTTTTTATATGTGAGTATGGATGCATTTGTCTCGGGTGACGCGGTGTCATTCCGATCATTGTTTTTATGTTCTGATATGTGAGTGTAGATGCATTTGTCTCGGGTGACACGGTGTCATTCCGATCTTTGTTTCTTTGTTCTGATATGTGAGTATAGATGCATTTGTCTCGGGTGACATGGAGTCATTCCGATCTTTGTTTTTATGTTCTGATATGTGAGTGTAGTTTTGTTTAAAGTGTTGGGATTAGTATCCTAACTTTGTTATTTTTTTTTAGATAACATGAAGAAAGCATGAAATGAATTTAATAATGATTGGTAAAATTTAAAATGATAAGGAAGAAGGATTAAAGGCAAGAATATTGATCTGTATATTGCTTGTTAGATAAGCATGCTTAGCATAAATATGATTAGTTGCTATGATGTGTTGATTGCTTGAGCTATGTGATATGTGACTAAATGATAAGCTTTGCTACTGATTTTTTTGATGATCATAAAATGAAAATGATCTCATGTGCTTGCTGGAATTTTATGTTACCAAGATGCTTGATTGATTATATGTATATGCCTATTGAAATGGTTAAATGCCTTTGAAATTATGAATGATTGGCAAGTGAATGATCTTGTTAATAAAGAAAGATAAGTAAAGTCCTTGGTATGATTAGTGTCTATAGGTAGAAGGGCATGCCTTAGAGTCGTTGAGCTCCCCTGATCTTTGTTACAGGATGGTGGTTAGTCACCTATAAACCTGATAAGGTGGTTAGTCACCTTGATAATTGAATGGTGGTAAGTCACCATTGATGCCTATGCATCCCCTGTTATATGTTGAAATGAGAAATGGATACTTTGAGTATCTAATGTTACATGTTACATGAAGACTTGATTACCTATTTCATTAATCATCCAAGGCAAAACATTTAAAAGTTACATGACTTGAAAGATAAGTACTTAAATGATAAGTACCAATGAAATGAAATTGATATGCCTAATTGCTTTGTATATGCTAATGTCTTTTAAATGATGCTTGTTGTTGTATATGATAATGTTTTGAATGATACTTGATGTATGAATGAACATAAAAGTATGTTGCATCAATGGTTACTTGAAATGGTTACAAGATTAGCATGGCCCCTGCGCAAGGATGACACGCACAAATCGAAAAATGGTACCAATATATATTGTGTTTGATACGTTATGCTATGTTATGCTCATGATATGATATTATGTTTTGTTATGAATATGAAGTATGCCATGTTATTGCATAATTAGCATGCCATTCATTTTTGGAAGCATGTTACACGACATAATATGATCATTCATTGTCATTGGCTACCTCACTTAGACTATGTAAGTCTAATGCATTCATTGCATAACATTTCAGGTTAAAGAAAGTAACAGATCGAGATCGAGATTAGTTGGAAGGTTGGCAAGTCACTACGATTAAAGAGTAATGTGTTTTGTCCTTATGAACTCCTAGTATGGTGGCAAAGTAGTTAAAGTAATTATACTAATCTTGTGGGCCTACTATTGTGAAATCTGCCTATGTTTTATATAAGGTTTTAAAGCTATATAGACTATTGAGTTAGTAATAAAATTGACATAATTGGTAGTAAAACATTGATTAAAGGACTCTATGATTTTTGTGAGTTGTTAGGCTCATTTAAATATGTAAAGAATTTTAGTAAGATAATTCAAAAAGAAATAGAATTGAATACTTTACAAAATAGTCACTAAACATTACTTCGTCTAATCAGATAGGTAAATGACCTCCGTTAGTAATGAGATTTTACAAGCTAATAATTAGTAAGTTTAATTTCAGTATAATATCACGAATTTCAGATAAGGACCCCTAATTTGTAAAAATTACAAATTAGTCCCTGAGTTTGAAAAAGTTTAAAATTGACCCCAATTCAAGTATCTTGTTAATAAGTTAAGTGTTAAGTCTTAAAAGAGATTAATAAAATATGCCGAAATGATTTTTGAACTTTGGAATAAGTTCTGATCTCTAATATGTTATGTCACTAAAAGATTTATGTCTCTGATCTCCGTATTGTTTTCCGGTAGCGCTCTCTGACCCGGTTCTCTACCAGGCCGGGATGGGGGTGTTACAAATACCTCATCATCTCGTAGCACCGCAATGCAGAACTACGCGACATCCTTCCCGACTATGTGCCAGAAACGCTGGTAAAAGACTACACCCAAACCATCCTCACCCGATGCCTTGAGAGGGCTCATTGATTTAACTGCCCGCAAAACCTCCTCCACATCGAAGTCCCTATCCAGTGCGTTATTCATCTCAGGAGTTATACACGACAATATACCCGAAAGAACATGGTCAATGGAAGATGTCCCATGAGAGGTGAAAAGCTCCTCAAAGTAAGTCTGGGCCATGTTTCCCAAAGATTCATCATCGTCAAACACTTTATCATCCTCATCAATTAACTTGGAGACCCTTTTCTGCCTACGCCTTTCGGACGCATACCTGTGAAAGAAGGAGGTATTACGGTCCCCATTCCTAAGCCAGTTCGCCCGAGCCCTTTGCTCCAAATAAAGTTCCTCCTTGTCCAATTTAGCATTAAGGGCCAATTAGACATCAAATGTTTCATGAAGAACGTCATTCGTAGGGAAGGATTCCGATAACTCTTTGAGACGCTGCTTTAGACCTGATTCAACCGCCTTACGTCCACGTTTGATGTTAGTGAACCATGTTCGCAAACCGTTTTTAACAAACACCAGTTTCGAGAGGAGATGCCCACTCGAAACTTCCCAAAGTCGCTTAACTTCCTCTTCGCACGAGCTCTCAAGTAACCAGTTAGCCTCAAAACAAAATACCCACTGTCCATAGAGGTTCGGCGAGTGCACATTTGTCTCCAACAAGAGTGGACTATGGTCCGAAAAAGAATGAGTAAGGTGAGATAACTTGAAGTGAGGGAAGAGATCTTGCCACTGACTATTAGCAACGCCCCTATCCAGACGCTCCCTAACATTATTCTCAGAAAGCTGACCCTTCTGCCAAGTATACCAAACCCCCGAATACCCTAAATCAGAGAGAGAGCAGTCTTCAAGCATGGATCAAAAATTGTTCATCTGTCGATCGCTTCGTATCCGCCCACCCTGTTTCTCAAACACATACAAGATTTCGTTAAAATCACCAATAACCATCCATGGAATCTTCGGACAATCATTAAGATGATGCAGCAAGTTCCATGCCTTCAAACGATTACACTCCTCAGGAGCACCATAAAACCCCGTACAATGCCAAGAGAAACCATCCGAATCATCATCAATAATAAAATCAATGTGACGAGCTGAAAAAGAACGTAAAGAAATTTTACAAGTGGCTTTCAAACCAAGAACTAAGCCACCACTACTACCAACGGAACTCACTTCGATACCATAAGGATAACCCCAACTCCGGCATATATTCGCCATTTTATTAGCATAAAGTTTCGTCTCAATAAAGAAAATTACATTAGGATTCAAGTCTCTCAGCAAATGCCGGAGACGACGAACTGTTCGGGGCTTTCCTAAGCTCCGAACATTCCAACTAAGCAGCTTCATTGGACCCGGCGGACCTGATCCATCAGGTCGGCCGATATAGCATTTGGTGGGCCAGCAGCAAGGCCCATAACTTCATCACTACTGCCTTGGGTCTCGGAAACACTTGCATCTGCCAAAGCCTTACGTGGGCGCTTATTACCATCCAATTGCTCAATTGGGCTCTCTTCAATATCCAAGCCCATCTATACGTCCATTACAGGTGGTGGAGCCAGCATAAATCCACTTGGGTTGCCGTAAGAGGGTAGTGGGAAAGTAGCACCCTTACCTCGATTTTCGCCAGAAATTTGGCCCAAAGAATTATGAGCAGATCCCATAAACTTCGCCTGTAGAGAATCTCGGGGATCAATTTGATTTATTTCCCCCAATATGCTAGCTGAATTACCTAAATTAGGGGGAAACTAATCAGAATCTTCACGGAGCCAAATACTGTTCGGCGCCGCCCGGCGTGGAGGGGCACGAAGCGAGATATCCCAGTTGAAGACAATGTCCTGTGGCTCTAAACTCAATCGTGAAGGACAAAAACTTTCACCATGACCTAGTCGTTCACACAAGAAGCAAAAAATCTGAATCCGTTCATACTGGAAACGCACGTAGACTTGAGTCCCATTTTTCAGAGAAATCTTTTCCGGCGCTTTAACGGCTATCTTGTATCGAAATAAACTCTGAAGCGCGTGACACGCGAATGGCTGAGAGGAGACAACTTTGTATCATACTCCAAAAACTGTCCGATAAAATTCCCGAGTGATTTAGCTACTCCTTCAGAGATGAAACCAAATGGGAGATCAAGGACTTGGACCCAGAGTTTCAGAAAGTGTAAAGGGACACACATAGGGTCTTCTCCGTCCTGCAGTCTATGAAGAAGCAGCATATGAGAATTGAAAAACCACGGGGAACCATTATCAATTCTGTCAACATCAACAGAATGATACAACCTGAACAAGTATCGGCCCTCCCCAAGATCGGAGATCGAGATCCCCCTAGAGGTCTCCACACATTGGCCAGGGTATTCCTCATTGAATCAAAGTGGATCACGCTGGATGTCAGAAATAGGCCAACAAAACAGTGGAGGAAAGAAATAGGAGAAGACTGCACCTCAGCTTCAACCTGAAGTACATCATCTTCCTTGTCGTCAATAACCAGATTCGCCAGATGATTAGCAACATCCGCCATGATCGAAGATCGAGAAAGATGAGAGCGGAAGAACGTGTGAAAAGACGGACAGAGAGAACGTGTCAGAAGACAGACATAATTTTAGAAGGAAAATAAACACTATTCGTTTCTGATAGCAGTGTTTTGCAATGAATAGGGTATTTTCGAATACTCCTAATTGGTTATGACTTGATGCCATAGATTTATGATGATTACACAATACTTGTTATATAAAATGCAAAAAATTATATAACGTACAATGCCACCGTTACACACCATAATAATAATAACAACTATAATAACATTTTTAGGAAAAATAATAATAAAATTAATTATTTTGTTTAATATAGTAATATATTAATTAATTAAATAATTAAAATATGTGTTACCATTTTTGTGGTAGATTTAATATAAATACAAATTCAGTTATTCTCAAAAGAGTCCTAAGCAAAGGCCAAACATCACACCTTCGCTTCGTTTTCTTCTAATTTTCTCTCATTTTCTCGCCGCCAATTCTTCATTTTTTTTTTCTCACATAAAATTCATTCAATTGTCCAGTTTCATGAGCTAAAGCTTAGAAAGAGAACATTTTTAACACCAAATTATTCGGAAAACGAAGTAATTGAAAATGTACACATTGAAAGATAAAGTAGCTGAGAGTCTTTCACGTTTATTTTCAGATTCACCCAAACATTCTTCCCCGTCTGATCATTCTCAGGTATTTTCTTTCCCCCTTTTCTCTTTTGGAGTTTATTGTTGGAAACTAGATCTGGGTTACTTCTAGAAATGTAGTTAATATTTTTTACTTTGTTTTATTTATGATCTTTGGAAAATAACTGAGATTTTCTGATTTGGTTTATATAACAAATGACTTCATATTTGGTGGCTTAGAAGTTGAATTCTTAGATGATGAATGGAAGGATTAAAAATGCAACTTTACTAAGTTAAAAGTATTTTAGTATTTAGAAGTTAGAACTAAGACAACCCACTTCATAGATTGGAATAAATTAATGTTTTTCGTCCAAATTCCAATTGTGTAAAGCTTTAAATAGTGGGTTTTAGATTGGTCAAGTAATTAAATATATATTTTTTGTTTCAAGTTTTTTTCTTTGTTTTGTATTTTATGTTTCATTTTATTTGTATGTGTTGAAAGAGTCAATAACTCCATTGCCTTTTAAAGTTTTAATTTCTTGTGGATTGTAGTTTTGAGTGATTTGATGATGTGGAGTTTTTGAATATTTAGGCCAGATTGTATTCCAAAGGATCAAGCTCTTTGTCTTCGTTTTTTTCATACATTACCCCTTCTGAAAGCCTAGGCGGGTCTAAATCGAATGATCATGGAAGTCATCTCAAGCCAATTCAGTCACATCCTGTTAGATGGAAATGTAGGACACATGAGTTGCAAGATGAATCCTTGGATAGTTATAAAGGCCACAGAGTTACTTATAAAAATGAAAACTTACAAATGATTCACGAAGTTACGAAGAAAATCTCGAAAGATGGTGATAAGGGCAAGGATAAGGACTGTACCTCCAAAAGGAGTAGCAGTGATTCCGAAGAGTTTCAAGATGCACAAGTTCAACAGAGTCCAGTAAAGCCTCCACCGAACCTTTCTGATGAATCAGTGTTTATTACCCCTGATTTGTACGAAGTTTTGGTGTCTTCCCTTCCGAATATTGTTAAAGGTTGTCGATGGATGTTGTTGTATAGGTATGTCTTGCAATAAGCTTTAAAGTTCTTTAGGTGAAAGCTACGTTTCTACTTTTGGTTTTGGATCTTGATTTGGTATTAACTCTTTGAAATGAAGGGCAGTACGTGGAAACATGGTATATCACTTCGTACTCTTATTAGAAAGAGTGCTGAGCTTCCTGGCCCTTGTTTGCTGGTATGTTGATGATTATATATTAATAAATCAATTCTCTCGAGAGGTTGTCTATCTGAACCTTGGAATTATTGTCACGGTGTTGTACAAATTTTAGATTACCGGAGATAGGAAAGGAGCGGTCTTCGGTGCGATGCTAGAATGCCCCGTGAAGCCTACGCCAAGGAGAAAATATCAAGTATGATACATGCCTCTTTAACTTATAAATATGGTTTTTAGCATGATGACTTGTTTTCTCTTTGTGAGTTGCTCCGTGTTTTCCATTCTTCTACATATCCTCTGATTTCTTACTTTGGAAACTTTGGTTTACCCACCTTCTTAGCTTTATTTGTCTTGTTCTATGACAGGGAACAAACCAGACATTTGTATTCACAACCGTATATGGTGAACCTATGCTATTTAGACCAACTGGTATGCAATTTTGTCTACAAGTATTTAATGTATTTTACCAAATGTCAATGAAAGATTGATATTCTTGAAACTAGATAGGAAATGATAGTGACCTTGATGGATGGCATAAGCAATCTATGTTTCTCTGAGTCAGGTGCGTCGGGTACAGTTATGTATCCGGCACATGTATGTTCAAATTTTTATTACTTTTTCCATGTATTTGGAGGATCCTTTGAGGGTCATATCTCCATACTCATGTCCGAATATGCGTTGGACATGGGTACTTGAAGAAAAATGAAGAGTTCGTAGCAACATAATAAGCAATTAATAATTATGTTTTGGGGATTAAAGTGCTGGTTTATCACTGACTTAGAAATTACACTTTCTTTATCCAACAAACTTTTAAGACCTTTAATGTTGAATGTATTTCTGTGCTATTATAGGCTTTGATCTTGTGTCGTATCAATCTAAACAGGTGCGAATCGTTATTACTACATATGTTTGAATGACTTGCTAGCACTTGGTGGCGGTGGCAACTTTGCTTTGTGCTTGGATGGAGATCTGTAAGTTGCAATTTTGGGGTTCTCTTTTTCAATTCTTCCAACTAATACTTTTATTAAAAATCTTTGTCTTTCCTTCATGGTTTGTGATTTTCTTAGTTTGAGTGGAAGTAGTGGACCTTGTGAAACATTCGGGAATTTGTGCTTGGCTCATGACCGGGACTTCGAGCTAAACAATGTTGAGGTAATCCTTTGTTTTTCTTTTACCACTTTTAAGCTATAAAAATATCATCTTTGGTTATCTGTTCCCCAATGTTGAGCTTAAAATAAGAACTTTAGTGATCATCTCATAGGTTGCTGTTGGATCTCAATTATGGTAAAAGACCAGTGCATTTTCAACTTGATAGCTTAAAATTGAATGTTAAAAGGTGAATATGTTTATTATATAAATAAAAGCTTACCCAACTATAAGTAGTTGATATTCGAGAACTCTTGGCATGCTTGTTATTTTCAGTACATGCAGAATGAAGACTAGTAAAATTACTTTGCCTTTCTTTATGCAATGCTAGCCTTTGCAGCTCCTCTCCACCCTAGGTGATGAAGGAATTGCATGTATACACTGAGCTGTTTTATCTGTTATCTATCCGGATCCTTATATTACAAGAATTTCGGTCTATATCCTGCTTACTAGCTCAGCTGGTTCATGTAATCTTTCTCAAGAGATGACATCCAGCTGGTCTAGAATTCGAGTTTTAGCATCATCAACCCTTCCCCTGACCCTAGGTTATAATTATACCAAGAAAGCTCATGGTTTCGGTCCTTGGCATATCGAACAATAAACCAGAGATTTACCTTGAAACTTTCTTTGGCCTGATACTGTGATTTTAAATGTGCAGCTATGGGGTTTCACACATGCATCACCATACTTGAAGTAAAAGCAACTGTGAGAGGGATTCATAGCCTCATTTGAATGGTTCAGGAAGTATTAAGAGGGAGCACTGGCCTTTCACTCATACCATTTTAACCCACCAATCCCTGTTTTTGCCTTGCTTTAAGATTTGGTTGTAGTTAGGGTTAAATCATATGGGGTTTTGATTACTTTTATCCATTAGTATTTATAATATGAACACAATGCCATTAGGGCTAAAACATTTTATTTATTTTTATAACTAAATTTCAGTAAAAAAAATATATTTTTAATTGAATAATTGAAGTTACCAAAATTTTTATCCAGTCTGAACCAATAAAGGTTGGATGGATCCATTAGACCAACCAAACATATAACTCAACCATTAATAAATCTACAAACATGTATAATGATAAATGTGTTAAACATTACCGAGAGAAAGTCATGAATTCTAAATATATAAATTAAAAAGATGAACGTAACTTGGGTTGAGTCAAATCAAAGAGTGAATATTCGATCGAATAATTTAAACTTTATTTAAAATTATATTGAGTTGAATTTATAAAAATTGGATTAAGTCAAATTTATGTTCAAATTCAATTACAAATATTAAGATATTAATTGATTCCATTTTAAATAATACATATATATTTTTTCATACATGATATATATTGTCACGGACCAAGATATTGGGGCCGAGGCATTGGCGCAAACACCGAGTGGAGAGGTTGTGCGAGGAGCATTGGGCTCGCCAAGACCATCAGACTTGGCCTGGCACTTGGAGAATGCTAGAAAGCCCGCAAGCCCACCAGACTTAGTAGAATCCATGGAGGATTTACCAGGGTAATTTGGGATGGTAACTGTGATAAGCCATCATGATTATCACTTATATTATTATGTGATTATCTTAGAGATAATGTTTGTGATAATTAGAGATTTAAACTAAGAGATAGGATAGATCTCGTCCGTCGATGTAATTCAAACTGTACCGTTGGATCTAGGGAAGTTCAACTATAAATAGAGCCTCCCCAGCTCAATTGTACTCATTCACTCATTCATTCACTTGAGTAATAGAAGAAGCATTTACTCTACTCTCTGAGTGTTCTTACTGTTCTTAGTGTTCTTCGTGTTCTTGTTGCCTATTGCTTCCAATTCCTTCCAGTTGTTCTATAAAGAGCTTTCGCTTAGAACGATCTTGCGTTCGTTGGCTCTAGGAAGTGTTTGATCTTCTAGAGCGTGAATCCAAGCAGACTTAGGTGTTTGCCAGGAGAGCTTTGCCTAAGGTCGTACGGTCCAGCTAGCCGGAGTCTAGCACCGTAACGAGGGATTCGGGTGACTTAGTCGTAGCATTCAGCCGAGAAGGCGACTAAGGCCGCACGGTTAGCCTAGCTAAAGTCTAACCCCGTGACAAGTGGTATCAGAGCGTGTTCGGTCAGGGAGGTGGTCAGATCCATTTCTGTTCAGGGAAGTGGTGGTCAGTGCGAGTCGAGGAAGGGACTTACGTGTGTTTTGGGAAGTAGCATCAAAGCGAGTCGACGGAGTGACTTGCGTTCGAGCCAGCTTGCAGGCAGAGACAAGTGTTGGTGGATTCCAAACTTGCAGGTGTAGTCAAGTGTGGTGGCTTTTGTTCGAGTTAGTCAAACGGGCCTGACTAGTTTGTGGCAAAGGTGTTTGAGATGGCGCAACAGGAAACCGACAAGGAGTGTCGCAGTGAAAACTACTGGAGAACATTGACGATGAAACAAGTTAGATTTCATGTTGAGAAATTTGACCAATTGTCTGATCTATTTACAGAACAGATAGATGAACTGTTCGGGGGTATGAATACCTTGATACCGAAGGTGAATCGGCTGTGGGAATCCGAGGAGGAGTCCAAACAGATTCAAGGAGTTGTGGAATCCTGTCTTGAAAAGTTAGAGTTCAAGGTGGACAGGTTCAAGGACGAGACGCAACGCATCCTCACTGAGTTGAAAGCAGTTCGAGAGAGTTGTTCTCGTGAAGCTGAGGTAGAAGCTTTGCGGAAAGAGGTGAATGAGCTCAGGAGTGAGCTGCTCAGTTGCAAAACCGCAATGAGTGAATGGGGCGTGCTAAGACCTTTCTTAGAGGGACTTAAGCCGGGGGCGAAGCTCGCAGTGGAGCAAGGTGATGCCCAGAGACTTTCAGAGGCCGACGGTACTGAACCTCTGAATGTGCTTGTAGAACGGAAACAAGCAGGTGTTGAGTCAACCAGATCCAGTTCGATAGACGAAGGAAATGGTGAGGCTAAGTCCGTGCCGGAAAAGAAAGTGAGCAAGAAGAAGCTGAAGTGCTACTTTTGCGATGGTCCTCATCTGATACGAGGATGTCCCGAGAAGAACCGCCTAGCTGCCATGGTGAAGATAGCAGACGAGTTAAAGGGAGAAGTAGCAAGACTTGGGGCAATCAGATCAGTAAGTGTTGCCAAGGTGAGTGTGAGTCGTGGTTCGACTTGTAGTGCCACAGTAGTCAAGCCAGGGACGAGAGTTGGTGCGATAGCGAGTCAGAAAGCTATCAAGCCAAGGGTGATAAGAAAGCAATTGGAGTGCTACCGTTGTAAGCGGCCTCACAAGTTGCGGAGATGCCCAGTTCGAGCCAAGGAGTCCAAAGGGTTGGGCAAGGCCAAGAGCATAGTGCCGGTCAAGCTTGGTTCAGAGTTATCTAGTTCTGCCACATGTACCGAGCAGAATGGGTTGAAGATGTCTAAGGCTACGAGAGAGCTTGCCGAGGATGTTCGAGGGAAGAACATTACTTTTGAGACCACACTGGAGAGATGGTCTAAGGCAGCGCTATCCGAGGATGTGCCCGGGGAAAGGGACATCGCTTTTGAGGCCACTGTAGAGCCAAAGGAAGTGTTAGCTGATGGTGTTGACGGTCAAACATCATTGAGTACCAAAGCCAGGAAAGGGTCAAAGGGGGCTAAGCCGTTGAGAGACATAGCAACCATGGAGAAGTCACATGTGGGCAAGGTGAGAAAGAAGCGGAGGACTTCGAGGAAGAAGTGCCAACGCAAGTCGAGGCAACGATCTTCGAGGAAGAAGAGTCGATGCAAGCAGAGAGCACCGGACTTCAAGCGAGAAGTGCCGATGCAGTGTGGCAATCAGAGTTGCGCAAAGAACTTGACTGTACAAAGTTCGATGCGAGGGGTGTCAGACTTCGCAGACGAAGAAGGGCTGACACGTTTTAGAGTAAATGCGGGGACGTCGACGATGACCGAAAGGAAGGTACATCTTAAACACAGGATCAGTTGTTGTAACTAAAAGGCAGTGCCCCGTTAAGCCCAGGAGAGGTTGTTTTGGCATAGCATACCTGTTACAATAACTGGCACTGTTCCGGCTACTTCTCCGGCTACTTCTTAATCGATCCTCTAATCTGAATTTCTCTTGTCTCCTTCCCCATAACTTGGTATCAGAGCCATACTCCAAGATCTATCTATTCTGTTCATTCTATTCAGAGAGGGGAAACTTATAAACTATGTCAGAAAACACTCAGCCTTCATCTTCCAAATCCTTAGTAAATATGGGGGACTTCCCACTGAAGTCTCACAAAGGAAATAAAATATCCTCTTTATATGAAGTAGATTATCATTCCGCAGAAGAGCGAGTCAAACCCACTGAACTCCCTCTTGTAAATCCTTATTCAGCATATCAGAAACCTCTTTCTTCCCCTATAAAAAGTATTAAAGCCCTTATTAGAAAACCATCTACTACTGTTAAAGAATATGTCCAGTCTTCTAGCTTCGATCAACATCTCATTACAGGAAAGGCTACGGAGCAGTTTGTCACACTGGAAATCCCTGCAGATTTTCCAGACAGATGGATGGCAGCTGGATACTCCCATATCCACTTTGGAGCCATTCGACTTGCCTTGAACTACCATGGTACAGAAGGAAAGCCAGTAGTTGCTCGTATAGCACTATTGGACACCAGATACTTGAAGTATCAAGATGCTTGTATTGGTACTGTGGAAGCAACACTCAACAGTGGTTTGGTTATAGTCACTCTCTTCCCAAATTTCACCATGGCCCTCAAAGATCCCAACCTGATGCAGGCTCTTAAAGTCCAGATTCACATAGTTGGTGCCCCACAGGTGGAATCCTCAATTATTGCTACTCTTCACTATCAAATAGTGTACAGAGTACAAGACCATGCCTTCAAACTACAAGGAAGTGGATCTGGTGACAGTTCCCTGTTAATCTCAGTAAATACACAGGAACAGCCTCACTGTGTGCATGTTCCCAGGCAGATCACAAAAGAAGAACTGATTCAGCTACTACCAGAACGGTGGATAACTAATTATGAGCTGATTCAACAACAAAGCCAACCTGTGAGATCTACTGAAAACAGGATTCTCTCCAGACCAGGAGGGATGACAGAAATCAAGTTTGATCACAGTCACCTGAAGGCCCCTTCTACTCCTTCAATCTTTCCAACACAGCTAATGAAGCAGCCTACTGGAGATCCTACAAGTGCCCATGATAGCACTGATAATGATTGCTACTGCGACCTATGCAAACCTAGCTTTGAAGCTAAATATGTAGAAAGCTTTGATAGTGCAGGTCGACCAATCTACATGGGACGAGATCCAGTTACAGGACACAACCTCTGGGATCCAGAGTGTTCATGTGAAGGATGCATGGATGACAGACTTGACCAATACATCGATGGTAGTCGTCCAACAGCATACTATCCTCACAAGGCTGGCAAAAAGAAGAAATCATCTCATTCCAAACTTTGGAAGAGATACATGCAAGGAGACCCAACAGTAGGTCCTCTTGGTGAAGACAACGGGAAGTTTATCTTCCTTGTTGACTATTCTTCAAAACCTCAAAAGCCAGAACAGCCTATTATCTCATCACCACCACCAAGACCTCCATCACCACCTCCTAAAGCACCAGAAATAGTACCCGAGAAACTCCTCCAACCCTGTTACAAAAAGATTCAAAAATGGGTTAGGAAGAACTCACCAGCTACTCAGCAAGCTACTTCTGCTGTTTCAAAACTTGCCCCTACGACCTCTTCTTCCCTTCAGAAAGAAAAACCAAAAGACCTTCCAACAGTGCATATGTATCAGCCAAACCCGTCTTATGACAAAGACTTTCCTCCCTTGGAAGAATTCACTGAAAAGGGTTACAAACATGTACCCAAAATCCCAACCAAAATACAAGGGACAGGAGAACATGTCAGCGCTGCAGAAGCTACTCTTAACTGGCAAACAGAAAATGCTTTAGCCCAGAACACCACCTTACAAAAGATTGATACCAAAATCACTCAGATAGATTCTAAACTTGCTCATGTAGAATCTAAGGTGGATGCCAACACAAAGATAGCTAATGAGCTGATCGTCATTCTCCACAGAAAGATTAAAGACGTGGAAAGATCTCCCGCATCTCCAGGACAAGATCTTTTTCTCCATCTTGAACAAAGGAGATTAGAGATCGAGAAGCTCAAAGAACAGATTGAGTATTTAAAGAAGACAGGAAGGGTTCCTCAAACTTCTAATGAGGATGAATTTTTTGCCACTATAGGCAAATCTACTCCCTCAACAAAACCCTCAATCTTTGCTTCTTACAATACTCCAAAACCCTCCCCAGGATTAATAATTCCTCCTGCAGAACCAAGAAGGTTATCTCCTGCTGACCTACTCAAGGAGATTCAAAAGCAAGAGGCAGAAAAGAAAAGACAGCGAGAAAAAGGAAAAGGACCTATGGATGAAGATGATCCAAATTCCAAAACAACCAGGTCCCTAATGGTTCAACCTCCACAGAAAAACCCTTTAACTTCCTTTCTACAGGAATACAGAGAGCAGACGATCCCCAAAATCGCTGCTGTAGATATCGAAGAAGTAAGCTCAGAAGAAAGCACAGAGACAACTCCGTCTGAAGAAGAAGTCTCTGATGACGTTTCAGAATCCTCTGAAGAACCGGTTCTAATGACACAACCAGATGTTAAAGAAGAGGATGATGAACCTCAGCATATGGATGCCGATGCTTCAACTTCTACGAACTCGTCAACACCCTCTGGAGCCAAGTTTACTTTCACACTGGATGATATCCCAGTATCCAGATGGGCTCAAAGGCTTCAAGAGTTTCACTCTTGGCTAGAAACAAAAAGCCTCACCGAACACAGCCGCCATGCTATTCTCTCAGAATTCACCGCCAGGTTTACAGGTGTTCTTAGAGATTGGTGGAGCTCTCTTAATAATAATGATCAGATGCAATTTCTTGTATTACAAGATTTTTCTCAGGTGATCGAAATCCTTCATAGCCAATTCCTTGGAAGCCAAGAAGATTTAAAGATTTTGAAGCGAAAGGAATTCTTCAAACGACGATGCTGTTCGTTTGAAAAGAAAGATCTTGAGAAACATTTCGGCATCATGATCAAACTATTCTATGCCCTTGGAGCAGACCAGAACCTAAAGCAAACCCTTTTGGCCTCCATCCCAGAAGAACTACAGAATTCCATCTACCGGCAGCTACAACAACAATCTAGAGATATCTTACAGTTATCTGTCGGCCAGATTCAACAAGCAGCTATTTTAGCTCTTGAAGAATTCTGTGAAAAGAGACAACTCATCAATGACTACATGACAGGTCATAGGGAAATGGACAAAGCTTGCAAAAAGAAAGGCTTAACAATTAAGTGCAAGGATGAGAAGAAATGCCATTGTGGTCCAAAGAAGTCAAAAACTACCAGACATTCACAACGACGACCCAGACCACCGTTCCTTCCCAAGAAAAGAAAACAATGGAGATATTTCAGAAAGAAAAGATTCCCAGGACAAAAATCCTCCAAGTGTTATATATGTGGCAAGAAAGGCCACTTTGCAAAAAGATGTCCAAAGAACAAGAACAAAAACCAGATGATCCAAGAGATCAAGAAAATCACAGGTGTCAGAATCAAGGATGAAGATGATCTTGAATCAATCTTCTCCCTTGATGAAGAATCGACAGACCAGTCACTCTTTGCAATTCAAATACCTGATGATTCAGACTCATCTGGAGCAGAAGGATCCTCTACAGACTCAGAAGGAGTCTACCAGATTTGCTCAGTCAAATCATCTCCAGCACAAGTTCCTCACATACCAGTATCAGTGTACTTGGGTAAATATGACAACCCAATATCCGTTATTGCTTTCATCGACACTGGAGCAGCAGAGACAATCATGAACCCCTCAATCCTTCCAAAACAATGGTGGAAACCACACACCAAATACTTCAGCTCTGCATCTGACCAGACGTTTACCACCCATCTTATCAGTAAGCCCATTACTATCCAATTCTTTCCAGATTGCAAAATAACAACTACTGTGCTTGGTTCACAACTGCCTGGAAAAGATTTGTTAGTAGGGTTTGACCTCTACACCAGAGCAAAACATCTAAGGATCACCCCTGACGGTCTTAAACACAGACATTATTTTAAGCCGTTTGTGGAAATTCCTAGATTATATTTATTCACTCTCCCAGAAAAGGTGGCAGGAATCATAGAAGAAATAAAGAGGAGATCATGTGCAGATTCACATAAAGAATTTCTCACCAAATGCAGCACTCCTCTTTGGAAAAATTCAGCCTTCTTCATTCAGTTGCCTTTCAAAAAGAATGAAGATATTAACCCCACAAAAGCCAGTCACTCAGGCATGAATCCAGAGCACCAAGCCCTTGCAGAAACTGAATGCAACGAACTTCTACAACAAGGCCTTATTGAACAATCCAATTCACAATGGGCTTGTGAAGCCTTTTATGTGAATTAGCGGTCAGAACAGGCTAGAGGAAAACTCAGACTCGTCATCAACTATCAACCTCTCAATCACTTTCTCCAAGATGACAAGTTCCCTCTGCCTAACAGAAATGTTCTGTTCTCCAGCCTTGCCAAGGCCCAGCTATTCTCAAAGTTCGACCTAAAAGCAGGATTTTGGCAATTGGGTATAAATCCAGCCGACAAGCCCAAAACTGGATTCTGTATCCCAAATCATCACTACCAATGGACGGTCATGCCATTTGGATTAAAGACGGCCCCATCACTGTTTCAAAAGGCGATGATAAAGATTTTCCAACCCATTATGGAAAATGCTTTAATCTACATTGACGATATCCTTTTATACAGCCCAAATGAGGAAGCCCATTTAAAGCTGCTGGACCAGTTCCATCAATTAGTCTTACAACATGGAGTGATGCTATCAGAAAAGAAGATGCAGATAGCCCAGACTGAAATAGAGTTCCTTGGAATGCACCTGAAAGATGGAAAATATCAACCCGGTGGACACATTGCTCAAGAATTACTCAAGTTCCCGGAGACACATCTCACAAAGAAACAAGTGCTACAATTCCTCGGAATAGTCAATTACTTGAGAGATTTTGTTCCTAAAATCTCCAAGTACACAAATCCACTCAGAAAGCTACTCAAGAAAGATCCTCCTCCATGGAGTAAAGTTCATGAAAAATCGGTCAAGCTTCTAAAAGAAAAACTGCAGAAACTACCACCCTTGCAGATCCCTGCGGATGGCAAAAGAATTCTCCAAACGGATGCCAGTGACAAATACTGGGGAGCCATTCTCATGGAAGAAAAAGACAAGAAGAGACGAATATGTGGCTACAAAAGTGGAAGATTCTCTAATGCAGAAATCAACTACCACTCAACCTTCAAAGAAATCCTTGCGGTCAAAAAAGGTATTTCTAAGTTTGAATTCCATCTTATTGGCCATCACTTTCTTGTAGA
Organism: Hibiscus trionum; assembly: GCA_030270665.1. NCBI lineage: Eukaryota > Viridiplantae > Streptophyta > Magnoliopsida > Malvales > Malvaceae > Hibiscus > Hibiscus trionum. The sequence goes on along the minus strand of BSYR01000010.1, from coordinate 77,521,863 downwards.
GATGGACATGTCAGCATTTCCGAATATGCTGAAATTCAAACAGAAGAAAGTGCCCAATTCGCAGCTACTAAGATGGGCAAATTGGTTTTCTCAATACTCCTTTGACTGCAAACATATCAAAGGGAAAGCCAATATTTTGGCTGACTTGCTGACTAGACCGCCAGATAAGATCCTAATGTTCAAAGCTACAGGATCTTCCTCCTCCACAAAGATGAAGCCTTTCCCTCCAATAGCCAGAAAACCAGAAAAAGAAACAGCTTGGGATATTCCTCTCAATCTCAACCCCTTATATCCTCCAGAAGTCTATAAGCTGGTAATAGAAAAGAAATTTCATTCCTCTGCAAGATCAATGATCTTCAGTTACCAGCTCGACGTTTTCAGAAGCCATGGGGGGTTATGTTTAAAACCTTATGGTCTTCATCCAAAGTACCCATTCATTCATCCTTTGACCCTTGGATTTCATGAATACCCGGATGAACTCAAATGGCTACTATGGTATTTTACTCATGTCCATCATGTTGCTGTCCAGTTTAATCTGGAAGATTTACTTTATTACATGGGTAGAAGAAAGACAGGTTTTGGACAACCAGAGCATGACAACTTATGGGAAATACTTAAGTGGTTTTACCCACTTGAAGTATGGTTCGAACTTATCAGTAATGTCATGGAAAGCCAGAACAAGGAAAAAGGATATGTAATCCTTATCCTTCATAAAGCTCACGCGGTCATGGAACATGGAAAATCAAAACAGCTACCAGCTATCTCAACTGCATGGGTTCATCAGATCTATTCAGACAATATCAAAAAGAATCCTGTAGAATACAGGAAGTTCCAAAGATACATCTGCCAAATGAATAGACAAATACCAGATGAAATATGGCCCTCACCAGAAACGATAGCATCATGGGACACCTGGCCAAATAATTTTGATCTTGAGACTCAATACTGTCAAGAAATCTCTCAAGCACTATACGAGTTTCATGATAATCTGCCAGATCCAAAAGAGTGGTCCCAATCTTATCCATGGGACATCGGCACAGCTAGCAAGATAGACACGTGGTACAATCTGAATGACTCAACCATGAATGAAGAGACAACACCGGCAGAAAATTCAAATGATCACATGGATGTGGACCCAGAAGATCAGTATGAAAGATTCAAGCAGGCATGCTACAGACGAAAACAGGAAAAAGAAGACCGCATTATTGAGTTAAATATCATTGATACTGAAGACACTGACTATGACAACCTATCGATATAATAAGTGTATAGTCATGTCACTTTATGAGTGGCAGACATCTTTATCTAAAGTAGTGTCGGTCCAATAAAACTTAGGACGTGTGTAAAGTAGCTATTTTGTAATTTTCCTTCTCAGCTCTCTATATAAGCAGAGCCTTATGCTATGTAAAATTCAGAATGGGGCGAGTAAAGAAATCTAAGAGTTTTTGAGTACTTATGGCTTTCTAAATTTCTCCCCTTCCTCTCCTTGAAATAGCAATGGCAGAATAGGATGATCTCCAGTGAGTTATCCTGACGTATGCTCTGTAAAATTGCCACTCCGGTGGAACCTGTTTACATCAGAAATCATGGTTAACTTAGACCAGAAAATCAAGCATGGAGATAGTTGCAAAAGATAATCAGATTAGTCTAAAAGAAGTAGGTTAAGAGGAAAGGCGACACAGGATCAATTGTTGTAACTAAAAGGCAGTGCCCCGTTAAGCCCAGGAGAGGCTGTTTTGGCATAGCATACCTGTTACAATAACTGGCACTGTTCCGGCTACTTCTCCGACTAGACAGGTGTTCAATGTTGTGACTTCCAAGTCTTTGCCGCGGGATTAAGAGGATCCGAGTCGAGGCAAATCAGAGATTGTAGGGACGGACTCCTACAATGTTGATGTACCGAGTGGCGTTTTGGAGCACGATTGTCCAAGGCAGTTTGAGCCGAGGCAAGCAGTTCGTATGGGAGGATTGCAGGAAGCCGAGGCATCGACGAGTGAACAAGTTGACCCTGCCCAGGATCGTTCGACAGCAGCGACGAGGGCGTCGCTAAGTTCAGTGGGGGAGAATGTCACAGACCAAGATATTGGGGCCGAGGCATTGGCGCAAACACCGAGTGGAGAGGTTGTGCGCGGAGCATTGGGCTCGCCAAGACCATCAGACTTGGCCTGGCACTTGAAGAATGCTAGAAAGCCCGCAAGCCCACCAGACTTAGTAGAATCCATGGAGGATTTACCAGGGTAATTTGGGATGGTAACTGTGATAAGCCATCATGATTATCACTTATATTATTATGTGATTATCTTAGAGATAATGTTTGTGATAATTAGAGATTTAAACTAAGAGATAGGATAGATCTCGTCCGTTGATGTAATTCAAACTGTACCGTTGGATCTAGGAGAGTTCAACTATAAATAGAGCCTCCCCAGCTCAGTTGTACTCATTCACCCATTCATTCACTTGAGTAATAAAAGAAGCATTTACTCTACTCTCTGAGTGTTCTTACTGTTCTTAGTGTTCTTCGTGTTCTTGTTGCCTATTGCTTCCAATTCCTTCCAGTTGTTCTATAAAGAGCTTCCGCTTAGAACGATCTTGCGTTCGTTGGCTCTAGGAAGTGTTTGATCTTCTAGAGCGTGAATCCAAGCAGACTTAGGCATTTGCCAGGAGAGCTTTGCCTAAGGCCATACGGTCCAGCTAGCCGGAGTCTAGCACCGTAACGAGGGATTCGAGTGACTTAGTCGTAGCATTCAGCCGAGAAGGCGACTAAGGCCGCACGGTTAGCCTAGCTAAAGTCTAGCCCCTTGACAATATATACTAAATACGATTGAGGAATTCAACTCGAATTTAAAAACTAATCCACTAAATACTAAAAATTTATAGTTAGTCAAGTTATTTGATTTTTTTAGTTGAATTTATAAAATTAAGTCAAGTTTTACTCACCCTTAAAATCAACACGATAGGAGTTCTCAAGCCAGATAGATAAGCAGGGCAGTAAAGGAAATAGGAATCCTCACAAAACCAGTCATGGTACATAAAAAAACTCTACATATAACATCCAGTCTAGCATTGTATACAAATAAATACTACTACAATTCAAGGCTACAAAATTAAAATTAAAAAGATTCAACAAAAGTAAAAATACCAACTCTAGGAGGAGCTGGAATTGTCTATAACATGCATGTTTTGACTAGCTTTCATTTCTTCAAACACTTTTAAATGATACAGTAGTGTAGCGCTGCGCATACATTGCCAACATGGTAAACCTTCATGCCCTACCCTCGAAAGTAAATTCGGAAACAGACACAAAACTAAAGGATATCTAACACTTTTGCTTCAACCACGAAACGGAGCAGTCGCAATTAGCAGAGTTCTCAGAGCCAACTTCATTTTTTTATGATTCTGTTGAAGCGTCATCTTCAGGAAGGCCAAATATCCTGAGGTTGCGATCCATAGACCCCACTGCCAAGTACCTTGCATCTGGACCAAATTTGACAGAAGTTGCCCTACCTGCAAATACAACACATCACACTTCAACTTCAGATGGCAATAGAAAATAATGATAGACTGAACAACGGAACATTCAGAAGATGCACCTGTTCCAGACAAATCAGGTAAAGTTTTGATGCAATTCCATTCAGCTTTTACGCTGCCAACTTGGTAAACCCTGAATGCACAAAATTCAATCAGTATCAACAAGAATCATGGAATTATTCTATTTTACTGAAATAATAATTGTGAGAGGATGGGCTTATTGAATAGAGAAATGGACATAAGATTTCGGGCAAGTTTAAATCAAGTCCTTAAAGAAATTTTAGTTAAAAGGCATCCAACATTATTAATAAAATCTCCCCACCATTGAGATTTCATATGCATAGTTTCGGCATCGAGTTTAAGTTTCAGTGCAGGGGAATATCCCATGCCAAGACTATATATAGACGTTAAGAGCACCTACCGTATATCTGAGCCAGCAATTGCAAGGTAACTCCCACTATGGTCAAAATCCACTGAAAGAAGAATAAAACAAATTAAAGCCACCATAAAATATAGCATTTCATTATAACAAACTCTTATCAGTGATAACAAATCAATTTTGCTTGCACTGTTTTTCCTTTTTTAATTTCCAGAGCTCAAAATTTGCCAAGGTGAAAAGCAAGGAGCATAGACAAGTAAATGATAGTATTATTCCAAAAAAATAGAAGTATATAGCTCATTCCAAAGAGAGCAAATAGAAGACAAATTGATATGTGGCCATGAAGGGTCTGTTATCAAAATAAACATACCAGAGTTAGTTGGTGTGTCTTGATCATATAATTCAAAAGATCGAAAGTTCTTCAATTTGCGTAGATCCCACAACTTAACACCATCATGTGCAGCAGTCTGCAGTTAAAAACATAAATCAGGTTGCGAAATTCATGAACATCAACCAACTAACGTGTATAATTTGGCTAGGTGCTCACTGCAAGGAAGTAACCATTTTCTGAGAAAGATATGGCTGTTACAGCCCCAGTGTGTCCATCAAAGTTGGCAACATTTCCCTGTAGGATAATAGAGTAAGGATAAAGTGGTTTTAAAAAATTGAAGACAAAGGAAATATCTGAAAAACTAATGTTCAGCTGATCCTATACCCGACTCTTGACGTCCCAAATTCTAACAGTAGCTCCAGTGGTACCCGTTCCAAGAATGAGACCATCAGGATGAAAAGCTGCAGATGTATAGCCCATGGAATTTGAAGGGTCTTCAACCTGCATACATAAAAATCTGACTCATTATTGAATTTCCTCTTCATAATAAATGAATGAGAATTTAGCTCAAGGAAAAAGAAAAACATTTTTCCAAGACATGTACCAGTAAAGAAAATGGTAACTATATCTTTCCATTGAAAGTCTTAAGACATTTGGTGGAAATTTGAATACATGCCAGAAATTTACATGAAACAAATGATAGAAGGATTTGGACCTGGGTCAAGCATAAACCAGCGGAAAGATCATAAAAACACCACGTTGTGTCAAGCGAAGCAGTTACGAAGTAGTTATTTGTGGCATGGACTGTGACAGCTTGCACCTGAAAGAATAAAGGTAGATTTATTCTCATGTCTACAACATCAAAAACAAGCCAGAACCACAATCTGATAATCACAGTCGATACTTTAGAAGATGTGAATTTGAGCAGATACCTCAGCTGTATGATCCTTCAAAATATGCCTGCAATCATAGTTACCCTCTTCAGACCTTTGCCAAATGCGAACAGTCTGCAACATTCAAAAACCAATTAAGCAGAGAAGCAAGCTAAAACATAATTCAATTTCAGAGCAGTTTAGTAATGGTTAAAGGATTAAGATGCAAATACTACAGCCTTCTTAAAAAAAATCTCTCAAGCAGCATAAACCTAAAATAAGGACCACAAGAACTTGAGACTCGAAAAATTGGCTTACCTTATCTGCTGAACCACTTAAAAATACATCATTCGAAGCTACAAATTTTACACTAGTAACCTGCAAAAGAAGAATGTAGTCAGACAATAAATATCAAAAGAAAAATGTAAACAATAGCAATCCTTGGACGAAATAGAGAAAACTGAATATACCTTCTTAGAATGGCCACTGAGTGTTGATAAAATCTCTCCAGATGTTCTATTAAAGAGTACAGCATTTGAATCAACCCCTCCAGTGGCAACAATGTCCTAACAACCAGAAGTAAAAGGAAATTAAGGGATAACGTTTTACGTTGTTATCTGTAAAACAAATTTCAATAATAAAAGCCAGTTCAGTGATTATGGCAATAGATAAATCCACCGAGCAATTTATACTCCTCTAAAAACAAAAGGGAGGATGCATTCAATAGAAGGCACCTACACAGATTTTTCAGACCACAATCTGGAGCAATATGGGATTAGGGCATAATGAAAACATCAAAAATAGCTACCCTAACATGGCATAATTGCACTAAACTAAAAGCCATTTCACATTTCATGGATTTTGACATGCAATATCCAAAGTATAATTGTCTCCTGTCTAGAGGTGTGTATGCAAAATGAAAGTTCCATTAAAGAGATTAACTAAAAAGAGCACCACACCTTTGAAAGATTGATATCAATTGAAGTGATCCCAGGTTTGTTAGTCTTGTGAAGAGGATGACTAGATAGTTGGGTATACCTCTCCAAAGCATCAATGGGAACCAAAGTTGGAGGTATCTGAAAGAGAACACAAGGAAAAGAATGTCAGGAGGGAAACCAAAAACACAATAAGATGTTATATACAGAGAAATAGTTGGAATTAATTAAAACATGCCAAGTAGAAAAAGAGTACCTGGCGCTTTTTACGCTGTTGTGACAGAGTCGCGTTACATTCTGTTAACTCAGCAATAATACTATCTGAAACCCCCGGACGCATTCTCTTACCACCAGGGCCCACATCTTCACTCTCTGCAGCTATGGTTACAAAATAAATCTTAAATAAGATACTGAATTAGTTAAGGATAAACAAGTATTACTTAAAAGCATACTGAGAAAGAACCTCGCTTTCCATTGCTGAGAGCAGAAACATCGGCAGTAGCTGCTGATGCAGGCAAGGGTGCCTGCCTCTCAGCCTGTGCAAGTAATGATCTGGCTTCATCTCTTTCCTTTTTGAGTCTTGCAATCACACGGCAGGCAGCATCATGCTATATAAAATAATAATAATTTGAATAACAATATTATAATTAGAAAGGAAAAAATAGTCAGACAAAAAACACCAAAAGTGAAAGGGTAAATTAAAACTCAATATACTTTAATTATCGGATTTGATAACCACAAGGATCTTGACAAGGTGGTCTCTACAATAGATTTAATTTACAGTTCAGGATAACATTTTTAAAACAAAGACATAAATTAAAAAAAGTGTAACAAAGACTGTACATAAAAGCTCAATGACAAAAAGAAATGTCCCTACACATCAATTTAGCTAAATTACTCAACTTCTCCTGAAATGTTAAAAGAAAGATAACCACGAGCAAGATTGGAAATCAGATTTTTCAGAAAAGAGCTCAAAACAGAAAACCAGCAATTTTTGCTTCAGTCTAGATTGAAGGCAACAAATATATAAAACTTTTTGCCCATCTGATGCAGTAATATAACACAAAATACAAAAGAAGTAAAAGGATTATAAGAATGTCAAAAACATAATTAGACAGTGATATCCAAATTGTTTTTACCTGGTAGAGTGCATGACTTAGCTCTTGCCTGGCTGTATGTAGCTGCTGCTCCAATGCAAAATTGGATAGCATTAAAGCATCCCATTCCTGCAAGAAGGAAAGTAATGTGGCATCACAAGCGAAAACTAAAGAAAATTCAATGTAAACAAGAAATTTATGGGTAAGTAAAAATTGCACTGATAACAATTCCACAGAAACAGGAAAAAAAAAATTATAAGGAAAGCATTCATTTCTAGCTAAAACAATGTAAATACCTCGCGTGAAAATCAACTATAGAATTGCAAAGAATTACACATGAAACTTAAAAACCTCTCTCCACCAAGCACTCACATGGATAACAAAAAGAAATAATGGTCTCTAAAAGTTAAGTATGCAAATGTTTGACTAATTTCAGATATTATATATGTGTGTGCGTCTGTGAGTACCGAGAAAACATACATTCTGAAACATTCCGAGCATCCCAGGAATGCTAGCTGCTGTTAAAGATCTGGGCTTCACAATCTGCAACAAACGCCATGAAAATAAACAAATCAGCCCATAAAGATTCAACAAAAGTATGTAAGGAAACCAGCGATAGTAAAATCACCTTGCCAGTTTTGACTGGGACAATATCGTCCATAGTAAGTTCCTCCCCTGTAACCGGACACTTCCCATAATCCTAATTAAAAAAAAAAAAAAAAGCAGTACATTCTATCAGATGTGCAGTTGATTCATCCAAAATTAGCTTAAATGTACAAATAAAACGAAACTTGAGAACAACTTAACAAAAAAAATACAATTTTCTAAACATTATAATAAAAACCCTATAAGCTTTTCTTTCTAAAGAAGGGGTAAAAATAGACAAGACGAACCGAAATGTGTCGCTCGATTAAGCGTTTCTCGTAGAGCAAGCCGGATTTTATGGAGACGACGGGCTCCTCCGGCACCTCACCCGAGACTGCAAGGGAACAACGAAAATATCTTAGAACAAACCCGAAAATGAAAACCCTAACAGCGTTGAAGAAAATAAAATAAGAAAACAAATTACTAGAGAGCTTACTTGAACAGTTCATGGTGAAAGATGAATTAGGGCTTTGATAACTGCTGAAATTAATACTCGAAAATTATTCTATAAGCAAAAAAGCAGCAGCAGCAGCAGCAGCAGCAACTAAAAGGAAAGATGAGATTGAGAGCGAGAGATAGTCGAAAACAAAATAATAATGTGAAAAACAAACCTAAAATGGATCAAGGTGAAAGTTTCAATATATTGGATTAGGGATTTGTTCATGAGCCTTTGGGGGGTTTTTTATTAGCCCATAACAGTTTTATCCATATTAGCCCAAATTCTAATCAAATCGAACTGTTTGGGCCGAATCTATTTAATCTTAAGAGATGAAACTACATAGACCTGGGGATGAATCCATATTAGTCTTTGTAAGTTTAATTATTAATCAAAACAATCTCTGGTAAAAACAACAACAAATATTATATGTTATTTTTTAAAAAAATAAATGTTACATTTTTTGCACTCACAGTTTTCATGATTGCGTCCTGACTAATTCGAAATAACTCATACCTTACACTTGATTTTGTGGGTGACTCTCTCATCGAAAATTTTCTACATATACAAGGCCTCGAACTCGAGACTTACTTAGGCGATACCAAACTATTTATCACTTAGATTAATCTCATTGATAAAAAGTAACATTTTCCAGCTAAAGCTTAGCAGGCAATGCTTCGAAATGTTACTGATGAAGAAATTCGAAGTGTAATATTTGCCCAAGGTAAAGACAAGGCCCCAGGGCCAGATGGATATACATCCTGGTTCTTCAAGGCTTCTTGGAGTACTGTGGGGAGAGATTTTGTAAATGCTATCAGGTATTTTTTCACATCTTTCACTCTTTTGCCTGCCTTTAATGTCACTGCCATAACCTTGGTTCCTAAGGTTCCAAATGCGTGTACAACAAAGGAATATAGGCCTATATCATGCTGCTCAGTCATATATAAGACCATAACTAAAATTTTGGTTGAGAGACTTATTGTTGTGATGCCTTGTTTGATAAATCCTAATCAATCAGCCTTTGTCAAGGGTAGAAGTATTGTCGATAATACTCTTCTTGCTCAGGAACTAGTTAAGGGCTATGGTAGAGTTACTATTTCCCCTCGATGTGCTCTTAAGGTTGATTTACATAAAGCATTTGATTCTGTGAATTGAGATTTCCTAAATTGTATTTTGGAAGCTATTGGGTTGCCACAGAAGTTCAGGGGGTGGATTGCAGCATGTTTCACTGGAAGTAGATTTTCAGTTAATCTAAATGAAAGCTTGGTTGGGTTCTTTAAGGGAGCTAGAGGTGTAAGGCAAGGAGATCCACTTTCTTCTTACTTATTTGTGCTTGTCATGAATGTTTTATCTTGTTTACTTGATTTGGCTGTTGGAAATGAAATTTTTCAGTATCATCCAAAATGTAAGAAGGTAAACCTCACTCACATGTGTTTTGCTGATGATCTTTTGATCTTTTGCAAAGGAAATGTGGATTCTTTAGTAGGTATACAATGTGTGCTTGGGGTTTTCTATGAGCTTTCTGGACTTAGGTTGAATGCTGCTAAGTCTGAGCTTTTTGTAGCTGGTGTGATAGATGACCAACAATTACATATGGTGAATATTACTGGGTTTAAACTTGGGCATTTACCTGTGAGATATTTAGGAGTCTCACTTGTCACTAGAAGGCTAACTGCAAGGGATTGTGATGTTCTTATTGAGAAAGTGAAGGCTAGATTGGGACACTGGTCTTGTAAATTTCTGAGTTTTGCTGGTCGATTACAGCTTATTAAAAGTGTTATATTTAGCTCGGTTAACTATTGGTGCAGACAGGTGGTACTTCCTAAGGGTTTTATTGAGCAGATTGAAAGGCTTTGTATGAGGTTCTTCTGGAAAGGAAATGACATTGCTGCTGCAGGTGCGAGAGTAAGTTGGAAGGTCATTTGTACACCAAAAAGTGAGGGTGGACTTGATATTAGGGACCTTCTTACTTGGAATAAAGCTTGTCTGGTGCATTTGCTTAAGGACTTGCTTGCTGGGGAAGGTTCTCTATAGGTGGCCTGGATTAAAGCTTATGTGTTGAAGGGGCAAGATATATGGACTGTGGAGTGTAAACCACATCATAGTTGGTATTTCAAGGAAAATGTTAAAGCATAGAAATGTTCTCCAGGGAATTATGAGTAGCAATCCAAATGACCTAAGCAAGGTTGGGACGAAATGTTGTTCGTATGAATGCATCAAAAGTTGAGTGGCATCGGTTGGTTTGGTTTGGATCCCATGTGCCTAAGCATGCCTTGCGGATGTAGATGATTATATTGAATAGGCTACCAACAATGGATAGGCTGGTGCGAATGAGAATTGAAGCTGAAGGAGTGTGTGTTCTTTGTAATGTTGAAAGCGAAAATCGTGATCATCTATTTGCTTGATGTGCTTTCTCAAAGTAGATTTGGAACTCCATCTTAAGACGTTGTGGCTTGCAGCAAGAGATCCTTGACTGGGATGCTAAATTAAGTTGGTTGTGCAAAAGACTCAAGGGTAAATCGCTTTTGGTGTTTATCCTAAAGGTTGTTTGGCAGTCCTATACGTATCATGTCTGGGAGGAAAGAAATTACAGGAGGTTTTGGAGGTGTACAGAGGGATGTAAATGGAGTGCTTGATAGGGTAGTTGATACTGTACGAATCATTATACGTAGGAAGATTATATTGTTTGATGATGTAAATAGGACTTTATGTGCTTCTTGGGAAATTCTCTAAGGGGATGGATGCCCAAGAAGTATTTATAGATGTATATGTTGCAGGTTGAGGTCTTCTCTACCTGGTTCTTGGATAAATAAAAATTACACCATTTATCCAAAAAAAAAAGTAACATATTGATGCAATGTTTATACCATGTATATTTTTTATCTAAAAATTGGAATGTATTAAATGTTTAAATATATTTAATTTGATAATTTTTTATATATTATATCAATCAAATTAAACTCAATAAACATGTTTCATGTTCTTTTGTTGCAATTGTTTGTGTTTCGAGCTTTGAACAGAAACAATGAAATAAGAATGGCAGTGCCCAGTTGGCAGTTGGCACAACTTTGACCTTTGCCGCCCCTACAAATCTTCTTCTCTTGTTTCTCTCTCCTTCACATGTCTTGGAAACAAAAATATATATAAACACACTAAGAAACACATTTTTAAAATAGGAAAACTATGTGACGTTAGTTATTTAACGTTTGGGACCAAAATAGGAAAACTATGTGACGGAAGGGACTCTTTTGCCGAAAAACAAAGTTGTGGGACCAAAGTAGGAAGACAGACATAGTTAGGGGACCACCGGTATAGTTTTCCCTTTTAAAAACTCTCTCTTATTTGCCGCTTTTTAAAATTAGGGGTCCGTCCCAATTTATTAGTTGTTTACCAAATATTTAAATTAAAACTTATAATTTTAGCTAAAAGCTTTCTCTTACATACGCATGTGGACCACGCTCATTCTCTCGGGGCAATCTCTGTTTCCACACACTGTATTTTCCAGCTCATCCTCTGTTCTTTACTTAGTGTATTCTTTAATGGTTTCTGTATCAAGATTTCCCAAATTCCATATCTGGGTCGTTTTCCATTTCTAATCCCTATTCACACATTTGACTAAAAACAAAACCAATAATCAATGTGGGGTCCTTCTTCAAACTTGAAATCCATGGCAGAAGCCACAATTTCCACAACTAAACGTGCCTTGCATTTTGCAACACCATTCTCTTCTTCCTTCACGCCTCCCACTACTTTTATATTCATATTTGGATTTGTTATTGATTTTTCTTTCGAGGTATGAGGGAAAAAAAAGTGAATCTTTTTACTTATTCTATTCATAAAAGTTTGCAACTTTACTCTTTATTTTCTGTTATTATTGTTTCTGTATTACTCAATACCAAGTAGTTCTTCAAGTTTCTGGTTTAAGTGTTTGATTTTCTTTTGATTCGAAGGTTTCTTTTATGTGTAGCTGATTTGATTAACGATTTGGGTTCATCTCTTTGCTGCTTCTGGGTAAGGTTTTCGCCATTGTCTGTGTTTTCATGGCTTGAATTTTCAGCCAACTTTTCTGGGTTTTTTTTGGGTGAAGTTAATGAGAATCTTATGATGGGTCTGCTTCAATTTGATTTCTTCGTGTTTCTACTGTGAGATTCAAGGACATAAAAATCAAATATAGAGTACTAATTTTCATTATGTATGTGTTCGATACGAGTATACTTAATTTTTCTTATGTATTCGAATGAGAACATGTGTCGAAAACGTGAGTCCGAGTAACATAGATGATTTCGAAATAAAAATGTTCTACATGTCATTGATTTTGATTGCTAACTATAACTTGCCTTTGATTGGCAGTTGCTTGGAAAGTAGGATATTTGTTCTTGTCTTTCTTGTTCATAACTTCTTACAGTTATATTCATGTGTGTGTATATATAAATGTATGTATTGAAGCTTCATCATTACTTTGATGAGGTTAGAATTCGTGTTCGACACGTTATGTTTTGTTTTTTATGACTGAAAAGTCCATCTCCGTTAAGATTTGTCTTAATTCTTAACTGTATTCTTTCTAGTTGCGATAAGGATTGATAATGCATGAATCATAGTTTTCTTTCCATTTGTATTTTCTTCTTGTTTTTTGGTTCTATCTTGATGTATTCGTCTGTATTTTTCTTCAGATTTCTTGTGAATTACGAATCCGAATAGTTGTAGGATTATATAGTGCCGATTTTGTCCGCTTCCGAACTTGCGTCATCCGCATCAAGACAGAAAAATGGTGATCTGTCATGCCCGTCACTAAGCACTGTATTTAATCAGAGAAAGAAGATGGAAAAAGCATTTGTTACCGGTCGGAGAGATGACAAGGGGAATGACGATTCATCGCAAGACGGGGATATATCGGGAGATAATGGAATGAATAATTCTGAATTGAAATTGAAGAAGCTGGTAAGAAAGGTAAATCCATGGCATGCTTTGATATTGAGTGTTAAAAGACTGCAAGGTGGAAAAAGTCTTATAAAGGATTCGTTCCAGCGCAGTATTTTCTGCATAAGTTATAAGATTCCGAGGCATGTGGTTACTCTAGACGAGAAATATCTTCGTCGTTGCCTGGATTTGATTCATATCAACGCAGAAAAAGCAGCTCGATGCAACATCTCTGTGAACTTGAGCTCTCTAAATACGGGTGTTTTAACTGATGAACTGAATTCAGCAAAAATCCAGGATGAAGATGCATGCGATTTTGGCAGGTTTGTTTTCGACTGTCCACTTAACGTTGAGACCGGTAGTGTCGTCATTGGTCAGGTGGATCCGTGGGTCGTAGGTTCAATAATGGGCAGCAGGAGTATGGCAAATATATTGAAGAGCCCACTGTTAAAGAAATTCAGTGCCTTGGATGTTGATCCGAGTTTGAATGAAGTTAAAGAATCGACAATAAGTTACGATTTTACAAGCTCACCTGGTGGTTTCATGAATTATTCCTCGAATAAGCTCGGAAGTGAAGCACTCATATCAGATACTCGTAAATATGGATCTGAAACTGTGCAGAAAAGGCTTGTTTTGGTGTCAAGTTCAAACTCAGCATGCTCTGATCAGTCCATTTCTTCTACTTCTACAACAATTTCACAGGGAATGCTTCAATGCACATGGAAGGGTGGGGTTCCGTATTTCGTTTTCTCAATGGATAATCGGAGAGAGGTATATCTGGCCAATTTGTCGAAGGAAGGATCGGCTTGGAATGAAGGTCTGGGCTATACGTACTTGTTCCGTTCTAGCAAGGGTAGCCGTATGGAACATGGGATTAGCGATAACGAGTTACATCTTGTTGGCAAGATGAAGGTATCTACTTCTTCCTCTGTCGGCCCCCAAGATTCTAAAATCATGGAGACAGAGTTCGTTTTGTTCGGTGGTAACGGAACTTTTAATCCGGATCCGCAAACCTCAAGCCATAACCACAGGAAGCATAAGGGTTTATCGAGAAAGGTGTCGGAAGTATTCAAGAGTGGTCCTTTGTCCAGGCAGAGAACGATTTCTAGGTTTCGTCGATCAATTTCCTTTATTGAAGGTTCTTCAGATCATTGCCAAGATGCAATCAAGGATTCTGATGCAATAGATGGCACATATCTTTTAGAGGAACAACTTCCATCAAATTTTGAATTGATTGCTATTTTCTCAAGGGACCATTTCCCCGAAAATCCTCATTCGGAAGTCGGAGGTTGGGGCTTAAACTTTCTCAGGAAAACGGGGTTTAAGCAAAAGATCGACCCTTCGGAAACCCCGGTTCCTTCTGCTTGTTCTTGCGATACCGGTGATTGCTCAACAAGTATGGACATTCTAGTTCCAGCAGGTATTCATGGTGGTCCAAGAATCCGAAACGGCGGTCCCTCAAGCCTCGTCGAAAGATGGAGATCTGGTGGACATTGTGACTGTGGTGGATGGGACTTGGGCTGTCCGCTGACAGTACTTAAAGCCAGATCAGGTAAAGAAGGAGGCTTATCTCCAACCGAAACATCCGAGGCATGCAATTTATTCGATTTTTTCATTCAGGTACGAGGCGGTCTCAGCGCATTCCCTTCCATTACAATCTGATATTATAAACATTGTGATGACCGTTTCCCGATCTCCATGTTTCAGGGTTCAGAGCACGGGTCACCAACATTGAGCATATCAAATGTTCACGATGGCCTGTACTCCATTCAGTTTCAACCTACACTCTCAGCCCTACAGTCCCTCTCGATCGCAGTGGCGTACATCCATACTCAAAGCCCCACTCTTCGACCGAGAAATGTACAGCAATCAAGGTAGCGAGATCTATAATGGAAGTTCATGTAGTTGTAACCGACCCCTTACTGTATCGTAGCAGTGTGTAGGTCGAAATTTAGGTATTTTATACAATAAACAATATCGTTAATTTTTGGTGTTTTGTTCTAGCTAAGTTTTGATTGTTGTTTTTTTCTTCTTCAGGTTGTTATGTTATCTAGTTTTTTTTTATTGGAAAAATCTATCCATCATTAGTCTGCTATTTTGATTGAATGGATAAGTTTTAGATGGAGTGAATTATATATCAGATGCATTGTTCGTATTAGTTTGTATATTTTTTCGTGTCGTATAGTGTTTTGTTGATTATTCTGTCCAAAACTACAGGTTCTTTATCATTTTTCTTGAAGTAGTTGTGTTCAACACTCGTGTATATATATATGACCATTCAAATATCCTCTAAATACATACAGATTTCAACAGAATGTAACGTTGTTCATGTCGACATACACCTTGGATGTTATGTTTATCGGACCGTGCAATGAGTGTTGGACATAAATATACAGTTTTTTTTTAAATTTTATTTTTATACATTTGAAGAGCCGAACTTTCACATTGAATATTTCAAAACATAATAAAAAATTCAACACACATTTTAGGTATGGATGTATAATATTTGAGTTATTTGGATTTTTGACATTCAGGATTTTTAGAACGTGTCATCCTATATTTAAGTGATTTTAAGTTATTTTTAAGCTATTAATCATTTTTACTATAGATTTATATTTAAGGGAAAATTCTTAGTTTCTACAAGTGCCTTAATTTTAGGGTTTAAGTTTATGGTTTTAGGTGTATGAGTTTAGTAGGGGTTATAGTTAGGACTTAGAGGTCAGAGGTTAGAGTCTAACTTTTAAGGTAAATGTTAAGGATTTATGTTTTAACTTACAAACCCTAAATTCTAAACTATCAAACCTAAACCTCTAAACACTACACCATAAAGTGAATCCCTAAACTCTAAAACTAAAGTACTTGTGAAACTATTTAAATAATTATCATCTTATTATATTAAGTTATTTCAAGTTATTGACTTTTTTGGTCATATCATATCGTTGGCGGCAAGTCTTTTTTTTTACCAGCAGTAAATTTTTATTTTTATTTTTATTTTTATTTTGTAGGCAACAACATTAATTTTGAGGCTGGTTGTGGACTGTTGATGTTCATCTTTATCATTATTTTCTTATATCGATTTGTTTTGTTATTTTTCTTCTAATTTTTAATAAAATATCTCTTGTTTGACTTTTTTCTTTTCGAATATTTTGCGCATGTTTGTGTGCTTTGTGGCACGTTGTTTGCCTAGCTTTGCGGTAGATCTGTAATCGCGTAGAAATTCTCACACGCTCATATCTAATTCGCAATTTGTCGGTAGTTTTGAAGTGGTCAATTCTCTTTTGTGGTTGTCTGCCGATGAATTTAAATTTGTTTCCCGAAGCTGCTTGTAAATTTGATTTGGTTCGCTCGCCACTACTTCATAATCTCTAAAGCGTCTAATTGGATAGAGACTAAGTAGTATTACTGATGACTACTGAATTATTATGGATGATGAATTACAGATCTAAAAAAAACATTTGCGAACTCTTCTTTATTTTTATTTTATGTTTGAGTTTTTTTAGTGAACATAATCTTAAAATTCTCTTTGATTGGTTACATTGTTAAAAATGTACGTCCTTTAGTTTCACTAAAATTCAATATTATTTTAAGATTAAAAAGATGGTCATATATTTGATCGAATTAAATTCGATTTAATTTTCGGGTGTGTTGAAATTGACACGTGTAAGGTCATTAGGACAAGAATGTTTACGTTAATTTTATTCAGGAAGCCCAATGTTGAGCCCAGGCTTAGCCTGAAGCCCATCACCATCTTCAACAATCACGTTAAAAAAACCCTATATATTGCTCAAAAACCCTACCTTTCGTTCATTGTTTCTGTTCAGCCGTCGAAAATGTCGAAGCGAGGTAAGTTTCCATCTCTCTTTCTCGATACCCATGACATGTTTCCTTTTCCTTTTCGTTTTCCCTTTGTCTCCTGAGAAAAAAGGAGCAAGACAGATGAAAAAAATCCACCCTCTGCTGTTTTCTTGCATGATTCTAACGTTATGCTCAACAACCCAGATCGGGTAGAAATGGCATATTCTTTATTTTTCATAAGCTGTTTGATAGCTGAAAAGGTGTAATTTTTATTGTTGATTAGGGCGTGGAGGGTCAGCTGGAAACAAGTTTAGAATGTCACTGGGTTTACCGGTGGCAGCCACGGTGAACTGTGCCGACAACACCGGTGCTAAAAACCTCTACATTATCTCAGTGAAGGGAATCAAGGGCCGCCTTAACCGCCTGCCATCCGCTTGCGTTGGAGACATGGTGATGGCCACTGTCAAGAAAGGGAAGCCTGATCTGAGGAAGAAGGTTTTGCCTGCCGTCATTGTGAGGCAGCGCAAGCCTTGGCGCCGAAAGGATGGAGTTTTCATGTACTTTGAAGGTATAGTCTTTAATGTTGTCTAGGTTTGTTAATTATTATTGTTTTGTAGTTTCATTACTTACTAATGTGAATTGAAGTTAGGGATCCATTGATGCATGTTGCTCGGACTTGGTAATGAGTGTCTGATATTGTTGTCTGAACCGTTTTGTATAGTTTAGGACTTAGCCGGCTGGTAAAGCTTGTAGATGCTATTGATATGCAATTGATAAGCTGTGTTTAGACGGTTTGCTTAAGATAAAGTTTTACTGATAAAATGGTGTGTCGAATGTTGATGTGTATGTTACATGACTATTGTCATGTATCCACTTCAATGCTCAATGGTTGATGCAGTTACTAGTCTGGAAAATTGAGTGTGTCCATCGTTGCAGATGCGTTAAGCTTTCAACTCTTGCATGTGCTCCATTTGGGCTCCACATTTTCTAAAATGTTAATGTTGTGACAGGAATTTTCCTGAGTCTTTAACATGGTCTGTGTTTAGACTGTTTGCTGAACATAGAGTTTTAATGTTAAAGGGTGTGTTGAATGTTACCAGACAATAGTCATGTATCCACTTCAATGCTCAATGGTTGATACAGTTACTAGTCTGGAAAATTGAGTGTGTCCATCGTTGCAGATGCATTAAGCTTTCAACGCTTGCATGTGCTCCATTTGGTCCCTACATTTTCTAAAATGTTAATGATGTAACAGGAATTTCTTTGAGTCTTTAACACGATCTTGACTATTAGTTAAAATGATCTCATAGTATCAGTTATGAGATAGCTGGTTCTGGTGCTAGTTGGGGAAACTGAGCGTCTCCATTGATGTAGATGTGTTAGAGTGCATGAATCCTGCATCTGCACCAGACACCTATTTCTGATGTTTACCGTTCTAAGTTTGTGTTCCACATCTTGTTTTGGTTGCACAGATAATGCCGGTGTCATTGTGAATCCAAAGGGAGAAATGAAAGGTTCTGCCATTACTGGTCCAATCGGGAAGGAGTGTGCCGATCTATGGCCAAGGATTGCAAGTGCAGCCAATGCCATTGTTTAGTGTTTATGTTTCCTAAGAATCATAGCTTGACAGATCTTGACTTTTGTTATCTTTGGTTTCAAAACATCATAGTTATGGATTATTTCCACCCTCAAGTTTAAGTTAATTATTGCCATTTTGAACTTTTATCTATGTTATTCGTGTTTTGACGTTTGTGTGTTCATGTTTGCTGGCATTTCAAGAACTACTCAATTAGGTTCGATTTAGCTTGTTACCTATTCGAATACAAGCTTGGGTTGCGCATTATTCAAGTATCTTGCTTGGTAGTTTGAATAACTTGCTATGTTCATTGATGAAGTTCTTCGTTTATGAGTCCGATTTTCGATTGTCTGAAATTTATATAACAATACAAACCTGACTGAAGGTTCTTGACATCAACTACATAAACTTGGATCCTTTGTAATGAAAATCAAAGACAAAAGGTGCACAAAATCATGCAAGGAACCCAAGCCTTTCTCCATTCTTCTTTGCCAGACGAATCAATCCTTGCCTTTGTTTACCATCAGCCCCTATTGCTTTGCAAAATTCATTAATTACCTGAAAAACATTGAATTTCATGCAACTGTGGTTAATATGTTCATAGGCGTATGAAAATCGAGTTAATCATGTTTTACTACTAATAAATTTACATATTAATTGATTACTTAGTGGTGAAAATCGAGTTACTAATAATAAATTTACATATGACAACATTTGCAAACCGTAAGTGGTACCTGAGAATGCAAGGCAATGGCTTTTCCTCTAATCTGGTTGAACCTCTTCTTGCCAACAATCTGGCGGGTGACCACCACGAGCGGCGCAAACAACCCTTTCCCTTCGTTAACGTTCTTCATCACCGGCTGAGCTCGAACAGGCTTTCCGACACGAACGATGTTGGGAACGGAGTTAGCCAACATGTGGTAGTCTTCACCTCCGCGGAAGGAACTTCCCAAACCTCCCTTGAACCGAATTACCGAAACCGATGAAGCCGCCATCGAAGACGTATTCAAAGCCCTCTTCTAGCTCTGATATGAAGCAATGGTTTTCTTTCTTCTTTTTCTTTGTGTGATTGGTAAAAGCTTGAGGGGTGAAAAGATGATATTTTTGTTTGGTTTGGTGTGTGTGTGGACTGGAGAGAGCCATTGAAGCATTTGGTGGCCACATGTAAATGTGGCCTACCATTTTCCGGGAATATCTGGACCTGGAAATCTAGTGGTTGTTCTTTGGGTGATCATCGGATCCATTGGATTGTTCATAGGACGATACTGACCGTCCGATTTAGATTCTTTTCTGGAATTTTATTTTTAATATATTTCACGGTGAAAATAGATTCCCAACCTTGATTGGATTCCAATCCTAATACTCTTTATTTTTTATTAGGTAATTTTTACCAGTGGTCTCTTTCGTTTAGGGTATGTTCTATTTTGGTCACCAAAATTCAAAAAAGATTATTTTAGTTACTTATGTTTAGAATTGTTTATATTTTGGTCTCATGGCCGTTAGTCACCGTTACTTAAAAAAATTAGTTTTTAATTTAACCCCTAAACTTTCAAAAGTTTATTTTTCACCATCTTCCCCAAAAATTATAAAACGAAAACCCTAAAAAAGTTAAATCAATGACTATAACTCAGCACTACAACCCATTCCTCCAAGATTTCTATAAGGTTTCCGATGTTGAAGAGCATCTAGCATTATTTCTAGTGTATATTATCAAGAAAATTCTAGGAAGACCTCTGCATATTGGAAGACAAGGATTTATAATAAGTGAGAACTTACAGGATATTGTCCATTTAGAAACAAATGCCATTTTGCTCATGGAGCTGCAGGAATGGTTCATTGATCAATTGTTTAACCAACTTACATATTTTAACTCTGCATTTTCGTATCGATTATGGAAAGTGTTTATGGTTATCGATTGTTCGATTCCATTGAGTATGCTGGGATTTTGTATACTTGTTGTGTATGTCGTGATTGTTAAGTAAGAGTCATGAACTTAAATTGAATGCATTATGCATATACGTGTGACCCTGTTATCGCTTCGGTTAATTTAGATTCGTGATCACCGTGTTGTTAAGTTGACGCCTCTGAAATTCAAGAACTTTGATCTCACTTTTACTTTCGAGTTACCTTAAAGTTGATGCTACATTGATGTTCTTAGTTAATACAGAGGATATATGTTTTTACAACAAGTGAAGGATATATTTGAATGTATTTTTTGTTACTGCAGAATTATACTGATATAGAGAGGGCCTCACCGATGCAGAAACCAAGGATTCTTCTTGTGATACCCCTACCGACTCGAAGCAAGGGGGAGGAGGAATGCCCTCAAAAGCTCCTTCAGATATTGTGTCGGTTCTCTCACTTCCACTTTCCAACGTTTATCACACGCAGAGGACATCTATTGCACTCCAAAGGCCAGGACAAAGAACTCTTCATAAATGAAAAGGTCCGGATAAAATCAGCCTTGTATATGGCGACTGGATCGACGACATTCAATAAACTCACTTCTTATGAGCACTGAGGGACTAAGAAAAACAAAACAACCCGGGAAAAACAGCCGAGAGCTGAAATTCTTTACGATAAAGATCATCTTGTGGGATAACAAACAGTGTAGAGATATTCAAGTCTTTAATGGATTCCACTGAGCTGTATAATATATCTTTATGTATGAATCACTATTCCATCCCTGATTGTAAACTTTGCCCTTGTTATCGAATACCCTTTTCCTTTAATGCGAAAATCGGAAAGAAAGTTCTTTCGATTTGTTGACGTCATCATTTCGTTCTTTATATATATCACAGGTAGGGAAAAGAGGTTGTATATGTATGAACTCGAGTCTGATGCTAACGAAGACTTGTTACGATAGCTAGTTGACGTTAAAGTTACCGAAAATTCGATATCGGGAGCATGTAAACGAAACTTTTACAGTTGAAAAATTGAAATTTCATTTTGTTACCAAAAATTGCTCCACATCCTTCTCACCAAAGACTCGCTCAATACCCAAAATTATAATGCTTAGTTGCTTACCAAGCAATTAACTTTCTAAATTAAGCTTACCATTTTTTTCATGCTCAATGTCGCCTTGATTTTCTCTTCCCTCTACACAACCAACAAATAAAAGAAATCAATCACATTATCCCTCATCGATGCAAAAATACTTGGTCGGAACCATCTATACTTCGGCCACGGACACTCTATTTATCCAGTAATTTGCCACTTATTATAAATCCTTGTCTTCCAATTAGTCGGCTTCGCATTTGATCCATTTCCACCGCCATCGGAGCTGCCACCGTCGTACCCTCCGTCAGAAACCTTATAGAAATTTTGGGGGAATGGGTTATAGTCATTGATTTAATTTTTTGGGGTTTTAGTTTTATAATTTTTGGGGAAAATGATGAAAAATAAAATTTTGAAAGTTTGGAGGTTAAATTAGAAACTAATTTTTTTAAGTAACGGTGACTAACGGCCAATGGACCAAAATAAAAACGATTCTAAACGTAAGTGAGCAAAATAATTTTTTTAAATTCTGGTGACCAAAATAGAACACACCCTAAACGAAAGGGACCACTGGTGAAGATTACCCTTTTTATTCTAAATTGGTTTTGAACGCTTTTTATTAGCTATGACTTTTATTCTAAATTAATAACTAAGCCTTTTGAACATTCTAATTTTATCTTTAGAATTTTCAAGATATGCTAATCATACTCCATATTAACAAAACTGTTATAAAAATTGTTAGTTGATGCATATTATGTAATGGTATGATGTGACATAAACAATAATTTGAGGATAAAATTGAAAAGCTCAAAAAAGTTCAAGAACCAATTTAGAATGAGGGTCATAGTTTGAGAATAAGATTGAAACATTTAAAAATTTGAGAACCAATTTAAAATGAGTACTATAATTTAAAAAGAAATTTGTACATTTAAAAGTTTACAGACCAATTTAGAATGACAATCATAGTTTGAGTGTAATAAAAAAAAGAGAGTAATTAATTCATTGCAAGAAAATAAAGAGTAATTAGTTTGTGTAAATATAAAGGGTAATCAATTAATTATTATTTTTGAGTTGAGTGTATCCCATTGAAGAAGAGAAGTTGGGCATTGTCAACCATCGCCTACGAAAACGAGCAAAACCATGGATTTTAATCCGGAAACGGATTCTCTTCATCTTCTTTCTGAAATCATGGTATCTTCGTTTTATCATTTTTGATTTTGATGTTAATCTCATCCATTTCTTCATCTTTTTCCACCCTGCATTTCCTTCGTGCCAAACAAATGGAGTATGCAATCAGAAAATAATCATTTCCAACTATATATATATATTGTTGGAGTTTTCGACTTCTTCGTAAGAAATCTGTACTTCGTAGATTTCTCTCGAAGGAATTGAAAATCCCAAACATGTATATGTGAATGTATGTGTGGTAATTGCTGAATTCATACCTTTAATCTTTTTAATCTCTCCATTCTCTTCTATCATTGACTTTTCCAGGACCTGAGGTTGATTAAAGAACATTACTTGATGTATGCAAGTAATAAATGTTACTCGGATATTAATAATTTAATATGTTCGATATTTCTCTCTCTTTTTTTTTCATATATTTAAAAGATCATAGCTCTGATACTACTCATGTATCATGTAAGGATACTTGAAAGATTGTATCCCGTATCCATTCGAATGTATTAGACACGAATACTTTACCGAGCTCAGTACCTGAACTAAACTATCCATTCGCCTTCTCATCCTTCTCTGTATGAAGCCCCTGGTGCACTGTTGAACAAAATTGCAAGAAGAAAAACATTAATTCCACATATGAACACAAAAATTTAAGAAAATTTTTCTGTTTACCTTTACATGGTGTTTCACATAGGCATAGAAATTTAATAGACTCCACACAGTCTTGTCCAGTCTTTTACCTTCAACATGGTGTGAAGATATATCTGTTAAACAAAAAGTCATCGGAACATGTTACTCGGATTCAAGTACTAGCATCGAATACAATTCAAGATTACTCTATGCTATGTTACTCAGACTAGCATGTGAATATCCAAGACGAGTATTTCGACACAGATATGTTTAATCAGTTCCAAGTTTTTTCGTATATTCGAAAGGTTATCAAACACGAGTACTTAAAGAAAAACGAAGATACCGAAAGAGACAAATCCTCCATTAGTGCTCAAATCTTCAAAAGGTTCCCCTATGAGTTCTGGAGGAGGAATGGGTGACCAGTTGCAATGAGGTACTTTAGCCCATTTTCCTGAACTTCCCACATCCATTAGCTCCTATCAACGCAGTAAAAATGGTGAGAAAAGAAATCCCATTAATTTGCAGCTATAGAGACAGTTTTGTGTTCTTAATCAGAAACCTGAAAGAAAGATGTTGCAATGATCACATCTGAATGATCTTTGAATCTCATGGGAAACACTGCTACTATTTTCTGAGGCTGCCAAAAATGTTCCCATTCGTTTAGCAAAAAGTTCGATGCGTATCCGTTTTCGACATTCACACCCGAGCTTCGAGTAACATAGATAGACAACATTCATTTAGAAAGTTACCTGTCTGATGACATAGAAAGGCTCTCTGGGATGATAAATCAGTTTGATTGGTTTATACATCCCCTGAGATATATCCCAAGAATTCACATTCTGCAACATTTCTTTCAGTTGTGAACTTAGTATTACAGCTTGGACTGAGGAAACTTCTGTGATTATCTTCAAAGATTCTGGAAAACATGCACACTTCAGACATATAATTATATCCGACAATCATGTCCCGAGTAAATGTTTCGATAAAAACTTGGAAAAATCATCGAGATGAAGGATATTTACAAACCTTTGTCATGTGGGAGCTTGGAAAAATCTAGTCTTAGAGTCAGCTGATATCCATCTGTTGGAGGCTCTACAATGTCAAGAGCATCAATGGAGATGTCCCTTACCATTTGCAGGGTATATGGAGATAGCCCATATGATAGAAACACTCCCTGGGACAGCAGAGGAGTCGATATCGACAAGTAGGTAAACGGTTCGGATGCTGAAGACTGTTGAAACAAAGATTAAAAGATGATTGTTAGAGTGGCTTTCATATTTTCATATGCATATGTACTTAGATATGGATAATTAGGATGGCAACAGGGTCGGGCAGGGCAGTCCAAATTTGATTTTTATGCATATATACATCCGAAAGTGTCTCGATCGGCCCTATTCTGTCTCGAAATAAGGTAATAGCAGACACTGTTGGAAGATTACCTTGATGTAATATTCAACAGACCCGAATTCATACAAGTGATGATCAACCTCTATTGGCTTCTCTGCACTGCCATGAAAAACAATTAACATTTGATCAGAGTTGTTTTTGTTTATAATTTGCACATAAGAATCCTTATTTTGAAGGCAAATGGCCTGTAAATGCTATTGTTGTACGATCTGGATCCGACGATTTTAGCAATAATTTAATAAACACGACACGGAACATGACATGAAAAAAAAAATACATGATAATTATGGCATGGATATGAATACTTGGAATTGCCAGGGCTAATTCTACTAACATAAAACAATGGCTTACTGTTTAGACATATACAATTTAGACATTACAACATGAACACGTTACGAACAAATACGTTTTGAATACGAATATAACACCTAAAAATATGTATTAACACGAACATTTATACGAACACATGGATTGCCTGGACTGATTTATTAATTCTTCCAACATAAAAACAATGGCTTACTTATATATTCTGAGGAGTATCTCCTTCAAAGCTGGTGAAGCTCTCTCAAAGGTCGCCATTTCGGATCAAAACAAAAAACACCCAGTTCTTCTCCGTCGATTATATTGTGAGAACTCAAGCACCCAAAGTGTTTAAAGCTTCAACAATGGCGGTTCTGAACTGAAATCTATTTGAAACAATAAAGAAAGAAGGAATGATTCATTTGTTTTTGAGTGAAATGCAAGTTCAAAGTTGCAATCATAATTGGCAACCTCTTAAGCAATCACCCACTTTCTTTCTCTTTTTGCTTTACAAATTAACTTATTTGTAGAGTAAGCCAAATCGATGATTTGTCAGCTATCTTTCCACCGTGACAAGATATATCCTTTCATGTTGTTTCGCAATCATTGATTTGATTTTTTTATTAATTCGGATTGATTCGGGTTGCACACTTAATTGTTTTGGTGAGCGAATCTTTTAACGAAAATATTTTGCATATATAAGACTTCGAACCAGAGACTTACTTAATCGATACCAAATTATTTATCAATTGGACTAACCCAACTTTAATTTGTTTTTCTAATCTTTATACTAAAATTAAACATTGGATTCAATTGATTTTCTTTTTACTAAATCAAGGATTGGCTTAGGTAAATCCTTAAATTATGTTTTGTAAAATGATAAAAGATGCCTCTAACGTTTGTAGGTTTTGTCATTTGACCCCTTATTTTTTAGAGCAAATAAACCCCAACATTTTAATTTGGTCTAAATATGTCATTGTTGAATGAAAACTGTCAGTCAACTGACGGTCAACGGTTGCTTCTGACTGGATTTGTCACGCATTAAGATCGGATGACGTGGCATATGCCACATCATATTTTGTTAAAAAAAATTTGTTATACCCTTCTTTATGGAGACACGTGGCTAACTATTATGCTGACACGTGGGCGAATATGATGTCGACACATGGTGAATATGATGCTGACACGTCAACAGATCTTAACACGCGACAAGTCCTGTCAACATCAGCCGTTGATCGTCAATTGACTGACAGTTTCCATCCAACATGGGTATATTTGGATCAAATTAAAACGTTAGGATTGTTTGCTCCAAAAATAAAGAATAGAAAAGAAAATGACAAAAATATACAAATATTGATGACATCTTTTGTCATTTTACCGTTATATTTTTGAAGTACATAAATTTATTTTTATTAAAATAAGTTTTACAACTCTTATGTGCTATCATTTAAGTCTTAATTTTTTTTTTCAGTTAGAAATTTTTTTTAACCAATGAGACATTAATACGTCATAAAGATTTACATGTTTGTTGTAACTAAAGAAATAGTTTAGGCCTTCTGTATTAGCAAAGAAAATTGAGAAGAAATAATTTAGGTACTTAAAAGCAAACACAACAATTTATATATTTATTTTGATCATAATATAATTTAGGACATATTTTGATAAAAAGACGATTTAGATACTTAATTAGGAAAAAAATATAGTTAAGTGATTTTTAGTTTAAGGCTTAATGATTTATTATGCATTATAACATTATTTTTTTTCTAAAAGAATGTCTAAAACAAATATTTTATCTATTTAAAAACATTTTGATAGCAATGTTAAACGTTTAAATTTGGAACTAAACAATTCAAAAATAATTTTCATAATCAATGCCAAATTGATCTGATAGATAAGATAATGATTCTATTTGAATCGAATTTTAAAATAACGTTAGAGTATAAACAAAATTAAATTTTGTAACATTATGATAAATTTTAAGGGTAATTTGCATTCTAGGTCACTGACCTTAACTTTAATTTTCATTTAGATCATAAATTTTTAGTTTAATCAAATTACATCATTAAACTTTTATTATTGACAAATTAAGTCACTTATACTAACATATTTTAAACAAATTTAACAGAAAATGTGAAATTGACACTTTTACTTTACATGCTTTTTTACATATTATCATCAAATAATGATTAATTGACAATTTAAACATTTTTGTTAGAATTTTATAGAAAAGTTAATCATTTTTCTTTGAGTTTATTTAAATGAAATGTTTGAGAAAAATTTAACAAAAAATATTTAAATGATTAATTAAACATTATTTAACAAAGACATGTTTAGAATATGTTAAGTAAAAGTGTCAATTTAATTTTTTTGTTAGAATTATTTAAAAAGTTTGTATAAGTGACTTATTTTATTAATATTAAAAGTTGAATGATGTAATTTGATAAAATTAAATGTCTGTGATCTAAATGAAAGTAGAAGTTAAGTTCAGTGATCTAGAATATAAATTATCCAAATTTTAACGATCATTTTGTAATAGTTAAAAAAAATTTAATGACCATTTGAAAATAGTTTGATTAATTTAATGACTATTTTATAACTTGTGTCTTGTGATGATCATTTTTGTAACTGTTCAAAAAATTAATGATTGTTTTTTAATTTTTAAGATATCAGTGATTAAAATGATCATTTGATCATAGTTTATCAATCTCTAGTGTACTTTACCCTTTTATTTAATTTTTTTACTTGTCATTTAAGCCTATTTTATATTAGATCAAAACTATCGTAGATGAATAAGGGTGTTAGGTACGCTGGTACAGTTGCACCTCCGGAAATGTTAAATTTTCTTATTGATAATTTTTTAATAAAATTTTAATTTTAATTTCATCTAGAGAAAAAAAGGAAAAGAGGACTTTAGGAAAAGAGGGTGTTCGGGTCTAGAACCCGTAATTTAATATGAGAGAACAATGATGAGCACTTTAGTTAACCAACAAAATGTGCTTGCTATGATGATTTAATTTCAAATCTCTTAAAGTTTTATAATTTCGCACCCGTACAATTTTAATATAACATTTTAAAATGATTTATATATTTGATATAAAATTTTGTGTATGTCCTAAAAAAATTTATTATTACATAGTGGACGTAATGAAAAGAAAACCCAATGAATGACTTGAGTGAAAAAGATAAATTTATCTTAGAAGACTTGAATTCAAATATCAGTATGTACAAAATGTGTGCTTGTAGAGTTAAAGAAAAATACAAAAAGATATTATTATATAATTATACTAATATATTAAAGAAAAACAATGAAAAAGAAATTGCTATGTTAAGTGTAATTTACCAGCCTATCATTCCTCGTTTTCATTGCACGACAACGTTGTACAATCCATGCATGGCCGACAAAATCTCTCTTCTTTTCTTCTTTTTTAATCCCTTCCCCCATAAAAAGAAAATCTAATCCCTTTCCCCTCCCTTCTCTCTCCCGTTGAAATACGCTCTGAAGTTTTGTTTCTCGTCGGTTGTTTGAGTTCCCATCCTCATTCCCCTCCCCCTTTTGGCCGCCATGGACCACCGTCCCCGCCGTGAGTTACTCTCCGGTCCCCTCCATGGCAGCGCCAGCACCAGCAACCCCATCCTCGAACAACAACAACGGCGCAACGACGAAGACCTCGACGTTGTTATCGACCTCCAATGGCCTTTCGGCCACCTCGACGGCCTCGACTGCGACGACATCCGTGAAGCGGCCTACGAGATCTTCTTCACGTCTTGTCATTCGTCGCCGGGGTTCGCTGGTAGTCGTAACGCTTCGGGGTCGGCGTCAACGTCGTATTCGTCGCACGATCACAACGGGAACGTTGATGGTGGGAATGAATCATACGGCTGGGGTTCATCGAACGGGCGGGTGAATGGGCTGGTGATGACGCCGACGAGTAAGGTTAAAAAGGCTTTGGGTCTAAAGATGTTGAAAAGGTCGCCTTCTAGAAGGATGTCTACAGTTGGAATGGGGGCGACAGCTCCGCCGCCGTGGCCGCGGCGGCCTTTGACATCAGCGGAGATTATGAGGGTACAAATGAAGGTGACCGAACAAAGTGATAACAGGCTGAGGAAGATTCTCACGAGAACCCTTGTTGGTCAAGTATGTCTACCAAATTATAACGACGTGTTAACTTTAGGAATAGTTTCGGTTTTTGGCCGATCCGCACTTAATTTAAAAATTGACAAAATGACAAAAGATGTCCCCAATGTTTGCATGTTTTGTCATTTGGCCCCCTATTCTTTTTTTAGTCCAAATATGCCCCTAACGTTTGCTTGTTTTGTCGTTTGGCCCCCTATTCTTTCTTTTGGTCCAAATATGCCCCCAACGTTTCATTCATAGTCCAAATATGCCCCTGTTGAATGTAAACTGTCAATCAACTGACGTTCAACGGTTTATAAAATTTTTTTGTCATGGCATCAGCAGTTCTTAATACGTGGAAAGTCCAGTCAACATCAGCTGTTGAATGTCAGTTGACTGACAGTTTCCATCTAACGGGGGCATATTTGGACCAAATTAAAACGTTTGGGGCATATTTGGACTACGAATGAAACGTTGGGGGCATATTTAGACCAAAAGAAAGAATAGGGGGTCAAATGACAAAACAAGTAAACATTGAGGGCATATTTTGACCAAAAAAAAGAATAGGGAGCCAAATGACAAAACATGCAAACGTTGGGGGCATCTTTTGTCATTTTGCCTTAAAAATTTAAGATTTTCATTTAGATTTTATTTGATCCGATATTTGATGATCTTTAAATGAACCGGTACAACTTAAATTTTAGAGCAGAGTTATAATTTTAACTCGACTTGACACAAAACAAATAAAAAATATTTTTTTATTCGATAAAATAAAAAGATAATTGAAAAAGCTATATAAAGATGAGATATTATAACAATTATCCAATTTTTATTTGACAAAATAGGAAAATAATTGAAAAAATATGTAGAGATGAGATATTATAACAATTATCCAATTTTTATTCGACAAAATAAGAAAATAATTGAAAAATATATAAAAATAGGGATTATAGCAATTATCTCTAAAAATTTAGAATAAAAGTATATTATTATATTAGGTCAGGTTGTATATTTTCACTTTAAACTCGAACCCGATTCGACCAACTTTATCCTCTACACAACCTGACCTTATTTCGATTTATTTTTAAAAAAACGGTCGTATATGATCAGATTGAGTGGAAATCTGTTAGGTTTGAATCAAATGGTCA
This sequence comes from Hibiscus trionum, assembly GCA_030270665.1. NCBI lineage: Eukaryota > Viridiplantae > Streptophyta > Magnoliopsida > Malvales > Malvaceae > Hibiscus > Hibiscus trionum. The sequence goes on along the minus strand of BSYR01000010.1, from coordinate 77,491,577 downwards.
TCCATATTTCACTTACTGTACATACTTGTTTACAGTTTTAGCCACATGATTTACATATGTTCTATTAATGTGTTGTGAAGTTTAAGGACTAATTTTAAAATTTGAACGATAATTTGGTGTTGTTTGATGAATTAATCCTTTGAATAATGCATCGAATTCAAAAGGGTTTTTTTACAACTTAGACCCTGAAATTTTGATATATTTGTTTTCATCAGGTGGGGAAGAGATCAGAGACTATAATCCTACCACTTGAGCTTCTAAAGTATTTAAAACCATCTGAATTCAGTGACCCACATGAGTACCATCTTTGGCAAAAACGTCAGCTTAAGGTCCTAGAAGCAGGGCTGATCAAATATCCATCAATCCCTATAGACAAATCCAACTCCTTCATGATCCGAATACGCGACATAATCCGATCCGCCGAATCGAAGCCCATCGACATGGGAAAGAACTCCGACACGATGAGAACGTTATGCAACTGTGTCGTTTCGTTATGTTGGCGAAGTAACAACGGCGCTCCTACGACTTCTTGCCATTGGGCCGACGGGTACCCTCTCAACGTACACATCTACACTGCTCTCCTTAGGGCCATCTTTAGTGTTAGGGATGAGACATTGGTGTTGGATGAGGTTGATGAGTTGTTGGAACTGATGAGGAAGACATGGTCTACTTTGGGACTCAATAAGCCGATGCACAACGCCTGTTTCGCTTGGGTGTTATTCGAGCAATATGTGGTGACGAACCAGATGGAGCCCGACCTTCTTCGCGCCGCGTATATTATGTTGTCGGAGGTGGAGAATGATGCTCGGAAGCCGCATAATCGGGACGAGACGTACGTTAAATTATTGTCTTCGATGTTGGTTGCAATGCAAAATTGGGCAGAGAAGAAGTTGCTCAACTACCATGAATATTTCAACAGAGGAACTATTAGTGGAATCGAAAATCTTCTACCTACGGCTTTGTTATCGACAAAGATTTTGGTCGAATGCCTTAGGAACACGGACGGGGCGAAGAGCAAGAAAGGGGATGTAACGGGTGTGGATTCGACACGTGCTCGTTTCGAGCATTACATTCGATCTTCCATGAAGAAGGCTTTTGCAAAGGTGAGTAATTTACACAGATATAGGCAGAGCAACGGTATCTTATCGTCAAATACTCATTCTTGGCTTTGTTGTTTGCTATAGATAATAGAAACTGAAAATGTGGACAATGCTTCTATGGAAGAAAGAGGGGATGCTTATGAAGAGCTTCTACAATTGGCGAAAGAAACGGAGGATTTGGCCGCACGAGAGCGGGAGCTATTTAGCCCGATATTGAAGAAATGGCATCCGACTGCAGCCGGTGTTGCAGCTGTGACACTACACCAATGCTATGGTGCAGTGTTGAAGCAACATTTAGCCGGGACGAGAATGCTGAACAGCGAGATCGTCGGGGTGCTAGAACGAGCTTCGAAACTCGAAAAGGTTTTGGTTCAAATGGTGGTTGAAGATTTCGAAGAGTGTGTCGGTGGAGGCAAAGTGATTATCAAAGAAATGGTACCATATGAAGTTGATGCAGTCACAATAAGGCTTTTGGGACAATGGATAGATGAAAGACTAAATAAAGGGAGAAAGCTGATTCATAATGCAAAGAAAACTGAAGTAAATCAATTTTCTTATCTTTTTTCCTTCTGAAATAATATATGGTTAAGTTTACTAAGTGGCTGCAATTTATGTTGCAGACATGGAGTCCGATTTCTAAATCCGAGCGGTATGCACATTCGGCTGTCGAGCTAATGAACTTGATTAAGGAAACTGTGAATGAGTTGTTTCAAATTCCAGTTGGAATTACAGAGGATTTTATTCTTGATCTAGCTGAAGGACTAGAGCAGGTCATTCAAGAATATGTTACCTTCGTAGCATCATGTGGTGAGTACCATGTTTTCGTTCGCCGTTTTCGGGTTAAATCAGCGACGGTTGAATTCTCATTGTTTTGTATCTTTCGTTTCCAGGTTCGAAGCAGAATTATCTTCCTACACTTCCTCCATTAACCAGATGCAACCAAGATTCAATGTTCTCCAGGCTTTGGAAATGGGTTAGTCCATGCGGTGTTCGAGCTGAAGATATGCAGCAATCTATGAAAACACAATACGAACACCCTTCCCCGTCGACGAGCCTCGGAACACAATGCCTCTACGTCCGCCTTAATACGTTGCACTATCTAATCTCCCACATTCATTCCCTCGATAAAGCTCTTGCCCTTTCGCCAAGAGTTGTAACACGAAACCGTTTCAGCAACCGCAAGCAGCAGCAACAAGTGACTTCGTTTTCCTACTTCGAACGCGCCAACGGATCCATTCAAGCCGCTTGTGACCACGTATCGGAAATCGCTGCTTACCGCCTCATGTTCCTCGATACGAACCTTGTATTTTACGAGTCTCTTTACCTGTGTGGTGTAGCCAGTTCGAGAATCCGAGCCGTGACAAGAATTCTAAAGGAGAACCTCACGCTCCTCACCACAATCCTCACAAACCAAGCTCAAGCATTAGCAATAAAAGAAGTCATGAAAGCATCGTTCGAAGCGTTCCTCATGGTGTTACTCGCGGGAGTGCCGTCGAGGAACTTCAATCGGTCCGATTACGAGATGATCGAGGAAGATTTCCAGAGCTTGAAAAGGGTATTCTGTACCGGCGGAGAAGGGTCCGTATCCGAAGACGTAGTCCAAAAGGAAGCCGAGAAAGTCGAAGGCGTGATATCATTGATGGGACAAAGCACGGAACAACTAATAGATGATTTCAGCATTGTCACATGTGAGACCAGTGGAATAGGCTTCATCGGCACAGGCCAAAAACTACCGATGCCACCAACGACAGGAACATGGAACCGATCGGATCCGAACACAATACTAAGAGTGTTGTGCCACCGAAACGACCGTACGGCGAACCATTTCTTGAAGAAATCGTTCCAATTGGCGAAAAGAAGCTTGTGAAGCAAGCAAAGGAGGAAAATACTGTACATAAAACTGGAAATTTGAAGAACAGGTTTGTGTTTATAGTATTGGTTTTTTCATTGAAATGATTGTTTTATTCAGATTTATTTGGGAAATCTGTGAATTGTAATCTAATTTTAGTTTAACTTGAAATGTTGTTGGTATATATATATATATATATATATGAAGATGCTGTTGGAGTTGGAGGCAGGGGATGGGGGTTTCAGAGAACAAATGTACCATATTGATATGGAAGTTTTTTTTAAGTGAATTGATTTGTCAAATTCTTTAATGATAGCTTACGGAAAATTATTGTTTGATCCCTTTGTTATGCTTAATTTTGGAATTTCATTCCTATACTATTATAGTAGTCCAAAGAATGGAATTTATGGTTTTGTAAATAGCCTTAGGCATAAATTGTAATTTTTTTTATTTAATCACCGGTATTTAACTCACCGGATCGAATTTTACAGAAGTTTAACATGGGGCAACCCTCCCTACTCAATTTTTCCATTAACAACGTCAGGATTCGAACTTCTAACCTTACGTAAGGGACATAGCGGTCGTTCCGCTAGACCAATTGATTGGGTATAAATTGTGGGCTTAGTATCTATATTCTAATCGATCAATTTTGGTCCATATACTTTTTGAATCTTGAAACTTCAGTCCTTACCCAAAATAATATATGGACAACATGACTAAATTACATGAAATTAACACAATCAATTTAGAGAACTAAGAACTAAATATACAATTCACACATAATACATGAACTAATAACATAATTTAACTCGACAAATAACAGAGCTACTGTTTGAGTCAAGACTGAAATTTTAAAATTTGAAAAATATAAAGACTAAAAATAATCAAATTAGAATATATGGACTAAATCCATGACTTTCTTATGATATAGAGGGATTTAATTATGTCAAATCAAAGTATAAGAACTAAATCTTAATTGAAACACAGTACTGGGACCAAACTATTATTTAGCCAAAACCTTACAAGTAGTGAAAAGATAATGCAACCTGCTTCATCTCAATTCTCAAACAAAGAAGAAAAAGAGGAAAAAATGGAAAGCAGCCAAAGCAAAGCCAACAGCAGCAGCCGCCTGCAAATCATAAAGCAAAAATCAGGCAAAAGCTACAATCAAATAGCGGAAGAAACCGGCTTGACCAACGTCTACGTGGCTCAGCTCCTCAAACGCCAGGCTCAGCTCAAGCCGGAAACCGCGCCTAAGCTAAGGGCAGCCTTGCCCGACTTGCCCGAGGAGCTTCTCCATGAGATGATGAAACCACCCTTGCGGTCCTATGATCCTAACCTTATCCAAGAACCCACTGTTTACAGGTCCTTCTTCTTACATAATTCGTGTTAAATTATCGAAAAAGATGAGATTTTTTAAATACCCAAATTTTCGTTTTTGTGTTTTATAGGCTGAATGAGGCTGTGATGCATTTTGGTGAGAGCATAAAGGAGATTATTAATGAAGAATTTGGTGATGGGATGTAAGTTCTTTCAGTGGTTTATTTTGGGTATTCTTTTTGTTGCCATTCATTTCTTTGTGTTGTTAGGGTTGTTTTTGGTGAGTAGAGAAGAAATAGTTAGCATCTGGAACTTAATTGGAATTTAGAAATGAAAACTGGGTTTTTGAATTGGAATTTACATGATTCGTTTCTATGTTATGCGAATTCGGGTACCCGACACGGGCGTATTCGATGTTTCTAAGTTCTTTTATGTATTTGGAAGGCTCTTGGAGTATCATATCCTCATCATGTCCGGATAAGCCTCAAACATGGATTTCGGACATCGGAATTTGAGGAAAAATGAAGAGTCGAGCATTGTGGATTGGCTAAGTTTCAGTTTTCATATGACCATTCACTAATTCATCTCCGTTTGTTGTTTAGCATGTCGGCTATAGACTTCTACTGCTCTGTTGACAAAGTTAAAGGCGTGGACGGGAAAGAACGTGTGGTCGTTACGTTTGATGGGAAGTACTTACCATATTCCGAGCAGGTTAGTTGCCCTTCTGTTTTCTTTAATTCATGAATAAAACTAACTGGACTCCTGAATCCCCATTGTTTCTTGTTGATATGGAATACTCGTTTTTTCGGTTTTTGAAGTGTCTTATGACAACAGCTAGTGTTGATTGTGGATATGAGATTCTACTTTGGTTTTTATAGTTTATCCTGATTGATTCCCAAGTTCAAATACAATCTGGAAAAGTTTTCTATTAAAGTTCGATAGTTTTTACCCTTTAACTTTGTTATCTGATGGATAATTTACCGTTCTTCTAGTTTATGTTGTTTAATCAGCCCATTTCCGAGTTCACCTCAAAAACGAGAGTCGATCTTATAACCTTAAACTTTGTTAAGATAGCTATAGTTACCGTTTAACCATGCTAGAACAATGGAAACTTCCGTCCTAATTGGTAAAAAACTTGCTCTTGTCCCTGGAAATTGGCATAGGGATGAAACCTACATTACTCAGACTCGAATGTGGCTGTTGGACAATCCTTCATGGTCATATCTCTGTATTCATGTTTGAAAACGTGCCAGATATGGGGTTTTCAAGAAAAATATAGAGTCGGATCAACATAGGATGAAACTACACTGGTTCCGAGTTTGTTTCATTCTTGGTGGAAATTTTGCAGGGATTCTCCCAGTCTATGTTTAACTTGTCTGATCCATAACCCTTTACAAATTTGCAGAAATCTGAGCATATGGTTTCAAGATTCAAGCAGCAATGAAGCTGTTGGGGAACAGTTTGCTGCTGTTGCGATGTTTCGGCATATATTCAACATATGTACTTGTATCCATGTTTCGGCATATATTCAACCTATGTTAATGTACTTGTATTCGACATTAATCTTTGAGTCCGAATAACATGGCACATAAATTCCAATGGCATTGAATGATCATTTCCAAGCTTTGGATGTTTTCTTTGAACCTTGGTATGACAAATTGATGATTGTTAAGTTTTATGAAAAGCTCATGGGATCAAAGGATGATGTTGTGCTGGGATCAAACTTGCTCATTGAGCCATTGTAGCATATTTCTGCTTTTCTGGATAATAAAATACGCATTTATTAAAAAAAATAGAAATTCTACTAGTAGATAACTACAAAAATTAAAAGCACCAAATAGACAAAAAAAATACAAACTATTGATGGTATTGAATCCCCAATTTTAATTGCAACATGTAGGTATTAACCTAATTGGTCACAAAAAGGTTTTCCAGAATACATAGACATTAGGAGTATTTAAAATGGGTAATAATAGAAATGAAAGAAACTTAAGAGTACATATGGTATTTGGTATGATTTATAATTTTTTATTAATTTATCATTCAAATTGTGTTCTCATTTTGGACTAATAGAGTCAATTTGATTCATGCATCCATGCAACGTGAGCTTTTAGTTTAGTGATGCCCTCCAATTCCACCACCACCACCTGCTCCTCCACCAAATCCACCGCCGGCACCACCTCCTGCTCCTCCACCAAATCCACCGCCACCTCCTGCTCCTCCACCAAATCCACCCCCGGCACCACCTCCTGCTCCACCTCCAAATCCACCACCGGTACCCCCTCCGCCTCCAGCGCCACCACCTGCACCACCTCCAAATCCACCACCCGCACCACCACCGAATCCACCACCTTTTCCAATCCCACCTCCAATTCCACCGCCTTTACCAAAGCCACCGCCGCCACCAATGCCACCACCCTTCCCGATTCCTCCACCAAGTCCACCACCCTTTCCAATTCCTCCTCCTAGCCCACCTCCTTTTCCTATTCCACCACCAAGGCCTCCTCCCTTACCAATGCCACCCCCAAGGCCTCCTCCTTTTCCAATGCCACCGCCAAGTCCACCACCCTTTCCAATGCCACCACCAAGTCCCCCACCCTTGCCAATGCCACCACCGAATCCCCCACCCTTTCCAATGCCACCACCAAGTCCCCCACCCTTTCCAATGCCACCACCAAATCCTCCACCCTTGCCAATTCCACCTCCTAGTCCACCGCCTTTTCCAATGCCACCACCAAAGCCTCCACCCTTGCCAATTCCACCACCAAGTCCCCCACCCTTTCCAATGCCACCACCAAGTCCACCACCTTTTCCTATACCACCTCCAAGGCCTCCACCCTTTCCAATGCCACCACCAAGGCCCCCTCCTTTCCCAAATCCACCACCAGCACCAGCACCCCCGCCACCTCCAAGCCCTCCACCACCACCAGCACCACCGCCACCTCCAAGCCCTCCACCAGCACCAGCACCACCGCCACCTCCAAGCCCACCTCCTGCACCAGCCCCTCCTCCAAGCCCTCCACCACCACCAGCACCTCCTCCAAACCCACCTCCTGCACCAGCCCCTCCTCCAAGACCTCCACCAGCACCAGCACCTCCACCAAAACCAGCACCTCCTCCAAGACCTCCACCTCCACCAAAACCACCCCCACCTCCGGCGCCAAATCCCCCTCCCTTAGTCAGAAAGTACTTGTCATTCTGATTTTCCCCCGCATTCACCACATCTCTAGCAACCACGTTCAGCACAAACACATTAAAACAAAGCAAGACAAGTCCCTTAGTAAAGCTCACCATTTTTGTTACTCCAGTACGTTAATGAGATCCATAACCTCACAAAGTGCTTTTATAGGCCAATGGGATCACATTAAGTCATCTCAACAACTAACTGTCCCCCACATTTATTTCCCGAATAATAATGTTGGCTACTATCATAAACCATCAAACCAGCTTTTGAATATGTTCTTCATCTCTTATCTCAAACCACCTCACGGGGTTAGCTTGTCTTTGCTCATCATAACAACTACGCTTCATTTATGTTACGTAATCGTAAAACCTATATGTTTAGCCCCAACAAGGTTAGTTCTGGACATGTGCGACAAGTGCGATTGAATATGATTAGAAGGTCTAAAATAAATTAAGTTAAATGCTTACAAGAAAAAAAAAGATTAATTATGGACCAATGATAAAACAAAAAGGAAAAAAAGCATAATATTGCTGTCCTCTAAAGATTTTTTTGTTTAACCGTCAGTATCCGACTCATTCGTTGACTAATTCAGATCGAATACTGCAGAAAGATAAATCATCAGGGGGCAATTCTCCCAACCCAATTGCTCCATTCACGACTCCTGCCCATTAAGAGATCTAGTGCCTCGTCCCAACAGACCAACTGCTTGTTGGCATTCTCCATATATTTTAAGTTCTATTATACGGACAAAAATCCTCTCCCCTTTTCGATTCCCCTTTCTATGTCCCGACACTAAAAATTTAAATTCTAAACTCTAACCTAAATTCTAAATCCTACAACCTACACCCTAAAAATACTCTCTATCCTAAATTTCATAAACTCTAAACTTAATTTTTAGTGTGGGCATAAATAAAGGCATTAAAAAGGAGTAGAGGGTTTCTATTCCTATTATACATGTTTTTTTATTTAAAAGTTAACATATTGCGCACATAATAAGTTAACAAATATTTATTATTTTTTAAATTGAAAACTCAATTTTAATAAATTACGCATGATCCCTTACATCTTTAAACCACCTGAACCCCAATAACTATATACTTAAGTATAAGTATTAACAATCGAATTGTAAATATATTGAATATCAAGCACTTATAGTAATTAGTTGTATGAAGTAATCAAATTCAATTATGCGCGTAGAGACTGGTATATACTTTAATGACTACAATTAATCAGGCTCTTGCGGAGCATTAATGAAGAATACAAAGTGAAAAAAAAAAACCTTGCAGGTTGATTGGTTCATGGTGATGACATGCAGTTAATAGTCCCATCAACCCTCTCACGAGACATTCATGTTCACATAGTAAGTCAAAAATTGCAATTTTAGCACTAACCAATGTGAGTCAACTTGGATTGCCTTGGAAAGGGAAAATTATATCATCTAAAATTAGAGGTGCGCAAAAATAAAGTGTAATCGTTAATCGGTATAACCATTTATTTTATAGGTTAATTAACCTAACCATTAAAGTTAAACGATTTCGGTTAACTGAACTGTAAAAAAAAAACGATTAATGGTTAATCTATAAGTACTTTATTTTAACTAAGTATAAAGTTTTTGTTTAAAATTTCTCTATTTAAGTTAATTTTTTTAAAAAATAATACAATATTTGTCGGAGAGATATATTTATTATTCTAAAAAAGAAATAATGAACATTTGAAAAGAAAATTGTAATATGTTACATGTTAACTTGTAACTGACCCGTTCCTTAACGGTTACCCACTATAATAGTTAACCATTTAAAAAATTAATGGTTAATCATTTCTTAACGGTTAGTAACGGTTAAGTTACAAATAATAACTGCTATAATGGTTAACCATCTGTTTAAGCTAAACGGTACGGTTAACCTACCATGAACACCCCTATCTAAAACTACTCATCTCACAACAACAATCCGTTCATCTAATGAATTGAGACACTAAATTAGATTAAGAAGATCGATCGCATAACAAACTTTTATAGTACACAATTTAAATTAGCCAACCACTGAATTGGATATCGGTGATTAGATAAAGAAAACTACTTATTTCACCATTTTTATATGTCAACACAATTATATTGTAACTTTCGAATATTTTTTTAAAAGATTAGCGTGAACATAAAAAAGTGAAGATTTACATGTAAAAATAATTATACTGAGAAAAAGGGTGATGCGAGTGATTTTTATTAGTTTTGATCATGATTAATATGATTAAAATGATTTATGATATAATTTTTTTATCGAATGTTTTTAGATGAATGGAGTTCAAATTCAAGATACATCCTTACATTTGAGTCATCTATATTATAAATAACTAACTAATTTAATGTTACGAGTAATTTGTGAAAAGTGTAATATATTTTTTTTCTTAACTGAAATTAAATAGTATTACGACGATATTTTTGAATTTTAATACTGTTAATCATGGAAAAACATGAAAGTCAATAAACTAAATATCCAATAAGGATTGAACACATAATTAGTAGGAATTTATTATATATTTTCAAATATGAGTTTTTTTGAATAATTTTAAGGTAATTATAAGTAGTATATGCTTATATTTTTTAAACTCCTTGAAAATGCACATACTTTACAGACTCATATTTTTAATTTTTTTCTCTCACTAAAACCACTTGTTGAGTTCAAATATGAATGTAACTTAAAATATTATTTATTTATTATTTATTATTTATAGGTGTGACATAATTTAATATAGAATGAATACTATATTTCTATTCTATTAATATGCACATGCATGGGTCCAACCTCAACCAACCCTTTGAAAATGGAGAAATGAAAATGATGGTAATAACCTAATTAATTGATATTTATTTTTCAGAAAATCAAAAACCAAAAGTACACATACATATAGCTGTTGAAAGGGTGTGCAACTGTGCATCATTGATCATATCCACGTGCTTGGTAGATAGACAATTTATTGCTATTGCCAAATTAAATTGATTAGGGTTTCTTGCTTTATAATTTCTTACTCATTGCATTTAAAATAAAAGGATAAGTAGCTACAAAAAGAAAAACCAGTTGCACAAATTTTAAAAAAGTTTATTGATTTTCATGTGAATGCAAACATACCATGAATTGGATAGAAAATTATTATATAATGGTACTCGAATACACAATGCCCTGAATATTGAAACAACAACGATATAAACTAAGATAATGCTCAATATGTAAATAAGACCAATGCATTACATGAGTAACGCAAGTAATTATCATTTATCATTAACAATTTAGATCAATATGTTATGTATTGTATCGATATCAGTCATATCTATTATTATGAATTGGTTTCGACTAAAATGTAAAAATATTAAATAAAGATTAAAGAGGTATTATATTCTCATGCCAGAATTTGAATTCATTTAAGAAACAATATTAACATTCTTAACCATTAGATTTATTAGTGGATCTTTCAAAGTAAAAATATTAATTGCATTTCGTTTCAAACTTAAATTTTATCATATTTCAAAGGATATAACATATTTTTATCAATTCTCAAATGAATTACTTAATGATATATATACCTTGAACCATCAATTTTTTAATATAGTATTTTTTATGTATAATTATTAATATTTATCTATCGGTCAACTAATTTAGATTGAATACAACACATACTTATTGTGGGGATTTTTTAATTTAATTTATTGCATACACAACGTAACAATTAAAATTTTGATATTATTTAAAAATTTTAACGTATCATCTTATTATAACAAATTAACGAGTAATAACTATTCGGTTAATAAGTTTTTTTAATGTTTGTGCTAAGACCTCTACACTTTTCTCTAAAAAGTAAACGCTTAACTATAAAAATGTGTTCTATTCCTATGAATGGTGGTTGATATTAATGGGGTTATTTTCAACGCTGCGTTTTCATGATATATGAAGCCATTTGGATCTGACTTTTGACTAATTTAATGCCCACCACTTGAGTATACTATAGGCCCATGCTTCAATGTCGGGAGTCTCCGACCTCGGCGTCGGTGTTGAACTTGGATTTACGCCGCCATGCTATGATTATCCACCGTCACCGATGTGGCAGAGGAGTTGAGGGTTGTCACCATTTTAATGGAACAGGTTACAGGTTGGACTTACATATCTGCAACAACAAAGACAAAGTGCAGAATTCAAAAGTACAATGCAAGAATTAACAAACATTTGATCAAACTGAAGAACTGCCATGGATTTCACCATCTTCCGGCGAATTTCGAGACGGGTTTTCGCATTTTCCATCCATGTAAAGATCATGGTTCTTGAGTTGGAACAGAGAAACAGTTAGTGGATGACCTGTAAATATTGGTCTGTTTCGAGAAAGAAACTCTCGAGACACGCGCTTCATCGTTGGTCGAAACTTCGGGTTCGACCTTAAGCAAGCAAAGGCAATTGTTGCAGCGAAAACAATATCCGCTGCAACTCTTCCCTTGCTTGGAAGTGATAAGCGCGGATCTAATACATCACTCAACATTATGTTAGATGCTTTCCGATGAGTGTTTCCGTAGCTATACACATCACAATTTTCAGTTACAGCCATAGTATAAGCAAGTTCTGCATTCAACGACCTAAGGTAAGATTGTTAAAATAACATCAATCACCATTTGATTGGATGAATCGGGATCGAGGAGTCTAGTTGTGTCAAAATCCGAGACACAAGTCTCGAAATTCGAGTTCAACAAAATGTAATTGCTCGATATGTCTCGATGAACTATCGGCGGTGAGTGGCAATCATGATGCAGATAAGATAAAGCACACGCATTATCTTTGATTATTTTCACTCTTTTGATCCAATCTAGCTCCATTCGAACAAGACAGAAAACAAGCTCCCTCGAGCCATGTATTCGTAAATCAGAAACATGCAACGTTTATGGAGACAGAATCCATGAAGTCTCACTATGTTCTTGTATCGTATTTCGGACAGCATTTTCGCCTCCTTCTTGGAGCTCTTGTCAAAAGATGGGACCTCTGCTTCTCTACGGTGAAGTTTCTTTAAGGCAACAATCTTTCCACTAGGTAATTGTGCTCTATAAACACTACCGTAACCTCCAGTGCCGATACAGTATTGGATATCGAAGTCCTTTGTCGCCTCAATGATGTCTTCAAACGCAATTCTTTCATCAAAGTTCCAAATTGACAAAAAATATCCGTTTTTCGTGGCCATCAGTTCAGGAATGTTATCTTTTTCTCTGCATCTAAGTAATTATATGACAGATTCAATCTCAATAAATTCTTCAAGTGTCCGAGTTCATAAGGTATTGGCCCTTGTAAAAGATTCAAATCAAGGTTCAAATTGGTCAATCTGAATAAAGTAGACAATGAGGAAGGAACCACACCTTCGAGCTTGTTGTGTCTGAGATTCAGTTCAATCAAATTCTTCAGGTTTCCGATTTGGTGAGGGATCGGACCTTGTAAAAGATTAAAATCAAGAGCCAGATAGCTTACACAGTGAGGGAGGTATGATGCCGTCGAGGGTGTTGTTACGGAGTCTCAGTCCTATCAAATTCTTCAAGTTTCCAATCTCACGAGGTATTGGACCTGTAAATTGAATTCTGTTTTATGCCGGCACGAAAAGTTCGCAGTAGGAAATTCAGTTTGATTAAAATTTAATGTAACTAAGTATCTATCCATGTAAATAGATACTCTCGTATCCATAATTTTTCAACATTAGTGAATTTCTACTCCTCTGCATGTGGTTTTCCCCGAAAGTTTCGTCCTTTTTAGTGTGATCACATGTTTACTGTTATCTTCTTACAAGACACGGATAGCTTAAACAGTGAGGAAGGGATCTTGCCTGTAAGGCTGTTGTTACTGAGACAATGAGGGAGGGATTATGCCTTTGAACCGGTTGTTACTGAGAATAAGGTAAGACCAATTGTTCAAGTTTCCAATTTGAGGAGGGATTGGACCTGTAAACAATTGAATCAGTGTTGCACACGTCGGCGATTTCGGCGTGGCTAAGCTCCTTTCTTATGCCGCAAGTAATCCAGACAACGAGCAAGTAACATCCTCAATAATCAAAGGAACAATAAGGTATGTCGTCCTAGGTAAATACCTTTCTCGGTGAACACTTGTTATCTTGGAGCTCTTGCAAACAACGTTCAGTATCACGTTCAACAACTGAAGCTGAGTTTCGAAGCCTTGCCGATGCCGCAACTGACAACTTATGGTTTCAAGAAATACTTAGAGACATGCATGTTTCTTTACCCAACGTTCCTGTCATCTGGAATGACAATACAAGCGCCGTGGCCATTGCTGCTAACCCTGTCATGCATGCAAAGACAAAACACGTTGAGCTGGACCTATTTTTTGTTCGCGAGAAAGTTCTCTCTCAACACTTGCAAGTCAGTTATGTCCCTGCTAACGATCAAATTGCTGACATCTTCACGAAACCTATATCTATTCAAGCCTTCGAATCTTATCGCCATCAGCTTTGTGTTCGAAATCATGAAGACCTGAGCAAGCAAGAGAAATGTGAACAATAGAAGAATCCATAAATGCTGTCAACAAGAGCGGGAAAAGTTGTTGAGCACAGTGAGTCTAACAACCTTAGTGAGCTGGCTGTAACAAACTTCATTCATTTTATTTAACCTAGAAAGCTCCTATATATACGTTGTATGGCTCACATTGTATGCATGATTTTGATGAATAGAATTGAGTATTATCTCCAAAAAAAAATGCAAACATATAGAACTGGTTCAGTGAGTTGATCTTTCTTCAACATTCTTCATTCTTCATCCTATCTTAGTTTCTTTCTTCTAAGGAAGAAAATCAGCATTTCCATATTTATCTTTACTTGAACATCTGATTAACAATGTACATCTGTTTTTCTTTTCAGTGTACTAGTGGAAAGAAGCTTTTTTCAGCTTTCTTTCTTCCTTCTTTAATGGTCCTCCATACAATTTTTCTTTCTGTATTTTTTTCAATCCTTTCATTTATTTTGTTAACTCAAGTCATTTTTTTGGATGTATTCATACTATGCAACCGTGTCGTCGCGGAATGCGGCATAGGTGGTCCGACATCTCTGGAAGTGGATTTATACAGCTATGGGATTCTCGTATTGGAGATGATCACCGGAAAGAGGCCGACAGATGATGTGTTTGATGATGGGGAAAGCCTTCATAGTTTATGTAAGATGGCATTGCCGGAGCAAGTGGAGGAGATTCTCGATTTTTGATTGCTTGAACAAATCAATGAGCAAAGTCGGAGCATGTTGGAATTTTGGATTGTTTGGTTTCGTTCACAATGTCGGTGTTGCATGCTCTGTTTAAATTTCCGGCGAGAGAATGAAGATTGACGATGTTGTGGCTGAATTGCATGCAATTAAGGCAAGACTGCATCAAATACGTCATAGGTCCTCCAACTCTAATATGGATAATTATTTGATACACTACCAGCGTAAACTTTTAGTTTCCATGAACGCTTTAGTTTTAAGGTTTAGGGATTTAATTTATAGTTTAGGGGTTTATGTTTAGTGTTACAGAATTAAGGGATTGTGAATAAAATTTAGTGTTTGTGAATAGAATTTAGAGTTTATAGGTTAAAACCTAAACCCTCAATATATTACCCTAAAATCTAAACCATAACCTCTAAACCCTAAATTATAATCTCTGAACACTAAATTCTAACCATAAACCCTAAAATAAATCCTTAAACCCTAAAACTAAAGCACTTGTAGAACCTAAAAGTTCTCCCGCCAGTGCATTTGATATATATATATATATATATATATATATATATATATAGAGAGAGAGAGAGAGAGAGAGAGATAAGATCCGTTTACACAATGTAAAACTCTTTAAGTTTTACACGTTTTTTGGACTGTTGAATGAGTGAAACGAATGGATGAGATTAACAATAAATATGCGAAGATTATCACTTGGAAAAAAAGAGAAAGGAGTTAATCTGAGCCATCCATTCCCCCATCTAACGATCCAGAAAACGTGTAAAATTTAAAGATTATGTTTTTATCATTCACCTTTAAAGAATTACTATATTTTTGTCACTTGATTAAGTGTCGTTAACTTCTAATGAAAGAATGACATAGTTGTTTAACAATTGAGATAACAATTTATTTAATCTTAAATATTTACACAAGAACAACCTATCTAATAATAGACTAAATTTAATTTAATATTCATAATTGTCTCTTAATAGTTATTATAAATATAATTTTAATAATAGACTAAATATACTACAATAATCTAATAATTTTAATTTAATCGTAAAAGTATACGAAGGGTTTGATTAGAATGTTCATTTGCAAGTAAAACATAGTGTAAAGATAAAGCCAATTACATTTATTCTTCCCATATAAATATCATGTTGAAGATGATTGAATTTATTTCGGTTAATATGTCGTTAGAATAACATATAGGTGGACATGAATTCATATATGTTTAAGCGTTCAATGCTTTCTGATTTAAGAGTGGAAAATGTCTAAAAAGTATAAATATTATATCAAATTGTATGTTAAATATCATATTACAATAATAATGTAAATTATGAAATTGTTTTAATCTCCTTTGACCAATTGGTGCTCATCATCTCATCATGGTAGGAGGCATCATTGGTGGTGGTGCAGTATGAGTTCCATGATTCCAACCTGTAAGATAATAAATATTTACAAAATAAAGATATATGGATATAATGTGAGTCTTATACTCGAATCAGACGTTACGATTGAATTTAAAAAATTATTAGTTAAAATCCGGAGAAAGAATTGACCTTTGGATGGATCAAAGCCTCTATTTTTGAGCTCAGCATGTTCTTGACAAAGAGCACATGCTTCACAACAGAAATGAACACAACAATCGTTGCATGGCTCAGCCGGCAACCCGAATTTGGCTCTCAGTTTCTCTCTATAAATACACGACAGTAGGCAGTGACATGAACACAGCATCAACAACCCGTATATGCAACCTTGTTGTGCGCAGGCTGTTTTAAAAAACCAGACAAATAATATTTCAGACACACCATTAATCATTAATGGCCGTCCGTCGAGGATTTCGAAGAAATTAAGAAACAACGGTGTCTTGATAATCGAATTATATGTATGTATGTATGTATGTATGTATTCTTACAGGTCTTTCCTTCGTCCACCATTTCTGCTATTTGGCCGAAGGTGATGCACGGGAGACAGCATGTTATACAGCCTGCAGTTGGAGTTGAGATCATATAAAGAACAAAAATTAAAAGCTGAATTTCGGGTTTAGTCCAGTTGATTTTCGACGTATTGTGTAATAATGAAACAGGAAACTTACAAGTTCCGAAATCGTCACCGCCGCAAAGAGATGCGGACCATTGAGGTGGTGGTTGAGGGCGGTAAGAGATGTTCATAATTTCTCACTGCAATGATTAATTTGGTGACCAACAAAACATTTTTCTATAAACACAAATCATCCATCCATTTTAATTTATAGCGTCGGCATCTGGTGATAAATGCGAAATAGAAAATAATGTTACACAAAAGCCAACACAATCTGCCGTCTCAAGCCTGCAATCACTATGTAATAATTGACTATGTAATTGGTATGGACAAGTAATTGCGATATTATCAATAATTTTTAGAGCAGGTGGTCAAAGATTTTAGTTGACACCCTCTCCTTTTTTATGTTGTGAGTTCATGACTCAATAAAAATAAAAATTTTCTTTCCCCTAGCGGTGGGATTATAGTAGCTATAAAAATGAGAATTTTGATGAAATAATGTTGTAGGAAAATTTATTTAGTGAAGTGAGGATGATTTTTTATTTCACCAAATGTGGATGTTTGATTCTTAAACTAGAGAGGAGAGAGGAGAGAGGAGAGAGGAGATTCCAGTATATGGCAGAGCCAAGAATACCTGAAAAGCTACAGAACATGACAATCTAAACATCCCACAAGTACAACCATGGGCTCTCTTCTAGAACCTCCCGCCTCTATATTCTCTTATTCCTCCGTTAAGGGCTTAAGGCTCCTCCCTTTTGTTGTTCACATCAAACGACGGCGTCCTCAGATAACTCTTGGCCAGGTGTGCAGTTAGCTATCCTAATGAATATACACATACTCGTATTCAGGTGTTTCAGAGAATCGCAAAGATTTTGATAACATTGCAGAAGTTGAATTGGGGGCTCAATGGCCTTTGCCTCCACTTGAAGTCACTACCACCTTAGCCCACAAATTCCAACTCTTATGTTGCTACTTGCTACTTGTTCCTACTCTTACTCGTTGAATGAAATAACATTTGAGAAAACAACTGTGAAAACGGAAGGGAACTTATCTCAGCTTCCGCCATTCCAAGTACCTCGGATTTCAGACGCTTTGAGGCCTCCGTCTAATCCCAGGAGCGGCGAATTCATGTCACCTTTGTCGATTTCGATACCCTGATCACCCGAGAAGATAGAGGCGAGCTCAGGGTTTTTGTCATATCATAAGTTAGTAAGCATAGTATATAAAATCAAAACCCCTTCTCTTGTGTACATCCAACAATTCGTGTATGCATGTCGTATTTGCAATATCGTTTACTATTCTTGATTCCACGTATTTATCTATATTGTATCAACAATAATATTAAATAAAAATATATATAAATCCATGATATAAATCAACAAGGGTAATTTCTTTTATATCTATTAAATAAAAAAATATTGAATGTCTAAATGAATATAAATCCATGATCTTTAGAATATAGAATATAGCAGTAACAACAATATTGATCAATTTAAGACTTTATTATTTAAAATATTAATAATTTTACTAACAATCAGTTGGTTTAGCGGGATGAGGCGCTAGTTCCCTTAAGCAATGTTAGGGATTCGAATCGTGACATTGTGAATGGAGAAAATTGGGTTGGAAGGGTCCCCCCTATATTGGACTTTTGAAAAATCTGATTCGAATTAGTCGATCAATGAATTGGATACCAGTGGTTCGACCAAATAATATATTAATAATTTTGATATATTCATTTAAATTCTATTTATATTTAGGGCCTGTTTTTGGTTGCGTTTATGTTGAGTGGATCGAATGATCGATATGAACCAAGAGGGGGGTGAATTGGATTTTTAAAGGTTTAGGTGGTGGAAATTGCAAATTAAAAAATTGGACAAGGAATTTTAGAGTGGTTCAAGTTCCAAATGAACTCTACATCCACTACCTTAGCTTCACTAAGGATTTGCAACAATTCCACTAATTGCTCTTCCTTTTTTCTAGGCTAAGGAGGCAACCCTTACAATTTCGGTTAAATTTTCTACCCAAAATTTAACCCAATCCTCACACAAAGGTAACAAAGAGTTTGATGGCTAAGATAGTATCTCTCAATACAAATTGTAGCCCAATTACAAGCACTCAACCCAATTGAAAAAGATAAGAATTAAAATTACAATTGGGGTTTCTAGACAATTTTGGGAATTTAGCACAAATGCTTGGATTTGATGTTTGGATGTTTGCTTTTGGATCAATAGTTGTTGCTGGTGCTTTTAGAGGTCCCTTTTATACCTTCTCATTGATTTCTAGCCGTTGTGGTTGTTGCATTCATCAATAGAGCCGTTAGGGGTGTTATCTCACCTCCATAAATACAGTCTGCAACCACCCGTTTCGGAACGCGGGAACCTGTTTCGAAACAGACCAAAATAGAAAGAGCCGTTGGGGTTGCATTTAAGAGCCCCCCGTTTCGAAACGAATTGACCTCGTTTCGAAACAGTTTTGCCACTGTCAAGGGTCGTTTCGAAACAGCTTGAGCCCGTTTCGAAACACCCTAACGGTTTCAGAAAAATCAGTTAAAAACTTTTGCAACGGTCATATTTTTCAAATCAAAATGAAGAACCGTTTCGAAACACTTGAAATCGTTTCGATACGGGTTCTTATGTTCTAAAGCCGTTTCGATACCCGTTTCGAAACATGGGTCGACAGTGGTGAAAACGTTTCGAAACGCCTTAGGCCGTTTCGAAACAGGGACTTGAAAAACACTGTCTAGGCTTTAAAACACTTAGAAAATATTTGAAAACTTTGGTTTTTAACTTTGGCACATTCTTAAAATTATATGGGGATGTTTGAGGACTTAAAAATTCGTTTTGACATTTTCAATTTAGTCCTTAGGTTCTTTAGTTATATCAAAATTAAAATATCGGTTTCACAATCTCCCCATTTTTGATATAACAAAACCAAAGTTAGAATTTTTAAGAGTTTTGAAAATTTTGAACATATTCTAACTCCCCCCTTAATTTAAGACAGGTTTTTAAAGTTTAAAAAATATTTTAACTTTGAAATTCAAGTTTTAAAACTTAAAAACCTTTAAACATTTAAAAACGAATTTTTGTGGCTCTTAAATTTCTTCTCCCCCTTTTTGTTAGATCAAAAAGAACAAATAAGACTCATAGAGAAGAGAAAGGGTTAGTACCAATAAGCATGAAGTAATAAACAACAATAATATTAATTCATAAAATTAAAATATCCAAAACATAAATCAACATTAAGTTCAAAACATAATCCCAAATAAGATCAAAAGCATAGGTTCCTAAAACATAATGAAACATAAAGATGCAAACTTAAACCTAAAATGCATAGATAATATGATATGATATGATATGAATATCCTAGGCCTCGTCACCACCATCATCATCATCCGAAGTCTCATCATCGCTCTTGACTTGAGAATGGCGAAACTTCGTCCATTGGCCATAGAGGGTAGAGAATGACAAGTCCATGTTCGAGTGGGAAGCCTCAAGGGATTGGATTCGATCCTCCACATTTTGCAAGCGAGTGTTGATGGCACCAAAACCCGTAGCCATGTTAGTGTCCATGGCATTGAACCGCTCGGTAATCAAAGCCGTGAGAGCATCATTGGTTGCAACTGGAGCTTGAGGTTCAACAGGAGGAGGAGGAGGAGGTGCGGCTCTATCAACACGTTCCCAAACATGATTCACATAGTGAAAACCGGACTTGCGAAGAGATGACTCACCAATCTTGGACTTGCGAGGTTCCGGAGAATCGTAGGAGCAATCGAGACCAATCTTGCTAAAGATGTGACTCAAAATCGTGCCATAAGTAAAGGACTTCAAGGCATCGGTGTCAATAAGCTTAACATTATTAACCATCTCGGCAAATATGATCTTAGCAACATTAGGGCGCTCACCACGACGGAAACATTCAAGCCAAAAGTAATCAACTTGACGGATATTAGAATATTTACCTCCGGAGGGGCGAAGGAACCATGACACCATCAAGTGAAGAAAACGATCGTGCGCATCCAAGGTAAGCACTTGACCGGTGTTAGTACCAAAGTGATGTTCATTCTCAATTCCCTCATCCTTAAGGGAAAAAGTAGACTCCAAGAGTTCAACATTAACAACAAACTTTTTCCCCAAAATAAAAGATTCAATCCCAACAACCTCGGTGTTTGTTTCATCATTAAGAAGACGAGCATTGGAGTAAAAGATGAGTACCATATGTTTGTAGCGAATATCTGGGAAGCTCAACAAAGGAAGAAGATTCCATTCGCTCAAACGCTCGAGGTAACGGAAAAGGAATCGCTCGGAGTTAAAAAAATTCAAGATCAATGACGCGCTCACGACGAACTTCGAAATCCTTGACATATTTGAAACGAGCACGCATCTCTGGAGTTCGAAGGGATTTTTGAAAGAGCTGAGCGAGATTCGGACGCACACTCGAGTCACCGGATTGAACGGACTTACGCTTTTTGCTAACATTATCCGACATCCTAAAAACATAAGCAAGCAAGCGAAAAATTTTAAGTGTATGTATAGATTTCGTAATTCAATCCAATAATAAATCCCACTTAGGTTAAAAAAAATTTTAAAACAGTAAACAACTCAAAATAAAATAGAAAACAGAAAAAAATTTAGAGAAAACAGAAAAAAATAGGACTGAAATTTTTTATATTCGAATCAGAAAAATTAAGATTTTGAAATTTTTTTACAAGATATTGAAAACCCAAGCATAAAAACATATAAACTATACAAAAATAAATTTTTCTAACCTAAGATTCGAATAGAAATTGAAGGAAAAAAGAAAAAGAGGAAAAATACCTTAGTTTGGGATTTTGGAAGAATGGAGGAAAATCCTTGCACAATGTTGATGAATCTTGCTTAGACTAGTGTTTTAGAGAAAAACCCCTCAAGATTTGGTGAAAAACAATGAGGTTTATAGGGTTTTTATAGGGAAAAAATCGGTTTAGGGTTTTTAGGGTTTTAAGGAGTTTTAATTAAAAGAGAACTTTAACATTAAAAGCCCTACTTAAAGTTGTCCGTGAAACCGTTTCGGAACGGTCCTGACCGTTTCGAAACGCGAGGAAGAGAGTTTGACGGTTTTAAGGATTCCAGCTGACCGTTTCGATACGGTGTTGACCGTATCGAAGCCCCGTTGACCCGTATCGAAACTCGTTTCAATACACCCCTTGGCAGTAGCAAAACCGTTTCGAAACCCTTTTGAGGCGTTTCGAAACGACCTTATCTCAGACATGATTTTAAGGCAACCGTATCGAAACAGGTTTACCCGTTTCGATACACCTGGGCCTGGAAGTGCAGATGAGGCTCTAAAAGTGCAGAAAAATGAGTTTTTCTAAGGCCTAACTTGCATGAATGACATGAATGAGCAGGCAAAACATATGTAAACATAAACATACTCCCCCTAGCTATAAGCATGGATGAAATTAGGAGTCAAAACACATAAACATGACATTTCACAAGATCAAGCAATTTAAAGCACAAAAGAGGTCCTAAAAGGTCAAGATAGGCTAGCTAGACCTAACTCTCTCTTAAGGGACCAAAAACGCTCTTTGTCTAAGGGTTTTGTAAATATGTCCGCTAATTGATTTAAGGTGTCTACATACTCTATAACCACATCTTCTTTAAGGACATGATTTCTAATGAAATGATGCCTTATTTCTATGTGTTTGGTTCTAGAGTGTTGGATGGGATTTTTTGTTAAACATATAGCACTAGTGTTGTCACATTTTAGGGGTATGGTTTCAACTTTAATTCCATAATCTAAGAGTTGTTGCTTCATCCAAAGGACTTGAGCACAACAACTCCCTAAGGATATGTACTCGGCTTCGGTGGTAGATAAGGCTACACTATTTTGTTTCTTAGAGAACCAAGATATGAGCATACTACCTAGGAATTGACAAGTTCCCGAAGTACTCTTCCTATCGATTTTGCAACCCCCATAATCCGCATCCGAATAAGCATGAAGATTGAAGGTGGAGTCTCTAGGGTACCAAAGACCTAAACAAGGAGTATCTCTAAGGTACCTAAAGATTCTCTTAACGGCTATAAGGTGAGACTCTCTAGGACTAGCTTGAAACCTAGCACACAAGCAAACACTAAACAAGATATCCGGTTTACTTGCAGTAAGGTAAAGCAATGATCCAATCATAGAACGGTAAAGTTTAGAGTCAACACACTTACCTCCTTCATCTTTGTCAAGCTTTGTAGATGAGCTCATAGGTGTGGCTTGAGGCTTTGCATTCTCCAAGCCAAACTTCTTGAGCATATCCTTTATGTACTTTGCTTGATTGATGAAGGTGCCAATTCAAAATGGTAAATATGACTTCTGACCAAAAGTCAAATCATAATGGGGAGTTTATTATAACTCGTTGGCTTGATGCGTATAAGTGTTGCTAACTTGCTATATGGAAATACCATATAAATAATAAATGTTTTGTTCTCAAAGTTTAGCTATTAAATAGGAGGCATCCAATTAAAAATTTGTTAAACTGTATTTTTCATAATCAGTAGGCTTTGTAACAACCGGTATAGCCTAAAATATAAACTCACTAGCTTTTCAAGACGAATAGTCTAACTGCATAATCTGAATTTTTTAGAATCAATCTCACAAACTTCTGGTTGTAAGTAGATAAAACAATGTAGATGCATCTACTAAAATCATATAAAACTTTTCACATTTGTGGATATATGGGCCCATATTTCGTTCAGATATGCAAGACATACAATCTCAACTTTAGTACAAGAACTTTAAGTTCTAATTCTTTTGATAAGTGGGATCATCTATATCCTTTGAGAACAAATAACATAAGAACTTCAAGTTCTTTTAGTAAGTGGAATTTAATCAATTCCTTTAAGCAACACAAGAACTTCACGTTATTTAATAAGTGTAATTTAATCCATTCCTTTGAGAATAAGCACCGCAAGAACTACAGGTTCTTTTAATACATGTGCATGTAAATCTCAATAATTTCTGCACCATTATTGATCAAGATGGTTTAACTGATCATGCCAACTATATATATGTGTGTATATATCTCTGAATTTGTAAACTCTTTGTTTACCATAACATGTAATTCAATCTCACTCATACATGTCTAGTACGGCCATCAAAATTGTTCCTTTAAATAAGAATATATTTAGCTCTTTCGGAGCTTTCAATTGAAATTATCTTTTGGTAGCAATATATAGCTCTTTTAGAGCTTTCAAGTGACTTTTTGGCTACCAAAATTTATATCCATATTGGCTTATTTCAAATGCCAATTGATAACATATGTTATCTATAATTCCCAAAGGGATAGTTTGCGAACTCATATTACTCTCTTAAAATTTTCACTTATAGTGGCGACGATATTATTACTATTAGTGGTAATTATTGCAATATTCGCAATTATGCACTTTTGATAATGTGCTTTCTCTCAAGAATTTATTGCTCTTCTAGAGCATCAATATTTTCAGTACTTTGAGATATAGTACTCACATTATTCTCTTGCATTTAAATGGAAAAATATATCTTATGCTTATATTGAGCATAAATCGTCATCATAGATTGTATTTAACAAGTAATCATGTTAAACAAAATAAATAAATATCATAATATATAAATATAAATATAAAACGTAAATAATTAATGTGTGTAAAATAAATAAACGTAAAGTAAAATAAATAAAAATAAATAAATAACTCTCTTCAAAGTTATGAGAATAATTAGAAGATAATTTATTCCTTTCGAATGTTATAAGAAAATCAACAACGTCCAAATGAGTTGGACTAACAATGTCCAAATAAGTTGGACCAATATCATCTTTGTCATTTTTCGCAAACAGAATTTACTTTTATTTTCTTTCCATTATCATTCAATCATTGTTGATTTTTTTTTCAACGTACGATAAGTACGAGACCAATGGTTTATAACATCACATTGGTAATAAAAAAAGATTCCACTTTCTTAGAATGATCTTTATCACTCTTGTCATCCTTATAACCTCACTATCAGTGGGTAGAAGTATTCTTAAAAAGACCATATTTTTCATGTCTATATTCATAACCTCGACCACGACCACGACCACAACTTCTAATGTGATTTTTATTCCTTCCATAATATAATCTCACATTCACTTCATGGAATGGAGTAGAGCTAGTGGGCCTTTGAAATCTTTTTCACATATCCTTGTCACTGAGAACAAAGATTTAATCATCGTACGCGACATTGTTAAACCTGTCCACAAGGTCCTTTAAAAACCTCTGTAGAACAAATGTTTTGATATAATAATTGAAAAATGTTTTGGACTAATTTGAAAAGAATTTAAAACTTGTTTTTAAGTCCAAACAACTTGAAATTATGTTTGAGGTATTTTAAGAGGTTTTTGGCAAAGATTTTTCATGTTTTTAATAGCCAAACTTGTGTTTTCAAAGTACTCGTACCGATACGGTCTTACCCGTATCGATACCTTTTTGGCCCAGTTTGGCCACTGTCAAAACCCGTATCGATACGAGGGGTCGTTTCGATACGCCAGGTAAGCGTACCGATCCCAGTTCAACCACCCCAACGGCTATTTCCCAACGGCCATTCAAATGTGGACCCGTACCGATACGCCCTCAAGCGTATCGATACGCCTCAGCTGGCAAAAGCTCAACGGCTAGTTTCTATGAGGCCCGTACCGATACGGTGTCACGTGTATCGATACGGTTAGCTGCAGAACAACATTTATGAAAGGAAATAAAGTCCTCAACGGCTCCAATTCATCCCCAACGGCTAGTAACGGCTACAAACTCATTTGGGAGTATAAAAGGGACCTCCAAGCATCAAGAGAAGGCTAATGCTCATATTGTCAAACATCAAATGATCAAGAAATTTGTCTTAGTGCTTAATTTGTCATTTCTTGTATAGACAAACACTAGTGAGCCAAAATTGTCAAATTTGCTCAAGTGTTTTAGGTTTTGGGTGAGTGTTTTATTGTGCAAACAAACACCTATTAGAGGGTTTAAGTTTGCTTTGTTTATCTCTTTGTAAAAGAGGGTTTTGATCAAGGCTTTGGGTAGAAGCTTGATCGGTTGTAAGGGTTTCCTCCTAATCCTAGAAAAGGGGACGAATCAATAGTGGATTGATTGTGAAATCCTTAGTGGGGAGCTAAGGTAGTGGATGTAGACCTTGGTTAGAAGGTTGAACCACTATAAATCAGTGTGTCACATTTCTTTTTAGCTTCCACAACCCTTCCACCCAAAAATCCATCTCTCCACCACTTGGTGAGCAACTTTGGTTGATCGAATCGAGCCTCACACAACTCAACAACCTCCTTTGAGACCAGTAGCCTCGCAGAACGGGATGTCCAGCCAATATACTTGGATTATATCGAAATCATGTCTCTAATTGAATAATGATTTACCATGTTTGCATTCACTTCAGGGAATGAAGCAGTTCCAATAATCGCATGGAATAAACATCATGCTTGCATTCACTTCAGGGAATGCCCCATCATTGATAATCGTATGGAATAAACATCATGCTTTGCATTCACTTCAGGGAATGCCTCACATAAAACTTTTTAGATCAAGACGATTTTTCGTAACTTGAAATTGGGAGAAGCCTATGGTCGAGTTTTTCGACGAAGAAGAAATATTGCTTTCGAGCAAATATAGACTTTATAATAATCTTCTTGTAAATTCAAAATCATCATGATTTATCGCACTTTAAAATAATAATATAAAGAATAAAAATAATACCAAAATTTACCGATATTGATTTTTCTCTCGTGGACAATGGAGACATAGCATATGACCGAGATAGCTTCTCATAGACCATAGTCTCTTTATATCACATCTCTTTCCAAGTCGTTTAAGTATATCATGTAAAACTCAAAATACGGTTAAAAATATTAACTTTTACCAAATAAAATAACATAAATAATATGAAAAATATCAAATATAATCATATAAGTAAAAGTATGAATAAGCATGCCGCTAATTAATCCTTTTAGGAACATGGGAAAACACACGTAATTTACACCAAACGCAACCTCTTCGTCTCTATCGATTCGTCTTTTGGTTTGTGAGAAGCCACAAATTTATCTCTTTCCAATGTTCGAATAAAATCAAACATACTTCCAAATTTTTCAAAAAAAAATAAATAAATAAAATTTAAGTTAAAATATAAAAAAAAAGACAATCTGTAATTTAAAAGAATGAAGAGAGAAAAAAAAACTTATCTTTGGTTTATCCTAGAATCGAATTCTTTCCAATAACTTCTTTTGGATTCAAACAATGAAGACCTCAGTTGATTAGAGTCGTGCTGATAACGTGTTGTGAATAAAATAACAAAGAACAATAATAAGAACAAAGAACAAGAATGGAAGAACAAAGAGATGAGAGAAAGAGGGGGATTTGTATTATTCTTAAATATAGACTTGTATACAATGTCTTCATCAAGTCATCTATTTATAGGCATAAGAAGTACATATTACATTGAACTCTAATTAAATGAGATAATATTCCTAATGACAAAGTAAATCAATCTCCTTAGATAAAATTCTAATCATGATAAACATCCACATAGATAAATACTCATAACATAAAAATAATACTAATATACTCAAATAACATCAATAGTAAATATAAAATATATTGAATTATTATAGTAAATATTAAATTAATATAATAAATGTAATAAATTAATTAATATTAAAATAATAATATATTAAATATTAATATTAAAATAATAATAGAATTTAACATTTTAAATAAAAATAAATAATAAAAACACACTTACATTTATTTATCTTTACTTTACAATATCATGTATAAAATAGACATTTTATTTTTTTTAAAATATTTTTGACATTAATAACTAACACTAAAATTTTATAAATTAACTTTTCAAAATCACTTTTAAAATAATTTTTTAAAAGCAATGTGAAATTGACCCTTAATTTCTAAGGCTTAGTCAAACAAAATTCTAAGGAGAAAAGGCGCAAAGTAGCAAATATTAGCACAATGCAGATCCAAAAAACTTAAGGAGCCCAAATCCACTAAAACCATTATCACCAAAACAAAATAAAAACCCTATTAGTCCATTATATAGAACCCTAATTCCTCCCTCCGCCTCTCTGTCAGCTGCCAACATTCCCAGAGAACGAAAATGGTGAGTTTTTTTTCTTCAATCTATAATGGACGGTACCTTTAGAATGCTTCTGAATCATGTATTCTGGGTTTTAATTTTTTTTCTCAACTTTTTTAGCCGTTCAAGAGGTACGTTGAGATCGGGAGAGTGGCTCTCGTTAACTACGGTAAAGACTACGGGAAGTTGGTTGTCATCGTTGATGTCGTTGACCAAAACAGAGTACGTTGTTTTATTATTGGTTTCCGTATTAACCCAGTACTAAATTCTGTGTTCATTTGATTTATAACGGTGAAATAGCATTTGGGTTTTTGTTTAAAGAGAGAAAATGAAGTTCAAAGTGACATGGTGTTTGTTGTTTGTTATGTTTCTTAGGGTATATTTAAGTGGATTTGATTTAGTGAGATAAGAGGATGAATTGGTGACTTTTGATGGAATTTTTTTGTTTTGATTTTGAAGCGTTGGACTAAAATTGGGTTTAATTGAGTTTAATCCAGCCCAAAATATGTTATTTGAAGGCAACCAAAATGAATCTGAATGATGCAAGATATTCGGTGTTTCGGTTTGTTTAGAGTTATTGTTTTAAATGAATGTTGCCTCATACTGTGTTTGAATTTTAAGGTGTTAGCGAAATGGTGGAGAAAAACATTAGTCTCACGGTGTATTGATTCAACATGGATGTTTGTTAATGTGTTCTCTGCTTTTGTTTATCTGTGGCTTTTGCATATGTCATGTTAATTGTCGTATTTTAGTTGTCCTTTTGAAAGATAAACCATGATTCATGAGTCTAGCTGAAGTTAGATAGGTTGATATTCGTGTGCGGAAGAAATGATGTGTATTGCTATTATCTTGGTGTTGCAGGCACTAGTTGATGCCCCAGATATGGTCAGAGGCCAAATGAACTTCAAGAGGCTTACATTGACTGATATCACAATTGACATTCCCCGTGTTCCGAAGAAGAAGACATTGATCGAAGCTATGGAGAAGGCTGGTAATGACAATAAGTTTTACCTACGTTATGTTGTTTCTCGAAAGTAAAATTTTGTTCCTAATTTGTTTTTATTTGACTGCGGCAGATGTTAAGAACAAGTGGGAGAATAGCTCATGGGGCAGAAAACTTATTGTCCAGAAGAGAAGGGCATCTCTCAATGACTTCGATCGGTTCAAGCTTATGTTAGCTAAGATCAAGGTCGGTTCATTGTGTTAATATGTTTACTGGGTTTATGCTTGATTATTCTGATCAAAATCCAAAAATGTGTTTCTTGAAACCTTAATCTGATCTAACTGACTATAATGTATTTTGCAGAGGGCTGGGGTCGTTAGGCAAGAGCTCGCAAAGCTGAAAAAGGAGACTTCATCTTGAAACGATACCGAATCATCGGGTTTTGCTAGTTTTGTCATGAACACTCTGCAAGTTGTTTCTTTTTCTTTTGCTAGACATTGCTTGTCAAATGTGGTGCATGCAATGTTTCTTATTCAAACTTCTGTTATTTATTATTTTAATGCTCGTCAAATGTTAAAGGGATGAAATAGCTTTTAGTCCCTGAACTTTGCAACATCTCTTATATTAGTCCTTTAAGAGCTTTTTGCACATTGGATTTTTGGTCATTTTGATGCATTATTCTGAATTTCTGATATTGTATAATGTCATCAAAGGGACTAAAATTGAGAAAAGTTGTTAAACTTCAAGTACTAATGTCAAAAACATAGTTATCAAGGGATTAAATGTTGCTTTATTGCAATGTGAAATGTTGGTGCTCTAGAGTCTAGATATCTGGTTCATTCAAGTAAAAAAGGTTTAATACCCAGATTGGTCCTTGAACTTGGTAATTTGTGCCGAAATGACCTTTAACTTAATTTTAGTCAAATTGACCTCTAAACTCAACATTTTTCTTGCCAAATTGGCCCTTAAACTTCCAACTTGTATCAAATTGATGGAACATTGAAATTGGCTGGCTTGCGAACTGAGTTGTCTTCTAGAATTGGTTGCACACACCTACTTCTCTTGGACCGTATAACCACTGTTTATTTCAGCAGTTGAACTGTTGAAGCGTTACTTTCTTCGCTTTTTGGCTGTAAACTCAATTCAACCATCACCCATGACTTGTCAATTCTTCATTTGTTATCGCACTATATAGATTTGGTTGATTCTATTTGATATTCATTTTCAAATCATATTTTATAGAATAATTTGATATGATTTTTTTTAATTCAAATATATCTATATATGATATATGCTCGTTTCTGATGCTAATTACAATACATATGGCATAAACAAATGTTGCATTTTTTGGTATAAATTATCGATATTTAATCTACCGGTTGATTAATCCGAATATGATATTGTAAAAGACTTAGGCCCTGTTTGGTAAATAGCGGTTTGGGCAAAAATTAGAGGTTTGAGGTATAATTAGAGATTTGACTAGTCAAATCCGCTAATATTGATGTTTGGTAAATAGCGGATTGAAAGAGCGGATTGGGGTGAAAAAGCTAATTTTCAAAAAGCTCCTAATATGAGTTTTTTGAGATTAGAGGTTTGATATTAGAGTTGTAATGACTCTTTTACCCTTAACAATTACCAAAAATCTCCAAATAACCTAAATTAAATAATAATATTTTTAATATAAATAATAACATATTAAATATTAGATTTATTTGTTGTTACTACTAATTTATATGATGACATTTGTAAGTTAATTCTATTTTTTATTATCACATATTTATACGTGCATATAAAAAATTTAATAATTATATAAATAATAAATTAATATATAAATCTTTCAAAAAAAATTAGAAAATTTATATTAAAAAATAATTTTTACAAATCTAATTAATATTTATTAGATACAAAATATTAATAACTGATAAATTATTCAAACAAGTATTAAATATAACCATGTCCTTATATGTCATTTTGCTTGTTTAAATAATCAAACAGCTATCAGCTATCAGTTAATTTTACCAAACACTTTTATACAATCAGCTAATACAATCCGCTAGTCAAATCAGCTAATGCAATCAGCTATCAGCTATCAGCTAATGTAATCCGCTATCAGCTATCAGCTATCCGCTAATTGCCAAACAGGGCCTTAATTTATTTTATTTACAACTTTAAAATGGGGTTTGTATTCATCCAAAAGTACAT
Source organism: Hibiscus trionum (assembly GCA_030270665.1). Taxonomy (NCBI): domain Eukaryota; kingdom Viridiplantae; phylum Streptophyta; class Magnoliopsida; order Malvales; family Malvaceae; genus Hibiscus; species Hibiscus trionum. Next base: position 77,460,600 of record BSYR01000010.1, on the reverse strand, counting down.
AATAACATCATCCAGCTATACAAAAACAGCAAAACTATGCAACTAGCCAAAGCAAAAGAAACAAAAAAAATTATACCAGAGAGAAACTTATGTACAACTAAACACACCCAAGAGAAATTTGGAGACTATCTATCAAAAACTTGTATATAAAAAATAAAAACGCGAAAATTCAATAGACAAAGAAAAACAAAACTGAATCTTGATCATGACCTTTATTTTTTTTAAAATTTAATTTGTGTTTATCTAACGTTTTATGTATTGATGCAGGAGAAGTTATAGATATAAGTAATTTTATAAATTTATTTCGTTAACAATGTTAATTATATCGATAAACTGTCACAGAAAGAGATCTAACATACTAGACTGTTGATTTTTCGAATCAAATAATTATTGAGAAATGTTGCAATCTTTTTGATGCAGCTTTGCTTCGCTTACCATTCATTGACTTGAATCAAGATAGGTAGGAATAAATATGGCTAATTAATTTCAAATAAATTGCTTACCTAGCTCACCAGAACTGATCATTAAGGACTCTATGAATCATGTCGGTCCAATTTTCATATACTAATCCCCCAAATATTTTATTAGAATGTTGGTTTATTTCCATTCTTGATAGGGATTCATTAACCAAACAAATATGTAGTAATTAGTACTTAATCAATTGCTCTTAATTTGTGCAAATTTAGTGTAAATAATATTTCTTTTTTTTAACAAAGTGTTAATAGTATTTCTAAATTAAAATTTAATTTGGTTTAATCATACAATAGTTTTTAAGAATTATTATTCAGTAAATTTGAAATTCAAATCCTAATATAAGCGACATGTTTCTCTCTCTTCAAGCTCAGGTCTCTTTTGTTAGATTAGTAATGAACTAAAATGACCATATGATACAAATGTTTAATATTCTTGAGTCAAGTTACAATTCGAAAAAATTTCAAATTTTTTATTGGATCGAATCTAAATAGATACCATAATTTTAAACGAACTAAAATGACCATATGATACGAATCAGGATAGATATTATCATAACATAATTTCGTTTATCTACCCACTTACAAGATTTTCCTGTCTTGTCTTTTCTTTTCAAAAATTTTCTCGGGGAAAAAAATCAATAGAATAAAAATGGCAGTTACGCGAGTAAATTTGCTGACCAGATACAATCAAAACCAATAAATTTTCTCATTTAAAAACGTTAATAACTTAAATATTTTCAATCAGATTCAGATTTTCTATTAACTTCAAACAGATCAGCCTTAACAAAAATATATTTCTTTACCAACAAGAAAATAAAATCAATTTGTTTTAACATTTACCTGTGTATATAATCATCTTCAAATACACTCCTTCAAAGTTTCTTTCCACCACAAAGCTCAAGAATTTTAAAAATGGGACTAAAAGATATCCACTTTAAGCTCAAGGTAAGGAAAATCCAACACCATTTTCATTTATTTTTTTTGGTCAAAGGTAACTTTCTTCATAAATTTAACGTATGAAAAACGAAATGACTCGTTTTGAAGATGAAAACCCAGATTTTCCTTTCCATGTTTCACTTTATATAAAGCTTAGTTCTTATTAACCAGCTCTGGGATTTTGTTTTTTTGGTGATGGAGCAGGCGTTTAAGCTGAGACGATTTCGTATCGGAGACGGTGGAAGCAAGAAAAGAGAGAATAGGATTAAAAAGAAGCCTTCATGGATGATGCCAGTCTCTCATGGCTATCATGTGGCTGAAGATAAGTCACTGAGAGGCAGCTCTGATGAACGAGAATTCGATTCTGTCGTGGTTCAGCGAGATCAAATCGATGAACTTGAATTATGGTTCTTCGGAATTTTTGATCCTCGGATTGGAGATGGTGTTACCAAGTATATACAGTCTCATTTCTTTGATAAGAAGCCTAAACAGGTAAACATTGCATTATATATTCACATATATGAATGTGTATCAGTGTATGTGTATGTGTATGTGCATGTGCATGTGCAAGTGTAGATTGAGATCTCTGGCAATTATGTTGAAAACTTTTGTTGCAGTCTCAAGTGAATAGGAAGATGAAGGAGACGATGAAGAAAGCATATCTCGGAGCTAGAGCAAAGGCAAGAGAGGCACAGAAGGAAGACGAGACAGTTCGAGCAGGGTCGGCGTCTGTGATGCTTATCAATGGGGAAAGGCTTGTGATGGCCAACCTGGGTGGCTATAGAGCCGTTGTATGTAGAGATGGTGTGGCTCATCAGCTGAGCGGCAGGCATCATGGTGGAGCCAGAAGACATTGGACTCGTAGACTGTTTCCAGGTATATTGAACACCTACAATAAAAAGTTCTTTTTACTAGAACAGAGTTCGAATCAATCGAACTTTCGGTTTTTGTTTCAATCGGTATTCGATATATATCTGATGTTGTTCTGTGTGTCATATTTGTGCCTAAAGTCCGTATATTAGTATGCGATTCAAGTAATGAAGCAGCTACAAGGCACCCCAAGAGCTCAGAACTTCTTGTTGGGGCTGAAAAGATGGATGCTGAGACCGAATTCATCATTATAGCTAGCACTGGAATCTGGGAGGTATGTGCAACGACATAAACCCGAACCCGAGTCTAAGTAACATAGATTTAAGCTACAACTCTTTCTGATTATCATGTGCACTGTTGTTCATTCCAGGTGATGAAAAATCAAGAAGCTGTGAATCTCATCAGGCATTTGGAGGATCCACAAGAAGCAGCTGAGTGCCTAACAAAGGAGGCTTTAACAAGAATGAGCAAGAGCAATATATCATGTGTCATCATTCGTTTTGATTAGTATTACTCTGTGTTTTCATCTGGAGTTTTGAACTATCCATTTATATGTATCAATGAATCCGAATTTGCAAATCAAACCTTTTCTTCCCCATTCTGTGTCAATCTTACAAGGTAATAAAATGGACATTCTTTTTCACTTTATAAAAAGGGTTGTAGTCGTAGATACTGAAATTCGAATCTTAACCTTGGTGTTCTATGACAGTGAGACACGAAAAATATGAAGGAATCTTCTCATTTACAGTAAACAATGGCAGAATTCATGGATACAAAAGAAAGTAAATATAAACAGGGAGGAAAAGTCCGCTAGAAACCGATTCAGTTCAAGAACATTACATTAACTAATGCATGTGGCTACATAAAAAAAAAAACTTTGTTACAAACATATCATTGATGGTACCTAACCTTTTCAGGTTGCAATAAGGGAAAATAAATTTGAAAAAATATATATGTAAATGTAAGACAGCCAAATCCACGGAAAAGAAATAACAAAGTCCATGGCTTCACCTTCATCGTCAAGCCATATACTTCTTTTCACTGGTCTTGCTTCGGAATGGTGACAGCAACGAAAATGAGCGAGAAGCTGCATGATTATATATATAAAATCCTTCAGATTCTCCACCTTAATGATGTAAGATACTGATATTTGTGAAGATTGGGGAAGAAAAGGAATCGAAGGGTAATGAGCAGCAAATACTTACATTTTTGTGGAGTATTACTGGCTGTCGGGGTCTCATCCTGAGAGATCAGATTCTTCAACATATGAACTGATAAAAAAACCAGAAAACTAATCAGCTTCAGAAGCAAACACAATCTGAAAATTAACAAATCCACCAAAATAACAGATGATCTAAATGCATCAATAAAAGTTCACAAGGGATGAAACACATGGTAATTACCTTCACTGGATGAGGCAGCATTCCCAACCAACTCTTCAGCCTCACTGCTTGAGTCAACACTATGTTCGCTTCTAGCTGAGCTGTGATTCTTTTTTCCAAACTTCAACAGCCGTCGAAACCCTTTCGATGACTCCTTTACCTGAGGTTTATCCAACACCTCGGGAATCTTTTCTAGTTTCAAGTTATTAGTGTCAGCTATAAGAGCTCTAACATTCTCTGAGTTTGTTGTTGCAGCTGGAGGTGCTCTGTCATACTCAGAAATTTCAGTACATGGATCTTCCATAGAAGAGACCCGAGCTAAAGGGGCTTGGTACTGTTTTTCAGTAACATTTGTAAATTTTGACAATTCCTTCTCAGTGTCACTTACATTTGCCTTTTGAACCTGCAAGTATGTGCACATCATATTTAGAGGCATATGAACAAGAAATGATTATTAGAACTACAAAATTCTAGGCTAATTTCTTTTATATAAATCCTACCTCATAAGCTCGTGGTTTTGGTTGCGTCGGTTGTTCTTTATCAATTGCTTCAGGATTCAATGAAGAAACTGGTGCATGAATAGCAGCATAATCTGACACCACCTCAGTTTCCCTCCTGATTTTAAAGATGCCATCATTTTCCTTCTTAACTACCGCAGTTCCTTCTGATAAGTTTACTGCAGGAACAGATTCAAGCATCACAACAGTTTTCTCAACCACTGTACTGTCATCCCCATCAGTATGAAGTGAAACTTTTTCCTTGTTCCTACTTGGTTCGGTAACATCGGTGGTCGAAGAAATACTTCCGGTCACCTTCTGAGTCATTTCATTTCCTCCCAATTTGCTGCTGGTAACATCAGGGGATTTAGTTGTTTTAATTTTCAGCTCGGGCAGGGACGCAATCTTACTTTTATCATAGTTCACAATTGCTGATATTTTTTTGCTCTCAGGCACACCGGATACTTTTGTTTTCTTTGATGGCTCGGAGTGCCGTGACTTCACTGAAGAAACAAGTGGACTGCTACTTGTTTTCGGTTCTGATAATCTCCTAATCCTCGCCATAGATGCCTTTGTATCAGGAGTTACACCGCCATTGTCTTTCTTCGGTTCAGGCAATGATGAAACAGACTGGCTTAACCTATTCCCACGGGATGGGGTTCCAGTGTTCAGTTTGCTGGGTTTAGAAGCTTTGAGAGAATCAGCTAATCCCACAGAAGCAGGCTTGATGGATCTTTGTAGTGGTGATGATGGTCCAGGCTCGCCATCAGTAAACTTAGATGCCTTATGAGAGCTCGGAGAAAGTTTTGAAGGCAATTGTTTACGGCTTTGTGCGGCCACTGACAACTGAGCTGGAACAGAACCGCCTCTAGCAGCAATTCTCTTTTGTCTCTCCATCCTCAATGCTTCAAGTCGTTTAATTTCAGCCTCTTCCTGAAAGTGTTAAAAAATGAATTACTAATAACGAAAAAGATTTATTGATAAACCACATGAGCTAGTTGTAAAGTGAGCTAAGGTTGTACTATAAGTATTCGAAGAATTCAGTGCACCAAAAGCAGCATACCTTCTCCTTCTTTATTTTCTGAAGATCAGCTTTATAGGTTCTTAGCCTCTCAGCCCGGACTTTTGCTTCATCCAAAGGACTCGGTTTTGAAGGCTTTCCTCTCCTTATTGGCCCCACAGCCTTCTTTTTATCAGAAGGATCAGCAATAAGTTTCGATTTTCGGTCCTTTTCTGACTTTTTAGACCCTTGCACTCCCTCTTTTATTTTCTTACTCAGTGAAGTACCATCTTCAACATGAGCCTGCATTTCATAATCCAAAGCCGGATCATACCCAATTGACCCCATTTCTGCTCCACGCTCAGGCATCAAAGTCAAATCATCGGGTTCATAATTGACCTGGCTTCCAACCCTATTAGGTGTATTTTCTGCTTTCTGAAGTGACAATGAGAAATCGGAATCCACATTGATAGCACTGCGGTCATCAGTTCCAACTTGAGTGACTGAAGTGGACCTGAATGGAACAATGTAGGAATCATCATTTATATTATTTGATGATCTTCTTTCTGAACCGTTGGATGATCGTTCAAAGCGGTTAAAAGTCTGAGGATCTGATGGAGAATTTGTAAAATCTGATGGATTCCGTTGTCTATCTACAATGAATTCATCATTTATGTTCCTTCGATAAACCCTCCTGCCATCCATTTCACCATCAATGAAAATCCTACCATCAGCAGCAGTGTGATCACCTCTTCCAATAGTCAAAGACTGATCATTCGATCCTTTAGGCATGCGAGAGCCACTTGCACTAATATCATGCATGTCAGTTGCATTCCCTTCTTCGAATTGACCCATTTCTCGTCCCCCCAAAACTAAAGGGTCTTCACCTCCATGCACTCTGCTCGGTCTTCTCTTTCCTTGAACTTCCTTTTCCGTCGAGAATATTCCTCCATTAGTTCTATGCTCTTCGTCTTCAGCATCTCTAAGTAAATAAGTTTGAAATGCTTGCCAGTGTCCACCATCCGTCTCCTTCCCATTAACTGTTTCTTCCCTACCATATGCATCAACAGACTTTGGTCGACTTCCATTCCCCTTTGAGGATCTCTGAGAGTTCTTATGCTCAGTATCTCCATCTTCCACATCATCTTCAGAGCCAGAATGCGACTGTGAATCACTACCTGAAGAGTTCTCCCTTTTTGAAGTGATATAATTGATGTTCCGTATGACCACCATTCCCGACTTCTTTTTACTTGACCTGCTACTCTTCTTTCTCGATTTTGGACTTGCTGAATTTTCGCCCTCCAACTCCTCGTTATCTTGAGATTTTGCTCTCTCCATCTCATAAGTATCTGATCCACTATGGCTTTCTCTGCTATCCATTGAATGCCGTTTCTGTATTCTTTTACCAACATTGTGTCTTGGATCCTCCATTGATGGATAAGGTTGCTGAAAGTAGGGACTACCTCCAGGGTAATTCGGATAGTAAGGCACCCCTTGCATAGGATATCCTTGAAAGGGTGGCATACCACCCGGTGGAGAATGGATAGGCCAGGGAGGAAACATGGGGTGCGGATACTGAGATTGGAAATATTCTTGACGACCTGGGGTTTGTTGATCCATTGGAGGTTTCTCATCTGACCATATCAGAATTTTATTTATTTCAGTTCATAATTTAGGTGAAAGCAAGCAAGCATGAATGAAATATTTGTCAAGCATACAAATGGTGTTAAAAGCAAATAAATGAATGCCATAAACCGAGATTCCCTGGATTAAGACCAAGCAAACTGTGTGGGTAGAAAATTAGACAGGGAAAACTTACTACCTTCCAAATTACCAAACAAAATTATAACCTAAGCTACTTAGACTTAGCTCAAAAACAAATACCTGTACTTGACTCAACACCAGATTTTCCATTGCTCTCGGAGAACACGATGCCAGTTGCATTCATAGCAGGGAAATCAGATCGACTAGACATTGCTTCAGCTGCTTCAATCTCAAGCCACTGGCCAGTTTCATGCTTTCTTTTCCATAAATCATTAAATTTTATACAAGCATCCCTGCAATGAAAAAATAACTTAATCAAGATACCATTCACAGGTCACAAATTATTCTTCCAGTGGGTATCATTGATGGAAAACTGTCATCTTAAACTCGGTGATTTTGAACCAAGAGAAAACACCCGATTAATACATGACATGTAATCACCGATAAGATAATATGGTTGCATAAAATTAAGTTGACTATTTGAAATTCCCACATACCTAAAACGAGAGGCTCCAAAAGTTTCAGCAAATGAAATCAAAGGTGCCACATGATCGATATCGAAACCGGCAGCTACAGCACGTGCAAAGGCCATACTTTGCTCTTTCTGCAGCACTGTCTTCCTTGTCTCCAGGACTTTCAAAAGTTGAGCTCTAGTGAAAAGGAGAAACAATATGTTATGTATGGCCTTAAGATTATTCAAACAAAGTAAACATATATAAAAAGATGATAATTCAACTTATGTTCTTCATCGTTAACATGAAATAATATGCCGCTCCTCTCACTCTTTTAGCCTTTTTCTTGGTCCTTCCCAAAATTCCCTTCTGTTCGCCGAGGAAGATCCTCTCGGATAGGGTGTGGCCAAGCCTACTTCAGCTTGACTTCGGTCCCCAAGAATACTCAGACTTGACTTATTCATTGTTTTGTTGAATTTGAGCATAACTAGCTAAACATTTGAGTGAGCCAAGTTCAAGTATGTACACCTTAGACATTTAGGAAAACTGAGCCCACGAACATGAAAAGGGTAAGTTATATGCTTTTCTTGTCAGAGTGTGAGTATCACAACACTTCCCCTCATATTTTACATGCTGACCTGTAATGGTATTTATCATGATAAGGTTACTGCATACACGACACCCCTGATTCACTCTCTGGAAGTGAACGCTTTCCCGGAAGCTAGGCGGGTGGGAAGATACATATGAAATACAAAGACTCCTCAAAACTATTGATAATATTCAATTCAATATCCTCAATTACAAAATGTGCATTCAGCCACACTACAACATACTTAGAATTTCCCTCCACAGAAGATGCATTCGCTGCAGGATGCAGTGCACTTGGCTGCAAGGAAAAAAAACAAACAAGATTTAATCAAATTTATGAGAAGATTTAATGCACGCTGAGGGTTATTTAGCGTATACTGAGTAAAGGACGATGGCTTTCTCGTCACTGGAATCTGGTGTAGCTCGGCTGCCTGTCAAAAGCCATCAGGTATAATACAAGAAAAAATTAAAAACTGAACAAAAAAATTTCCGAACTAATGCTGAAAGGTTTAAACAAGCATGATATGGGTTGACCAGAAAATATGAAATAGTATGACTTTTTGGTCCATAAATTCATCCGTAATTTATACTAAAAACGGAACCAGTCCAATTAGACTGAAGACCATAGGCAAAAAAGTTACTACCAGAACCTTCTGTGCCGGTGCTTTCCACGGGCTTTACTTGATGTTCTTCTACCTGTCAAAAGAAAAAAGGAACATGTATAATTAATCTCTATGACATACATATAATAAAACTCCCAAAAACATTACTTACAGCACTCAATCCTACATTGTTATTGCTTTGAATTGCAATAGCCTCTTCAATCTGCAGAATTTCGGATTCAACAGTATACACCCGTTCCAAGATCTCCGGAGTACTCACGAACCGAACAAACCTGCAAATGCCAGAAAGAGAACAGATCGACAGTAGAGCCATTTTCGACAACAAGATTGCTAAACATTATAGACTCAACCATCACACGGTCGCATCCCAAAAACAGTTTCTTTCTCGAATAACAGAAAAAAGACTGATCAAATGACAATAATCCCAGTAAGAAAGGAGCACCAAATAAGATTATAAACCTTTCCACTGTCCCTTTTGTGAACCAAGATGCATCAATGGTGGGGTCTGGTTGAAGGATGATTGAATAACCTCCCTTGGCCATCTGCTCTTGTGCAGTCTTCAAATGGGCAAGGAATGGCTTGAGCAAACCTGAAGCCATTTTCTCAGTCTTCCCATGTGCAGATATCACCAAATCACACCTGGTGAAAGTGAAAGCACATCATAATAGTTCATATCTACAATTATTACAAACAAACAATACCCAGTTCCAGAAATCTAGCATATATAAGCAAACTCTAATGCTAACACTATGAAGCTAAATATTAGCAACAAAACAAATAAAATCCTGACCTGGTTCGAGTTGGTGTGAGCTGGAACACTACTGAGTCAAGTCGAGCTGAAGACTTCATTGCTACCCCTAAAAAAAACAGATCTTTGATGGTGAAATGGATGTTATGAAATGGGGAGGAAACAAATAAATAAAAAGCAGCAATTTTTCATGAAAATTCCAAGAAAAGAACAGATTTTGACATTTGGGTTGTAAAGAATCTAAAGATAGCTCACTAGAAAGGAAAGTTCTGAGAAAAACAATGGGATTTTTAGATAGAGAAAGTAAGTCCGAAAAAAAAGGTGTCCTTTTTAGAGAGAGAAATAGAGGATCCAAAGACTGCTTTGTTAGAGACAATTGGTGGAGATGGTTGGGAAATGAAAACCGAATTTTTTTCTTGCTGGAGGTAGAAAATGGAAATGTTTAGGGGTAGAATGGGAAGACCGAGTAAAGTTGACTGAGAATATGGAAAAAATGGTGAAGCATAAGGACAAATATTACATCGGTTGATGATATGATTTGCTTTGGAATTTACAAAAGTAGCCTTTTTTGTTCTTCTGTCAATGGCGACATTAATCGTTTATAATCACTGATTTAATCTGAATTAAATACTAACTAGATTTATTATAAAAAGTAATTTTTCTATTCAATCTGATTTATTTACTGCGTTATAATTTAAATATTAGACTTTAATTTATGATAAATCAACTGTTGATAATATTTAATTAGATGAGTCTATCACGCTCGACGAGTATCGATGAGCACTATTTATTTAATTTATGAAGATTAAAAAATCAGAGGAGATAAATTCCACCATTAATGCCGCTGTTTCCAGTGAATTAATCCAATTTGTGCCCAACATACGTAGTGAATCAATCCAAGAAATTCTAACATCTATTACTCAATTTGTGCTATTTGTTCTTGAAATTAACGGAGGCAACAACGGTAACGGTAGGAGATAGTGGCCGCAATCGTGACGGCGGCAGCGGCAGCGGCTTGAAGTTCAAATGAACAAAAATTAGGATTTTGTAATTTAGGAGTATATAGTTATTTTGATCTATGTTTAAAATAAAATAATATATTTTTAATTAATTTACCTTTTAATTTTTAAATAATTTATAATTATACGTTGAGTCATTTAGATTTTATTTTTTTATAAATTAAATTAATAGTATTCATCGGTGCTCGTCGTTAGTGGTGCTCATCGGTACTCGTCGAGCGCTGTAGACTCATCCCCTTATAAACTATCAGTTATATACATATAAAATTATCGATAAGAATATGTCATGTCTTATTTTTTATAAATTTTTTATTGGATTAAAATGAGATTGAAATAATAATTAAAATGTCAAAAAAAAACAAAATAGGAAATATAATAAATACTAAAATGAAAAATATATATCACCCAAGTATCAAATTCTGAATGAAGCCTTTCTGTAAATATAGTATTTAATTATATTTATAACAAATTTTTATAATTAATATACTCCTTTTTATAAAAAAAATACTCCTTTTACTCTTCTTAGAAATATTGTTTTTTTACTGAAACTATTTATACTTTTATATAATGATGGGATTTTGACCACTTTTAAAACAAAAAATATAAAATGAAGTAAAATTGTTTTTTAGTATGGTAATGATTTTTTTAGTAAAGTACACGTTTATTTTTATGGTCATGTTTAAAATTTGTGACTCTCTCTCCCATTAATGTCTTTATGAAAGTTTAAATTCAAGTTTTTTTTTCTCTGGAGAACAATGTTATATTGCACTCAACTTTTATTGGTTGTAATAATGAATTTTGATGTTATAAATAAAATTAAAAAAATATTTGTAATTTTCAAAAAATATATATATTTTGTAAATACATCTTATAAATAATATTTTATTTTATTGAGTGAATAATAATAATAATAATAATAATAACCATATGAGCTAATTATTTCAGGTACTATAATGAAAGAGAAGTAGATGAATCTTACCTCTTTTTATTAAAATTTATTTTTCTAAAGATCAATGATTATAAATTCCATCCATAAAAAGTATGAAATTATTGGTCTGAAATTAAAGGGTAATGAAAGCATAAAAGTCCAATGCCATCATTTAGATTTTAAAGGCCTTAATGATAACAATTCTATTTTTTTTCTATTAATTACTTTTTTTCTATGATGAAATCATTAAGGTAATATATATTTTTGATATCTGAATTTATTTTTAAAATTTAATTTGGTGTTTTATTGTTTAATTATGTATTTAAATTTGATTTCAGATTCAATCGGGTATCTAATTTTTTTATTCAAATAGTTACTTACGATTTTAAACTAATGATATGCGGCAATATGCAACAATTAGGTTGTGTTTTTCTTAAGCTAATGGAACAATTAGGTTTCCTTTCAATGACATTATGGCCTTTTAGGTGGAATTTATGGATTTGGGCTTATGAGAATTATTGGGCTTGGAGCTATAATACTAAAAAGGGCCTAATATCATGTCCAAGCTCTTTTTGGGCCTCGTATTTATATTCGAATTCTCCCATTGTTTTAGTGGATCGTATAGAGTTTGGACGAATAATACGAACCCTTGAATAGGTCTACTTGGAATCTCAAGTTAAAGGTTTAGTCGATCATGTTAAAGGTTGGTAGAGATTAATGTCCCTCTAACAAGATTGTCCACATTATTGATCATAATTTCTGATTTTTTTACAAAGATTTATTAACTATTTATCTTGAATTTTTAGTTTTCTAAAAGAATTGGTAATGAGATGTGATTTAGTTGAGAAAAATAGAAAAGAGTAGCCATTTTAGGGGTATTATGATTGCATCAAATTCAATAATTAAGAGGATGAGATTGGGGCCCTTATACTATTAAAGTTAATCCACACATTTTTGTCTAAGCCTTCAACGTGATAAAAGTAGAAGATTCCAATAATTATGAATAAGTGAAAAAAAAAACACACATATTGGATTGGAAAAAGAGAGAGTATGTAACCTTAGATTAATTTAAAGAATAAAAAATAAATGTAATCCCATTTTTTGATGAAAAATATATAATAATTTACTCATCAATATATCAAAATCAAAATTAAATTCCATAACCAAAGCCAATCAAATCCGTAATGAGTAGGGACAAAATCAGATGGATTATGATCCAACTTTTTTTAAAAAAAAATTGAAATTGAAATGGACCTAAAAAGTATTTTAATAAAATGACAAGTCGATGTTTAATTTGTTTAGTTTTAAAACTAAAAAGATCTAAAAAGTTGTTGTACCAAAAATGGGGACTAACATCTATTTTACTTAGTAAGAGGGTCTAAAATGCGATTGATTGTACCAAAAAATGGGAGACTATAATCTAATTTACTTAGTTTCAAAACTGATATATAACTTTGTAGCAACTAATATATTACTTTAATTGTTTAGTTAACTTGTCATTAGGTTGTTTTAATGAATTAATGTCTATTTTATAATAAAATTCAAAATTTAAGTATAATTTATTAGGCATGATGCGATCAATCGAATATGTTAGAAATATTGTAATGAGTAAAATATACTTAGAAATCAATTTTAACATCTTTTACAAGTAATGCGGACTTTAAATTATTTTTAAAATCTTTAAATAAGTCTAATTTTTTCACATAATTTATTAAATCACATTTTTTTGAATAGTATTATATCACATTATTAGCTCAACATAACTTCATTGATAAAATATTTTTATGATTTTATTAGAGTACTATATAGTATGTGTTCGGTTTCAAATTTAATTAAACTCTCACACACATACAAATTAAATTGCTCAAACTCAAATCATCTAGGTGAAACACTCATTCTTTACCACCGAGACTACATTGAGTTCATAAATAATTGAATCATTACATTAGTTATAAGATAATATAATGAGAACATATTTCACCGACGGTAAAAAAATTATTTTTCCATAATCGAATTTAATTTAGAGTTTAGATGTTTAATTTATAATTTTAAATTTAAGGTTTAAGAGTTGAAGTTTAAAATTTTGAGATTTAGAGTTAATAATTTAAATTTCACATACTTTGGTAAAAATATTTTACATTAACAATGCATCGAATATTTACTAGCTATAATATTGTGTTATCAACCAATCAAAGCATAAAAAGGCACCTAAATCACTAACCCAACAAGATAAATTTCTTTTATTCCTCTAAGAAATAATATTCTTTTTACAAATAAATAAACAATTATCCACTTGAAATTGTCTATAAGCACCACAAAACAAGGCCACGGAAAATAGTGAAAGATGGTCTTTTTTAAATAAAATTATATTATGGGTCATTTCTGTCACGTTATTTATAAGATTAATTGATAAAAATTATTTATCTTATAATTTTTATGTCATGTTTTTACTAAGTGAATCTTCACTTGGTAAAAAATGTTTTTAAAATTAATTTACAGTAAATATGAGTAAAGATTCACTTGGTAAACATATGACATAAAAAAATATTAAGATGAGTGATTTTTATTAGTTGGTCTTATTGATGACGTGGCGAGAATGAGCCATGATATAATTTTTTCTTTCTCAATGAATGGGTAGTTTTTTCTGTTAGAAAAACCTAAAAATAGAAGAGGTCTAACATACAACAAGGTCGCAATATAGTTACGGTGCGGTAACAACCGAAAATGTTACAGAACACGAAACTTAAAATTGAAAATATTATATTTTTTATAACATTTTAGGTTAGTGGTTAATTATCAAAATTTAATTTCGAGTATCGATACTTATAACTTCTGATAACATTTTAAGTTTTTATAAGTATTAAAATTTGTCTATAAATATCGATACTTGTCGTGAGACTATTAATATAAAATATTATAAAAAAATATAACATATTCTGTTTGTATAACATTGTAACTTTCGTATTTTATAATATTTTCAATTGTTGTCGTACCTAATCGCACCGCGCCCACCCCTAAAAATATGAAGAATTCCACCTAATATCATCACACCATCATCAAGGTCTTAACTTTCTCCTCTTCAAATCATCATTTTCTTCCCTTTTCCCGAGAAAATTGAATCCTTGTCCTAAACCCAGATCCGTAGATCATAACCCCAAAATTCTTGCCGATAAATCTGTTTCTTTTAGATTCTTTTCCATATTCCCCTTTTTCCGGGACACATCAAAATATACCCTTTTCCCTCTTTAATAATCTCTAAGTTTTATATCTCTCAATTTTTTCCCTCGCCTAGAAAATGCAGCTTGATGACCCCAAAACGCTTGTTTTGCTTAGCTGATTAATGGGTTTTCGTAAAATTTCAATCAAGTTTTCTACCTTTGTTTTGCCCCTTTAGTCACTTGAAGGGATATCATTTTTTTAAAGAATTTTTGGAGAGTCTTACAAGGATTCAGTAATCTGGGTTTCGTTTTTCCGAGTTGATAGATAATAATTTTGCTGGATCCCAGAGTTAGTTTGAAGAGAAACGGTTTGAGTCAATTCCAGTGTTGAAAGTCAATTTCAATATTAATAAAGTGGAATAAGAAGGGAGGGTTCCTTTTATTGTGATAAACTAGAGTAATATTCGATCATGGAGCATATTATCGGTGGAAAATTCAAGCTTGGTCGAAAGATCGGGAGTGGATCATTTGGTGAACTTTATTTAGGTAATTTTGGTTAATTATTTTTAATTTCCTATTCTCTTCCCAGTTGCTTTATTAATTTTTGATGTATTTGTTTTGCAGCCGTCAATGTACAAAGTGGAGAGGAAGTGGCTGTTAAGCTGGTAATTTTGTTGTTGTTGTTTTATTGGTTTTCCCCAACTTTAATTAGGAATGGTGGAAGTTTCTTTCTTTCTTTTTGTTTACTTCAGTGTATTGGTTGATCATTAGGTATGTTGAAATTGACGATCGAGTTAGCCGAGGATTGTTGCAGTTGTATTTGATGTTATTCTTTGTGGTTCATTTGGATACCTGGTATTTCATACCATTGATCTGCTGCCGGGGGCGTAAACTAGTTCATTAGTTGATTTATATGCATACGCTACTATGGATATGCTACATTTAATGTTTGTAGAACTACTTCGTGAAAGGATATTCGGGAGCAGCAATGAATGTTTCTTTTATGCCTGTTGAAATCTAGGAAAATCAACCAGTGGATTTTGTTCTTTTTGAAGTGGTTAACTGAGTTGGACTTCGAGTTGGAGCTTAGATGTGTGCAATTAGTTCGAGGTTGCTCAGGATGTAACAGTATGGAGTGAGCTATAAAGGCATTGCTGGAGAGTTATATAGATGCTTACTTTTTATAATGATAGAAAGGACTTAGGGGGGTAAAAGTTTGGTTATGTGACTTACTTTGAGTATTCTTAGGGTTGGACTGTGGGACCTTGTATTTTAATGTAGGGATGGAACCATCAATTATTTGAGCTGATAGTTTCTAGTGATCTGCTTTAAGTGCTTAAAAGAGTTTGTCTAGTAGTTTAGTTGTTGGATTGTTGTTATACTTCTATATTTTCTTTTGCCACTTGATAAATGATACTTTAATTGAGTTTCACAATATTGCTGATGTTTTGAAGTTTTGGATCTGCTATCGACATGTACTCTTGTTTCCCAGGAACCTGCCAAGACAAAGCATCCCCAACTTCTCTGTGAGTCAAAGCTGTACATGCTTCTTCAAGGGGGAAGTAAGTTTTGAATCTCTCTTCATCTATTTATTATGGTCAGTACTAATCATTTAGTAGTTTTCTTACCTTCTTTTACGTGTGCAGCGGGTATTCCACATTTAAAATGGTTTGGAGTTGAGGGTGAATACAATGTCATGGTTATTGATCTTCTCGGACCAAGCTTAGAAGACTTGTTCAACTATTGCAATCGAAAGTTTTCTTTAAAAACAGTTTTGATGCTTGCAGATCAATTAGTAAGTACGCTACCTATTTCAGAAACTTTAATCTATTCAGTTGGCTGCCTCACTAATAATTGCTCTTTCTTGTTGCTTCAGATAAATAGAGTTGAATATATGCACTCTCGTGGTTTTCTTCACCGTGACATAAAGCCCGATAACTTTTTGATGGGTTTAGGGCGCAAAGCAAATCAGGCATGTTGTTCTGTTTAATCCCTGCAGCGTATGTGTTTTTGGTTAGATAATGTTGATAAGGTTTTCATGCAGATTTTAATTCGTTTGAAATACAATCTCCCTTGCAGTACCTTCACTGAAATTCAGTTTGACATATTAGTATAGTTTGAGTCGATATACACCAGGGTCTTCAAGTTTATGTTGTTTAATTCCATTGCAGGTATACATAATTGATTACGGCCTTGCAAAAAAGTATAGGGATCTTCAAACACACAAGCACATACCATACAGGTAAAAAGTTATTGATGTTTTTACTTGTAGCATTTTGATATTTTCTGAAAAGAGATGATTAGAACTTTCATCAGTTATGTTTGTCAATTATTGGCAAACTTAAGGCATCCGTTTCGGGATTTCTAGACTTAAGAGTGCCTTGTATACGCAATTTGGTTTCATATAATTAGCTATTTTGCGGAAAACTTGATACTTATCCCGTACTACTTTATCTTCTTTAACTGGCTATGGTCATCCATTAAGTTGTCCATTTTTTCTTGTAGGGAAAACAAGAATCTTACAGGGACAGCTCGATATGCAAGTGTTAACACTCACCTTGGCGTTGGTGAGTGAACTTACTGCATCGAATATTCATTTGCGTTTTACTTTCAGCTAACACCCCTTGCCATTTTTTGGCTTAATATTTGATCTGACCATGCTCCATGGAACTTGCAGAGCAAAGCAGGAGAGATGATCTGGAATCTCTTGGTTACATGCTTATGTACTTCCTCCGGGGAAGGTTGGTTGAACTCATTACGTGGTTGCTTACTTCACAAATCTTTTTAAATGTCGAGTCACGTTATCAACTTTCTTGTTCCCTGTCAGCCTTCCATGGCAGGGCCTGAAGGCCGGTACCAAAAAGCAGAAGTATGACAAGATTAGTGAAAAGAAGATGCTTACTCCCATAGAGGTACCATTACTTGCTGTTATTGTTAATATGGGAAATTCTACTTATTCGCCGTGTTCTAGAAAAAAATGAAAATGGAATGCATGTCTGATATGTAACATGCCATCTTCAGGTCCTTTGCAAATCTTACCCGTCTGAGTTCACATCGTACTTCCATTATTGTCGATCACTACGGTTTGAAGACAAACCAGATTACTCATACCTGAAAAGGCTGTTTCGGGACCTTTTTATTCGAGAAGGTTAACTTGCCTTTTTTAAGTCCCATTCTTCATATATTGGTCACTTTTCTAATCATTGAAGATTTAATCAATCTTTTCACTTGTTCATTATAAAAAATTTGGATGACATCTTTTATCATAAAATCTGTTTGATTGAACTCCTTAATTAATTGATTTTGATAACTAACTGCTGCAGGTTATCAGTTCGACTACGTATTTGATTGGACTATACTGAGGTATCCACAGGTTGGCTCTAGCTCAAGAGCACGGGTCAGTGGTCTTTAATTTGAAGAGCTTGATTCTCGTGGAGATGCTGATTTTTTTTATTCGTTAAAAATTCCGATACTTATATTTCTTGTCGTTCTTCTACAGCCAAGCCCAAAACCAGGTTTAAATCCCCCCGGAGCATCTGCTGAAAGAACAGAAAGGCCTTCTGGTCAGTTCCTTTTCACAACCCAGTTTGAGAATATATTCGGACAATTTAACTGGTTATAAGTTTTGACATAAATATCGTGTTTGAGACACCCGACTTGTACATGTTCCGACTTGGGTTCCCTTAAATTAGTGAACGTACATTTTTTATGCATATCTTTATTTACTGCAGTTGGACAAGATATTCGAGAAAGGTTCTCTGGTGCGGTTGAGGCATTTGCAAGACGAAACGGCTCTGGCCATGGTTTGCATGGTGATCAGTCGAGACACAGATCTTCAGAGGATGTGCCGTCATCAAAGGATGTGGTGAGCAACCTTTGCTTCTACATTTTAATTATCGTTTTCCATTGAATTTTGCTTTCTTTCTTGGAAATCGAAGTTTAATGCGTTAGCTATTTGCTACTGAAGTTGATGGATTTTCTTTTTGAACTTTTCTCTCCTTCAGCAACGAGATTCTGATAGGACTCGCTCCTCCTCGAGAAATGATAGTTCTTCAAAGAGGCCTGTCATATCAAGCAGCCGACCTGGCTCCTCTGGTGAGCCTAGTGAGAATCGTCCTAGCAGATTGTTCTCGAGCAGTGGTCGCTTGTCAACGACTCAGAGAGTTCAACCCGGGTTTGAATCCAAATCATCATCTTTCACTCGTGCTGCAGCCACTAGAGGTGGCCGTGATGATACCCTCCGGAGCTTCGATCTCTTGACAATTGGAGGTGGAAAAAGGAAATAAAAGACAGATACAACCGGTAAGAAGAATTAGCCTATTCTAGTGTCTTCCGATGGACAGATAGTGGCACTATAACGGTATTCACGAACCGTTGCACCATCCACAAAGAATTCAATCCCTGGAAAAACTTTTCGATCCGGTCATCTGAAACCGTTGTCAGGTACTCTTATGATGCCTGTAGACTCACTGAAAGAAAGAGATGAATGACCTCATTTTAGGGGAATCATTCAGATATTTCCAACACATTCTAGGAACCCTTGATGTTTCTTTATGCAACCAAGCAAAAGAGAAAGGAAAATACTTTTTTTCTGGCTTTTATGCCCAACTGTTAATATCCTCAAATCTTGTGCAAGGTAAATAACTAAATATTGTTTCTCATGCCATATCTTACCAATTTTCTTTTTCTTTTTTAATATTCCTGTTGCTACTTGATTTTTAACATTCACTAGCATCTACCCTAAATTATTGGTAACCATTAAAATATTTTATTTATTGTCTAAATTATTTTAAATTAAAATTGAATATCAAAATTCAATTAAAAAATCAAACTTTAACATAATATTCAATCAAATAATAAGAAAATGGTAAAGTTGATGTGTGCCAAATTTCAGTTCTCACCTAAAAGTATAACAAGTATGCACATCCTTATGTTTTAAACTAATGTTCACACACACACACATATATATATCGTATAACAAAATTATTTAAGAATTGAACTTTTCAGTTCGAATTGAAAATTCAATCTATAAAAAAGATTAATTATAATTCAATTAGTATTAGTTGAAAAAAATAATTCATTAATATTAATGTTAATATAGACAATCACATCACCAATGTAGAATGTAATGACAAAATATATTAATATTTCGGAAAAGTTTAAACTTTAAAAACAATAAACATTACTGAGAGCAATACTTGCTTAGCATCGATCAACATTTTTAGGCTTTGCTTGGTTGGGTGAAAAAATGGAAGAGAAGAAGGATGGGAAAAAAATTGGAAAGTAAATGAACTTAATGGTTGTTTGGTAGAGTGAAAAATTAGAAGAAAAAAATAAGAGGGGAAATAATTTTTCTTCAAAACAAGGTGAAAATTTGAAAAAAAAGTAAAAGTTATTATACTTTAATAATAAAATTATCAAATTATATTTAAAACAGTTTTATCCAATATTTTTATTATAATTTTATTTTTATTTAATTTATTTTCTAAAAATTCTATTTAATCTAAATTTACCCTTATTTGTTTTAATTTTTATTATTAAAGTTTTAATATAATAAAATTTTGTTCACTTCAGTCCATAAAATATTTATTTAATTTAAAATTAACCATTATTTGTTTCTAATTTTTATAATTTTATTTAATATTTTTACTATAGTTTTATTTTTGTTCAATTTAATCCCTCAAATTTTATTTAATTTAGAATTGACCTATATTTTTTTTCTATTTTATAATTTAATCCAATACCTTATAATTGCAAACTTTATGCTTTAGTCCCTAGTTTTATAATTGCAATTAAAGACTCATTTTAGCTCGAGTTAACCTGAAAATTGGTCTATATGTTGATCATGATATTGGTTTCATAAAGGAAGGTTTAATTTCACTTTTTGAAAGACTGACCCCTGTATTTTATGAATGTTTTCAAGATAACTCATAAACTACTTAATTTTTCAATTAACACTTTATTTTAAATTGGATTTCAACAAGAATTTACCATTAAGTCTAATTTGTAATTAATGAGTCTAAAATGGACATGAAACTAAATTTTTAACTTAAAATTCAACTTATGAATTATTTACATTTTAGTGCCTAAACCTCGATTCAGTTAAATTTACTTCGATTTGAACCTCTTTAGGTATAAGATGTTTCTACTTGTATTAAACTTGTATTTAAGTTTTGAATATTTTTTGGGTTTAAATCTTGTAAAATTACATAAATGCATTTTTGTTAAATCGTTTATTTTTCTAAAGTTTTTAAAGGTTTATTACCTTGGTGACTTTAGTTAATTGTTTCATCTTTATGTACATGTTGGTTGTTTACTTTCATGTAATCGAATATGCTTGTTTTTCTAAAAATATGTTTTAGGCCACAAATGGGCCATTTGTAGCATTCGATATTCGGGTTGAATTCATTTGTACCGGGTATTAGGTGTTGCATTGACAATGAAACTCTCGAGATTAAATTATAAAAATATTAAATTAAATCATAAAAATTAGAAATAAATAGAGGTCAATTTTGAATTAAATAGAAAATTTATGGACTAAATTAGACAAAAATAAAAACCATATTAAAAATATTAGACTCAATTATAAAAAAATAAAAATACATATAGGTCAATTTTAAATTTTAAAAAATAGAGATTAAATTGAAAAAAATAAAATTATATTAAAAATATTAAATTAAATTATAAAAAATTTGAAAAAAATAAGGTTCAATTTTAGATGAAATAAAAATTTTACTAAATTAAATAAAAATAATCATATTAAAAACATTCGACTAAATTATAAAAATTAAAAATAAGTTATAGCTTTCAAAGCTTAATTTCTTTCCCACCACTTTTCTATTGTACCAACTACCGAGCAATGAAGAGGAAAGAAACTTATTTTCTTTTTAATTTTTCATCCTGTTAACCAATATATATATATATTTTATTCTTTCAATTTTCTTTCTTCTCTAGCAAACAAAGCCTGAGGTTGTATTGGATCACAAATTCATGGTGAGGAAACATGCATGGTTTTTTAGTCTGGTTATGTATTCAACGGTGGTGTTCAATGTTAGGTGCCGTGTGTGGCAGCATTCAAGGCGGTAACTGTCCGATTAGAAGAATCAATGTCCACAACACTGGTATTGTGACCTTTGGATTTTTTATAGTCTGGAGTACAGCAATCGTATATGCAAAGGTCCAAAGCATTCTACGTCCCAGGTTCAGAATACCACATGAGAAATCCAAATTTTGTTTGTATAAAACATATGAATTTATATTGAAAAAAATATTCACTTTCAGATGTATCTATTATTAGTAGTAGACTAGTAGTATTTTACAAAAGAACAATCACCTACCTGATTCAAGATAATGTCAAACCACTTTGTTTTCTCTTTACAACTTTTCAATGAATACTTGAAATGTAAGATGTGGCAAAACAATAACTACTCACCATTAAATATTAGCTTCTTTTTATCTTCAGATACATCCGAGGCCACCACGGAACCGAGTCGGCTCATTTTCTATAATGTTTCATGTTGCGGCGGCAAGAGGTTTATGAAGCTCCCTTGAACAGGTTGACTGGCTGCCGCGGCAGATTCATCCTCTGCAAAGCATAGACAAATATATGTGCCTTAGTCATACTACTATATCATGCCAAAACCTCAAACTTTCAGAGCTTTATAGATTGTGTAACCCACAAATCGGACCTCAGGGGCGGAAAAAGTATAATAATAGTGATAATGTCTTACCGAAAAGGGATTTGATGGATGGTCTCTTGGGTTTCGAGCTCTTCTTCTTTAGCTCGGCTGCAACGAAATAAATAAAAAGTGGGTCAAAAAACAAAGATTTTTGCTAGTTGAAATTTGAACAACTGGAAGAGAATGGGGAAAGATGGAAGGGACAAAAGGAGCAAAGGAGGAAGCAAAATACCGATGCCAGGTAGCTGATTGTCATTTACGATTTCGAAGTTCTTGTATGTGTAACCCACAAAGTTTATATCCTTGGATGAAAGCATCTGCATCAAAGGGTATAATCAATTACTGTTCTGCGTGTGAGCGACCGAAACATCACTTAACAGCAATTACACTTCATTAACCATGTTTAAAATCAAAGAAAATAGACAGGTAAATGGCATGTTCCCATGATAAATTTCACATGAAACAGGCCTTGTTATTTACGGAAAAGAAGCAATTGTATCTACACTAACCTTTCTCCATGGACCCGATTTTGCTGCGGATGGAATTTGGTTGTCAGCCTGGTGCATGAAAGGAAGAGAGAACAATAAGAATATGTATAAACAGGTTATTGCATATTTAGACGCAGTAACACGAATCTACCTCTTCAAACTTCTCAAAATTTTGTGTGTCCAACTCATCGTTGACTTCGGGAATAAATGCAGCTTTCATTTGATATAATTTGTCCCATTCAACACCTTTAAACCATGGGTGAGCCTGAGAAAAAAACAGATACCTCTAGTTAAGTTAGTTATTTGCATTCTATTTTAAAACAAATCCGAAGAATCTTAAACAGAACACACCACACAACACCTTAATTTCATTGGCGCCCTTTGTTCCAAGCCTTTGTTCGACATTACATAAGAGTTTACTGATAAGATCTTTAGCTTCTGGGGATAGTTTTGCTTCTTGGGGAAATTTTAAGTGCATTCTCCAATTTACTATCTAGAAAATTTAAAACAAAGGACAATAATTAAACTAACAAAGACAATATGAAGTGTTAACTACTTTAGAGTTGCGATATAGAAGCTTATCACACAATGTTCATACGTGAAGACAAACAAAAGGTAACAGTAATAACTTACCTTCCGACAGGTCGACATTGGCTCATCAGAATAAAAGGGTGGATATCCGACAAGCATTTCATACATGATAGCACCAAGAGACCACCTAGAAATGTAGTATAAGAAAACATTATAAGATACCTACCAAAATATTATCCTAAAAGAAAACCTCATAAAATTAAAATATTTTCAAACAAAGTGTTCAATATACAAACCAATCGCATTCCATTCCATATCCTTTTTTCAGCAAAACCTCTGGAGCAATATAGTCAGGTGTACCAACAGTAGAATACGCCTGAGTATTACAAAATTTAAATGTTTAAGCAACATTATTTTGCAATTTCAACTAAAAGAAAAATGAAAGCCCTCTAAATGAACTTAGGAGGAAAAAGAGGTGAGCTTTTGGTCTTTCTAAAGAATATCCAAGGCAACTAAAAGCTGTAAAATATATAAGCCTTGCGAATTCTATCTAATAGAGACTTAACAATGGAAAATATCGAGAAACAAGTTTATAATTTCTTGCTTTCTAAACTCAATAGTACAACCACTCATAACGATAAATAATGTTTCATTAGCTACATGGTAGTCGAGTAATTACAAGCATCCTTCTGTTCCTCTGCCAATGCTGCAATTGCTCTTGTTGAGTGCGTTTTGGTGGAGCAGGTCGTCCATCACTTTGAAGAGCCCCGCTGACATTTGCCACGGAAAAGTCCTTTTCCTGGAGATTACTGCAATCTAATGGTTTACATAATCCAAAATCCGATAATTTCATATGACCATTTTTATCAAGGAGCAGGTTGTCAGGCTTGATGTCTCTGCAGCATGTCAGATAGAATGAGTTTCACCCCTTAGTGCAAATTCAGGAAGACCGTTACATAAAAGTTTATGTAGGTTTAACGTAACATCATCTCACCTATGAATATAATTATGTTTGTGAATCGATTCAATCGCCAGGATGGTTTCTCCAACATAAAACCTGGCCTCATCTTCGGTTAGTATATCCTTCCGCATCAGTAAAGTCATCATATCTCCCCCAGGTAAATATTCCATAATTAGGTATAGATACTCTTCGTCTTGGAAGGAGCAATATAGTTTGACAATGCAATTACTGTCAACCTCCGCAAGTAGATTCCTCTCGGATCTCACATGTTCAACCTGACAATTAGAAATACAAACTAACAAATTAGAACCGTGACTTAGAACGCATTAGGGAATTTTTATAGCAGGCTTGAAATGGTGTACCTGGCCTCTACGAAGCATTTCGGACTTCTTAAGCTTCTTCATGGCATAAACATGACCAGTTGCCTTCTCCTTACATATTCTAACCTGTGATTAGAAGAAGAGAGGTTAAAAGTAACACAAAAATCTAGTGGATGGCATGAAAGTTCAAAATTTTCTCAATTTTGGCAAGAATATCGAAGCAAGAGCATGACTAGAAGAAAGAGAAGAACTTATGTGATGATGTACAAAACAACGAAGAGATAATTACCTCCCCAAATGCACCCTTGCCTATCATGGTCAGTGGCTCAAAATCATCGGCACCCATCTTATGCCTCTGAAGACGCATGTATTCTGTTTCCTTCTTCTCTAAATACTTTAGTAAGTTGTTTTGTTCTTCCTCAGAGACTTCAGCATCAGCCAACTTCTTTTCTAGAATATCACGTCTGCAAAAAAATCACAATTACCGCAAAAGATCATTACTGTTCTTCAGAAAGAACTACCATAACTTTCCCCGCGGTCCTCTGATCACGAAACTTACCTATCATGCTATATATTATGCAGATGATACACAATGTCAAACATGCTACTAAGCATCTCTATGAGATAACTCCACCGAATTGTCAGCCCGCAATATAGAGCATGTTATAACATTACTTGTAAAATTATACATGGGAAAACTAGTTTCCATGAGAGGAACTAAGTTGGAAATTTAAATCATACCTCTCCTTTCTTTCCTGGAGGCTTTTCATCTGCTTCTTGTAATGGTTCTCAATATACTGCTTTGCAGCAGCTACCCGCTGTTTGGTGACATTTGATGGCACCTCTTCACTTGTTGGCGGTTTAGACCCCTCCTTTGCTTTACCTGCACCTTCTTTCTTCTTTGAAGGCCGTGACTTATCTTTAGGTTTCAACTTGTTGAGCCAACACCTTGCAGTGTCCATTGGTTTAAAAATACGACCCCTATGAAAGTCCCACTCCTAGATGTACATTTTAGCTCATCACTATTTACTG
The DNA here is from genome assembly GCA_030270665.1 of Hibiscus trionum. NCBI lineage: Eukaryota > Viridiplantae > Streptophyta > Magnoliopsida > Malvales > Malvaceae > Hibiscus > Hibiscus trionum. The sequence goes on along the minus strand of BSYR01000010.1, from coordinate 77,435,151 downwards.
AAATATCCAACAAACAAATTCTGCAAAGAAAAAGAACGAAATAAGAGTACGTTAGCTTAGAAAAATGGGAAAGCAACTTTATGAACAAATTGTAGGATTATATCAGCTGTCAAAGGATATGACACACAAACAAACAAAGATCAGATAATTGCAAAAAACAAAAAACATTCTAATTATCAGAAACCTCGTGATCTTTAATGTCTCACCAAACAAAGAAATACTATGTTGAGCTTAATTAGTTGTGACATGCTAGCACTAGGCAGCTGGGTATACATTATCAGACACTCTTTTGCACATTTCTTACCTACCAACATGGTTTTTCCCAACATTTTCCAGCACCTAAACAACAAAATAAACCTGAATTCAAAACCCAAATCCCAACTAAGAACAAGGCAAAGAAAAAACAGACCGAAAAGCATTATCGATCACCCTGAAAAAACTTATTACAACATCTCAACACTTCATCATCAATTCGGAATACAAAGTGAAATGATGATGTGATCCTCACCTATTTACCAGAATAAATAAATATTAGGAAGAAAAAAAAAGGGTTAAAGTCAGCATTAAGTTGATCAATATAATTCATACCGATTCAAATCAGATGCTTCCAGAGGAAGAGTTAAATCTACGGGGAAAAAATCGAGCAACAATATAATTCATAGCAATTCAAATCAGATATTCTCGGGGAAAGAGTTAATTATACGGGAAAAAAATCGAGCTTTTTGTTTTTTTTTCCTTCACCAACAAAACAGAACAATCTAAATCCGACACTAAAGAGAATCTAAGAACTGGGAATCAAATAACAAGAACAACGATCTAAAAACCCAAAAACACTGAATCAACTTTCAATTGTCAAGTGTTTCTCACCAACCAAAATCCAAATCTCAACTCACTCGGAACTCACAAACATACATAAAAGTAACTTAAAGAAAAACAAAAACCCAATTAAGAGAAACAAAAAATAATTGCAGTAATTGAACTGAACGCACCATTAAAGCACTATAAAAACTGAACCGGAAGGATCGGGCAGAAGAGACGATGAAACTGCCAGCTTTGAAATTGCAGAGAATGGTGAAGCAAAACCCTAGAGAAAGCAGAGAGAAGAGAAGATCGAGAAGAAATTGAAGCACATTGATTAATGATTTTCAGGCTTTTTCAAAAGTTGGAGAATGGAAGCTTTGGCTTTGTAAAGGCCTTTGCTTTGCTTTTAACTGCTTTTATATTTATTTACTTTTATTTTACATTTCAGTTTTTTTAATAATCTTTTTACATACAATTTTTTATTTGAATTTTATGTTTTTAATTTTAGTAAATTAATTAAGGTTAAAATATGCTTCAAGTCCCTATACTCTTCATACATTTATTATATAGTCCTCTTACTTTCATTTTTAAAATTTTAATCTCTCTATTTTTATTAAAAAAATCAAAACCGACTGTTAAAACTATTATAATTCGTAGTTTATTTTTTATATAACATTCTAAAATAAAAATGAATGTTGTAATAGATCTGAATTTAACATAAGTTTAATAATATTAACAATTGGACTCAGATTTTGAATTTCAAAAAGTAGAGGGAATAAATTTCAAAAACATTAAAAGGATAAGAAGTTGAATCATATTTTAACCATTAATTATTGAAATTTTAAATGAATTAGGTTAAGGTTGGTGTTTATGGATGAAGTGGACCATGCATGACCATATAGGCTAATATATATTAATTTCAAATATATTATACTCTTCAATCTTCATTTACTCTTTTTTTTCATTTTTAGTTTATTTAATTTACATTTGAAATTAATTAAACCATAATTTTTTAGATATTGTTGGTGAAAAACAATTTCATAATTTATTGTACTGTCTATCATGATTAGAACTTTATCAAAGGAGTTTGATTTATTTATTATTAGGAATATTATCTCTATGAATTAGAGTTTAATGTATTATGTACTTCTTATGCCTATAAATAGATGATTCATTGAAGGCATTGTATACAATTCTATATTTAAGAATAATACAAATCTACCTCTTTCTCTCACCTCTTTGTTCTTCTTGTTCTTCTTTATTTTATTCACAACACGTTATCAGCACGATCTCGCTCGCTCAATTACTGTGATTATTGTTGGTGGTTCTCAAAAAGAATTTTAATTTGATATTGGTGACTACATCTATCATATATTCAACTTACCTTGAAAAGTATGGCATGTTTTACTTATTTATATACTAATATAATGATTGATTTATCATTCTCCAAAAGTTAGTATATTCATATCTATTATTTGGTTATTATTTTAATTTATTATTATTTTATTCATACTTGAAGTAACTCTTGAATTAACGAAAATTAAAATTATCGTCGTACTTCATTAGATGGATTGATAAAGTAAACCAAATTAAAGCCCTCAAGGATTTCGGCTAAATGCTATTGGGCGCACAAGTTGGAACATTTTATTACACAGTATATTAGTTTTATTCAAAGATTTTATTATTCCATTCTAATTTATAATTGATTCAATTCAAGGATTGTGTTGCCATGTGATTGTTATATATTTGTTTTATCATTATTATTATTATTATGGTAATTTATATGAATAAATTCGAGATATAAAACAACTTTATTATTTGTATCAATTACTTTGTATGTGAATCAAAGGTAAAAAGAATACGTTACTTTGATGTGTTTATACATTCATCAAAATGTCGTTTGATTTTAACTATGGTTGTTTATAATTTGATCACATCACTTATAGTTATGTTTATTCAACTTGATCTATGACTACTTTTATACCTTTTGATCTAGTCTCAAATAATTTTTTTTATTCTATTGATAAAAGTTGATGCTTTTAACCGTGTTTTGAGTTTTATATGTATTCAAATGAGTTGGAAAGAGACATGGCATAAAAAAAGATTATGAGAAGATGCCTTGGTTCATTTGCTACGTCATCATTGTCTTTGAGACGAAAATCAATATCGGTAAACTCTATTTTTATTTTTATCTTTTAAAATACAATTTTAAAGTGCGATAAATCATGATGATTTTGAATTTACAAGAAGATTATTATAAAGTCTATATTTGCTCGAAAGCAATATTTTTTCTTCGTCGAAAAACTTGACCATAGACTTCTCCCAATTTCAAGTTACGAAAATTCTTCTTGATCCAAAAAGTTTTATGAGAGGCATTCCTTGAAGTGAATGCAAAGCATGATGTTTATTCCATGAGATTATCCATAATGGGGCATTCTCTGAAGTGAATGCAAGCATGATGTTTATTCCATGCAATTATCAATGATGGGGCATTCCCTGAAGTGAATGCAAGCATGATGTTTATTCCATGCGATTATTGGATATGTTTCATTCCCTGAAGTGAATGCAAACATGGTAAATCATTATTTAGTTAGAGGCATAATTTCGATATAATCCAAGTATAATTGGCTGGACATCCCGTTCTGCGAGGCTACTGGTCTCAAAGGAGGTTTTTAAAGGACCTTGTGGACATGTTTAACAATGCCGCATACGAGGATTAAATCTTTGTTCTCTGTGATAAGGATATGTGAAAAAGGGTTCAAAGGCCCACTGGCTCTACTCCATTCCCTGAAGTGAATGTGAGATTATATTATGGAAGAAATAAAAAAATCACATTAAAAGTTGTGGTCGTGGTCGAGGCTATGAATATACACATGAAAAATATAGTCGTTTTAAGAATACTTCTACCCGCTGGTAGCGAAGTTATAAGGATGACAAGTGTGATAAAGAACATTCTAAGGAAGTGAAATCTTTTTACCAATGTGATGTTATAAACCATTGGTTTCGTACTTGTCAAACGCCAAAGTATTATGGACTTTATCCATAATCATGAATGATCAATGAAATAAAATATAAACAAAATTTATTTATGGCGAAAATAATTATGGCGTTATTGATCCAACTCGATTGGATATTGTTAATTTTCTCATAACCCTTAAAGGGAATAATTTACCATTTATTTTATTTCCCTTATAACCTCTAACAGGAATAATTGATTTTTTTATGTTAATTCATTTTATTTATTATTTATTTATATTAGTTTGCTTTATGTTTATTTATTTCACATATTATTTATTTACGCTTTATGTTAATTTATTATTTGAAGAATATGATTACTTTCGGAATAAAATATACAATGAATTGTGGTTATTTATGCCTAGAATTGTGGCTATTTATGCCTAGCAGATAATGCAAGTACTCATATTGTACTCAAGCATAAGAAATATTTTTCCCATTTAAATGCAAGGGGAAATATGAGTAATATTTCTCAAAGTACTAAAATATCAATGCTTCGGAAGAGCACTTGAAAGTTTATCTCTGATAGATAATCGACTTGATATGATGTGCTATATTTTATATTTTTCATTCCTCGAAGTGAATGATACAAAGTACATATTTTCATTACCTGAAGTAAATGAAACAAAGCACATTTTGAAAGGTGCATAATTATGCATTTCTCGATTAAAATGCAAGGGAATAATGTGAGTACTATATCCGGAAGTACTAATATCACAAAAGGCTCTGGTTGAGCAAATATGTTATTGTCAAATGGAACTTTATTCCATATTCACAGTGCGTTATACTCGTCAAAGTCATAAAGAGAGTAATATGAGTTCGCAAACTATCCTTTTGGGAATTATAGATAACATATGTTATCAATTGGCATTTGAAATAAGCCAACATGGATATAAGTTTTTGTAGCCAAAAAGTCAGTTGAAAGCTCTAGAAGAGCTATATATTGCTACCAAAAGATAATTTCAATTGAAAGCTCCGAAAGAGCTAAATATATTCCTATTTAAAGGAACAATTTTGATGGTCGTACTAGACATGTACGAGTAAGATTGAATTACATGTTATGGTAAACAAGAAGTTTACAAATTCAGAGATATATACACACATATATATAGTTGGCATGATCGGTTAGACCATCCTGATCAATAATGGTGCAGAAATTATTGAGATTTACATGCACATGTATTAAAAGAACCTGTAGCTCTTGTGGTGCTTATTCTCAAAAGAATGGATTAAATTCCACTTATTAAAGAACGTGAAGTTCTTGTGTTGCTTAAAGGAATTGATTAAATTCCACTTACTAAAAGAACATGAAGTTCTTGTGTTGTTTGTTCTCAAAGGATATAGATGATCTCACTTACCAAAAGAATTAGAACTTAAAGTTATTGTACTGAAGTTAAGACTGTATGTCTTGCATATCTGAACGAAATATGGGCCCATATATCCACAAATGTGGAAAGTTTTATATGATTTTAGTAGATGCATCTACATTGTTTTATCGACTTACAACCAGAAGTTTGTGAGATTGATTCTAAAAAGATTCAGATTATGCAGTTAGACTATTCGTCTTGAAAAGCTAGTGGGTTTATATTTTAGGCTATATCAGTTGTTACAAAGCCTATTGATTATGAAAAATATAGTTTAGCAAATCTTCAATTGGATGCCTCCTATTTAATAGCTAAACTATGAGAACAAAAGAGTTATTATTTATATGGTGTTTCCATATAGCAACACTTGTACGCATCAAGCCAACGAGTTATAATAAACTCCCCGTTATGATTGGTTTTTGGTTAGAAGTCATACATTTCCCATTTTATGATTTTTGAATGTGCGATATGAATTGCTCCACCACAACGCACAAAATGGGTAAATAAAAAGGGTTGAGAATGTATATTGAGTACGAGTCTCATTTTATGTTTAAATTCTTAAACATTAATTGGAGAATCATTTATGACATGATTTTTCTCAACATCAGGGGGAGATAATAATCAGCTGGATAGAGGAAAATGAATTATCATTATCTAGATCCTCGTATATGAACTAGAAGTTCATAAGATAATTCATGTTATTACATGTCAACTGCCAGACATATTTACTGACCCAATGAGAGTAATTAAGTCTCATATACCAGCTGAAATGCTCTAAGTTTAAATTACATATTAGAGCGAGAGAATGTAAATCATGCCTGAAGCATGATAGTTGAAATGGTTCCAATGATCAAAATTCTCGTAAATAGAAAGTAATATGAGATGGTCATATATTGGAGGCGGGTGCTCCTGAAGAGACCCAAGACATAACAAATAATAAAACTCTATAAGAGTTTCAGGTACCTGAAATAAAGATTGAAATCTTGAAGAGATCTCGATGAGTTATGTCATTACGAGAATGGAACCAGAAAATTAGAAAGTTGTCGACAACGATTTTACAAACAATTTTACATAAAATACTTCTATAGAAGTAAAGAAAGAAATCGAGGATCTTGTATAAAATCTATCCAGAAGTATAGATATTGAATTGGCCAATGTTGAAAGACGCTTTGAACTTTTAAAATAGAAGTATTTGGACCAGCAGTCCAAACACCTAAAGGTGTAATGCAAGTGAGACACAAATAAGTAGTCGTAAATACGACTTGAACTATGATTTATGAAAAGTTTTAATTACTTCATGGTGGATGCAATTACTTTGGCAGTTTTGAAAATTTTACATGCGTCTAATTATTTGTGGATCCATATTTATCCTTGAAGGATCTAAAATGATATATGCATTTTGAAATTTCTGAAGAAATTTATTTAGACATGTCTCATGAATATTTTGGCGCATTTGGTATAATCGCCTTAGTGAATACTAATTGAGAAAATACTATAAGAATGATCAGATTTCCTTATGTATTTTATAAAGGAGTTTGGATCAAGATCCATTATGATAATTTTAGAACTCCTAAAGAGCTTCAAATTGGAAACTCATGAAGTACTTTCAATACAAGTACTTGAATCTTGACATCAAGTTTATCTTGACCTGAAGATCGAGCATTTTTATATATTTCTTTTGTCTATGAATAGACATAAGCTGAAAGAATCTTAAAGAAGATTCAATATGAATAGAGCATATCTATTGAGTATCCCAATAGTTGTAAGATTGTTGGATGTGAATAAAGATAATTAATCTTTTCTTGGTCTTGAAGCACTATATATTAGTTGGTCAAGAAATATCTATGAATATACAAAGATCATTACATTTAGATCTTCAAACATTCGTTGATGTCTCCTCAAATGTCGTAGAAATAATTGTTATGCACGAGGCAAGCCAAAAAATGTGTTTGGCTAAGACTATTGACCCAACATATCCAAAAGATATGTGGATTTACTTTTACAAGATATGATAAAAGCTATCTTGTGTGAAGATAACACAAGATGTATATCTCAGTTTGAAAGTGGATACATCATGGACCATATTACTCCAAAGTTTCATCCCTCACGATCTTTAGAAAAATGATATTCAAGATTAAATTATGAAGATTCAAAGATCTTCTGTGATGTTTGCATGAGGGGGAGTAAATACGCGTTGCACTCTTTTTCCCTTAACCGAGGTTTTGTCCCAATGGGTTTTCTTGGTAAGGTTTTTAATGAGGCAACATGTTATGTGTATCAAAGATGTGTGTACTCTTTTTCCTTCACTAAAGAATTTTTTTTCCCACTGGGTTTTTATCTTAGTAAGGTTTTAACGAGACACATTATCTTCATAGACATCCAAGGGGGAGTGTTATGAATATTTATCTATGTGGATGTCTATCATGATTAGAACTTTATCAAAGGAGTTTGATTTATTTATTATTAGGAATATTATCTCTATGAATTAGAGTTTAATGTATTATGTACTTCTTATGCCTATAAATAGATGATTCATTGAAGGCATTGTATACAATTCTATATTTAAGAATAATACAAATCTCCCTCTTTCTCTCATTTCTTTGTTCTTCTTGTTCTTATTATTGTTCTTCTTATTCTTATTCTTGTTCTTCTTTATTTTATTCACAACACTTCTATTTTTTATTTCGTGGTCTATTATACTTGTTACAGTGAAAAATGAAGTCTGACATGTATTCTTGTCGACTTCAAGTCAGTACTCATGCCACTTCAGTAAAATTCATTAATTACTTCAATTGATGTGATAGAAATTATCATAGAATTGATTTGATCGAGCAATTACTCATAAAACTTATCGTTCTACATTGATTTAGATGTCAAAAGTTGTGATTTTTTTCCTTCATAAAATGGGTAATTTTATTATATATATAGCGATGTTAAATTTGATTTTTATTCGCATATTATTTTTAAGGCGCAAAACTTATCGTTCACCATAAAATTTGATTTTTATTCGTATATTATTTTTAAGTCGACATGTATTCTTGCCGGCTTCAAGTCAATAATACTTATTATTTTATTAAAACACTTTGTCATTAAGGCGCAAATGGCTGGGGTGCGATTTTATGTACGTGACACAACTGAAGACAAAGACACAAATGACTAAACCAACCTTATGCGTATGTAGAACGAGAGAAATTATTTTATGGATCTGGCTCATCACGTCATCCAGGGTCATCATCCACTAAAAAGTAAAAATTAGATGAATAATTCTTTTTTCATGTCACTAATTTATTCATAATCAACTTTTATGTAACCGCTCATTCCTTATTTTGCATGGCCTAAAAAAATGAACATTTATTTTTGGAAGAAAAAATGCCATAAAAAAAATTAGTTGGCTGATTTTTAGTGAACGGGACCATAGATGACATGGTGAGCCGAGACCATATAATAATTTTTCGTAAAACGATCTTAGAAATATGCAACTGAACACTTTATTATTATTATTATTATTTGGTGTTCAACATTTAACTAATGGTATTTTGTTGTTTTATTTAAAATCTATATTATCATTTTAGAAAAAATAATTCTTCAGTTTTTCTTAATTGAAGATTATTTTTAATGTTTAACACGTTTAAATTATTTATATTTAACCAATGACATTGAAAGTGAATAAATCATGATGTAAGTATATAAATTGCAAAATATATGAATAAGGGTTCGGAAATTAGAAGTGAATAAAACTAAAAACGAAATAAAATAAAGTAAAATATGTAGTTTTATTATTAATAATAATGGAAGATGTTGTGAGAGCATAAGGTATGAGAGATGAGCTGGACCACTTTGAAATTATGAGATTATACAACTATCTATCTGCAAAGAATAATTGTCTTAATTAATAGTATTTTTTTTATTTAAAATAGAACAATGACTAACTACACATTCGGTCCCTATTCTCTTTACACATTTAATATTTAGCATATCTATTATTTTAATTTAAAAATCGGATTCCAATTGATAATACAATCAAAGGACTTCCATTAAATTGAGTAATCTGACATTTTAAAAATAAATAAATTTGCTCACAACTTCAAATGTACAAAGAGTACAAGGATTAAAAGCAAAATTAGACCAAAATAAAATAAAATGAAAGGAAGAAAGTTCACAAATTAAAAACATTGACACATGACATGTTATTTATATGTCTTTATGATATAGATTCAATAATTGTTCGATATATTATTTTTTGTAAACTTTTATATATATAATTTATTTATAATATCCTAAATCTTCAAATTGGAGGTTATTGTGTGTTTAAGCGTGTTCGAACTCGCGTAGTGTCAACAGAGCTAAGACATAGTTGATAAACATAGCATTTAATCGATTCATATCTTTGGGTGTTTATTTCATTTTTTGTATAACCAGTAGTATCCAAAATATTGATTGACTAATTTGGATCGATTACTATAGATGATCATTATGTGATGATTTTCCTAATTCAATTTGCTTCATTCACAACGTTACGGATTATTATTTCATGATAGAATAAAATTATCATTTAAAAGAAAATTTCATTGTTATTATGAAAAGCACACACAATTGGTATAGTAATTATGTTTGCTTCAATGGTAATTCTTATGCCTTCCCCCCCAAAATGAATAAATAAAACTCTTGCCAAAAAAGAGAGAGGATAAGATAGGGGGAAAGTAATAGGGGAATGAGGCAATTGGCAACTATGATGATGAGCAATGAGAATGGTGTGGGTTCCCTTAGAAGTAGGGCATCCTATTCCTATTGGGGGACCATATCATGTTTTTCAAGGCATTTGGTTTGGGTACACATCAATTCAAAAATGAGGGTCAAGGTCTCTATCGGTTTTTAACAAGAGAATGGCTTTGATGTATTATTTTGGTATAGTTAGGGTTTGATTCTGGATATGTTTGATAGGTGTGATCGCAAAAGATTCACAAAAATGGAGGGTTTTAAAATAAATTTTCTAATATATGATATATATATAATATTTTGAAAAATACAATAATATATATAACAGTTTTCTGAAAAAATAAGAGTGATCTTTTGGAAAAAGTTAATATTAAAAGCGTTGTAAATGTTTTGCTTCAAAACATGCAAGAAGAACAACACTTTTTAAATGAAGATGTTAGTGTTTTAGATGTTTGTAGTCATTTTTATGTTGCTCAATAGAATAATCCAACATTGTTGTGTATTAAGGAAACTTCATTTGAAAAAAAATACTTTATATCTTTTTGACATGGAAAAAGAACTTTATATCTCTTTCATATTATAAATTAAGGGTTACATTTTAATAAACTGCACTGCACACAACCCTTAAATCTTTGAACCGCCCTTGGGTATAACCAATAGTATCAACTCTGTAAGTTTATCAATTCGGATTGAGTATTACAAAGACTCATTATGGGATGACCATTTTCAACTCAATTTGCTTCATTTATAATGTCATGATTCGAACCACTAACCTCGTTTAAAGAATTTAATGTCTTATTCTATTAAAATGACTTTGATGTATTTAATATGACCTTATGAAAATGTTGTTGATTTAAGTTCAACTCACTCATTCAAGCTACCTGGACTGGACATGGATTCTCCTGACCGGTGTTTTTGTAGGCTTCTAAAACATACAAATTTTCAACCAAGAATCACAACTTGTCTGAAAATTTGAGGATTGGAATGCTTTGTTTTCTATTAAAAAAAAGAGATTGCCCTTTGGGATACATATTATATTATAAAATTCAAACTTTGATTCTGTTGAATATGTTATTTAAAAGGTGATTATAAGAACTACGGTCTAACTAAAGTAACTTTCGGATATATTATTAATTTATTTATCATACGTAATCATCAATACTTAATTTATTAATTATTTATTAAAAATATGTTTAATTTATTAGTTGATTAATTTAGATCGAATATATTATTTAATGGGAATTATAAATTATCTATTCTAGTCAACGTGGCCAAGTTTAGCCCAAACTGTAGGCCTTGTAACAGGGATAGGGCCTTGGTTTTGGTTTACGTTTTTTTTACTTCTAAGCCTAAACTTTCTACAAAACCTTTTGGTTTTGATAGCCTCGTCTTATATATATATATATATATATATATATAGGGATAGGATCAAATTACACTGTGTAAAACTCTTTAAGTTTTACACCTTTTTTGGATCGTTGGATAAGTGAAACGGATGGATGAGATTAACAGTAAAATATGTGAAGATTATCACTTGGGAATTAAAAACACGGAGTTAATCTCAACCATCCATTTCTCCCATCCAACGATCCAAAAAAGGTGTAAAACTTAAAGAGTTTTACACAGTGTAAGTTGATCCTAACTCATATATATATATATGATAGGATTCAATTACACAGTATAAAATTCTTTAAGTTTTATATATATTTTTAGATCGTTGGATGAGTGAAACGAATGGATGAGATTAACAGTAGAATATGTGAAGATTATCACTTGGGAAAAAAAGTAAAGAGTTAATCTCAGCCATTCATTTCTCTCATCAAACGATCCAAAAACGTGTAAAATTAAAGAGTTTTACACTGTGTAAGTTGATCCTAACCCATAGATAGATAGATAGATAGATAGATAGATAGATAGATAGATAGATAGATAGATAGATAGATAGATAGATAGATAGATAGAGATAATGGGTTGATTACAAGGTAGTGTGTTTATTAATTTTGGCTCTTTGATATTTACCTTGCAGATAAATTGCTCGAACTCGAATCTTTTAGAGATAACAACATTTCTTTTTTTTATTAGAACCACTCAATGTGTTCTACAAGGGAAAATTCTATAGCGCTTGTCGAGCAACGACGAGCACTACTATTGACGAGCACCGATGAGCACTGATAGGTTAATTTATAAAATTTTTCAATCCAAAGTACTTTATGCGTAATTATAATTTTTTTAAAAATTAAAAATGTAATTTAATTAAAGTATTTTTTTACTTTTAAATTTGTTTTAAATTAATATAAACTATCCCAAAATCAAAAAATCTTAAGATTTTTTTGCTTTGAAATTAACCCAATTGTCGCCGCACCACCGCCAAACGCCGCCGTCGCCGACAACCGCCGCCTCCGAAAGCCACCGCCAGTCCTAATTCTTTATTGCAATTAGGTAATTTATCCCTAATTTTTGAAACCCTAATCATCACCCTAACTAAAATTATGTTAATTGGCTTATGTAATTCAAAATTGAGAACCCCAACGCCTTTACTAAGACCCTAAAATTAGTTTCAGCAAGCCAATTTTTTTGATTAATTCGTAAAATTATTTTCCGATCCAAAACCCCCAATCTTGTTGTTCATTACGCGTATCGGTACAATATTCTTTGCGTACCAGTACGCGTGGAAATACCGTACCGATATTGTTTTTAGCCTCTGGAAAATCAGTGACAACTTACCGTACCGGTACTGTACCAAACCTGTATCGGTACGGTACTGATAGCGTACCGGTACACTAGCTTCAAATGTTGCAAATTCTTCTTACTTAAAATTAATCTCTTTGATATAAATGTTGGATCTAAATTTAACGCCTTCAAAACAAGATACAACAATGATGAAGTGCAAGCGTCATATCGACATGTGTTCGAGGAAGACAAACACCGAGGTACATTTATTATAATTACTTGAACTTTCAATGCTTGTGTTAAATAGTTTTTGTTGAGACTGGTGTTTTATGTACTTATAGGAAAAGTGTGGAGTTGTACTTGAGGAAAACATAAGCACTCCTTATCAGAGTGATCAGAAGTTCGAGACACTCATTCAATTTGTGCAAAATATTGAAAAGGAGTTTGTGAAAATGAATTTCCTTTTTAAAAAATTTAATGGTCAATTTGAGAAATTAAATGGCCAATTTAAAAATTTAGTGTCCATATTAGCAGCGAGCAATTTGAGAAATTTTGGCGAAATGCTTGGCGACACGCCTGCAGGAGGTGCTGCCTTCTTTGATTAATGATGTGCAATCAGCGTTTATACGAGGGAGACAAATATTGGATGGTATTTTACTAGCTAATGAGGTAATCCATTCCATGAGAAAGGTTACTTGGGCGAATGGTGGTTTAATTCTAAAACTAGACTTCGCGAAAGCTTACGATTGCATAGATTGGGGATGCCTAAGTAGGATTATGTGTTGTATGGGATTTGGGGAGAGGTGGCGAGATTGGATAATGGAGTGTGTGCGTTCAGCCCGGCTATCGATTTTAATCAATGGGAGTCCATCGAAGGAATTCCCGATGCGGAGGGATATTAGGCAGGGGGACCCATTGTCACCTCTCTTGTTTGTGATTGTTGCCGAGTTATTCCATCAATTCATGGTTAATGCGGAGCATGTGGGTCTGGTCAAAGGAGTTCGCGTGGTAGGGGAGGTAATGGTGTCGCATTTACAATTTGCCAACGACACTATAGTATTTTTAGCAGGAGATGTAGATGGGGTGAGGAATCTAAAACGAGTCTTGCTTTGCTTCGAGTATGCTTCAGGCTTACAAATTAATTATGATAAGTCATGTTTGTATGGAATTGGGGTTGACAATGAGGTGACGATGAAATTTGCGTCGATCCTTGGGTGTTCTATTGGGGAGCTGCCGATATCATATTTGGGTGTAAAGTTGGGTGTGCATCCGCGGGGGGAGGCAATTTGGGAACCTTTGATACGCAATGTGAGGAGGAAACTTGCTGGATGGAAGCGAAAGTCTCTTTCCTTCGCGGGCAGATTGTTACTGATCAATTATGTGCTATCGGCACTGCCCGTTTATTATATGGGAATCTTCATGGTGCCTAAAAAGGTGATAAGGCGCATTGATTGCATCCGACGAAATTTCTTGTGGGGTGGTTCAGAAGAGAGATCGAAGATGAGTCGAGTTCGATGGGAGATAGTGTGTAAACCGAAAAGGATGGGGGGTCTTGGGGTAGTGAATCTACATACGAGAAATTTGGCCCTATTAGCCAAATGGGTTTGGCGATACGCACAATCGGATGGGTCTTTGTGGAAAGAGGTGATAACGGCGAAGTATGGTACGGCGGTTCAACGATGGAAAATTCAGAATAAAGGTAAAAGACATATGTCGGCAATGTGGAAACAAATTGTCGAGGTAAAAGAAGATGAATTCGTGGCGGCGTTTACAAATGACGATCACTTCGTTTGGCTTGTGGGGGAGGGGAATAAAGTGTTGTTTTGGTGGGATTGCTGGGCACTTGAGGCTCCGTTGAAGAACGTTTATCCGAGGTTATTTGGTTTGGCAATTAATAAATTGTGTTTTGTTAATGAAATGCTGAACTGCCCAAGCAAAGAGTGGGCATCATGTTTTCGAAGGGAGTTGCGGGTGTTCGAAGCTAAGCAGCTTGATGAATTGCAAGCATGCGTGGCTGCCGTGACACTGCATGGGGGGGTATCGGATAGATTGATCTGGAAATATGCAGTTTCGAGAGCTTTCTCGGTGGGAAAACTACATGCTTTGATGTGTGAGATTGGTCTACCCGATTCAAAGAATGTGGGGATGGTGTGGAACATGCCAATTGTACCAAAAATTCAGTGTTTTCTATGGTTCATAATGGTTGATCGTCTACCGACTTTGAGGATGCTAAGTGATCGGGGGATTCCAATTCATGTGGAGTCTCTTGCTTGCCGGTGGTGTGCGGATGGTGAAGACAGCAGCGATCACATTCTTTGGTCCTGTAGTTTTGCTGCCGAGGTATGGTCTTGTTTCTTCTCTTGGTGGGACGTGGCTGTGGTGAGGTCGCGTACGGTGAATGATTTTCTTGAGCAGTGTTGGATGAGTTGGTTTAAGGGGGAGGTGCGTGCGTGGTGGGTAATTGGTTGTGCTAGCGTGTTGTGGTCTCTATGGTTGGCACGGAATGAAATTATTTTCCAAGATCGCAGAACGACGAGTCGAACAGTTTTCTTTTTGGCCCAACTTCGAGCGTTGTACTGGACTCGAGCGTTCATGCAAGGGTCATGTGTGAATGAGGCGAGTTGGTGGGATTGTCCTCGGATAAGCTGGTCGGTGCAACAAGTAGTACGTCCAAACCGTTCAGGCAGTGTTTGGATGTCTCCGGTGGAGGGTGTATGGAAATTCAATGTCGATGGTGCTGCAAGGGGGAAACCGGGAAGGGCAGGATGTGGAGGAGTTTTACGGGACTGCCATAGCCGTATCATGGCAATTTTTTCAGGGTCGATAGGGATTGCGGATTCAAATGTGGCTGAGATTCAAGCGATTGCTTATGCATTGCGTTTATTACGCGAAATGCATTTGGGAGAGGTGTCGTCGATTGTGGTGGAATCGAATTCAATGGTGGCGACTTCATGGATACATCGTACAGAGAATCGCCCTTGGAAGCTTTGGCGATGGTTCCAGCAGATTGATGAGGACATTTTCGTATTGCCTTGCGTATGCTTCAACCATATCTATCGAGAAGCAAATGGGTAGGCGGATTCTTTGGCCAAGAGTGGAATTGATAGGGGTAAATGGATATGGTTGTATAGCTCTTAGCGTGGTGGATTTTCTTTGGCACATGCACAGCGGTACTCTTTTCCTCTAATTAGGACTAGAGAGGTTTTTAATGAGGCCGTTGTGTATTGTGATTAAGTATGATATTTTGATCAATAAAATGATACATGCTGTTCAAAAAAAAATGTAAAATGCTCAAAACAAGATGGTGATTCACTAAAATGAGAGACTATACATAATAAATCATTAGAGGGAGAGGATTTAAAGAGTATACCTGAAGATATGAATTTATACAGCGAGCCATAGAATGCTGATGGTTTAGAGAATAAATCTCACGAGGAAGAAAATTAACTGCCGAGGTAATGAAGGAAAAAATCGTGAGTGGTATGAAAATACCAATTATGTCTTCATTTATTAATTGTGGCATAGATTTTTCTCCCTCGTTAGAACGTAGTGGTAAAAGCAAAGTTGAAGCTATTTCAGAAGACAAAATCAAGACTGATAGGCATAGTTTTCTAGAAATTCCGAGCGATTTATTTAAATTTGAATTCAGTCCTCAGTGATTTCTTAGTCAACTAGTTACATTGAAGGAAACTTCAATAAGTAAAAAAATGTGGCCTAAAATGTCTAACGGTCAGAAGTCATAGTCAAAGAGAAGTTCGACTGCACGTTCTGATGTTACAAATGATTTGAAGTTGAAAGATATGACATCAAAAAAAGAGCTCGAACTTCTGGAGTGAATACAAAGGTATGTATAAATAATTTTTTATTTATTATTTAGCATATTTTACTTAAAACTAATATTTGACATATGATAGCAGGCAAAAAAACACTATTTTACAAGATAGTGGAGAAACATGCAAGGTTGATGCTCCCGAAAAAAATGAGATGGTAATAAGAAAAAAATTATTTTCTTTGTAGGGTGTAAATTCGAAATAAATAATGTACAAATATGTCATTTGAATTACATATGTGATCAATTACTCTTTAATTGCGCAGGTTGGGAACAAGAACAATGTCTATGATGTTGATAGTGAAGAAGAAATGAAAATTTTGATCCTACATGCTCAAAAAAATTTAAGGAAGAAAAATGTTTAAATTCTACAAAAAAATTTATTTATAAATATCGACATGTAATTTTCTGGTTATTATCATTTGTAAGAGTTTAATTAATGTATTTCATGCAATATTGTTTTAAGCCTGGTGGTACGTTAGCAGAAGGACTTAAGAAAAATACGAAGATAAACGATGCGTACAAGCAATATTTGAAGTACTTAACGCCTGAAGAAACCAGAGTTTACATGAATATTGCTACTTGAGATGATACAGTCAGGACTTTTTACATGGCAAAAAATAATTCGTTGGACGTTGGCAATGCTCGCACTGTTTTTCCAGAAAATTGATTATCTGATTGTGTAATGTAACATGTTATAATATTTTTTTTTGTTTTGTTTGTTGTTAACATTACTATTTTTTGTTTTTAATATTTAATTGTTTATCGATATCTATGTCTACGATTTGTATTTGAGACAAGAGCCAATGCCAAAAAGGTTATATCTCCTTTTGTCCTTTTAGGTAAAACAATATATTTATGGGCTACCTAGAAATAACATTATTTTCGGTTGATGATTTGATGATATTATCCTTTTTTTTGTCGCAGGCTTTGAATCAAGATTTCTCACCTGATGAGAAGGTGGGATAACAACATAATCTTTTCAAATTTCATACGTGCTGGATAGATGACTTTATGCCTACTGATAGTAGTAATGTTGAGTAAGTATATTTACAGTTTGTAGTTTGTTTTTATGTAGTTGGCAGTAATTTTGAACTTACATGATTTCGCAGGTATATGTGCCTTTATATGATGCAAAAGGTCACTGATTTTTATTAGTTGTTGATGTTGCTGAGAGACATAATTACGTTTTGAACTTTATTGGTGCTACTAGAGCACGTAAAAAGATTGCAGAAAATATAGTAAGTCCTTAACTCATTTATGTGAACTAATATATGAATAGTGTTTAACTATTGATATCTTAATGTTTTTTCACGGTTTATACAGTTGACTAAAGCTCTAGTTTGGTTTGCGGGTCATGCTCATTTGGGTCGATTATTTAAAGATGCCGTAGAATTTTCATTCAATTGCGTACAAGTACCGAGGCAGCCAAATTCGTAAGTTTAAATATAATATATTATACTTTTTTCTCTAAATTTTTCTTTGTTAATTGATTAATTTATTTCATATTTGATCCAGAGATGATTGTGGCATGTACACATTAAAGTATATAGAAGCCGATAACAAAAGTGATTGGTCGAAAAAAAATTTCACGGTAAAGTATACCATGTAGTTTCATTTTGAAAAAGTGTGATATTTGACTAACATTATATTTTTATTGTGTAGACAGAAGAAATGAGAGTTGAACGATTGAGAATTTTGGCCAAACTTGTTTGTAGCAATCACAATGAAGTTGATCTGTTTAAATTGCCCACAAAAGATGAAGTAGCCGAGGATTAAGAAATTTTGAATTGCAGTGAAACATTTTTTGGGTAATTTTCTTTTCATTTTGACTAATTTGAACACTTTATGTTTTATATTTTTATTATTTCGATTCATGTTAGTAATTTTTTGAAGAAAAATTTCCCATATAATTACGTTATTTTTATCTTTTACGTTACATACATAAAAATTCAGAAATTCATATAATCCATACAATAACTCAGAAACTCCAAAACATAATAATATATTTGATAACAAAAAGAATAATCCAAGTGAATAACAAGTGAATACTATCCATAAAATAATAAGTGAATACTCCAACATAAGTTCTAGCATAATACAATCCATAATTCATAATATAAAATTTTCCAATCCATAATCCATAATATAAAATTTTCCAATCCATAATCCATCATAAAATAAAAATAATAGCAAGCATAATCAATAAAAAAGTTCTATCATAATCCATAAAAAGTTCCATCATAATCCATAAAAAGTATAATTCAGGTAACAAAAAACTAAGCCTCGGGTGCATCGTTTCCGCCATCGCCATCGTCACCGTCATTGTCATCGTCGCCATCGCCATCATCATGAAGGAGGTCAACTGAATACTCTAATCACTCTATACGCTCTTCAACTGCATCAAAACGACTCATAATGCGGCCCTCCATCTGAGTGATCGTCTCTGAAAGTGAGGCTAAAGAAACCTCTCCCTCAGGTGCTCGAGCAACTTCCTGACGAGGAGCGAGTCGAGGTGGTTGATTTGGTCGTTGAGCATGAATCCAATCGCCATTGATGAGTTGAAAATCGACCTTTCGAAGAGATGTAGCACCAATAGTATTTTTTAAAGGGAAAAGAATATCTATGGAACAATTGATGTTCTCCTTCTCAAAGATATGGCTAAGGACAGTACTATAGTAAAAGGAGGTTACACGATTGGTTCGACGGTTGTTGACGATGTATACTAGGTCGACAAAAATTATCTGGCCAAGATTAATTCGATGGCCAGTGCGGAAGCATTAAATCCACCAAGAATCAACATTCATAAAGGTGGAACACTGACCTCTTGATGGCCGAAACCACCAAGTGACGATGAGATGTAGATAGCGGTCATGGGCATTTAGGGAAGTAATAGAGCTAGTGTCTGGAGCACCATCTATGTATACATCCTCATTATCGAGACCGATGTTTTCTAGACCTAGATGAGAATAAATGATTTTAGAGTCTAGCAGAAAGGACTTCCCCATAAGGTAAAACTCTATGGCAATAACACTCTTACCGGTTTTATCAACAATACACCGAGCGTTGGAAAAAATCCGAACTAAAGTGGGATAAATGTCAGGACTGAGTTGGAGCATTTGCATAAATTTTCATCGCCTCATATACTTTATGTAAGGGAATTTAAAGGTAGGGTCAGACATAAAGTTAACATCTACAATACGCTCATCCCTAATATCAAAATTTTTGAACAATTCAAAGTTTGCCCTTTGGTTTTGTATTCCGGGTTCATCAAAACATGAATCGAATGTGGTAGGTAAAATGGGTTGAGGTTCAGGTTCAAGGTTGTTTCTAGGTTGACTCGAAGAAGATGCATCCATGCATTGACGTTTTGTACCAGATTTAGACTTCGGCGCCATTTCAATCTAAAAACCCTGCAAAAATATTACACACAATGTATATAAACAAAAAATAAAATTTTTGTAAACTAGTAATATCATTTTACTGCTACCATTTAACCAACTTAAATACTTAAATAACCTACCATTTTCAAATCACCCAAACCTAACATTCAAAATTTTGGGGCTAAAAAATATATATATATATATCACCATTTTACTACCACCATTTTTGTGCCATAATATAAATCAACATTCAAAATAGTTGTTGTACTACCACCATTTTACTAACAAATAATACTAATATGGATGAAAACACACTAAAATAATATAAAAAAATTATAACAAACAATAAAAATCTAAAACCCTAAGGAACCCTAACATTAAAAATGAAAAAAATAAAGGTTAGATTTTTGATATACCTTCAATAATTCTTCAAATAGATGAAATAAATGTGTTGGGTATGCCCAATCTTTCCCAAATTTGCAATACAATTGTGAAATGGCCGAATTTTAGAGAGGGGAGTCGGTTTTAGGTTTTAAGATTGGAGGAAAATTGAGTGGGGGCTATATATAGGGGCAGTGCCGCGAGTACCGGTACAATCATTTAACCGTATCGGTACGGTAGTACCGGTACGCAATATAGGTGTACCGATACGATATTTGTTTTAAAATTTTCTAGTGAGCATAAATCGTACCGATACAGATTGAGTATCGGTACGAGAAATGGTCACTGGAAATTTTTAAAACAAATATTGTATTGGTACGCCTAAATTGCGTACCGATACTACCGTACTGGTACTCGCAGCACTGCCCTTATATATAGCCCCCAACTTCTGCAGTGTTACAAGGTGGGCGATCTTCTTCTGATTGTCTGCATGAAATTAAAAACGAAACTTGAGTCTACCAAATCAAAGTGATAAAAACCAGGAGGCCATCATGCTTTTTATGTCTTAGTTTGTGTTTTGTGTACTCGGTTTCTACTCTTATTCTTTTCTCTCAACTATCTCTTTCGACTGCTCTTTCAGTTTATCATGGTGAAATGAGCTTTTTGCTTATATACACGTTGGTCTCAGGGTCAATGTGAGACTATATATTAGTTGAGCACATGCCCTTGTGCATATACCAACGACTCAAAGTTTATATTCCAATAAATTTATGACTTTTAGATTTGAAAGTTGTTCCAATAAAATTTAAAAAAAACATTGAATGTATAAAAATAAACCGAATAAGAATGTATAAAAATAAACATTGAATGTATAAAAATAAACCGAATAAGAATGTATAATAATAAACATTGAATGTATAAAAATAAACCAAACCGAATAAGAATGTATAATATACTTCATAATAACAATTTTAAAAAAAAATTAAAACTATCAAAACTTAATCATCCTAAATCCCCCAATGGACCGAGAAAACAATGAAAGTTTCAACCCTCGTACATCATGCAGTAGTTGTTTCGCATCTTGCCCCATATGCTATCAAGGCATGCACATGCATTGTCCTTTTTATCATTACAAAGAATATTCGTAAAAATTACCAAGCGCACTAAAACAACCATATTTATAACTCAATAAATGAATGACTTATAAGAACAAACACTCTGATTTTTGGAGGAGACCGTGCACTACCAAGCATTATTTGGTTGCCAATCCAAAATGGTTGGATCTTTTTCCATAATTTTCAATTCACGAGTATAAGCAGGCTGCACAAAACATATTATATTATCAATATACATAACAAGAAAGCATAATTATTTGAATAATTCATATTTAATTACCTTTGAGATGTTGTTTTGTTTGTATGTGTTGGGCATGTATCCAGATAGTTTAAAATTCCGAACTTCATCAATATGGCTCGTATCCTGATCTGAAGGCTTATTCGGAGAAGGTTCAGATGTTTTATACGAGTCCAACGTGACATCCTCATCATATGCAACACGTTTTGGGTTGGGCGATGAATCTTGGCGCTTCGTTCTCTTGGGTTTTCCTCTTCCAATTTCAAGAACTATAGGATCGCCAATTCCAAGAGTCTCTTTACCTTTACTGCTTCTCTTATTAGATCTCACTTTAACCGTTTGTAATTTCAGACTCATTTTTGTAAATTGATCTTTAACTTCATTGAAAGTCTTCAATGTCTGTGATGCACGGTGACATATGGTCATACAATAAGAGGCTAGAGTGGAATATCTAGCTTGAATTATTGCTGGATTATTATCTTCGAAATATGCATTCTTATTTTCAAGTCTAACATCTTTCTTCGCATAGATAGTCCATCGTTTTATTATGCACCCTTGTGGTATTTCCTTAGCCTTTTCATATTTCAACACGGTGAACATATGGCAGCATGGAAATTCAATAGATTCTAACTTCATACAGCAACAATACATGGTATCATGTGTCATATTTCTAAGTACAAGATACCACTTCTCCTTTTCAACATGCTCTAGCCAATAACACATGCACTCATCCCGAAATTCGCTTTTTTGACCAAATAATAACTCCCATACGACATTTCTTTGCACAAAGTTGCAAAAGAATTTCGCGTATATACCTTGACTGCATTGCGCTTGAGAGTTTCCAACACACCGTCACAATACGGTTCTTCATCCATTGATTTGTAATCTTGATGAGACTCCTCCCATCTTAGAGATTGCAACTGTTTATGGTAGTTCTCAACGAATCAATACAACATCACCTTTTTGTCCAACCAAATTTTCAGTGTTCTATTCATCGATTCACACCGTTGAGTAGTCCTCATTGCTGCACACAAAAAATATTTATTAATTATGTTAGATACATTAAATAATATATTAAATTAAAGTGTATATAATGTTACCTGCATAAAAGTATCCTTGCAAATATGCTTCTGCCTATTTCTCTTTATCTTCATATAATTTCTCTACCCATTTTTTCCTTGAACGTCATGCTTTTCAACTAGTTCTTTCCAGGCACTTTCAAAATCAGATGGCGTTCTACACATGTCAGCGCATCTCATAAAGCCATCAAGGAAATCATGTTTCATATGAGAAAACACGTTTCTCATGATATGCCACAAACACAATCTATGTTTTGCCCCGGGCAGTACTCGAGAAATGACATTTGCCATAGCCTTATCTCTATCAGTAATAACAGTAAGCGGTTTGTACCCATCTCACGCTTCGATCAACTGTTCTAATACCCACACATATGTATCCTCTTTCTCGTTCACAATCAATGCACATCCAAATGGCACTGTGTTTCATTGATGATTGACACCAACCAAAATAACGAACGGTTTGTTGTATGAGTTACACTTGTAAGTTGTATCAAATGCAAGTACATGACCAAATTGTTTATAGTCGACGCGTGATACACCATCGGACCAGAACAACTTCTCCAAGTGTCCGGATTCATCCCTCGTGTGCCTAACAAAAAAGAAAGGATCAAATTCTAGCTTCCCATATAAATATGCCATCACCGTTTCACCATCGCCATCTTGGACTTCTTCTCGTCTAATTCTATCCAGATAGTTGTACAAGTCCTTAGGTAGAAAACCAACATTCTGAATTGAACCAGCTTCATTCACAAAATTTTGCATTATCCTACTTGGAGTAATTCTAGAGTGGTGCATGCTCTTTATCTTCAGCTCATCTAACTGACTGATTTTCCGGAATGACCTAAAATAAAAAAAATCATTAAATATATATATAATTGATAGCTATGCTATTACCTATATATTTATGCCTCTTTGCTATAGCAATTGCTTGTTTTCAAGTGCATTACATTGCATATAGGCCGCATTTTTAGTATATTATGGGTGTTTTTCAATTTATTGCTCGTGTGGAGTTGGTGCTGCGTGAAAGGTAGTTTTGGCTGATTGTGTGCAGGATGACAGAGCAGAATGCGAGGGAAGAAACAAGGAAAAAAATGCTATAGCAAGGGAGAGAAAGAAGGCTAGCTGGCGCACGAAAGTACAAGCACGTGAAGTGCAGGAAAGGACGTCTGACACTGTCAGACAACTTTATGCAGCAACCACACTCCATCTGCAGACCGTCCTTTTGTCCCCTGATGGACAGAGCTTATCGGAGGATATTCGTTGGGATCCCCAACGAGATACCAAGGCACCAAAACCCTAGAAGACCTCCCCTCACTATATAAAGGCTTCATCTCTTCAAGGTGAAAGAAGAGACGAGGAAAGAGAAAAATGTGCAAGAGGAAGCACAACAGAGGGGAGGAGCACTTCATCGTCGGTCAGCTTTGGTGTCCTTCATCGCGGAGCTCGAGGCTTGGCCTCACCGTTCTCTTATGAGGCGGTGAGCCTAAGGCGGTCATGGCAGTCCACTGGCGAACTGGGAGTTTATCTTTCCTTTTTGCTATATCATTTATTTATTTGGAGGGTTGTATGAGAATGATACGTTTGATTATTGCCCAGCCATGAACTGTTTTAGATGGCGTGAGTTTTTCTGGATGATACTCTTTTTATTTTCTTAATCTCATGTTGATGTTTACTGTTCTCTCTTGATCTTTGATTTGTTTATGGTATGCTTAATTTCCTTAAAGTTGTAAGAGCTTAGGGTTGTCAGTGCATTGGGATATAGGCCCTACCTTAAGCGCCTTCGAGAGTTGGCCTTTCTTTAGGAACATCCCAGGGTTGTAAGAGATTAGGGATGTTAGTGCCTCGAGAGACAGACCATTCCTTATGATGCCTTTGAGTGATGGCCGTTCCCTAGGTACAGTTGGGGGTAGTGATTGAGAGAGTAAGTCCTAGCCAATAGTGACAGTTAGAGTAGTGTGTGACAACTTTCGAGAGAAGGTCATTGCTTTAGCATTATCTAGGGGAGTGATCGTAAGAACTAGCCTTAGATCTTCATAAACAATGGAGTAACCACCAAGGGGAAGGACTCCAACCTGCCTTAGAGATAAGTGATAGGTTTAAACAGCTAAGAGGGATAGAGATTAAGAGAGTGCCGTGTTGGAGTAAAGCCGAGAGGTATTGCTGTAGCATTTTAGTCTCCCAGCTTTCTTACTAGAGATAGTTTAGAAGCAACCTAAGTAAATCCCGCCGAGCATAGTTAGAGAACTATGATTCGTTAGCAGTGTTAAGAGGTTTTAGAGGATTATCCTTCAGGAGCTAGCCAGCCATTCCGTAGAGAGCTTCGTATCCGAGAGAGGACCTATCTGCCATTTGATTATCTCTTCTCTGTTTGCTTGTTTCGCTACAACATTTTTCCCATCCTTCATTCTGCCTCAACATACTCACATTACAATTTGGTTACTATAGCAATTTGGATACTGAAACTGTGTTCACCTCCAATCCTTGTGGAGACGATACTCACTCATCACTTTATTACTCGTTCGACGTGTATACTTGCACTATTTGCCTATCATTTATAGTCACTGCATGAACGCACCAAGTTTTTGGCACCGTTGCCGGGGATTGGCAATTGGTTGTCCACAGTTTTTATTTTCATTTTGCTTTCTATTTCCACGTTGTAAATATTCACCTGTTTTGTTGTTTTACTTTTCTTTTCAGATATTCTTCTAGTTTATGACCAGGAGAAGCTAGAGTCATGGAACTAGCACCTGTTAGTGAAGATGCTATGGCAAATGGCCATGGAGTGGAGGTTCGACCACGAACCATTAGGGATCATTTGGCTCCTAGTTTGGATGATCTTTATCCCGAAATTGTAGCTCCAGAAATTCAGGCAACCCAGTTCAAACTTAAACCCGTCATGTTCAACATGTTGAGCAACATTGGACATTATGGTGTCTCGCCTCATGAAGATGCTAGGCAGCATATCCGTGCTTTCTTGGGTGTTTGTGATTCTTTCAGACAGCAAGGGGTGCACGAGGATGTGTTGAAATTAAAGTTGTTTCTGTATTCACTAAGAGATCGTGCTAGAGTATGGCTAAATGAAGTGCCTGCCGGATCAACTCAAAGTTGGACCGATTTATGCAAGAACTTTTTACTATGGCATAGTCCGCTAGTGATGAACACCTAGTTGAGGAATGATATCGCTTCCTTTCGTCAGTCTGATGACGAATCTATGTATGAATGTTGAGACCGATTTAAAGGATTGTTGAGGAAATGCTCTAACCATGGGTATCATGAGTGGACCCATGTAGTTATGTTCTATAATGGTGTCAATGCGCCCACAAGGATGTTGATCGATGCTGCAGTAAATGGGACACTGTTGGACAAGTCACCAGAAGAAGCATTTGATATCCTTAACAAGGCAGCCAACAACGATTATCAGTTCCCAACAACAAGGCTTGGAACGAGAAGGAGAAGGCAAGCTGCCAAGAAGAGTGAAGTTGACAACTCAATACTGAATCAGTTGGCTAACATCACAGATTTGCTCAAAAATCTCCAACGTTCCAACAAAGTGAAGGAAGTTAAGGCATTAAGGTCATGCCTAAGATGCGATGGCAATCACCACCTTAATGATTGCCCTGATAATCCAGAACCTACCAACTATGTGAGGAACTATAACCATAGCAACAACAATCCAGGATGGAGTCAGCATACAAACCTGAATTGGGGTAATCAGGGGTACAACAACATGTCGGCCAACCAAATGTCACAACAAAATCCGCAAGAGGTACACCATTCCCGCCAGAAGAAGCCATGACAAGATCAAAAGGGAGCAGCACCTTCATCAAGTAGTTCATTGAAGTCTACTTTTAAGGAGTTCATGGATATGACAAAGGACTTCATGGGAACCACTAAGGTTATGCTACAGGATCAAGCAACACACATTAAAAATCAAGGAGCCCTTCTACAAAGTCATAGTGCATCCCTACGAGCTTTAGAAACTCAAGTGGGTCAGATAGCTCAAACGTTGCACATGCGACCACAAGGCAGTCTGCTTAGCGACACTGAAGCCACTAAGCACCATGGCAAGGAACAATGCAGTGCACTCACACTAAGAAGAGGCACGGAGATTAACCAAGGTGATGAGTTTTAGGGGTGGAAAGAAGGATGAAGCCCAACCCAGCTTACTGCCACAGCAAGAAAATCTTTAGGAACCACAACAAGGAGAAGGAATGAAGGAGGAAGGCAAGGCCGAAAGACCAATCAAGGAAGGGCCAACTTGTGTTACAGCAAAAGACACGGCCTCACAAGCTACAACAGATCTGGCTAAACTACCTCCACTATTCTCTCAAGAACTTAAAAAGAAAGAAGATCTCCAATTTGGAAGGAATATCATTACAAAGAAGAGAAAGATGGAAAAGCACGAAATGGTTGCTATGGCAAAGGAATGCTACTACATTTGGAGAAAACTCCCACCAAAAAGAAAAGACCCAGGAAACTTTATTATCCCATGCTCTATCGGAGATGAGTTTGATGGAAGAGCATTGTGTGATTTGGGATCGAGTGTGAACCTGATTCATAAATCCGTATTTCAAAAACTAGGGTTGAGAGATGTCAAGACTACCAGGGTTACGCTACAGCTTGCTGATCACTCTGAAGTCCGACCAGAAGGAAAAATTGAGAATGTTGTAGTAAAAGTGGATCATTTTTCTTTCCCTGTTGATTTCTTGATCTTGGATTGTGAGGAAGACATCAATGCTCCTATTATTCTAGTAAGGCCATTTTTAGCTACAGTGAGAGCCTTGATTGACTGTGAAAAGGGTGAAGTCACAATGAGAGTGGGTGAAGAGACAGTCACCATCACCATACATAATATCCTTCATGAGAGGTCAATGGAAGATAGACACTGCAATACTATAGCATGGGATGAGCTACAAGAACTTTGCTATAGCATCAATATTCAGAAGAAAGCCTCTGTTGAACCAGTTCAAGGGAAAGAATTTAAGGACCTGACCAGGGAAGGGAACCAAGATGCTGAAGAACATTCAAATGAAGTGGTGCTAGCCACGTCTCACCTCAGCCTTCGCGACCCTTGATAGTATGCATCTTACCTTTTTCTTTTTGCTTTAGCATTTTCAATAAAGAGTAGTTAGTTTGTTTTGTGTGTTTTTAGCTTTGATCTTATCTTTTGTTTGTCCTTTATTTTAATTTATTATCCTACGAATTCCGTATCATAGTACATGTCCTCTGTAGTACTGATCAATCATGCAGGAGGCACATCAAAAAGGGGTTTATGTTATTGGTTGATAAAGGAGATCAGAGTTTGTAGGGAACACAATTTGTCTTGACTTGGGAGTTGAAGCGACATAGGAAAAAGAGGGGAATAAAAAGGGCATTATAAAAAGGGGGAATTAATAAAGAGAATATTTGAAGATTAAACCCTAGCCACATATAACCTAGTTCTTTCTCCTACTTTTTCTTCAAGCAATTAAGAGCCCTTTTCTCTTTCCTGACAAAAGACGACTCCCATCAACCTCAACCCTCTCTCCTCATTAAGGAGAGTCAGTGGTTAGCCGTTTCCCAAGGAAACCTCTCACACGTCTTCCCCCACTCTCCTATCAAACCGTCCTCACGCTTCATCTTCTTCACTCAACCTCAAACCATTCAACTTTTCTCTTTCTTTTCTTCCCAACAAAAACATTTGTTCCCTAAAAAGACTAAAAGACCTACCTTCAAGCCTCCAGCCATGGCCCGGTGCAAAAATGTCTCTGGTGTGTCATCAATTTCACAAAACCCACCGGTCGTCAAGATCAAACTCTTCTACGATGAAGCAGTCCGAGAAAGATGGCTAAATCTAAAAGATAGAATGCTACTGCAAGAGCAAGGACTCCGATTCCCTGAGGAAAATGAGGAGAACTTCGAGTCAGCCCTTCTTGATGTCGTAGCCAAGCACAACTGGAGGAAGCTAGCTGAGCACCCCAAGGCATATGTGTCCCATTAGTGAAGGAATTCTATGCGCACTTGACGAGCCCAACACAGTCAAGTGTCCACGTTAGAGGAGAACAAGTGAAATTCATTGCTGCAGCAGTGAACAAATTTTACGACCTAAAGAATGTAGTGGATGAGCATGGAAGCTTTGTTGCTGGGCTAGACGACAAAGCACAAGAAGAAATCGTAAAGGAACTATGCTTTCGAGGAACATAACTCAACCGGAACACCGTGACAGTTGAGAGGGGGAGGCTAAAGCCTAAAGTAAAATTATGGAATCATCTGCTCCAAACGAGACTGATGCCCACATTGCACACAACTACGGTACACCTATCTTGTCTGCTGATTATTCATTCCTAATTAATGGGTGACAAATTGATGTAGGGAAATTGGTGGTGGATGAGGTCTACGCATGCCTCAAGAGGAGCAAGAGCCCTCTGATCTTCCCAAATTTGATAATCGCCCTGTGCCGAAGGAAAGAAGTGTTTGAAAACCTGGCTAAGGACGAGCAAATGGAAGGCAAAAGGGGTTAACACCTGCTCAAATTCCTCAGCTGAAGGGATTTGATGAGGATGCTCCAAACGAGACCCTGGAGGGAGGAGCCAAGAGCTTTGCTACAGCAAGGACCGCAACATTGGTTACTAAAGCAACCCACCTAGCCACAGAGCTTCATAGTCTGAGGGTGCAACTGAGCACCTATTTCAAATATGCCAACCAAAGGGATGTAGCCATCTCACAATGCTTCTCCGAGGTCTTCCAGGAATTGCAATTCAGTTTTCCCCATTTCCAAAGGAACTCCTCATCACTTCTGAACCTCAAGACCAAAATGCTGCAGCGAGCACGCCCCGACCACCAGCCCAAAAGAGGAAGCTGACGGCTAGGAATAAAGTCAATCCAACGCCTGCCCATGAACCAGACACTCGAGACCCCTCAGCTCCAGAAGAACAGACCCATGCCAAAAAGTCACAGCAAATCGATCTTGCTTCCACACCCACTAGGAAGAGAACACGAAGCAACAAGCCTGCCACAGCAACATCACAGCCACCTAAATCGCAAAGGGAGCCAGCCACCACCTTGAGCGAAGATGATCAGCCTATGGTTGAGGCAGCTCCCACCACTGGAACCAACCCCGTTGTGCCACCATCTGAGGATGCTACGACATCCAAGCCGAAACGTTATAAACACATAGTAGGGCGCACTGTCAAACCAACCGATCCAGCTTATGCCCTATCTGATGGCAGTGCAACCTCAACAGTTCCAATGGCGCACGACGACCACTCCACGGACGACACTAGCGACAATTAACCTCAGCACCCATGAGGTACAAATTTCTTTTTTTAGTTTTAGTTTTCGTTCTTTTTAGTTTATTTTTGCATCAACATTTTGCATAACATTTTTTTCATGCATCGCGGACAACGCATCTTCAAGTTTGGGGGTGTTTCGCATTCGCTTAGTTTAGGATCATAGCATTTGCATCGTAAGATTAGACAAAAGTTTTGCTATGGCACTCTGTTTAGCTAGGAAGAAATATGCAAATGTGTTGATGATGCTTAATGATGATCATTCGAAAATTCAATAGGTCTGAACTTAAAATTTTACAACTGCATGAGACTTAAAGAACTATCTTAGGAGTGAGTTGGCTATAGAAAATAATTTTAGACATAGATTGTTTTCTTTCTCTTCTTGGTAGGTTTAGAAAAAACTTTTTAGGAAGGACTTTAGTATTGCCTTGCATGAAAGAATGAAAAATGAGCTTAAAAGAAAAAAAAACACTCCCCTGTGCCAAATAACTGTAGAAGGACACTCTGCTGTGCAGTCTTCAGGCCATATTGTTCAAAAAAATAGAAGAAAAAAGATCGAAAAAGAAACAAAATAAATAAGTGGCAATGAAAAGCACATGAGTGAATGAAAGTTGTCACTGGATGACTCTGCCTACTAGCTCGGGGGTGAGAGGTTTGCTCCCTGCTCATCTAGAGTTAAGGACGGCAGGTGTGATGAGCTGACACCCTTCGCAACAGTACTTTTTGCATCTTTGTGGAAGTCTATAATAATTAAAATTTCATTGCTAAAACATTATTATTGAGCTTCCTTGAAAAATTTTCTTCACCTGTCATGCATAGCTCGAAAGTAATCTTACACACACACTCACTAGAAGCTTGCTCTTAAGAGAAATTCTTGCCAGTCTCAAATAAATGTTGTTGGTATTGAATGCCTATATTTTTCTGAAAGCTGAAACACTGCTGTAGTATTAATTCCTCGTTAAATCTTTGCCATAACATCCCTTTTGTTTATTTTTACTCATTGCTTGAGGACAAGAATTAGCTTAAGTTTGGGGGTGTGATAGCTATGCTATTACCTATATATTTATGCCTCTTTGCTATAGCAATTGCTTGTTTTCAAGTTCATTACATTGCATATAGGCCGCATTTTTAGTATATTATGGGTGCTTTTCAATTTATTGCTCGTGTGGAGTTGGTGCTGCGTGAAAGGTAGTTTTGGCTGATTGTGTGCAAGATGACAGAGCAAAATGCAAGGGAAGAAACAAGGAACAAAATGCTATAGCAAGGGAGAGAAATAAGGCTAGCTGGCGCACGAAAGTACAAGCACGTGAAGTGCAGGAAAGGACGACTAACACTGTCAGACAGCTTTATGCAGCAACCACACTCCATTTGCAGACCGTCCTTTTGTCCCCTGATGGACAGAGCTTGTCGGAGGATATTCGTTGGGATCCCCAACGAGATACCAAGGCACCAAAACCCTAGAAGACCTCCCCTCACTATATAAAGGCTTCATCTCTTCAAGGCGAAAGAAGAGGCGAGGAGAGATAAAAGTGTGCAAGAGGAAGCACAACAGAGGGGAGGAGCACTTCATCGTCGGTCAGCTTTGGTGTCCTTCATCGGGGAGCTAGAGGCTTGGCCTCACCGTCCTCTTATGAGGCGGTGAGCCTAAGGCGGTCATGGTAGTCCACTAGCGAGCTGGGAGTTTATATTTCCTTTTTTTCTATAGCATTTATTTATCTGGAGGGTTGTATGAGAATGATACGTTTGATTATTTCCCAACCATGAACTGTTTTAGATGGCATGGGTTTTGCTGGATGATACTCTTTTTATTTTCTTAATCTTATGTTGATGTTTATTGTTCTCTCTTGATCTTTGCTTTGTTTATGGTATGCTTAATTTCCTTAAAGTTGTAAGAGCTTAGGATTGTCAGTGCTTTGGGATATAGGCCTTTGAGAGTTGGCCTTTCTTTAGGAACATCCCATGGTTGTAAGAGATTAGGGATGTTAGTGCCTCGAGAGACAGGCCATTCCTTATGATGCCTTCGAGTGATGGTCGTTCCCTAGGTACAGTTGGGGGTAGTGATTGAGAGAGTAAGTCCTAGCCAATAGTGATAGTTAGAGTAGTGCGTGACAACTTTCGAGAGAAGGTCATTGCTTTAGCATTAGCTAGGGGGAGTGATCAAAAGAACTAGCCTTAGATCTTCATAAACAATAAAGTAACCACCAAGAGGAAGGACTCCAACCTGCCTTAGAGATAAGTGATAGGTTTAAACGGCTAAGAGGGATACATATTAGAAGAGTACCGTGTTGGAGTAAAGCCGAGAGGTATTGCTGTAGCATTTTAGTCTCCTAGCTTTCTTACTAGAGATAGTTTAGAAGCAACCTAAGTAAATCCCACTGAGCATAGTTAGAGAACTAGGATTCGTTAGCAGTGTTAAGAGGTTTTAGAGGATTATCCTTCAGGAGCTAGCCAGCCATTCCGTAGAGAGCTTCGTATCCGAGAGAGGACCTATCCGCCATTTGATTATCTCTTCTCCGTTTGCTTGTTTCGCTACAGCATTTTTCCCACCCTTCATTCTGCCTCAGCATACTCACATCACAATTTGGTTACTATAGCAATTTGGATACTGAAACTATGTTCACCTCCAATCTCCATGGAGACGATACTCACTCATCACTTTATTACTTGTTCGACATGTATACTTGCACCATTTGCGTATCATTTATAGTCACTACAAGAACGCAACAATAATCAGCTAGAATTTAGTATCTATCAATTGAATTATTAATAAAAATTACATGCCTGATATATGCAACTTGTGTTGCGTGAACCATATCATGATTATGTTCTTCCTGAATTTCACAACTTTCCAATAATGACGGTGTTCGTCCAATTTAAATCTAATAAATGCTCCACAACCAACTCCGATGTCCGGTCTTTGTAGACGTTTTCTGTTTGGCAAGTTATACCACTTTTCGTCTCTATGTCCCTCCTTGCGACACACTATTTTCTTTGCGATTATTTGATTTGTAGTTGTACTTTTCACTGTCTGGTCGACTCGAACTCCGAATCCTTTCACTTTAGCATATGTATGGTAAAATTCAACGCAGTCGTCTAAAGTTTTCCACTTTAGCATACTCATATCATTCTCATCATAATCCTTTAATTCTTTACCAATCTTATCCCATATGCTTTCGTAGATGAAATAGTCAAGGGTCTTCTCATCATATATTTGTTTTGCATCGTCAACATCAGGACGAGGTTTTTCTTCTTCAGAATTAAGTCCACGTTCTCTATCCTCGATATAGGGCTCGAACTCCGTAGCTTCAATTTTTTCTAGATCTTCAATATCTTCAATGTCTATGATATCAACCATCTCGAAAAAACCTGCAATTTAATACAAGTAAATGAAAGCAAAATTTAATCTAATGAAACTTAATAAAAAAGTAAAAATAAAACCTCAAGAAGCATGAACCGTACAAAAATTTCAGGCGTACTGGTACGGTAAGTGTACCATATCGGTACGTTTAAAAAACAAAAAAATCTAGTGACAAAAAACTGTACCGATACGCATGGCGTACCGGTACAGTTAGCCCCCGCGTACCGGTATGGTATTCTTACGGTACCGGTACGCGTGACGAACTGCACTTTTTGGGGTTTCCAATCGGCCATTATTTTTATGAATCAATCAAAAAATTGGATTGCTGCAACTGATTTTGGGATTTGGGGATAAATTGAATCAAAATTAAGTGAAAAATACTTAAATCGAATCAAATTTAAGATAACTAGGGTTTCAAATATTGGGGATAAGTTACCTAATTGCAACGAAGGATTAGGACTGGCGGCGGTTGTTGACGACGGTGACGGTGGCTGTCGGCGACGGTAAATTTTGTTGGCGACGGCAGCTGTTGGCGGTGGGTGAGGCGGCAATTGGATTAGTTTCAAAGCAAAAAAACCTAGAATTTTTTTGATTTGAGGTAGTTTATATTAATTTAAATTAAATTTAAAACTAAAAAATACTTTAATTAAAATACACTTTTAATTTTTTAAAAAATTATAATTACGCATAAAGTACTTTGGATTTAATTTTTTTATAAATTAACCTATCAGTGCTCATCGGTGCTCGTCAATAGTGGTGCTCGTCCGTGCTCGTCGAGCGCAGAAGAACTATCCGTTCTACAAGTGAATAATTTTTTCATCATTCTTAATTTTGACTAATCCAATTTCAAATCATTAATTAATTATGGTAAAAAAACATTAATTGTTGATTAGTATTAACTCAATTGACACCATTTTTATTATAATATACAATAGGTCATGGGTTTGAGTGTATTTAAATGCATTTGTCTCTGATTTAAATGTTGGAAGTAAATACAATCGCATTACTCAAATCCAACGGGTTTAGATCTGACCCTAAAAGGTCAGTTTTTTTAACAAAATCCAAGTTTGGATCGGGTCAAATTCTATATATAATAAAGTCGGGTTGGATCAAATTTAGAGTGAAAAATCTCTGACTCGTGATAATAGTGTAAATTTCTCTTTATATATCTAAGGATAATTGTTATAATACATCTTTATATATATATATATATATATATATATATATATATATATTCAATTATTCCCCTATTTTGTCAAATAAAACTATTTTCTCATTTGTGTTGGGTTGGGTCAGAAATGAGTTTTATCTCAAAATTTGAGTTGGGTGAAGCATCTCCAAATGTCGGGTTAAATTCAAACCAAGATTTTTAACTTCCGGTCAAATGGAGGTCAGTCAAAAATCCAACCTATAATAATTTATAATTTTTTTTGAATAACACGTGCCAGCTAGCATTTATTAGTGAAATTAAAGAAACATGAGTTACAAAGAAAAACAATGGGCGGTGGAAAACCGACCGAAAAAAGAAAAGAAAGAAAAAGGCACAAATGAGGAAAAAACAAAGAAAGAAAAATAATCTACTAGTCCAGCAAAAACCCCTTACAAGGCCAAATCCGATGATGAAGACAAAATTTGATGAAGGAGCAAGAGAATGGAAGGGTCGGTACTGAAAACATGAAAACCAGGCCCTTAGAGAAGACGAGGAAGAGCAGCACCCAGTCACGGAGAGTCAATCCACCTTCTGTCCTCAGCTGCTATGTCTTCGACGGTTGTCGGAGCTTCTTCCACCCAGATTCTTTCCGGCAGAGAGGTAAGAGAGACCCGGGCCATTTTGTGTGCCGATTTGTTTCCATCTCGCGTAACGAAAGAGAAGGAAACAAACCAATTTTTTTTGCTAAATGTAGGGCATTCCAGACGAGGGCACTAACCTCGGATCTGTCATCCGATCCAGATTGCAACTTCTTTATAACTGACAGCGAGTCCCCTTCGACCACCACATGTCTGAAACCCAGATCCAAGGCCAACTGGATACCATGCACCACCGCCTCAGCTTCTGCCGTAAAACTTGAAGAGGTATGGACCAACTTTGCCCCTTTAGCTCCCAAGATAAACCCCTCATTGTCACGGATTAGGGCACCTATCTGTGCTGACTTTGAGTTTGGAAAATAACAGGCATCTACATTGACTTTGACCGACGGAAAACACGGGGGAGACCAACGGGTCGGCGTACAAGCACTTGCCGGAGTTAAACGCGAGTGAAGAGTCTGCAAATCCAAACAATAGCCCCGGACATAGGTAACGAGTTCCTCAACTCTTATAATAGTTCCTTCAAAAACAAATTTATTCCTGGAAAACCATAAATCATACAATATAATGACAATCTCCTGTATTTTGTGGTTTCCATTTATTTCGAAAATAGCCACAAGCCAATCTGTGAAATTTAGATCATTAGCATTCGTAGGTTCACTAATAGATAATGCATTCCAAATCTGTGTAGCAAAAACACAGTCACAAAGCACATGGATGATATCTTCTGGGGCTTGCAAACATTTACGACACATAGGGTCACTTGCCACTTTTCTAAAACAAAGATTAGTTCTTGTAGGCACGTAGTTCATAATGAACTTCCAGCATTGGATGTAAATACTTAAATGCTCACCACACCAAACCTTAGTGCCAGGTTGAGATCCCATTGGCAGTGGGAAACTTAAGATCTCGAATGCTTCAGGAGGAGAGAACGTGCTCATAACTAGATTAGTCTTCCAGCACCCAGATACCTCATCTATCAAATCATCAACCCATTGAATATCTGGGACTGGCAGAGAGGAAACTCTCTTAAGAATTGGTCCAGGTAACCAATAGTCGTTCCACACCGAAACAACTCATCTACAACCCACCTTCCATCTGATACCTTTCTCCAATAGACCCCGGGCACTCCAAATACTTCTCCATATAAGAGAAGGATTTGAACCCAAACGAGCATTCAAGAAATCTGAGAAAGGAAAGTACTTGGCACGGATGAGCCTGCCAACAAGCGAAGATGGATTTGTCACCAACCACCACCCTTGTTTTGCTAGTAAGGCCGCATTGAACTTAGCTAAATCGCGGAAGCCCAGTCCACCAAAGTCCTTTAATTGACATAGATCGGCCCAAGTACACCAATGAATTCCACGTTTCTCTTTAGAATTTCGCCACCAGAAATTAGCTAGGATATTCTCTAAATCCTTACAAAAAGTCTTTGGCAAAAGAAAGCAACTCATTGCGAAAACTGGAATAGCTTGTAGGATGGCCTTAATTAGGACCTCTTTCCCACCTTGTGAGAGGAACCGGGTCGCCCAATTCGAAATCCAAGAGAGAATTTTGTCCCTAAGGTCCAAAAAGGCCTGTTTCTTATTTCGGCCAATGAGGATAGGGAGCCCAAGGTATTTTTCCGGGCTAAAACCTTGGGTAATACCCAAAATCCGACGGACATCTCCTTTATTATCATCAAGTGTATTCCCACTAAAGAAGATCCCTGATTTATCAAAATTCACAAGTTGACCCGAACAATTAGCATAGATCGCAAGAAGCTCATGAATGATAGAAGCCCCCCTCGAAGTTGCCTCCCTAAAAATTAAACTGTCATCTGCAAAAAATAGATGACTGATATTAGGAGCGCCACGAGCAATACAGACACCAACTCCAACATCAGCCTATCGAAGAAGAGAGCTAAGACCCTCACTACACACAAGGAACAGATATGGGCTCAAAGGGTCTCCTTGTCGAAGCCCACGTGAGGGAAAGAATCTCTCACCTACGGAACCATTCAGGACCACTGAATAAGACACCGAAGAGATACAATGCAAAATAAGAGACACCCAAGCCGGGGCAAAACCCATCTTAACCATAAGAACCTCAATAAAGTTCCATTCGACCCTATCGTAGGCTTTACTCATATCAAGCTTTAAAGCAAAAAAACTTTTCTTGCCGTGACGTTTATTTCACAACGAGTGAATAATATCAAACACGGCTAAAATATTATCAGTAATAAGGCGCCCGGAAACAAAAGCGCTCTGAGCCTCATCAATACACAGAGACAGGACCGATTGGAACCGATTTACCAAAACCTTTGAAATAAGTTTGTAAAGCACATTACACAAACTTATAGGGCGAAAATGTGCCATACTAGTGGGCTCAGGAATTTTCGGAATTAAAACAATCCTGGTTTGATTAATTGAATCAAGAGATACTTCACCTCTTAGAGCGTTAATGCAGAAAGTAGCAACATCTCTTCCCACAATGTTCCAGAAACGCTGGTAAAAGAGAACACCTAGACCATCTTCACCTGCCGCCTTAAGAGGGCTCATTGCTTTCAACGCAACAAAAATCTCTTCCTGCGTATAGTATCTGGCCAAAAAATTATTCATTTCATCCGTAATAACTCTCTGAATGCCATCGAGGATTCTGCTACAATCACCCATACCCTGGGATGTAAAAAGTGAAATGAAATAATCCATAACAACCACACCCATCGCCTCCTCATCCGTAACATCAACGTTATCAGGAGAAAGTAATTTCAAAACTTTATTTCTCTTCTTTTTTTGTGTAGCCGAACGATGAAAATAGGAAGTGTTCCTATCCCCATGCTATAACCAGTTTGAACGAGCACGCTGCTCCCAATAGAGCTCCTTCTTATCCAGCTCCAAGTTAATTGCTAACTTTGTCTCAACAATATCACCCAGGACACCGTCGGTAGGATAAAGCTCATTCAGCCGATTGAGTTTCTGATTCAGATCATAGACAGAGAAATTCTTCTCTCGTCTAATCTTTCGAAACCATACATCAAGACCCGTCGATACTTGAGAGAGCTTCTCCAGTAAATTGTCACCCGATGACTACCACATATCTGGGACAATAGCTTCACAAGAACTCTCGAGCAACCAGGACGCTTCAAAACAAAAATGCCAAACCCGGTTCTCAAAACTCCGATTTGCATTAGTATGAAGCAATAATGGGCAGTGATCAGAGAAAGAATGTTGTAAGTGTTGGAGCTTGAAGTTTGGGAACAAGCTCCACCAAGCATTATTCGCAACTCCTCTATCAAGTCTCAATCGAATATTTGATTGTTCACGTCTTCCCTTCTCCCAGGTAAACCACGATCCTAAATAGCCAATGTCGTCTAATGCACAGTCCTCTAAGGTAGATCGAAAGAGATCCATTTGCTGGGGATTTCTTAGCAAACCACATTGTTTTTCTGAAGAGAACATGATTTCATTAAAATCGCCTATAACCAGCCAAGGCATTTCGGGGGAATCATCCAAACTGCGAAGCAAATTCCAAGATTCCTGACGTCTATTTGTTTCTGGGTTACCGTAAAAACCAGTACACCGCCAAGTGATACCTTCTGAATCATCCTTGATAACAACATCAATGTGTTGAACCGAATATGAACGCAAAGAAACGTCACAGGAGTTCCTGCATCCCATAGATAAACCACCGCTTCTTCCAACCGCATCTACATCTATACCATTTGGAAAACCACAATGCTTCCGAACTTTTGCCATACGGCCAACAGATAACTTTGTTTCAATCAAAAAGAAAATACACGGGTTCTCGTCTCTTAATTTTTGGTTGAGACGCCCCACCATCTGAGGTTGTCCCAAACCTCGGACATTCCAACTTAAAAGTTTCATGACGAACGGCGGACCTGAGCTGACAGGTCGGCTGATAATATCTTCTGAGCATCGGATGAATCGGAACCATGGGAAACACCAGATGCTTGGTTCAGCGCACGCGCACGCTTCAACCCCTCAATGGGCTCAATAGGATTGTCCTCCTCAGCAGCAGACATGATAGTATCCATTACGGAAAATGGGCCATTAGGATGAGTCCGGAGAAAAGGCCCTGGATTTAGCCCCCCCCCCCAATTTAAGCCATGATTGATAACCCAAATTCGGGCCATGACTAGTGCCTGAATTACTAGGGAAACCTGATCCACTGGAGTTATTACCATTAAGACTAAAACCATTTCCTTTCTTAGAATTAAAAGAATCAATCATCGGCTGAGCCGCCACCGGTGAAGTATCCCTCAACCAAATACTCTTCGTAGTAGACGCTCTCCTCGGCAATGCCCGCAAAGAGATATCCCACTCCATCTTCAACTCACTAGGATCTAAAAATACCCGTAAATGGCAAAAACTTTCACAATGGCCTAATTTGCCACAGATGAAACAGAAAAGGGTCAACTTTTCATACTCAAATATGGCGTAATGATCGCAGCCATTCACCACCCGAATCTTTTTCCTACGCTTCAACGGACAACGAATATCAATATCAACTCTCAAACGCATAACTCCTTTGTACCCCAAAGAAATGGCTAAGGAGTCATATTCCAAGAACGTGCCCACAAAATTGCCAATCGCCTTTGCAAACCTTTCCGATACAAAACCATGAGGAACATCATGGACCAAAACCCAGAACGCCACTCTGGTCAAGGTGACGAAATTCGGATTATCACCCACCTTCAATCGATGGAGGACCAACAAATGATTGTTAAAGTTCCAGGGACCACCAGATTCTATTCTATCAGCATCCAACTGCAAATAGAGGCGAAACAGAAATATACCCTCACCCAAATCCGAGATCGAAATCCCCCCTAACGGATGCCAGACATTCGCAAGGGTAGAACGCATAGCCACAAAATGGATCACACTAGAAGTAAGGAAAGAGCCCACAAAGCAGTGATCGTAAGAGATTTCAGAGGCTAGATCCACAATATCATCTTGCAGGATCTCGTCCTCGCCAGTGTTGATCGAGAGAATTGCTAAGTCATTCTCCACCTCAGCCATCACAAAAACAGAAAAAAGAAGACTCACTCAAAGACAAAGAAAAGATAACACCAAGAAAGCAAAGGCGTGCTACAAAGAGCAGAAGAAAAAGCGTGCTACAGAGAGTAGAAAAAAATAGTGTTTTATAATAATTCATAGTTAGAAGAGTTATAGATAGTTAAACATTATAATTTATTCTAATAGATACAACGATCAGGAAAAAAAGTTATCGATATTTATTAATAAAAACATGACATATGACAGATAGATGGTATTATTATATAAAACTTAAAAGATGGTCAATTATTTAAGGACTAATTGGTGAATAAAACCTTTGATTTAATACCACTAACAATAGAACGGATCTAATCATATTGATATGATAATCCATTACAGTCAGTTAGCTTTCTATTACAGACAAAAACCAGAAAACTGTTTCAAAAGAGTAGTAGTAAACATCATAAAGTTATTGACTTGGACATGACAACTTTGACAAAGCTTTTCCTTTTCACCATTCTCCAACCAGAAATGATGTCCCACTTCATCAAGAAGTGGGGTACAATGTGGATGCATCGACGGGTTAAATTTTATCCACGTGGCGAGATCTCAGATGGGGGAGGGGGACATGAATGACAAGAGAGAAAAGGAGAACCATTGGCTCAGGTTCTGTCAGCTTTCAGCATGCATCAAAGTGAAGCTGCAGTAAGTAAGTAGTTTTTTTTTTATTACAGTGAGAACTGTTTGTCAACTGGTTTACTATACGCAGTGGTAGATCTTGGTAAAATAAGTTTATCGATACAAAGTTATTTGATATTAAATATAAAATCAGTGTAAATTTAACAATAAATTTTTGTTAGTAAGAGTGAAGTTAGGGTTTTGATAGGATACGTCATTCTGAAAAAGTATAAGTTAATAGCACTCGGAGTAAGCGTTCGATTGAGTCATTTTTTTGAATTAGTTGATTTTATGCGTCATATTTTACAACTCAAACTTTAATTGAAAATTTTTCGATTTGAGTCGAGTTTTCGAGTTTCTGTACAAATTTAATTGTAATTATTTACAAATACGAACTGATTTCAATTTAAACGACTTTTCATATCCATATACAATATACATGGGATAGGATCCAATTACACAATGTAAAACTCTTTAAGTTTTACAAGTTTTTTGGATCGTTAGATGAGTGAAACGGATTGATGAGATTAACAGTAGAATATGTGAAGATTATCACTTGGGGAAAAAATTAAGGAATTAATCTCAGCCATCCATTTCCCTCATCTAACGATCCAAAAAAACGTGTAAAACTTAAAAAGTTTTATCATGTGTAAGTTGATCCTAA
Organism: Hibiscus trionum; assembly: GCA_030270665.1. Lineage (NCBI taxonomy): Eukaryota > Viridiplantae > Streptophyta > Magnoliopsida > Malvales > Malvaceae > Hibiscus > Hibiscus trionum. Next base: position 77,393,789 of record BSYR01000010.1, on the reverse strand, counting down.
CAAGTCAGAATTGAGGGGCTCGACTTGAACTTGAAAATTGATCAACTAATTACTAAAAATTTCGAGTTATTCGAATTTTTATTTTACAACTCAAAATTTATTTGAATTTTTTTAGTTGAGTCAAGACGAGTCAAGTTTTTTCGCATCGAGTCAGAAAATTCATTTTCTTCGAGTTGAATCAAGTTTTGATCATCCCTAAATACAGTGGCGGAACATCAAAGGGATCTATGGGGATGTGGCCCCCGCCAACTTGCTAATTTCTTTAAGAAAAAAAGGTAAAATCAGTGTGTTAATCCTTTAATTTTTATAAAATTTTATTTTAGCCCCCCTCAAAACTTTTAGTCTCATTTGGTCCCTCTTTTACAAATTTTTAGTTCCGCCCCTGCCTAAATAGATGATAAAATTATACCAACAACCAATATGTCTAATGAGATGAGGCACTAGATCCCTTAAAAGTAAAGTCATATGTTCGAATCATGGTGTTATAATGGAGCAAATTAGGTCAGAAAATTTTATTTTGTATCCTAAAAATGATAAAACTATGATTCAATATTTATAAAAAAGCATAAATTTATAAGTTAATTCAACGGTAAAATTATATTTTGACTAAAAAAATGTAATTCAATTTTGACCCTAAAGAGTTTTCTAACTTCTGTCCCTATTTATCATTCCACTCGTGATTCGGTTCCCCTACCTTATTAACTTCTAACTTTGGAGTCAAAATGAAATTTATCACTGCATTAATTTCTAACATTTTAAACTTTTTGGTGTTTTATTTTGTGGGATTATACTTTATAATCAAATTATTAATCACGTCATCATACGATTTAATTCTCATACCTAGGTTAAATAGTTATGTAACGTAATATTATGATTGTTATTTTATAATTTTAGTTTTTTTATTATTAATTTTCAAATTTGTTATTTGATGCATAATTGATCGTGATAATATTTATTACTTCTCCGAAACACATGCACCATAAAATTCTTGAAAGTGGTATTCGGCATGACTCATGATAGGGTGAAAATGAAATACACGTACAAATAAAGATTGCAAATGCATCCATAATATTTTTTATTTTTGCCAAAGAACGTCCTTTTTTTCTTCCCTAAGTCAAATATATATTAATTAAGCAAAAACTAGAAAAACACGGTAGAAAGTGTAATAAAGAACAAAGTTTTAGTGAGCATTAAAACATGGATGGGCAAAACATGTTTACATAAACAAGTTATGAATGTAACAATTAAATTTTGAGTGTCGTCCCTATAACAAACCTCTATAATATTCGATTCAAATTAGTTAGTTAATGAGTTGGATGTCAATGATTATACCTAAAAAATAAAATAAAAATAGATTAAATATAATGTGTATGCGAGATACTTTAAACCAAACCGAATCTGAATATCATAATATTTGACTTGAGTAATCTACAAACTTAATCGAACTTTTATTTTTAATTTCAATTCAAATTCAAACAGTAAACAATAAGAGGTGAAGCCGAGAATTTTTTTGGGGCAAGGAGTAAATTATAAAATTTTAAAAGGCTAAAAGATAATATAATCATTAATCAGATCAAATTGATTTTGCATAACTTAGGGGGACTCAAATACACTTTTACCATTATCCTAAATTTAAAACTTTTAGGTCAAAAGATCCACTAATTGGTTGAGTGACCAATGATGCTCCGTTGTCTCATTTTGTATGTGTTCGAATCCCGACATTTACCTTAAGTATATAATATCTCTTTACTTCATAAAAAAGCCAAACTCGAACTATTTTTTACTAGGTAAATGAGCTTAATCTTTTAGTTGAAAGCAATTCGTTTTTTTTATCTCGATTGAACCCAAATTTTAAAGGTGAAGCTTCGTTGAACTTAAACCAAATTTTAATTGTATACTTTGCAATTGTAACTTAAAAAAAATCATCATATATAGTAGTGACTAATTTTTGAACCCAACAAGTAGCTTCAGTGAAAAAGTGGACGGTGTTCATCTTAAGAGATCTGAAATCAATCGCTTTGTCTACAAAGTATATATACATTGTCAAATGGTTAAGAATATGTATGAACAAATACTACATTGTAATCACTTTTAAACTATTAAAAAAATAGTGACTAATCTTTTAATTATTGTTGTTTTCATAAAACCAAATTACAAAACTATCTCTATTCGTTTAAAATTTTGAATATATTTAGAGATATTTATCACTCTAATAAGTGATTAGAATCTAAATTTTCACTTATATTTTATAAATTCACTTACTAGGGGCGACCACTCTCTTATTTGATCTTAAGATTGTTAATTATATTTATCTCCACTTATATTTATATTCACTACATATTAAAATCTAAGTTTTTTTTACCATATTATCTTAAACTAAACTCTAACTTATAAACATTAAATTCTAACCACTATCTCTAAATTCTAAACCCTAAACCCTAAACCTAAAACCCTAAACCCTTCACCATTAAACTGAATCCATTGGTTGACTATTATGAAAGGCTCATTACGAGGACGACCTTTCCAGACCCATTTTCTCTATTTACAATATTATGATTCGAACTTTTTAATCTTGTTTAAGAGATCTAATATCACATCCACTAGACCAACTGGTTGTTGGTGCTAGCAACTACCAGTTAATCTAGCGAAATTAGCCGTTAGATCAATTAAACAATGTTCATAATTCAAATCATGGAATTGTAAACATAGCAAAATGGGTTGCACCACAATAATCTTTTGCAATACCAAATCCGAATTAATCGATAAATGAATTGAAATTGATAATTATAAAAAAAATCCCATATAACTATAATAATAATTTATAAAATATTATAATCTGCAATAAAAGATGAGGAGAAGTCCAAGATTTAGCCAATGCAACTCTTAAACAAGTTATCACAGCGTTCCGGTGAGAACAAAAGAGCCTATCACTTGAAAATTTCAAAAGAGATACTAATAGCTATAATTAACTTCCAAGAACAATGGAACAAAACTCGACTCTAATAACATGTTAACCATTAGATATTCACAGCACCACTATATATATATATATAAAAGCAAGGTCCATTAGTATTAGCTTTGGTCCCAGCAGAATCTTAAGCATATCATGTAATGATGGCCCGCTTTAGTCAAAACAGTAGTCCCTTGTAATAATAAAGTTTCAACTTAATACTTGTTCATATATTTACTTAACCAACTGTAAAGTGCTGATATAAAATTCCATGCCATCAATATATATATATATATATGTATCCATCGAGCATACTGAGAAAACCTAGCTATATTCAGACAAAACTAGGGATTCATTTTATACAACAGATAAAACCCAAAGAAGAACATGGATTTTTCCTTTCATGGAAACCAAACACCAAAGAGAAAACTTGGTAAAGGTTTCATCAGCCAATACCCAATAGTTCATACTTCATTGCACTGATTGGAGCTTAGCCTGGTCTAATCAACTTGGTCTGTAATCTATCATATCAAACATATTTTGTGTGATTCCAGATGCATGATAATATCCACAATTGGACAATTTGTTGTCTCCTCCTTAAAGTCCATATCAAATCATGTTTTTCACTGTGTAAATTAGGGTTCATGTGAAGATCCACTAAAAACCAAATATCTTTCCCCCTTGTGGGAACACACATGACAGCAGTGGAGAAATGGAGATGGATTTTGCCCAATATCTGACTGATTATCTTTAACCTAACGTTGGTGAAAAACATGAAGTTTCCTATGTGTTTTTAGAACACTGTTTCGTTGACTGTCTGAAGCAAAAAGAACAAGAGAAAAGAAAGAAAACGATGAACATAAAAGATTACTAAAACAGGAAATAACCATTGAAGAACAGACACACAACTTGATCTGCAAATCTAAACTTGTCATAAATGGCTTATCGAAAGTACAGATCAAAAGACAAATTGGCATGTTAAAAATCACATAGATCTTAGGTTACTACAAATAGTAGAAACCAAATATAACTTTTTTAAGACACATATATGGTCCGATATTGCAGATTATATTATATAATAATTGAGGTACTTACCAATTACCATAACCATGAGTTTTTTTTTTTTTCATGCAGCTGGTTCATATTTGAACTTGAACATGATATTTTTTTCTTTGTTTTTTGCTTACTGGTTTTGATTGATATTGGACGGCGGAAGAGATGGCGGAGCTTGAGGTGGTCGTTTCCTTTTCTTCTTCTCGTAGCTTATGCCTCTGGCCTTGGCCTGAGAATCACGAACCTCACGTAGGTAGAGCCGAACAGCTCTAGCACCGAAAGGGTTTGCTTCGGGCTTGCCCCCGTGCTCCTCGAAGGCGGCACGGAGGCGGCCGATGAGAGCGTCGAGGCTTCCCCAAGCTTGACGGAGAGGGCAAGGACATGGAGCCGGAGGATTAGGGTGGCCGAAGAAAGGGCAAAGCGGGGTGTGGACTTTGGTTTTCCCGAACTGGTCGAGGTACCGGAGGAATTCCAGGACGTGTGCGCCGCTGCAACGGGAGAGGGAGAGAGGCGGGCGGTGGTTGCAGAGGTATTGCCCGAAAGTGTTCCAGTCACGGCGCTTCTGGTTCTCGTAGCGGCTGAGAGTCGTCGGAGAAGTGGAGGAGGAGGAAGAAGCCGTCACCGATAAAGGGTTTCCGTTGCCGGTCGTGTTGGTCACGGCGGTGATTGACAGACTCGCGGGAAAACTCGGGGCTAAACCAGTGGAAGAAGGGTTAGAATTCGAGGTTTCAAAACCCTGAAGAGAAACCATATCGAAAATCCAACAAAAAGAGGAAAACAAACGAGGAACAAGATGAACGGCACTTTATCGATCTCAAAGTAGCATGAAAAACACCATGATTTGTAAGGAAAAAGAACAGCTTGGTATTTTTCTTCACCTAGAACAACTCAAAAAAGGCCGCCATGGGAGGAAAGGTTGAAGAAGATGATTGATTCCAAGACAATATATATAACCTAGCCTAGGTCTAGTAAGAAACCCTATGTTTTCTTTGAGGTTTCTGTGAATCTTTTTGTTTGATCAATCCTAGAAAACTTCATATGATCATGTCTTAATATGGCATCCTATTTTCCAACTTTTAACATCTGCAAAAGAAAAATGAAAAACAGGGTTTAAAGTTAAATTCAAACTCTCAGTGAAACTCTGAGTTTCACTGCAGAAATGTTTGATAAACACTGAGTGGGTGAGACAGGCAATGGTGAAATGGGCTAATTTACCCAAATATCACTTTTTGAATTTTTTAAACGAAATAACCCTAAAAAAGAGGGGTTATTACTCAAATATGGTCCTTAGATTTCTTTATTTCAACAATGTGGTCCTCATTACTTTATTTCTTAATTTATGGTATTTACTGTTTAAGACTAGAAGTCGGATGGATTTCACCCGACTTTGAACAGTAATTTACCAGAAAATGTTAAAAAAATAAGGTTCAAGTCTCCCTCCATTGAAATGTACCCACCCATGCACGCCACTTGTTCAAAACACTGTTTGAAGTCGGATTGTAATCCACCCGACTCTAATATTTAAATATTTTTTTTTGAAAATACTGTTTAAAGTCGGGGTGAAATCCATCCGACTTCTGACTTTGAACAGTAAAGTACCATAGATTGAGAAATAAAATAATGAGTACCACATTATTAATAAAAAAAATCTACAGACCATATTTGAGTAATAACCTCCTAAAAAATAATTTAACTAAATATCTTTATTTCAGACACAAACAATTAATATGTTCCTCATTTAACACACTTTTAGTAAAAAATATTGACTGAACATGACTTTCATTAATATTATCTTTTTTATTTTATACATATAAAATTAAATTTACATGAAAGTTGCGTCCAATCAAAAATATGTTAGACAGGGAGCGTTCGTCTAAAATGAGAGTATTTTGTTAAATAAAATTTTGAGAGATTATTTTATTAAAAAATTTAAAATGAGGAATATTTAGATAAATTTGCCTGTCCATAAAAAAATTATCTGTGAAATGGGTAAAAGTTAAAAAGAACATTGTCTAGGGTTTTTATGGGAAATGGAAAGATGTTATTTTTTAACAGTGAGGTAAAAAAACAAAGGAGAGAAAAGAAAGATGATTGATGGAGACAGCATAAAGTTATTGGGTTAAAAAAATGAGGGAATAATATGATTTTGTTTCTTCTTCACCTTTTATTTTTTTATATTTTTTTCATTGATTGACAACACCTTTTGGATGGAATTGACTATAATGCCCTTCACTGACTTACTTGCAATTGCATCACCCTGGAAGCATCAGTCCATCAAGCACAGTTCCTTGATGTGAGCAATAGTTGCAGCCCTAATAGTTTAGTGACTGAATTTTGAATTTTTTTTTTATTTTTGTGTTTAAGGTTAAAAAATGTAGTGTTTAAGTTTAAAAATTACTCCCTCCGTCCCACTTAAAATGTCTTTTTTGTGTTTTAAAGTTGTCTCACTTAAAATGTCTCATTGAAAAAATCAACTACTTTTACAAGGTGCATTTCCCTTTCTATCCTTTCTTTTAGTTTTCCAACAAAACAAACTTTAACTTTTAAGGGTAAAATTGTCTTTTTAATTAATTTATATCACATTTCTTACACAAACTTTTTCTTCCTAAAACTGCGTGAAAAGTCAACAATGGACATCTTAAGTGGGACGGAAGGAGTATTAGTTTTTTTAGTGTGGGATTTAGGGTGTACTTTGATTATTGAAATGGGTTTTTAGGGTGCGCCTTGGTTATTGAAATGAACTTTTTATGATAATTATACTATGCACTGAGTGTAAAAATAAAAAAGTTTTTGTAATTATTTTAATTTTAGAGTTTAAAGATTTAATTTGCGGTTAAAAATTTTAGAGTTTAAAGACTTAAGGTTTATAAGTTAAATCCTAAATCTCTCTCTAATTATATTACCCTAAACATAAACTCTAACACCTAAGTTCTAAATTCTAGCCATAAACCCTAAATATATCCTTAAACATTTTTATAAAACTTTTTTGTTTCTACTGTCGGTGCATGAAATATTTTCTATTTCTTATAATAACTATTAATCCTCAAAGATTATTATCATGTATACTGGCAGTGAAAAATAAAGTTTTCACAAGTGAGGTTATTTAGGAGTTTAGGGTTCTAGTTTAGAGTTTAGAGGTTATGGAGTTTAGGTCGTAGGGTTTAGAATTTAAGATTTATTGTTAGAATTTAGAGTTTAGAGATTGTGGTTAGATTTTTAAAGTTTTAAGGTTAAAAATTTAAATTTTAAATTTAAGCTTAAAAGTAAATATACATGTGTAATTTTTTTTACACTGACTAATCTCTTAACTTATTTTTATTATTCCAACTATTACGATCAAAACCAAAATTCCAAAAAAAGGAGCAATCGCCTGCCAATCCCAAATTTGCTTTTGAAGTTAAATCAATCAGCATCTTCCTATAAATTGCGCACTCAATATCAACTTGACTAATTCTTTTCTTGTACTCCATCCTTTATAGTTCAATGGTTAGATATTCAACTTTAGAGGTGGAGTTGTTAATTCATGGGTCTGGGGCACGGGTGTGTAAAACTCGTCTCGAAAAATTAAATTATTTGACTTGATTCGAAGTAAAAAAATTGACTCGTATTGATTCAGTTTGTAAATTTGTAATACTTCGATCTCGATCCAGATCCGAAGTGCTACATTCGGGTTATCCAAAATTTGACCCAACAATTTCTTATTTAAAAACCATAAATTTAGCCATTATTAAACATCAAATCATTCATATATCCATGTAATTTAGTAAGCGTTATCAATCAATTTATAAAATAGCAGCTCCGAGTTTAAAGCACCATATATAAAAAACAATAGTTCAAATAGACTTTACAGACTCAATATTTGTAAGGTCCTATGAATACATAAGCTCAAGACTAAATACTAAGTTGTTGAGTTGATCAAACAATGCAATTGGCCAAGAGGGGGTGAATTGACAATTAAAAATTTGAAGGGAGAGAAATGGATGAACATAAAAAATTGCACAAGAGATTTATAGTGGTTCAAGTTCTCCAGTAAACTCTACCTCCACTACCTTAGCTCCTACTAAGGTTTTTCAACTAATCTACTATTGATTCTTCCCCTTTTCTTGGATGAGGAGGAAACCTTACAAAAAAAAATTAAGCTTTCTACCCAAAGCTTAATTTGAAATACTCTTTACAATTAAGAAAATGGTAAACCTTACAAATTCCTCTCAAAGGATGAATTGTTTACCCAAATACAATTTATCACTCTCCAAACTCACAATAAAAATAAGAATGGAACACTTAATAGAGTTGGGTACAAGGATTTGACAATAAAAGGCACAAGGGTTTGGATTTGATGCTTGGATGATTATTGAAGGTTCAATAGTTGTTGTTGGTGCTCAAAATGCTTGCTTTTATACATTCTCATTGATTTCTAGCCGTTTGGGTGGTTGACATCATAATTATAACCGTTAGGACTTCATCTTCCCACCATTAATGCTGTTATGCAACTACCCGTACCAAAACGACATCACCTGTATCGAAACGGGGAAAAATAGAAAGAGCCGTTAGGAGCATTTAAGAGATCGTATCGAAACGATCATGGTCGTTTCGATACTGAAAGAGCCCATTTCGAAACGGGACAAGACCGTATCGAAACATTTTGAAATTGTGAAAACCCGTATCAAAACACACATATAGTGTATCGATACGCTTAACTAATTTTCAATAAAATGGTTATGACAAAGCAACAGTCATATTTTTAAACCAACTTTCAAAACTCGTATCGAAGCGATTGAGACCGTTTCGATACTACCGTATCGATACGAGTTTTCTCGTTTTGAGCCCACACTTTACCGTTTTAAATCGTTTCTGTTGAGTTGATCACACAATTGCAAATGGCCAAGAAGGGGGTGAATTGACAATTAAAAATTTGGTAGGAGGTATGAGTGAAAAATAAAAAGTGACACAAGTGGTTAGAGTGGTTCAAGTTCTCCAAATGAACTCTACATCCACTACCTTAGTTCCCACTAAGGATTTTCAACCAATTCACTACTTGAATTCTTCCCTTTTTCTTGGATGAGGAGGTAACCTTACAAATTGATTAAGCTTTCTACCCAAAGCTTAACCCACCCACTTTTACAAAGAGATGGATTTGGTAAACTCTAACAATTCCTCTCAAAGGATAAATGTTTACCCAAATACAATTTTAAACTCCCCAAACTCACAATACAAGATAACAATAAAATCACTAGAGTTAGGTACAAGAATTTGACTATGAAGAGCACTAGGGTTTGGATTTTTTGCTTTGATGATGCTTGTAGGTTCAATAGTTGTTGCTTGGTCAATTGAAGCTTGTTTTTATACCCTTGCATTGAATTCTAGCCGTTTGGGTAGTTGGGATCATCAATAGAGCCGTTGGGAGCATTTTTCTCGCATTAAATGCAGCTCTGCAGCATACCGTATCAGTACTCGAGGAGGGCGTATCGATACCTGCATCAAAGAGGAAAGAGCCGTTGTGACTGAAAACATAGCGTATCGATACGCATAGAAGGCATACCAGTACGATTTTAAGGGGCGTATCGGTACGGATAGCCGTATTGATACGATGTTTACTCACTGGAATCCCAAGTTTGGTTTTCATAAAAAGCGTATCGATACGTATACCAAGCGTATCGGTACGGTATAACGGTATTTTAAAAATTGGGAAACCAACCAACTGACAAGTAACGGTCGAAAAATTAAATGCTAAGATTTTTCAAAGATATGCTTATCGTATCGATATAGTTGCAAAGCGTATCGGTACGGTTTCATTAAAAGAGTTGCCCAGATGAATATCGTATCGATACAGGGTAACACCGTATCGGTACGCTAAGCCCATCAAAATTCCAGTGGCAAAAGACAGTATCGATACGCCTGGGCGTTTTTGTATAGTTTGGCTTGAAAATCAAAATTCCAGTGGCAAAAGACAATATCGATACGCCTGGGCCTTTTTGCATAGTTTGGCTTGAAAATCATAGGAAAAGACTTAGAGAATTTTTCATATATTTAAGAGCTTGTCTTGAGATATTATTTTGTTTAAAATACTTGTCAATTGTGAGACTTTAAAGAGTACTTAAAAATTTATTGTTTTTCAAATTGGTCCTTAAGTTTATATGTTATATCAAAATCAATTTTGGTTTTACAATCTCCCCCTTTTTGATATAACAAAACCACAAATAAATTTTTAAGTTTTTGAAACTTTGAAAAGATTTCTCCCCTTAATTTAAGATAGATTTTCAAAAATAAAAAATTGACTCTATAATCCTTCTCCCCCTTTTTGTTAGATCAAATATAAATACAAGGATAATAGCAACAATGAATTCATTAAACTCAAAGCAATCATAATAGTTTAAATGCATAAAGTTCAAGGTAAACATACTAGTTCAAATGCATAAGCTTCAAAGCAAACATAATAATCCAAACTTTAAAATCCTAAAACATAGATAATAGGCATAAACTTAGATCCTAAAAAAAGTGCAATAACAGAATATAAAAGACTAAATGCCATGTAGATGATATGCATAAACTACTCGTCCCCCTCTTCATCATCATCGTCTTCGTCCTCTTCATCTTCATCATCTTGAGAGGGTTGTTTCCTTCGGTTTTGGTTAAACCAAGCACCATGGAAGGCGGTAAGAGAGATATCCATGGAGTTTTGGCGAGCAGCCATGGTTTCCATTTTCTTCTCCATACCTTTGACTCGATCTTCCAAGGATGTGAATCTAGTGTCCATCGCGGTAAACCCGGCTTCCATGGAAGTGAACTTCTCATTTAGGAAAGTCATTAGAGTGCCCATGGAAGAGGAATCAATCGGAGCACGGTGAGAGCTCGAAGAAGCACGAGAAGCATCGACCGGAGCTTATTGTGGAGGATCTTGGGTGTTACGAACCCATTCATTATCAACATAAGAGAAACCGGATCGAGCTAGAGAACGCTCATCTATGGGTAGGCCAAGGGTTTCGGGATAGTCATGGGAACAATCAATGTCAAGGGAATGAAAGAGATAACTCAAAGCCGTAGAGTAATAAAAGGATGTGACTTGTTTGGTGTGACGGTGTTGGAATAAATAGACAAGGTCGGCAAACATAATTTGACAAAGATTTGGACGTTGACCTTCCTTAAAACACCTAAGCCAAAAGTCATCTACTTGATGAATAGTCGAAAATTTCCCTCCCGATGGACGAAGAAACCAAGACACGAGAAGATGAAGGATTCAGTCATGAGCATTTAAAACTTTTGTTGAGCCTAAAGGACCCGTACCTAAAGACTTCTCATCATCAATACCAATATCTTCAAAACCAAAGACATTACATAAAGTTTTTTGATCAATTTGAAAGGTTTTGCCCATAACAGAAGATTCAATAGCAATGACATTCTCCCTAGCTTCATCATGAACACATAAGGCATTTGAAAAGAATACGATGACTATATTCCTATATAGGATAGGAGGAATGCTAAAAAAAGTTAAAAACTTCCATTGCTTAATTAAAGGTAGGTATTGGAATTTAAAACGGGCAGAACTTAAGAATGGGACTGACACAACAAGTTCTTCCCTAATACTCATGCTTTGAAATAGTTTGTACCGAGCTATATCACCATCATCGGGAAAACTTAATTGGATAATATATGGAAGATTAGGTTTAGGGTTAGGATCGAAAGTAGCACGACGCTTAGTTCTCTTTTTCGATGGTGCCATAACCCTGAAAACACATTAAAAATGATTTGAATATGTATGCAATTAACATCCTATTCAATCCAATAAATTCTAATAATTCAAGGTAATTATAAGAAGAAGTTTAATTTTAAAAAGGTATTTACAAGTTTGAGAAAGAAAAATTAAAATAAAAAAAAACAGATTAAAAAAAATACGAATAGAAAATATATTCGAATGAAAAATTTTGATTTTTGAAATTTTTTTATGAAAAAGTTGAAACCCATAACAATCAAACATGTTTTGTACAAAAATTCAATTGAAACAATTATAAAAATCTAACGAAAATCAAAGAAAATAAAAAAGAAGAGTTTTATACCTTGAATCTTAGATTGGATGAATGAGGTGATGTGAATGCACAAGATTTGTTGACAAAGCTTAGCCTTGATGTGGAGATTAAAAACCCTCAAAGAATTTTTAAGTTTGATGGTAAAAATTGAAGGATTGAGGGGGGTTTTTATAGGGTATTGTGGCTAGGGTTTTGGAGAGAAAAGGGGTTTTTTTTTTTTAAAGCTTTTTAACAATTGCAGCCCTAAATATCCTCTCCGTCGAGACCGTATCGATACGCTAGACACGCGTATCGATACCCTTTAACCCTAATTTTTTATTCGTCGTTACTACCGTATCGATACGCGGGACCGTATCGGTACGACTTGGCTTTGACTATTTCCCTTGACTTTAACCGTATCGATACGCGGGACCGTATCGATACTCGTTCAGCTTCAAAGTTTTCCCAGTTATGAACCCGTATCGATACGCTTCAGCCGTATCGATACACCTTTACCAGATTAGGCATTTTTGACAGATTTAAGTGCAAAAATCCAACTTTAAACGTCCCTAAATGCATGTACATATCCTATGAACAAGTTTTAATGGCTAAACTTAAAGCATACTCCCCCTAGCAACATGCATAGAAGCAAAAAGAACAAAATTAACACAAGCATGAATCACAAACAATTTCAAGCAAATTTTGACATTTTGGGACCTAGAAGGGGTCAAGAAAGGCTAGTTAAACCTAACTCTCTCCTAAGGGTCCAAAAGCGCTCTTTATCTAAAGGCTTTGTGAATATATCCGCTAATTGGTTCAAGGTGTCAACATACTCTATAACAACATCATTTTTCAACACATGATCTCTAATGAAATGATGTCTAATTTCTATGTGTTTAGTTCTAGAGTGTTGGATGGGATTCTTAGTGAGACAAATGGTACTAGTGTTGTCACACCTAAGGGGTATGGTTTCTATTTCAACACCATAATCTAAGAGTTGTTGCTTCATCCAAAGGACTTGAGCACAACAACTCCCTAAGGATATATACTCCGCCTTAGTGGTAGATAAGGCTACGCTATTTTGTTTCTTAGAGAACCAAGATACGAGCATACTACCTAAGAATTGGCATGTCCCGGAAGTACTTTTCCTATCTATCTTACGTCCCCCATAATCCGCATCCGAATAAGCATGAAGGCTAAAGGAGGAATCTTTAGGATACCAAAGGTCTAAGGTAGGCGTGTCTCTAAGGTATCTAAAAATTCTCTTAATGGCAACTAAGTGTGATTCTCTAGGACTAGCTTGAAACCTAGCACACAAGCAAACACTAAACATAATATCCGGTCTACTTGCGGTAAGGTAAAGCAAAGAACCTATCATGGATCTATAAAGCTTAGAATCAACACACTTACCTCCTTCATCTTTGTCAAGCTTTATGAAAGAGCTCATAGGTGTGGCTTGAGGTTTTGCATTCTCCAAGCCGAACTTTTTGAGCATGTCATTCACGTACTTAGCTTGATTTATGAAGGTGCCATCTTTCCTTTGTTTGATTTGGAGTCCCAAAAAGAATGAGAGCTCCACTATCATGCTCATCTCGAACTCACCTTGCATTAGCTTAGAAAATTCTTTACAATAACACTCATTAGTAGAACCAAAATTGATATCATCAACATAGATTTGTACTACTAAGATGTCATTGTTATATCTTTTTATGAAGAGTGTAGTGTCCACATTTCCTTTTTCAAAACCCTTTTCAATTAAGAAATTTGAAAGTCTCTTATACCAAGCTCTAGGAGCTTATTTTAAACCATAAAGAGCTTTTGTTAGTTTAAACACATGGTTTGGAAATTTTGAATCCTCAAAACTCGGTGGTTGTTCAACATACACTTCTTCATTTATAAAACCGTTTAAAAAGGCACTTTTTACATCCATTTGAAAAAGCTTGAAATTATTATAACATGCAAATGCTAAAAGCATCCAAATGGCTTCCATCCTAGCTACGAGTGCATATGTCTCATCAAAATCAATTCCCTCTTCTTGGGTATAGCCTTGAGCAACAAGCCTAGGCTTGTTTCTCACTATATTACCACTTTCATCTAATTTATTCATAAAAACCCATTTAGTTCCTATAGTAGATTGATTATTTGGCCTTTCAACTAATGTCCAAACTTTACTTTTCTCAAATTGATTTAATTCTTCTTGCATAGCCAAAACCCAAAAATCATCTTTTAAAGCTTCTTTAATATTTTTAGGCTCAATGCATGAAAGAAATGCAACATGATTCATTAATTTGAGAGAGGATCTAGTAGTTACCCCCTTGGATGGATCACCCAAGATTTCACCACCTTTGACATAGTTGAGCTCCCTTGGGTAAGATACATCATTTTCCTCGAGAGCCAAGTCCTTTAAGGCTTCAAGAGGTGGATCTTGTGTATCCTCATCTTTAGTTGGAACCTCATCCATCTTTGACGTTTGTCCTCCATCAATGGCATCAAGGATTCCTACATCATCATCATCACAAGATTCCTTCCTCGAAAGGAGGTTATCATCGAAAACAACATGTGTAGACTCTTCAACTACTAGAGTTCTTTTATTAAATACACTATAGGCTTTAGAGTTTAAAGAGTACCCTAAGAAAATAACTTAATCACTTTTAGCATCAAATTTACCTAAGTTTTCTTTACCATTATTCAAAACAAAACACTTGCAACCAAAAGGATGAAAATAGCTAATGTTAGGCTTTTTAGATTTTAAAATCTCATAAGGTGTTTTCTTCAAAATTGGCATAATCATTACTCGATTTATAATATAGCAAGCGATATTTGTGGCTTCCGCCCAAAAATATTTAGGCAAATTATTTTCGCAAAGCATGGTTCTAGCCATTTCTTCTAAAGTTCGATTTTTCCTCTCAACTACCCCATTTTGTTGAGGAGTGCGAGGTGCAGAAAAATTGTGGCTAATCCCATTTTCATTTAAAAACTCATCAAAACCTAGATTTTGAAATTCGGTTCCATGATCACTTCTAATGTGAGAAATTTTAAGTTCAAGATCATTTTGAGTTATTTTAGAAAATTTGATGAATTTTTCTAAAGCCTCATCTTTTGTACTTAAGAATAGAACCCAAGTAAACCTAGAATAGTCATCTACAAGCACAAAGGCATATGATTTACCACCCAAGCTCTTTGTTCTAATTGGCCCAAAAAGATCCATATGAATCAATTGTAAACATCTACTAGTAGAGACATCATTAATGGATTTAAATGAAGTTCTATGTTGTTTACCCTTTGAACATGCATCACAAATTTTATCATTAGAAAATTTAAGTTTGGGTAAACCTCTAACTAGATTAAGGGAAATTAATTTCTCTAAGACACTCATGCTAGTATGTCCTAATTTTCTATGCCAAAGCCATGAGTCATGTTCATCATGTGCAACTACGCATGTATGGGATGAATGGATGTCATCTAAATGCACCATGTAGATATTGCCTATTCTATGTCCTATGAGCATTAGTTGATTTGTTTTAATGTTCACAATTTTGCAACCACTTTTATCAAATAGAACACTAAAACCCTTATCACATAATTGACTAATGCTCAATAAATTATGTTTAAGACCGTTGACATACAAAACATTTTCAATGAAAATAGAAGAGTGATTACCAATGGAGCCTATTCCTTCAATGTGGCCTTTGGAGTTTTCACCGAAAGTTTCCACTCCACCACTCTTTGGCTTTAGTTCCACGAATCTACTCTTGTCACCGGTCATATGTCTTGAGCATCCACTATCAAGGTACCAAGAGTTTTGGCTTGAAGCTTTGGCCTTGTAGCAATGCTCCCCATACAAACAAAGAAATTAGGCCTTGATTTTTGGTACCCAAATCATTTTGGGTCCATGTGTGTTAGCCTTCAAAATTTTGGTTCCCTTAGGAATCCAAGAAGCAATAGCATTTGTATTATTAGAAATAATGAGTTCCTTAGGAACCCAAACACTCCTAACCTTTTGACCTCTAGATTGCTTGTGAAAATTTCTTTGTTTATGAATAAAATGTTTTCTTTTTACATATTGGGATTTAGAAGAGTTTCCTTTTTCAAAATGATTTTTCCCAATAGCAATTGATGTTTTAAGATTATCCACTTCCTTTGTGTGATAATCTTGAAAATTGGAAAGAAGATTTTCAAGTTCAAGATTTTTCGTTTTAAGATCATTTGAAAGATTCACTAAAAACAAAACTTTCTTTTCCAATTCGGAGTTAGTTTTTGAAAATGTTTCATTTTGATTTTTTAAATCGGAAATAGTTTTCTTGATTCTCAAAATGGATTCTTTATATTTTCCTACTAACTTATCGTAAACCTCTTGCAATTCATCATAAGCATCTTGAAGCTCATCAAAGGTAAAATCAAAATTAGATGAGTTAGGATTTACCTTTGGTTCATCATCAATGGCCATGAGACAAAGATTGGCCACTTCCTCCTCCTCCTCGGATGACTCATCGTCACTCCAAGTTGCTACTTGAGCTTTGAGCTTGTTCTTCTTCCCAAAGCTCTTCCTCTTCAATTGAGGACATTCGGAACAGATATGGCCGAGCTTTTTGCATTCATAGCAAGTGATTTGGTCTTTCTCCTCTTCCTTACTCTTGCTCTTGAAGTCTCATTTTCTAATGAACTTTCTCCCACGATTGGACTTCATGAAGCGAGTAAACCATTTGGCCAACATGGCCATCTCCTCATCTTCATCTTCACTTGAATCGCTTTCATGATATGAAGCTTTAAGAGCGATTCCAACCTTCTTCTTCTCAATATCCTTCTTCTCAACCATTTTCTTTTCTTCTTCTCTTCCCTTCCTCATGATCTCATGGGTGAGTAGAGATCCAACAAGAGCATCAAGCTTGAGAGTCTTCAAATCTCGAGCTTCAATAATAGCCGTTCTCTTGCTATCCCATGACTCCGGAAGAGAGTACAACAATTTCCTCACTAGTTTGTCTTCGGGGATGATCTCACCGAAACCCTTCAATCCGTTGACAATGACCGAGAATCGATCAAACATCTTGGAAACACTCTCATCGGGATCCATCTTGAAATTTTCGTAGCTTAGATTGAGTAGCCCAATTTTTGTTTCCTTGACATCACTAGTTCCCTCATATGTTGTCTCGAGGGTATCCCAAACCTCATTGGCATTTTCGATCGAAGACACCTTGGTGTAGATATCCAGACCAAGTGCACAAAATATGACATGGAGAACTTTATCATTCACTTGCATCCTTCTTCGTTCATCTTCCGTCATTTTAGCTTTTACTTTTGGGACAAGTCTTGCTTCACTATCTCTCTTCATGGGAATGTATGGACCTTCTTCAACCACATCCCACACCATGTAGTCGGTGGACTTGATGAAGAGCCTCATCATATTCTTCAAATATGGGTAGTTATCCCCATTGAAGAATGGTGGCTTAGTGGTAGATTGGGACTAGTAGAGGTTGGAGTTGGAGGTGGATGCCATTGCTTGACTAGTTGTTGATCAAACTCTCCTAGAATCGACTCAAGAGGGTTGTAATCCTTCCAATGAGTGTAGCTCTGATACCAATTGTTGAGTTGATCACACAATTGCAAATGGCCAACAGGGGGTGAATTGGCAATTAAAAATTTGGTAGGAGGTATGAGTGAAAAATAAAAAGTGACACAAGTGGTTAGAGTGGTTCAAGTTCTCCAAATGAACTCTACATCCACTACCTTAGTTCCCACTAAGAATTTTCAACCAATTCACTACTTGAATTCTTCCCTTTTTCTTGGATGAGGAGGTAACCTTACAAATTGATTAAGCTTTCTACCCAAAGCTTAATCCACTCACTTTTACAAAGAGATGGATTTGGTAAACTGTTGGGTTTTTCGGTGCTCGAATCAATCAACCGTTCTTGCTTGCCAAGTGGTGGAGAGGTGAATTTTTGGGTGGAAGGGTTTAGGAAGCTAGAAAGAATAATGACACGATGATTTATAGTGGTTCAACTCCTCAACCGAGTCTACATCCACTACCTTAGCTTCCTACTAAGGATTTCACAACCAATTCCACTAATTGATTCGTCCCCTTTTCTAGGATCAGGAGGAAACCCTTTACAACCCTCGAAGCTTTCTACCCAAAGCTTGAAGGAACCCCTCTCTTACAAGAGATAAACAAAACAAACTTAAAACCTCTCAATAGGCGTTTGTTTGCACAATTAAGCTCTCACCCAAAAACCTAAACACTTGAGCAAATTTAACAATGTAAGCTCACAAGTGTTGTCTACGCAAAGAATGAACAATTAAGCACTAGACAAGGTTTTTCACTCAAAATGTTGTAACAACTTAAGCTCGTGTTGATCTTGATGCTTGGAGGTCCATTTTATACTCCAAATTGAGTTTCTAGCCGTTTATGGCCGTTGGGGATGTTTCATAGCCGTTGGGGATACAAAATAGCCGTTTATTTCCCACAAAATGCAGTTCAGCAGCCTAGTGTATCGATACACTCTCCACTGTATCGATACGGTCTTGAAATCAGATATAGCCGTTATGCTCTTCAGCTGATGCGTATCGATACGCTTGCATGGCGTATCGGTACGGTCCTGCAAAGTCAGATGACCGTTGGGAATGACCGTTGGCGTATCGGTACGCGATACAACTGTATCGGTACGCGACTAGCCGTTGGGCTATTTTCAAATACACCGTATCGATACGGCTAGGCGTATCGATACAAGTTTTAGCTACTGGAATCCTTGTAGTTTGAAAACCCTAAGGTGTATCGATACACTCTCCACTGTATCGATACTGGCACTTAAAATACTCGGTTTTGACTACTTTAAATGTACTTTTAAGTCCATTCCAGAGCTTTAAAAACCCTAAAACATATTTTCAAGTTGTTTTTGACTAAAAAAATATTTTAAAATCTTTCCATTTTAGTCCAAAACATTTTTCAAATATTATATCAAAACCTCAGTTCTACAATCTCCCCCTTTTTGATATAATAAAACCAACTTGAAAAATTGTTTGGGATTCTCCCCCTTTAATTTTAAAAATGTGAATAAGAGATTTAAGATATGAAATCAAAATAAAGCTCCCCCTTATTCATTTGAAAAATCAATTTTTCAAAAACTTTCAAAAACCATTTCTCCCCCTTTTTGTTATATCAAAAAGAATTTAAAATAACATTTAAGTTCAAGATAACATAGGAGGTAAATTTTTTTTGACATACTTAAAATTTTGGTTTTTTAAAAATCGGCTCCCCCTTACTCAAGGCATCATCAAATTGTTAGTCCAACATATAAGCGTATCTAGTTGAATTAAAAAAAATAAATCAAATAAAATTAAAAACAACTAGATTTTTACCAACACTTGAACCCAAAGGAGGATGTGAAGCCTTCCTTCTTCAAGTGTTCTTCCTTGTGTGTATGGAGCTCCCCCTTAATGTTTGACTTGTTGATCACTCTCCATCACACCTCCCCCTTATTGAGGGCCATTCATGCATAGGTGGGCTACTTCATTTTCGGTGGAGTCTTCATCACTCCATGTGGCCACGTATGCTTGTTTAGAAGATGACCCCTTCTTTTTGGATTTGTGGGAATCCTTCATCTTCTTCATCGATTCATGCTTGGATTTTTCCATTTTGCTCTTCATGAATCGTGCGAGCTTGTTGAAGAGATAGTTCATCTCTTCATCTTCACTATCCTCCTCACTTGAATCTACGTGATGACTTGTGGAGGATTTGAGAGCCATGGCATTTATATTGATGCCAATGCTCTTGAGCTTCTTCTCTCCCATAGCTCTAATTTCTTCCCTCTTTTTCTCATCCTCTTTATTTTTCTTCATGATTTGATGAGTAAGGAGTGACCCCATGAGTTCATCAAGCTTCAAAGTCTTCAAATTTTTGGCTTCGATGATGGCGGTCCTCTTTGAGTCCCAAGACTCGGGAAGTGAGTAGATGAGCTTTCGAACAAGCTTTTCTTCCGGAATGATTTATCCATATCCTTTAAGACCATTGGTAATGGTGGAGAACCTATCAAACATCTTCTCGATGTTTTCCTCCGGATTCATTTTGAAGTTCTCATACTCTAAGGTTAGGAGCCCAATCTTGGTCTCCTTGACTTCATTAGTCCCCTCGTATGTGACTTCAAGCTTGTCCCATACCTCCTTGGCACTTTCACAAGAAGACATCTTCTCATAGATGGTTGGGCCAAAAGCACAAAAGAGTATGTGCAAGGCTCTGCAATTAAGCTCCATCTTCTTGCGATCGTCGGCACTCCATTCCGCTTTGCTTCCTTTAGGCACGAACGGACCATCTTCAACTATGTCCCATAGCTTGTAATCTCTTGACTTCAAGAAGAGTTTCATCTTTGTCTTCCAAAGGGCATAGTGATCTCCGTCGAAAAAAGGCGGTATGTTGATGGATTGCGCCATTTGAGCCGGTTGGTGAAATGTTGATCGAGCTTGCTGGATCTTCTCAATAGGATGTGAATCCCCTTCAATTGAGCCAAGCTCTGATACCAATTGTTGGGTTTTTCGGTGCTCGAATCAATCAACCGTTCTTGCTTGCCAAGTGGTAGAGAGGTGAATTTTTGGGTGGAAGGGTTTAGGAAGCTAGAAAGAATAATGACACGATGATTTATAGTGGTTCAACTCCTCAACCGAGTCTACATCCACTACCTTAGCTTCCTACTAAGGATTTCACAACCAATTCCACTAATTGATTCGTCCCCTTTTCTAGGATCAGGAGGAAACCCTTTACAACCCTCGAAGCTTTCTACCCAAAGCTTGAAGGAACCCCTCTCTTACAAGAGATAAACAAAACAAACTTAAAACCTCTCAATAGGCGTTTGTTTGCACAATTAAGCTCTCACCCAAAAACCTAAACACTTGAGCAAATTTAACAATGTAAGCTCACAAGTGTTGTCTACGCAAAGAATGAACAATTAAGCACTAGACAAGGTTTTTCACTCAAAATGTTGTAACAACTTAAGCTCGTGTTGATCTTGATGCTTGGAGGTCCATTTTATACTCCAAATTGAGTTTCTAGCCGTTTATGGCCGTTGGGGATGTTTCATAGCCGTTGGGGATACAAAATAGCCGTTTATTTCCCACAAAATGCAGTTCAGCAGCCTAGTGTATCGATACACTCTCCACTGTATCGATACGGTCTTGAAATCAGATATAGCCGTTATGCTCTTCAGCTGATGCGTATCGATACGCTTGCATGGCGTATCGGTACGGTCCTGCAAAGTCAGATGATCGTTGGGAATGACCGTTGGCGTATCGGTACGCGATACAACCGTATCGGTACGCGACTAGCCGTTGGGCTATTTTCAAATACACCGTATCGATACGGCTAGGCGTATCGATACAGGTTTTAGCTACTGGAATCCTTGTAGTTTGAAAACCCTAAGGTGTATCGATACACTCTCCACTGTATCGATACTGGCACTTAAAATGCTCGGTTTTGACTACTTTAAATGTACTTTTAAGTCCATTCCAGAGCTTTAAAAACCCTAAAACATATTTTCAAGTTGTTTTTGACTAAAAACATATTTTAAAATCTTTCCATTTTAGTCCAAAACATTTTTCAAATATTATATCAAAACCTCAGTTCTACATAAACTCTAACAATTCCTCTCAAAAGATAAATGTTTACCCAAATACAATTTCAAACTCCCCAAACTCACAATACAAGATAACAATAAAATCACTAGAGTTGGGCACAAGAATTTGACTATAAAGAGCACTAGGGTTTGGATTTTTTGCTTTGATGATGCTTGTAGGTTCAATAGTTGTTGTTTGGTCAATTGAAGCTTGTTTTTATACCCTTGCATTGAATTCTAGTCGTTTGGGTAGTTGGGATCATCAATAGAGCCGCTGGGAGCATTTTTCCCGCATTAAATGCAGCTCTGCAGCATACCGTATCGGTACTCGAGGAGGGCGTATCGATACCTGCATCAAAGAGGAAAGAGCCGTTGTGACTGAAAACATAGCGTATCGATACGCATAGAAGGCGTACCGGTACGGTTTTAAGGGGCGTATCGGTACGGATAGGCATATCGATACGGTGTTTACTCACTGGAATCCCAAGTTTGGTTTTCATAAAAAGCGTATTGATATGTATACCAAGCGTATCAGTACGGTATAACGGTCTTTTAAAAATTGGGAAACCAACCAACTGACAAGTAACGGTCGAAAAATTAAATGCTAAGATTTTTCAAAGATATGCTTATCGTATCGATACGGTTGCAAAACGTATCGGTACGATTTCATTAAAAGAGTTGCCCAGATGAATATCGTATCGATACGAGGTAACACCGTATCGGTACGCTAAGCCCATCAAAATTCCAGTGGCAAAAGACAGTATCGATACGCCTAAGGGCATCGATACGCCTGGGCGTTTTTGTATAGTTTGGCTTGAAAATCAAAATTCCAATGGCAAAAGACAGTATCGATACGCCTAAGGGTATCGATACGCCTGGGCCTTTTTGCATAGTTTGGCTTGAAAATCATAGGAAAAGACTTAGAGAATTTTTCATATATTTAAGAGCTTGTCTTGAGATATTATTTTGTTTAAAATACTTGTCAATTGTGAGACTTTAAAGAGTACTTAAAAATTTATTGTTTTGGAAATTGGTCCTTAAGTTTATATGTTATATCAAAATCAATTTTGGTTTCACAGTTTCAAAACACCTAAGGGGTGTATCGAAACGGTTAGTCAAAAATCACTGTTTTGGCTTGGAAAACACTTAGAAAAATTTATGGGAACTTGATTTTTGACTTAAACATTTTGCTTGTCAATTTTGGGAAGTTTGAGGACTTAAAAACTTATCTTCTTTTCAAATTGGTCCTTGAAATATTTGTTATATCAAAATCAAAGTTTTGGTTTTACAATCTCCCCCTTTTTGATATAACAAAACTAAATATAAAATTTTAAGTTCTGAGAACTTTGTAAAACTTACTCCCCTCAATTTAAGATAAATTTTTAAAATTAAGTTGTAAAGTTTCAAAATTGGCTCTACTTCTCCCCTTTTTGTTATATCAAAATTGGCATAATTCAATGAGAAATAAAAAGGGCAATAATAGTATACCAAAGCAAAAAATATAATATATTAAGTCCATAAATCCAAAGCAAAGAACATAAATCCTAACTTAATACCTAAAAGCATAACATAGAAAAAAACATAGTTCAAAAGCTAAAAACGGTGCATAAAAAGAAAACTAGATAATATGATATGAGATGCAAACTAGTCTAGGGATCCATATCGTCACCATCCTCATCATCCACATCATCTCCATCTTCGTCTTTATCTTCCTCTTAACTTCTTCTAAAGTGTTTCCATTCTCCATAAAATCCGGTGAATGGGAGATCCATCGAAGCATGTTGAGTCTCAAGGGAAGAGAGACAATTTTCCACATTAAGAACACGTTCCTCCAAAGCAGTGAAATGTGTGTCGATAGCAGCAAATCTGGAAGAGATGTCGGTTCGCAAGCCGGTTAATTGTGTATTGAGATAAGCCATAAGAGCATCATTGTTTTGAGGAGCAACGAGAGCTTGAGGAGCTTGAGGTGGAGGATCAATCAGATGATCTCTTGCCCCTCTATCCATGCAAACCCACTCACCTAGAACGTAGCAAAACCCGGACCTTAGAAGGGAACTTTCATCGAGCTTTTGCTTGAGAGACTCCAAATAGTCACAAGAACAATCAATCTTGGACTTGAAGAAAATGTAGCTCAATGCAGTCCCATAGGTGAAAGATTGGATGGAGTCGGAACCACGATGCCTAACTAAATGCACCATCTCGGAAAACATGATCTTTACGAGGTTCGGTCGCTTTTCTTGACGGAAGCACTGTAGCCAAAAGTTGTCAACTTGGCGAATGTGAGCAAACTTGCCTCCGGAAGGATGGAACCACCAATAGATTATGAGATGTAAGAAACGATCATGAATATCTAAGGAGAGAACCGAGCCGGTTTTTGAGCCCAAATAAGTGTCATCTTCAATGCCTTCATCGAAAAGGCCTAGAAAATTGACCAATGTTGATAGATCAATTCAGATCTTTTTCCCCATAAGAAAGGACTCAATGGCAATGACTTGGGAATTGTCTTGGTTACTCACTAACTGGGCATTTGCATAAAACAACAAAACAAGGTTACGGTAAAGAATGCCGGGTATAGTCATGAAAAATAAAAATCCCTAACGATTTAAAAGAGGTAGATATTTGAAATAAAAGTGTTCAGAGTCAAGGAAGGTCATATCAACCATACGCTCACGACGAATTATGGTGTCTTGGTAGAGCTTGAAGTTGGTTCGAGCATCATCTTTTTTAGACTCTTTGTGAAAAGAAGAGCTAAGTTTGGACGAGAGGAATTGTCAGTGGTAGCTTTAGATCCCTTCACACGTCTCTTCGGTCTTTCACTTCTTGTGAGCCATTTAAAAGCCTAAAAACGTTTTATGCAATCAAATAATGTATGCATTAAAATTCACATTCAATCCAATGGATATCCTATAATCAAGGTTTAAATATATACACTATAATAAAATTTAAGAAGATAATTTGAAAAACTGAGATGAAAAAATATACAGTTAAAAAATTTTATATTCGAATAAAAAAAATTGAGTTTTGAAGAAACTTTTGCAAAAACTTTGAAACCCATAGTATAAATATGTAATATATACAAAAGAACCAATTTTAAATCAGAGAATTCAAACGAAAATTGAAAAGAAAAAGAAAATAGAAAAATACCCTGATTTGGGATTTTGGAGGAATAGATGAATGTAGATGCACAAACTTGATGAATCTTTCTTAGATTGGAGTTGAAGACTAAAAACCCTCAAGATCCGAGTGAAAAACGTTTAGGATTGATGGGTATTTAAAGGAAAAATGAGGGTTAGGGTTTTGAGAAGTTTATGTTTGATAAAAAGTTGTTTTAAAGATGACAACCCTTTAAATAGAGGCTTTTCTGGATACGCGTTTCGATACAAGTAGAGTCGTATCGAAACAGGCGTATCGAAACGAATTCGACCGTTCCAAAACCTTATGACCGTTTCGATACATGTTTGACTGTATCGATTCCCACAAAGATGTCCGTATCTAAACAAATGAAGGGTGTTTCGATACTGATTGTATCTAGAACCAAAACGTTTCGAAACCCTTTTGTCCGTTTTGATACAGTTTGGTTCAATGATCTCCTTTGAGGTAGAACTTATCGAAACAGGGGTACCCGTTTCGATACACATATGCCAAAATGTGCAGTTTGGGCACAAAGTTCCGGAAAAATCGATTCAAAATGCATGATCAAGATGAATGAAAAGACTATAGGCAAAAACATTTACATACCCCCTAGCTACAAGCATAGAAGCAAAATAATGCAAATTAACATAGACATGGATATCAACCAATTTCAAGCAAGATTTTTACCATTTGGGACCTAAAAGACTCAAGAAAGGCTAGTTAAACCTAACTCTCTCCTAAGGGTCCAAAAACGCTCTTTATCTAAAGGTTTGGTAAAAATATCCGCTAATTGGTTTAAGGTGTCAACATATTCTAGAACTACATCATTTTTCGCAACATGATCTCTAATAAAATGATGTCTAATTTCTATGTGTTTAGTTCTAGAGTGTTGGATGGGATTCTTAGTGAGACAAATGGCACTAGTGTTGTCACACTTAAGGGGTATGGTGTCTACGTAGACACCACAATCTAAGAGTTGTTGTTGCATCCAAAAGGACTTGAGCACAACAACTCCATAAGGATATGTACTCCGCTTCGGTGGTAGATAAGACTACACTATTTTGTTTCTTAGAGAACCAAGATACTGACATACTACCTAAAAATTGACATGTTCCGGAGGTACTTTTCCTATCTATTTTGCATCCCCCACAATCCGCATCCGAAAAGGCATGAAGGTTAAAGGAAGAATCCTTAGGATACCAAATGCCTAAGTTAGGTGTGTCTCTAAGGTATCTAAAAAATTCTCTTTATGGCTACTAAGTGTGATTCTCTAGGACTAGCTTGGAACCTAGCACACAAGCAAACACTAAATACAATATCCGGTCTACTTGTAGTAAGGTAAAACAAAGAACCTATCATAGATCTATAAAGCTTAGAATCAACACACTTACCTCATTCATCTTTGTCAAGCTTTAAAGAAGAGCTCATAGGAGTGGCTTGAGGTTTCACATTCTCCAAGCCAAACTTCTTGAGCATGTCATTCGCGTACTTTGCTTGATTGATGAAGGTGCCATCCTTCCTTTGCATGATTTGGAGCCCCAAAAAGAATGAGAGCTCTCCCATCATGCTCATTTTGAACTCACCTTGCATTAGCTTAGAAAATTCTTTGCAATAACACTTATTAGTAGAACCAAAAATAATATCATCAACAAAAATTTGTACTACTAAGATGTCATTACAATATCTTTTTTGTGAAAAGTGCAGTATCCACCTTACCTTTTTCAAAACCTTTTTCAATCAAAAAGTTTGAAAGCCTTTCATACCAAGCTCTAGGAGCTTGTTTTAAACCATAAAGAGTTTTGGTTAGTTTATAAACATGATTTGGAAATTTAGGATCCTTAAAACCCAGTGGTTATTCAACATACACTTATTCATTTATAAAACCTTTAGAAAAGCACTTTTTACATCCATTTGAAAAATCTTGAAATCATGGTAACATGCAAATGCAAGAAGCATCCTAATAGCTTCCATTCTACCAACGAGTGCATAAGTTTCATCAAAATCAATTCCCTCTTCTTGAGTGTAACCTTGAGCAACAAGCCTAGCCTTGTTTCTCACTATGTTACCACTATCATATAGTTTATTCCTAATAACCCATTTAGTTCCTATGGTAGAATGATTATTAGGCCTTTCAACTAATGTCCATACTTCTCTCAAATTGATTAAGTTCTTCTTGCATAACCAATATCCAAAAATCATCTTTTAATGCTTCTTTGATATTCTTAGGCTCTATGCATGAAATAAATGCAACATGGTTCATTAGTTTGAGAGATGATCTAGTAGTTACCCCATTGGATGGATCACTCAAGATTTCACCACCTTTGACATAGTTGAACTCCCTTGGGTATGTTACCTCATTTTCCTCAAGAGCCAAATCTTTCAAGGCTTCAAGAGGTGGATCTTGTGCATTTTCTTCTTTGGTTGGAATCCCATCCACCTTTGATGTTTGTCCTCCATCAATGGCTTCAATGATCCCTACATCAACATCATCACAAGAATCCTTCCTCGGAAGGAGGTTATCATTGAAAACAACATGTATAGACCCTTCAACAACTAAAATTCTTTTATTAAATACTCGATAGGCTTTAGAGTTTAGGGAATAACCCAAAAATATTGCTCCACTTTTAGCATCAAATTTACCTAAGTTGTCTTTTCCACTGTTCAAAACAAAACATTTACTACCAAAAGGGTGGAAATAGCTAATTTTAGGCTTTTTGGATTTTAAAATCTTATAAGGTGTTTTCTTTAAAATAGGCCTAATCATTACTCTATTTATAATGTAACAAGTCGTATTAGTGGCTTCTGCCCAAAAATACTTAGGTAAGTTATTTTCACAAAGCATAGTCCTAACCATTTCTTCTAAAGTTCTATTTTTCCTCTCAACTACCCCATTTTGTTGAGGAGTACGACGAGCCAAAAAATTATGGCTAATACCATTTTCGTTACAAAAATCTTCAAAACCCATATTTTGAAATTCGGTTCCATGATCACTTCTAATGTGTAAAATTTATGATCAAGATCATTTTGGGTAATTTTTGTAAAAGTAATAAAATTCTCTAAAGCCTCATCCTTAGTACTTAAGAATAGAACCCAAGTGTATCTAGAAAAGTCATCTACCAAAACAAATGCATATGACTTACCACCCAAGCTCATAGTTCTAATAGGCCCAAATAAATCCATGTGAACTAGTTGTAATATCCTACTAGTCGAAACATTATTAATGAGTTTAAATGAGGTTCTCTTTTGTTTACCCTTAGCACAAGCATCACATATTTTATTTAATGAAAAATTTAGTTTTGGTAAACCTCTAACTAGATTTTGGGAAGCTATTTTTTCTAAAACACTTATGCTAGCATACCCAAGTTTTCTATGCAACAACCATGCATCATTCTCATCATGTGCAACTAAACATGCATTGGATGAATGCATGTCATCTAAATGTACCATGTAGATATTTCCTATCCTATGCCCCATGAGCATAAATTGATTTGTTTTAATGTTAATTATTTTGCAACCATTTTTATCAAATAGAACATTAAAACCTTTATCACATAATTGACTAATGCTTAATAAATTATACTTAAGACCATTAACATATAATACATTTTCAATAAAAATAGAAGAGTGATTACCAATGGAGCCAATTCCTTCAACGTGACCTTTGGAGTTGTCACCGAAAGTCACTACTCCACCACACTGTAGAACCAATGTTTTGATATAATAATTGAAAAATGTTTTTGGACAATGTTAAAAAGAATTCAAAACCATTTCTAAGTCCAAACAATTTGAAACTATGTTTTTGGGATATTTCAAAAAGGTTTTAAGTGTTTTCAAAGCCAAATTCAACAAAACCATCCAGGCGTTTCGAAACACCCCTAGGTGTTTCGATATGGGTCTTTATAGTGGCAAAACGTTTCAAAACGGGTTTTAATCTGGGTGAGATTTTGCATAGCATTTCGATACGGCCTCTACCGTTTCGATACACCTATGTGACATTGACCTCAACGGTCATAAACCCCCAACGGCTATTTCTCAACTATCTTTTAAATGCAGGGGGTTTCGATACGGTGAGTAGCGTTTCGATACGGGCGTTTCGATACGGCCAAGGGAGTTTCGATACGGGTGTTGCAACGGCTCTTTCTATTTTAAGGGTGTTTCAAAACGAGGTCGAGTGTTTCGAAATGGGGAGCTGCAGAACTGCATTTATGGTGGGAAATAAAGTCTCCAACGGCTCCAATTCAACCCCAACGGCTAGTAACGGCTACAAACTCAAAGAGGAGTATAAAAGAGACCTCAAAGCATCTAGTAATGGTTAATGCTTCAATTGTAATACAACATATGATCAAAATGTGTCTTAGTGCTTAAGTGTCAATTCTTTGTATAGACAAACACTAGTGAGCCAAAATTGTTAGATTTGCTCAAGTGTTTTAGGATTGGGTGAGAGCTCAATTGTGCAAAAAAATACCTATTAGAGGGATTTGAGTTTGCTTATCTTTATCTCTTTGTAAAGAGGGTTTGATCAAGGCTTTGGGTAGAAAGCTTGATCAGTTTGTAAGGGTTTCCTCCTAAGCCTAGAAAAGGGGACGAATCAATAGTGGATTGATTGGAAATCCTTAGTGGGAAGCTAAGATAGTGGATGTAGACCTTGGTTAGAAGGTTGGACCACTATAAATCATCTTGTCTTCATTTATTTTAGCTTCCACACCTCTTACACCCAAAATTCCATTTCTCCACCACTTGGCGAGCAAGAACGGTTGAAGGAATCGAGCACCGAAAAACCCAAAAATTGGTATCAGAGCTTGGCTCAATTGAAGAGGATTAACATCCTATTGAGAAGATCCGGCAAGCTCGATCAACATTTCAAACAACCGGCTCAATGGCGCAATCCATCGACAAACCACCCTTCTTCGACGGAACACACTATGCCCATTGGAAGACAAGGATGAAGTTCTTAATAAAGTCAAGGGACTACAAGATTTGGGACATAGTATAAGATGGTCTGTTCGTGCCACAACAAAGCAAGGTGGATTGGAGTGCCGACGATCACAAGAAGATGGAGCTAAATTGCAAAGCCTTGCACATCCTATTTTGTGCATTTGGCCCTAACATCTATGAGAAGATGTCTTCTTGTGAGAGTGCCAAGGAACTTTGGGACAAGCTCAAGGTTACATACGAGGAGAAAAATGAAGTAAAGGAGACCAAGATCGGGCTCCTCAACCTAGCGTATGAAAACTTCAAGATGGATCCGGAAGAGGACATTGAGAAGATGTTCGATAGGTTCTCCATCATCACCAATGGACTTAAAGGTTATGGAGAAACCATCCCGGAAGAGAAACTTGTCCGAAAGCTCATCTACTCCCTTCCCGAGTCATGAGACTCAAAAAGGACCGCCATCATCGAAGCCAAGAATCTCAAAACCTTGAAGCTTGATGAGCTCATGAGGTCACTTCTCACTCACCAAATTATGAAGAAGAACAAAGAAGAGGAGAAGAAGAAGGAAGAGATTAGAGCTATAAGGGAGAAGAAGTTCAAAGAGCTTGGCATTAACACAAATGCCATTGCTCTCAAATCCTCCACATGCCATCCTGTTGATTCAAGTGAAGAGGACGATGGAGAAGAAGAGATAGTTTATCTCTTCAAGAAGTGTGCCCCTTACATGAAGAAAACTTGAAAGAGCTTGAACGAGAATCCATGAGAAAGAAGAGGGCAAGCACTTCAAGCCATAAGAAAAAGGCATATGTGGCTACTTGGAGTGATGAGGACTCCACCGACGATGAACAAGCCAACCTTTGCCTTATGGCCATCGAAGAAGATTCAAGGGTAACTTCTAATTCATCTACTTCATGTTCATACTCTTTTGATGAATTACAAGATGCCTATGATGATTTGGTTTTAGAGTTTAAAAATCACATTTTGAAAAACAATAAAATGATTTCAAAGTTGAAAATTCAAAATGATTTGATTTCTAAAACCAAACTTGAACTTGAAGCAAAACTCAAAGAGTTTGAACAAAAATGTTTTGATTTAAAAAATTTGCTTCACAAAGTTCAAGAAGAAAAATAATTGATTTCCAAAGAGCTTGAAAAGAATTTTTTTTTGGAAAATCAAATTTTTATGTAAGACAATCTAGTGCCCCTAGATTTGTAAATGGTTAATGTTTTAGAAGTATTTGGGTCCCAAAAGAACTAAGTACTTCAACTAAAAATGATGAAATTGAAAAATGGATTCCTAATGGGACTAAGTTTTGTGCTACTAACGTCTATGGATCCAAAGAAATTTGGATACCAAAAATTACTTGATTGTCTTATGATAGGTGTGATGGAGAGTGATCAACAAGTCAAACATTGAGGGGGAGCTCCATGCACACAAAGAAAGACACTTGAAGAGGAAGGCTTTACATCCTCTCTTGGATTCAAGTGTGGTAAAAATCTAGTTGTTTTATTTTGTTTATTTCAACTAGATTATGACATATTGTAACACCCAAATAATAATAATTGATGCAAATAAAGGGGAGAAGAAAGAAAGAAAAAGAGAAAAATGTTATCAATGGGATTTGAACCCATAACCCCTTAAGTGGTGAACCAGTGCACTAACCAATTGAGCTAAGGTAATCCTTGGGCTTTGTTTACTCGACCTTAATAATAAGATATGCTATATACCTCACAAATGAAATAAAAAAATATAAAAGTCTAAATTAGCCCCCACCTACCATATTGAATGCAGCCACCCTAGATTTGAAAATATCAGATGGATCTGGAAAATCTGAAGACTCCCCATCTTCCTCTTATCTCCGCTGTGCCGCCGATCTTTCTCACCGTTGCGACGTGGTCGTCACCACCGGTGCCAGAGTGCTCGCCGTCGAGTCCCGAGCCAAACGCACTTAGCCACTCGCGCAGCCACCGTCTCGATCGCCGCCAATCGAAGGATTAAGGTTCGACGAACCTAGGGTAGAGCCGTTAGGTTTTTCGTCGATTCCGGCCGCCGTAGGCGTCTGTTCGCTGCACCGTTGCCACTCCTGGACTCCTCGTCGCGAGGCGAACAAAACCCTACCAGTTGCTCAGCCGCTCGCTGCCGTTTAGCGCCTCGTCGGAGATACGACAGTTTGGTCGTTTTTGCTCCGATTTGGTAAGTCGGTAAGTATTTCGGCTTTAAATCTAAGCTATTCAAGTCATTGGTTAAGAAATCGACTGTTTTTAGCTTGATTGGAGGTGTTTTCCGGCTGTCTAGGGCCGTGCGTGGGCTTCACGCACCGTCCGGGATGATTTCCGGCAGCCCTGAACGGTGGCCATTGAACCGGCCGACCCATCCGTTGGTCTGTCCACCTGAACCGGTCCAACCTAAACCGACCCGACCCAGTAGTAAACCAAGACCCGTACGCGACCCAACCCGTTGACCCGTACCCGACCCTAGTTTGACCCGTTGACCGAGTCAACCCAGTGAGTCAACTCGCCCGAGTCAACCTAGTGAGTCAACTTGCCCGAGGCAACCCAGTGAGTCAACTTATCGAGTCAGTCGTTGGACCAGTGACGTCAGCATGACGTCAGCGTTGACTTTGACCCAAAAAGTCAAATTTTCCGAAAAGTCATACTTTATGTTTTTCGACATTTTGAGTCCGATTTTGAAGCCCGTTTTGCAAAATTCAAACCCGAAAGCCTCCGAATCTGACCTTGAACCTGAGTGTGCCTCTATATTTAATTATTTGGTTAAGAGCTTGTGAGTAAGGTCTGATATTAGAATTTGTGTAATTGAAGGTATTCTCGGTTCCTTGGATACACGAGGTTGGGAATTTCGAATTCGGGTTCGAGGGTGTTCGAATGTCGTAACATGAATCGACTGATGTAGCTTGGAGTTAAGGTAATACACTACTACCTCTAGTATGCTTTAGGAAGATGTTGATATTCGGTTAATGCATGCATAAATATGATGAGGAGTGATGTTAACTCTGCTTAAGTCAAATCATATATGTAATTGAGTATAATAACCTAGATAAGATCGAAATGCTCGAATGAGAAAGTTAATGAATGTAAGGATATGAAGTTCAATAAATAATTAATACGGCAGCTAATCTCCAAATCTGATCATCAGTGCCAAATGATCAAATGTTAAAAATATTTGGGTATAAAATTACGAAAACGCCCTTAAGGTATGAGAATGTCTAAAATACCATTGGAATTGGAAGCAATCTAGAAATCTACACTAGATATGGTAAAACAACATGATTCATCTGAAAACCTCGAAAAACTTGGAATGTTATGGTAACAATATTTGAACCTTCGAGATTGTAAGGTGTTAATTTTCCTTGAATTTGGAATGAATCTCTAAATATAGATTTACGAGAAACTATTCGTACCTCTAAATTGATCAAGCGGCTCAAAATACTAAATTGCCTGAAATGACTAAAAGTATTGAAAATATTGTTATGGTTAACTAATCAGAATGATCGTATTAACCAAAAAGGGATGAAGTATCCTCGGACACCAGGGTTTGCAGATTAAATAGAACAATGGATAAACCTTTGAGTTCTGAAATTGAATGAAGTGGTTGGACGTACCGAAATTTCGTGAATGGCTGAATCACCCACGGGTACTTAAATGATTGAAATATTATATATAGTTCAATTGACAGGATCGGTGGATATCTTATGCTTCAAAATAACTGAAATACCCCCCATTGACTGGAATAAGTAAATTACCTTTGATAAAATTTTGGAAATGCCAATAAAGTTGAGAATGACTGAAATGCCCCTAAGGGTTGAAGCATGACTCATGTATATCAATCACTCATGATATTATATAAGGTTGGAAGTTTTTCCGCATAGAACATAAGTTCGACTACTCCGTGGCAAGTCCGGTGGTGAAATATGAAAGCAACCGTTCAGATATACAATACATCCAGATACATTAGAAGGGTTGGTTAGTAATGCAAGGTTGGAATATGTTAGTTCGAATGGTTTTGGAGGCTCGATAAACTTTTGGAAATCTTAAATATTGTAAATCGCAATTTCCTCACGATTGGGCTAAATTACAAAATCACCTCTAATAGTTAAATGACCAAAATACCCTCATTGGCCAAAGTGACCAAAATAGCCCTGAATGTATCTGATATCGTGAGAGATCTTGACATGGAAACCTCTAAATGCTTGGCTGGAAACCTGATGAGCAACTAGAATTTTTTCGAGCCACTGTTTATGCCTTGTTGGTATAAATTACCAAAATGCCCATGTGTGATAAATGACTATAATGCCTTGTAGGCTTAAATGAGTAAATCACTCATGATATGCCTAAACTCTCAAAGATCTTGATGTATCATCTCCTGAATATCTGGTTTGAACCGTTAGTACAAACCCCTCTTTTAATAGGGGCCTCATTTCAGAAACTCGTTCAATTGTCAAAGGTTTAATGTTTTCTCTTCCGTAAATGCCAAGTATCTCCAAGAAATAAACTATTCCACCTAGTGTGTTCCATGTGTGCTACACGACTGTTTTTGCATACTGACTTACATGTTACAATACCGATCACGTGCATATGATTGACATACTTGAACTCACATGAACATGACATGTTTTATAAATTAAGCATGACCGTACTGTATTTCTGGTATATGACTATGCACCCGATATGACAAACATGCTATATAGATAACGTGTTTCTAAAATACAGTTACTGATTAATGAACTATTGACGATCCCATTCACTGGGGTACTTGGGACATGATATGAAGTTACCGTCGGCTCAGCCCTGATCCAGCTGGTAAGTCCGCCCGTTTTCGGCTCCTATGCTTCGGCTAGGGCCGCTCGTATTCGGTTCCTATGCTTCGGCTAGGTCCGCCGTATTCGGTTCCTATGCTTCGGCTAGGTCCACCGTATTCGTTTCCTATGCTTCGGCTAGGTCCGCCCGTATTCGGCTCCTATGCTTCGGCTAGGGCCGCCTGTATTCTAAGGTATTCCCTTAGGATGGTACCCACACCTAATGGGCTTGGGTTAATGCCTGTACATGATACTGCACTGGGGAAAACTATATACTGGAGTATGGTTGGAGGGTAAATAAAGAATTAAAATGATTTTTACTGCTACTTGAAACAAATGTGTTTGAAATAATAAAAAAGAGGTTTATTGCATTGTTACATCTCATGCATTAGCGTTGCACTGTTGGAACACACTAGACACTAAACTCTCTGATTTCCACCCCCGTATGTTATCAGCCTATATAATTCCCGTCTAATTCTCGATGTTTGAAAAAAGAACAAATATTGTTATTCTCGAGTATGATGCAGCCTCGAAATAGTAGAACATAAATGGAGATTGTTACTACGTGGAACATCATGAAAATGTTATGCCTACCATATATCTGTATGAGCTTATAGCATCTTTTGGTAGTTCTGCATTACTGAGCTTTTCCAAGCTCACACTGTTTTTACCATTGCAGGTTAAAAGAATATATCATGATATAATGATTGACAGCAGTGTTCGGAGTTGTCTCGGCGTTGCCTTTGGAGTACGTTATTGTACTGTTAGTGGGCATGCATGTCATGTATTATTTTATTATAGTGTCTGTAAAACACTTTCTGAAATTTTTGTTATGTGTTTAAATGACTTCTCGAAATGATATTTTAAACAGAAGTTGATTTTACAGTTTAATAAGTGTTTGAGGGTAAAAATGTTTTTATGAGTATTTTTACTGTGGGTCGCTCTTGTGACCCTAATGTGACTTCCTAGGATCCGTTGTATCGCATAGGCGGGTCTAGGGGGTTACATTTAGTGGTATCAGAGCTTAGAGTTACGTCTTTCTGGGTAGATCGGCCGATCGTCTGTCATAGGGTGTCTGGTCTGTGCATGCCCCTAGCATAACCGTACTACTTCGAGCCGAAACTCCGATGTCGAATCTCTTTTTTGAAATAAGTGAATCTAAGTATTATGCCTTACATAGCTCGATCTGTAATGGCAAGAAACCTCTATACCGTTCACCTATGTTTTGGATTAAATTGATAGATTTGAATAAAGATAAAGAAACTGAGATGGTTAATACGTGTGGAATTGAAGATATGAAATAGATAGAGAATGAATGTTTAATCATATGAGGTAACTGATATAAGATTACATGTAAGGTGGCTCGGTGATGATGATTGTGTTTTAGAATATTCTGATGGAAATTTGATAAAAGTAATATGAATTTAAAAGAGATGTATCTATGAACGTGGCGAAAGTGTGGACAATGTGGTTACTCTTTTATACGAAGGTAAAAGTTTTCCGAGTATTACGTTGAAGGTAATCGATAATTGTTCAAGGCTTTGATTATGTTTGTTTCGGCAAGGAGAAGGATATTTCTGCGAAAATTTGACATGATGTATCGTAATATAGAATACCAGTCCTAATGGTAAATTTGATGTTCACATTGCGATTTTGGAAGGCTCTGTGAGATGCAAGAGTACTAATATGAACTGCAGTTATGGTTATTCATCCGTAAACTGAGGGTAAACCTAGAAGAGTTATGCATATTCGAGGAGGCATACTTATGGCTTGTATGATTGACATTTGTGGTTATTGGGGATGTTTCTTATCCCTGATTGAGACCGGTTATAATAAAAGTTATTAGACAAGGGTTTGCTTGGCATTGTTTGAAGTTCGATATGGATTCAAACATTGTATTGAAATTAGTTGGTCCGTGATGTATAATGGGATGACTTTGAGTCCAAGGACAACCCGAATGATTGAAGGCACTACCAGATTGATCCGTGACCGTTTGAAAGTTCCGAGGAATAAGAATACTCTGATGGAAAAGTTTTAGTAGATTGATGGATGAAAGAGCAGTTTTTGCATTCCTCTAACTCTATTAAATTTCGAGGACGAAATTTCTTTTAGGGTGGAAGAGTTGTAACACCCAAAATAATAATAATAATAATTGATGCAAATAAATGGGGAGAAGAAAGAAAGAAAAAGAGAAATATGTTATCAATGGGATTTAAACCCATGACCCCTTGAGTGGTGAACCAGTGCACTAACCAATTGAGCTAAGGTAATCCTTGGGCTTTGTTTACTCGACCTTAATATTAAGATATGCTATATTACCTTACAAATGAAATAAAAAAATATAAAAGTCTAAATTAGCCCCCACCTACCATATTGAATGCAGCCACCCTAGATCTGAAAATATCAGATGGATCTGGAAAATCTGAAGACTCCCTATCTTTCTCTTATCTCCGTCGTGCCGCCGATCTTTCTCACCGTTGCGACGTGGTCGTCACCACCGGTGCCAGAGTGCTCACCGTCGAGTCCCGAGCCAAACACACTTAGCCACTCGCGCAGCCGCCGTCCCGATCGCCGCCAATCGAAGGATTAAGGTTCGACGAACTTAGGGTAGAGCCGTTAGGTTTTTCGTCGATTCCGGCCGCCATAGGCGTCCTTTCGCTGCACCGTTGCCACCCCTAGACTCCCCGTCGTGAGGCGAACAAAACCCTACCGGTTGCTCAACCGCTCAATGCCGTTTAGCGCCTCGTCAGAGATACGACAGTTTTGTCGTTTTTGCTCCGATTTGGTAAGTCGGTAAGTATTTCGGCTTTAAATCTAAGCCATTCAAGTCATCTGTTAAGAAATCGACGGTTTTTAGCTTGATTGGAGGTGTTTTCCGGCCTTCTAGAGCCACGCGTGGGCTTCACGCGCCGTTCGGGGTGATTTTTGGCAGCCCTGGACGGTGGCCATTGAACCGGCTGGCCCACCCGTTGGTCGGTCCACCTGAACCGGTCCAATCTAAATCGGCCCGACCCAGTAGTAAACCAAGACCTGTACCCGACCCAACACGTTGATCCGTACCCGACCCGTTAACCCGAACTCGACCCGAGTTTGACGCCTTGACCGAGTCAACCCAGTGAGTCAACTCGTCCGAGTTAACTCAGCGAGTCAACTCGCCTGAGTCAACCCAATGAGTCAACTCATCGAGTCAGCCATTGGACCAGTGATGTCAGCATGAGGTCAACGTTGACTTTGACCGTTGACGTCAGCGTTGACTTTGACCCAAAAAGTCAAATTTTCCGAAAAGTCATATTTTATATTTTTCGACGTTTTGAGTCTGATTTTGAAGCCCGTTTCGCAAAATTCAAACCTGAAAGCCTTCGAATCTGACCTTGAACCCGAGTGTGCCTCTATATTTAATTATTTGGTTAAGAGCTTGTGAGTAAGGTCTGATATTAGAATTTGTGTAATTGAAGGTATTCTCAGTTCCTTGGATACACGAGGTTGAGGAATGTCGAATTCGGGTGTTCTTGTTGATTTAAAGCTTGAGATTTGAAAACTCTTAAGCTCGATGCTCTTGTTGGATCTCTACTTACCCATGAGAACATGAAAAAGGGAAGAGAAGAAGAAAATAAGATGAAGGAAAAGATGGTTGAGAAGAAGGAAGTTGAGAAAAATCTATCATGTTTTAAGGCGTGTCGAATGTTACTGGAGTTTAATCGATTACTTATCGAATGCTATATCTTTTGATTTTTTTAAACTTATAATACGAATCTCTACTTTTGTGGCACACGTTTTCTCTACTTTTATTGGTTTTTATGGTTCGTCTCATATAATGTTTGACACGATTTTAGCATACTTTAGTGGTCGTTTAGTGCTCATATAGATATCCTCACAACGTTAGTTTTCTTATTTGATTCTATCGATGGTCATATAAAAGATTGATC
The DNA here is from genome assembly GCA_030270665.1 of Hibiscus trionum. Taxonomy (NCBI): domain Eukaryota; kingdom Viridiplantae; phylum Streptophyta; class Magnoliopsida; order Malvales; family Malvaceae; genus Hibiscus; species Hibiscus trionum. The sequence goes on along the minus strand of BSYR01000010.1, from coordinate 77,355,390 downwards.
CTCACTCATTTGATGGTTTGTTAGCTGATGTAATCAGAACTGTGTAGCGGAGCAATCTGTCTGATAGTTTGGTTCGCTCACCACTCCTTTTCATCCCGTAAAGCGTCTCATTTGGCTAGAGACAAGAAGGTTTATGAAGGTTTATGAGTTTTGATGGGATGCTAATCTCCATAGAATTGTTTGCTTTTCTTTGCATATTTATATGAGATTTTTAGTGGACTAGTCCCTTTTCTTTCTCTCCTTTTAATGCATTCTACTAGTAATATCTTTCATGATATTTAATAAAATCCATATGTCATTGTTAAAAAAACAAAAAAACTAAAGTATATATATGACCCAATAAGGGGTGAGCATTCGATCGAGTCGAGTAGAATCGAGTTAAAAATTTTGAGTTAGTCGAGTTGACAAGTCCTATTTTATAACTCAAATTTTATTTGAAATTTTTTCGAGTCGAATCGAGTTGTTCGATTTTTTATTCAAATTTAATAGTAAATATTTATAGTGTTATAGTACTAATTATTTTCAATTTAAATAGCTTTCTATAACCATATAATACGGATAGAAATCCTTTACCCCTTTTCGGTGCCCCTATTTATACCCCCACACTAAAAAATAAGTTTAGGGTTTATGGTTTAGAGTTCAAGGTTAGGGGTTGTGATTAGGGTTTAGAAAATTTGGGGTATGGTGTATTTTTTAGGGTATAAGCTTTAGGATTTATAATTTAGGGTTAGGGGTTGGAATTTAATTTTCTAGTATTTTTTAGTGTTGGGGCATAGAAAGGGGCATAAGATTTTTATCTATATAATACGCATATATTTCTTCATATTTTTTTTCATATTTGATATATATAATATCAAGAAAAATTGAGAGTCTTGACTCAAACTTAAAAATCGATCTACTAATTACTAATTATTTCGAGTTATTCGAATTTCCATTTTATAACTCAAACTTCACTTGAATTTTTTTCTAGTCAAGTCGAGTTTATGAATTTTGTAACGACTCAAATTTTCTAAGTCAATGATGGGACGTTGACCTGGGTAATGGTCTTTCGTGTCATGTTGGATAATTAGACCCATTGGGCCAAGTTTGGGCTTGGTTAGAAGAGAGATTGTCTACACGGGCTGAAAAGTGACCAATTTGTGATAAAAGTAAAGGTTAGAGGTTTTGTGGGGATTGTACCCTTATTCAAATAAGAGGGTTATCTCTCTTTATTACTTTTGTACTCATGTGGTAGGTTTAAGGGGACAAGAGAGTATGGGTTATATCACCATTTCCTTTTTCTTTTTCCTCCATCCTTCTCCTAAAACACCATAATTTTCAACCCTAAAGATTCAAGTTTTCTACCTTATTTATTTTATCTCTGATTCAAAAAGTAAATATGTTAATCTATCTCCAAGAGTTTCATAAAAAGTATATTATTTTGGTAAGAAAATGAGTTTCCTATTGATGAGTTTTTTCAATGGGGTTTAAGTTTTTGGAGCTTCTAGTTGATTTTTAGGTTGTAAATATGTAGCTAAACTTTTCTCTAGTATTTACTTCAAGTTTTGGTTATTTTTTATGTTTGTATGACAAGATAAGGTGATTTGGGTGTTTCTTTACGCTTGAGGTCAAGAAAGAAAGTTGAAGGGTTTTGCCTGGGAGCTTAAATTCGAATTTTTTACTTAAGGTCAGTACATCTCTGAATCATGTGCTTTTTGAAAATCATAAATTAATTGATTTGCTTGATTTTATAGTGTTGTGGATATTGTATAGGTGAAGCTCATTTTAGATATTAAAGTAGTGATTTTGATGTTAGATATATTGTTAGATGACTATTTTATTGAACCTTCAAGATAATGTATAAAAGCAAGCATTTTGAGCACCAGCAACAACTATTGAACCTTCAAGAATCATCCAAGCATCAAATCCAAACCCTTGTGCTTTTTATTGTCAAATTCTTGTACCCAACTCTATTAAGTGTTCCATGCTTATTTTTATTGTGAGTTTGGGGAGTGATAAATTGTATTTGGGTAAACAATTCATCCTTTGAGAGGAATTTGTAAGGTTTACCATTTTCTCAATTGTAAAGAGTGTTTCAAATTAAGCTTTGGGTAGAAAGCTTAATTTCTTTGTAAGGTTTCCTCCTCATACAAGAAAAGGGGAAGAATCAATAGTGGATTGGTTGAAAATCCTTAGTGAGAGCTAAGGTAGTGGATGTAGAGTTCATTGGAGAACTTGAACCACTATAAATCTCTTGTGTAATTTTTTTGTTCATCCATTTCTCTCCCTTCAAATTTTTAATTGCCAATTCACCCCCTCTTGGCCAATTGCATTGTTTGATCAACTCAACAATTGGTATCAGAGCCACACTTATTGGAAGGATTACAACCCTCTTGATTCAATTCTAGGAGAGTTTTGATCAACAACAAGTCAAAGAAATGACATCCACCTCCATTTACAACCTCTATAAGTCTCAATCCACCACCAAACCACCACTCTTCAATGAGGATAACTACCCATATTGGAAGAATCGGATGCGACTCTTCATCAAATCCACCGACTACATGGTATGAGATGTAGTTGAAGAAGGGTCATACATTTCTATGAAGAGAGATGGTGAAGGAAGACTTGTTCCAAAGGTTAAAGCCGAAATGACCAAAGATGATAGAAGAAGGATGCAAGTCAATGATAAAGCCTTGCATATTATCTTTTGTGCTATTGGTCCGGATATCTACTCAAATGTGTCTTCAATTGAGAGCGCCAATGAAGTTTGGAATACCCCCGAGACAACATATGAGGGAACTAGCGATGTCAAAGAGACAAAGATCGGGCTACTCAATCTAAGCTATGAAAACTTCAAGATGGATCCCGATGAAAATGTCTCCAAGATGTTTGATCGATTATCGGTCATCGTCAATGGATTAAAGGGTTTCGGTGAAATCATTCCCGAAGACAAGCTAGTGATGAAGCTATTGTATTCTCTTTCGGAATCTTGGGATAACAAAAGAACGACCATCATTGAAGCTTGAGATTTGAAAACTCTTAAGCTCGATGCTCTTGTTGGATCTCTAATTACCCATGAGATCATGAAAAAGGGAAGAGAAGAAGAGAAGAAGATGGAGGAAAACAAGGTTGAGAAGAAGGAAGTTGAGAAAAAGTAGAGAAAACGTGTGCCACAAGAGTAGAGATTCGTATTATAAATTTAAAAAAAATCAAAAGATATAGCATTCGATAAGTAATCGATTAAACTCTAGTAACATTCGAAACGCCTTAAAACATGGAGATATGCGACCACCAACGTCTACTTTATGCTAATGTAAAACTATGTTCTATATGTTACCTTAATAAATAATATAAAATTATAAAAAAAATATAAAAACCAAAGGAAATAGCATAAAGTATTCGTGGACTACTTGTCACGTTAATGCCATGAAAAATCCAACGTTTAGTCATTATTTTCGTTAACAAGCACTAAATTGATTTTTTAAATGAATATGAGATTATTACCACGTACCTCATTAGAAAATATTCTTAAACTTAAATGGAGAAACAAGAGTACACATGGTAATAATTAAAGAGTCAACGTACAAGAACAAACCCGACTAACAAACAAACAAAACTAAATAAAGACCTAACCATACTGATACCCAAACAACTACACAGCTAAATCCTCATGCAGCAAAGTTGCAACCCCATGTGGGGTATCGGGAATTGAGCAACGACAAAACTATCAGAGCTCGTAGACTTAGCTAAGGCATCAAGCACCCTATTACTATCCCAACGTACATGCTCCAAGCGAACACACCACCCTCTTTGGCGAAGCTCATCGAAATGTAACAAGAGAGGAAGACACTATCGTCGTCGATGCGAATCCATTTTCAACATGTTAAAAACATCAAGACTATCAACCTCAAGAAAAAGAAGCCAAAAACCCAGCCCCCACACTTATAATAGGCCAGTGTATACACCTCATAACTCTGCCTCTAAAGCGGAAAAGCACCAATGAACTTGGAGAAACCCCTAGCCACGTCCCCGCATGATCACAGACCACACCACCACAGTAAGCAACACCATCAACGCCCTTTCTTGCATCGTCCGTATACAACTTAACCTATTCGAGCTCCGGAGGTGACCAATGAACCAAGATAGTTACGGGTGAACCTGAACCAATAATTGGGGGCAACCGTGATTTCAAACCACGCCGCATCGTGTTGAACATGAGCCACCTTTGCTCCATGATTGAGACATACCCTTCAATGAGATTATCAAATACAATAGAGTTGCGGAACCTTTAAAGCTGCCAAATCGTAGCACCAAACATCAAGTCCTAGTCAGTCCCCTCACGAGAAAAATATGCCACTTGTGTTAGATTCATATATATCCATTCCTTGAAATTCATTGACATGAATTATTTGCATACACTCTTGTTTGATCAAACTTTTCCATACAAAGATAGCCGAAAGACAAAGTCGAAACACATGGTTAACGTCTTCCACTAAATCATGATACATCAGACATCGACTATCCACTGTAAAGTGATGATGAACCCGTTCGACATTAGTCATAAGCTTTTGGTTGCACGCGAGCCATAAGAAAATCCGTATGCGTTGAATCCCTCGATAACTATGTATCACATTCCATAACTTCTCTGCACCACCACTCATCTGCCCCATACGAATCCTGTAAGCAAATGATACCGAAATACGCTAGTTGGCACAACCATTCCAACCTGCAGACGCGTCAACCAAGGTCCCTTTCGGACCCTTTATAGTAGCTATGCGCAAAAGGACTGCGGGCGACAACATGGACTCGTAGCTCGACCAGAGCCATTCCCCATCCAACCTGACTATATCGAAAACATGCACATTTGTTAGGAATGTAATTAGTCACATGTTCTTGACTGAGATGACTGAAGTTGGTTAGAAACGGTTAGGAATTTGTTAGTGTGGTTTCTTAACCAAATCAACACCTCTTCTACATAATGTATATATTAATTGGTCTTTATTTGAAGATATTACAGTTACAAATGAATAAAACTATCAGAGAGTGCCGCCTATCTTTCTCCATTAATAATTTCATATTATCTTTCTCCATTAGCTGGCCTTCATTCTAAGCTTGGTTTTAAGATCCTAACATGGTATCAGTCGCTCGTTTCAAGGTTCTAGTCGTCGTCTTCCGCTTTTCGTCTTCTTCTTCATGAAGTTGTGTTGTGATGTTTGCTTGGATACACTGCAGATTGCAACTCTTCTGTGACGTTCCAAATTCAATTGGTAATTGTTTCTTCTTCTTCTTCTTCGTGGTATGTTTCACTGGTTCTTTGTAGCTCGTGATTATAGATATTTCCTGTTGATTTCTAGAATGTTTGGTTGCTTGTTGCATCAATACAAAGATCTCTAACAGTTTAAGATTGTTGTGTTAGATCGTTAGAACATCTATCTTGTAGTGACTCATTGGAGAAAGAGCATACTAGTGATCCTTGTTCGACATCCTTCAGATCTTTGTTTGAATCTCATTAATTTGTTAAGGTTTTTTGAGATACTGCGTGTTCCTTGCCGTGTGATTCTTTGCCCTCTATATGTTTGATGTTTTGTTTACAAGATGGTTATAGAAAATTACTCAAGATATACAGACTAGTTCGAATTAATCTGCATCTATGACTACTGTTAGTGTGAATTCCGTTCAGCAAATACCTAAACAAGATGTTGTTAAATTGTCCGAGTCCACTTATATACTTTGGAAGCATCATGTTACCTTGATTGTAACATCCCAAAAATTAGCCTAGAAGATTAGAGGTCTAATTAGATGATTAAGAGAATTATTGGATTAATTTCCTAAACTTTCGAACCGAAAATTGGTTCATTATGGACCAAATTGAAATGTGAGTAAATGTATAAATAGGATTCGGTCAATATATCTAGTGACCAATTCGAACAAGGAAGAAAATAAAAGGCTTGCATGCTAAGGTTAAAGGACATGGATTAACTCATGAAATTTCATGTAATTATAGGATATATAAGACTTATTATGACTAAAGTGGTATAATTAAGATGGGTAATAAGGGAGATTAGTTGAGATATGACATGAAAGTCATATCCCAATTAAATTTGTCCCCTCCCTTTTCATTCCTTAACCGGCTACACAACCAAACCACTATTCCATTTGTTCTTTCACACACAAAAACATAACATAGAAACTTGAGGGAGAGTTGAGAGCTCGGTGGAGAAGAAAGAAGCTTGCATGGTGGTGTAGAGTCCTTAGAAAATTAAGAAAAAAATCGGAAGTAAGTAGATCCTTCTCTTCTTGATTCGGTTATGGTGAAAATTATAATAGATCATGTGATATGAGGTGTCTAGAAAATGATAAAGATAGTGTTCTTGAGTATGGTTGCTGGAAATATGGAAATTTATATAAATCCTTAAGGATTAAGAGTCATAAAATATTAAGAACATGCATGCAAAGTATGTTAGCAGATTTGTAAAGTTCATGACAAGCATCTTTGAAAAATTATAGAAAATTCTATAAGGTGAGTCTTGATCTGAATTTTGGATATGTATCACTTTGACATGTTTAGAATCATAGAAAAATGATAAAACAGAGTTCTAAGGGCTGTGTAAAAAGCTGGAAGCATGAAATGGAGTAACATGCAAAACTGTCCAGCATTGATTCGAGCTGGACAGTGAACTTTAAAAATTTGTAGAAATTAATCTACTAAGTGTTTTGATCTGAATTTTTGATATGTTAAAATTGGATATGTAAACTGAACTTAGAAACAAACAGTGTCTGATTTGGAGTTGTATACAGGGAATACGAAGTGAATCAATCTAGGTGGTCAGAAATGAGTATAATTGAAAATATGTGAAATTAGAAATTGGAATTTATAAAATTGGTAAAATTGAATCATAGGAAGTATTGTTAAGTCGAGTTATAAACCGTAAGGTATGAAATTCATTAATTTTGGTGGTCAATTTGAAGGATTAAAGGGCTAATTGAAGGAATTAGGAAAATTGGAAACTAGTCGAATAGGACCAAAATAGTTAAAGGACTGTTTTGAATAAAAATGCAAAATTCAGTCTTTAAATGCATAAATTGAATTCTGAAAAATTGTTATTTGCTTGGCTTGAATGCCTTAGATCCTAGAAGCGAAAGGGTAGAAGAAGAGATTACTCCGGGATCGGCTTCGGATCGAGCGAAGGGCATCCGGATACAAAACTAGCTCGGCGAATTATGAGTGAAACGAATCTTTAGAGTTGGAATTAGAGTTCCAACTGCGTTAAATTGATTTTTAGTTACGATAAGCATGAAATTTGGACTAATTAACTATTCGACTATAGTAAGGGAAGAAGGAATTTAAAGGAACATGACTATATGCATGAGACTTGTGATTTTGGCATCTTAAATGTTGGATTTAAATGTGATGCTTATCATGTTAGTTCGAATTTGAATTTCTATCTATGTTGGACTGATTTTGAATGTATTGATCTGCTGAATGTTTTTTTTTAATCGGCAACATGCATGTTTTATTAATAAGGTAACATACATGACCAACACACTCACAAGCCTCATTAAAAACCTCTCTAAATCCTACAGAGGAAAAGAGTACTCGTGAGCGTGTTAACAGAACAAACGCCAATGAAGTGAAATACATCATGCTAGGCACATTGTTTGAACCAACACGGTCTATCAACACCAGTTTTAGCCAAAACATCCGCTAGTCTATTTCCCTCTCTAAAAACGTGTTGGAAGCATACATCATTTAGTGCCGCACACGCTTCGTCAATTCGCCGGAACCAGTGCCAAAATCTCCACGGACGCTTCTCCAAGTGCATGACCCAAGCCACAGCCGTAGTGGAGTCCGATTCCACCACCAACGGACGTTGAGCCCACCCCGATCCAACCACCAGCTCCAAAGCGTGACAAATAGCTTGCAGCTCAGCTTCATTTGAATCCGCAACCCCTATCGGACCTGAAAATAACGCAAAAATACGTCCCAAATCATCTCTAAGCACGCCCCCACAACCAGCTTTGCCCGGTTTGCCACGCGCCGAGCCATCAACATTAAATTTCAATACCCCTACCGGTGGCCTCTCCCATTGGAGCTTCCCCCGTGTGACTTTGCTCAGACCACTAATCATGCACTTCAAAGGAGAATCCCACCAAGCCGATTCCAAAATCACACTCTCACTATTCAACATCCGCACCCAATACATCGACCTCAACTTGACGAGGAAAATAATTTCCCCCGCTGTCGCCCGAATATTATTGAATAATGCATTGTTACGCGCCAACCAAAGAGACCAAAATGTCGCTGCACACCCCGCCAACCACCAATCACGCAGATGTCCCATAAACAATGACCCAAAACATATCTCCAGCAAAGTCCCCACACACCAAGGCTGTACCATATCCATTCCCCACCACCGAAAGAACGCCGTCCAAACTGCCCATGCTGCTGGGTAGTGAAGCAGGAGGTGGTCGAGCGTTTCTTCACCCGTCCGGCACCATACACAGCAGACCTCATCCCCCGTGATCGTCATGCCCCGTGCGCACAACATCTCCATTGTTGGTAATCGATTCAGCCATGCAAACCATAGAAAATGCTGCACCTTTGGAGGTATCGGTAATCTCCAAAGTATATTCAATTCCTCACGCACCCCCAACCCAAACGAATGCATCAATTTCGTCAAATTCGCAACAAAAAATTCTCCCGTCGTGGAATGGATCCACACTAAACGATCACATTGAGATGGAAAAAGATGAAAACTCCCACAAAGCGCACGAACCTCCTTAAGCTGCTCAAGTTCTAATAATCGCAATGATCGAACAAAAAATTTCTCCCATTCCTCATGTTCAAACGTACCACCTCTCGTGTAATTTTTCACTGTCAACTCTTTCTCAACCACCAGCCGATACAATCTTGGGAACAATTCAGCCAGCGGTCTATCACTACACCACACATCGTGCCAAAAAATTATTTTTTCTCCATCCCCCAAATGCCACATGAATGCCTCTCTACCCATCAGACCATGTAGTTCATTCGCTTCATTAAGATTCACAACTTGTCGCCACACAAATGACATTTTTTGTAACCCCACCTCTCTCGGCCACCACTTCCTAATATCACAACCATACTTCGCGTCTATAATTGTTTTCCAAAGTGAATCTTCTTGCGTCGCATACCTCCACCTCCACTTTGCTAGAAGTGCAATATTTCTTACGCGCAAATTCACCACTCCCAATCCCCCCAACCGACGAGGTCGACAAGCGATTGACCAGCTCACTCGACTCAATTTCATTTTAGTGTCCGAGCCTCCCCACAAAAATCTCCTCCGTATCCGATCTATCTTGCTTAATACACCCCTTGGCACCATGAACAAACTCATATAATAAAGAGGTAAAGCTGACAAAACAGTATTAATCAACACTAACCTCCCCGCAAAGGACAATGTGTCACGTTTCCAACCCGCCAAGCTATCTCTGAATCGCTGTATAAGTGGATCCCACATCTGAATGCTACGCAGATTGACTCCCAAAGGCAGCCCCAAGTAAACAAATGGAAGTGTATCACGGTCACAACCCAACATGGCAGCAGTGCGCATCATCAAATCATCGTCCACTCCTATTCCATACAACCGCGATTTTGCAATATTAATTTTCAAACCCGTAGTATACTCAAAACATGTCAGGATGCGCTTCAAATCACGAGCAAACTCAATCTTAGCCGGGGAAAAAAGTATTGTGTTATCCGCGAATTGCAAATGTGACACAACACATCCCTCGGCAACTACAACCCCATCAAACACTCCCAACCTCTTCGCATTACGCAAAATTGATGAAGAAGTTCAACCACAATCATAAATAATAAAGGCAATAGAGGATCACCCTGTCGTAAACCTCTCTGCATTTCAAATTCTCCCGTCGGCGATCCATTTACAAGTATCGACAATCTTGCTGTAGTAACACATTCCATAACCCACTTACGCCACAAATCACCAAACCCCATTTTACACAAGATATGCTCTAAACATTCCCACCTAATGCAATCATAAGCTTTCGAGAAGTCCAGTTTTAAAATAAATCCCCCCTCCTCACCTCGTCTTCGTTGCATCGAATGAATTGTTTCATTCGCCAATAGAATTCCATCTAAAATCTGCCGACCTTTTACAAAACCAGATTGCACATCGCTTATCAACTTCGGCAACACCTCCTGTAATCTTTTCGCTAGACACTTAGCTAGGATTTTGTACAGCGAATTCAAGAGACAAATAGGGCGATAATCACTAACCACGGATGGATTCTCCTTTTTTGGAATTAGTACCACAAAGGATGAATTAATTCCCGACGGCAGCTTGCTCGTTTGTACAAAATCAGCTATGAAAGCCATCACATCCTTCTTTAAAAATGCCCAGCCCTTTTTATAAAACTCGAATGTGAAACCATCCGGACCCGGTGTTTTGGAGCCTTCACAATTCCATACCACTGATTGAATTTCAGCTTCAGCGAAATCCACTTCCAAGCATGACGCCTCCAATTCACTCAAGCAAGGAAAATCGACCATCGCCTCCATCGACCCCGCCATCTCAAGGCGCTGAAAATGCTTCCGAAACTCACTGAAAAAATATGATTTTAGTTGCGTCGGCTCCATTACCCAACGACCATGCCACATTGCTCCTCTAATCGAATTACGCATCATACGTATCTTAACAGCCCGATGGAAAAAATGCGTATTTTGGTCCCCATCCTTTAACCATGCCCCTCTCAATTTTTGTCGCCAATGTACCTCACGAAGTTTCGATAGCCTCCACAACTCCGAATTCAGCTTCCATCGTTCCTCTATGTCCTCCCATAAGGCTGAATCTTTCTCTACCAAATCGTCTAATTCATCCAATTTACGAGTCGATACTTTGATTCGATCCTCAATATTGCCAAATGAATGTTCATTCCATCGCTTTAAAAAGGATTTCATCCCCTTCAATTTTGCCGATATACTCAATCTCCCCCACCCCACATCCGAAGATCCTAATCTTTCCCATTCATGCCCCATTTTGTCCAAAGCATCCTTCGAATACAACCAAGCATTCATAAACCGGAATGGCTTCGGTCCACTGTCCCTAGGATCACTAGCCAATAACAGCGGCACATGATCCGACTCCCCCCTTGATAAACCATTCAATTGTAACGCTTGGAATTTAACCAACCAATCCGAAGATAACAAAAACCTATCCAGCTTGCTGCATTGCTTACCCGGACCAAACCATGTAAAGCATCTCCCCCGCAGCGGTATATCCAGCAGTGCGTGCGATTCCACAAAATCCTTGAACAAAATCATACCCCTCGTACGTACAACACCCCCTCGCCTCTCATGTGGATGTAGCACTTCGTCAAAGTCTCCTCCCACACACCATGGGATTGAATTACTCTTCAAAACCTCCGACAGCTGGGACCATAATTCCCCATGATCATTAACCACACAAGGCGCATAGACACCAACCACGCCACAATGCCATTCTTCGTTAATCCACTCACCCTCCACCATTACAAATCTCTCACCGATTCGTATCAAATCAGCCTTGAATCGCTTCGTATCCCATACCACTAACACACCTCCGGATCTGCCCCTAGCCGGAGCATAGGCAAACTCATACTCATCCGATGGCCATAATCGACTTACCGTGACACCCAAAATCTCCTCCATTTTTGTTTCCCGTAGAATCAATAATTCACAACGATGCTGTCGAACTAAATTTTGCACTGCTCTTCGCTTCACATTCGAACCCAACCCCCTTATGTTCCACGACAACATCCGCATCTCTCTTTGCTATTGATTTACCTCGCGATTTGCAATTAGCTTTGCCAAATCCTGGACGATATGATCTTCGTTGCCAATTGCCTCCGCACCAATGTATTTACCTAAAGCTAAAGTCTCCTTCGCCTCCTTAATTATCGATCTCTTTCTATTTTCAAAATCAGAATCCGAGAGGGATATGTTTGCAAAATCGTGTTGATCATTCACCTTCTTTTTTGGCCGGCCTCTACCCTTCTTCACCAATTTTTTCTCAGCTTCTACCCTTTTTGCAGGAGATAATTCATCTAATAAGAGTTCTGATAGATTCCTCACTCTTCTAAGTTCCCCATTATTTTCAACCACTAATGCCTTTCCAACTCTATCAATTTCCACCCTTATCCCTTGCTGCCGTCGATGCTCATCATCACCCATCTCTGTCGATGTATCATGTATCTCCTCGCTCAAGGCTCGAGTGTATTCCTCACCACCATTTGTAATTGATCCTCTGACTCTCGCGACACCAACCCTATATCTTCATCCGCTATCCCAGAATTCTCCTTAGTCGAAGCCTCATTTACTTCCAACGGACCGCCTTGTTGTTCCTTCCATAATTCATTATAGTGCATCACTGTTGGATTGTCCCCGGAAATTGAATCCGGCACAAACGATTCCTCCTCCTTATCATCACTGACATCTACACCATCACAATTCCCATGCCTCTCACTCGAATCCCCCTCCTTGTCCGTCGAGTCATCCCTAGACCTCACCTCCATCCCGCAGCAACAATCACACTTTATTCCCATTATTTCCTCTGACTCCATCACACGTACCCTAAATGATTGTCCCCCAATGTTCAAGGTTAACACTTCGTCGATTGATTCCAAAAAATCTGTCTCAATAAGGAATCTACATCGTTCAAACGACGACGGCGCAATTGTATCCCCATCCAATTGAATAAATTCACCCCATAATTCAGCGATGTTCCTACACGTACCTTCGGACCAAGCATGGATAGGGATTCCACTAGCGGATAACCAAAATCTCCTATTCGGCATTCCCAAAGATTCAGTCCATGGCATCACATTTTCCAGCCATTCCGAAAAAGCCTCCTTTGCTAGGAATCTCGCTCGAGAATCAATGTTCTCGAACATCAACAAGACCATCGAACCCGCCACTCGCATTATCGACAATCCCTCCAGCTTTGCTCTCCGAAATTCCAACGCAAGGTCTCTAATTTTGTAAGGTGATTTACAGAATCCGACGGCACAACAACCAAGTATTTCCATTTTATCCGCATCCACCACACCTTCCACACGTCTATCCTCCATGTGTATATTTTTCTTCTCCTTGTTCACATCTAATTCCTGTGCCGTAACCGACTTTTGTCTTGTAGAATTTACTTCCTTCACAAATGATTTCTGTGAGTTCACTTGTTTCTCTATCGGTTTCTTTTTCCAATATTCTGATCTTGCCTCCCTCTTTGCATACGAAACCCTAATCCACAACCCATACAATCTGAACCCATTCAGCCGCTCAATAACTCTGTCCGCATCTATTTTGGATCCCATTCGCACGAATCCAAATCTTTTTCCTTCTCTCGATTTCTTGTTGGGAATGAAAACATCCACCACTCTCCCATGTCTATCGAACACTTGCCATACACCCTTCCAATGCAATTGTAAGGGTAGATTCATCACAAATAATGTCCATACCTGATATTGAGATCGATCCGATTCCCCGCTTCTTTGATTCTGATCTGATCGCCCTTTCCCGTGGAGATTTTCCGATCTCCATTCCGATCTCCATTCTGATCGCCCTCTATCCATTCCTCGATTGAGGATGAATTTTCAAAATCTACGTTGTTTTTTACAATATTACGAATTTTTATTGAAGCGATATGCTAAAATATCTGCTGAATGTTAGCATAATTGATATGATGATTAAGTGATTAATGTGTGATTTAATTTGGTTAAATCCGTGAGTATGCTGGATATGCTACCTTGAAGTTTAAATATGCTATGTGAATTCTTGAAGAATTACATGTGTGTTTGGAACTTGATGTTGCCATGCTGATTTGATTAATGCCATGTTTGTACATGTTCGATAAGCTAAATTGAAATGTGAAGTGTGAAATGTGGCTTGATTATGTGATTTGAAATTTGGCTATGGATAGGCCGATTTGCTAATGTTAAATTGAATTGGAAGTTTATGATTTCAATCGAAAGGATTGAAGATTTAATTCTGATAAATTCTGAATATTAATATGACTAATTAAAGATCTAAATGCAAAGCCCTTGGTGTGTACAGTCTGTTTAGGTAGTACGGCTAGCCTAGAGTCTGAGCTCAATAAGAAAATCGGTACGTTAGTGTACTCGATATTGTGGTACGTAAGTGTACCTTCTTGCTTAATGTCTGCGGACATTATGATATGTTATATGTGATACGATTTTGGTACTTGGTACCTATTACATGGCGAATTTGATTCACAACTTCTGTTACACGTGACTTGATTACCTAACATAATCTACTATCCAAGGCATTGCTAAATGAATTAAATGAACGATTAAAGTAATGAAATCTGAAATTGGAAGTAAATTTGTGAAATTGGTTATGGAAGCATTCGAATGAAATGTTGAATTTTATGATTTTGCCATTCTTGATATGCTATGGAACTTTAATTGTGTTAAATTGATATTTGGAAGCCAATTTAGGTTTCATGGCTTGTATGTGTAATTTTAATATGAATAATGTGAAATCAATTGCATGTATTTGAGTAGAATTACATGATTCTTTGATGCTTATATTCGAATGAATTCTATGGAACATTATTAAATTTTGGATTGATTATATTGCTTGATTCATTCGAATGAAATAATGTGCAAAGCGAAATTAAATTTGTTTGATCACAATGTTTAAATTGGAAACTGAATAGAATAGGGTTTCCTCACTAAGTGCGAGAAGTACTTACCACTCGAACCTTCCTTCCTTCCCCTAAATTTTCAGGTTCTAACATCGTTGACCTCTACCCGTATTCTTTCCGTACGAAGCTTAAGTATGATTTTCCCTATCTTTGTCATACTCATGATGGGTGGCCTAGCGTTCAGCATGTTAGTGCAATTTGGTTTAATGGTTATGTTTATGAATTATTATTTTGGTTCGACATGAACTCTCTAGTATGTTTCCCTCTATTTTGATATGTATGTAAGGGGTAAATATTTAGGGTATAGATTGCCCACGTATATGTTTGGGGCTTGATTCTTTTTGTTGAAAGTCACTTTTTGTATAGGCAACCGTTAGGTTTAGCCTTTATGATACCCCGGTTTGTTTTGTAAAAAGGGAAACTAAAAACGTTATGGTCGTGCGAATCGGATGATGCATTATATATATATATATATGATGAATGTTTCGGTTATATATATATATATATATGGATTGATTTAATCTTGTCTTGCAATGTAGATTAATTATTTTGAAATGAATTAATGGTATGATATTCGAATGGATTTTAATAAGGAATTAGTATTTAGAATTTGTAATAACCAATTGAAATTGGCTAAATGTCATTTGAATGAAATTGGAACTTTAAATTGATCTTAATTGATTAGTATATCCCTTGTAACATAGTTAGTATTTTAATCAATTTGGTTATAAGTATGATATTCAATCCGATAGGAAATTTACTAAGCTATCCAAATTAGATAAAGCTAATGAACTTAGAAATTTAAGGAATGATTCACATGTACATGTTAATTTATGTTGCAAATGATGATTTATTTAGAATGGATTGTAGATTAAAAGATGTTAGCCGAATGGTATGAGCTCACATTGGAATTGGTATAATATATGTTATATGATTGGAATTGTTACGTTTGTTAGACATGTGTATTGTTGAGAATACGATAGCCATGTATGTATATGGTATTCGAATAAAAAAATATATATTACACTAATTTGTTAAACCATCCTTCCGCTGCCTAATCCGAATTCTGTTTAAGTTAATATAACGCTCCTTGCCCTAATCCGGGTGAGGGGTGTTATATAAAGTGGTAATCAGAGCTTTACAGGTTAAGTCCTAAAAATTTTAATCGAGTCTGCATACATCTGCATTGTTTAGGTTTGCCACCCATGTATTGTATGACAAGATATCTGTATTGAGCTTTCTGATCTTCTGTGTTTGACTGAATGATAGAATATGACGGACCCAAAAGACCCAAAGAATGGGAGCTCGCACGAATCTTCGAGCGAAGGTGAAAGTGTGAGATTATGTGATAATTCTCCCGCTCGAACTGAAACTCCGAGAAAAGAGAGAAACAAAGAGCCTGCTCAGATTACCGAGCAAATTGCCAAAAAGCCATCTCAAGTCACTGAACGGATCCCTATAGAGCCTGTTCAGAACATTGAGCAAACCGATAAAGAACATGTTCAGAACACAGAACAACCTCCACCTGAAAATCCTATGGTTCAGTCTGCCCAAAGGGAATGTCTCCTCAGCATGAAGGAGATGTTCAATCAACTTCTGACAAATCTGAAACAAGAGCAACCTTCTGTTTCTGTCCCTCCTGTACCTAGCAGAGCATCGATAGATAAGCTTTCTCAGCATCGAGCTTATACTTTTACTGGTGCTAATGAAGAAAGACCAGAAGATGCAGAGTACTGGCTTGAAAACACCACCAAGGTGGTAACCAGACAATTACAGTGCTCCGATGATCACAAATTGGAGTGTGTTGTGGCTCTGTTAGCTGATGAGGCTATGAATTGGTGGGAAACCACTACTCTTACTGTTCCGACTGAACTGGTGACGTGGGAATTCTTCCTCGAAGAGTTCAAAAAGAAGTACATCAGTGAACAGTACTTAGCTGAAAGAAGAAAGAAGTTCTTGCACCTTAAACAAGCCAACCGTCCTATTGAGCAGTACGTTGCAGACTTTTGCAAGTATTGCAAGTACGGTGCAAAATACATCAAAACTGAAGCTGATAAATGTCGAATGTTCATTGAAGGCATGAATGATGAATTGAGTCCAATCTTCACTGCTTTGGGAATCAATGATTTCCAAAATCTTGTTAATCGGGCTATTGCAACCGAAGCTAGAATGAAAGCTGCTGAAAAGCGAAAAGGGGGCAATAAGCCTGACAAAAAGCAGAAACGAGACGACAAGTCTCAATGGCAGTTCAAGAAGCCCAAATTTCAGAAAGAAGGGTCTTCTAATTTCACTTCTGCTCCGAGGAACAATTACACTTCTAAACCAGCTACAGTGATTAGATCCTCAGTACCTACTATGTTTGTTAATAGTACGGGAAATTCTGAAAAGATTCCTCCTTGCAAGTTCTGTCAGAAACCACATAGAGGTCAGTGCAGACTTCAAGAAAATCTCTGCTATGCTTGTGGTGGTGATGATCACTACATCAAAGACTGTCCTCAGAAGCATGAATCTATGCCAGCTCGTAACACCACAGTTCCTAGTCCGACATCCTCTAATCGGAATAGGAATGCCAAGTTAGCCCAGCCGAGTTATCAGAAGAAAGGCAAGGGTACTCATTCTAATGCCACTACTCATCAGGAATCTCGAGCACCTGCTAGAGTTTACCACATTCGTGGTAGAGATGATGAGGAGTCTCCTGAAGTGATTGCAGGTACTGTTGAGCTAAACTCACATTCTGTTTATGCCTTAATAGATATGGGATCCACTCATTCATTCACATGCCTATCCGTAGTGAAAAGGTTGAATTTAGAACCTGAAAATGTGAAAACAAGTCTGATAGTCTCAAACCCTTTAGGAGGAACTTCGAACATTAACCTAATATGTAGAAATTGTTCATTGCATATTAGCAATTTACCATTCCTTATTGATCTCTACATATTACCCTCCTGTGAGTTCGATCTAATTCTGGGTTTAGATTGGTTAAGTAAACATGAGGCTTGGGTAGATTGTCAAAATAAAAGAATGTATCTTCAGGGTTTAGGAAAAGAATCCATACTCCTAATTGATAAAAAGCCCACTTCCATTTTTGCATCCATGGTCTTACGAGATCAAATTGAATTTGGAATGTCTGAAATGCCTGTTGTTTCTGAATTCATTGATGTGTTTCCCAAGGATCTACCTGGTCTCCCTCCGACTAGAGAAGTTGAATTCGGGATTGAAGTACAGCCTGGCTCAAATCCGGTGTCTATCACTCCGTACCGGATGGCACCTCTTGAGTTAAAAGAATTGCGAAAGCAACTTCAAGAACTTCAGGACAAGGGTTTCATTCGACCCAGCACTTCTCCTTGGGGTGCACCTGTTCTATTTGTAAAGAAGAAAGATGGAGAAATGCGTCTTTGCATTGACTACCGTCAATTGAATAAGATCACAATCAAGAACCGATATCCGCTCCCAAGAATAGAAGATCTGTTTGATCAACTTAGGGATGCTTCGGTATTCTCAAAGATCGACCTGCGATCTGGATACTATCAAATGAGAGTCAAAGAGGAGGATGTGTCCAAAACAGCCTTCCGAACTCGTTATGGCCACTATGAATTTCTGGTAATGCCTTTCGGATTGACCCATGCTCCGGCGGCATTCATGGATCTCATGAACAGAGTGTTCAAGCCCTATCTTGATAAATTTGTCGTCGTCTTCATTGATGAAATTTTGATCTATTCTCGCAACAAAGAAGAACATGCTGACCATCTCCGCATTGTATTGCAAACTCTCCGGGAACGCCAGTTATTCGCAAAATTTTCCAAGTGCGAGTTCTGGTTATCGGAAGTCTCTTTTCTTGGTCATGTAATTTCTGCAGAGGGAATTAAAGTTGATCCGAAGAAAATTCAGTCAATCATGGATTGGCGTCATCCTAGAAATGTCAGTGAAATACGGAGTTTCCTTGGTCTTGCTGGTTATTATAGAAGGTTTGTCAAAGGGTTTTCCTCTATAGCCTTACCTTTGACTAAACTTCTTCGTAAAGACCAACCATTTGAATGGTCTGACAAGCAACAGAGAAGCTTTGACCAACTCAAAGCAGCCTTGACTCATGCCCCAGTTTTGATCCAACCAGAACCTGGCAAGGATTATACTGTGTATAGTGATGCTTCACATGCGGGTCTTGGATGTGTTCTAATGCAAGGTGATAATGTGATAGCTTATGCTTCACGCCAACTGAAATCTCATGAATTGAACTATCCAACGCATGATCTCGAACTTGCTGCAATTGTGTTTGCTCTCAAAATATAGAGACACTACTTGTACGGTGAGAAATGTTATCTGTTCACCGATCACAAGAGCCTAAAGTATCTCCTAACTCAAAAAGATCTGAATTTGAGACAACGCAGATGGATGGAGTTATTGAAAGACTATGATTTAGTCATTGACTATCATCCAGGAAAAGCCAATGTGGTTGCAGACGCCTTGAGTCGTAAACCGACATTGGGTAAAATCTCTAACCCCTGAACCTTAATAAATAAAAATTTAAAATGTATGTAATAAGAGTTTTGATTAAAAAGTGGTATTTATTCTTGTAGCTCCAACTGCTATCAATGCTCATCTTCGAGTATATCAGAAGCAAGGATTTCTGTCCGAACTTCAAATTCAATCCAGTCTAATCTCAAGGATTGAAAATCTTCAGAAAGCTGATCCAGAACTTCAGGATATTATTTCCAAATTGGATACAAAGTCTGGTGAAGGATTCTGTATTCATACAAACGATCTCCTTTATTTCAAAGATAGAATCTGTGTTCCAAATGATGAAAGTTTGAAAAGAGATCTTCTGGAAGAAGCACACCAGAGTTCTTTTTCGGTCCACCCTGGATCGGTTAAGATGTATAAAGATCTCAAATCTTTGTATTGGTGGTCTGGTATGAAAGCGGCTATCAATGATTTCGTATCTAAATGCCTTAATTGTCAAAGAGTCAAAGCTGAACATAGAGTTCCCACCGGACTACTCCAACAGCTTGTACTACCACAGTGGAAATGGGAACGAATTACTATGGATTTCGTGACTGGTCTTCCTTGTTCTCCCAGAAAATATGATGCTATTTGGGTGATTGTTGACCGATTCACCAAATCGGCACATTTCATTCCTATTCGTATTAATTACAGTTTGGAGACCTTGGCCAATCTGTACATTCAGGAAATAATCCGGCTACATGGAATTCCTATCTCCATTGTCTCTGATCGTGATCCAAGATTTACTTCTAGATTTTGGAGAACATTACAGAGAGCTATGGGAACTAAATTGAATTTAAGTACAGCTTTCCATCCGCAAAGTGACGGTCAGTCTGAACGAGTAATTCAGATCCTTGAAGATATGCTTAGAGCTTGCATAATTGACTTTGGGAAGAATTGGGAGAAATCCTTACCCTTAGTTGAATTTGCCTACAACAATAGCTATCAGTCGTCTATTCAGATGGCTCCTTTTGAAGCATTGTATGGCAGAAAATGCAGAACACCTCTGTGTTGGTCCGAACTTGGTGAAAATAAAGTTTTAGGACCACAATTGCTTAGAGAAACAGAAGAGAAAGTTCAAATTATCCATTCTCGTTTAAAGCAAGCCTTCGATAGACAGAAAGCCTATGCTGATCTGAAACGAAGAGATATTCAGCATAATGTGGGAGACAAAGTCTTTCTTAAAGTCTCTCCATGGAAGAAAGTGTTTCGGTTCGGAAAGAGGGGAAAGCTCAGTCCTCGCTTTATTGGACCTTTTGAAATCACTGAAAGAATCGGCCCAGTGGCTTATCGACTTGCACTCCCTAGTGAGTTCGATAAAATTCACAATGTCTTCCATGTGTCAATTCTCAGAAAGTATAGATCCGATCCATCTCATATCTTAGAGCCGGAAGAAGTAGAGCTAAATCCTAATTTGTCCTACGAAGAGGAACCGGTTCAGATTCTGGATAGGGAAATTAAAAGACTCCGAAACAAAAATGTTGCACTGGTTAAAGTCTTGTGGAGAAATCACAAGATGGAAGAGGCAACATGGGAACCTGAGGAAACAATGCGAAACCAATACCCTCAATTGTTCGATTCAAGTAAGAATTCGGGGACGAATTCTTTTTCTTAAGGGGGGAAGAAATGTAACATCCCAAAAATTAGCCTAGAAGATTAGAGGTCTAATTAGATGATTAAGAGAATTATTGGATTAATTTCCTAAACTTTCGAACCGAAAATTGGTTCATTATGGACCAAATTGAAATGTGAGTAAATGTATAAATAGGATTCGGTCAATATATCTAGTGACCAATTCGAACAAGGAAGAAAATTAAAGGCTTGCATGCTAAGGTTAAAGGACATGGATTAACTCATGAAATTTCATGTAATTATAGGATATATAAGACTTATTATGACTAAAGTGGTATAATTAAGATGGGTAATAAGGGAGATTAGTTGAGATATGACATGAAAGTCATATCCCAATTAAATTTGTCCCCTCCCTTTTCATTCCTTAACCGGCTACACAACCAAACCACTATTCCATTTGTTCTTTCACACACAAAAACATAACATAGAAACTTGAGGGAGAGTTGAGAGCTCGGTGGAGAAGAAAGAAGCTTGCATGGTGGTGTAGAGTCTTTAGAAAATTAAGAAGAAAATCGGAAGTAAGTAGATCCTTCTCTTCTTGATTCGGTTATGGTGAAAATTATAATAGATCATGTGATATGAGGTGTCTAGAAAATGATAAAGATAGTGTTCTTGAGTATGGTTGCTGGAAATATGGAAATTTATATAAATCCTTAAGGATTAAGAGTCATAAAATATTAAGAACATGCATGCAAAGTATGTTAGCAAATTTGTAAAGTTCATGACATGCATCTTTGAAAAATTATAGAAAATTCTATAAGGTGAGTCTTGATCTGCATTTTGGATATGTATCACTTTGACATGTTTAGAATCATAGAAAAATGATAAAATAGAGTTCTAAGGGCTGTGTAAAAAGCTGGAAGCATGAAATGGAGTAACATGCAAAACTGTCCAGCATTGATTCGAGCTGGACAATGAACTTTAAAAATTTGTAGAAATTAATCTACTAAGTGTTTTGATCTGAATTTTTGATATGTTAAAATTGGATATGTAAACTGAATTTAGAAACAAACGGTGTCTGATTTGGAGTTGTATACAGGGAATACGAAGTGAATCAATCTAGGTGGTCAGAAATGAGTATAATTGAAAATATGTGAAATTAGAAATTGGAATTTATAAAATTGGTAAAATTGAATCATAGGAAGTATTGTTAAGTCGAGTTATAAACCGTAAGGTATGAAATTCATTAATTTTGGTGGTCAATTTGAAGGATTAAAGGGCTAATTGAAGGAATTAGGAAAATTGGAAACTAGTCGAATAGGACCAAAATAGTTAAAGGACTGTTTTGAATAAAAATGCAAAATTCAGTCTTTAAATGCATAAATTGAATTCTGAAAAATTGTTATTTGCTTGGCTTGAATGCCTTAGATCCTAGAAGCGAAAGGGTAGAAGAAGAGATTACTCCGGGATCGGCTTCGGATCGAGCGAAGGGCATCCGGATACAAAACTAGCTCGGCGAATTGTGAGTGAAACGAATCTTTAGAGTTGGAATTAGAGTTCCAACTGCGTTAAATTAATTTTTAGTTACGATAAGCATGCAATTTGGACTAATTAACTATTCGACTATAGTAAGGGAAGAAGGAATTTAAAGGAACATGACTATATGCATGTGACTTGTGATTTTGGCATCTTAAATGTTGGATTTAAATGTGATGCTTATCATGTTAGTTCGAATTTGAATTTCTATGTATGTTGGACTGATTTTGAATGTATTGATCTGCTGAATGTTAGCATAATTGATATGATGATTAAGTGATTAATGTGTGATTTAATTTGGTTAAATCCGTGAGTATGCTGGATATGCTACCTTGAAGTTTAAATATGCTATGTGAATTCTTGAAGAATTACATGTGTGTTTGGAACTTGATGTTGCCATGCTGATTTGATTAATGCCATGTTTGTACATGTTCGATAAGCTAAATTAAAATGTGAAGTGTGAAATGTGGCTTGATTATGTGATTTGAAATTTGGCTATGGATAGGCCGATTTGCTAATGTTAAATTGAATTGGAAGTTTATGATTTCAATCGAAAGGATTGAAGATTTAATTCTGATAAATTCTGAATATTAATATGACTAATTAAAGATCTAAATGCAAAGCCCTTGGTGTGTACAGTCTGTTTAGGTAGTACGGCTAGCCTAGAGTCTGAGCTCAATAAGAAAATCGGTACGTTAGTGTACTCGATATTATGGTACGTAAGTGTACCTTCTTGCTTAATGTCTGCGGACATTATGATATGTTATATGTGATACGATTTTGGTACTTGGTACCTATTACATGGTGAATTTGATTCACAACTTCTGTTACACGTGACTTGATTACCTAACATACTCTACTATCCAAGGCATTGCTAAATGAATTAAATGAACGATTAAAGTAATGAAATCTGAAATTGGAAGTAAATTTGTGAAATTGGTTATGGAAGCATTCGAATGAAATGTTGAATTTTATGATTTTGCCATTCTTGATATGCTATGGAACTTTAATTGTGTTAAATTGATATTTGGAAGCCAATTTAGGTTTCATGGCTTGTATGTGTAATTTTAATATGAATAATGTGGAATCAATTGCATGTATTTGAGTAGAATTACATGATTCTTTGATGCTTATATTCGAATGAATTCTATGGAACATTATTAAATTTTGGATTGATTATATTGCTTGATTCATTCGAATGAAATAATGTGCAAAGCGAAATTAAATTTGTTTGATCACAATGTTTAAATTGGAAACTGAATAGAATAGGGTTTCCTCACTAAGTACGAGAAGTACTTACCACTCGAACCTTCCTTCCTTCCCCTAAATTTTCAGGTTCTAACATCGTTGACCTCTACCCGTATTCTTTCCGTACGAAGCTTAAGTATGATTTTCCCTATCTTTGTCGTACTCATGACGGGTGGCCTAGCGTTCAGCATGTTAGTGCAATTTGGTTTAATGGTTATGTTTATGAATTATTATTTTGGTTCGACATGAACTCTCTAGTATGTTTCCCTCTATTTTGATATGTATGTAAGGGGTAAATATTTGGGGTATAGATTGCCCACGTATATGTTTGGGGCTTGATTCTTTTTGTTGAAAGTCACTTTTTGTATAGGCAACCGTTAGGTTTAGCCGTTATGATACCCCGGTTTGTTTTGTAAAAAGGGAAACTAAAAACGTTATGGTCGTGCGAATCGGATGATGCATTATATATATATATATATGATGAATGTTTCGGTTATATATATATATATATATATATGGATTGATTTAATCTTGTCTTGCAATGTAGATTAATTATTTTGAAATGAATTAATGGTATGATATTCGAATGGATTTTAATAAGGAATTAGTATTTAGAATTTGTAACAACCGGTTGAAATTGGCTAAATGTCATTTGAATGAAATTGGAACTTTAAATTGATCTTAATTGATTAGTATATCCCTTGTAACATAGTTAGTATTTTAATCAATTTGGTTATAAGTATGATATTCAATCCGATAGGAAATGTACTAAGCTATCCAAATTAGATAAAGCTAATGAACTTAGAAATTTAAGGAATGATTCACATGTACATGTTAATTTATGTTGCAAATGATGATTTAATTATAATGGATTGTAGATTAAAAGATGTTAGCTGAATGGTATGAGCTCACATTGGAATTGGTATAATATATGTTATATGATTGGAATTGTTACGTTTGTTAGACATGTGTATTGTTGAGAATACGATAGCCAAGTATGTATATGGTATTCGAATAAAAAAATATTACACGAATTTGTTAAACCATCCTTCTGCTGCCTAATCCGAATTCTGTTTAAGTTAATATAACGCTCCTTGCCCTAATCCGGGTGAGGGGTGTTATATTGATAATTGATGGTTATGGACTAACAGATTTTCTGTTTGAGGAGAGTTCTGTTCCTGCTCAGTTTGTGCGAAGTGATTCCGGTTTTCTACTCTAAATCCTGAGTTTGTTCTTTACAATAGACATGCTAAATTGTTGGCTTCTTGGCTGTTTTCAACTATAAGTGCCGAGTTTCTTCATCATCTTACGATTTGTCATACAACTAGATATATTTAGGGTACTGTTAATCGAATGTTTGGGGCTCGATCTAGCTCTAAGACTTCTTCTCTTCGCCACATTCTACACACACAAAAGAAATGTGGTATGTTTGTAAATGAGTATCTAGCTAATATCCAAATTATATGTGATACTCTTAAAGCTTCAGGGAATCATGTGTCTGAGCAAGAACAAGTTAGTGTGGTGTTAGCTGGCCTATCCATGGAATTTGAGTTAGTGCTTGCTATTGCCTTTAGGGAGTCATTATCCTTAGAGACTCTAAATGACATGCTTTTAGATTGTGAAGCTAGGCAAAATATGTTTCTTCAGGAGAATTTGCATATGCATGCTAATCTTGCTGTTCATCATGAAGTAAGTAGCACTGGTGTTAAGAAGGATGCTTCGAGTAGTAGATTATATTCGCCGAGTGGTGTGCAACATAGCTGGCTTAATGGTAAAAATCAATAGAATCAGCAACATGGATGGTTTAATGGTAGCAATCAACAGAACCAACAACAAGATACAAGGGGTTGGCGTGGTGGAAATAATAGAGGCAGAGGTCGTGGGAGAAATTATCAGAATCAACCTCAATGTCAGCTTTGTGGTCGCTTTGTTCATGTGGTGCAGAAATGTTATCACATGTTTGATCAGAATTATCAAGGATCTACCTATCATAACAAGGATAGTCAGAATGATGGCCATCAGAATTACAATGTTAATTCAAACGCACCAGCATATGCTCAAAGAACAGATAATCATGTGCAAGTCTATACTCATGTTGTGAGTCAACCTTCTCCTCATTTGTACAGAGTTTAGCCTGGATTTTTTCCTTCCTCTCAGTATGGAGTTGTGCCAAGTAATGCTCCAGGATGGATAGGGAATACATTTTATAATGTGCGTCGATGCCAACATAATTTACTGGGAGTTCTTCATCCCAGTTTTCTAGGAACTCTTTCTCTCCTTTTGCAGGTACTGTTTCTCCACATGCATCAACTCCTATAGCCCATGCGTCCTTTGTTCCTACGTACTCAAACTGGTCATCCTCTGCTGATGGAGCGTGGTACCCTGATTCTGGTGCCACCCACCATATCACACATGATCAGTCCAATCTTCAAGGAGGATCTGCTTTCACAGGTAATAATAAATTGGTTATGGGTAATGGTGGTGGTATTGAAATTGCTCATGTTGGTCAAGGTCTTCTATATACTTCTTCCAAGCCTCTTATGTTGCAAAATCTTTTACATGTGCCAAAAATAAGAAAGAATTTGGTGTCTGTTTCGCAATTACTTAAAGATAATAATGTTGTTATGGACATGCTGATTGTTGTTACATTAAGGACCCCAAGACTCAGAAGATCCTTCTAGAAGGGAAGCTCACTCATGATGGTCTCTATTAGTTGATACCTTTCTCTAACTTGTCTGTTTTCAACGAATTTGTTGTTAATAAGTCTCATGGTGCTATTTTTGCTGTCACTCATAGTTCAGATAATCTGTATTCCAGTTTGTTTAGTTTGTGGCATAATAGGCTTGGCCATCCCTCTGATGATATACTCAAGACTATTTTGAACTTATGTAGTTTACTCTTTCAAGAAAATAAACTGCTTCACTTGTGTACTGCATGTTTACAAGGGAAGGCTCATAAACTTCCTTTTTGTAAGTCTAAAACTGAATATAAAGAACCTTTTTCTTTAGTTGTGTCTGATCTTTGGGGACCTACCCTTGTAAATTCAAGTGGATTTACATATTATGTTTCCTTCATTGATGTCTATAGTAGACACACATGGTTATATCTGTTAAAAAGAAAACCTGAGGTAGCTCAATGCTTTCTTAATTTCTACAAACTGGTGGAAGTTTAGTTTGGTTGTAAAATCAAAACTCTTCAGACTGATGGTGGAACTGAGTATCAAGGGTTGGCAAATTGGCTGCTTACACATGGAGTGCAACATCAAATTTCATGTCCTCACACTTCAGAACAAAATGGAAAAGTAGAAAGAAAACATAGACATGTGGTGGAGATAGGATTGACACTCCTTGCTCAAGCTGGACTACCCCTGAAATTTTGGAGTTATGCATTTACTACAGTTGTGTTTCTTATAAATAGGTTACCAACACCAGTTTTGAAAGGTAAATCACCTTATGAACTGCTTTTTAATCAACCACCAGATTATCTGAGTATGAGAGTATTTGGTCGTGCTTGTTTTCTGTTTTTAAGGCCTTTTAACAAACACAAATTGGATTTTAGGTCCAAGAAATGTACTTTCTTGGGGCTATATTTCTATGCATAAAGGGTATAAGTGCATGGATGAATCTGGAAAGGTTGTAATCTCCAAGCATGTTGTGTTTGATGAGAGTTTGTTTCCTTTTGTTGAAAAAAAAATTATAGCAGTAAGGGTAAGTTGGAAGAGTGTTGGTCTCAAGAGTTACCATTGGTTGTGTCTCCAACATGATGTTCTTGGTTCAATCATGGTTTACAACCTTCAACAGATCAACCTATTGCAGGCTCCTCTTCTTCACAACCTTCTGAATGTCAGCCTGTTGTTGATCAGGTTATTCATAAGACTGTCCAAGAGTCTCCTGGTCATGAAGGGCAAAATTTGTCTGAAGAAATTCCAATTCCACATATTACTGGTAATCAAAATTTGTGTGAGAGCCCTCATGATGGTCAAGAAATTCCACATGTTATTGTTGATAAAAATATATGTGAGAGCCTTCATAGTGGTCCTGTTTTGAGCGATTATGGTCAAGTGTTCATACATGATCATGCTGATAATGAGTCACGACCATCCCTTGTTGATAATCAGGTTGCGCAACATGTTGATGAGGCATGCCAGGAATTTTTCAGTGGCCCACAATCTCTTGATGATAATCTTGTTGCTGTAGAAGATATGTCTTTGCCTATTGACACTGATCCTGGTAAAAGTTTATTGGAAATGGATAGGGTCCAAGGTAATAGGCATTCGATTGTCACTCGTAGCAAGAATGGCATTCAAAAACGAAAAGTGTTTCAGGTTCAAAATACTGGAGAGGTTGAACCTAAGAATATAGAAGAAGCCATGAAGTGTTCACATTGGAAGGAAGCTGCACAAGCTGAATATGAAGCCCTTATGAAGACCAATACATGGGACTTGGTCCCTTTGCCTGAAAATTGAAAAACTGTGAATTGTAAATGGATTTTTAAGATCAAGAGAAATCCAGATGGTACTGTTGCTAGGTATAAGGCGAGGCTCGTTGCGAAAGGATTTTTATAGGAACCTGGGATAGATTTTAATGAAGTATTCAGTCCAGTAGTTAAAACTGTTACAGTGAGGACCATACTTTCTTTAGCAATGTCAAGAGGATGGAAACTTAGACAAGTGGACGTGAATAACGCCTTTTTAAAAGGTGATTTATTGGAAGAAGTGTATATGAAACAACCTCCTGGCTATGAACAACAAAATTCTAGAATTTTTCCTTTGGTACGCAAGCTGAAAAAAGCTATATATGGGCTCAAACATGCCTCATGAGCGTGGTTTGAGAAACTCCGAGATTACTTGATCTCTGTAGGTTTTCGGGTCAATAGATCAGATGCTTCACTTTTTTAGGAAAGATTCTACTGGTGTCATCTATCTTCTCGTCTATGTCGATGATATCATAATTACTAGTGACAACCCTAATGTTATTCAAGATGTTGTGATCAAACTTGATGTAACTTTTTCTCTCAAAGATATTGGTTATCTTAAGTATTTTTTGAGAATTGAAGTTCTTTATGGAAGCAATGTGGATGTCTTGCCTACTCCCATGATAACCAATTGCAAGTTGTCTATACATGATAGGAGTCCAGTTGAGGATGCAACTAAGTTCAGAAGGAGTGTTGGTGCATTGCAGTATATTGTTATAACTCGCCCGTACATTGCGTTTGTAGTGAACAAAGTTTGTCAGTTTATGCAGACTCCTCACGACTCACATCTACAAGTTGTAAAGTTTATCCTTTGATATTTACAAGAGACTCTTGATTATGGCCTTAAGTTTTCTTCTAATTCTAGTTTGACTGTCATAGGGCTCGTTGATGCTAATTGGGGAACTGATTCAGATGATAGGCGTTCGACATCTGGTTATTACATCTACTTTTGTGGTAACCCAGTCTCTTGGAGTTCCAGAAAATAACAAGTTATGACTCATTGGACAGCCGAAGCAGAGTACCGAAGTGTAGCATGTGCAACAGCTGAAATAATATAGCTGCAATCTCTGCTGAGTTAGTTGTTTGTTACTTTAAAAGGGGTTCCTGTGTTGTGGTGCGATAACACGAGTGCCACTGTTGTTTTTTCTAATCCAGTTATGCACTCAAAGTTTAAGCACGTAGAACTGGATTTATTTTTTTCGTGAACAAGTTTTTGCAGGGAAGCTACAAGTCAATGAGATTCCTGCTTATGAACAAGTGGCAGATGCTCTCACCAAGCCCTTGTCAGCTCCCGCGTTTTAGAGACATCGAGTCAAGTTGACAGTTGTTCCTATGCAGTCGTTGAAGAGTGCAGAGTTTAGTGAACACGAAATGAGTTCAACATAGAGGTTTGGTTGTGTAACGTGTTTTGTGTTTTTTTTCTTTCCTAATTTGTTTATCTCCCTTAGCAGGTTTTTTTTAGAAATTTTCTCTGCATGGAATGTTAGGAATGTAATTAGTCACGTGTTATTGACTGAGGTGACTGAAGTTGGTTAGAAACGGTTAGAAATTTGTTAGTGTGATTTCTTAACCAACTCAACACCTCTTCTACTTCATGTATATATTAACTGGTCTTCATTTGAAGGTATTACAGTTACAAATGAATAAAACTATCAGAGAGTGTCGCCTCTCTTTCTCCATTAACAATTTCTTATTCTCTTTCTCCATTAGCTGGTCTTCATTCTAAGCTTGGTTTTGAGATCCTAACAACAACCCTTAATCCATCCACCGCGACACTCGACACATGGTTAATCATCGGACCGAGCTCCCCAATTTAAGAGTCAGGCCAAAAATCAACATAACGTCCATGTCTGATTATCCAATTGATGTTCCGACGGACATCATCCCAAACAACACTGAGACCTGAAACAATTATGAGATCGTAGAAAAACTGAAACCCCATCTGCACACTTATACTTGGCACAGAAGAAGCACGCCCATAAATCGTTTTTACGAGTCAATAAATTGAACGCCAATTTTATAAAAAAGGCTTCATTTTGAACCACGAGCTTTCGAAAACCAAGACCACCATGGTCTAGAGGGCGACAAACATCGTCCCATTTTATTAAATACACACCTTTCTCTCTAAAGTTCACCCCAAACAAAACGTTAAACCAGAGCTTCCAAAGCCTTACACGTCTTCTTAGGGATAACAACTGATTACATGGTATATGAATGAATTGTTGTTAACACTGCGGTCCAGCCACCGAGCTTCCTGTGGACATATTGAACCAGATAATTATAGGAAGCCGTTGTAACTCTCCGATAAAGTAGCAGAACTCCTAAATATTTCCCCATGTACTCAACGGCTCTAAATATCTACAAAATATCTTTAAATATATAAAAGTGTAAATACGAAGGATTAAATTTATTGTTAATTTATTATATCAAATTAATACTAGCTCTATTTTTTAAAATCCACAGTTTGGGTGATAAAATCTTGTGTTATTATGCAAAATATGTACAAAGTATCTTTAAATATATGCTAATGATCAACCTCTTGATTATTTGTATTATTCGACCTTTTAATTTTTGCACAAATATGCTTTAGATTTGCACTAGGTTCTAAATGAATCATTTCCCCATTCCTTCTTTTTCGGTATAATATGTATTTATTTAGGATTTATATTTAAAGAGGTTATAAATAAAATCAACAAGGTTTAGGCGTAATTTAACCACAAATTTCGAACATGGACCATAAAATGAACATATAATTTATAAAAAAAGAAGTTATAAATAAAAATACGTGAAATTATAATTAGGGATCGATTTTTAAATCGTAATTTCATAAACTCGGCTCAACTAAAATAAATTTAGACTTTGAATAATTAAAATAATTCAAAAATTTTAATAATTAGTAGATCGATTTTTAAATTTGAGTTGAGTCCCTTAACTATACCTGATACATATATGTGTATTGCATATGAAAAAAATATGAAGAAATATATATGCATATCGTATATGATTATAGAAAGTCGTTTATATTGCAACCAATTAGTATCATAATATTATAAATATTTATAATTAAATTTAAACAGAAACTCGAACAACTTAACTTAAAAAATTTCAAATAAAATTTGAGTTGTCCACTCGACTTACTCAAAATATTTTTATTGGACTCGATTGAATACTCACTCTAATAATTAGATTATTTATAGCCTTGAAAAGGGGCTAAAGTGTATTTGACGGTTGATGAAACCCAAATGGCATCAAATCCCAATAGGCAATAGGCAATAGGCAATAGGTAGGCCCTTCAAAAGGAGAGTCAGGAGATGAGGGCAAATTTCATGGTTAAAGAAAGACATGATGATCACGTTAATACGTTTAAAGTGCATCCACATAGTGAAAACCTTTGCTGCCTTTTTCTTAATTGCTTCAATAATATGAACATGAATGGCTCATATATATATATATATACAAACTCTATTAAGGAAACATGACAGTCCACTTTGTAGATTTATATATAAAAAAGAAAAAAACATGACAAGGACTGGATGTGTTCCAAATAGACCTGGCAAACTTGACCCGAGACCCGAAACCTGAACTGAATTATCCGAATCGAAACTCGATTTTGACCCGAACATGATGATTCAAAGTTGACCCGAAACCCAAACCAAACCGAATCGAACCGAACCGAACCGAATTTTTTTGTTGAACCGAAATGGACCCGAACCGAAATGGACCCGAACCGAATGGACCCGAACCGAATGCTACCCGAACCGAAAGCTGAACCGAAAGCTGAACCGAATATCGACCCGATTTTGACCCGATTTTAACCCGAATATCTATTTTTAACAATATAATAAATAATAAAATGAAGTATAGAAATTTGAGATCATGGTGACCAATTTTATAATTTCATCATAAAATATAGCATAAAATTAAAATTGTAGACTAAATTGACAATTTGGAAGTGGAGAAATTTGAGAGTCCAATGACCAATTTTGTAATTATACCATATAAATAAATAGGGGTCAATTTTGGCTAAAAATTAAATCTTTGAAATTAAAATGAACGAAAATATCAATATATTAAATTAATAGACTAAATTACAAAGATTAGTTAATTTCAACTAAAAGTAAATTTTTAGAGACTAAATATCACTACGGGGAGGGGATTTCTATATCCGAAGTCTAAACCGTAGGAATACTTGTGACTAAATTAAATTAAACTAAAACTTAGAGTTGACTAAAATGTAACATTTTAAATGCAACATGACCTAAAAAGTAATTAATCTCTAGCTTAAAAAATTGGCGGCTTATTTCCCTTCAAAATTTTGTCTTTTCTCTCTCTATTTTTTCCAATTGTCTTTTTCTTTTTTTTTCAATCTAGCTTAAAAAATTGGTGGCTTATTTCCCTCCAAAATTTTGTTTTTTTCCTCTCTATTTTTACCAATTGTCTTTCTATTTTTTTAAATTTAATTGAGTTTCAATTTAGATTAATTTAATTGAAATTTCACATTTAGTTTTAAAATTATTTTAATTATGTCAGTGATTTATGCTTTTAGATTTTAGTTAGTTCAATTAGATCCTAAGTTTAATAAATTAATTCATTTCAGACATTATTATTATTATTATTATTATTATTATTATTATTATTAACTTTGATTTAATATAATTATACAAAAAAAAATTTATATGAATACATGAAGCTTTGATTTAAATATTTAATCAAATTCAAATGCATAGATTAACAAGTTGAATCAGAATTAATCTCATACACCAATAACTCTAAACTAAACCATAAATACTAAACCTCAAACCTTTAACCCAACTCAAATCGAATTGACCCGAAAATTTAAATGTTGACACGACCCGAAATTGACTCGATTTTAACCCGAACCGAAAGCGACCCGAACGACCCAATTTTGACCCGAATCGAAAGCGACCGATCCGATATTGACCCGACCCGAAAACAACCGATCCGATTTTGACCCGATACAATACCCGAACCGAATCCGACTCATCACAGACCCGAATTAGACCCGAACCCGAACCGAACCGAATCTAAACCGATTCTAGATAGACCCGAAACGACCCGAACTGAAACGACCCGAACCGAACCCGAACCGATTGCCACCTCTAGTTCCAAAGGAGCTTTGCTGCCATTGTCTGAGTTCATGCAAAGGGTTAAAGCATGGCTGCCGACAAAGCGTAGAACAAGGTTCTGCAAAACCCTTTCACAGTTATGGCAGTGTGGGAAGTAGGTCAAGTTCACATCAACTAACAGTTTGCTTTTCTGGAGTTGTATATATGCATGCACGCAAGATGTATGTATGTTTCTAGAGTCAAGTATTATTTGAAAATATATCTCTATTTATACAAACATTTTTTACAGCAATTATACATGAAATGCATCTTTTTTCAAGTAAAATTGGTTAAATATAAGTTTAAAACACTAATAGCTCGAGTTCAAAACAATAAACAAACTTGTTCGATGTGCAGAAATCATTGCAACATGTACACATAACAATGATTCAGATGTGAAAGTCAAACACGATAGAGCTTTATAACCTGCTGAATCTCAGCACGACAAACGGGGCAACCCCATTTCTTGGCTTTGATCTCATTCAGACAAGACATACATCCGGCGACATGGCCACAAGGAACGCAGGCTGCTTCTGATGGAGCGTCCAAACATATTGTACATGAAGGAGCTTCATCTTGGTTTGTTTGACCAGCACTAGGAGGTGAGGTTTCGCTGTTTGAGGAAGACAAATTGATGGGAGTGGAATCAATCGATGGATATTGAATTGGACCATCTTCTACAATCTTATCCATGGCGGGTGCTGGTGGAGCTGATGGGACTGAATCTGAGGTTTGCATTGTCGTATGGCTAGCAGAAAAGTCATTATTATGGATCTCGGTGCCCTCAGTTGAATTGCTACTGGAACCAGCTTCGATCAAAGTCCATTCGCTGATACCTGCTTTTGAAGGTGGAAATGCAGTTGGTGCCACTGAACCGCTGTGATCGCTAGTACTTGCAGTGCTATTCCAACCAGCAGATGCATTAGCTTCATTACCAGAGTGCAAATCAACATCAGATGTCTCTGCAATAGCTGACTGGATAGAGGCAGTGATTGCCATTGCTAATTCTAACTCCTCCGCATCTGGTGGTGCAGTTGCTGAAGCAGCCGGAGGCTGAGAATTATGCAGAAATCCAGGAATCCTTGCCTACATATTCCAATGCCATAAATAAAATGGAGACTCAACATAAAAATTTACCAGAAAGCATCATGAACAAAATGTCCCGTATTTGTAGAAGTGTCAAGATACATGGGTATGGTTAGATTTTTCTAAGTTTTTCCATATATTTTGAAGGGATACTTGGAGGCCATATCCCCATATATCCAAATGTCGGACATGAGAATCATACTTCAAGAAAAATGAAGAGTCTGATTAACATAGGAAAAACTGTATTTTAAAGTGCGAATAATACCTGTGGAATTCCTTTGCATGCATCACAAAACCACTGAAGCTGCTGCATGTCATTTTCTTTTCCAGGTGCAAGTTTAATTCGTGTTTCTGGAAAAGAACCAGACCTTGTTAATGTGAATTGCAATGTAGAAAACATGCATTTATCATCCAAAAACTGAAACAAATGAAGGTAGTAAAGTATCCAAGCATCAAAGCTAATAACCGCTTTTCACCTAATTATTGATGAAGCAGTCACAAGGGGAAACTAACTAAACCTAGTTATCTGAATAATGGGGAGACTACAATTTAGAGCACCTGCGATTTCCAGTATAAAATAATTCTAGTTTTTTCATGTCTACAAGAAACTTCAGTCAAATTCAGGGGTTTTCTAAATAACTGGTAAATACCATGCTTACACCTGGCTTCTCTGGAGGTGTAAGTACTTCACCTCTGCCTTCCATGTCATGAGGCAATTCATGAAGATAATATCAAACAAATTATGGCAACTAAGAAATCAATCTGATTTCAAATTCCATAACGATGGCCAGAAAAGATTGAGAACTAAATATATTGGAAAGAGAAATTACTGCTTGAGTTTTCAACAATTGTAGCTGAAGGATCAGGCTGGTTCGGCTTCGGTTCCTCCAAATTAGCTTTCCACAATGGAATAACTGTACGTGGTTGGGCATCCTGTTATTTCACCAGTTACCCAAATAAGTGGTGGAAAATCAGTAAAGTCTATTCAAAAGTTTAATGGTAATAAACAAAAAAATAACAGAGACAGATTAATTATTTAAAGTATTATTCAACAGCAAACAATGGTTGAAGTAGTAATTCTAAGAATCCTTGTTTGAGCTTTACCAACCAATCACTATAAGATATATCCTTAATATAGACCTTGCACACTCGGAATGTTAGATCGAACAACTAAAGCAGCTTGGAGCCTACATATAGTTTTTATATCTAATACCATTATATAGTAAGTAAACTCATTATTTATACACATAATAGTATAATACCAAGTATTTAAGAAAGCTGAAGCTAATTTGATGATCAGATTCAGGACAATTTAAAACAAGCTTGTGGATTATTGTATTGACTTTTTCAGTCATTATTTGAGCTTGTATTCAGATTGATGAAGACATAGGGATGGTTTAGCCGAGGTTGAGGAGTTTTAAGTGTTTAATCTTTGGCTCACTTCACAGAAAGAGAGAGAAAGAGAGATTGTAATTAAACTTGCAATACCTGCAAACTGGAGTACATCGCCAGCCCCAACTTGAGAGGCTTTGTATGATTACGCGAACCAGTAGGTAGAACAACCACCCAACTGCAAGCAAATTAAGCAATGCATTAATGAGAAGATACACAATTTGTTTAGAAAAAGAAAACGCTACTGATTGGCAGCGAATTAAGGTTTACATTAATAGGATTTATCAAGGCATATTGCTTCTACATCATAACGCAACAAACAAGCAGAAACCAAGCAAAATAAAAAAGTATTATGTATACTAATACCCACACTTCTCTTGAAACCAATCGAGGAACAAACATTTCGATGAATCCCGGCCCATAAAACTCTCGCATCCAACCAGAGAACAAACATATGTGCTCCTACAGAGCATCGAAAGAAGAAAAGATAAAAGTAATTCAAAGCTGTGAAAAGCTTATACATTACATAGAATATCAGACATAAACTTCCATTTATACCTCGATAGCTCGCACAACATTGACGTTTCCTTTCGCCCTGGCAACATCTAGAGGCGTTTGACAATCATCATTAACCGCCAATGGATTCGCTGAAAATGCAAACAAGTCACTTAGAAGACAACCCTACACGGTTCAAATCAAACATATTTGTGGTCGAATGACTAATAACTCGGTTTTCGCTAACCTCCATGGGAAAGAAGTAATTTGACTGTATTTAGAAGGCCTCTCTTTGCTGCATGGTGCAAGGGAGTCCCACCATGCCGACCTAAACACAAATTAAAATACCAAAACTAAAAACAATTCATAAATTATTTACTTCAACAAAGTCCCCCAAAGCTTCTTTACTTTGAGAATCGTAAATTTCTTCCTTCTTAACCCAATATCATTAATGGAAACGAGAATTACAAGCTAAAAAAGGAGAAATTAAACAAACAAAAAAAATCCTTCAAAATCAAACATTTCTGCTTTTACGAGTGAAAGTTCCCATCTTTATTAGTTAGAAACAGAACCCAACATTTGGCTTCATATAAATTAAATCAATGAAAGTGAAACCTGGGCGATAAGCGTTAACATTGGCGCCCAGTTCGATCAAAGTTTGGGCTACATCAAAAAGCGTTGGATTCAAGCAGGCCAATATCAACGGCGTTCTCCCTTCTCTATCAATCCACTGTCAATCCACAACCATATATATACACATGTAAAGACCTAATTTAATCAGTGATTAAATGAGAGTAAAAACAAGATCAGTTATTTGGTACCTCAAGGCCAGCGCCTTCATTGAAAAGAGATTTAATCCCTTCAACGTTACCGTAATTCACTTGATTGTATAGCAATTCGTCTTTCGATTGTTGTTGCCCCATTCAAAAGCGCTTCTGTTTGGTCCGATGGAAAATTCGACACGGATTTATTTCTTTTTCTTTTCCCAGGAAAATATGTTTTCCCGGAAAATTGAAATGGAAATAAGTCCAAAATTAGGATCGAGAAATTGAAAAATAAATTTAAATAATCTTAGCATATGTATATGGTTGATTTCTTAACGGAGAAGAATTTGGCATCTGAACTTTTGGCTTAATATATAAACTAGTACTTAAACTTTGTAATTTTTGTTAACTGAACTTTTTTGATCAATTTGGTACTGATTCTGAATTTTTTCAAATTGGTACCTAAAATCAACATACCGTTATTAAAATCAATCGGATTATGACACATGGCACTTGATGATGTCAAATTTTTTAATTGATCAATGCGTGCCAATAACCTGATTGATTGTTGAAATGCTAAGTCAACAATATACTCAGTTAGAATTATTTTCAAATTCAAGTGTCAAAATGATCCAAAAAAAGCTCATATACCAACTTGAGAAATATTACCAATGTCGGATATCGTTAGTAATTAAAAGAATTCATATTTAACCAATAACCGGTTGGTTTAGCGGGTTACCTACTAAATACCATCAAATATTTCTCTCGCTTTATTTCTCTGTTCATATAATTTTCACTTTTCAGTCATATAACATACTGTTGTACTAAAGTTGATTTACCTTCATCTTTCAACCATAAATATTATCTATTCGGAAATATGAATTTGAAAATGTGTTCGATAAACGATAAGAATAAAATACATATATTATCGATAAATAGTTAAAATTCAATAGAATATATAGTTGTCTATTGTACATTTACAAAAAAAAATCCACTAACATGGTTTAAGAAATCAAGAGAATGAGAGTGAAAAAAAAAAGGTTGCATGCAGTTTTCTCTTGCATGATGCAAAATTCTTATAGCCTAATTTTCTGAATAATGATAATATATTTTATACCTAACCCTTTTCTGAAATAATAAATAAATCCCCTAATTGTTGATCCATAATCTTGTATCTTGTTGCTGCAACATAGCCCTTGAGTTTCACTCGAATAAGTGTAGGATATGAATATATATCTTGCACGAGTATATTCAAATGTTCATATGAAAGCTTGTTTTCATATATTTGATATCATACCTTTGTCCGAGTACCATAGGTCTACATTGCCGGATGACTTAAGCCTGAGAAGGTGCAGTTTCATCAGCAGCCGCCGCCGGCGGTGATGGTGCCGACGGTGGAGTAGGGGATGAAACAGCTGAAGCTGGTTTTATTGCATTCGGATTGTACCTCATAAACACCCTATCTTTATTTTTGCTCCACCATTCTCCTGCCTGTTTTTCATTAAACTTCCTTTTGCTGCAAAAATGTTGGGAGTCAACATAAGGCAGTGAGATTATTAGCACCTTTTCATGCATATCAAACACCGACTCGAATTCGAGTAACATAGTCCATATTCACATGAAACAACAGATTTAGACTCGTTTGAACTGTTAAGTCAAGTACCTGAATCTAACTCGCTTGAAGATCTTTACACCATTGTTGTGATACTCGTAAGTGATATAGACTCCCGGTTCGAATTGCTCGGTAATTTCTTTTCCACCTTCACCTCTGGTTGCTGAAGCCTGCGATGATCTCGATGCATTCGTGTTACCTTCCATAGGTGAAGACTCTGAGTTTGCAGGCAAAGAAGAAGCTACAGATGTTTCGAGTTGGTTTAAGAAGGCCTCGGCTCGAGTTTGCATAGCTTTGAAGGTTTCGCTTTCAGAAATTTCAGGAGGCAACTTCTCTTTTATTTCCATCAACTGTTGAACCATTTTGAATTGTGTATCAGTGGTTTAAATCTAATGGCAAATTGAAATGTTAAATGAACTTAATTGTACCTGATCTTTGATGAATTTCACAAGTGCCTTGGCTTCTTTAGACTTGGATGATTCTTTTGCAGCATGTGAAGTGGATTGTTGAACAAATTTTTGTAGTTTCATAATCTCCACGCCTTGTGAATCAGATTTCTGCTTCATACTTTTGATCTGAAATCGATCGAAAGCAGAGAAAAACGAATTAGTTTTTTTTATTTTATGGTAGGCTGCAGATGAACACAATGGAATAGCAAAAGGGTGTGTCACAAGTACTTGATCTTGCAATTTGGACACTTCTTGGTTCAGAAGTTCATTTGATCTCCTGAGGCTTTCGATAACATTCTTCGAAAAGGGTGCTGTGGAAGAGCATGTAGGGCTTGGTCTCCTTGAGTATGGCGAATTAGATCTAGAGTTAATAGGGGAAAGATGTGGTGGTGACAGTGGAGGAGAAGGAGCACCAGGTTTGAAAACACTTTGAATGGCAGTGATTGAGCTTGGAAATGCAATATCTTTAAGCTGTAAAAGTGATGGAACTTGTGAAGCTCGGACTAGAGACGTAGAATTGAATTTGCCGCCGTGTTTTCCTGATCTGATCTCGAAGTATTTGACCGGTTCTGTTCTGGGATATAGCAAGAGCTTAGAAGGCCTTATTTCGATCCTACTTGATCTTTCCCTACCATCTATGGAGGAGCGGGGGCCGACCAGTTTTCGACTCACGTTAGAAGTATTACCGGCTTCTGCAGCTTTAAGTTTTGCATAGCAAGAATCGCAAACACGGTGTGGTTTTCCCGGTGTAGGGGCCAATGCTGCTTTCAATGCTTTCTTGGAACTGCAAGCATGGCAATGCACCATCCCACAGTTGTAACAATTGTGTCTCTTTCTAGTAAAGCCGAATGCTTGCCGGCAGCCAGAGCAAACCGACTGGTCGATACCAGAGAGCCATTTATGGATGCATATACTGGAAGTGAAATTCGAGCCGCATGATATGTTCTTGACATGCTTATCCCTCAATGCTTCGACCAAGGTTGGAGTTTTTCTATCTTCCATGTCACCATGTCCCAGTCTACCATTGGCACCTCTTCCCCAAGTGAACACTTCGCTTCTCGATGTCAAGATGGCGACATGATATGCCCCACAAGAAATTTCTTCAACAAATTCACCTACCAGTTTTTCTTGCACCAGACATGGTAGCTTTCCATCCGAGCTTGGGTTGCCTAGTTGACCATATGAAGTGCCACCCATGGTAAAGACATGCCCTGATGTAGTAAGTGCGACGGTTATGGTATGTCCGCAAGCTAGCTGGTGGAAATTGTAATCGATTAGTGACGAGACACAGGTCGGAAGTAGATAAGTTTCCTTACTTCCATGACCTAGCCGGTTTTTGTCACCATCGCCCCAGGTGAACAACTTTCTTGATGATCTGTTAGCACCACCCTGGCCCATAACCTCTACAATGGCTGCAGTATGCCATACGCCACAGGCGACTTTCATGGTCTTTAGTCCATTCAACATTTGAACTTGCTTCGGATATGTAACACTTTCTCGATCTCCATGGCCCAAAACACCGAACTTTCCATCACCGAATGTAAACAGCTTCCCGTCCGAAGTTGCCAGAGCTGAATGCCATGTGCCACATGCAATTGATAAAACTTGCAGACCGTCTAATTCACCCGAAACTCTTCTCGGAATCCAGTGGCTCACGTCCGTGCCATGACCGAGGATTCCAGCATTATGAGTACCATCACCCCAAGAGAATAAATCACCAGAAGCAGATACAACACATGTATGATACTCTCCAGATGCGACAGATTCTACATTAGTTAGCGCCAGGAACTCGACTAACCGGGGATGGCTAAAATCTTTTTCAACTCCATGACCGAGTCTCCCACCAGATTCCTCTCCCCAAGTGAATACTTCACCTTGCTTTGTTAACAGAGTCACATGTCTTGCCCCACCAGCTATCTGAAGAACATCAAGTACTACATTTGATTCTAAGGGCTTCGGAGTTAGCACATCGACTTTTGTAGGGACCGAGCTTGCAGACCCATCTGGCATAAGTCCATCGGTCCAAACGGCTCCCCATACATAAAGATCACCTAATGATTCTATATCATCTGGACCTGCAGATCCACTGCTTGCACAGCTAGGTGCACTCGAAACACTAACTCGGAAACCATCTCCACCATTATTTCTCAGCTGCATATTTTCCCGTTCTGACCCCACATCTGAGCCTCTGAAATCTATAGACACCTTGCTGGAAGCAATACTACTGGTGAAATCTAGAGGTGAGTGGCTATTTCGAAAGAAATGTCCTTCTTGAAGCTGTCATAAAGACACTGAAGTTAGCAAGTGAAATATCCTTGAGCGATGAATTTGCAGAAAGGTGAACTCACATCGCTGTGATCGCTATCAATTCGCTTATTACGGCTCTGTCCGATCAACGCATTGAGCCCTGCTAACCACACTTCTGTCTCAACTTTATCCTTGCAGATCTATGGAGGTAAGCAAATGTATCACTGGACTGGCAAATACTGAAATTTACCATTCAGCATAATAGTCCATGTTACTCTGAACTTGGAGGATCACATATTCACATCCCTCATACAAAGTACATCGATGTGCTTTAAAAAAATGAAGAATCAAGATACTATAGATAATAACCGATACGAACCAGGTCGAGAGATCTGTCACCGTTGTTGTATATAAGTGAAAATGACAAGTAGTCCTTTTCTGGGCGCAAATATCTTTTAAAAACAGCCTGCAGAAGTTGGCAAAACAATACTAGTTAATAGTACTTTCTCTTTTTTCTGCCATGGAAACGTTAGTGGTTTAACATAAAACAGAAAGGCTAATTAAACTGAACCATATGAGATCAACCAACAAAATAAAAAGCTGGAATTGAACTCACAGTTCGTTGTCCGAGAATGATACGAGACACCAAACTTAATTTCAGAGTCTTCTCTTCTCCATGTGATAACCATATCAGCGCTGTTTCATCCTGTTTAATGAAGCTAAAACTGAAATCATATGTACATTTGAGATTATTCGAATTAAACTTTGCCATGACAACATGGCAACACAGGCAATGTTTGATTCGGTTGGAGTGAACAACTCACCGGAGAGAGTCTAAATGCACGAAACTTGGGCTTTCCTTTACGGCTATACTTGAGCAGTTGAGTGCCCTTTTTCAAAGCAATAAGTGCCTTCAAAACAAAGGACAAGAAATTAAAAGAACAAAGACTAACAGTAAATCAAAATCTGGGAACATAAATGAAACAAACAATGCTAGAATTTGAAGTAACAAGAGCTTCTCCATAAAGCCTATATATCAACACAAACGACATGAGCTTCCTATCACCTATCCTGATGTTAGATAAATGTTATTCCAAATCTTTGTAGTTTTCCTATTCGATTCGAATGTTAACATGTGAAGCCTTGCATATATACAAGTAGAGAGAAGGGGAAGTAATTACTTGCTCAATGTCACGTTCAGAATTGCCATAACGAACAAGATCTGCCATTCCATTTAAGAAAATCGAAAGGGAACCACCAAACAAGAAGAGGCTCAAGCATCAGGCGATGAAAACTCGATTCCCTTAATGCCCTCCTAATCTCCATGGATTCATATGATTTCTGCTTCGGCCTCTCATCAACAAAAACAATAAAAGGAAACCCCAAACATGTGCTGTTTAGATCAAATGAAAGGAAACCCAGAGTTCCAAATCCAAAACAGAAGAAAGGGAATGGTGAGAAAGAAGAGGCGAAATGAGAGGAAATGTTTTAAGGCGAGATATTGCCGGGGGTTGTTTTCATTGTTTCCACCTTCAACTTTCAACCAATTTAACTTCCTTTCAAAACTTGTACTATTTCATTGACACATGGCTAAATCTAAATTCTTATGCTCATTCTCTTTATTACAAGGAAATGTTTATGATCTTGTAGCTTCTGAGATATACATTTTTGTCTTAGAAATACATATGATGATCTTCCATTACATATAGTAGTAAAGGCGGCTCAGTTGCCTGCAAAACATCAAGTTGTTCATTAATGGAGGATGTAAAACCAGCAATAATAAGCAGAAGCTAAAAAGAAATGGGAGAAAAGAAAGCTATTAAATGTCAACAATGTGAAGTCGAAACTCGAAACCTTTGACGTCCCGAACTCATTAAATCAGCCACTTGTTGTCTCCTTGTTCCATCTCTTTGCTCCTTTCAAGAAACGTTTCCTTTATGGTGAACCTATGTCGATGCAATTGAAAGCAAAGCACAAGGAACCACAGCAGGCGGCGGAGACGAGCAGACGTAGTGGTGTTTTTATAGCAGTGGTTGCGAAATGGCTTCATTTAAGGGGAGTCGATGAACGAGCTGATGATTCATATAGGAAGCTGGAGAAGGAACGAAGCGATCTCGATTTCGAGGAGATGTTGGCTCCAAGTGCATGATCTTCATGTTTTTTTGAAAATGCAAGACAAGGTGAGCTTTTTGGTTACTGATTTGATTCTCTTGTGGTCAAGATTGAAACAGAGTTTTTGTTATTATGATAGTAAAAATTGTTCCATTTGTGTTCCTTACATGTACAGGGGGTGTCTGATTTATACAAATGAATTCCATGAAAGATCCATGGGGTCATAACAGTGTGGATATCCGAATGAGGAGCATGTGACTAATGTTTGTGCCTTATCTTATACCCGACTTGTTTTTTGTTTTTTTTTTTTGAGGTAACTGGTTTGTATATCATAAAAAAATGACAACCAACATACAACCAAAGTGTTTGAGCGATAAAATGTTGGGTTATCCAATAATAATGGGCACATATGTATAATGTATGTTGCTATTATAAAGTTTAACACGAAAATTAAGTGACCAATTATGTTACATGTGTTATAGGTATTAAATTGTCATGGAATTAAAAGTGTAGATACCGTAAGTTATATTTATAACTCAATGAGGGGCAGAGTTGTAAATATTAATAAACTGATTTTAATTCAGTTTATATAAAGGGTAGTGGTCCTCGAGATCTAGGTTAACTTGCATATCTCTCCTTCCCCGTCAGAGAGTTGTGTGGCAAGAGGTAACCTATCATCTTGGAAGATCAAACCCTCTCTGGAAAAAAAAACTCCATCAATGGATTCAGTATTAATCGGCAGTATTAATCGGCAGTAATGATTGTTTTGTTTTCAATGAATTAAGATTCTAAGATTGAAAACCAATTCAAATTATTATTATTTTATTGAATTTAGGGTTTGGAAATTCATAAACACATAGGCGTGTATTATGTTTTGGTAAAAAGAATACATTAACAGTAATCTGCCCTTATTTTGTATCGTTTTTACGCATACTTAGTTTACTGT
The DNA here is from genome assembly GCA_030270665.1 of Hibiscus trionum. Taxonomy (NCBI): domain Eukaryota; kingdom Viridiplantae; phylum Streptophyta; class Magnoliopsida; order Malvales; family Malvaceae; genus Hibiscus; species Hibiscus trionum. Next base: position 77,311,154 of record BSYR01000010.1, on the reverse strand, counting down.
TATGGAATATATATTATTTAAAATATATATATACTTGATTTGGTTGGATCAAAATTTCAGTTTTGATCATTGGGTATAAAGATAAATCTTTAGAAACATTTAAATTCATGTTTTGACTATGTCTAATATTTTAGTGGGTTAATTGAAACACAATGTCACCAAAGTGACCGCTTCTGCGTAGATTAACTTATTTAAAATATCAAGATGTTTGTGTTTTTGTAATTCATGCGTTTATTAATTGGCCCAAAGGAAAGTTAATATTTGGCCGAATTTCAACGACACCTGTGGTAATAAACGTGTGACAATTATAAGGTATTTTTTTTATGTGTGCAATACATTAGTCCAAAGATTAATCTGTTGTTCGACATAATTTATTGTCAATGATTGATTACTACAACAAGAGTACCGCTTACTGTTAATATTACTGTCCAAAGACTTGATATTAATGTTGTGTTTGGTATCTTGAGGGGAATTAGTCACTTCTTTGAATTTATTTGTTTACTTATGGAATATTGATGTGAGCCTGTTTATTTTTTTTTATTTTTGTTCTATATTCAGCTAGTTCTTCTGCTGCCACAATATCTGCTAATATCAGTTCTATACCCATGCTTAATGGGACAAATTTCAAGGAATGGAAAAGACACGTACTTATAGTACTTGGTTGTATGGACATAGACCTTGCATTAAGGCAAGAACAACCTGCACCTCTCACTGCGGATAGCACCCCTGATGCCAAAAGGGATTTTGAAAGGTGGGATCGTTCTAATCGCATGAGTCTGATGATCATGAAACACAGCATTCCGGAAGCCTTTAGGGGCACTGAATCTGAAGAGATTACTCAGGCTAAGTCTTTCCTTGACGATCTTGAGCAACGTTTTGCTAAAAACGATAAGGTTGAAATGACATCACTTCTGAATTCTTTGATGTCTATGAAGTATAAGGGTCAAGGAAATATAAGGGAGTACATTATGGAGATGTTCCATATCGCTTCAAAACTTAAGGCACTTAAGATCGAGCTTTCTGAAGACTTGCTCGTTCTTATGGTTTTGGTATCGCTTCCTGCACAGTTTAGCCAATTTAAAATTAGTTATAACTGTCAAAAGGAGAAATGGACTCTAAATGAGCTCATTTCTCATTGTGTTCAAGAGGAAGATAGATTGAAGCGTGATAAAACTGAAAGTGCTCATTTGGCCAGTGCCTCTAAGGATAAGGGCAAGAAAAGAATATATCAGAATGAAGCTGCTAAGGGTCCAGCTCAAAAGAAACAAGAGCGAGTTTCAATTAATTGTTACTTTTGTGAGAAGCCTGGACACTTGAAGAAAGATTGTACCAAATATCACGCATGGCGTGCTAAGAAAGGTATGAATCTTACTTTGGTCTGTTCTGAGGTTAATTTAGCTTCAGTACCTAGAAACACTTGGTGGTTAGATTCTGGTGCTACTACTCACATAAGTGTTTCTATGCAGGGTTGCCCGAGCTACCGAAAGCCAAGTGATGGTGAAAGAAACATCTTTGTGGGCGATGGAAAATCGGTAGAAGTTGAAGCAATTGGGCATTTTAGGTTGTTATTAGGAACTGGTTTTTATTTGGATTTGAAAGACACTTTTGTTGTTCCGTCTTTTAGGCGGAATTTAGTTTCAGTTTCTTTATTGGACAAATTTGGATATTCTTGTTCATTTGGAAACAATCAGTTTACTTTGTCTTTAAATTCAAGTATTGTCGGAACTGGTTATTTAAATGCTTATGACAACCTTTATTTGCTAGATACAGTTGCATCATATAATGAAACCTTGCACGTGGAATCACGTGGTACTAAACGCAAATTAAATAAGGAAAATTCGGCATCATTATGGCATAAGCGCTTAGGTCATATCTCAAAAGGTAGGATTGAGCGACTTATATCTAATGGTATTTTGGAGTCCCTTGATTTTTCAGACTTTAATGTTTGTGTTGACTGTATCAAGGGAAAACAGACCAAAACTAAGAGATTAGGTGCCAACAAATCTACAGACGTCTTAGAATTAATTCACACTGATATTTGTGGGCCATTCCCTACGGCATCTTGGAATGGTCAACAATATTTCATAACATTCATAGACGATTACTCACGTTATGGGTACTTATATCTCATTCATGAGAAATCTCAGTCTTTGGACGTGTTCAAATCTTATAAGGCTGAAGTTGAGAATCAACTCAACAAAAGAATTAAGAAAGTTAGATCTGATCGTGGTGGTGAGTACTACGGTAGATATGATGGCTCAGGTGAACAACGTCCAGGACCATTTGCGAAATTCCTAGAGGAATGTGGTATTGTCCCACAGTACACCATGCCAGGATCACCTAGTATGAATGGTGTAGCTGAGAGACGTAATAGGACTCTTAAGGATATGGTAAGGAGTATGATTGCTCATTCTACCTTACCCGAGTCCCTCTGGGGAGAAACATTAAAGACAGCAGCGTACATTTTGAATAGAGTACCAACTAAAGGAGCTGAAAAGACACCTTATGAGCTTTGGATGGGTCAAAAACCTAGTCTAAAGCACTTTCACATTTGGGGATGTCCAGCTGAGGCAAGGCCTTATAGGCCACATGAAAAGAAATTGGACTCCAAAACGGTGAGCAGCTACTTTATTGGATATTCTGAGCGATCTAGGGGCTATAAATTTTATGATCCCACAATTAAGAATATTTTTGAGACGGGAACTGCAACATTTTTTGAGGATGTTGAATTTGGAGGGAGAAATAAGGTTAGAGACATTATTTTTGAGGAGGAATTGAGTTCCAACTCAATTCCTACTATCACTTTTGATAATGTTCAGGTTTCCATACCTGTCATTAATCAAGAAGTGAATCCGGAACCTCAACAAGATAATGTTGAACAACTTCCTCCTATTCAGGATGAGGTAATTGTTCCAGAAGAACAAATTCAACAACCTCAACAACAAGTGCCATTAAGGAGATCCACGAGAGAAAGGAGAAATGCTATTCCGGATGATTATATTGTATTTCTCCTTGAAAATGAGGATGATAATGGAATAATGGAAGATGACCCAATCAACTTTCATCATGCCATGCAAAGTGTTAACTCTCAAAAGTGGATTGATGCCATGCAGGAAGAGTATAAATCCATGCAAGACAATAAAGTTTGGGAACTTGTCCCATTGCCTGAAGGTGCAAAACCAATTGGTTGTAAATGGATATTTAAAACCAAGAGGGATGCAAATGGTAATGTGGAGAGGTATAAGGCACGTCTTGTAGCTAAAGGATATACTAAAAAAGAAGGCATTGACTTTACAGAGACTTTCTCTCCGGTTTCATCGAAAGACTCTTTTAGGATAATCATGGCACTTGTAGCTTATTTTGATCTTGAGTTACATCAGATGGATGTTAAGACTGCGTTTCTCAATAGAGACATTGAAGAAACAATTTATATGGTGCAACTAGAAAACTTTGAGTCGGGAGACCCAAAGCGTATAGTTTGCAAATTAACAAAATCCATCTATGGACTCAAGCAAGCTTCTCGTCAATGGTACCATAAGTTTCATCAAGTAATTGTCTCATTCGGTTTTGAGATGAATATCGTTGATGATTGTGTGTATCACAAGTTCAGTGGGAGTAAGCATATATTTTTGGTTTTATATGTCGATGACATTTTGCTTGCCACGAATGATATAGGCTTATTGCACGAAACCAAGAGATTTCTATCTAAACATTTTGAAATGAAAGATCTTGGGGACGCTTCTTTTGTCTTAGGAATTCAGATACATCGAGATCGATCTCGAGGTATTCTTGGATTATCACAAAAGAACTATATCGATAAAGTACTTAAAAGATTTGGCATGCAAAATAGTAAACCAATGGACACCCCTGTCGCTAAAGGAGACAAGTTTTTTCTTGCCCAATGCCCTAAAAGTAACCTTGAAATTCAAGAAATACAGAAAATTCCCTATAGATCAGCTATTGGGAGTTTAATGTATTCTCAGGTTTGTACGCGTCCGGATATTGCGTACATTGTTGGGATGTTAGGCAGATATTCAAGCAACCCTGGTATGGACCATTGGATAGCAGCCAAGAGGGTTATGAGGTATCTTCAGAGAACAAAAGATTACATGCTCACTTATAGGAAATCAGATCATTTGGAGGTCGTAGGGTATTCGGATTCTAATTTTGCTGGGTGCCAAGATAGCAGAAAGTCTACATCAGGCTATATTTATCTATTAGCTGGAGGAGCTATATCCTGGAAAAGTGCTAAACAAACACTTGTAGCTTCTTCCACTATGGCAGCAGAGTTTGTAGCATGCTATGAGGCATCTAATCATGGAATATGGTTGCGGAATTTTGTCACTGGGCTGCGTATTTTGGAGAACATAGAAAGACCACTTAAATTATTTTGTGACAATAAGTCAGCAGTACTATATTCCAACAACAATAGGAGCGCGTCTAAGTCAAAGCACATAGACATAAAGTTCCTAGTTGTAAAAGAAAGAGTGCAAAGTGGACAAATATCCATAGAACACATTGGGACAAACTCTATGATAGCGGATCCGCTCACAAAAGGTTTACCACCCAAGGTCTTTCATGAGCACACTGCTCATATGGGTGTTGTATCATTTGAGGACATTATTGTTTGAGTGGGAGTTTGTTATTTGTTTGCTTTATATTTGATTTTGGACATTTATGTATTCGGTTATTTTTCTGATCAGAAATTAAGTATTCAGTTTATTCACTCTTTTCTTATTTTCATAAGGACCTCACTTAAGTTTAAAGAGGACCAGTTGGAAATAGGCATGTTCGGTTCACATTTACATGTAATTTCCATGCTACGCATCCATGATTGATCTATGTCATTTGATTGTGTTTGTATACGTGACCACTGATGGGTCCAGTCATGATTGATATGGCGAAGACCGCTTTGATCCTATATAGATATAATTGATGGACGAGATTGTTAAAGAATACCTATTGTATGATAGTAAATTTTGAGCTCATAAGGTTATACATTTGTCAGGAAACATATGTTGCCCAAGTGGGAGATTGTTGGGTTATCCAATAATAATGGGCACATATGTATAATGTATGTTGCTATTATAAAGTTTAACACGAAAATTAAGTGACCAATTATGTTACATGTGTTATAGGTATTAAATTGTCATGGAATTAAAAGTGTAGATACCGTAAGTTATATTTATAACTCAATGAGGGGCAGAGTTGTAAATATTAATAAACTGATTTTAATTCAGTTTATATAAAGGGTAGTGGTCCCCGAGATCTAGGTTAACTTGCATATCTCTCCTTCCCCGTCAGAGAGTTGTGTGGCAAGAGGTAACCTATCATCTTGGAAGATCAAACCCTCTCTGGAAAAAAAAAACTCCATCAATGGATTCAGGTACGCTTCCGCAAATCTAATCTTTATTCTTAATGGTTTGGCATGTATGGATCTTGGGTTTAATATTCGTATGAATATATTTGGTTCTAACATAAAACACTAAATGACTCATCCCTAAATGGCCTAACACAACCCTATATTAACAAAATCAATTATATCAGAAATTAGAAAGATTCAGAGTGCATCTACTAATGCATATAAGATTATGTCCGAAAGACTTGCAATGGAAAGCCACAATCGTTTTTGTCTTGAAGCTTTATCCATAGGTAATATTTTGCCTTTCCCTTTCAGCAGCTAGCAACACCTTTGATGGAGCTTGCTCAATCTAGTATCTTGGGCAATGCGAAGAACGACCTTCACGAGCCAAAATATGGGCCATATTTTTTGCTTCACGTTTGACAAAGCCAAATGAATTACTAGCAAAACCTTTTAAAGTTTTTTTGATGTCACCAATAATTAGACTGATTATAGATGCATCATACACTGTAGAGCTTAATTTTTTTTATCACCATGAGAGAATCACCTTCCACCACCATTCTTGAAAAATTAAAGTCTCTAGCAAAATTTACAGCTTGTAAGCAAGCTAAAGCTTCAGCAACAAAAACGTCTGCTATATGATAATGGAGTTTACAGAAGCTGCTATAACCAGTCCATTACTATCTTTACAGATAATTCAAGAATGCGATTCTTTAGAGGCGCCTTAGAAAGTTGCATCAAAGTTAAGCTTGACCATATTGAGCCTAGGTGGTTGTCATTTAACCTGAGGCAACACATGCCTCGACTCTAAGATAGATTTAAGAGTGTTGATTTCTCTTAATGTAGTCGCAACAAAAGAAAGACTATCATATACAGAAGGCACCAAATTATCATACACCACCCTATTACGTGTGTACCATACCGTCCAATAGAAGACCATTAGCACAACTCTCTGTGTATTACTAAAATTGCAGAAGAATTGAGCTAGCCATTCAATTTAGGGAGTATTTGAAGAGCCAACGAGGATGTGTAGTCCTTGAGCATTTAGCATCTGAGTGACAAACCAGCAGTCCCTCATGATATGCTCTATAGTTTCAGATGAATCATTGCAAATTGGACAGGTGTTAACCACATTAAGCCTCATAATTTGTAAGTTTACAAAAGTAGGAAGAAAGTTTTTGCTACCCTTTACATAGTGATTTTAATTTTAGCATTTAAGTTGATACCCCACATCTTATTATAAAATTTTGATAAAAGAACCATATTGGATGTAGGATAAGTACCATTGCTCATGGTAGGATCCTCGTGCAACAGCTTGTAGCCACTCTTTATAGTGTATACTCCAGAATTATTCGGACGCCACACTATCATATCAACTAGCCTAGAATTGAATAAAAGAATTGCCGCTATTATTTGAGCTTGGTTGACATCAAACAGGTCCTTTAAAACTTTAGTTCTCCAAGAAGCAGTGGGTGCTTGGATAAGATCAAAAATCATTGTATAATTCACATTAATTTGCTGGCATTTTATGCGACTATCACCTGGACCAGAAAGCCATAGATCGTTCCAGATGATTACTTTCTGGCCTGAGCCAATGCGCCAACCAAAGTTCTTTTTAATCAGTCCACGTGCACTTCATATGCTTCTCTAAATATATGAGGGACACAAATCTAGGTTGGCATTGAGAAAATCATTATGAAGGTAATATCTAGCCTTGAACACCCTCGAAACAAAACTTTGAGGTTGTGTAATAAGCCTCCAACATTGCTTGGCCAATAATGCTGTATTAAAATAGGCGAGATCAAGAAAATCAAGTCCACATAGTTGCTTGGGGCGTGTCAAATGAGCCCAAGAGCACCAATGAATCTCCTTCTTTGTGCCATTATTCCTCCACCAGAATCTCAACATAATTTGCTCCATGAATCTGCATAATGTAGTGAGAAGTAGGAAACATTGTATTGCATAGGTTGGGATTGCTTGGAGAACACTTTTAACTAGCACCTCTTTCCCCTTATAGAGAGAAAGAGAGTCCCCCAATTATCTATTTTCCTATTGAATCTGTCAAAATAGTAGTTGAATGCTTCCTTTTTTTTTCTTCCAACCATTGTTGGTAACCCATAAGTATCTCTCAGGGTTGGTTGAGACTCTCACCCCAAGTAGCGCTCTAATTTGATCACGTACTGAATGATCCATATTAGTGCTGAAATATATAAGGGACTTTTCGAAGTTGACCCTCTGGCCATATGCATCCCCATAGGTGATTAGGATGTTTTTCAGATTGGTAGCTCCCAGCATGGTTGCCTCACTGAACAATACACTCTCATCCACAAATAATAAATGGCCAACTTTCAATCTTTCTCGACCAATCGTGGCACTTTTAACAGATCTGTCTTGGTTAGCAGTGTTTAGGAGAACCGAGAGGCCTTCAGCACACACCATGAATAGATAGGGGCTTAAGGGGCATCCTTGCCGCAAATCACGTGCTGGTTTGAAACAGCTGCCAACTGCACCGTTAAGGCTAACTGAGTATGAAACAATTCAAACACACTTCATAACTAGGTTCACTCAAGATGCATCAAACCCTAGCCTTAACAACATTCCTTCTAGGAAAGGCTACTCAACTTGATCATAGGCCTTACTTAGGTCAGCTTTAATGGAAAATGAGTCTTGTTTCCCCACACGCTTACGCTGCATCGAGTGCAAAATTTCATAGGCAATGATTATATTGTCTGAGATCTATCGGCCCGGGATGAAAGCCCCTTGAGAATGATCAATGCAACCACATAGAGCCTGTGCAATCTGCAAGTTAATACCTTTGCAATAATTTTGTAAAGCACATTACAAAGGCTTATAGGCCTAAAATGTGACATGTTTTCAGGCTGCTTAACCTTTTGCACTAGAACAATGTGTGTATTGTTTATTTTCTCTAAATTCTACAGTTTCTATTTAAAACAGATAAATAGAAAGAAAATACCTTTTCACCAATCACGTGCTAAAATTTTTGAAAAAACAGTGCCGAGAAATCATCTATGCCTGAAGCTTTTAGGGGAGCCATGTTCTTCACCACTTGCCATATCTCCTCATCTCTAAAAGGTTCAAGCAACTTGGTAGCAGCAGACACTCTAGGATGCACTTTATTAAAGATTAAGGAGCCATTAGAGGGCCTAGAGGATTGAAAGAGATCCATGAAATAGTTGCTGGCCAAGGACAGAAGATCATTGTCACCAGTTACCCAATTGCCATGAGAGTCATACAAACCCTTTACTGTATTTTTTTCCCTATCGATACGATGCATGGTTATGAAAATAAAAAGTATTTTATGAACCTTCGCTCTTCGTATATGAACTTTTTCTTTCTTTTAATTCGAATGTTTATTTTATATTTTATGTTTGGGTTGTTACTCTCCCTTTTTAGTAATAACGCTCTTAAAAATCGAAATTAATTTTTTTTTAAAATGCAGCGTAACTTACCATTGCACCGATATTTAGTAGCTCTTACATTTCTTACATTACATGTTAATATATAGACCTGTACTATAACACGTTAGCAATACAGGATGACGATTCTGTCATTGTCAATTTTCTTTTTAGTTTAATTTAAAAAGATATATTTTTTTCAATGTAGTTATTAATATTGATTCATTAATTCAGATTATATATTATAGAGTTAGATTATTAAATGACTAAATTATTTCTTTAAAAAATCTCAAAAAGAGTTTTTTTTTTTTTTTTTTTTTTTGTGGCTGCTTACTTTTGCTTGCATTTTATGTCTCCATAAGAAGTATCTCTTCGTCCCCATTATTTCTTTCTTCATTTTCAAGCAGCCATGTCTTCCAGAGGAGTAAGTTTCTCTTCCTTAACACTCTTTTAGATCTGATCTTCTTTGGGTTCTTTTTTATTTTCTTTGTTTTAGCTTAAAATTACTTGATTTCTTCTTTTCATTCTGAAACTTAAACAAAGTTAAGGTTTTTATTAATGGTGAGATTGAATCTGCCATGACTAGTTATATCTTAGCTTTTATTATAGTTGTTGAATGCACCTTTTTTCTTTTCATTTTGGGTTAATGGAATAATAGACTATTAGATTATATTTGTTTTACAGTTTCAGTAATTAGAATCAATGAGAATGTTAAACGAGTCAAGCTTGGTTCTAGTGAAGTTATCTCGACAAGGAAAGATTTGATTTTGTACTAAAAAAGTGTTCTTTTTTGCACCTTAATCCCAAATGTATTGGTAGCGGGATTAGGCTTTTGAAGTATTTTTGATTAGTTTGTTTACTTATGAACTTGAAGTTGTATTTACATTGCATTATCCAAGTTAGAAATTGAGGATTGTGTTGGAAAATACTGTTTTGTGTCATTGCACATTTGACCTTAAAATTTGTGAAACTTTTTTTGCTCGAATCATTTGCATTCGCATCCGCATCTTTGACCTGTTCTTATAGAGCTCATTGAACTCTAACAGAGTTTGCTTTTCTTTGTCGAAAATCAATCTTTATAGTAAAATTGCAGTAAGCATTGACGATTGAGTATTTGTTTCTGATTTTCAGGCGAATGCGTCATCTGGCATGGGAGTGGCTGAACACAGCAAAAGCACGTACCTGGAGCTGCAGAGGAAGAAGGCGTTCCGATATCTGATCTTTAAGATCGACGAGAACAAAAGGGAGGTTGTAGTTGAAAAGACCGGAGCTCCATCCGAGAGCTACGATGATTTCACTGAGTCGTTGCCTGAGGCTGATTGTCGCTATGCAGTTTATGACTTTGATTTCATGACTTCTGAGAACTGCCAGAAGAGCAAGATCTTCTTTATTGCATGGTCAGTGTCCCTTTCCATTGCAGAATCGTTTGGTTCTGTGAGAAATCATGTGCTGCATTTGCATTATAACTCAGCGAGTCTAATTCGATTGTAACACATATTTCTCCATGTTTGGCTTCTGAAACTTCTAACACTGTTATTATCCCCATTGTGTGGTGCAACTTGACCGAAAGCGGAAGTGATTATGGCTCGAACAATTATAATCCTTATTCCATACACCTCAATCACTTTATTGTTCGCAAATGATACTTCTAGACTAGCATAAGCAAAGAATGTTGTGTGTGATTACACGATTCTTTATCATTGGTCCTGTTTTCTGTTGCATTACTTGCTTATATAATCAAATATCGAGTCAAGTATGTATATGAATCTGCATTGATTCTCTTTAAGGTTCACTAAGCCCAAGTTGTTCGAATCTGCAAATAGGTTTCCAGAAAATCATGAAATGAGTTTTCTATATACAAGTCTGACTCAATGTTCTCTTATAGGTCTCCTTCTGTTTCAAGGATCCATTCCAAGATGCTCTATGCAACATCCAAGGATAGGTTCAGAAGGGAATTGAAGGGCATTCATTATGAACTCCAGGCAACTGAACTGACCGAGATGGACCTCGAGGTGATCAGAGAGCGTGCACGATAAGTGACGAATCCCGTCATTGATTTCGCATGCTTAGGAAACTCCTGTGCTCAAGTTAGTTACTAACTAACTGCAGCTATCTATCTGTATCACAACATACATATGTTATTGTTGTTAAAATAACACCTGAGAAGGCTGATTTCGAGCTCCGGGGTTCGGAACTTTGGGCTCCTTATTGCCGTGATGCTTCTCAGGTGAAAATGGGGGTGTTATCATGGGATATTTCACTCCTTATTAATGAAGTTTTATTTCAATTACTTGTCATGATGTTCATATATGCCTTTTGCTATCAGATTTTAAGTTCAAATACCAATAGTAATTTTCCAGGCTGAATCAAACATATCAACAATCCTTTACCAGCTTGATTTCTACTGGATTTTGTTTCATTCGAAAAGTTGTTCGTTGTTTATGTTGTTTTGATCTTTCATTTTACATATCCTTTGCGTACTTGAATATATCTATAAAGATATCACCTTTTTAAGTATGAATTTATATCCTATACACCGGCGGCGGAAAGTTTTCACAAACGCCTTAGTTTTAGGGTTTAGGGTCTTAGTTTAAGGTGTATGGTTTAGGGATTTAGGTGTAGAGGTTTAGAATTTAGGGATGGTGGTTAGAATTTAAGGTCTAGGTTTAAAATTTAGGGTTTAGAGTTTGGTTTTGTTTTTAGAGTAATATGGTTATGATTTAAATTTTAACTTATAAACCTAGAATTATAATTCTAAACTCTAAATTCTAAATTCTTATCACTATCTCTAAATTTTAAACTCATACATCTAACCCTTAAACTCTACACTCTAAACCAAGACCCTAAACCCTAAAACTAAGGTGCTTGTGGAAGCTTTCAATCTTCACCGTTAGTGTATAGAATAATAATCCGAATAAACTCAGAGATAAAATATTATTTATATTAATACACTCGAGTTTGTGAAACATAGTCGGCTACGATGCCTTGAAAGTCCACAAAAATGGCCTGATAGTCGCCGAGTTTTAGGTGGAAAACTTAACCTCTTGCCAGCCTTTTGGGATAAATTTGATCACCCTTGACTTGTCAACGACGGTATTACAATTACAAAGGAGATAATGATTAGGTTAAATTTTGCTAATAGTCCTTGTATTATGTGTAAATTATTGATTTATTCTTTGTATTCTAATTTAGTTATTTGTAGCTCTTCTACCTTTTCATTTATGAAAAGGGTAATTGTTCTATACACAAGCGCTTGTGGAAACTTTTTTACACAAGCGTCTTAGTTTTAGGGGTTAGGGACTTCGTTTAGGGTTTAAAATTTAGGGGCATAAGTGTAATAGTTTTGAATTTATGGATTGTTGATAGAATTTTGGGTTTAAGGTTAAAATTTAGGGTTTACAGGTTAAAATCTAAATCCCTACCCATATTACCCTAAAACAAATTCTAAACATTTACACTAAAACCCCTAAACTTTAAACCCTAAATTTAACAAATTTGCATTAAGCCCTTTAAAATTTTTAAAATTTTCAATTAGACCCACATTTCCATGAAGCCCCCTCCAAATTGAATATTTTTAATTAGGTCCCTTACTTTGTTTTTTAAAGAATTCATTAAGCTAGTAAATTTTTTTTTTAAAAATTACTCCCAACCTTTTTAGAAACTTTTCATTAGGCCCCCCTCGAACTGTTTTTTCACTCGTAGATTTAATTTTTGTTTCTAATTCGAGTAATTTGTAGTTTATGTAATTTAGTCATATTATCACTGTAGTTTGAGTCAGGACTGAAATTTCAAAATCTGAAAAGTGCAGGAATTGATATTGACCAAATTAGAGTAAAGGGACCAAGTCCAGAACTTACACATGAAAGGACTAACAATAGAATTTCGCCTTCTTTTTATCAAGACAACAGGATTTCACTTGACGTTTATCACATGTTAGACAATAATTGCAACTGTGACTTTGACAGGGACTGGCATGAAAATAAGCAAATTTTGATTCAGGTTGAATTTAAGACTCTCAACTGTTCTAGTTTCTTCTCTGATCATAAAAATGGAAGGTAGTGAGAAATGTCTTGATTCTATCAATCAAGTTGTTTGTAAATGAATTAAAATTACTAAGAACATCAGTTACAAAACTTGGGGTTTTAGGCTACTAGCTAGCTGCTGCTGCTTCCTACATGATCTCAATGCATTAATTCTTCAGTTAAACAGTAATAAAAAAATATTTATTACATGACCAAAGTGTGAATTGAATGAGACAGAGAGAAGAAGACAGGGAAAAAAACAACCTTATCTTGAGGGTAAGTTCACAGTAGATCCACAAAGCAGACAAGATATGCCTTCCACCATTAAAAGTCCCCACGTGATCTTGACATACACAAATGATCCATAAAGCAGCTTCCTTTGGCATAAAGACACTGGTACTTCCCTTAATTCAATTATGTTTACCAAAACATTTGTCTGTTCTTGCTTAGTTTCTTAGCTTCTACTTTCATGGGGTAAAAGAAAAAACTGGGTCTTGTCAAGTTTTAATTTTTATCTTGGTTTGGTTGTGTTTTAGTTGTCTTTGTTTGTGGATAACATTCTTTTATAAGAATTAGTAAAAGAATCATTTTTTGGTGTCCCAGATCTGTATATTTTACTCCTAGAAAATCTGATATTCCACTGTATATACATATATATAGAATATTGGAAAGTTCTAGAGTATTGCTTTTAAGGATTTGCAGAGGTTGTTTGCTTTGTGGAGTTTTTGCTTTTCTATTCTACTAGTTTTTTAATGGAGGTCTTCATCAAAGGTCTTGGCTTTGGAGATTTTTTGTAAGCTTCTGATGTTTTTGATTGTAGAATTGGGGGATCATTGAGACAGGTAGGGCAAGGCTTAATTGAGACTGGTAAATTTGTTTGCTTGGAAAATCCGGGGTTTCTTTCGAGTTCGAGTTGCTTTGTGTAAGCATAAATCTGTGGGACTTAGGACTTGGTTGATGTTCATGTTTGTGAATTCGAGCACATCAGTCTTATCAGAAAGATCTTGTTAGTTTCAACATGAGTAGTAGTAGCAGCAGTAGCAGTAATAAGACAATAGTCTGGTTTAGGAGAGACCTAAGGATTGATGACAATCCTGCTTTGGCTGCCGCCGCAAAGGACGGTGGCGTTTTCCCGGTCTATATATGGTGTCCCAAAGAGGAAGAGCAGTTCTATCCGGGTCGAGTATCCCGCTGGTGGCTGAAGCAATCTCTTGTTCATTTGGAGCAATCTTTGAAGTCTCTTGGCTCTGAACTTGTGCTGATCAAGACCAATAGTACTCTTTCAGCTCTTTTGGACTGCATCAACGCTACCGGCGCGACTAAAGTCGTATTTAACCATCTTTATGGTATATTCTAATTCCTCTAATGATGTGATTTTAATTACTAGCAGATGCTTATGTGTTCTGTTGCTGTTCTTTCCCAGATCCGGTTTCGTTAGTTCGAGATCATAACATCAAAGAGAAACTGGCAGAGGTCGGCATTTCTGTGCAAAGCTATAATGGAGACCTGTTATATGAACCATGGGAGATATATGATGAGAAGGGGCAAGCTTTTACGACCTTCGACGCATATTGGGACAAGTGCTTTAACATGCAAATGGAACCCATTTCACTTCTTCCCCCATGGCGATTGCTGCCTGTTGCAGGTAACTTTGAACAGAATAGCATGTAATCCGGCTCGGTTTGTTCTTGATAGTGCAATCAAAAGAAACTCGAAGATTAATTATGTACGAAGCATGATATATGTTTATATATACACACACATTACACACATGCATATTGCAAAAATGAGTAACTAGTTTGCTATACTCTTTCCTTATTAGTGACAGGAACAGTAGAAAGGTGCTCCATCGAAGATTTGGGCCTCGAAAACGAAACAGAAAAAGCTAGCAATTCATTGCTAGGAAGAGCATGGTCTCCCGGTTGGGGCAAAGCCGATAAGGCTCTAACTGAGTTTGTTGAACGGAATCTATTCGACTATTCAAAAAGTAGGCTTAAGGTCGGGGGCAACTCCACATCGCTTTTGTCTCCGTATCTTCATTTTGGGGAGCTAAGTGTGAGGAAAGTTTTCCAGAGTGCACGGATGAAACAGTTACTATGGAGAAGAGAACAGAATGCTCAAGGGGAAGAGAGTGTAACCCTGTTTCTAAGGGCCATCGGACTTAGAGAGTACTCCCGGTACCTTACTTTCAACTTTCCATTCACTCATGAGAGACCATTGTTGAGCAACTTGAAGTATTTTCCTTGGCATGCTGATGCGAACCGGTTTAAGGCTTGGAGACAAGGTCGGACGGGATATCCGTTGGTAGATGCAGGAATGAGGGAGCTTTGGGCAACCGGTTGGATACACAATAGAATAAGAGTGATCGTTTCGAGTTTCGCGGTGAAGGTTCTTCTTCTTCCATGGAGATGGGGAATGAAGTATTTCTGGGACACACTATTGGATGCGGATTTAGAATGTGATATTCTTGGTTGGCAGTACATCTCTGGCAGCTTACCGGATGGTCAGGAGCTAGAACGATTAGACAGCCCACAGGTATGCCAAGTTCCCCTAAAGAACATAATCGAAACAAGTATTTTCCTATCTTTGAACCTATTTATAAGTTGATTTTTTTTTCCGATTCAGATTCAAGGGGCCAAATTTGACCCCGAAGGTGAATATGTAAGGCATTGGCTGCCGGAGTTAGCTAGAATACCAACCGAGTGGATCCATCATCCTTGGGATGCACCTCTTACTGTGCTTAAAGCTTCCGGAGTGGAGTTGGGGTTAAACTATCCAAAACCGGTAATAGATATCGATACAGCTAGAGAACATCTGAGAGAAGCTATATTCAAAATGTGGGAAACAGAAGCAGCTGCGAAGGCTGCAACTTCAGATGGGGCGAATGAAGAAGTCTTTGACAATTCTGTTGGTATGGAAACGTCTCCGATCCCGAAAGTTATCCTAAAGGAATTGTCCTCTTGTCCGACATATTCATCAAATGATCAAAGGGTTCCATCATTTCAAAATGGCAACAATGGTTCATTGCATAGGAAGAGAGCAAAATATGTGGAAGAAGAAAGGTTGCCTGCTGATCAACCTAATAATAATCACAATAAACAAGCAGGGACCTCTAGAGGAGAAGAAGACTTGTGCTCGACTGCCGAATCTTCTGCATCGAAGAGGCAAAGCATCAGTAGACTGTCATTCTCTATTCCCCAATCTTGTTCTTCGTCCGGTGGCAGGCCTTTGCAGGAGTACGAGTCTTCTGATATGAAGCGGTCGACCCAAGAAAAGATCGACTTGGAACAGACTTCAAGCAAGAATGGTAAGTAAAGCTATTTAGTTATCAGTCTAATACGTTGGATTAAGCCAACCTGCAAACTTAAGCCTTTGACGAAGAGCCCGGGTTGTCACGAACTATGCTCATGATAGATAGATATGTAAGTTGAATTAGTGTGTTTTTCATGTACATGAGCTTTCAAAATAATAAGATGATATTAATTAGCCATTACCAACAACAACAATGTGTAATTCCCAGCAATAAATGAGCAAAACTTACACTAAGATTATAGTTTCTTACTATATTGCTTTGTATGAACTTGAAGTCTTGAACCACTAATACCTCACCACCATTTCTACATTTTTCCAAACCAAAGAACAAAAAATTGATAAACAGCTTCAGGTCCGAAGATCCTTAACAACATCATGGAAAATCCCGGATCCGCCTTCGGATTGTTGCAGTCGTTATTGTCATCGACCTATCCCATAAGTACCATTTTTTCCTTCTGGTCTTATTTTCTCTTCTTTCTTGGCTTTTTCTAGTTTCTATCCATTGCTTGTTTTTTCTAACCCTGGTTGTGTTGTTTTCACCTTATTGTCTTGGATCCAAGAGAAGCAACAAATTCCAGTCGAATTAGAATTCTTACATCAAATGGCATCCCTCTTCCTGCACCCGCTCTTGCTCCTGCTCCTGTTGCTGCAAACATCGACATATATTCGGAAGATTATATTTATGTTATCAAAGCAACACCGACATGGATTTGGATATACCTTGATTATACTGGGAGTAATAGATGACTTGGTTGGAGCTAAGGTTTCAAATCCGAACTTCGGTTTCTTATCTTCAGCCTTTAATATCTGGAAAGAACAAGTTAAACTCTCATCCACGCTCATCATGGCAGCAGCATTGTCAAATTCTCCGCAGTAATTCGGAGCCGAAAATATGGTTACAAGTTGCCTATTAGCAAAGAATGCATATCCATCTTCAACGACCTACAAGAATGGATATCAAAGAATGAGACAAAGGAACCCAAAGCCATGAAAATCCAACAAATGTTTCCTGTGAAACGTATTTAAACCTGGTGTGCTCGACATATTATATCGATGTCAAGCCTCTTGAGACAATCGATCACCCTATCGGCACCAAACATGTAGGAAACTCCTCGATCATTTGGACCCCATCCCAGAATGTCTTTACTGGGATCAGACCAGAGGAGATCACAGAGTAAGCCAGATTCTGGAACATCAGTAGGCCTCTTGATTTTTCTAATCTGGTCCATACTGCGGAGCTCCGGTGAAAGTCCGCCGTGCATGCAGAATATCCTTTCTTCAACCAGAGCTGCCACAGGCAGGAAATTGAAACAATCCGTGAACACTCTCCAGAGCCGCACATTGTATCTCCGTTTACACTCGTCGTAGAATCCGTAGACACGGTTCACCGAAGCACATTCATGGTTACCCCTGAGAAGGAAAATGTTTTGAGGATATTTGATCTTGTACGCCAGGAGAAGGCATATGGTTTCCAGGCTTTGTTTGCCACGATCTACATAATCCCCCAAGAACAAGTAATTGGAACGAGGAGGGAAACCACCATTCTCGAACAGCCTCAGGAGATCAGAATACTGACCATGAATGTCTCCTGGATCACGAAAACAATCGGAAAAAAATCATAACACACTCAGTATGATCTATGCTTAGATTTCTCAACGGAGTCACAATCACATGTTACTCAAACTCGAGTGTAAATGTCAGATACATTAAAAGAATTGAGAAGTTGCAAGTACAATCCATATGACCAAAGTTATAAACATTAACTTTCAGAAGATGTTACTCAAAAACAGTCGACATAAAGCACTAATTCAGCAAAACGTGTTCATGAATCAGCATCTCAGAGAACACGTATGAAACCAAAATTTGGAACTTTTCAGAAACAAATCATCATACAGGTAGTGACAACATAAACTGGAAGAAACCCATTTCAGAAGAATCAAATTTATGCATAATTATGAACAGATATATAGATTTAAAGTGAAGAAAAAGAAGATACCACAAATCTTAATAGGTGCTTCAAGCTCTAAAAGAATGGGCTGCCTGGAGAAGATATCTTTGGAAACAAGACAAAGCTGCCTTATTTCAGACTCGGAAAGATGGACTAGTTTCCCTGGTTTCCCTCTAACTTCAAGCAACCTATAGATTATACTATCAAGAAGTCCAGTTTCCATATTCCAAAATCCAAATAACAACAAGAAGAAGTGAAAGCCCTAACCAAGTGGATAAAAGAAGAAATAGAGAAAGAATCAAAGAATAAAGAAGAAGAAAGGGTCTTTCCACTTTCCAGCCACTTACATGCTTTGATCTTCTAGTGAAAGAGAATATATTTTTTATTTGTGTTGTTTAAACATGCATGACTGGTCGTTCTTGGTGCGCGGGGGAATTTTTCTTTGGTAAAGTATACCAAATTGTCATTAAAATAAGTAAAAATATTTTTTGGCCGTTGAAGTTTTAAAAATTATAAATTACTCCTCGAATTAAGCATTGATACAAAATGATCACTGAATTTTATCAAACTATTATAAATTGATCATTAAAACTTATCGGAATTTTATAAAATGATCCTTAAAAGTGACAAAAATTTAAAAATTATATATATATATATATATATATATATATATTACTTTTTAATGTTTTTACGAATTTTTAATAAATTAAGCATAATTACATTTTTCTGAAAAATATAAAATTAAAAACATAAATTCTGATTTTTTGTTTTTTTATTTGCTTTGTATTTTATGATTTTTAATATAAAAATCATAAAAAGAAATAGAAAATTATAAAGAATTATAAAAATACGAAAAATTCTAAAAGTTGTTATGAATATTTATCTATGTGGATATCTATCATGATAAGAACTTTATTAAGGAGATTTGATAGAAATATTATCTACATTAATTAGAGTTTAATGTATTATGTAGTTCTTATGCCTATAAATAGATGGTTTATTGAAGGAATTGTACACAATTTTATATTTGAGAATAATACAAATCCCCTCTTTCTCTCATCCATTTGTTCTCATTGTTCTTCGTTCTTATTCTTGTTCTTCTTTATTTTATTCACAACATGTTATCAGCACGAGCTCGAATCACCTCCTTTATATTTGTGGCACTATGTTACTCTAGCCGAGTGGATTCAAGCTTTGTGCAAAAAAAAGAGAGGGTGTGAGTGGGACCTCCCACAATCCATCACCCTTGAAGAATTTCAAGATTATCGTGAAGGAAAGTGAAAGTCATGCTCAGCAGCATTATGGTAATAGTTTTGAAAGAATGGTTATGACGAGAGACATGACGTAAAAAGGATTATGAGAAGTTGTCTCGGTTATTTGTTATGTCTCCATCGTCCTTGAGAGGAAAATTAATATCGGTAAATTCTAATTTTATTTTTATTCTTTATATTATTATTTTAAAGTGCGATAAATCATGGCGATTTTGCTCGAAAGTAATATTTCTTTTACATCAAAAAACTCAATTGTAGACTTCTCTTAATGTCAGATTATAAAAATTCATCTCGACAAGAATTTTGTGGGAGACATTCCTTGAAGTGAATGCAAGAATGATGTTTATTCCATGCTATTATCAATGATGAGGCATTCTCTGAAGTGAATGCAAGCATGATGTTTATTCCATGCAATTATTGGATCTCTTTCATTCCCTGAAGAGAATGCAAACATGATAAATCACTATTTAATTGGTAACAGAACTTCGATATAATCCAAGTATATTGGCTGGACATCCCGTTCTGCGAGGCTATTGGTCTCAAAGGAGGTTTTTAAAGGACCTTGTGGACTAGTTTAACAATGTCGCGTACGATGATTGAATATTTGTTCTCTGTGATAAAGATATGTGAAAAAGGTTTCAAAGGCCCACTGGCTTTACTCCATTTTCTGAAGTGAATGTGAGATTAAATTATGGAAAAGATAAAAGCCACATTAGAAGTTGCGGTCGTGATTGAAACCATGAATATAAACATGAAAAATATGGTCATTTTAAGGATACTTCTATCCACCGGTAGTGTGGTTATAAGGATGACAAGAGTGATAAAGATCATTCTAATGAAGTAAAATCCTTCTTATTACCAATACGATGTTATAAACCATTGGTCTTATACTTGTCGCACTTTGAAAAATCAACAATAATTGAGTGATAAAGAGAAGAAAATAGAAGCAAATTTTATTTGCGAAAAATGACGAAGATAATATTGGTCCAACTTTATTTGGACATTGTTGATTTTCTTATAACCCTCGAAGGGAATAAATCGTCTTGTGATTATTCTCATAACTTTAAAGAAAATTATTTATCTTTTTATTTATTTTCTTTATGTTTATTTACTTTACACACATTAATTATTTACGTTTTATATTTATATTTATATATTATGATATTTATTTATTTTTTTCAACATGATTACGTGTCAAATACAATTTATGGTGACGATTTATGCTCAACATAAGCATAAGATATATTTTCCCACTTAAATGCAACGAAACAATATATGTGATATAACTCAAAGTACTGAAAATATTGATGCTCTAGAAGAATAATAAATTCTTGAGAGAAAGTACATTATAAAAAGTGCAGAATTACGAATATTGCAATAATTACCACTAATAGTAATAATATCGTCACCACTAGAACTGTAAATTTTAAGAGAGCAATATGAGTTTGTAAAATATCCTTTTGAGAATTATATATAACATATGTTATCAATTGACATTTAAAATAAGCTAATGGAAATATAAGTTCAATAGCCAAAAAGTCAATTGAAAGCTCTAGAAGAGCTATATATTGCTATCAAAAGATAATTTCCATTGAAAGTTCTGAAAGAGCTAAAGATATTACTATTCAAAGGAACAATTTTGATGATCATACTTGACATGTACGAGTGAAATTGAATTACATGTTATGGTAAACCAGAAATTTCTGAAATTCAGAAATGTATATATACACTTGTATATAGTTGGTATGATCAGTTAGACCATCCTGATCAATAATGATGCGAAAGCTATTGAAATTTATATACACATTTATTAAAAGAACCTAAAGTTCTTATGGTACTTGTTCTCAAAGGAAATGATTAAATTTCACTTATTGAAAGTACACAAAGTTTTTATGTTGCTTGTTTTCAAAGGAAATGATTCAGATCCCACTTACCAAAAGAACTTGAAGTTCTTGTACTAAAGCTGAGACTGCATGTCTTGCATATCTAAATGAAATATGGGCCCATATATCCGCAAATGTGGAAAGTTTTATATGATTTTAGTAGATGCATCTACATTGGTTTATCGACTTAGAATTAGAAGTTTGTGAGCTTGATTATAAAAAGATTCAGATTATGCAGTTGGACTATTTGTCTTGCAAAAGTTAGTGGGTTTATATTTTAGGCTATATGAGTTGATACGAAGCCTATTGATTATGAAAAATATAGTTTAGCAAAATGTCTATTGGATGCCTCCTATTTAATAGCTAAACTATGAGAACAAAACAATTATTATTTAAATGGTATTTCCATATAGAAGCACTTATACACCTCAAGCCAACGAGTTATAATAAACTCCCCGTTATGATTGGTTTTTGGTCAGAAGCCATACATTTCTCATTTTATAATTTTTAAATATGTGATATATTGTTGAATTTCTCCACCACAACGCACAAAATGGGTAAATAAAAAGGGTTGAAAATATATATTGAGTATGAGTTTGATCAGGGAGAGATAATAATCAGCTGGATAAAGGAAAATGAATTATCGTTATCTAGATCCTCGTATATAAACCAGAAGTTCATAAGATAATTCATGTTATTACATGTCAACTGCCAGACATATTTACCAACCCAATGAGAGTAACTAAGTCTCATATATCAGCTGAAATGCTCTAAGTTTAAATTACATGTTAGAGCGAGAGAATGTAAATCATGCTTGAAGAGACCCAAGGCATAACTAATAATAAAACTCTAAAAGAGTTTCAAGTACCTGAAATAAAAATTGAAATCTTGAAGAGATCTTGATGAGTTATGTCACTACAAGAATGGAACCAAAATATAAAAGTTATCGACAACGATTTTACAAACAATTTTACACGAACTTCTATAGAAGTTAAAAAAGATAATGAGGATCTTGTATATAAATCTATTCAAAAGTATATATATTAAATTGGTCAATATAAAAAGACGCTTTGAACTTTTAAAAGAGAAGTATTTGGACCAACAGTCCAAACACCTAAAGGTGTAATGCAAGTGAGGCACAAATAAGTTGTCGTAAATAAAACTTGAATTATGATTTATGAAGAGTTTTTGGTGGATGCAATTACTTTGGCAGTTATGAAATATTTTATACGCCTCTAATCATTTTGTGGATCCCTATAAGAAGAAAGTTATCCTTGACGAATTTAAAATGCTAGAAGCATTTGGAAATTTCCAAAGAAATTTATTTAGACACGTTTCATTGAATATTTTAGCGCATTTGGTATAATCGTCTTAGTGAGTACTAATTGAGGAAATATTGTAAGAAAGATAAGATTTTCTTATGTATTTTTATAAAGGAGTTTTGGATCAAGATCCATTATGATTAGAGGTGGCAATCGGGTCATTCAGTTCGGGTTTGGTTCGGGTCGTTTCGGTTCGGGTCATTTCGGGTCTATCTAGAATCAGTTTAGATTCGGTTCGGGTCGGTTCGGTTCGGGTTCGGGTCTAATTCGGGTCTGTGATGAGTCGGATTCGGTTCAGGTATTGGATCGGGTCAAAATCGGATCGATTGTTTTCGGGTCGGGTCAATATCGGATCGGTCGCTTTCGGTTCGGGTCAAAATCGGGTCGTTCGGGTCGCTTTCGGTTCGGGTTAAAATCGAGTCAATTTCGGGTCAATTTCGGGTCGGGTCAACATTTAAATTTTCGGGTCAATTCGATTTGAGTTGGGTTAAAGGTTTGAGGTTTAGTATTTATGGTTTAGTTTAGAGTTATTGGTGTATGAGATTAATTCTGATTCAACTTGTTAATCTATGCATTTGAATTTGATTAAATATTTAAATCAAAGCTTCATGTATCCATATAAATTTTTTTTGTATAATTATATTAAATCAAAGTTTATAATAATAATAATAATAATAATAATGTTTGAAATGAATTAATTTATTAAACTTAGGATCTAATTGAACTAACTAAAATCTAAAAGCATAAATCACGGACATAATTAAAATAATTTTAAAACTAAATGTGAAATTTCAATTAAATTAATCTAAATTGAAACTCAATTAAATTAAGAAAAAGAGAAAGACATTTGGTAAAAATAGAGAGGGAAAAAACAAAATTTTGGAGGGAAATAAGCCACCAATTTTTTAAGCTAGAATGAAAAAAAAAAGAAAAAGACAATTTGAAAAAATAGAGAGAGAAAAGATAAAATTTTGGAGGGAAATAAACCACCAATTTTTTAAGCTAGAGATTAATTACTTTTTAGGTCATGTTGCATTTAAAATGTTACATTTTAGTCAACTTTAAGTTTTAGTTTAAGTTAATTTAGTCACAAGTATTCCTACGGTTTAGACTTCGGATATAGAAATCCTCTCCCCGTAGTGATATTTAGTCTCTAAAAATTTACTTTTAGTTAAAATTAACTAATCTTTGTAATTTAGTCTATTAATTTAATATATTGATATTTTCGTTCATTTTAATTTCAAAGATTTAATTTTTAGCCAAAATTGACCCCTATTTATTTATATGGTATAATTACAAAATTGGTCATTGGACTCTCAAATTTCTCCACTTCCAAATTGTCAATTTAGTCTACAATTTCAATTTTATGCTATATTTTATGATGAAATTATAAAATTGGTCACCAAGATCTCAAATTTCTATACTTCATTTTATTATTTATTATATTGTTAAAAATAGATATTCGGGTTAAAATCGGGTTAAAATCGGGTCGATATTCGGTTCAGCTTTCGGTTCAGCTTTCGGTTCGGGTAGCATTCGGTTCGGGTCCATTTCGGTTCAACAAAAAATTTCGGTTCGGTTCGGTTCGGGTTTCGGGTCAACTTCGAATCATCATGTTCGGGTCAAAATCGGGTTTCGGTTCGGGTTTCGGGTCTCGGGTCAAGTTTGCCAGGTCTAATTATGATAATTTGAATTTCATTAGAACTTCTAGAGCTTCAAATTAAAAACTCATGAAGCGCTTTCAATGCATTTAATAAAATTATTTGAGAAAAAGAATCTTGACATCAAATTTTATCTCGACTTGGAGATCGATCATTTAAATATCTCTTTGTCTATGAATGGACATCAACTGAAAAAATCTTAAGAAGATTCAATATGGATAAATCATATCCATTGAGTATCCTTATGATTGCAAGATTATTGGGTGTGAATAAATTTATCTTCGAAAGAAAGATAAATAAATAATTCGTTTGGAAGCACCATACATTAGTTGGTCAAGAAATATCCATGGATATACAAAGATCATTACCTTTAGATCTTCAAACATTCGTCGATGCCTCCTCAAATCTTGTAAAAATAATTGTTATGCATGAGGCAAGCCAAAAATATTTTTGGCTAAGACCATTGACCCAACATATCCAAAAGTGTTGAGTTGTGAGGGGCTCGATTCGTTCAACCAATGTTGCTCACCAAGTGGTGGAGAGGTGGATTTTTGGGTGGAAGGGTTGTGGAAGCTAAAATGTAAATTGACACAATGATTTATAGTGGTTCAACCTTCTAACCAAGGTCTACATCCACTACCTTAGCTCCCCACTAAGGATTTCCAACAATTCCACTAATTGCTCTTCCCCTTTTCTAGGCTTAGGAGGTAACCCTTATACACCAATCAAGCTTTCCACCCAAAGCCTTGATTGAAACCCTCTCTTACAAAGAGAAACAAGAAGCAAACTTAAAACCCTCTAATAGGTGTTTGTTTGCACAATTAAGCACTCACCCAAAACCTAAAACACTTGAGCAAATTTGACAATTTTGGCTCACTAGTGTTTGTCTATACAATAAATGACAATTTAAGCTCTAAGACAATTCTTGATCATTTGATGTTTGACAATATGAGCATTACCTTTACTTGATGCTTGGAGGTCCCTTTTATACTCCTTGATGAGTTTATAGCCGTTGCTAGCCGTTGGGATTGAATTGGAGCCGTTGAAGACTTTAATTCCCACCATAAATGCAGTTCTGCAGCTCCCCGTTTTGAAACGCTCGAACTCGTTTCGAAACACCCTTTAAGTAGAAAGAGTCGTTGCAGTCTGACGTGGGCCCGTATCGAAACGCTTTAGTCCGTTTCGAAACACCCATTTTGAAACGCCTGGTCCCGTATCGAAACGGCCTGTATTTAAATGTTAGTTGGGAAATAGCCGTTGGGGTTTATGACCGTTGTGGTCAATGCCACGTAGGCATATCGAAACGGCATAGCCCGTTTCGAAACGCTGGGCAAAATCTTCATTCAGGAAATGCCCGTTTCAAAACTTGTTTCGAAACGATTTTGCTACTGGAATTCCCGTATCGAAACACCATAGGGCGTTTCGAAACGCCTGGACGGTTTTGTGTAGTTTGACCTTTGAAAACATGTGAAAACCTTTTAAAAACTTCCCTAAACATAGTTTCAAGTTATTTGGACTTTGGAAATTGTTTTAAATACTTTTCAAATCAGTCCAAAACATTTTTCAATCACTATATCAAAACATTAGTTTTACAAAAAGATATGTGGATTTACTTTCACAAGATATGATACAAAGCTATCTTATGTAGAGATAAAGCAAGATGTATATCTCAATTGAAATGTGGATATATCATGGAACATATTACTCCAAAGTTTCATCCCTCACGATCTTTAAAAAATAGTATTCAAGATTGAATTATGAAGATTCAAAGACCTTCTATGGTGTTTTCATGAGGGGGAGTAAATACGCGTTGCACTCTTTTTCCCTTGACCGAGATTTTGTCCCAATGGGTTTTCTTGGTAAGATTTTTAATGAGGCAACATATTATGCGTATCAAAGATGTGTGTACTCTTTTTCCTTCACTAAAGATTTTTTTTCCACTGAATTTTTATCTTAGTAAGGTTTTAACGAGGCACATTATCTTCATAGACATCCAATGAGTAGTATTATGAATATTTATCTATGTGGATGTCTATCATAATGAGGACTTTATCAAGGAGATTTGACTTACTTTATCATTAAAAATATTATCTACATTAATTAGAGTTCAATGTATTATGTACTTCTTATGCCTATAAATAGATGATTTATTGAAGACATTGTACACAATTCTATATTTGAGAATAATACAAATATTTCTCTTTATCTCATCTCTTTATTCTTCTTATTTTTCGTTCTTATTCTTATTTTTCTTTATTTTATTCACAACAAAAGCATTTTTAAAAAAATTATAGAATTCAATAAAATAACTAAAAGAAACTTTTTTTAACATTTATCATTTTTTATTTTTAGTAGTTTTTTTTTTGTATTTTTAATGTTTATGATTTTTATTTTTATAAAAAATCAAACATAACTACGATTTTTTTTTAAAGGAACATAAATTCAAGAATATAATTTTTGGTTTTTTAGTTTCGTTTAACAAAAATGTTACCCGGCAAAACTTTATCAGGCCACATGTCTTTTTCAACTGAAAATGTCCAGGGATCAACGGTGAAGATGGAATCAAACCTAAGAGGTCAAATTGATTAAAAACATAGTAAAAGGGCTAAAATGAGAATTTCTCTAAAATGATGGTCTATTTGACCCGAATCCAACCCAAACTGAAAGCAACCCGAACCGAAAATCAACCCGAACCGAAAGCACCCCGAACTAGAGATGGGCATTTTATCCGGACCCGACGGGTTCCGACCCGACCCGGCCCGATCGGGTCGGAATTTTTAATGAAAAAATCGGGTTTGGGTCGGGTCGGGTTTTTGCTAAAGATATACTCGGGTCGGGTTCGGGTTTAGGGTGGAAAATATCCGACCAGACCCGAGACTAATAGTGTAATTTTTCCTTAATTTTTTTTTGGGATATTTATAATAATACCCCTCTTTATATATATATTTTATAATTAAGTCCTTAAATTTGAATTTTTATTTATAATTTAGTCCTTTAAATTATAATTTTTTACAATTAAGTCCCTTAAAATTATTTTTTTACAATTAGGTCCCTAAAATTAATTTATTTTATATAGTTCGGGTCGGGTCGAATTTAGTATATTTATTTTCGGTTCGGGTCCGATTTTTTAAAGAATATTGTAGGGTCGGGTCGGATGCGGGTTTATGGTGTTTATTTTCGGGTAGGGTCCGGGTGGGCTAAAAACCCGACCCTACCCGACCCGTGCCCATCCCTACCCCGAACCGAAAGCAACCCAAATTTAATTTTCTCACATACGTATGTTTTATTCTTATTTTGTGTTATATTACTAATTAACAACTACCTTTAGTAATATCATTTTTTCTCCTTTAAAACATCATATTCATATATTGACTCAAAATTAAAAGTTGACCGATCCGATATAGACCCGGCCCAAAAGTCAACTGATCCGATATTGACCCGGCCCGAAAAGTCAACCGATCTGATATTGACCTGACTTGAAAATAAACTGATTCGATATTAAACTAACCCGATCCGAACTAAATCTGAATCAGACCCGATCCTACCTAAGTCGAACCTAAACCGAAAAGCAACATGAATCGAAAATCAACCCGACCTGAAATGACCAATCTCGTATCTAATTCGAACGACCCAATTACCACCTCTAGTTAAAGTATATATAAAACCATTATTTTAACATTTAACCCATTGCTATTTAATCAAAATTGTTAATGGATTGAAATGAAAATTAAGAAAAGAAGACTTTACTAAATGGTCTAAAGTGGATTTAATTTCAGTTTGACTTTGTAAAAGGTATTCTTCTATGTCCCTTGGAATATATCCTATGCTTTCTTTCTATAAAAAAATAAGAATAGTAAATTATTAAAGAAGAAATAAGGTGGCTGAAATGGAAACAAAAGAGACAAGTTCTACCCCTCAATTTCAGATCCAAAGTCTCTTCAACTCTTTGATGTGATGTTTTTGTTATGTAAAAATGAATAACAACAAATTAGCTTTTAGATTACATTTATTATACTAACAATCAAATATTCTAGTGAAATTTTAAATATACATAATTTTTTGTGATTTACTCGTCGGCACAGTAATGCAGTTGTCTTGTAGTCGTTTTCAATATCCCAAATAAAAGAAATTCAAAATGTGTAATTTCACTACATTCTGAAACTTTTTATTTTGATTCACGTTCCTATGATAATTTTACAATGACTCGATTGAAAGGAAATTAAATTAATAGTAGCCAAAATGAAATCGAATCAAATAGTGAATAGTGATTTGATGTTCTTTCACAATACTCTATCCTAAATTGTTTTTCTCTCTCCACAGCATATAAAAGTTTAAACTTGTATATTCATATGGATTGAGAGGGCGTCTTCACAAATAAGTTTTTACGGTAATTGATACCAATTAATAGGTCAATAAATTAGATATCAAAATTTTATAAAAAATAATATTAAAAGATGCATTAAACCTTGGGTTATGGCTCATTGAATCTCAATTTATGGGACAGGCGTGTCCTACGGATTATCAAAGAAGAAAGTTCGAAAATAGAAACGGAAAATGTAGAGTTGCGTACATGTGTGATGAAGACATGGCTTCAACGCCTTTCATACATTATAAAAGGGAACCAACTGCACCATTTTCGTTACACTGCAAGAAAAAAAAACACCAATAATCTTAAACATGTCCAAAACTTGGTTGCATTTGTTTCTCCTCGGAATGGTGATTGTTTTCACCACCATTAATCCCTCTATAGCCCATGAATCCGGTGACGACGACTCGCCGTACGTGATTCCATTGTTCGGTGAGAAACCGTTGGAACAAAACCCTCTCCTGCTGCGTGAACCTACTTGGAGGCACCTTCTACAAGGGGAAGTTGAAGAAGAGGGTCCGTTCGCCGGTGAAAAACTGCCGGAAGATGAAGAAGAGAAGTTGGGGAGATTAAAAGAGCAGGCACTCGGAATAAGTCCGTTCTATGATGACGAAAGAGAAAGTGTAAGAGAGATGCGAAGAAGTATTTTGGCGAATCCGCCATCAATTAGTCCATTCTCCAATATGAGAAAACCATCCAAAGGTAAGGTATTTGAACCAGCAGAGATGCGACAGTCCGATTCATTCTACGTCACGAAACCGCGAGAACGAATGCCGCTAATCATGCGCCACCGCAAGATCCCTCCCCGAAGCCTTCTAGGGGAACATGAACCACAACATTTTCTAGATGTCATGAGAAGACCACAGAAGCCTAGGCCTCCACATGAGCACAAACCAGGCTATGAACACCCATAATCATCTTCTCCCACAAGTCTCGGCATGGAAATTAAGTGCCAAAATTTAGAAGATCATTCCACAATACCAATAGTTTAGTGTACAAATAAGGGCTGATTTTGATTTATCATTTGTTATCAGTCACCAACTTAGCTAGTTTTATATTCAAGTTGGTCCATGCCGTGATGTTTATTCTTGACTTGGAGGCCATTGGCATGGATTTTTGCAGGTTCCAAAGGTTATTTTTCTTTTACATATGATATAGACCCCCCAAACTATATTCTATAGTTTGGGATCTTTTGAGTCTTGAGTAGAGATTTCAAAGAGAGATGTAATATGTATGTTAAAGTTGAGATGTAAGAAACTATTCAAATATCTTTAAATATTATTTGAAATTGTCATTTTGAACTCAAGTTTAATTCAGTTCACTTATATACTCATTTTAAAATTATATATTCAATAAGCAGTTTAATTTGTAAGTGTGCGTAAATTTAACTAAAATTAAAAATGACTAAAAATACTATCTTATAACTAAATTAGAATGTTAAAAAAATTACATATTCAATAGTCCAAATGTCGTTAAGAAAGTGAACTGAGATCTTTAACCTTGTGTGAAGTGAAAGGGGAGTGACGCACACCAGCTGAAAACCCTTCTTCCCTTCCTGCTCGCCCCAGAGGTAGATGTTGTTGCCGGAAGTTTGAACCCATCTAGGTCTACTAATCGCGTCTACTTTCCTCTCTTCTCCTTTAGCATCGTTGGTTTTGTGGTTTTCAGATTTGGGTGTATGCTGTTTTTTCTCTCTTGATTTTCTTGTCGATTTGGGGTTGTTTTAGTTGGAGGACGTTCATTTGTGAATTTGTGGTCTCAGGTTTGGATCTCGTTGTTTCCTCTTGGGTTACTAATAGCATTTTTGGCGCTATTTAAGGACATCTTTATATTTTGCACTCAAAACGGTTCTCGTTGTTTGGTGATTAGCGCCGATTAAGTTTGTGGGGTTTTATTAGGAAAACTAAAGAAAGATAGAAGAAGAAGAATTCATTTCATTGAAGAATACATGACCTTCATACATCAGAAGAGAGATTATTTATACACAAGCTTTACAAGCTTCTAACCGTATAACAAATTAGGTTAACACCTTCTAACCTTGTAACTACCTAACAACCTCAGATATAAACTAAATGAGATGCAGCTCCATGAACCACATTGCTGCTACACCACTCATGCTGATCTTCATTCAACATGCTCCCTGCTTTTTTCCAACTCCAACTTCTTCAACAGTTAAAACACCAAGCTTGTGACGAAACTCAAAGAAGTATTCCTTGGACAATGGTTTTGTAAACCCATATGCCACTTGATAAGCAGCAGGAACATAATTCACCACGAGTTTGCGATCGGCTACTTTCTCTCTAACAAAATGAACATCGAGTTCAACGTGTTTAGTCTTCGAGTGATAGACAGGGTTGGCACTCATAGCAATCGCCCCAGTGTTGTCGCTCCAGACCACAGGAACAACCATCATTGATACCTTCATATCCTCCAGTAAAGCTTGCAACCAAGTAACTTCTGAGGCAACATCAGCCAGCCCTCGATACTCAGCCTCAATGGTAGACCTAGACACCGTTTTCTGCTTTTTGGAATTCCACAGCAACAAATTGTTGTCAAAAAAGACACAATTTCCTGACACCGATCGCCGATCATCAAGACTCCCTCCCCAGTCAGCATCAGTGAACGCTACAAGCTGACATGGTTCTTGCTGAGGAGTGAAAACAAGGCCAAAATCGAGTGTACCATTTAGATAACGAAGCACTCTTTTAACTGCTACTATATGCTGCTCACAAGGCAAATGCATAAATTGTGCCAGCTTGTTGACACTGTAAACAATGCCAGGCCGCGTGTGACAAGCATACAGTAACGCACCCACCAGACTTCGATATTCAGTTGCATTTTTCAGTGGACTCCCAGCATTATCCTGACTCAGTTTAGGAGTTGTAACCATGGGCGTTGATGTAGCTGTCGCATCCTGCATCCCAGCTTTAACCAGCAGCACCATGAGATACTTACGCTGACTAAGAACCAATGCATCACCTGTGCGTCTGACTTCAATACCTAGAAAGAAACTAAGCTCCCCAAGATCCTTAAGAGAGAACTTGTCACTCAACTGTTGAACCACATCATCAATTGCAGCTGTAGAAGAACCAGTGACAATAATGTCATCCACATATACTAGCACATACGTAACTTCACCATTATTGTCACGAGTGAATAGAGAAGCATCAGCCCTGGACCCTCGAAAACCAATGCAAACAAGGTGATCTCGAAGCTTAGAATACCAATTTTTGGGCGCCTGTCGAAGCCCATACAACGCCTTCTTCAGCCTACACACCAGCTTGGTTCCATCATCAGCAACCCTTTCGAATCCTGGTGGTTGATCCATAAAGACCTCCTCATGAAGGTCACCATGCAGAAATGCATTGTTCACATCAACCTGACGCAAACTCCAATTGTTGGACACTGCAAGAGAGAGCATAACATTAATAGTTGTCGGTTTAACAACGGGACTAAAGGTATCCCTGAAGTCTTGACCAGGAATTTGAGAGTAGCCCTTGGCTACAAGTCGAGCCTTATAGCGTTGAAAAGAACCGTCAGCATTGCGTTTGATGCGAAAGAGCCATTTACAGCCCACAGTGGATTGCCCTGCAGGTAAACCAACCACCTCCCAAGTGCCATTCTTCTCGAGAGCACTATACTCAGCTAACACTGCTTGAGTCCAATTATTAGACTTCAACACTTGATGAATCGTACTAGGCTCAGCTTCTTCCTCAGAATGCATAGCCACGTACACTTTGGGCTTAAAAATACCATGTTTGCTCCTGGTTGTCATTGGATGAAAGCCCAACGTAGACACAGCGTCCCTCACATCTTCTAAAGGTGATACAACAGGTTCAACTGACTCACTGACAATCATTTGAGATCGAGCCACCACATTATCAACCAAATCTTGAGGTTGTTGACCAACATGACCCAGCCCAGGTTGCCGATCCACATGATCCATCCCTAACTCATCATGGACATCACTCACGACTTCCTGATCGATAGGAGAGTTGGATCGAGAGACATTTGTATGCATGGAGTTGGTTGACATTCCATGTATGGACGTAATAGGTGAGCTGGCTGGCGAAGTATTACTGACCACATGATCTGAAGCAATCGACGGAGTAGGGGACACACGTGAAACATGAGGTGTAGAAGAATCAGCACTCGTACCACAGCAAACTTTCTCTGCACCAGGAACAACAGACAACTTCCCAGGAGTAGAATTCCATCACCTCTGCGTGATGCACCCTTGTTACTGAAAACCATCCGCAAAAGGAAAATGCTCCTCATCGAAGATGACATGCCTGGAAATAAAAACACGTCCATCAGCAGACAAACACTGATAACCTTTGTGATGACTACTGTAGCCCAGAAAAACACAAGGCTGAGAACGATAGTCTAGCTTGTGATTGTTATAAGCTCTCAAATGAGGAAAACATCTATTGCCAAAAACTTTCATGACTCTATAATCAGGGACCTTGTTGTGCAACATCTCAAAAGGGGACTTGCCATCCAGAACTGAAGTGGGCAATCTGTTGATCAAATATACAGCTGTAGTCACTGCAAATGACCAGAATCGAAAGGGTAATGAAGCTTGAGCCATGAGAACCAGAGCTAACTCAATTATGTGACGATGCTTTCTCTCCATGACACTGTTTTGCTGTGATGTATGGGGACATGACAACCGATGCTTAATGCCATTAACCTGTAACAATGTTGATAGCCCCCTGTACTCTCATCCCCAATCACTTTGAAATTCTTTAATTGTAGCACTAAACTGATTCTTAACCAATGCTTGAAACAGCTGAAAGGCATGAATAGTTTGATCTTTGGATTTTAGCATGTATATAACCAACAAAACCGAGTCTTGGCATCAACAAAAGATATGTAGTACTTAAAGCCATCAACAGACGTTATATGAGAGGGTCCTCATAAATCAGAAAAGACAAGTTGAAATGGCATAGCATAGGTTGTTGTAGAATCAAAGAAAGGTAAACTATGGCTTTTGCCCATTCGACATGGTACACAAACAGTAGAATATTTATTATTTTCAGAAGAAAATACAATATCAACAGTTTTACATGCTTGCATAAGAGATTTGTGAGTAGGGTGACCAAGTCTCCTGTGCCACAGATTATAGGCAGTAGATCCATGTTGTGTGCTAGCCAAGTTGACTTGAATACAAGAATCTGAACGCTGACATTGTCTCAAACCATCAAACTCATAAAGTCCACCAACTTCTTTTCCTTCTAACAACACTGCACCACTTCCTTCTTCACGAACCAAACACTTGGAAGCATGAAACTCGAAGTAGACAAGGTTATCTCTAGCAAACTTCGAGACAGAAAGCAAGTTCTTAGTTAAAGAAGGAACCTGAAACAAATCTTTAACCAATAATGTACGAGAAGCAGTATTGAAAGAAGATTGACCAACTTTAGCAATATTTAAAGTGTCACCATTTCCCACAATCAGCTTACCAGGACCATTGTAATCCGTCCCATGTACAACCTTGCTTGCATCTGGTGTAACATGGTTGGTTGCCCCATAATCAATCACCCAATTATCAGAGTTGTTGTTTCCATTCGAGTCTGCAAGTTGAGAAGAAGAACCCCTGCAACATGTGAGACAGGCATGATTTTCAAGAGAACTAACATGAGCACTGAATTGTTCTTCTCGCCTATTGCCAAGCCCATTGTCAGCAAGAACTCCAGGAAAATTCTGATTAAACATTTGCCAACAACGATCGACCGAGTGGCCATTCTTGCCACATAATTGACATTGCAATCGCGCACGTCCACGACCTCGACCACCAGAACGTCCCCCAAACTGTTGAGGGCCATGTGCATAATGTTGTTGTCCATGATTGCAATTCTGAACAAAATGTGATGTTTGAGAACGACCCTTATCATCATATGTAGAATCTTTGCCTTCTTTGCGCACCTGGGCAACATTAGCAAGTAACGGCAACTGAGTTTGAGTCTGAAACCCTTTGATTTGTGCTTCAGCATCAATCAGCACCATTTTTACCCCATCCAACGTGAACGGATCTTTACTTGCTGTAATAACCTCCATGAAAGGCTGATACTCAGCTGGCAACCCATTCAAGATCATCGCAATTTGCTCAAGATTGGACACATAACTCCCACACGTAGCCAATGCATCACAGACTTCTTTGATTTTGGTAAGATACACTCGCATAGTATCTTCTCCTTTGCGAAAAGCTCGGAGCTTACAATGAAGACTCATGGCAGTCGTTGTAGACTTGTTCGCAAAGAACTGCAACACAGTACTCCATACAGAAGTAGTTGTTTCGGCTCTTACAAATTCTGGCAAAAGACTGGAACTAATCGTGGACAACAGCCATGATGCCAACGCACTATCTTGAGCTACAAACGTCTCATAATCATCATTGGACACCATCTGACCATCAGTGTCGGCCACCGTTTTGGAGGAGGTTTAAGAGCACCCGTGAGAAGCTTCTCCAGCTTGTGACTTCGAACAGTCAGCAGGACTTGTTGTTTCCACAACAAGAAATTCATTTCATCCAAGACCACGTTGATTCGTTTATTGGTGAACATTTTGGCACCAGTATATAACTCCTTAGAACTGGTTTCAGGCATTGAAACCTTAACCAGGAATCAAAAGAAAAACAAAGAAGAAAGAAAAGCTAGCGGAATAAAGGCTCCAAGATCTATGGCGAAAGATACCATATTAGGAAAACTAAAGAAAGATAGAAGAAGAAGAAGAATTCATTTCATTGAAGAATACATGACCTTCATACATCAGAAGAGAGATTATTTATACACAAGCTTTACAAGCTTCTAACCGTATAACAAATTAGGTTAACACCTGCCAACCTTGTAACTACCTAACAACCTCAGATATAAACTAAATGAGATGCAGCTCCATGAACCACATTGCTGCTACACCACTCATGTTGATCTTCATTCAACAGGTTTTAGGCTCTAGTGATTGTCTGTCGTCTTCCTTTTGGTAGGAGATTCCCTCCTCTGATGGCTTCGGTTTTGCTGAGAACCAAATTTTGCTCGGATGAGAGTGTTGGCTGTTTGGGGTTGTCGTTCTACATCTCAAGTTTCTTTCTCATTTTGCATTCGGTGTCGTTTCCCTGCCGGATCCATACCCGGTCGTTGTCCTGGCCGAGCCCCCCTAAACTCATTTTAGAAGGTAGGGTTAGGTTCTGTGTTTCTACATTCCCACGGTGGTCGTCGATGAAAAGGAATGTTGCACTCATGGTGTTTCCAAGTGGAACAGCTCTAATCCCCTCTAGATGGTTGTTGTGGGATGCATGGAGAAGGAAAGTCCCTTTGATGTAGTTCGAAGGACTTGTACGCTGTCTGTTCGAGCTTTGTTGCCTCGTCATGTGACCGTCTTTGTAGCGTCTGTTGGTGGTCATTCGATGATTCAGATTGTAAAATTATAGGTTCACGGAGTCATCTCTGATCAAGGAGCCCTGCTGATCAAACCTCCATGCCTCGAAGCCGCTTATGTCGACTGTTTGACATGTGGCGACCGTCTATTTCTCCCACCGGTGTTGACTTGTTTATCTTCTCTATTCGAGTTGTTGTTTTGGGCCTTCATTGCCCCTGTTTGTTTCGACCATGTGAATAGTGTTCTTTCAAATTTTTGTCAAATTGTTATCTTTCCCTCTTACTAATGAATTTTCCAAAAACAAAAAAAAGTGAACTGAGATCAATAAAGCAATGTTTAGTGTAAATATTATTCAGAATATCTTCAATCATTGTCCATGTGATAAAATGGCAAAGATGGTGAGATATATGCAAACCAACCAGAATCAAATGTGACAGATTACATTTTTTTTTACATTTTTGAATATCTTGAGTATAGTAAAATATAGGCATTATGCTAAAATATACCTCAATGTTTAATTGAATAAAAATTCAATTTTTTTATAATATTTTAAGTCTTAATATTTTATTCTAGGTTAAAATAGCCTCTATTTAGATGAAAATCGTAATCAACTAGCGATCAATGTTCGAGGATGATGCGGTATTCTTGCATGGCATAACATGCTGACGCGGCAATGCCACATACGCCAAAATGATGATATGGCAAAATTTAAACGTCAGCAATTTTTTTTATTTTTTAAATTTTATTTAATAATTTTGTCATCGTCTCATTGGTCAAAAATTATTAAATAAAATCTCAAAAAATCAAAAAAAAATTGTTGATGTGAAAATTTTGATGATGTAGCATTTTTGTCATGTCATCATCTTGGCGTATGTGGCATTTTTGCGTCTGCATGATGTACCATGCAAGAATATCATGTCATTCCCAAACATTAACCGTTAGTTGGCTAAATTGACTAATCAATTAACCTTGAGAGTATTTTTTAACATTGTGTCTAAAATATATTAGCATATTCTTTTAATAATAAAATGCCCTAAAAATCAATTATCACGTTTAGTTTGCACTAAAAAAATTGTTCAGTTAATATTTATATTGTTATAATTGTGACATTAAAGTTTTAAGTTCGAATGCGCTTAAATACAATTATTTTTCCTTTATAGGTTAAAGGGTTGGGAACTGTTAGGTTTGATAGGCTCGATTTACTTCAACCGTTATGGATAGCCAAGTGGTGGAGAAGTTAGATTTTTTGGGTGATTAAGGTATGGAAGCTAAAAGATAAAAGACACGATAATTTAGAGTAGTTCGGCCTTCTAACAAGCACCTACATCCACTACCTTAGCTTCCCACTAAGGATTTCACAACCAATTCACTAATTGATTCGTCCCTTTTTCTAGACTTAGGAGGAAACCCTTACAACGATCTAAACTTTCTAACCCAAAGCTTGATCAAACCCTCTCTACAAGAGATAAAGATAGGCAAACTAAAATCCCTCTTACAAGGTTGATGTTCGCACTCTTAAGCACTCACCCAATCCTAAAACACGAGCAAATTTGACAATTTTGGCTCACAAGTGTTGTCTATACAATAAATGTACAATTTAGCTCTAAAGACAATTTGACATATATGGTTGTTGACAATTGAAGCATTAGTCTTCCCTTGATGCTTGGAGGTCCCTTTTATACTCCTAATTGATTTTGTAGCCGTTGAAGATCGTTAAGATTGAATTGGAGCCGCTGTAGAATTTATTTCTCACCATAAATGCAGTTCTGCAACTACCCGTATCGAAACTGTACTTGTTTGTTTCGAAACACGACTAAATCAAAAAGAGTCGTTATGTGCATTGAAGAGGCCGTATCGAAACATCTTCGGTCGTATCGGAACGCCCGTATCGAAACGCCTAGTGTCGTATCGGAACAACCTACAATTCAAAAGGTCGTTGAAAAATAGTCGTTGGGGTTATAATCGTTGGGGTGTATGCCACGTGGGCGTATCGAAACACCAAAGGGTGTTTCGAAACTACACCTATCTGTATCAAAACAGATTAGCCCTGTATTGAAACGAATTCTGGCAGTTTCAAAACGTATTGATACAGATTATGCTTGTATCGAAACGCGTTCATTAAAAACACTGGTTTGGCTACATAAAAATGTTTCAAACATTGCCAAAACCTTTTTGATATAATAAAACCAACTTGAAAATTTGTATGGGATTCCCCCCTTAGTATTTTAAATTTTTGAATAAGAGATTTTAAAATTTGAATGAAGTTAAAGCTCCCCTTATTCTCTTGAAAAATCAATTTTTCAAATCATTTCTCCCCATTTTTGTTATATCGAAAAGAATTTAAAAGACATTAGGTTCAAAATAACTTAGGAGGTTAAAAAACTGACACAATTAAAAATTTTGATTTTAAAAAATTGGCTCTCCCTTTCTCACAACATCAAATATTGTTAGTCTAATAATATGATAATCTAGATGTAAAGAAAAATAAACTAATTAAAAACAAAAACAACTAGAAATTTTACCAACACTTGAACTTCAAGAAAGGATGTGAAGCCTTCCTTCTTCAAGTGTTCTTCCTTGTGTGTATGGAGCTCCCACTTAAATTTGGACCCGTTGATCACTCTCCATCACACATAACATAAGACAATCAAGTAATTTTTGGTATCTAAATTGCTTTGGATCCATAGACGTTAGTGGCACAAAATTTAGTCTCCTTTGGAATCTATTTTTCAATTTCATCATTTTTAGTTGAAGTGGTTAGTCCTTTTGGGACCCAAGCACTTCTAAAACATTTTACATTTATAAATCTAGGGGCACTAGATTGTCTAACATAAAAGATTGATTTTCCAAAACTATTTTTCTTTTCAAGCTCTTTGGAAATCAAATATTTTTCCTCTTGAACTTTATGAAGCAAATTTTGTAAATCAACACATTTTTTTTTCTCAAACTCATTAAGTTTTGCTTCAAGTTGAATTTTGGTTTTAGAAATCAAATCATTTTGAATTTTCAAATTTGAAACAATTTTCTTGTTTTTCAAAATGTGATTTTTAAACTCTAAAACCAAATCTTCATAGGCATCTTGTAATTCGTCAAAAGAATATGAACATGAGGTAGATGAATTAGAAGTTACCCTTGAATCTTCTCCAATGGTCATAAGGCAAAGGTTGGCTTGTTCATCGTCGGTGGAGTCTTCAACACTCCATGTAGCCACATATGTCTTCTTCTTATGGCTTGAAGGGCTTGCCCTCTTCTTCTTCATAGATTCACGTTCGAATTCTTTCATTGCTTTCTTCATGAATGGAGCACACTTCTTGAAGAGATGAACTATGTGTTCTTCTTCATCCTCCTCTTCGCTTGTATCAACATGGTTGCACTTGGAGGATTTGAGAGCAATGGCATTGGCGTTGATGCCAAGCTCCATGATTTTCTTCTTCCCCATCTTCTTTATCTCTTGCTTCTTCTTCTCCTCTTATTTTCTTTTCTTCATAATTTCATGAGTGAGAAGTGACCCCCATGAGTTCATCAAGCTTTAACATCTTGAGATTCTTTGCTTCGATGATGGCGGTCTTCTTTGAGTCCCAAGACTCGGGAAGAGAGTAGATGAGTTTGTGAACAAGTTTATCTTCCGAAATGATTTCTCCATAGCCTTTGAGTCCATTTGTGATAGTGGAGAATCTATCAAACATCTTTGTGATGTCTTCATCCGGCTCCATCTTGAAGTTCTCATACTCGTGGTTGAGAAGACCGATTTTGGTCACCTTTACTTTGTTGGTTCCTTCGTATGTGACTTCAAGCTTGTCCCAAACTTCCTTGGCATCTTCGCAAGAGGACATCTTCTCATAGATGTTGGGGCTAAATGCACAAAAGAGAATGTGCAAAGCCTTGCAATTTTGCTCCATCTTCTTGCGATCATCCACATTCCAATCCGCCTTTCTTCGTTGTGGCACGAACGGACCATCTTCAACTATGTCCCAAAGCTTGTAATCCTTGGATTTGATGAAGAACATCATTCTTTTCTTCCAATAGGCATAGTTGGTTCCGTCGAAGAATGATGGCTTGTCGATGGATTGTGCCATTTGATCGGTTGATTGAATTGTTGTATCGAGCTTTCTATATCATCTCACTAGGATGTTAGACCCCTTCGATTGAGCCTCTCTCTGATATCGATTGTTAGGCTTGATAGGCTCGATTTACTTCAACCGTTATGGATAGCCAAGTGGTGAAGAAGTTGGATTTTTGGGTGATTGAGGTGTGGAAGCTAAAAGATAAAAGAAACAATAATTTAGAGTGGTTCGGCCTTCTAACAAGCACCTACACCCACTACCTTAGCTTCCCACTAAGGATTTCATAACCAATTCACTAATTGATTTGTCCCCTTTTCTAGGCTTAGGAGGAAACCCTTACAATGATCTAAGCTTTCTAACCCAAAGTTTGATCAAACCCTCTCTACAAGAGATAAAGATAGGTAAACTAAAATTCCTTTTACAAAGTTGATGTTCGCACTCTTAAGCACTCACCCAATCCTAAAACACTTGAGCAAATTTGACAATTTTGGCTCACAAGTGTTATATATACAATAAATGTACAATTTAGCTCTAAAGACAATTTGACATCATGTGGTTGTTGACAATTGAAGCATTAGTCTTCCCTTGATGCTTGGAGATCCCTTTTATACTCTCTATTGAG
Organism: Hibiscus trionum; assembly: GCA_030270665.1. Lineage (NCBI taxonomy): Eukaryota > Viridiplantae > Streptophyta > Magnoliopsida > Malvales > Malvaceae > Hibiscus > Hibiscus trionum. The sequence goes on along the minus strand of BSYR01000010.1, from coordinate 77,270,528 downwards.
TTTGTAGTCGTTGAGGACCGTTGGGATTGAATTGGAGCCGTTGTAGATTTTATTTCCCACCATAAATGCAGTTCTGCAACTACCCGTATCGAAACGGTACCTTTCTGTTTCGAAACACGACTAAAACAAAAAGAATCGTTATGCACATTGAAGAGGCCGTATCGAAACATCTTAGGTCGTATCAGAACGCCCGTATCAAAATGCCTAGTGTAGTATCGGAACAGCCTGTAATTCAAAAGGTCGTTGAGAAATAGCCGTTGGGTGTATGCCATGTGGGCGTATCGAAACACCAAAGGGTGTTTCGAAACCACACCTATCCGTATTGAAACAGATTAGCCCTGTATCGAAATGGATTCTTGCAGTTTCAAAACGTATCGATACAGATTATGCCTATAACGAAACGCGTTCATTAAAAACACTAGTTTGGCTACTTAAAAACGTTTCAAACATTGCCAAAACCTTTTGAAACATCCTCAAACTTATTTTCAAGTTGTTTTTGACTTAGAGAATATTTTAAATTCTTTTCAATTAAGTCCAAAACCTTTTTCAATTATTATATCAAAACATATATTTCTACATGAACAAATTAAATATCACCCTTAAAGACCGACTATACGAGTGAGCTGGAGTAAATTCGTTTGATTGACATGGTTACTAATGTTATTGTAACATCTAGGTCTTGAGCTATGCTTAAATGTAATTATTTTTCCAGGGAAGTTTTTAATGATGCGCACAACTCATACTTTTAATATGCTAAAAGCTTAAATGTCGACCAAAAAATTATTTTTAATTTAAAGATGAGAGATTATGAATAATTTCAGGGATGAAGTTCCCTTGAGGCCCAAATAGCCAAGCTCTCTGTTAACTCCTAGAAAGTACTTTTTGTGTATATTTTACAATGCTTTGCTTGTCTTTAGGTATAGATGTTTGCATTTAGTTGTTAAAATCATGCATTTGCATAAAGAGTTAAAGAGTTGTTTCTTATTTAGTGTGAAGGGTTGTTTTGTTGGCATTAATGTAGATTAGGGCAGGCTTGGCAGAGCAGCGCAAGACTAGAAGCGGGAAATACAGAAGAGAATGTCGATTCATAGTTGGAAAAGTTAGACCAGAGATTGCCAAGCTCGGCTGGCATAGAAGTGAAGTTCGATGCCCAGTCAAATTAGTCGTTGAAACCAGTACACGTCAGCTCTAAAATTCAGAATGAAGATAAGATGATAACGCGTTTTATCCTCAGTGCAGAATCAAAATTCAAACTCAAACCTTATCTTGGGTATCCACGCGTGCCTATTTAAAGGAAGAGAAGAGATCTATTAAAGGGGGTTGAAAAAGGAAAGGTGCACCGTGGTGGAAGAGAAAGGCTGCGTGGTTCGACCAACTAAGACTGAGAGCTTGGAGCCATTGAAGAGTTGCATTGACTGACCTCATTCTTGCTCATTCTCTTAGTTTTATTTATTTTATTTAAATGGTGATGTTAAGATGCGATGATATTTTTTGGATGGAAACCCCAATCATGAACTGAGATTTTACAGTTGGTTGGGGATGTTTGTGTTTAACGCTTTAGTTATGTTTGGTTTTAATAATCTGAATGCCTTGACTGTAACCCTCTTAGCCCGGCCTAGACGGTTGACCCGAACTACGAAGATTACACGGGGAAAACCAAAGTCAACCTGAAAGTCAACCTTAATTAACGACCCTTTTTTATTTTTAATCTTGTCTAAATGCATAATAACCCTAGGTGTATTCTTGGAAAGAACATACTCAAAAATCACAGCAATCGGAAAACATTTAGGGACTCAATTGCACAACACACAAATTTAGGGACTAAATTGCAAATTCTGAAAATTAAAAGAACTTAACCAGTTTTAAAGTTACCATCATGAAATTAATCATATTTCATGCTTCTCTGTCAAATTTCATCTCATTCGGACATCTCAAACTCAACCTATTGCATGTACAAACATTGGGACCAAAACGTGCGAGTTTCAAAACATTTAACCATCAGATTCAGTGCCCAACGGTCGAGTGTTCCGAAACGGGCAAGATCCGTTCCGAAACGCGAGACAGTTCCGAAACAAGTTGCGGAACCCGGCTTGGCAGTGGCAAATCCGTTTCGGAACAGCTCTTACCTATTTTGAAACGCCATGGCCATTTCAAGCCACCTGTTCCGAAACAGTAGCACCCGTTCCGATACGGGCTGCCCAGAATTGCAGAATTTTGCTGGTTTATTACTCTTTCAACCCATCAAACACATCCATATGACCTCCATATCATACACACAAGTCATCGAGCATTTAAGAAACATATTAGAACCATCTAATCTCAATCATGGCATCATTCAAGGAAAATCCCAATTCTATAGGCATGCATCCTATATTGAAAATCATGCAACCATCAATTCACCAAAACCAAATACCAAAAGGCCATTTACATGTTCCAACATCATCAAAGGCATTAACCAAACTTAGGGAGTCCAAAACATCTCCCAAAAACACAAACTAGGTTCCCATTGCCAAATGCCAAAAGCTAATAGTGTTAGGAAAACATTCAACATACATGAGCTTAGTCTCTCACTTGGATCCTTGACCTCCTTGCTGCCCTTTAAGCACTTCAATGCTCTGCATTATTGGTTTAAGAAAGAGAGAGCGTAAGCACATAGCTTAGTGAGGAATGCTCAATTAAAACATCACAATAATGCATTTGTAAAAACACCTTTTCAAGGCCTTTAGTTTCAAAACAACATTTATCATGCAATTATGCATACAAACCAAGCATCTCATGCTTCAATCCATCATCATGTCATATTAACTTACAAGTGATAATCCATAACCATTTTACAACTCAAAACACTATCGGATACGCGGATTACAAGCGTTGTCCCATACGCTTCATACACACTACCAATATCGAGGTGGAGAATATGGTACAATCACAACCCCTCAACACCCGTGATGGAGTATACGGTACAATCACAACCCCTCCACATCACTCATTGGTAGTTGTATAACATCACTAACGAGAACACGGGACACACAACACAAGATCCACACATGAACTTTTAACCACCATTGTGATCTTAACACAAGATCCACTCATGGACTTTTAACCACCATGGTGATCTTAACCATCTCGTTAGTGTACTTGGATGGAGTTTACGGTACAATCACAACCCCTCAACATCCAAGGCGACTTTATTCACGGTGCACCCAATCCTATAGCCGGCTAACTATATCTGATTCACATACTTTTAAACCAACACATCACTTGCCAATATACATCATTTACCATCATTAATCCACTGTTTTAAAGCATTTAACAAAGCCATTAAATAGACATGCATTACAATGCATCAAACCACATTTAACAATGTTCAAAACAAGGATCTCTTACCTTGAGCATCCTTCAACATATGGCTTTCAAAACCAGCATTTAACATGTTAAAATATGCTTTCAAAACAGAATTTAAAACATGCAAAATAAATACATTGCATACAACCATCTCATGGTTCATCAACAAGAGAGTTTCTCCGAAAACTTACTCTTGAGCTTAGCTAAGTTGTTTAGACTTAAACTAAGCTCCCATAACCTTCAAACATTGGTTTCAAAGCTGAAAACCAAACTTCACTCACCTATTACGTTTCGCAAGCTTGCCGAAACACCAATCAAGCTTCCGGATCAACACCACAAGGATCCGAAGATGTCTCCCATGTTTAAAACACATCAAAGCAGAAGATTAATGCATCATCATGCATTAATACCTTCAACCAAGACACCTAAACTCGCTGCTCTCATCAACACTCACATTTCGGCTACCAAACACAACCGAAATCACATCCAAACACCTCTACAACATTACCCAGCCAAGATCCATCAATTCCAACCATACTTATACATCAATTAACATCCAAAAAGGATCTAATCACGTCCTTATACCTCCAGCTATAGCAGGGCATCAAAAACACCTCAAAAACCATCATTAACTCAAACAAAACTTAGGAAAATCAACCTATCCAGGATTGCATTGATTAAACCTCAATTACACATTATTTATACATCCAATAATCAACCTATCCTTTGGGATGATGTCTACTTCGGATCAGTGGTTTCGCCTACGGGCTAGATTCCACTTCAGATGGTGACGAGGTAGAGAGTGGTTCTGGGGAACCTTACTCTTCGGATGGTGATGTAGTTGGGTGCATGTCATATTGTGTTGCATATTCATTCGCATTTGTTTATGTGTTTGAACTGATTTATGATGGTAAATTGTATTCTGATAATATCTGACTGACTCTGTTGATATGATGATTCTGTTAATCCTGTTGCACTGTAGAGACACACTGAGCGTTATCACTGACCCCCCCTTAGTTTCTATTTTCAGATACTCAGGTCTAGGCTACGGTACTTGGAGGACCTCGTTTTCCAGCTTATTTATTTACTATTATCAGTATGAGACTTGGACTTATTTTTATTATATGTTTTATCAGATTGTGTATAATTTCAGATTTCTGAATAGTTTATTTGGGATTATTGCGTTTTTATCATGCATGCACATTTTGAATATTTAATATTTTCAGGAATATTTTATCAGTATGAATTATACGATACTATTATTATCTATTTGGAATTAAAGTTTTGAATCAGGTTATTGATTGAGGAACAAGCTTTGGGTTTGACTCCTTATATTCGACCCAGTTCTTTCGTGTCAGGATTAGGGGGTTACACATAAGCCACCACCTTACCCTCTTGCATCAACACACATCCCAAACCAACGTAGGACGCATCACTATACACCACAAACTCTTTCCCTGATTCAGGTTGAACCAAGATAGGAGCTTGCGTCAAAGCTGCCTTAAGCTTCTCAAAAGCCTGCTGTCTCGCTTCCGTCCACTCATACTTAACATCCTTCTGCAACAACTTCTTCAAAGGTGCAGCAATCTTGGAAAACCCATCCACGAACCTTCGATAGTATCCTGCCAAACCCAGGAAACTACGGACTTCATGAACAGACTTAGGAGGCTTCCAATTCATCACTGCCTCAATGTTCTGAGGATCAACACGAATCCCCTCAGCAGAAACCACATGACCAAGAAACACAACTTCTCTAAGCCAGAACTCACACTTGCTCAGCTTGGCATAAAGCTGATTCTCCAACAAAGCTTGTAACACAATTCTCAAATGCCCCTCATGCTCCTCCTCAGTACGAGAGTACACGAGGATATCATCAATGAACACCACAACAAATTTATCCAAGTATTCATGGAATACTCTATTCATCATGTCCATGAAAGCTGCAGGAGCATTCGTCAAACCAAACGGCATCACAAGGAACTCATAATGCCCATACCTCGTTCTGAAGGCTGTCTTTGGCACATCCACATCCTTCACCTTCAGCTGATAATACCCTGACCTTAAGTCAATTTTAGAGAACACAGCCGCTCCCCGAAATTGATCAAAAAGATCATCAATTCTCGGCAATGGATACCGATTCTTGATAGTCAACTTGTTAAGCTGACGGTAATCAATACACATTCTCATAGTGCCATCCTTTTTCTTCACAAACAATACCGGTGCACCCCGAGGTGACACACTCGGCCGAATGAAGCCACGATCAAGCAACTCCTGAAGTTGCGTCTTCAACTCTTTCAACTCTTTAGGTGTCATTCGATAAGGAGTAATGGACACTGGAGTTGTGTTTTCATACAGCTCAATCCCAAACTCCACTTCGCGATTAGGAGGCAACCCAGACAACTCCTCCGGAAACACACCAGGAAACTCTCGCACCTTCCTGATATCTTGCACTCGCAACTCCTTAGAGCTAGGGTTCATCACAAAGGCGAGGTAGGCTTCACAACCTTGCCTCAGCATCCGGCTCGCTTCCAATGTAAACACCACATTAGCAAGAAACTTCACATTCTCACCAACCACCACCACTTCATAATCGTCCGCAAGCTTCAACGAAACTCGCTTATTCTCAAAATCCACAACAGCTCGATGCTCAACAAGCCAATCCATACCAAGGATTACATCAAAACCATAGAAAGGCAATTCCATAAGATCAACATGGAAAACATGATCTTGCACAACCAAAGGACATCTTCTATAAAGCTTTCGAGTCACAACAGTCTCACCAAAAGAACTAGTTACACGCATACCCACATCCAAAGACTCAACAGGCAAACCAAGCAATTGAGCATGCTCACGCAATATGTATGAGTGTGTAGATCTAGAATCAATCAAGGAAAGTAATGACAAGGACTGCAAAGTGAAAGTACCTGCGATCACATCCGTGTCATTCCTCCCCTCCCTCTGAGCATACACTCTGGCTTGGCCACCACCCTCAGGCTGAATAGCTACCACATGAGCCACATTCCTACCACCATCCTCCCTGCGCTGGAAGTTACCACGGCCGCGCCCACGACCTCTCTGTGGTGCAACAACTCCCGGAGCACGTCCCTGGCCACCACCGGCCAACAGAGGACACTCCCTCCTCATGTGATCCGCCGAACCACAGTTCCAGCACAAGTTACCGGCCACCACAACAGGAGCCTGAACCTCCCTCGCTGCTCGAGGACAATCACGCATCAGGTGTCCACGCGATCCACATGTCCAACATGTGTTCGGATCAGCTCTTGCCCTGTCTCCCTGAACAGGCGCACCTTGCCCTCAACCACTATGCCTAGCCGAAGACTGATACTTCCGATCACGTCCTCTCTTGTTCCGTCCGCCACCGGAACTATACTCAGCAGCTCGCTTGCCCACACTAGGACCAGCACCTCTAGAAGATAAACTCAAATTCAACTCAATGTCCTTTGCTCTACCAACCAGCACATCAAAGTCAGTGTACTCAGCAGCCAGCATATAAGTCTTCACCTCCGTCACCAAACCATAACGGAAACGTTCACACCTCTCTCACTCATCAGGGATAAGCTCAGGTGCGTACTGACTGAGTCGGACAAACTGAACCTCGTACTCAGCCACTGTCATACTCCCTTGAGTAAGAGACATGAATTCCCTTTTCTTCTCATCCAGGTATCGCACACCCAGATACCTCCTCTTGAACGCGTTCAGAAAGAACGTCCAAGTCACATCAGCATCCTCCATTCCGGAGATAGTGGTTGTCCACCAGGTATACGCATCGTCATGCAACAATGATATCACACAACCCAGCTTCTGCACATCATTGCAGTTCATTTGTCCCAAAATTCTCTTGGTACTTTCCAACCAAGACTCAGAACCTTCAACAGACAAACCCCTGAACTCAGTACCTCCCAGACTGCGCAAGCGTTCCAGAGGTAGTCTTACATTAGCATCTCCCTGATGCCCAGCTCCAGCTACCGCCACCCGAAAGGCTCCAGCAATAGCTTGAATCAACATTGTCATGTCAGGAGCAGCTTGCCCCTGCCCAGCTTCAGGTCCAGCGACCCCAGCACCAGCAGCAACACCAGCTCCTTCACCCCCAGCACCACCACCACCAGGTGGAGGAGGTAAATCCACCACGTTTTCAGCATTCTCTTCGTTCTCATTTTGAGCCATAGCTCGCGTATTAATCCTCGTCTCTCTACGAGGTCCCATTCACTAAACAATGCAATCACAATGCAATAAACAAAGTCAGGCTATGCAAGGTAAGCAATCCAAGTACTCAAGCTCATTTCCAATTAAAAACAATTCATTTCATTAGCTTTGATTTGGCAATGGGTCCCTCTAACATGCTTCACCACAGCATACACCACAATTGTAACATACTTACAATTCATACATCATACTTTCACTCAACAAGCATACAAAGAAATCATACACATATCACCCACTTAACCATTCCCAAATACTCGAGAACTCAGCTCTGATACCACCAAATGTAACCCCCTTAGCCCGACCTAGATGGTTGACCCGAACTACGAAGATTACACGGGGAAAACCAAAGTCAACCCGAAAGTCAACCTTGATTAACGACCCTTTTTTATTTTTAATCTTGTCTAAATGCATAATAACCCTAGGTGTATTCTTAGAAAGAACATACTCAAAAATCACAGCAATCGGAAAACATTTAGGGACTCAATTGCACAACACAAAAATTTAGGGACTCAATTGCAAATTCTGAAAATTAAAAGAACTTAACCAGTTTTAAAGTTACCATCATGAAATTAATCATATTTCATGCTTCTCTGTCAAATTTCATCTCATTCGGACATCTCAAACTCAACCTATTGCATGTACAAACATTGGGACCAAAACGTGAGAGTTTCAAAACATTTAACCATCAGATTCAGTGCCCAACGGTCGAGTGTTCCGAAACGGGCAAGATCCGTTCCGAAACGCGGGACCGTTCCGAAACAAGTTGCGGAACAGGGCTTGGCAGTGGCAAATCCGTTTCGGAACAGCTCTTACCTGTTTCGAAACGCCATGGCCATTTCAAGCCACCTGTTCCGAAACAGTAGCACCCGTTCCGATACGGGCTGCCCAGAATTGCAGAATTTTGCTGGTTTATTACTCTTTCAACCCATCAAACACATCCATATGACCTCCATATCATACACACAAGTCATCAAGCATTTAAGGAACATATTAGAACCATCTAATCTCAATCATGGCATCATTCAAGGAAAATCCCAATTCTATAGGCATGCATCCTATATTGAAAATCATGCAATCATCAATTCACCAAAACCAAATACCAAAAGGCCATTTACATGTTCCAACATCATCAAAGGCATTAACCAAACTTAGGGAGTCCAAAACATCTCCCAAAAACACAAACTAGGTTCCCATTGCCAAATGCCAAAAGCTAATAGTGTTAGGAAAACATTCAACATACATGAGCTTAGTCTCTCACTTGGATCCTTGACCTCCTTGCTGCCCTTTAAGCACTTCAATGCTCTGCATTATTGGTTTAAGAAAGAGAGAGCGTAAGCACATAGCTTAGTGAGGAATGCTCAATTAAAACATCACAATAATGCATTTGTAAAAACACCTTTTCAAGGCCTTTAGTTTCAAAACAACATTTATCATGCAATTATGCATACAAACCAAGCATCTCATGCTTCAATCCATCATCATGTCATATTAGCTTACAAGTGATAATCCATAACCATTTTACAACTCAAAACACTATCGGATACGCGGATTACAAGCGTTGTCCCATACGCTTCATACATACTACCAATATCGAGGTGGAGAATATGGTACAATCACAACCCCTCAACACCCGTGATGGAGTATACGGTACAATCACAACCCCTCCACATCACTCATTGGTAGTTGTATAACATCACTAACGAGAACACGGGACACACAACACAAGATCCACACATGGACTTTTAACCACCATTGTGATCTTAACACAAGATCCACTCATGGACTTTTAACCACCATGGTGATCTTAACCATCTCGTTAGTGTACTTGGATGGAGTTTACGGTACAATCACAACCCCTCAACATCCAAGGCGACTTTATTCACGGTGCACCCAATCCTATAGCCGGCTAACTATATCCGATTCAAGTACTTTTAAACCAACACATCACTTGCCAATATACATCATTTACCATCATTAATCCACTGTTTTAAAGCATTTAACAAAGTCATTAAATAGACATGCATTACAATGCATCAAACCACATTTAACAATGTTCAAAACAAGGATCTCTTACCTTGAGCATCCTTCAACATATGGCTTTCAAAACCAGCATTTAACATGCTAAAATATGCTTTCAAAACAGAATTTAAAACATGCAAAACAAACACATTGCATACAACCATCTCATGGTTCATCAACAAGAGAGTTTCTCCGAAAACTTACTCTTGAGCTTAGCTAAGTTATTTAGACTTAAACTAAGCTCCCATAACCTTCAAACATTGGTTTCAAAGCTGAAAACCAAACTTCACTCACCGATTTCGTCTCGCAAGCTTGCCGAAACACCAATCAAGCTTCCGGATCAACACCACAAGGATCCGAAGATGTCTCCCATGTTTTAAACACATCAAAGCAGAAGATTAATGCATCATCATGCATTAATACCTTCAACCAAGACACCTAAACTCGCTGCTCTCATCAACACTCACATTTCGGCTACCAAACACAACCGAAATCACATCCAAACACCTCTACAACATTACCCAGCCAAGATCCATCAATTCCAACCATACTTATACATCAATTAACATCCAAAAAGGATCTAATCACGTCCTTATACCTCCAGCTATAGCAGGGCATCAAAAACACCTCAAAAACCACCATTAACTCAAGCAAAACTTAGGAAAATCAACCTATCCGGGATTGCATTGATTAAACCTCAATTACACATCATTTATACATCCAATAATCATAAAAAAGACATCTCAAAACACAGCCCAATCATTTAGTACGAATTTAATTAAAATTAAATCCAAATCTTGCATTTTAAGCCAAAATCAAGAACACAACACTAAAACCTTTAATAAAACTCAAATCAAGGATTGAGAACTTGGGAATTTCAGTAAAGAACTGAGTATTTAGAGGAGAAGGACGTCCATACCTCTAAATGTGAGTTTCTCCTTGTTTAAAGCCAAGATTCTTGAAAATTCAATAAGCAAATGATAAGGATTTGATGTAGGAATGATTAGAGATCAATTAGAGATTGAAATCTCATCTTTAGATGTTAAAATCAGAGGAAAATGGCTGGGGAAATGTGTTTGGCTGAGAGAAAATGGAGAGAAAATGAAGTGGGAAAATTTTTAACAAAAGTTAGTTATGAAAACCAAAATATCCATTTCCCTCTTTTTCCTTTTATTAAATATCATTTAATAAATGTTTAATATTAAGAAAAATCTGGAGAAAACTCTTCTTGGGTAAATTAGCTCCTTAAAGATTCAAAGTTTCAATCCTTTTAAAACAGTCACCAACTTTTCAAAAATTACATTTTAGTCACTAACTTGAAATGTCACATTTCGAAACCTCATTTTGTAAAATTGATTTCACCACTCTCTTATATATAATAAAAGAAGATTTTTAGATATTTTTCCATATTTTTAATGCATCCCGAACTAGGCTTTCCCTAAAACCACCTTTTATATTCGAACCGAAATCCGACCGGTCCGATTCAAACCCAAAACCTCTAAGCCCAAAATTAGGGTGTTACAACTCTCCCCCCTTAAGAAATTTCTTCCTCGAAATTTACATGAAGGAAAGAGGTACGGAAACTGCTTCAACATGTCATCCCTCCGTTCCCACGTGGCTTCTTCAGCACCATGATGCTTCCACAACACCTTTACCAACTCAATGGTCTTGCCTCGAAGAACCTTACTATCCGAATCCAGAATCTTCACCGGTTCCTCATCATAGGTCAAATCTGGATTCAACTCCACTTCCTCCACAGGCATCACATGCGAAGGATCCGATCTATACTTCCGAAGCATAGAAACATGAAACACATCATGAATCTTTTCTAACTCTTGCGGTAACCTCAACTTGTACGCAACAGGACCCACACGCTCAATCACCTCGTATGGTCCAATGTACCTAGGGCTCAACTTACCCTTTCGGCCAAATCTCATCACCTTTTTCCAAGGCGAAACTTTCAAAAACACACGGTCACCCACCGCATACTCAACCTCCTTACGCTTCAAATCCGCGTAAGACTTTTGCCGATCAGAAGCTGCCTTCAAACGCTCACAAATGAGCTTCACCTTCTCGGTGGTTCCTTTCAACAAAGCCGGCATCGAAACCAACTTCTGACCCGTTTCAGCCCAACAAAGAGGAGTCCTACACTTCCTCCCGTACAAAGCTTCATAAGGTGCCATTTGAATACTTGCCTGATAACTATTATTATATGCAAATTCCACCAAAGGCAAATGTTTCTCCCAAGAACCCTGAAACTCAATCACACAGCACCGCAACATATCCTCCAACACATGGATAACACGCTCAGACTGTCCATCCGACTGCGGATAATAAGAAGTACTGAAATTCAACCGTGTACCCAAAGCCTGATGCAAACACTGCCAGAAACGCGATGTAAACCTCGGATCTCTATCCGACACAATCGACTTTGGCACACCATGCAGCCGTACAATCTCAGCAATGTACAGCTCCGCAAGCTTATCCAAAGTGTACGTAGTATGCACAGGCAAGAAATGCGCACACTTCGTCAGGCGATCCACAATCACCCACACCGAATTCTTCTTCGATGGCGACAAAGGCAAACCAGACACAAAGTCCATGGTAACCCTTTCCCACTTCCACTCAGGAATCCTCAATGGTTGCAACAACCCTGAAGGAAACTGATGCTCAACTTTAACTCGCTGACAAACCATGCACTTGCTTACAAACTCAGCAACATCTTTCTTTAAACCCACCCAATAGTACTCATCACGAAGATCACGATACATCTTAGTACTACCAGGGTGCATAGCAAAAGGACTACTATGACCTTCAGTCAGAATAGCACGCCTCAAATCAGCATCATTGGGCACTACTATCCGACTCCCAAAACATAAAACTCCATCATCATTAAAGCAGAAATCCGATGGCCTACCCTCTGCAATATCCTGAACATGTGGCACCAAGGAATCATCCAACAACTGCTTTTCCTTAATCAACTGAACCAAGGATGGTTTCACTTGCAACTCAGCCACAAGACCACCATCACGCGAAATGCTCAAACTGGCAAACATAGCCCTCAACTCCACAGCTACCTTCCTACTAAAGGCATCCGCTACAACATTAGCTTTACCCGGATGGTACTCGATAGTCAAATCATAATCCTTAAACAACTCCACCCAACGTCGCTGCCTAAGATTTAACTCTTTCTGAGACATCAGATACTTCAAACTCTTGTGGTCCGTGTACACCGTACACTTTTCACCATACAGATAGTGTCTCCAAATTTTCAAAGCAAAAACCACCGCAGCTAACTCAATGTCATGCGTAGGATAATTGCGCTCATGCACCTTCAACTGCCGTGATGCATAATGTAACACCCTAATTTTTCCCTAATTGGAAACCCTAATAATTGGGAATTTTATTTTAAAAACCTAATTGAATTTTAGTGTTTAAATTGGGGGATTTTCGGAATTTCAGTGATCAAATTGTAAATATTATAAAATATAGGTGTCGTTTCATAAACCTTAGGAAGTTGGGTGGCTTGCATTGTGTTTTTCCCCTTTTTGCGTGATTTAAAAGCCTCATTTTCTCATTTCTGAGACTTTTTGCGCCGCTCACTTGATCTCTCTCTCATCTCTCTCGTGCGATTAGTTTCCCAAACTTTTTTTTTATTTCTCTTTCCGATCAAGCTCCGGCGAGGGAGCTACCGTCAACCGTTCTTCGAATCGACACCACCATTCGACTCCCCTCGCGGTTCTGATCAAAACCCGGCCCTCCGTTGCTCTAACACCGTTGTCGTTTGCCGGAAATCGATGAAGAAAACCTTCGACGTTTCACCTCACCATCATTTTGCTTTGTTTTCCGTTCAAGTTGGTGTGTGGGTAAGCCAGTGATGCCTTGTAGGGTGTTATCATGTTTGCGTGCGTGTTGTGGTCGAAAAAAAATGACCGTAAGGGGTCATCGGAGCGTCGCCGGCGATCGGCGCCGTCATGGTATCCCTAGGGTTCAGTTTGGATAAGTGGGGGTGAGTGTATGGTCTGGGCTTGAGGTTTGTGTGGGGATTGGGCTAGAGGTGTGTTGGGTTTGGGTTAGGCAAGTGAGTGGAGAGTGGGCTAAACCGAACCGGAGCAACCGAACCGGGTTTCCACCAGAACCGGTTGACCCGTTGACCCGTTGAACGTTGACCGTTGACCGTTGACCCGTTGACCGTTGACCCGGTTGACCGTTGACCGTTGACCCGTTGACCGTTGACCCGTTGACCGCTGACTTTTTCAGAAAAGGGCTATTTTATGTTTTTCGACGTCCTGATTCCATTTCCGCTGCCCGTTTTCCCAAATTTGATCCTGAAAGGATGTTTTGATCGCTTTTATTCGATTATGCACGTATTTAAAGATTTGAATATCGGAAGAATTAATTGATATTATTCGTATTTGCAGACGACATTGACTCGGATACTGATATCCTTCCTCCTCCTCCACCTGGACGCCCTCCTGTTGCTCAGACATCGGGATCCGCTCGTGAGTTTAATTATTTATATATATATTCGATATTTATACTATCAGTGTCTTGGCATAGTAGTAGATTTCTTGATGAAGTATTTAATTGTTATAGGAGCTGACTCTGACCGACCTAGAGATAGAGCTGAGCGTGGGAGACGTTACCGTCGACGTTGAGTGTTAGCTACTTGAGGTGTGTTCTCTTCTGTGCTATCTGTTTTACAGTGCTCTGTATGTAAATGTATTGATTTGCTGATATGTATACTCGATGTGGTCTGATAGTATATGATTGTAATATTCTGTTGATTTGTGATGTTGGGCTTGTTCAGCATTCTGTTACATTATGAAATATTTGAATATATATTCAGATTCGGAATACGGTATATCAGATGATATGATTATGCATTTCTGACGATAAACAATGCATTCAGATTCAGAACTCAGATTATAGGTCATCTCATTATGGGTGGGATTCTGTACGGGGAAGTTCAGTAGCTTCATCCTTTGGGATGATGTCTACTTCGGATCAGTGGTTTCGCCTACGGGCTAGATTCCACTTCAGATGGTGACGAGGTAGAGAGTGGTTCTGGGGAACCTTACTCTTCGGATGGTGATGTAGTTGGGTGCATGTCATATTGTGTTGCATATTCATTCGCATTTGTTTATGTGTTTGAACTGATTTATGATGGTAAATTGTATTCTGATAATATCTGACTGACTCTGTTGATATGATGATTCTGTTAATCCTGTTGCACTGTAGAGACACACTGAGCGTTATCGCTGACCCCCCCTTAGTTTCTATTTTCAGATACTCAGGTCTAGGCTACGGTACTTGGAGGACCTCGTTTTCCAGCTTATTTATTTACTATTATCAGTATGAGACTTGGACTTATTTTTATTATATGTTTTATCAGATTGTGTATAATTTCAGATTTTTGAATAGTTTATTTGGGATTATTGCGTTTTTATCATGCATGCACATTTTGAATATTTAATATTTTCAGGAATATTTTATCAGTATGAATTATACGATACTATTATTATCTATTTGGAATTAAAGTTTTGAATCAGGTTATTGATTGAGGAACAAGCTTTGGGTTTGACTCCTTATATTCGACCCAGTTCTTCCGGGTCAGGATTAGGGGGTTACATTTAGTGGTATCAGAGCCAGGTTCAACACTCGGCCTGGGTTATTTAAATCAATTTTTTTAAAACAAAAATAAAATTTTGCATGCATTATCAAATGTTTTTGGGTAAAACGAGAATTTCAGAAGAAAAAAAATTTTATTATGATCTTTTGTGAATAATATTTATACATATTCTGAATAAGGTCTCCAAGTACCGAATTTAATCTTAGGGTTCTGTCTTTTGTAGATATACTATTATACCACCTCAGAGAAGTTCTAGAGTAGCGGCCGGTCGAGGTCGTGGCCGAGGTCGAGGTCGTACCGCGACTGCAGATAGTGACGTTCCACCCCTTGGGGGTTCGATACAAAATCAGGATGAGGTCCAGGGTGCGAATGTGGAGGAGCAACCTGTGGAGGAGACTGGAGTTCAGCAGACTGGGGCTCAGCAGACTGGAGCCCAGCAGACTGGAGCTCAGCAGATCGGAGCTCAGCAGACCGGTGGAGGAGACCCACATGTTCAGCCTGCTCAGAGTGGTGGTCATCGTGATTCAGGGGACAGTGAGACAGTGGGCATGGATGTTGTTACTGTTCAGAGAGAGTTATTGAGATAACTTCGTCAGTCTGAGGGTGTTCGGAGACCCATATCTACAGAGTTTCTTGCTGCTGGGATGACTATGTTCGAGGGAAAGACGGGTACAGACCCAGCCGATGCAGAGTACTGGCTGAAGAAGCTTCAGCGATTATTTGTTGAGATGGATTATCCTACCGACCGGAAACTCAGGGCTGCCGTTTCACTGCTGCAGGGTGAAGCCCAGAATTGGTGGGAGGCTGAGGAGCTTGTTACTCCAGCTAGTAGAGTTACTTGGGATCATTTCAGACAGGCTTTCCGTGATCGTTATGTCGGAGCTGAGTATATTGCTAAGTGTAAAGATGATTTTATGAATCTGAAACAGAATGATATGACTGTTAAAGATTATGAGATCGAGTTTATGAGATTGATGCAGTATGTTCCAGGGTTAGTGACCACAGAAAAAGAAAAGTGTGATTGGTTTCTGAAGGGATTGCGTCCTACGATAAAGACCGGTGTTGCTTTACATATGGATCAGGAATACAAAAACATTACTCGACGAGCTAGGACAGCTGAGCATAATGAGGCAGAGTTGAGACAGCTTGAGTTGCATGGATCTGATAGAGGGAAGAGACCAGTGTCAGTGTCAGTTCAGCATAGTCAGGGAAATCATTCCAGAAAGAGAGCCAGAGATGAGTCAGACTATCAGAGTTATTCGAGAGCTAGACCAGTGACTCCTTCTGTTCCGACCGTTAGTGCTGGTGGTTCGACTGGTACTCGAGGGGTGCCACAGTGTTCCTTCTGTAAGAAGTGGCATTCAGGCGAGTGTAGGAGGCAGTCTGGAGCTTGTTTCAGATGTGGTTCATTCGATAATCGTTTCAGAGATTGTCCGGTTCCACCTTCCTCAGCTTATACTACTACTCAGTCTCAGGCATCAGTACAGACTCCCGCCAGGGGGAGAGGTCAGGTCAGATCTGTTACTTCAGGCTCTGCTAGTAGAGGTAGACCAGCTCCGAGTAGAGGATCAGCAGGATCAGGGGCCAGACAGTCGGGGTTAGTTTATTCTACTAGGAGACACGAGGATCGTGATGAGCCAGATGTTATTGCCGGTACATTCTCTATCCATTCTATTCCATATTTTGCTCTGCTAGATAATGGTTCGACTCATTCTTATGTTACGAGTTCTATGTCTGGGGGTCTTGAGATTTCTGTTGAGGATACTGTTAGTGTTGTTACTGTACACAGTCCAGTGGGTAATCCAGTTGAGGTTACTAAAGTTTACATGAATTGTCCTCTTGAGATTCAAGGGGAGATCTTTCCCGCTGATTTGATGGAGTTACCCTTTGGGGAGTTCGACCTTATTTTGGGTATGGATTGGTTGTCTGCGCACCGTGTTACTTTAGACTGTGAAAAGAAGAAGGCTACACTGAGAACTCCCGATGATCGTGAGGTGATTCTGATTGGTGAGCGCAGAGGGTTCCTATGTAACATCGTCTCTGCTCTCAAAGTTGAGAAAATGATCAGAAAAGGTTCTATTGCTTATCTTGCCTATATCCTTGATCCGAGGCAGTCAGATTCTGGATTAGATAAGATTCGAGTTGTAAAAGACTTTCCAGATGTTTTTCCGGAAGAATTACCTGGAGTACCGCCGAAACGGGATGAGGTTGAGTTTGGCATCGAGGTTTTCCGGGTACAGCTCCTGTGTCTATGACACCTTATCAGATGGCACCGAAGGAACTTAAAGAGTTGAAAATTCAGTTGCAAGAACTGTTGGATCGAGGTTTCATTCGACCTAGTGTTTCTCCTTGGGGAGCTCCTGTTTTATTTGTTAAGAAGAAGGATGGGACACTTCGACTCTGTATAGATTATCGGAAGCTGAACAAGCTGACGATAAAGAACAAATATCCTCTTCCTCGTATTGATGATCTGTTTGACCAGTTTCGGGGAGCTACGGTATTCTCTAAGATAGACCTGAGATCTGGATATTACCAACTCAAGGTTAAGGATTCTTATGTGTTCAAAACAGCTTTCCGGACACGATATGGTCATTATGAGTTCCTTGTGATGCCTTTTGGGTTGACAAACGCCTCTTCCGCTTTTATGGATATGATGAATAGGGTGTTTCAACCCTATCTTGACCAGTTTGTTGTGGTATTTATTGATGATATACTGGTATATTCTAGATCTGAGGCTGAACATGAAGAACATCTCCGGATTGTATTACAGATTCTGCGAGAGAAACAGCTTTATGCAAAATTCAGTAAGTGTGAGTTCTGGCTTTCTGAGGTTATGTTTTTGGGACATATAGTTTCTGCTCAGGGTATTCAGGTTGATCCGATGAAGATTGAGGCTATTATGAGTTGGAAGCAGCCCAAAAATGTCCCTGAGGTTCGAAGCTTCTTGGGTTTGGCTGGTTATTATCGGAGATTCGTTGAGGGTTTCTCATCTATTGCAGCTCCGTTGACTAAGCTTCTGAGGAAGGATGTTCCCTTCGTTTGGTCTGAGGCTCAACAGTCTAGTTTTGAGAAGCTTAAGTCTGTGTTGACTGAAGCTCTAGTTTTGATTCAGCCTGAGCCTGGTAAGGCTTATACAGTTTTCAGTGATGCTTCGTACACCGGATTGGGGTGTGTTCTGATGCAGGACGGAAAGGTAGTGGCTTATGCGTCTCGACAGTTGAAACCGCATGAGTGTAACTATCCTACCCATGATCTAGAGCTTGCTGCTGTCATCTTTGCACTTAAGATCTGGAGACACTATCTCTATGGAGAGAAGTGCTATATCTTTACAGACCATAAGAGTCTGAAATATCTCCTCACTCAGAAAGAGCTTAATCTGAGACAGCGTCGCTGGTTAGAGCTTCTCAAGGATTATGATTGTGAGATTGAGTATCATCCGGGTAAAGCTAATGTCGTTGTTGATGCGTTGAGTCGTAACGCCATTTCAGATCTGAGAGCTTTGTTTGCTCAGATGAGTTTGTACGACGATGGTAGTCTGTTGGCAAAACTTCGGGTTATTCCTACATTGATTTCTGATATTCGAGCTGAGCAGCCTAGTGATCCGTTTTTGATGCATCGTATCAGAGAGGTACGTGAGGGTACATCTCAGGATTACTCTATTGATCAGGATGGGGTATTATGTTTTCGTGGCCGATATTGTATTCCGAGGAAATCTGGGTTAAAACAGGTTATTCTCCGTGAGGCTCATGACAGTCCTTATTCTATGCATCCTGGTGGTGACAAGATGTATAAGAATCTTCGTGAAAGGTATTGGTGGAAAGGTCTCAAGCGGGACGTCGTCGGATTTGTATCGAAGTGTTTGACTTGTCAGAAAGTCAAAGCAGAACATCAGCGTCCGTCTGGGTTACTTCAGCATATTGAGATTCCTCATTGGAAGTGGGAGCGTGTGACTATGGACTTTGTTAGTGGACTTCCTTTGACTCCGTCGAAGAAGGATTCCATCTGGGTTATTGTTGATCGTTTGACGAAGTCCGCGCATTTCATTCCTGTTCGAGTTAATTATTCTTTGAGTAAGTTAGCCCGGCTTTATATTTCTGAGATCGTTCGACTTCACGGGGTACCGTTATCTATTATTTCTGACAGAGATCCGAGGTTCACTGCAAGATTCTGGGGGTCTCTTCATTCTGCTTTGGGTACTCGGTTGAACTTCAGTACATCTTATCATCCGCAGATAGATGGTCAGTCTGAGCGTGTGATCCAGATTCTTGAGGATATGTTGAGGGGTTGTATTCTTGATTTCAGAGGCAGTTGAGAGGATTTCCTGCCGCTTGCAGAGTTTGCTTATAATAACAGTTATCAGGCCAGTATCAAGATGGCACCGTATGAGGCTCTATATGGGCGTAGGTGTCGTTCACCTATTGGATGGACTGAGTTGAATGAGCACAAATTATTGGGACCGAAGATTGTGCACGAGGTTGAACAGACTGTCAGATTGATTCGGGATCGACTTAAGGCTGCTTTTGACAGACAGAAGTCTTATGCCGATTTGAGACGTCCTGATCTTGAGTTTGAGGTGGGTGATGAGGTTTTCTTGAAAGTATCTCCTTGGAGGAAGGTACTTCGGTTTGGTCGGAAGGGCAAGTTGAGTCCTCGTTACATTGGGCCTTATCGGATTATTCGTCGAGTCGGACCAGTTGCCTATCAGCTAGAGTTACCACCAGAGCTTCAGCGTATTCATGATGTTTTCCATGTTTCAGTGTTGAGACGTTATCATCCTGATCCGTCACATGTTATGCCTGTTGAGGATATTGAGGTTCGTTCTGATTTGCGTTTTGAGGATGAGCCTATTGAGATTCTTGCTCAGGATAAAAAGGTTCTCAGAAGGAAGACCATTAAGATGGTCAAAGTTCTGTGGCGTGGTCGTAGTCATGATGAGGCTACGTGGGAGCCCAAGACTGTCATCCGAGCTCAGTATCCACACCTTTTTGCTCCAGGTAAAATTTCGAGGCCGAAATTTCTTTTAACAGGGGGAGAGTTGTAACACCCTAATTTTTCCCTAATTGGAAACCCTAATAATTGGGAATTTTATTTTAAAAACCTAATTGAATTTTAGTGTTTAAATTGGGGGATTTTCGGAATTTCAGTGATCAAATTGTAAATATTATAAAATATAGGTGCCGTTTCATAAACCCTAGGAAGTTGGGTGGCTTGCATTGTGTTTTTCTCCTTTTTGCGTGATTTAAAAGCCTCATTTTCTCATTTCTGAGACTTTTTGCGCCGCTCACTTGATCTCTCTCTCATCTATCTCGTGCGATTAGTTTCCCAAACTTTTTTTTATTTCTCTTTCCGATCAAGCTCCGACGAGGGAGCTACCGTCAACCGTTCTTTGAATCGACACCACCATTCGACTCCCCTCGCGGTTCTGATCAAAACCCGGCCCTCCGTTGCTCTAACACTGTTGTCGTTTGCCAGAAATCGGTGAAGAAAACCTTCGACGTTTCACCTCACCGTCATTTTGCTTTGTTTTCCGTTCGAGTTGGTGTGTGGGTAAGCCAGTGATGCCTTGTAGGGTGTTATCATGTTTGCGTGCGTGTTGTGGTCGAAAAAAAATGACCGTAAGGGGTCATCGGAGCGTCGCCGGCGATCGGCGCCGTCATGGTATCCCTAGGGTTCAGTTTGGATAAGTGGGGGTGAGTGTATGGTCTGGGCTTGAGGTTTGTGTGGGGATTGGGCTAGAGGTGTGTTGGGTTTGGGTTAGGCAAGTGAGTGGAGAGTGGGCTAAACCGAACCGGAGCAACCGAACCGGGTTTCCACCAGAACCGGTTGACTCGTTGACCCGTTGACCGTTGACCGTTGACCCGTTGACCGTTGGCCCGGTTGACCGTTGACCGTTGACCCGTTGACCGTTGACCCGGTTGACCGTTGACCGTTGACTCGTTGACCGTTGACCCGTTGACCGCTGACTTTTTCAGAAAAGGGCTATTTTATGTTTTTCGACGTCCTGATTCCATTTCCGCTGTCCGTTTTCCCAAATTTGATCCCGAAAGGCTGTTTTGACCGCTTTTATTCGATTATGCACGTATTTAAAGATTTGAATATCGGAAGAATTAATTGATATTATTCGTATTTGCAGACGACGTTGACTCGGATACTGAGATCCTTCCTCCTCCTCCACCTGGACGCCCTCCTGTTGCTCAGACATCGGGATCCGCTCGTGAGTTTAATTATTTATATATATATTCGATATTTATACTATCAGTGTCTTGGCATAGTAGTAGTTTTCTTGATGAAGTATTTAATTGTTATAGGAGCTGACTCTGACCGACCTAGAGATAGAGCTGAGCGTGGGAGACGTCACCGTCGACGTTGAGTGTTAGCTACTTGAGGTGTGTTCTCTTCTGTGCTATCTGTTTTACAGTGCTCTGTATGTAAATGTATTGATTTGCTGATATGTATACTCGATGTGGTCTGATAGTATATGATTGTAATATTCTGTTGATTTGTGATGTTGGGCTTGTTCAGCATTCTGTTACATTATGAAATATTTGAATATATATTCAGATTCGGAATACGGTATATCAGATGATATGATTATGCATTTCTGACGATAAACAATGCATTCAGATTCAGAACTCAGATTATAGGTCATCTCATTATGGGTGGGATTCTGTACGGGGAAGTTCAGTAGCTTCATCCTTTGGGATGATGTCTACTTCGGATCAGTGGTTTCGCCTACGGGCTAGATTCCACTTCAGATGGTGACGAGGTAGAGAGTGGTTCTGGGGAACCTTACTCTTCGGATGGTGATGTAGTTGGGTGCATGTCATATTGTGTTGCATATTCATTCGCATTTGTTTATGTGTTTGAACTGATTTATGATGGTAAATTGTATTCTGATAATATCTGACTGACTCTGTTGATATGATGATTCTGTTAATCCTGTTGCACTGTAGAGACACACTGAGCGTTATCACTGACCCCCCCTTAGTTTCTATTTTCAGATACTCAGGTCTAGGCTACGGTACTTGGAGGACCTCGTTTTCCAGCTTATTTATTTACTATTATCAGTATGAGACTTGGACTTATTTTTATTATATGTTTTATCAGATTGTGTATAATTTCAGATTTCTGAATAGTTTATTTGGGATTATTGCGTTTTTATCATGCATGCACATTTTGAATATTTAATATTTTCAGGAATATTTTATCAGTATGAATTATACGATACTATTATTATCTATTTGGAATTAAAGTTTTGAATCAGGTTATTGATTGAGGAACAAGCTTTGGGTTTGACTCCTTATATTCGACCCAGTTCTTTCGTGTCAGGATTAGGGGGTTACACATAAGCCACCACCTTACCCTCTTGCATCAACACACATCCCAAACCAACGTAGGACGCATCACTATACAC
This sequence comes from Hibiscus trionum, assembly GCA_030270665.1. Lineage (NCBI taxonomy): Eukaryota > Viridiplantae > Streptophyta > Magnoliopsida > Malvales > Malvaceae > Hibiscus > Hibiscus trionum. The sequence continues at coordinate 77,247,894 of BSYR01000010.1, read as the reverse complement.
CACAAACTCTTTCCCTGATTCAGGTTGAACCAAGATAGGAGCTTGCGTCAAAGCTGCCTTAAGCTTCTCAAAAGCCTGCTGTCTCGCTTCCGTCCACTCATACTTAACATCCTTCTGCAACAACTTCTTCAAAGGTGCAGCAATCTTGGAAAACCCATCCACGAACCTTCGATAGTATCCTGCCAAACCCAGGAAACTACGGACTTCATGAACAGACTTAGGAGGCTTCCAATTCATCACTGCCTCAATGTTCTGAGGATCAACACGAATCCCCTCAGCAGAAACCACATGACCAAGAAACACAACTTCTCTAAGCCAGAACTCACACTTGCTCAGCTTGGCATAAAGCTGATTCTCCAACAAAGCTTGTAACACAATTCTCAAATGCCCCTCATGCTCCTCCTCAGTACGAGAGTACACGAGGATATCATCAATGAACACCACAACAAATTTATCCAAGTATTCATGGAATACTCTATTCATCATGTCCATGAAAGCTGCAGGAGCATTCGTCAAACCAAACGGCATCACAAGGAACTCATAATGCCCATACCTCGTTCTGAAGGCTGTCTTTGGCACATCCACATCCTTCACCTTCAGCTGATAATACCCTGACCTTAAGTCAATTTTAGAGAACACAGCCGCTCCCCGAAATTGATCAAAAAGATCATCAATTCTCGGCAATGGATACCGATTCTTGATAGTCAACTTGTTAAGCTGACGGTAATCAATACACATTCTCATAGTGCCATCCTTTTTCTTCACAAACAATACCGGTGCACCCCGAGGTGACACACTCGGCCGAATGAAGCCACGATCAAGCAACTCCTGAAGTTGCGTCTTCAACTCTTTCAACTCTTTAGGTGTCATTCGATAAGGAGTAATGGACACTGGAGTTGTGTTTTCATACAGCTCAATCCCAAACTCCACTTCGCGATTAGGAGGCAACCCAGACAACTCCTCCGGAAACACACCAGGAAACTCTCGCACCTTCCTGATATCTTGCACTCGCAACTCCTTAGAGCTAGGGTTCATCACAAAGGCGAGGTAGGCTTCACAACCTTGCCTCAGCATCCGGCTCGCTTCCAATGTAAACACCACATTAGCAAGAAACTTCACATTCTCACCAACCACCACCACTTCATAATCGTCCGCAAGCTTCAACGAAACTCGCTTATTCTCAAAATCCACAACAGCTCGATGCTCAACAAGCCAATCCATACCAAGGATTACATCAAAACCATAGAAAGGCAATTCCATAAGATCAACATGGAAAACATGATCTTGCACAACCAAAGGACATCTTCTATAAAGCTTTCGAGTCACAACAGTCTCACCAAAAGAACTAGTTACACGCATACCCACATCCAAAGACTCAACAGGCAAACCAAGCAATTGAGCATGCTCACGCAATATGTATGAGTGTGTAGATCTAGAATCAATCAAGGAAAGTAATGACAAGGACTGCAAAGTGAAAGTACCTGCGATCACATCCGTGTCATTCCTCCCCTCCCTCTGAGCATACACTCTGGCTTGGCCACCACCCTCAGGCTGAATAGCTACCACATGAGCCACATTCCTACCACCATCCTCCCTGCGCTGGAAGTTACCACGGCCGCGCCCACGACCTCTCTGTGGTGCAACAACTCCCGGAGCACGTCCCTGGCCACCACCGGCCAACAGAGGACACTCCCTCCTCATGTGATCCGCCGAACCACAGTTCCAGCACAAGTTACCGGCCACCACAACAGGAGCCTGAACCTCCCTCGCTGCTCGAGGACAATCACGCATCAGGTGTCCACGCGATCCACATGTCCAACATGTGTTCGGATCAGCTCTTGCCCTGTCTCCCTGAACAGGCGCACCTTGCCCTCAACCACTATGCCTAGCCGAAGACTGATACTTCCGATCACGTCCTCTCTTGTTCCGTCCGCCACCGGAACTATACTCAGCAGCTCGCTTGCCCACACTAGGACCAGCACCTCTAGAAGATAAACTCAAATTCAACTCAATGTCCTTTGCTCTACCAACCAGCACATCAAAGTCAGTGTACTCAGCAGCCAGCATATAAGTCTTCACCTCCGTCACCAAACCATAACGGAAACGTTCACACCTCTCTCACTCATCAGGGATAAGCTCAGGTGCGTACTGACTGAGTCGGACAAACTGAACCTCGTACTCAGCCACTGTCATACTCTCTTGAGTAAGAGACATGAATTCCCTTTTCTTCTCATCCAGGTATCGCACACCCAGATACCTCCTCTTGAACGCGTTCAGAAAGAACGTCCAAGTCACATCAGCATCCTCCATTCCGGAGATAGTGGTTGTCCACCAGGTATACGCATCGTCATGCAACAATGATATCACACAACCCAGCTTCTGCACATCATTGCAGTTCATTTGTCCCAAAATTCTCTTGGTACTTTCCAACCAAGACTCAGAACCTTCAACAGACAAACCCCTGAACTCAGTACCTCCCAGACTGCGCAAGCGTTCCAGAGGTAGTCTTACATTAGCATCTCCCTGATGCCCAGCTCCAGCTACCGCCACCCGAAAGGCTCCAGCAATAGCTTGAATCAACATTGTCATGTCAGGAGCAGCTTGCCCCTGCCCAGCTTCAGGTCCAGCGACCCCAGCACCAGCAGCAACACCAGCTCCTTCACCCCCAGCACCACCACCACCAGGTGGAGGAGGTAAATCCACCACGTTTTCAGCATTCTCTTCGTTCTCATTTTGAGCCATAGCTCGCGTATTAATCCTCGTCTCTCTACGAGGTCCCATTCACTAAACAATGCAATCACAATGCAATAAACAAAGTCAGGCTATGCAAGGTAAGCAATCCAAGTACTCAAGCTCATTTCCAATTAAAAACAATTCATTTCATTAGCTTTGATTTGGCAATGGGTCCCTCTAACATGCTTCACCACAGCATACACCACAATTGTAACATACTTACAATTCATACATCATACTTTCACTCAACAAGCATACAAAGAAATCATACACATATCACCCACTTAACCATTCCCAAATACTCGAGAACTCAGCTCTGATACCACCAAATGTAACCCCCTTAGCCCGACCTAGATGGTTGACCCGAACTACGAAGATTACACGGGGAAAACCAAAGTCAACCCGAAAGTCAACCTTGATTAACGACCCTTTTTTATTTTTAATCTTGTCTAAATGCATAATAACCCTAGGTGTATTCTTAGAAAGAACATACTCAAAAATCACAGCAATCGGAAAACATTTAGGGACTCAATTGCACAACACAAAAATTTAGGGACTCAATTGCAAATTCTGAAAATTAAAAGAACTTAACCAGTTTTAAAGTTACCATCATGAAATTAATCATATTTCATGCTTCTCTGTCAAATTTCATCTCATTCGGACATCTCAAACTCAACCTATTGCATGTACAAACATTGGGACCAAAACGTGAGAGTTTCAAAACATTTAACCATCAGATTCAGTGCCCAACGGTCGAGTGTTCCGAAACGGGCAAGATCCGTTCCGAAACGCGGGACCGTTCCGAAACAAGTTGCGGAACAGGGCTTGGCAGTGGCAAATCCGTTTCGGAACAGCTCTTACCTGTTTCGAAACGCCATGGCCATTTCAAGCCACCTGTTCCGAAACAGTAGCACCCGTTCCGATACGGGCTGCCCAGAATTGCAGAATTTTGCTGGTTTATTACTCTTTCAACCCATCAAACACATCCATATGACCTCCATATCATACACACAAGTCATCAAGCATTTAAGGAACATATTAGAACCATCTAATCTCAATCATGGCATCATTCAAGGAAAATCCCAATTCTATAGGCATGCATCCTATATTGAAAATCATGCAATCATCAATTCACCAAAACCAAATACCAAAAGGCCATTTACATGTTCCAACATCATCAAAGGCATTAACCAAACTTAGGGAGTCCAAAACATCTCCCAAAAACACAAACTAGGTTCCCATTGCCAAATGCCAAAAGCTAATAGTGTTAGGAAAACATTCAACATACATGAGCTTAGTCTCTCACTTGGATCCTTGACCTCCTTGCTGCCCTTTAAGCACTTCAATGCTCTGCATTATTGGTTTAAGAAAGAGAGAGCGTAAGCACATAGCTTAGTGAGGAATGCTCAATTAAAACATCACAATAATGCATTTGTAAAAACACCTTTTCAAGGCCTTTAGTTTCAAAACAACATTTATCATGCAATTATGCATACAAACCAAGCATCTCATGCTTCAATCCATCATCATGTCATATTAGCTTACAAGTGATAATCCATAACCATTTTACAACTCAAAACACTATCGGATACGCGGATTACAAGCGTTGTCCCATACGCTTCATACATACTACCAATATCGAGGTGGAGAATATGGTACAATCACAACCCCTCAACACCCGTGATGGAGTATACGGTACAATCACAACCCCTCCACATCACTCATTGGTAGTTGTATAACATCACTAACGAGAACACGGGACACACAACACAAGATCCACACATGGACTTTTAACCACCATTGTGATCTTAACACAAGATCCACTCATGGACTTTTAACCACCATGGTGATCTTAACCATCTCGTTAGTGTACTTGGATGGAGTTTACGGTACAATCACAACCCCTCAACATCCAAGGCGACTTTATTCACGGTGCACCCAATCCTATAGCCGGCTAACTATATCCGATTCAAGTACTTTTAAACCAACACATCACTTGCCAATATACATCATTTACCATCATTAATCCACTGTTTTAAAGCATTTAACAAAGTCATTAAATAGACATGCATTACAATGCATCAAACCACATTTAACAATGTTCAAAACAAGGATCTCTTACCTTGAGCATCCTTCAACATATGGCTTTCAAAACCAGCATTTAACATGCTAAAATATGCTTTCAAAACAGAATTTAAAACATGCAAAACAAACACATTGCATACAACCATCTCATGGTTCATCAACAAGAGAGTTTCTCCGAAAACTTACTCTTGAGCTTAGCTAAGTTATTTAGACTTAAACTAAGCTCCCATAACCTTCAAACATTGGTTTCAAAGCTGAAAACCAAACTTCACTCACCGATTTCGTCTCGCAAGCTTGCCGAAACACCAATCAAGCTTCCGGATCAACACCACAAGGATCCGAAGATGTCTCCCATGTTTTAAACACATCAAAGCAGAAGATTAATGCATCATCATGCATTAATACCTTCAACCAAGACACCTAAACTCGCTGCTCTCATCAACACTCACATTTCGGCTACCAAACACAACCGAAATCACATCCAAACACCTCTACAACATTACCCAGCCAAGATCCATCAATTCCAACCATACTTATACATCAATTAACATCCAAAAAGGATCTAATCACGTCCTTATACCTCCAGCTATAGCAGGGCATCAAAAACACCTCAAAAACCACCATTAACTCAAGCAAAACTTAGGAAAATCAACCTATCCGGGATTGCATTGATTAAACCTCAATTACACATCATTTATACATCCAATAATCATAAAAAAGACATCTCAAAACACAGCCCAATCATTTAGTACGAATTTAATTAAAATTAAATCCAAATCTTGCATTTTAAGCCAAAATCAAGAACACAACACTAAAACCTTTAATAAAACTCAAATCAAGGATTGAGAACTTGGGAATTTCAGTAAAGAACTGAGTATTTAGAGGAGAAGGACGTCCATACCTCTAAATGTGAGTTTCTCCTTGTTTAAAGCCAAGATTCTTGAAAATTCAATAAGCAAATGATAAGGATTTGATGTAGGAATGATTAGAGATCAATTAGAGATTGAAATCTCATCTTTAGATGTTAAAATCAGAGGAAAATGGCTGGGGAAATGTGTTTGGCTGAGAGAAAATGGAGAGAAAATGAAGTGGGAAAATTTTTAACAAAAGTTAGTTATGAAAACCAAAATATCCATTTCCCTCTTTTTCCTTTTATTAAATATCATTTAATAAATGTTTAATATTAAGAAAAATCTGGAGAAAACTCTTCTTGGGTAAATTAGCTCCTTAAAGATTCAAAGTTTCAATCCTTTTAAAACAGTCACCAACTTTTCAAAAATTACATTTTAGTCACTAACTTGAAATGTCACATTTCGAAACCTCATTTTGTAAAATTGATTTCACCACTCTCTTATATATAATAAAAGATGATTTTTAGATATTTTTCCATATTTTTAATACATCCCGAACTAGGCTTTCCCTAAAACCACCTTTTATATTCGAACCGAAATCCGACCGGTCCGATTCAAACCCAAAACCTCTAAGCCCAAAATTGGGGTGTTACATTGACATTGTTTTCTATCTGGCTAGCACTTTATTTTTCTAAATTCTTTACCATTCGACAGTCGACATTGTTTGCTTATTACACCTTAATATCTTAATAGACTTGAGAGGTAACATTAATGCTAGATATTAAGGAGAGAAGCTTCGGCAGAAGACGTTCAAGTAGATGAGCTTACTTCGAAAGTGAATCTACCCCTTAGAAGTATAGATTGAAACTTAATCAAATTCATTAATGAAAAGCTCCATTATAGACATATATGGGTTTTAACATGGTTAATTTAAGGCATTGCCATCGACAGAGGCAATGCCACTCTTGAATCTGCTCGCAATAATTCCAAGGCAAGGTGTTATTAACAGTTGGCATAGCTAGCATGAAAACTAGGCATCCCGTGCCAACGCTCATCATTCATTTAGGCCCGTTCATTAACAAGTGTGGCATGTGACACGTCACAGGGCCTCAAAGTTTGGGGTCCAACACTTTGAAAAAGATCTACTAACTCAAAAAAATATTTTCCCTATGGTACGCACACATGAAGAAAACTCAGTGAAAAAGTTGGTCATTCTAATTTCTACATCAATTCTATCTCATCGTCAATTCTATGTCCCCTACATCAACCAAGAAAACTCTTGCTATCCCTCTTTTATCAACTCTCATGGCAAGATTCAACAAAAAAATCTTTTAATTTTTACTCTTATTATCTCAAGAATTCAATTGTAATCAATTTTTCTCAAAAAACTATCAAATTTATGGTGTTTGACGGACAAAAAAAAATTCTTATGTATGTCTATCCTAGTTTCAATCTTCTTTAGTTATTCTAGATTCAACTAATAATTAGTGATATTCATCGTTTAAAAACTGAAAAAAAAAAAGTTCCTACTATAACTTTTAACTAGTGTTTTGAATGTTGAATTTCTAATTGAGGAGTTTGAAGATTCTGAGAATATAAAGGTTGTTTTTTATCTAATTCGGTGGTCTTATTTAGACCTGACAAACTTGACCCGAGAACCGAAACCCGAATCGAATTACCCGAACCCAGACCCGAACCGAAACCGAAAATCAACCCAAAATTGACCCGAAATTTGATCCGAAATCCGAAATAAACCGAACCGAAACTGAACCGAATTTAGTTGAACCGAATGGACCCGAACCGAATGGACCCGAACCGAATAGACCCGAACCGAATGGACCCGATTAATAGAAATAAAGAAAGATAAAATATGAACAGCCGCACAAATCACTAAAATGTCAAATATATTGACTTTATAAAGTCATATATAGGGTGTAAAAATCTGACAAACCTAAAAATTTGATTAAAAACGATTGATCTCTCATTGAACCGAAAATAACCGAAAATAAATCAACCGAACTGAAATTAACCGAACCGAAAATAACCGAACCGAAATCAACCGAACCGAAATGACCCGAAACATAATAGACCCGAACTAAAACCGAACCGAAACCGAACCGAAACCAAAACCGAATCTGAACCGAAAATATCAGACCCGAAATAACCGAAACCGAAATGACCCGAACCGAACCCGAACCGATTGACCCGTTTGCCACCTTTAGTCTTATTGAAGGTATAATGCTTCTTCTTCTTCTTTTATTTTTTTTGTTTGGGATATAAGTTATTCTTTTTTTAGTATTATAAATTTATAAGTATTCTCATATTTTTTGGTATCATAAATTTATCAGTATTCTCATATAAGTTACACTTTTTATTGTCTTAGTTTCATATGTGTGGAAACCTTTTATTTTGTAAGAAACGGTTGTAATATAATAAATTTTGATATTTTATAATTTCTCTTTATTTTAAAATATTTTAGGAGCCACATTTTAAAAAGTAACACAGAGCCTCCACAACTTTTAGAACGGGCCTGCACTCATTTGAATACTTCTTGTCAAACTGCTTTTACTTTCATTGCATTCTCTTAGTTATTTTCTAAACAAAACTTCAAATCAATCCAACATTTTCCCCTTTAACAAGTAAACTATTAAACAATTAAATTTTTGGTCAATCTCTGTGGATAGATACTCATCTTACTATTGTATTACATGTTGACCGTGTATACTTACACGCAACAGACTCATTCATAGTACTATTTCTTATATATTTACATTGCATTTTTAAACTTTTGTCAAGCGGTAGAAAAGTCGACATATTATAAAGTTTAGATATTTGATAAATTTTGGTCTAATGACAATTTGTTTTCTGTAAAAAATAAGTATTTAAATTAAAAAATATAAAAACTTATTAAATATTTAATCAAGTAGGGATTGACCCGTGCCCTCAATTTATTGGTTTGATTATATTTAAGTCCCTTAAATTTTAAGTTTAAATACTTAATAAACCTTGTTCTTTCAAAGTTAAAATTTTTGGTTCCTCTCCGTATTCAATCTTTACTTTGTCCGTGAATAGTTTAAAATGTGATCCTTTAAAATCAAAGCTTGATTAAAGGAAGTGCAAATTGCAAAATGATAAAGCAATCGTAAGCAGAATGACCTCATTGAAACCCTATATCACCTTTAGCCAAAAAAGAATCTCAAAAAGTGTTCTTGAAACTCCATAACCAAGCCACCACCTTGAACATCCCAAGTTTCTTATAAGCACGTGGAAACAGTTCTCCGACATGGATTCCTTCATGTATTTTATTTTGTAGGAACACCAAAAGTGCTGCCCAAACCTAAGAATTCTACATTTCTTCGACCTATATAATCCCCACTCACATCCACCAGCCATGCAGACAACACAAACAACTTGAGCTTTAAGTTTAGTAATGGAGGGCAATTTTAAGAGCAAGGATGAGACTACTCGATACCGAGGCGTACGAAGCCGGCCTTGGGGGACGTTCGGGGCGGAGATACGAGACCTCAACCAGCAGGGAGCTCGTGTTTGGCTCGGGACGTTTAACACCGCCGAGGAGGCTGCTCGAGCTTATGATAGAGCCGCTTATGCCATGAGAGGTCACTATGCTATTCTTAATTTCCCGCAGGAGTATCCCATGGGCAATGGCGTCGCCGTCTATAATGCGTACTGCCGTTCGTCTTCCGTTGGTTCCTCGTCTTCTTCATCATCATCGATGGGCAGAGAGGCGTTTGAGATCGAGTATTTGGATGATAATCTGCTTGAGGAACTGCTTGAAATTGAAGAGAGGAAGAGCAGGAAGACATGAAGTTAACAATGGTGACAATTTTCCCGGGGCGACACTAAGAACCCTGTTGTTTCATTGTCTTCTTAATTTAAGTATCTTGAAAGTGTTTTTGATCTCCTCATTTGATATCTAACTAAAGCATGTTCCCTGTCTAAATTATACTTACAAGTTTCAATTTTTATACTTCATTACAGGAAAATAATTATTCTTAATATTAAAATTTGGATTTTACATGGATGAATAATACTTCTTAAAAGATATTAAAAGAAAATGACAACTGAAATTTATTAAAAAACAAAGGAATATATCATAAATACAACACATCTATAAAGGAGAATAATGTGGAATAGTCCACTAAAATCTCATGCAAAAACCGAAAGTGTAAAGAAAAGTAAATACTTCTATAGAGAGGAGCATAACGTCAAAATTCAGAAGCATTCTCAAATTTCCTTGTGGCTATCCAAACGAGACTATTACAGGGTGAAAAAGGAGTATAAGCGAACCAAACTATCAGGCAGATCGCTCCGCTACACAGGACTGATTACATCGACAAACAACCATCAATTGGGTGGGGATCTATCTTTTTATGACCACCGACAGAATCATAATCTAGCGCCGTGAAAATCTCTGTACGAGCACCAAACAACCGCTAAGGTGTGCTGAAATCATGCCAAAACGACAGATGAAACGAAACCATAAAGGCAAAGAAAAAAAACGTGCCACAAAAGCAGAGATTCTTATTAAAAATATAAAAAATAAAACAAGAAAATAATAAATCTGGTGGTCGACAATTAATACTAACACTTGTCCCTCCCAAGTCCCAACAATACCGCTTCCAAGGCTTGAACTTGGAGTCCTCTCCTTAAGTGTGCAATGTGCCTTACCAATGCACTAACACTTGTAGGTGAAATCTTGGTATAATTATCTAGAAGATTATATGATTTAAGTAATTATTATATTTGTTCTTGGTTATGAAAGAGGGTTTTAAGGAGACCCGTTTATTTTTAAAAAAAAATTATCATACTTTTGCGTAAGCCCTCAATTTTCTCCTATTTATAGATTAGTGGTACGGATAGTGTAATCAATTTATCAAACTGTATGTGAAAACTAACATTACAATAATCTTCATACCAAGACTTGTTAATGAATTCAACTTTAGGTTTGCGCAACGAAAAAAAGTAAACAAACCTCAATAGTGAGGTTTTCTATAAAAAAAAAATTGAGTGTAATGATAAGATATGTTATATTTTTAATGTTCGAATTTAGATTCAAATTTTAGAGATTGATGAGTAGCTAGTTTGGTCAATATTTTAGTGCTAATTACACTTAAATGGTTGATTTGTGGTGCTGAATTGTGGTCTATTGTGTGCTTTTTTGTGTAGGACTTTATGGCTGGAAAACATATTAGAAAACGATGGATTCTGCAAGTTTTCTGGATTCATGGCTGGATTAGTGGGCATGAATTGGGGCATGAATGCGCTGACTCAACGACACGTCAGCAGGCTTCTAGAAGATGACGTCAGCAGCGCGTGATAAGCTATCAGCCGCGTCCGAATCACTTATCAACGAGATTTGGATCAAGCTTGGGGATTATCTTTTATTTTTAAATTTAAACATTTTAGGGTTTATTTATTATCACTTAGGAATTATCTCTTTATTTTAAATATTTTAAAGTTATTTTAGGATTTTAGGATGCTATAAATACCCCTTTGGGGTGAAACTCAAATGATCTCTTGTTCTTAGTTTTTATTTGTTCTTAGGAAAATTTAATTTAATAAAGTTTTAGTTTTTTTATTAGCCAAGGGCTGAAGCAATGACTCAATTACAACGTGAGGATTGAAAAGCACTTAAATAATTTCGGGAATCTCTCTCAGTTTTCTAAGCTTAATTTCAAAATCAAAACGATTTCAAAACTAAAGATTGACTTTGGTCAGGATGTTGTTTTTGGTTAAATATGTGGGAGAAATGATCGGCTATTGAAGCACATTCGACTTTCTAGGAACACACTTAGTAAATTGATTACTAAGAGAAAATTGAGATCGGAACCGTTGTTATTGAAACAACACAATCCGAGTCTGGTTTTTTCCAGAACTTTAAAACTGTTGATTTTTAACAGCGATAGTCGCGGTTAATCTAACCAGAAATTTGAAATCTAAAAATTGATTTTAGGTTATCGGTTTACTGGAGAGAAAAAAAAAACAAGTCTTAAGTATTGATCCTTGTAGGCAAGTAACCGACGTGAATCCTGAAGTAAAAACCCTTTTCCGATGATCCGAGGGAATTGAGTCAAACCGAGAGCCTGAGGCTAACCTTATTCATATCAAATTTATTTCTTTCTAATCTTCTTTATAATCCCTTTATTTTTCTTATTTTTATCCACAAACCCCCTTTACTTAAATATTATACAACTCTCTTCTTGTCTCGCCGATTGAACAAACATAAATCAGGAAGTTTTTTTAGCCTTTGTGGGATCGACCCTTACTTCTCTTTTACTACGCTTAAATTTCTTAATTTATTATTTGAGAAGAATGAATTATTTTGACGCGAAAACGACGCTTGTCAAATTAGTGAGGATCCATGTCGAATTCTTATTTTCGCTTGTCTGATTGATTGTTCTCTTGATTTTTCTTAATTTAAGTTACTTGTTGTTGTCCTTAACTTCGCCTTGTCTCTCTGCTTTTTCTGTAAAATTTTCTTTTGACATTCCTTGACTTGTTAGATGACGTGATGCTTATCCTAGTACAATTAACCTTCATGCAAGCTTTGAGCCTAATGAGCATTCATCTTTATTTTTGCTATTTGTTTCTTTGAGTGTGCCAAGTTAAATTTTGCATTCTATAACTTGTGGTTTAAATGCTTGTCGAGACTACATTCTTTGACTATGATGCTTTAATGTGATAGAGACACTAGGTTCTCCCCTTTTCTCTTCCAAAAAATTGCCTACTCTTTAATTATTTATCCCTTAGATAGCCAATTTTGAGCATTGACCTTTTCTTTGAATTTACCACATTTTTAGCCATAACTAATTTCATTTTATCCCCACTCTTTTTGTCACCTTTTTTAGGGCAAGTTGGTTATTTCAAAGCGGGACATTCGGAAAAAAACTGCTAAAAATAGATTTAAATCAACACAGTGCAGTGCAGTGCAGAAAAAAATAGTGCAATGCAGTAAAAAAAACAAGTGCAGTTTCGTTCAAACAATATTGAACTGTTCGAATAATGAAAATCCAGTTTGGTTAGAACTGCAAAAACAGTAAAAAATGAAGAAGAAAAAAAGAAGATAAGAAAAAATAGAAAAATAAGTGTTGGTTTGCTTTTTTGTTTTCTCTTTTCCTTTGGAATACTCATTCTTTGCCTTGAATTTTTAACCTCTTATTTAGCCTTTTATCTTACCCGAACCTTACCCCCATTACAACCCTTTTAAAAGACCTCTTGATTTTTTTATCATATTCATACTTAGTAGTGCAGATAGGATTTAGTTACAAGCCTATGGAAATGCCTTGATTAATTGTGGCTTGAGTGATCATTTACCCTAAACACTTTGAGCGAAACGAGTGCATCCTTGTGAGGGTATTAGGGTTTGCATCATTATTATTAACATGTTATTGGAATGTCTACATTTTGATAAATTGTTTCTAGTCTTGCACTTTTCCGACTGCTTCTTAGGTTTCATACTTGCTTAGATACTAAATCATACCGGAAAATTAGAGACTTCGTGAAATAAGGGATGAGAACTTGAGCTTAAATTTGTTTAAATGTTTTAGATATTTGAGGACAAGCATCGACGCTTAAATGGTTGATTTGTGGTACTGAATTGTGGTCTATTATGTACTTTTTTGTGCAGGACTTCATGGCTGGAAAACAGATTAGAAAAGATTGGATTCTGCAAGTTTTCTGGATTCATGGATGGATTAGTGGGCATGAATTGGGGCATAAATGCGCTAACTCGACAACAGTTCAGCAGGCTTCTAGAAGATGACGTCAGCAGCGCGTGATAAGCTATCAGCCGCATCCGAATCACTTATCAGCGAGATTTGGATCAAGCTTGGGGATTATCTTTTATTTTTAAATTTAAACATTTTAGGATTTATTTATTATCACTTAGGAATTATCTCTTGTATTTTAAATATTTTAAAGTTATTTTAGGGTTTTAGGATGTTATAAATACCCCTTTGGGGTGAAACTCAAATGATCTCTTGTTCTTAGTTTTTATTTGTTCTTAGGAAATTTTAATTTAATAAAGTTTTTGTTTTTTATTAGCCAAGGGCTGAAGCAATGATTCAATTCCAACGCGAGGATTGAAAAGCACTTAAACAATTTCGGGAATCTCTCAGTTTTCTAAGCTTAATTTCAAAATCAAAACAATTTCAAAACTAAAGATTGACTTTGGTCAGGATGTTGTTTTTGGTTAAATATGTGGGAGGAACGATCGGCTATTGAAGCACATTCGACTTCCTAGGAACACACTTAGTAAATTGATTACTAAGAGAAAATTGAGATCGGGACCGTTGTTATTGAAACAACACAATCCGAGTCTGGTTTTTTTCAGAACTTTAAAACTGTTTATTTTTAACAGCGGTACCCGCGGTTAATCTAACCAGAAAATTGGAATCTAAAAATTGATTTTAGATTATCGGTTTATCGGAGAGAAAAAAACAAGTCTCAAGGATTGATCCTTGTAGGCAAGTAACCGACGTGAATTCTGAAGTAAAAACCCTTTTCCGATGATCTGAGGGAATTGAGTCAAAGCGAGAGCCTGCGGCTAACCTTATTCATATCAAATTTATTTCTTTCTAATCTTCTTTATAATCCATTTATTTTTCTTATTTTTATCCACAAACTCCCATTTACTTAAATATTATTCAACTCGCTTCTTGGCTCATCGATTGAACAAACAAAAATCAAGAAGTTTTCTTAGTCCCTGTGGGATAGACCATTACTTCTCTTTTACTACGCTTAAATTTCTTAATTTATTATTTGATAAGAAGGAAAGACGGAGTCAGGAAAAGGAAATCTTGAGAAGGCCAAAGTTAAATTGAAACTTTTTAAGAGGATCTTAAATGAAAATTAAATGTTTTATTAATTTAAAACTTTTAAATTCTTGATGGGACTAAATCATAAAGTTATCAATTTTGCATGCACCAAAAATATAATCTTACTATTGTACTCATTTAAAATGTTACCTCTAGCGTTTGATTCTGTTGGCCTTTGCATATATCTCACCACTTTGCCATTTTTGTCACATGCACAATGATAAAATGTAAATTTTAAAGAGGGTTCTGAATATTTTGTAGACCAAACGTCATTGGGAGGATTAAATCTGCAATTATTTTAATTAAAAAAAATTATTAACTTAATTTATTTAATAGGATGAAATATTAGGTGATCATTTAAATAAAATCTAACTATTAAATAATATTAGCGTAATATTAAATTGAGAAACTAGATAATTAATTTTCGTAGAAATCATCCATCAAAATATTGAGAACAACAATATACAAAATATTGGTTATAGAATTGGGAGCAAAAACATAAATAAATAAAAAATTAATAGTTAATTTATTTTAAAAAAAAGTATATACAAAATAAAGGTAAAAAAATTTATCGTGCATGGGAAGGAGCCCCTCCCGACTCCCAAAAATCCATATGGGTCCGCCTCTGATCACCTCAGACCTGGGTCGGAGCTATATGTAACGTGGGTGGGTCACGCCTCACCAAATTTTGGGTTTAATTGTGTTTTAGGTCTCTCTTAATTTTGAAACTAGACAAATTAAATTTGGATCCCTTAATTTTTTGAATTCAATTGCTCTTACGTCTTTTAGTTTTAAAAGTAGGTAAATTAGGGTCTTGGATTGTTATGATTAATTAGATTGATGTCGAAATATGATATTATTTTGATATTTTTTAACAAATCTTAATTTTAATCCTACTTATAGGGGA
This sequence comes from Hibiscus trionum, assembly GCA_030270665.1. NCBI lineage: Eukaryota > Viridiplantae > Streptophyta > Magnoliopsida > Malvales > Malvaceae > Hibiscus > Hibiscus trionum. The sequence continues at coordinate 77,232,481 of BSYR01000010.1, read as the reverse complement.
GGGAAAGGGGAACTTTAGCCTCTAGGTAAAGGAAGGGAGTGCTCTTAGGGAGTCTAGAACGCATAGGCTAAGGGAATATGAAGGAACAAAGATTAACAACTTGACCAACCGGCCTAATGTGCTTGTTCAACATTTCGATACTTAAACTAGAGCTAAAAACATGTTTTTTAATGGAAATCAAATGTGAAAATTGAATGTTTTAGGGCATTTTATCAAGCACGAGTATATATTTCACCATGTTCAAGACACTAAGTGCATTGGCAAGAATAAGAATTTTGCATCCCTCTAATTCAAGACCCTTCAGTGGGATATACTCCATACCTATGCCTCTCCTGTAAGCTTTTGATTCTCTTGGCCTTTGCTTTGCACATATGTCACCACCTTTGCCATTGTCTCACATGCTAAATGATAAATGTTATAGAAGATTCCGAATATTATGCAGACTGAACAGTTCCATCATGTCACAGGTCACCTTCTTAACGTCACTGGGACAGCTGGATATTGGTTTAACAGGATAAAACTTTACATCTTCTCCTAAGTAAGGTCAGGAGTTTGAATCTTGACATTGTGAATGGAGTAACTGAGTTGGGAATCTCACTCCATCTTCTAATCATTCTTATATATTTTATGATTTATGTTTGAATAGTATATCCATATTTTTTTTATTTCGACAAAAAAATAAATAGGCCCGCTTTAAACATGGACTAAACTCGGGATCCAACATTCAAGGCTTGAATCCGATCTCCTTTTTAAGTTTATAATGTATTATTTTATTTTATTTTTATATATTATATAATTTGTATCACATAAAATTAAATTTATGATAATATATAACACTATAATGCAAGCATAAAAAAAAATAAGTTAAATTGTCCATTTATAAAAGAATTAATCTCAACTATCTAATTTCATGAACTTGATTTATCAAAAAAAATCCCTCGAACTTGAAATTAAATGATAATCGCTTATAAAATATTAGATGATTGATTATTAGAGTGTCGCTTGAAATTAATTATCATGTTTTTTTATATATTTTTCGGGGAAGAGAAATTTACACATCTTAAAAATTAAAAGGAACGTAAAGGCCGAAGATAGTTATAATTATTTCTTATTTGATTTATTTGAATTGTAAAATTCAATTCAAAAAAATTGAATAACTTAAATAGTTTGATTTATCTAACTTGAAATAAAAACATTTTTTCTAGTTAAATCAAGCTTTAAAAGACCTAAATATACGTATATTCATGATTTCTATAAAATTTAACCATTAAAATCAAAATACAAAAGAAAAAGTGATGTTCGTATATTTAAAATTTCAATCTTAATATTTATAATTTCAATCATATATATTTTTAGTACAATAAAGATTTCACACACGTTTATATTTTGTGTCGATTTAACTTTTATTCTTTTTTTAGTTAATTTGATCCTTTACCCTCTTAAAAGAAAAATCATATTTTTAACAAAAATGATGACTAAAACGACACGTGTAATTCAAGTCGAAAATGTTAGAAAATCGTTAATCCAAGACATAATATAATTAATAAAATAGAAATATTATATTGATATTGAACAAACAAGAAATAAATTAGATACAACAATATGTAAATCAAACCGATTTGAAACGAAAATTGAAAGGAAACGTGTTGAGGCCTGCACAAATGCAGTTTTTTTAAGACAGATTTTCGGCCACTCCTATAGTGATCAAGCTCGTTGGTCGTCTGTCTCCCAGGATACAGCAACAGATAATCAGCCGCAGTTTTACTATTGTGGAGATCACGAACTGACTCATGCCTTCGCCTACCACCGAAACCACTTGTAAAATCCACATAGTAAAACAATAAAAAATTTATGTGGTTTTGAGTTGTGTAAAACCTAAAAGGTTTACTCCCTATTTATAGGAGTTTCACGAGGGTATCGGTGAAAATATTTTTAACCTAATAGAACATTTAATATTGAGAATCAATTGATTCTTCTATAGAGCAATTTCTAAAATTACTTTTTGAATTAAAGGTAACTTTCAATATTTACCCTTTTAATTCCAAGATAAAATTTGAAAAATATATGTTCTTATTTGAGGAAAAATATTTTAAATTTGAGTCAAAATATCTGTATGCCCACGGGGACCAAACTGGTTTAGACATTTGCGTTACTCACGTTGTGCACGTCTACACAATTACTAACGAACAATTGGTTTCACATTTTCCTCAACAACGTTTGAATCAATTTCTCATTCAAAGCTCTAAAATTATCGAATTTTTTCAACAATCCCCTACATGAATAAAATTGATTTAATCAAAAATATTTTGATTCGATGTGGTGATAAATTCTACGATCGATAACTACATAGGATAGGTAGGTGTCCACCCTTGAACCTTCACTTATGAAAGTATATTTACTTTAATGTCTGATTAGTAGGTGTCTTTGAATTGTCTGTCGTTTGTGTAAATGATGATATATCTTCACACAATTACCTCTCTGAAAAGAGTATTAGTTCTTATGGGTATATTCATATGGCCGTGGACATCGTCTAGTTTTGCAAGAGTTTGAAAGAATTATCCCCAATAGTCTCCTTGAAGTGGCTCCACTTTACTCTCACATAGGTGACTTATGTTGCTTGACTTACCAAAGCACACAATGATCATTAAAAGCATTGCTTAGCCTAAACCACTTTGATCATTGTTTACATCATGGGAATGGACTTGGGAATAAAAACCCCTACAGTGACTGCATAGGTCTATGTAATTAGATTGTCCCTTTGAACTTAGATCTTGGGATCTTCAGTCAACTAGGTAAGGTTTTCCTTCACATAGCGCCTTAAATTTTTCTGGGCTTTAGTCTCATTCCTTTTGATGTTTTCTCAATTTGATCTCAATTTAACCCTTTGGTTGGTGGATCCGCAATGTTATCAATAGAGATAATTTCATTTGAGGTCAGTTGTCTAACGATATTATGTTGACGACGCATATGTCTCGACTTACCATTATACACAAAGCTCTATGCTCTACTAATTTTCGCTTGGTCATCACAATGTATGCGTATTGTGGGCACTAGATTTGGTCATTCAGGAATATCCTCCAAGAAATTTCTGAAGTCATTCGACTTCTTCTCCAGACTAGTTTAGAGTTGCAAACTCATATTCTATTGTGGATCTGGTTATAATTGTTTATCTTGAGGATTTTCATGACACAGTTCCTCCTCCCAAAATGAAGACATATCTATTTATGTCTTTGACATCTTGAATATCAAATATCCAACTGGCATTGGAATAATACAATCCATAGTTCTGAGTATATCTAAGATATCTCAGTACCCTCACAATCTCTTTTCAGTGATTTTCACTTGGACTTCTCGTGAATATGCTTAAACTGCTCACAGTAAAAGTAATATCTGGTCTAGTGCAGCTCATGAGGTACATTAAACTGCCTATGACCCTTGCATATTCTACTTGGTCAACATTTTGGTCTTTATTCTTAGACAAATATTAACATGTATTTATTGGAATTCTGGCTATGCCGGAAACATCCTTACCAAACTTCTCTTGTCTACGTAGTGTGATTACGTCAATATGAGACCTTCAAGTGACCGTTTGATTTGGATGCCCAAATTCAAATCTGTCAATCTCATATTTTTCATGTCAATCTTAAATTTGACAAGTCTTTGGCACGTTTATCATTTCATTGTTGCTTCCAACAATGAGTATGTTATCAACATACAAACATAGAATAATATATCTAATATTAGTAGTTTTGACATATGCACATTTGTCACACTCATTTATCTTGAATTCGTTTGTCATAATGACATTATCGAACTTCTCATGTCTTTACTTTGGTGCTTGTTTAAGTATATACAAGGACTTCACCAATCTACAGACTTTTTTCTATTTACTTGAAACTGCATGACCCTCAAGTTGTTCCATGTATATTTCTTCATCAAGATTTTTATTTAGAAAAAAAATGTTTTAACAGCTGTTTGATGTACTTCTAGATACTGCAAAGCGGCAATTGCAAGTATCATCCTTATGGAGGTTATCCTTGATACATGAGAGTATGTATCGAAATAGTCAAGACCTTCCTTTTGTCAGTAACTTTTTATTACCAATTTAGCCTTGTACTTATCAATTGTTCCATCTACTTTTCATTTTTCGTTTGAAAAATTCATTTAGAACTCACTAATTTTCACGTATGATTTTACATGATGGAATCAATTTTACTCTTAATGGCATCCCTCCATAAGGTGCCTCTAGCATAAAGGTAAGAAAAATTTGATCCAAAGAATTTTTTTACCCTTGCTCGTTTACTTCTTTATGGCTCTATTTCAAGCTCAACCCCTTGTTAATCAATTGATCTATCTTTATCGATAGTCTCCGAAGTTCGTTTCATTGAAATTTGACCAACTTCCTTAGCTTTACAAGAGAATACATTTTCAAAGAAAAATGTATTTTTAATTATATTATCGTATTCTTGTGAATTTTAGGGTTCTTCGATTCATACACAAAAAAATTAGATATTCGTTGTTATGTTCTGTATAGCCAATAAAAATATAATCCACTATTTTTGGAATCTACTTCCATTTGCTTCAGTAACGAGGTCATTACCTTTGCAAGACAGCCCACATTTTTAAGTTGTTATAGGAATGTTTAATTACTTTTCATAACTCATATGGCGTCTTGTTTTTTTATTGTGGGAAACTTTATTTAAAAGGTAATTAGTTGATTTAACAACTCCCCCCACATGTTAGTCACATTATGGTACCAACGTTATTCATATAGGGCTTCTCCCCATCTTAATCTCTTAATTAAGTTTGGGTTCCAACATCATCCTTATAGAGAACGATTTTCTCTATAGCTTCAATTTTGTTTTTAAGCAAATGCACATAACACTTTTTATCGTCAATGAAGGTAATAAATGTATTCCTTCAACATTATTTTGTCATATCAATTATTATGTCATTAACATTGATATCGTTTAGAAGTTTATAGTCTGAATACTTGTTCCTCATCTTATGATATTGAAGCATTTCTTATAAAATTTTGTTTTTTGAACACACCGCCCTTTTGGTCTTAGATAAGATCTTGTCTACGATTTATTTTCTTGAAGTCCTTTTTAACTTTCACTACATTTGCCATGGTAATATTTGTCACAACAATATTTATCTTGGCAATATTTACCTTAGTAACATTTGAATGTGGTAACAATATTTACCTTATCCTCTTTAATAATAAGAGGATCATGCTTCAGATATATTTGACCAGGATTATCATGGTCAAATTTACAACATTTTTTTGTCACATTTGAAATTTTCTCCAATAAATTTCACTGATTTTTTTCTCATTGTGTCATATAGACACAATTCAAAACCAAAGTATTATGAATCTGTTAAACATCAAGAATTTAGTCAGAGACTAAAATCAAAACCAAAAATATAATTTCTAACTTTTGTTAGACGACAAAAATTTAGTAAACTAAACTCAAACAAAAGTTCACACGGTATTAATAGAAATAATAATAATAAACAATGCACTAGGTAGGTAACTTATGAAAGAGAGGTAGTACACTATGCACGCTTAAATACCAGGCCTCTCAAAGAACCAGTCATAGACATGCACTTTTAAATTTTCTTTCAATCACCGTTTATGAATTTTTCCAAAATTAACAATAATTCTGTAATAACTAAAAAATTATTTTTTGATTATTTCGATTTTATTATCAAACAGAATTATAATTTTAAAACAAAATCAATAAATAATGTTACTTTCAATGGAAAATTTTGTTTAAACAGATTTATCCACAACAAATTTGAATGAATAGTTTTATTCAGATTTTTCCTTTGTTTGAAAGAGAGATTACGTAAACCCGTTAAAACGATGTGAATTAAATTACCGAAAACAAATTTATTTACTAAATCTCAGTTTACAACTAATCAAGATTCTCAAGAAATAAATTCAACGATTTATTTCCACAATAGAATCGTACTTGATTCCTAAGAAATAAATTCAACGTTCTATTTCCTTCTACAAAATTGAATCATACTTGATTCACAAGAAATAAATTCAACGATTTATTTTCTTTTACAAATAGAATCATATTTGATTCCTAATAAAATAAATTTAACGATTTATTTTCCTTACAAAATTAGAATCACACAAAATTTTTACGGAAATAAATTCAATGATTTATTTTCCCTACAACGTTAAAATCATACAAGATTCTCTTGAAAACAAATTCAATGATTATCTTCTTTTCTAAAATTAGAATCAACGCAAGATTCTAATTTAGCAATTTATTTTCATTATATCTTCTGTTAAACAAGAGAGATATCAATCCAATTTAATTTTGTTTAACCAACAGAAATCAAGAGGAATTAATCATTTGATTTTAATTCCATTAATTCTTTTTTGGAAGATTAAGTAAACCCGTTAAAACGGTGAGAATTAATTCCCGAAACGAATTATTTACGAGATCTTTGTTTCTAAAACAAATCACGATTTTGCTTGAGTATCATGTCCGTCACTATAAAATTTCTCAAAAAGAAATTATTAGTACGAAAGAAATAATAATTATTATGACATCATATATTCTTTTTTCATGCCATATGTATTAAAAGCTAAAAGTATTTAAGGAATAATTACCTTAAAAAACATGCCATAATAATACCATGATTTAAGGATTTACCTTATACCAAAATTTCTATTCCAATAACGCATACACCTACTTTGAATAGGGTTAGAGTTGGCGGTCACTCAATCTTCTCACCTACGCAAATATGGTCATGCTTTCCATGTATAACATCATGCTCCCATGGCTTGAAATATATGGCTTAACCTTTCCCATATAAACATGTGAAAATCACGTTAGGCAATAATTAAAGAAGAAGAAAAAAACAAAGTTTGTTAACATATAAATATGCGAACAATTGATGTTGATACATCAAGCATAAACATGCGGTACAACAGCGATAAACACTTGTACACCTGCAACACTTTCCCATAAACACAATGTTCGTCTTGGATTAAACACCGATAATCTGTATTAAGATGGTTAGAAAATCGTTAATCCAAGAGATAATTTAATCAATAAAATAAAAATATTATATTGATATTGAACGAACAAGAAATAAATTAGATACAACAGTATGTAAATCAAACCGATTTGAAACGAAAACCAAAAGGAAACGTGTTAAGGCCTGCACGAACGTAGTTTCCTTAAGATAGATTTTTAGTCACTCCTATGGTGCTCGAGCTCGTTGGTCGTCTGTCTTCTAGAATACAGAAGATAATTAGCCACAGTTACACTACTATGAAGATCACGAACTGACCCTTGCCTTCGTCTACCACTAAAAATTACTTGTAAAACTCACAGAGTAAAACAATAAAAATTTTATGTGGTTTTCAGCTATGTAAAACCTAAAAAGGTTTACTCCCTATTTGTAGGAGTTTCATGAGAGTATAAGTGAAAATTTTGACCTTATAGAACATTTAATATTGAGAATCAATTGATTTTTCTATAGAGCAATTTTTAAAATTACTATTTGAATTAAAGGTAACTTTAAATATTTACCCTTTTAATTCTAAGATAGAATTTGACAAATATATGTTGGCCCTATTTGGTAAAGAGAGATTTGAGCCAAAATTAGAGGTTTTAGCTAAAATTAGAGGTTTGACCGGTTAAATCCGCTAATTTATATGTTTGGTAAAGAGTGAATTGGGGTAAAACCTCTGATTTTGAAAAAACTGCTAATATGAGCTTTTTGAAATTAGAGGCTTTGGCATAAGAGTTATAAAGACCTTTTTAGCCTTAACAATTATTAAAAATCTCAAAATAACTTAAATTTAACATTTTTCTATTTTAATTTTTTAACATCACGTATTTACATTGTAACATTTGTAAACTAATAATACTTTTTATTTTTTCTTTTTATTCACACATTTATATTTGTATTTAAATATAATTATTAATTAAATTGTATTAAAAATAATTGTATAAATAATAAATTAATATATATAGATCATTCAAATATTCTTAGTAATGTTATATTAAAAATAATTTTTTATAATCTAATTAATATTAATAGATACAAAATATTGATAAATAATAAACTATTCAAACAAGTATCGAATATAATCATGTCCTTATATGCCATTTTGCTTGTTTAAATAATCTTTTTAATCAATTAATTTTACCAAACACTTTTACACAATTAGCTAATACAATCCGCTAGTCAAATCAACTAATAAAATCAGCTATCAGCTAATGTAATCCGCTATCAATTATCCGCTAATTGCCAAACAAGGCCGCTCTTATTTGAGTCAAAATTATTTTAAATTTGGGTCAAAAGATCTACAGGCCCATAGAAGACCAGGGTAACCCCCTCGTCCCGATCTGGTCGGATGACCGGTCCGAGTGGGCCACACGGGGAAAACCGAAGCGAAACTCGTTAAGGTTTCCCCTCGGTTAACGACCCAGAAAATTTCTTTAACTTTAATCTTGTCTAGATGCGTAATTAATTCCTACGTGGAGCATAACAGCGGAAAATACAAACAACGAAACATTCACCGATCAAACAAGCATAAACAGTCCATTTTTACTTTATTACAGCAGGCCGTTTCGAAACGCCCTTAGGGTGTTCCGAAACGGCTTGACTAAGTCAACGGCCCAGGGTCAACCATAGGGTGACCGTTCCGAAACAGGGGTGACCCGTATCGGAACGACCTTGACGGTCAATATCTCGTGGTCAACGAGATTTGACCGTTTCGAAACACCAAAGGCCCGTTTCGGAACGGCTTCATCTCGCCAAATTCTCAAAATTCCAGTAGCCAAATTGTTCCGAAACGGCCCTCATCCGTTTCGAAACGGCAGGCCATTTACAAGGGACCCGTTCCGGAACAGGGGGACCCGTTCCGAAACGCCCCCTGTCTGCAGACACGATTTGGCTGTTTTAAGGCACAAGGGTGCCCCAAAACACCTCCAAAACACCTCACAGCACCATACAAAAATAAACACAAGGTATACCAATCATGCTAGCATGCTTCAACAAGATTTAGACATGTCATACACTAGAGCAACAATCCACAACATGCATTCATTCAAACAACATTCAAACACATGCAAAAACTCTTAAGGCATAGGCCAATATTCAAAGTAAGCAATTAGGCATGGTTTACAACTTAAACATGGCATCACAAACCACACAAAAGCGACATAACATGGAGTCTAAACATGCTCCTAGCAACCAACAACAATCAACAAAACCTTACACATCCCATTGCTTAAACTATTACATGTCTTAGCATTAAAACCATACTTGATGAACTCAAGTCCAAAACCACACTTGGAGGCCCTCCGCTTGCCCGAGCAACCCACGAACTAAGGATCTGCAATGTTGAACAAAGAGAGCGTAAGCAATGATGCTTAGTGAGGGTAAGCTCTAAAAACAAACCTCAACATTGCAGGGTCCGAGCACGATCTAACCAAGGCCATTTACATATATCAAGAGTCCACAAGGTATAGATGCATGAGCAATATATCACATGTATGCTACAATTATGAGCTCAACACTACCATACATGTAATCACGTATAAACATCCAAACAGTTCATATATCTCAACACATTGGTACACATATCAATCAACATTGGCACCTAGTTAAGACTCAAATACACGGATAACCGTTGGAACTCACATCCAACAACACAACCATTACCTGACGGTGGGATTACACTCATCACCGGTCTCGCGGAGGGGATTCCACTCATCCTCACGCCCCGTCGATGGGATTCCACTCATCACCGACTATATATTAAATACCATTTCCGGGCGTACCCGTACTCCTCCTTGGTGACTCAACGCCACCAAGGCCACGCGCGACTTTTGACTCATGTGTACACACTAACATCCTAATGATCGATCATTTGTATTTAAGTTTACTAGTGCCAATATTTACCCACTTCACATTACTCATATCATTAACCTTGTGCTTAGCACGTACTCACCAACAACCATCATCATGCATGTCTCAAACATCACAATTCACGTCACATCTCACATGTATAACACAATATACATAGCAATCATATTACATTTCATACGAGACATACACACGCACAAATGAGTTCATCCAAAGGCTCTAGATCAAGTTTAGGATTAGGTTACCACCCTAATCCTAACTCTAGGTGGGTCTACCAAGCCCAACCTAGTCCACATACTCGAACCAACCATTTAAAACCATTTAAAGCAATTTAACCACTCACCTACGCTTCCAAGCTCAAGAACCAAACAAGCGATTGTCTTCAATTCCCCGGATTCACTTCCGATGCTTCTTCCACGTTTCCCCTTGCTTCTAGCCAAACAAAACACATACATCACTTCCCAAATCAATGCTAATTCAACCATCAATCTACCTTGCAAAACACAACTCAATTTCCACAAGTTCCAAATCACATAGCATCTCCAAAAACCAAATTTTCGGACTCCCACAACCAAGGGCTGAAATTCCCAATTCCAAGCACCCAAATGACTCCCAAAATATCCCAAATCACCCTCCTAACATAGATAGACCATCAGCCCTTCAATTCCAACCCTAAACCTCTCAAAAACCCAATTTTTCATACTTTAAAATTTGCCCTAAAGACCCACTACGAAAATTCACCCAAAATCAACCAAATTAAGATATGTTGTCTCTTTTATTATGATTAAACATAATCCCAAAACAATTCCTCAAAACAAATTGAAAACCCCCATCAAAAACCCAAATTTCCATATGAACCCTAATTTTCAAAACTCGCTATTTTTGAAATCTAAAACAATAGATAAGTAGAGAATAGAGAGGAGGTTAAGAAAATACATTTACCTTTTAATTTGGTGTTGAAATCGATTTGCAAAGCCAATGGAATAGTAACTAGGGTTTAGGAGTGTTTGAAAATGGGGGAGGGTTTTGAAATTGGGAAAGGAGAGAATGAAGAGGAAGATGACAACTTTTCCATAAAAGTTGTCTTCCTTTATTTAAAATTGGGTAAATCACAACTTTGGTCCCTCCCTCTTTATTAAGATTCAAATAGGCCATTTTTCAAAGTTGGTTTATTTTAATTAGATTTTAATTGACCCGAACAACAATTCGGCTAACTCCTAGGCCCAAGACACGGGTGTTACAACCAGACTGGTTCAGACATTTGCGTTACTCACGTCATGCACGTCTGCACATTTATAAACCAACAATTAGTTACATATTTTTCTCAACAACGTTTAAATTAATTTTTCATTTAAAACTCCAAAATTATCAAATTTTTCTAACATATAACACCAACAAATAATTTAAAATTTATAAAATATTAAAATAAAAACATTAAAAATCTAAAAACTTGTTTATTATTATAAAAATAACAATACTCATCATGTGAACCGTCATACAAAGAGTCTTAAAAATTAATTATTTTAATTGACATTTTTATTTTAAAAATAAATGAAAAAACATGTCATTTCAAATAACAGAAAAAGCCGTGGTACAATGATGATATTGGCCTACATGCATAAATAATGATCATATTATTTATGGCTTAGATTGTGACAATATATTCCCAGGTACATTACAAAATTATTTGTAAAATAAAGTGGCTTTAATTAGTTATAACAGAAAATCAATCAAGACTTTCAAGATACTTGACTTTGCCAATCGTACACTGTGCTTATCTTCTGCCCCCCGGGAATCCTTCACATTTTCTTGCTCTTTTCCTCTCCAATTTCAAGAAGTTCTTCGAGCAAATTGTCATCCAAATACTCGATCTCGAAAACCTGTTTTCCTCTCTCCGTCGACGAAGAAGATGACGCCGAACCAGAAGAAGATGAACGGCGGTAGCCATTACCGGCAGCGCCACTGCCGCTCCCCATGGGATATTCGTGCGGGAAATTAAGAATCGCCAAGTGACCTCTCATGGCATAAGCAGCTCTATCGTAAGCTCGAGCAGCCTCCTCCGCGGTGTTAAACGTCCCGAGCCAAACACGAGTTCCCTGTCGGTAGGAGTCGCGTATCTCGGCCGCAAACTTCCCCCAAGGCCGCCTACGTACGCCCCGGTACTTAGTGGTCTCGCCGCCGCCAGTAGAATTACCCTCCATTTCCAAAAATTCAAAGCTGTTTTTGTATTATCTGCATGGCTGATATGTGCGAGCGGGAAATTGCATTTTATACGGAATGGAAAAAAGGTGGAATTTCTTAGGTGAGACAGCACCTTTGGTGGGTCCCAAGGGAATTAAACACATGAAGGCATCCACGGCCAAAAGTTGTTCCCACGTGCTTATCAGAAACTTCGATTGAGCTTTAAATTGTTCCTTTTATTCAATGTATCGGGATGGTCAAGGAGGATGGCTATGGAGTTTATATTTGAAAAGTTGATGGCTTAATGTCAAAAGAATTTGTCAACTTCATTACACATGAGAATTGAGATTGGCTTCCAATGAGCTCATCTGGCTTACGACTGTTTTGTACGGATAGCTTAGTTGTAGAGACCTCTAACCCAAAGTATTCGGATTCGAGTTTTATCATATGTGGGTTACGTTTATCTTTTCTTCACATAACTAAAATCAAATATTGAGATGAACATGAGCTTATTTAGTCTTTAAAATTAAAAATTAAGAGGAGCAAATGTCTTATTTGACTAATATTTAAACTAAAAATGATAAAAAAAAATACTATTATACCAAAAATTTTGGGATAGGCTGTTTAACACATAGTTTCGTCTTTGGTTCGAGTCATATTACATGTGGCACTATCCCATTTCTTTTTTAATCTAGGTTTGTAAGTTATATCTCAGTTACCAGTTTATTTACAAGGACAGAGCTAAAATCAAACATTGAAAGGGGCAATAATTTATTAAGTCTTAAAATTTAAAAAGGACAAAAGTCATATTTAATTAATATTTAAACTGAAAAGAATTTTAAATATTATTATATTAAAAAATTAGTAGGGATTGTTTCCCTTCACATCCACTAAATTGACTATAATTGTACGTTATATTAGTTATTAGTTCTGGTTATAGTATACGGATGTATTAACTATAATTGTAATTATGTTTATTCATTGTACTTGTATAACTTAGTTTTGATTGTAATTATAATTTTAAGTTATAAACAAGGGTTAAATCTTTCAAAAGTATTTATATAAGTCTTTTTTCACGCATCTGACCCCAATTTATAATATCATATTAAATGAATACTGACGTTGACAAGCATCGTTTTACTCGCCAAAATAAATTAAAATAAACCTCTTCAAACAAATAATAAGATAAAAAAAATTAAAGTAGAATAGAGGAAGAAGGTCGATCCACAAGGAGTTCTGTTGGAATCGCTGACTGAGCCTTGTCGTGATTTAGATCCCAGAAGTAGCTAAAAAATAAATAAATAAAGGAGGTTGGCGTGATTGAAGTGACGAGAGAATAATAAACAAATAAAGAAAAATGCAGTAAATAAAGTGAGGAATGAAGTAGAAAAATCACAAATATGAAAGCAGCCTCGAGCTAGTTTCGTCAATTCCTACGATCATTGAAAATAGATTTTCACTCCGAGATTCATATCGGTTACAGTCTACGAGACCCAACCCATCGTAACTTGCTTTTCTCTCATGTAACCGATCTTCCCAAGTCTATCTTCGAAATTCGATTCTTAAATAATTTAACCACGTCTATCGCCGTTAAAATACTTAATTTAAAAACAGGAAAAGCCCGACTCAGAAGTTGTCTCATCGAGAATCGTTTCTGATTTCATCTTTCCTTAGCGGACCGCCGCTAAGAGTGTTCACAGGAAGTCGAAGTGCCACAGGCCGATCCTTCCTCCCAACTGTATAATTAAACGATTTCAGACCAACAGATCATTTTTGATTTGAAAAACGTTTAAAAGTTTTAGTAAGGTCGATTGTCAAACTATCTAAACAGAAAGATGAAAATGTATCCCGAAGAGATTTAAGCAATATTCAATTCTCACGTGTGGAATTGATTTGTACTAGCTCTCGGCTTTGGAAAAATTAGCCAAGCATGATATTGATTATCATACTTAACATGTTTTTGACAAAATGTTTAAGAAGCATAAAATAAATATGAAGTAAAGATGAAACAAGGAAATACTTCTATTAAAATGAAGGCAAGTAGCAACAAGAACTAAAAACAAGAGATGATTCAAAGCCTTACCCAAGGAAGGTATTTATAGGCTTTAGAGTTACTAAAGATAACAAAAAGATAACATAATTTAAAATGTTTGTTTTGAAATTAAAAAATTAGAAATCATAAGCTCGGATTGCGCTGACTAGATCTTCCAGAGTTTTTCCTTGCGCTGACTGTATCTTCTAAAAACTGCCAAGTCAGATACGCCGTGCCCAGCGTCGTGCCCATGATGTCAGCCACGGCCAGAAAAATAAATAAAACTGCAGAAATGCACCTTTCTGCTGCTAATTCTAAAATTGAGTCCCTGCACAGAAAATGAAATAAATGCAACCGATTAAGTAGTGAAAAGTCCTCAAGACAAAGAAAATAGCAAGAAAAAAGTGGCATCTATAAGAGTTTATCAAATTCCCCCACACTTGTCTCATACTTGCCCTCAAGTATGTTTGAAAGAAATTAATCAAAAGCTTCCATCTTTCTAAACCGTTGCAAGCTTTAAGCAAAATCATGAGAGTTCAAGCGCACCAAGAATGACATGAATCAAGCATGAATCTAAACGAATGGATACAAGTGAGAACAATTCTTCACCCTTACAATTGCCTATCAAGTGATAATCAAATTCCAACCTAAACTTAATCCTCACCAAGATGCACTCAAATCGCTCCAAGTGTTTCGGGTGTAGAAAGTAAATTCTCTCGAAGTCAAAATTGAACAAGGGTCTTCATAGGCTTGTGGCAAGATCAATTCTCCACTACTTTTACGAAATGAGATGCAAAAATCATTAGGACTTAAATCATGGGTGTAATGGGGCTGAGGTAAAGGTAGGAAAAAGGCTAAAATAAGGCTAGAGCAATCAAGACAAGAAGTTTCCAACAAGTGATTAAATCATGTCCATAACCTCAGAAAATGTAGGCAACATAATCAACAAAGGTAACTATAATGAACAACATCAAACCTTTTTATTTTGTTTCGAAAGTTTCTGCTCTTCTTTTCTTTCTTTTCTTCTCTTTTTTCGAAATTTTCTGTTGCCCTCTTTTTTTCGTGGAACATGATTGCACAACTCAAAACTCATATTTCTGTCTTGTCAAGGGTGAAAGAGAGAGATAAATGAAAAAGGCTTGAGTTTAATATCTTGGTGAAAACAAAAAAGGTGGAATTAAGCTTCAGCTTGGTTCACTAGGGGAAAAGAAAGAGTAGGCCTTTAGTGGGATAAAAAGAAAGGGTGAATCCTAGTGCCTAAATCATATTAATGCATTACATTCTAATGTAATCTCAAATTGCATACAAGCCACAAGTTCTAGATTCCAATATCCAAATTGACACTCTCAAACAAGAAAATTAGCCTAAAAATATAGTCGTACATGCTCAAGGCTCAAGTTCTCACAAAATGGGCTAATTGATTAAGCTAGGTGAGGAATTCAACTATCACGATCAAGACAAGTTGCAAGGAATGTCAAACTGGACTTAGTCATATCATTCGATTATCAAGCATGCTAGAATTCAAGTATTCTAATAAACTAAAACAATCATAACGTGCTTCATGACAAGCAACAACAAAGGAGATGTTCTTCTAATTAATTCAAACAATCATACCATCAAGCAAATATGACAAGCAAGGCGAAATTAATGTCATCCTTTACCCTTCCCTCACTTAATCGTATTGTCCCAATGCGAAGAAAATAAAGAAAATGAAGAACAAAGAAGGGTAAAGGATACTCCCCGTGATTAAGGGCGACCGTGACCACGACCTTGGTGTCACGTACGAACCCATCATGGAAAATAGCCTCAAAAATTGGTTTGAGTGCTGCTCGAAAAAGGTTTCAAAAATTGGCACTATTCGAGTAAAATTTACGCTTAGACGCTTGTTTAAATACGAGTAATGTACCTAAAAAATTTAAAACAAAAAATTATTGTAAATGAAAGAAAATAAAATAAAAAGAAAGAATAAGACATAAAGCGGTGTTAAATTTCCGGTTCTTCAAAAATAAGTTCTTAAACTAAGCGGTGTTGTCCATCCCTCGTCGTTTTTACGCCTTCCTTCGTCTTGATTTTATGCATGCGCGTGGATGGACTCAGCCCCTTAATGTCCGATAAGGTCCATTTGATTGCCTCTTTATTTGTGCGCAAAACAACAACTAAGCTACTATCTTCTTCTTTTGATAGCTCGTTGGAAATGATGATTGGCAAGGTATCATTTTCGCCCAAAAATACGTAATTAAATTGCTCTAATTTCTGCTTTGGTGCTTGCAAAATTGAAGGAAGAGCTTTAGACTTTGAAGGCATTAATCTAAAATTAGAAGTAGAAGAAATTTCTTTAAACTCCCTTTCGCCGGGTTCCTCTATTCCTAATTCCCTGTAAGCATCAACAAACAATTCAGTTTCTAAAATTTCATCGGCTAATGGATCGATAATATCAATAAAATTCAAACTTGCGACCGAATCAGGATACTTCATAGCTTTATACACATCGAACTTAACTACTTCCCCATCAGGTTCCATAGTTAAGATATCGTTACGGACATCAATTTTTGTATGTGTTGTTGACAAGAAAGGGCGGCCAAGCAAGATTTCTGATCCGTAGTTGTTGCGGTCATTTTTCATGTCGATAATGTAAAAATCAGCATGAAAAATAAGATCATTTACCTTTACCAACACGTTTTCTAGTACCCCCTCGGGGTAGATAATTGACCGATCAGCTAACTGAACCGTCACTCGCGTTTCCTTCAATAGTTCAGTCGAAATTTTGTTGTAGACGCTCAATGGCATGACATTAATAGATGCACCTAGATCGCACATTTCCCTCTTTATTCCGACATTTCCGATCTTACAAGGAATCACGAACATCCTTTGGTCCTTATATTTCGATGGTAGGCGTCTTTGAAAAATGGCCGAAATGTTCTCACTGAGGTTAACTCTTTCATTCTCGGATAGTCGCCTCCGATTTGTGCATAAATCCTTTAAAAACTTTACATACTTTGGCACCTTTCGAATGACATCAAGAAGTGGAATGTTGATTTCCACCTTCTTGAATATATCTAAAATTTCCTTCTCTTCTTCCTTTTTATCACGTCTTGCTAGTCGACCTGGAAAAAGAAGAACAAACTTGTAAGTAGAAAAAAAAAGGATTGGGTTGGATGTTACCTGAGGTTGGTGAAGATTTTCCTTTTTGGTCCTTCGAAGAAGTGCCTTGTTTGTCTTTGTCAGATTTTTTCTCAGTTTTCTTTGGCGGTTCTGGTAAAATTACTGTACCACTTCGCAAAGTAATCGCGTTCACATTTTCCTTCGGATTTGTTTCGGTTTGAGAGGGCAATCGTCCTTGAGACTCTAGGCGGCCAATGGTTTGAGCTAGGTGACTTATTTGTTTGTCAATTTCCTGGAGATGGGATTGTGTTTGGGTTTGAAATTTTTCTTGTGAAACATCTAACCTTTCGACAATGGTCTCAACGGAAGTTTTTTGTGGCATTTGAGTGGGAAAAGGGGGATGTCTCAGCTGATAATTTGGGTTGGCCATTTGGTTGTTTTTGTAGCTCAGATTCGAATGGTCCCTCCATCCCGGATTATAAGTGTTGCCGAATGGGTTATAAGGCCTTTGAGGAGGTCCTTGGAAATTATTTATGGCATTGACTTGGGCGCCAGATTCATTCTGTAACATTGGGCAGCGATCTGTTGGGTGATCCAACATCGTACAAATTTCACAGACTTTTGCAGCTCCATTCTTTCCTGAAACAAGTGAATTAACTATATCAGTTAATTTTTCTATTTTATCTTCAAGTGAAACAATTCTTACTTCGTGAACCCGTCAGCTAGGTTCACTTAAGGAGCCGAATTGCTGTGAATTGGCAGCTATTGTAGAGATTAACGTTCTCGTTGCAATAGGGGTCATGTTGACGAGAGCGCCGCCGCTAGCGGCATCTACCATCTTCTTATCCATTGGGAGCATCCCTTCGTAGAGATACTAAAGGAGGGTCTGTTCAATAGGCCATGTTGCGGGCAACTTGCGCATAACTTTTTGAACCTTTCCCAATAATCGTAGAGAGATTCGTCGCTCCTTTGTTGGATTCCCAAGATGCTTCGCCTAAGCTCGTTCGCCTTTGCCGCATGAAAATACCTATCAAGAAATATATGAGAGAGTTCAGCCCATGTAGTAATTGAGTTAGGAGGAAGATAAAATAACCATTCTTTAGCCGATCCAGCTAAGGAAAAAGGAAATACTCGTAGTTTGATTTGGTCTTCTGAGACCCCTTGCGGCTTCATACTATTGTACACCATATGGAATTCGGTGAGATATTTATGTGGACTTTCGCTAGGGAGACCGTTGAATGTAGGGAGGAGATGAATTAACCCCGTTTTTAGTTGAAAAAGGGTCTCTCCATTAGGAAAAGCAATGCAGAGTGGTTGTTGCACAGCAGGGGCTGCGGTTAGTTCTCGAATTGTTTGATCTGCCATCGGTTCTGGTTCTGGTATAGGATATTCGACTGGTGTAGTTTTTAGAAGTGGATTCCAGATCTGATTGTTGTCTGCTTTATTCTCGTTGTTGTTTCTTTCACCGTGAGTTATACGATCTTTTGCTTTGATCTCCGGGTCAAGGTCAACTAGATCTCACGTATTGCTTCTGGTCATAAAAATCAAACAAAACAATTAGTGATTGCCGAAAAATAAAACTCATCGGCAACTGCGCCAATTTTGACAAGCGTCGTTTTACTCGCCAAAATAAATTAAAATAAACCTCTTCAAACAAATAATAAGATAAAGAAATTAAAGTAGAATAGAGGAAGAGGGTCGATCCACAAGGAGTTTTGTTGGAATCGCTGACTGAGCCTTGTCGTAATTTAGATCCCAAAAGTAGCTAAAAAATAAATAAATAAAGGGGGTTTGACATGATTGAAGTGACGAGAGAATAATAAATAATTAAAGAAAAATGGAGTAAATAAAGTGAGGAATGAAGTAGAAAAATCACAAATATGAAAGCAGTCTCGAGCTAGTTTCGTCAATTCCTACGATCATTGAAAATAGATTTTCACTCCGGGATTCATGTCGGTTACAGTCTACGAGGCCCAACCCATCGTAACTTGCTTTTCTCTCATGTAACCGATCTTCCCAAGTCTATCTCCGAAAGTCGATTCTTAAATAATTTAATCACGTCTAACACCGTTAAAATACTTAGTTTAAAAACAGGAAAAGCCCGACTCAGAAGTTGTCTCATCGAGAATCGTTTCTGATTTCATCTTTCCTTAGCGGACCGCCGCTAAGAATGTTCACAGGAAGTCGAAGTGCCACAGGCCGATCCTTCCTCTCAACTGTATAATTAAACGATTCCAGACCAACAAATCCTTTTTGATTTGAAAAACGTTTAAAAGTTTTAGTAAGGCCGATTGCCAAACTATCTAAACAGAAAGATGAAAATGTATCCCGAAGGGATTTAAGCAATATTCAATTCTCACTTGTAGAATTGATTTGTACTAGCTCTCGGCTTTGGGAAAATTAGCCAAGCATGATATTGATTATCATACTTAACATGTTTTTGACAAAATGTTTAAGAAGCATAAAATAAATATGAAGTAAAGATGAAACAAGAAAATACTTCTATTAAAATAAAGGCAAGTAGCAACAAGAACTAAAAACAATAGATGATTCTAAGCCTTACCCAAGGAAGGTATTTATAGGCTTAGATTTACTAAAGATAACATAATTTAAAATGTTTGTTTTGAAATTTAAAAATTAGAAATCCTAAGCTCGAATTGCGCTGACTAGATCTTCCAGATTCTTCCAGAGTTTTTCCTTGTGCTGACTGTATCTTCTAGAAACTGCCACGTCAGACGCGTCGTGTTCAGCGTCGTGCCCATGATGTCAGCCACGGCCAGAAAAATAAATAAAACTGCAGAAATGCACCTTTCTGCTGTTAATTTTAGAATTGAGTCCCTGCACAGAAAATAAAATAAATGCAACCGATTAAGTAGTGAAAAGTCCTCAAAACAAAGAAAATAACAAGAAAAAAGTGGCATCTATAAAAACTTATCAGGCGTGTTTAAAATAAAACGTAGACAAATATTACTAGAAAAGAAAAGGAAAATAAAAATGAATATATAAAATGTCCTTGCTTGAGGACCTCATAAAAGATTCATCCCTTATTTGACCATTCGGAGAAGTTTGGCCACATTCCAAATGGTTTGAGTCTTGTTTTTGAAAAGGTTTAATTCTTAAATGAACAACCCTAAAAAATTTCGTCTAAATTTCAACATTTAATCTTAAATTAATAATAAAAATATTTGATGATCGAGTTTTTTAAAGTTTTTGAATTCATATTCGAGCTAACACATTGAATTATTACTTCATTCGTCTTAATTATTTTGTCACTTGTTCACTTTTAACGTATTTTTAAAAAGAAAAAAAATTATATAAATGTGTGATATAAAATAATTTAAATGAAAAATTTGTCATAGAAAAATAATTTTTGTTTTTATTGAGAAATTAAAAAGAGATAGAAAAAAAATATCTTATAAAAGGTGTCAAATTTTTCAAAGTGACAATTTAAATAAAATAAATTTAAAATGTAAAAATGACAAATTTATTGAGACATAAATAGTTATACATACACTTTTATTACCTTCAAAAAATGGTAAGAATTAATCGAAAACACTTGGGATTGAATGTATTCAAACCCACGACCTTTAGAAAATTCTATATTTTTTTATTCATTTAAATTTAAGCACTAGCATGAAAACAAAAGGTATACAATCAGAATGAAATCAGAATAGTTGAAGCTAACTTTACCCTTTTTTAGGTTCGAAAATGAGGGAATAAATATTTGATTCGTGATGATATAATTTAGTGGAGGAATCTCAAGTTTGGATGCTGCGGGCGCCATTTGTTTGATTAATCACTTTTTAATTATACTAATTAATACAAGTGATTAAGTCAAACATCTGGAACATGGATTAATATGGACTTCATCAGATTTCAAACTTTAAAATCATGTTTTTAATTAGTCTAGTGAGATGATATGATAGATTTTTTAAGCAAGATTACGAGTTTAAATTTTGACGTTGTTAATGAAATAACTGGATTGAAAGGATCACTTCATAATTAATTTTTATAGTATTTGATTCGAATTAATCAGCCAATAAATTAAATATAAGTGATTATAAAAGAAAGGCTTAAGGGTTTAATAAGCCCCTATACTTTTGCAAAAAAATCAATTAAGCCCTTAAACTTTTTTTGCACTCAATTAAGCCCCTAAACTCAAGAGAGAGAAAAATTAATTTGGCCCTTTGACCAACGTTGACCGTTAACTTTAACGGTTTTTTTTTTAAATTATGACATATGTCACAACATGATAGTGTCACTTGTCATTTCTAGGATTTTTAATTTTTCAAAAATATTTAAAAAAACAGAATAAATTCTAAAAATTAAAAATTTCTGAAAAATTATTTTTAAAATATAAATAAATATTTTGAAATTTTGAAATTTTTTATAAATAATAAATAATAGTTTTCAAAAGATTAAAGTATTTTAAAATTTTAAAGGTATTAAAAGTTATTATTATAAAATTGTAAAAAATAATTTTAAACATTTTAAAAAACATAATAAATTCTAATTTTGTTTCAAAAATTCTGGAAAATTCTAAAAATATTTTAAAAATATAAAAATATTTTTAATTTCGTAATTGTATAATAATAATTTTAATATCTTTAATTCTTTTAAAATACTTTAATCTTTTGAAAATTATTATTTATTATTTATAAAAAAAATCAAAATTAAAATTATTTTTATATTTTTAAAATAATTTTTAAAATTTTTTATTTTTTAGAATTTATTCTGTTTTTAAATATTTTTAACATTTAAAAATCCTAGAAATGACAAGTGACACTATCATGTTGCGACATGTGTCATAATTTTTTTTCAAAAAAACGTTAAAGTTAACGGTTAACGTTGGTCAAAAGGCCAACTTGATTTTTTTCTTAAGTTTGAAGACTTAATTGAGTACAAAAGAATTTAAGAGCTTAATTAATTTTTTTACAAAAATTTAGGGGCTTATTGAACCTTAAGCCTAAAAGAAATCAAGTCCATAATCACATAATTATTTACCATGTTTGGATTTGTTTTTTTTTCATGGGACTAAACGTAAGCCCAGTAAACCTCTCCTTTTTTGTTGGGCTGTCTTGAATTCCCAGTAAACTAGAGTTTTTTTATTTTCTTAGCCAGTGTTGTTTTTATACGTTTAATTGTTTAAGTAGATGTTAATCTCATCAAGGTGATTAGTGAATAAGACTACAAGAATGTTAAATTTGTTTCATTTTCCCCTTTCCCTCTGTCAGTTTAAATTTTCTCAAGATTTATTTAAAATTAATAAAATTTAATCTAAAAATTAACTAAAATTCACGAAACCTCAAACCTCCAATCAATGTGAAATCAAGATTTATAGCTCATCTTTTTCTTCCTCTCCTTTCTATTGTTGGGATTTGGAAGGGACATGTTTCATCTAGTGGCAGATCCACAAATATTTTTTAGGGTGGGCATAAATCAAATTTTTTTTAAAATTTTAGAGTGCGTACAAATTATAAAAAATTTTAAAAAAATCAAAACAAAATGTGTAATTTTTAAAAATTATGGGTGAGCACGGGCCACTCACCCTTCCACGTACATCCACCACTGGTTTCATCGTCGAAAAAGTAAAAAGAATTCAAAATTATTAGTTTTTTGCACGGAAAATGAAAAATGTTTTAGTATCGTTTCAGATTTTTAAAAGATAGATGCTCGATTATAATATCGTTAAATGGTTCAAAAGTTTAATGAAAAAATTGGAAAAAAAATCAGTGACTAAAATAAAAATAAAAAATAAGTTATATTGTAAATTTTTTAACCGGGTCGACTTGATGGCGATAAATAAGATGCTTGAAAGGGAAATGTGGTCATGGACACAGACACACACAGTAGTCAGGTCGGTCTTCAATGCACGTGACTGCACGTGCTCATCCACATTCTCAATTTGTATTTTCCCTCTCGTTTGACTACGATTTTTGTATGATTCTCCCATTATCCCATATACCTCAATTAGGGGTGAATTATGATATAATAAAAAAATAGGGGTGAGTATTCAATTTAGTTGAGTTAATGAGTTATGTTTTTAAAACTCAAATTTTATTTTAAAATTTTGTGATTTATGTCAAGTTTATAAAATTTGAGTCGAGTTTTTTAGGTTTATGTTCAAACTTAATCATAAATATTTATAATGTTATGGTACTTATAAATTCCAAGTTAAATGGTTTTTTATAACCATATGATATATATATATATATGTAATGGAAAATACATATGTTAAGTATAGTTGAAAGATTCCACTCGAATTTAAAAATCGTTTCACTAACTACTAAAATTTTTAAGTTATTAGAATTTCATTTTATAAATTAAATTTTAATTATTTTTTTAAATCAAGTCGAGTTTTACTAATCTCAACCTCAGTAAAATTAAAATATTATTTTAAAAATTTTAAATTAGAATCCGGATCCTAGCTCATAGACTCACGTGACCCCGTCATCCAACGTGAGCACCCACGTGATCCTGATGCATCAACATTTGATCCTTTCTCTTACAAGTTACAAAGGGCACCTGCTAATTTGTTACTGCATAAAAGCTTGAGCTTCTACAAACTCCAAATCGTCATTAGACATAGAATTAAATAAGTTGTTGAAATTTCACAAGGATATAGATTTAAAGTTGGAATTTAATCATGTGTAAGTCCCTTTTAGATTTTGGGTACGTTACAAACTTATCACTTAACTTTCTTTTTAACTCTTGTTTTAGTCACTAAAATTTAAAAGTATTCAATTTAATCATCAAACTTTCAATTTTACTCATATTTTGACTACTCGATTGTTAAATATTTAACGAATTTATGACTAATCATCTTTCTTTTAAAAATTGACAATCCCAAAAGTTTCTTATTTTTTTGGAAAAAATATGGTATCATATTTTCTTTGATTTCTCTATAATGGAGTTTTTTTTTTTTCTGAATCCCAACAATGAAAAGGTAGAGAAGGATGAAGCGAGCTGTATATCTTGATTTCACGTTGATTGGATGGTAGATATTTTAGACCAATGTGATTTAAAGTTTTGGGTTGAGTTTCATGAGTTTTTAAATGATTTTAGAAAAATCTAAAGCAATAAAGTGGTAGTAGACGATGAGGCGAGTTCATCGGTGTCCTGAGTGGATCGATACAATGTCGAAAATGGTGATTGCAGCACCAACGTGACACAATCATAAAATTATAAACTTTCATCTTTGAGAAAAGAAGACCAAATGAAAAAGGAAGAAACAAGAAGAAAAAATGAGGATAACATGTAGCTTCTATGTAAGAAAAAAAACACAGTCTATGTCAACACATGTGACTATCATGACACCCTTTCATTTTCGATTTAACGTTTGAGTGTCTAAAATATAAGAAAATGAAAGTTTAAATTTTTAAAATTTAGCAACAAAAAATAAGGTTAAAAATCGGTAATGAAATTTATAATTTACCCTTAAATTTATTCTGAATTAATTTTATTATAGATAGATTCTATTTCAGTTCTTTTTAATTTAAGTTCGTATATATTTCAGTAGCAGTCTAATTATACGTTTCTAATTTATCTATACGCACGAGGTGAGTCTAACGTAAGCCATGGTACGATGTGGTTATTGTGCAGCACTAACCGAAAATGTTACAAGACAAGAAACTGAAAATGTTACTTTTTAATAACATTTTAGGTCGGTAGTTAAGTATCGAAGCTTAGCTTTGAGTATCGATATTTATCGTTTTTGATAACATTTTAAGTTTTTGTAAATGTCAAAACTTATCTCTAAGTATCAATACTGTTGCAAAACACTAACTAAAAGTATTATTAAAAATTATAACATTTTCAATTTGTGTTCCGTGTCTTGTAATATTTTTAATTGGTGTAGCATGTAGAACTGTCTATACGCACGCATGTGCTTGCACCAAAATTTCCACTCCTGGCAGTAGCATTTCCATTTGAGTTAATTCTGCAAAATTTCATTGATGGTCAAAAAGTAAATTATACAAAAATAACGAAGCAACACACACTTTGCTCAGAGTCAAAGTCAACTGACAGATAAAAAATGGAAATTGAATTAAAAATATAAATAAAGACTGACAAGATGAATAAAAAATTAATAGCAAAATTGTATTATTTGTTTTCCCCAAGTAAACTGCCTCTCTTCAACAGCTGTTGCTGGTGCTGTTCCTTAGGCCCCTCGGCTCCATGTGCTATTTTCTCTATTCTCTTTGTAATTTTTTTCCTACTACATTTATTGCAAAACATGTTTTCGAATGTTGTCCAATTTGTGAATTTGACCACCCAATTACAAGTAACAAATTTTAATAATGTCTTGGATAAGAAAATTATCACATATCCATTCATATTAATGTACACATTTAATACTTGAATTAGATATATTTTTTTCTCAAATTCGTATTTAAAAAATTTTATTTTGATACTCGAACTTCAATTTTATCTACTATTTTATTACTATTATTAATAGTTTTAGTTATTAAAATTTATATATTCTATCAATTTAGTTTTAATTCGAAATAATTTAATAAATTTATGTAACCCCCTAGACCCGCCTATGCGTTACGACGGATCATAGGAAGTCACATTAGGGTCACAAGAGCGACCCACAGTAAGATTTCAAATAAACATATGGTTAAACCTTTAAAACCATAAATCAAATATATGATTTAAAATACAATTTCAGAAATCGTTCAAAACGATAAAACAATTATTATACAAGTTGCAGAAATAAGTTCAGACTTATTTGTATAATATAAAAACGACACACATGCCCCCTAGTTACACAGATACCATACTCCCTGACGAGCCAAAGAAACTCCTATACCGACGTTGATAGGTGCAGCTTGTCTGATCTTTTATCCTGAGATGGTAAAAACAACATGAGCTTGGGAAAGCTCAGTAATACAGAACTACCAAAAGATGCTATACGTTCATGTAGACATATGGTAAGCATAACAATTTCATGATGATCCAAGAAGTGACAGTTCTCTTTTCCCTTTCCGTAATTTTAGGGTAACGTTGTTCTACTATTTCGGGGTTTCAACATACTCAAGAATAATGGTATTTGTTCTTTAATCAGACCTTGAGAATTAGACGGAAATTATATAGGCTGATAATATACGAGGTAGGAATCAGAGAGTTTGGCGTCTAGTGTGTTCCAATAAGTACAGATCAACATACATAAGTACAGATCAACATACATAAGTACCTAACATTATATCATATGAGCACATAACAGATTAAATGCAAATGTCCAATGTTCATACTGAAGTTTACAAGAAATACCCTCCAACCTTACACCAATATGCAGTCCCCCAGAACTGCATCCATAAGGACTTACCCTAGGCCCGATGGGCGTAGGTGCCACCTAAGGGGGTGCCTTAGGTCCATAAGGACTTACCCTAAGCCTGATGGGCATAGGTGCCACTCAAGGGGAGACCTTGAGTCCATAAGGACTTACCCTAGGCCCGATGGGCGTAGGTGCCACCTAAGGGGGTGCCTTAGGTCCATAAGGACTTACCCTAGGCCCGATGGGCGTAGGTGCCACTCAAGGGGAGACCTTGAGTCCATAAGGATTTACCAGCTTGATCAGGGCTGTACCGACAGAGACTTCATATCATAACCCAACAGTATACCCCAGACAGAATCAGTGTTCAGATTTCCAGACATGGTTAACAGAATATATGTGACAGATATTTTACTCATAACATCAGAAACGAAAGAATTCATGCTTTTGACTGATAAATGAGCATACTATTGCAGAGCAGACATTTCAGTATTCATCATGCAAACAGATTGTACCATCACAGGTCAAGCAACCACATAACAAGTAAACAACTGAGCAAACATATACAATATCATTCATGATCAAATCATTATACAATCCATTAAACAGAATATAGCACACATGGAACACACTAGATGGGACAGATCATTTCTCAGAGATGCTTGGCATTTAAGGAATGAGACATATTGAACTTGTGACGATTTGAACGGATTTCTGAAACGTGGCCCCTATTAGAAGGGGTTTATACTAACGGTTTAACCCAGATATTCAGGAGATGATATATCAAGATCTTTGAGAGCTTTGGCATATCTCGAGTGATTCAGTCATTTAGGCTTACAAGGGCATTATAGTCATTTTATCATACACGGACATTTTGGTAATTTATACCAACAAGGCATAAATAGTGGCTCGGGAATTCTGTTTGCTCATCAAATTTTCAACCAGGCATTCAGATATTTCTATGTCAAGATTCTTCACGGTATCGAATACATTCAGGGCTATTTTGATTACTTGGGCCAACGAGGGCATCTTGGTCATTTAACTATCATGGATGATTTTCGTAATTTAGCCCATTAATGATGATATGACGATTCACAATATTTAATGTTTCCAGAAGTTTATCGAGCCTCCAAAATCATTCGAACTATCATACTTCAACCTTGCATTTCTAACCAACCCTTCTAATGTATTTGGCTGTATAGTATATCTGAACGGTTGCTTTCGTATTTCACCACCAGACTTGCCGCAGAGTAGTCGAACTCATATTCTGTGCAGAAAACTTCCAACCTTATTTTAATATCAGGAGTGATTATCGTACATGAGTGTGATTCCTAACACTTAGGGGCGCTTTAGCCCTTAAAGTCTTATTAAAATCTCAGAATTTCATCAAATGCATATCTGCATATTTAGCTCAAGAGGGCTTTTCAGTCATTTTGGAAATTGGAATAAATCCACCATTTCTTTCTGAATTATCATTTGGTACCTCCATCATTCACGTATTCAAACAAAATTAAGTCGTCATAACTCTTCGCCTCTTTATAGACGATTCATTCGTTACAGAACTTGAGGGTATAACGTTATTCTTATATAATTCACGCATTACTATCATAGGGATCGACTTAGGATTTCAACAATATTTCCAGAGAATTCTCATTCATGTGTTATACAGAGTTTGAGGGATTATCCAAGTTTGTATCACACGAATTGCATATTAATGCCGAAGTCTTTTCATTAAAACATACATCTTGGGTAGTGTAAATTACATAATCAGGTCGAATGCAGATTTTAGGTCATTTCCTTTATCAGAAGGTAGTTTAGTCATACTTATGCTCCAAGGGCATTTTCGTAATTTCATATCCAACATCTCATACTTATTTTTCGTATCGAATTCAGCTTAAGCAGATTTCACAAAACACTTATCATAAGCATGCATGCTTTAACCAGGTATCAACATGTACATAAAGCATACAAGGGGTAATAATGTATTACCTTAGTTCCGAGTTATACCGGTTGACTCATGATACTACATTCGATCGCATTCGAATCCGGACTGGATGTCCCATGACATTTCGAATACCAAGATACTTGCATACCTTTTAAGTTGTCCGACGATAAACAAACACCCCCTCCAACGGTGACTCCGATGATGATGTCGTTGGTACCGGTGAACTCGACTCGACAAGATGAACGCAATGGTGGTGGAGGTGTCGAAAATGGACGGTCAGATCTCGGTAGATCTGAGATTGAATCTCTACCTATTTTTTTTTCTTTCTCACCTTTCTTTCTTCATTTCTTCCCCTCTGCCAACACGTTAAACTTGGCTGATATATTGTCTTTCAAACAAAAAAGGTCAAATTACACTCTTAGCCATTTAATTTTTAGGGAGTTCACACTTTTGTCTCCAAACTTTATTCTGTAATTCAAATTGGTCATCAATTTCTTATAAATCAAGCTTCCCAAACATGAATTCATTTAATTAAGTCCCAAAACTTATTATTTTAGGAAAAAAATATTAAATCTCCCAAAAATTCTTAAAATTTTACTAGCCTTATTTGAGATTGTTACGATTCTCCCCTCCTTAAAAAAATTTCGTCCTCGAAATTTACCTGAATTAAACAAATGCGGAAATTGTTCTCTTATGGATCCTTCGATCTCCCAAGTAGCCTCACTAGGACTCCGATTTCTCCACTGTACTTTTACCATCGGAATGCGTCGGTTCCTCAGAACTCTTTCATCAAAATCTAAGATCTGAATTGGTTCCTCTTCATAGAACAAGTCTAACCTCAACTCTACATTCTGAACTTGAATGACATGACTAGGATCTGGACGGTATTGTCTCAACATGGACACGTGGAAGGCATTATGGATACAGTTGAGCTGAGGAGGTAACTTAAGCTGATAGGCAACTGGCCCAACTCTCTCTTCATGATACGGTACGGCCCAATAATTCTCGGACTCAACTTACCCTTCTTTTAAAAAAAAAATCTTAGAACTTTCTTCCATGGAGATACTTTCAGAAAGACTTGATCACCGACTTCAAACTCAATATCTTTTCTTCTCCGATCAACATAAGATTTTTGTCTGTCAAATGCCTCTTTCATTCATTCATGTACTAAAACTTATCCAATAGAGCATCATTGTTTCTTGAGACTCACAGACAAACATGAATCAATCTAGCAGTGTCCTCAGTTACTCGAGTTGACTTTGGACTCATAATCATCTCATCATACATTTTGGAACCAATTAATCAGGATATAACATTTGAATCCACACCGAACTTCATAGGATACAAAACAAACATTTGTCTTATAACTTTTATTATAAACGGTCTCAGTCAAGGATAAGAGACATTCCGATCTTCCACAGAAGTTAATCATACCACCCAAAGGCATATCTTTCAGAGTTCGAATTACTCTTCTAGGTTTACCATAAATTTTCAGATGAAAAACTACAACTACAGTTCAGATAAGCACTCTAGGAGTCCAACAGCTACTCCCATAATCAGGATGTAAACATCAAATTTCAATCAAGGATGATATTTAACGATATACCAAGCCACACCTTGAAGGAGATGCCTTTCTTCATACTGATCGAACATAACTAAGGTCATTAATGGATATCACTTACATTCAACGTAATATTCAGACAACTATTTCTTTCGTGTTTAACAGAGGCACCACAGAATATACACTTTCGGCACAATCGCAAACACTTCTCTCTAAAGTTCATAGAGTTTTTTTTCACATTTCCGTTAGGGTATTTTCAAACACGATCATTATCACTGAATTGCCTTTCATGAAATCTTACATCGGTTATTCCGCATGATCAAACATTTATTCTTAATCTGATTCACAAGTATAAACCATCTCAAGTCCTTTATTCAGATTCAAATTCAACCTTTTAATTCAAGACACATACGAACGTTATAGACATTTTCTGTAAGCAGATGTTGAGCTATGAAAGGCAGAATACTCAGATTTGGTTATTTCAGGAGAAACGATTAGACATCAGAGTTTCGGCTTGGTGGAGTACGGTCAGAATCTAGGGGCATGTACAGACCAGACACCCTACGACAGACGATCGGCCGATCTACCCAGAAAGACGCAACTCTAAGCTCTGATACCACTAAATGTAACCCCCTAGACCCGCCTATGCGTTACGACGGATCATAGGAAGTCACATTAGGGTCACAAGAGCGACCCACAGTAAGATTTCAAATAAACATATGGTTAAACCTTTAAAACCATAAATCAAATATATGATTTAAAATACAATTTCAGAAATCGTTCAAAACGATAAAACAATTATTATACAAGTTGCAGAAATAAGTTCAGACTTATTTGTATAATATAAAAACGACACACATGCCCCCTAGTTACACAGATACCATACTCCCTGACGAGCCAAAGAAACTCCTATACCGACGTTGATAGGTGCAGCTTGTCTGATCTTTTATCCTGAGATGGTAAAAACAACATGAGCTTGGGAAAGCTCAGTAATACAGAACTACCAAAAGATGCTATACGTTCATGTAGACATATGGTAAGCATAACAATTTCATGATGATCCAAGAAGTGACAGTTCTCTTTTCCCTTTCCGTAATTTCAGGGTAACGTTGTTCTACTATTTCGGGGTTTCAACATACTCAAGAATAATGGTATTTGTTCTTTAATCAGACCTTGAGAATTAGACGGAAATTATATAGGCTGATAATATACGAGGTAGGAATCAGAGAGTTTGGCGTCTAGTGTGTTCCAATAAGTACAGATCAACATACATAAGTACCTAACATTATATCATATGAGCACATAACAGATTAAATGCAAATGTCCAATGTTCATACTGAAGTTTACAAGAAATACCCTCCAACCTTACACCAATATGCAGTCCCCCAGAACTGCATCCATAAGGACTTACCCTAGGCCCGATGGGCGTAGGTGCCACCTAAGGGGGTGCCTTAGGTCCATAAGGACTTACCCTAAGCCCGATAGGCATAAATGCCACTCAAGGGGAGACCTTGAGTCCATAAGGACTTACCCTAGGCCCGATGGGCGTAGGTGCCACCTAAGGGGGTGCCTTAGGTCCATAAGGACTTACCCTAGGCCCGATGGGCATAGGTGCCACTCAAGGGGAGACCTTGAGTCCATAAGGATTTACCAGCTTGATCAGGGCTGTACCGACAGAGACTTCATATCATAACCCAACAGTATACCCCAGACAGAATCAGTGTTCAGATTTCCAGACATGGTTAACAGAATATATGTGACAGATATTTTACTCATAACATCAGAAACGGAAGAATTCATGCTTTTGACTGATAAATGAGCATACTATTGCAGAGCAGACATTTCAGTATTCATCATGCAAACAGATTGTACCATCACAGGTCAAGCAACCACATAACAAGTAAACAACTGAGCAAACATATACAATATCATTCATGATCAAATCATTATACAATCCATTAAACAGAATATAGCACACATGGAACACACTAGATGGGACAGATCATTTCTCAGAGATGCTTGGCATTTACGGAATGAGACATATTGAACTTGTGACGATTTGAACGGATTTCTGAAACGTGGCCCCTATTAGAAGGGGTTCATACTAACGGTTTAACCCAGATATTCAGGAGATGATATATCAAGATCTTTGAGAGCTTTGGCATATCTCGAGTGATTCAGTCATTTAGGCTTACAAGGGCATTATAGTCATTTTATCATACACGGACATTTTGGTAATTTATACCAACAAGGCATAAATAGTGGCTCGGGAATTCTGTTTGCTCATCAAATTTTCAACCATGCATTCAGAGATTTCTATGTCAAGATTCTTCACGGTATCGAATACATTCAGGGCTATTTTGATTACTTGGGCCAACGAGGGCATCTTGGTCATTTAACTATCATGGATGATTTTCGTAATTTAGCCCATTAATGATGATATGACGATTCACAATATTTAATGTTTCCAGAAGTTTATCGAGCCTCCAAAATCATTCGAACTATCATACTTCAACCTTGCATTTCTAACCAACCCTTCTAATGTATCTGGCTGTATAGTATATCTGAACGGTTGCTTTCGTATTTCACCACCAGACTTGCCGCAGAGTAGTCGAACTCATATTCTGTGCAGAAA
This sequence comes from Hibiscus trionum, assembly GCA_030270665.1. Taxonomy (NCBI): domain Eukaryota; kingdom Viridiplantae; phylum Streptophyta; class Magnoliopsida; order Malvales; family Malvaceae; genus Hibiscus; species Hibiscus trionum. The sequence continues at coordinate 77,199,839 of BSYR01000010.1, read as the reverse complement.
ACTTCCAACCTTATTTTAATATCAGGAGTGATTATCGTACATGAGTGTGATTCCTAACACTTAGGGGCGCTTTAGCCCTTAAAGTCTTATTAAAATCTCAGAATTTCATCAAATGCATATCTGCATATTTAGCTCAAGAGGGCTTTTCAGTCATTTTGGAAATTGGAATAAATCCACCATTTCTTTCTGAATTATCATTTGGTACCTCCATCATTCACGTATTCAAACAAAATTAAGTCGTCATAACTCTTCGCCTCTTTATAGACGATTCATTCGTTACAGAACTTGAGGGTATAACGTTATTCTTATATAATTCACGCATTACTATCATAGGGATCGACTTAGGATTTCAACAATATTTCCAGAGAATTCTCATTCATGTGTTATACAGAGTTTGAGGGATTATCTAAGTTTGTATCACACGAATTGCATATTAATGCCGAAGTCTTTTCATTAAAACATACATCTTAGGTAGTGTAAATTACATAATCAGGTCGAATGCAGATTTTAGGTCATTTCCTTTATCAGAAGGTAGTTTAGTCATACTTATGCTCCAAGGGCATTTTCGTAATTTCATATCCAACATCTCATACTTATTTTTCGTATCGAATTCAGCTTAAGCAGATTTCACAAAACACTTATCATAAACATGCATGCTTTAACCAGGTATCAACATGTACATAAAGCATACAAGGGGTAATAATGTATTACCTTAGTTCCGAGTTATACCGGTTGACTCATGATACTACATTCGATCGCATTCAAATCCGGACTGGATGTCCCATGACATTTCGAATACCAAGATACTTGCATACCTTTTAAGTTGTCCGACGATAAACAAACACCCCCTCCAACGGTGACTCCGATGATGATGTCGTTGGTACCGGTGAACTCGACTCGACAAGATGAACGCAATGGTGGTGGAGGTGTCGAAAATGGACGGTCGGATCTCGGTAGATCTGAGATTGAATCTCTACCTATTTTTTTTCTTTCTCACCTTTCTTTCTTCATTTCTTCCCCTCTGCCAACACGTTAAACTTGGCTGATATATTGTCTTTCAAACAAAAAAGGTCAAATTACACTCTTAGCCATTTAATTTTTAGGGAGTTCACACTTTTGTCTCCAAACTTTATTCTGTCATTCAAATTGGTCATCAATTTCTTATAAATCAAGCTTTCCAAACATGAATTCATTCAATTAAGTCCCAAAACTTATTATTTTAGGAAAAAAATATTAAATCTCCCAAAAATTCTTAAAATTTTACTAGCCTTATTTGAGATTGTTACAATTTAACTCATTGATATTTAAAAATTCTTTCAATTTAGTTATATTTTGCGATATTGTTAAACCAAGCGAGTCTATTGGATCAAAACAACAGTTGGATAACTATATTCCACCATAAAACAACGAGTTATTGTTAAACTTTTATTATACCGTGAAAATAATATAAAAATCGAGGGAGTAAAAAAAACAGTTTAGGAGAATAACAAAGAGTAAATTAGTAAGATTTTTAAATATAGATGGTTTAAATTTATTGAATTGTTTCGAGTTAAAACTAAATTAATAGATTGTACGAGTTTTGGTTTTAATTTAAGAGAAAGCACATAGTCCAATGGTACTTGAGAGAAAATCTTTAAATGCCAATTTAAAAGAATATGCTTAATTCAAATATAATTCAAGTATATATATTTTTTTAATACTAACTTAAGAAAAAATATATAATTTAAATACTATATATATATTTAATCCTAAAGAGATACAAAAGTGGATAGTCATTTTAAGTTATAAGTACAATTATGACATGAAGATTGAAAATTTTTTGCTCCTTTTCGATGCCCCTATTTATGTTTTACGTTTAAAATTAAGTTTATGGTTTAGAGTTTTAAGTTAGGGTTTTTTGTTAAGGTTTAGGAAATTTAAGGTATGGTGTGTTTTTAAGGTATATGGTGTAGGATTTAGAATTTAAGACTATGGTTTAGAATTTAATTTTATAGTATTTTTTAGTGTTGATACATAAATAAGTGCACCAAAAAGTGCGTCAAATTTTTATTAATGACGTGACTAGACTTATATAAAAAAAAATAGATTTTATAGGGTAACTATGACGTGGCAATGATGGAAGTAAAGAAAGGAGGAGCTGAATTAAATTGATGTTTAATATGCAAATAAATAATGTATATTTGCGGTGGAAATGGTGAATATGAGAACGTTTTTGTTTTTTTAACAATTTTTAAAAACACTTATTTAAAAGCTCTTAATTAATATTTTTTATTAGGTTGTAAGTTCAATACATTTTAAAAGTAATTTTTTAGGAGATACGATTCAAATCGCTTTATCTACGAGGTATATGTATATTATTAAAGAGTTAAGAATATTTATGAACATATACTACCTTGTAATTAGCTTTAAACCATTTTAAAAAAAATCATAAAATGAAAGAGAGTAAAAAACAAGGAGGGTAGTTTTAATCTTTTAGATTATAAATTTTTTATGTTTTAGGTGCTAGAGATTTAATTTAGGATGTATGAGTATAGTTTACAGGGTTTAAAATTTAGTTTTAAGCTATAAATTTAGATTTTAATTTTTAATTGTAAATATACATACTTGTGTAGATTTTGAACACAACATGTATATCAAAAAGTTACTCAAATAAATTAACACATAACATATTTTTTTAATATATTGGTATGATTATATAGTAGTATCTATTCATATTTTTTCTTAACCTTTTGACAACGTACATACCTTGTACACACAAAAGCTCGAACTCGGATCTCTTAGGATGAAGATCATCCACATTTCCACTGGACTCATCTATAAACAAAATTTGCGGTGGATATGTAAAAGTTAGATGTGGATATACGACAAAAAATAATATTATTTTTTGAATAGTATAAAAATAATTATAAGGTAATATATGTTAATAGATATTCTTAACTCTTTGACAATGCTCACACACTTTGTAAATAAAAAACGATTAAAAAATAACATTGATCAATTTTTTTCCAATCTAGGCCTCACCCCGCAAAAGATTGAAAAAATTGAGGTGGAATATTCAAAGTCAAAGAAAAAATCTCACAATAAAACATGGTTTCTCATAGGGATGGACAACTACAGATTGAATTATTCAGGGATGAAAAATTCCAAGTTGCATTTTATTAGGGTCTTATTTTAAGTAAAATTCTTCATGTAAATTTAACTATGTTTTGAATTTGAATTTTATCAATAAATAATAGTATTGAGAGAACTTGTCTTTCAAAATAAAAATCAATTTAATTCGATATGAAATTTATTCTAAATTCTTGTGATTATTCGAACTCGAGCCAAAAGAAACTAATTAACATCAACATGAACGTTCACAACAAATTCAATACAAATTCCATGATTGTGATGTGAACAAGTTCAATACAAGATCTTTGACTAAAATAAAAACATGAGACAGACTATTTTTCTTACACACTTTCTATAGATTGTCAACACGCAAATACAGAGATGGACTGTCGGTTCTGTTCCCTTTAATATATTTTTTTTTTAAATTTGGAGTTCGAAAATTTTGAGATATTAAATTTGAATTTAATGTATATAAATATTTTACTCCATTTGCATTTTTAATTTAGATTTTATTTTGATTATCTATGTAATCGTATTTTATATGATAATTTTAAATTATTAACGAGAATACATAAATGTTAACAATATTTATTTTAGGAGCTTGGTTTTGCAATTTTAGATTAGGGGGCTTATCGAGTGAATCGATCGCGAGTTGAGTAGTGCTCGTTAAAAAATTTAGTTGCTCGACTCGATTAGTTGCTCGTTAAGTTCGATAAAATTTTGGTCGACTCGTGCTCGTTAAAAAATCTCGCTGCTCAACTCGTTGCTCGTTAAGCTCACCAAAATTTTTTACTTTGTTTTTCTAACTATAGGTAAAATCTAGTGATACTATTAAAGCTTAATATAAATATAAAAATTCAGAAGAACAAATGTGAGGTCTAAGGAGATAAATAAACGAACATGTCATGACCGAGTTATAGATGTAGTGGATATTCGAGTATGAGACTCTTTTTTAGTTTTTCAATAATCTTTAATAAACAACAAATGAGAGAATACTTAGGAATCTCGGTATTTTAACTTTTAATAGTATATTTTTTATATGGCAAGTAGATAGTGAAGATTTTTCATCTCTTCTAATTTTATAGATAAAATAATAATAATAATAATAATAATAATAATAATAATAATAAAATACTCATTATTATAATTTAATTTTTTATTAATATAATTAACTTTTTTTAATTCTGAGAAATATAAAATGTTTTGAAAATTTAAAACTAAAATTTTATGGGTAAATTACTGAGCAATTTACTGAGCTTTTCTAGAATTTTCACATAGTATTTAAACTTTTTAGAACATAATTTTTTAAGGTAGCCACCAAAAAATCATAAAAGACAATATAAAAAATATCAAACTGCTCACGAACTTATTGAGTCGAATTGAGTCTTACTCAACTTGACTCACTAATATTTTGAGTCAAGCTCATTTTTGAGTCGAATCAACTTAAATCGAACATTATCTAAATTTTGACCGAATCAAACTCGAATTATTTGCGAGCTGCTCAACTCAATAAACAATCATATTTGGGATCATAGTTTTACCGATTTGACTTTACAGTGAAAGAAGACCCCACTAGGAAATAAACTATTCCCAAACCGTGTAACTTAAGTTGCTTTTTGTTTATTATATAAAGTTGTTTCTTTTCACATTGAAGCAAAATTTACTTTATTATTATTATTTTATCATTAAATTTTAAATTGTTTATCTCACCAAATAGGATAATAAAAATTAAAATTTTGACCAAATATACAAGCAAATATTAGTGTCGACGGTAAAGTATATGTATTGTCCATACTAACATAAAAACAAAACATGACAAATAATTTTATTACAACTCAAACACAATATATTTGAGGAGGTGACGGTGAACACCCATTTAAATAAAAAAAATCAATCCGAGAGTTTAAAATAAAATTAATAAAATAATCAAATGACCATCGAAAAAAGAGGTGACAATAAAACTATTATTAAAAAATATTTTTTTACCAAACTAAGACTAAAATAAACAAATGTATTTTTTTTACAAAAATATTTATTGGTGGGTTGCATGTGAGTTTGAAACTTTGATTTTTGCTTTTTATTGATGACTGACATAAAGGATGAGTGTATGAAAAGTCAAAAAGGTAATTCTTAAGCTTACACATCCAATCCATAAATGCCAACCTTGATTCAAAGTAATTGTTTGCATTTTGGATTAGGTTTTGAGTTGATATGATTTCATAAGCTACTTTCCACTTTCTAATACTTCATCAAACCTAGTATGATGGCCGATGGGTGAACAAATATGCTTTAATTATTAATAGCATCATTAGTCTTAATCTTATTTGTTTATTTATTTTAATGGTATAGAAAGACCAGTGCCAAATAAAAAAATATTAGTTCAAAGGAATAAAATACAAAATTTTCCATCTTGATAAAAAAAATTTCATGTATTAATTTATAATTTAATAATTTTTAGAGGAGTTTATACGCAATTTTATCACTTGAGTTCTGAAAATTTCACAAATGGCATTAATATATTGACAAGTGTCTTATTTATTATAGATTTTTAAAGGTTTGTTATTTGATACAATTGAGTGATATTTTCTTCCCATACAACCTTAATCCATTATCATGTGTCTTTAACTAATATTTTAACTTAACAAGTGTTACATTGAAAAAAATGATGATGTTCATCTTAAGAGAAACAAGTTTAAATTGTTTTGTCTATATGGTCTATGCGCATTATCAAATAGTTAAAAATATGTATGAACATATATTACCTTATAATTACCTTTAAACTATTTAAAAAAATAAATAAATACACAACAGAATTTGAATCAAAATAGAAATCTAGACTAAAAATACACATGTATTATTTATATGGCTTAAATGAAAAATAAGTGTCCAAACTATTTTTTTTTAAATTTTAAGTGCCTAAAGTATATTTTTTTTTGTAAAAACAAGTGCCTAAAGTTCCAACCGTTACAATTTTAAGTGCTCGACTATCAATGATCATTTTAAAAAAATCATTGCCCATCAGAACGAGACACGTGGCATGAATATTTAAATATCTGAAAAAAACTTTAAGGTTTTTTTAAAATCTCAATTTTTTTAAAAATCTTCATATTAGTCCCTAAACCCCTAAAAATAATGAAACCCCAAATCTTCACCATTGTCGCCGTCGACACCACTCTTTTGGTCGTTGGACTTAGCCGGCCATTTTTTCTAATGTGTAGTCATCGAAAAGCGGCGAACGGTTGCCAACCGAACGACTATTTAACATTCGCCGTTCCATGTTTAACTAGCACATCGTTCATCGATTTCCGACGACGGCACGCTAGGTCTAGCGACAGAAAGAGTAGGGTCAGCGACGGTGATCAATGACGACAACAGTGAAAATTTAGGATTTAAGATTTGGGGACTATTTTATAAATTTTTAGAATTTCAATATTTTTTTTGAAAAATTTTAAATTATTAAAAACACAAAGTAATTTAAAAAGAAATTATAAATTAAAATACAACACGTGTCAAATTTTTATTGTTAATAATTTTTTAACGGTAATTAACTACTATGCACCTAAAATTATAACGGTTGAAGCTTTAAATGCTTACTTTTATAAGAAAACACTCTAGACACTTAAAATTCAAAAGTGGTATGGTTTGAGAACTGGTTTTTCATTTAACCCTGTTTATATATATAGTTAAACTCAAATATAATATCATTAAAGTTTCGATCTATCATTAAACCAAAACCTTATTAACAATATCAAATATAAACAGTAAACAATTAAATGATATGCAAGTCAAATATTTGGTCCCAACCTTGATGCATACGTTTCATGTCAAACTCTATCATTGCTTCTAGTGGGCCAATCCATCCGATTTTAGTCCCCCCTTCCCCTCAAATTTTAATATTACCCCATACCTGCTATTCATTCATTAATTAACTAATTTATTTAACCAAAATTATATTTTTTAAATAAAATAATTACAATAATCGAGACACCGAAAGTCTGAACCAAGTTTTTTTTTTTTCCCAAAGCCAAATTTCTCGTGGAAACTTGAGAGAAATGCACCAACCACGTACTCTCCTTTCAGACTTCCTTAAAATAAAGTTTTCTGCTTAAATTCTTCAATAAGTCCTTGTATTGTGTGTAAAATATGGATTTAGTCCACATAATGTACTTTGACCTTTTTGAGGTCTTATACTTTTGATTAAAAAAGGGTCTTATACTATTCAATTTTAAAATTTGATTTTGACTCAAACAACAGTTATAGAATCCATTAAATTAAATTATGCTTTTAGTCATTGTACTATGTGTAAGTTGTAGATTTAGTTCTTATTATCTTATATGGTCATTTAAGTCCCTTTAATTTAATTTTACTGTCATTGTATTATTTAAGGTCAAGATTTCAATTTCAAAATCCGAAAAGAAAATGAATAAAATTGACCACTATACTTTTCAAATTATAAATTTTCGACCATGACCCAAACAGTACTTATGAGACCGATTAAGTTAATCTCAAATATTAGCCATTGTATTATGTGTAAGTTGTAGATTTTGTTCTTATCCTCCTCTTATTTGATCATTTTACGTCCTTTTATTTGGGTAAAGATTGAAATTTCAAAATCCAAAAAGAACATGACTAAGAATGATCAAATTAGTATAGGGACCAGATTCATAATTTATGTATAATACAAGGACCTAATGATAGAATTTGACCTTTTCCCTTACAGAATTTCATTTAATACAGTATATAATGTAGCCTTTTTCTTGTCCCCATTTTAACACCTCGCTCATTTATAGTCTGCCTGGTTCCTACCTCTCTTCTCCATGTTCTTCCCCTTCACCTGTCTCTTTTCCAAACCTATCTTCAACCCATTCAATGCCTGTTTTGTTGATGTTTCAATGGATTTCAAACACATAACAAGATCCAAGTAAACCCTTTTCTTCGCATTGTCTGAAAAAAATCCTGTCCTTTTCAATGGATCTTGTAAGTAAAACCAGATTCTCACAAGCTCTTTCACCAATCACAAGTCCGGGGAACTCGATCTCGGGGTCTCATTCCCATTCATCGGACACGAGTTTCCCCATCATAGCCATTGCCGTGTTGGGCATTCTAGCAACAGCTTTCTTGTTGCTCAGCTATTACATCTTTGTCATCAAGTGTTGTCTGAATTGGCAAAGGATTGATCTTTTCCGGCGATTCTCGTTGTCCCGAAGACAACACGAAGACCCTTTGATGGCGTACTCGCCGGCGATTGAACGACGACACCGGGGGCTTGATGAGTCCGTGATAAGGCAAATCCCGATATTTCGATTTGATAAGGATTCGAAAGAGAGAAGCTTTTGTGAATGCGCTGTTTGCTTGAACGAGTTCGAGGACGAGGAGAAGCTGAGGATGATACCGAACTGCAGCCATGTTTTCCACATTGATTGTATCGATGTCTGGCTTCAAAACAATGCGAATTGTCCGCTTTGTCGAACGAGTATCTCGAGTCACGGCGGATTCCACGCTGACCCCGTCGTTGCTCCGAGCTCAACCCCACTAGATCCGAGTCCATACACCGAGACCATCGTTAATGGTGATGAAGACTTTGTGGTAATTGAAATAGGTAATAACCACAGCAGTCGTTCAACTCATCAAACATTGCTTGGTGCTCAAGAAAGATTGAATTCGGTGAACTCAGCGGCTTTATCGACTCGTTCGATTAGTCCTCCGCGGTGGAAGTCGGACCAAATATTGTTGCACAAGAAAGCAAGGAAGTTCCACAAGGGGACTAGCATGGGAGATGAATGCATTGACATCAGAGACAAAGATGAACAATTCGCAATCCAGCCAATAAGAAGGTCTATTTCAATGGATTCATCTGCGGATCGTCAGCTATTTTTAGCTGTTCAAGAAGCCATAAGATCCAACCGGGACGTTAGCCCCATTGAAGGTTGCAGTAGCAGCAGGGTGAAAAGATCTTTTTTCTCATTTGGTCATAACAGAGGGTCCAAAAATGTACTTTTACCTCTTTATTTGGAGCCCTAAAACCAGTTTTAGGGTTCATTTTTGAACATAGAGATTAAGAGACTCAAATTAAATTTGTGACATAGAAATGTTCAATTTTAAAACTTAGAAAAACCATTATTTTATTTGAATTTTTCTCTGGGGTTTGTTATATTATACCTACTTAGACATACAACTATGATTATAACCATCATTACTGATTGTTTAAACAACAGCTTCGAGTCAGTGTGAAATACGAGTACATATTTGATCGTTTAATATTTTGATCCAATTCGACTCTGAATATACTTAAAGTTCATACGATTATCCGATACATATCTCGGACCAAACCTCGAACCCTCCATTTTATTTTACATCTTCCTTTGCAATCAACTGTAAATAGAATGGTCAATTCAGCAGAACAGAGGATGCTTTCAATGCCTTTCACCTGGTCCAGTCAAAGGGTTTTCTGCTTATTTTCCATAACTAGTAAAATTTTGAACTTCAGCAGCTCAATGTTTCAACATTTCTAGTGACAGACCATTGAAAAAACAAATGCAAAATGAATCATAAAAGAAGTGATAAAAATCCCTTAAAGTTGCATTGCCTTGATGGTCAAATCTTTTATTAGTCCCTATATTATGCATAATTCGTGGATTTAACTCTTATATTGTAATTTGATCATTTTTAGTTCCTACACTTTAAAAATTTTAGTTCATGTTCTCTTTCATAATACAAATTTTATAAGGTCTAATATGTACTATAAACTTCAATTAAGAATTTTCGGTTGATATTAATCCCTAGATTCGATACCGAACAATCTCTTCCCTTTTTTCTAATAAAAAACTACACCCCAAGCCTTTGTTTTTTTCTCATCCATGTGCTTGTAAGCATGGGCAAAGATTGTGATAACTGAGGCAAACCATTGGGGGATTGTGGGATGTTGAGACTTGAGATTCATTTGGATGAATAAATATATAAAGATAATACAATTGGGTAAATAAAAAGGTGCTATAAATTACATCATTGTCTGATAAGATTGCAAATGATTTATTTTGTTGAAAAAAAACAAAACATTTTAGGATAAGATGTTCAATTTTTGTTGTCCAAGTATTTTATTCTTGGACAAAGTACATAAATGGTAACTAAATTAAGTAAAAATAATCTTTTTGGTCAATGATGTTTTAGAAAATATAAAATCTTCATTAAACTTATCTAACTGTTATAAATGATGTTTTAAAGGTCATTTTGAAAGAGTTCAATAAGTTCTAATGACAATTTTGTAATAGTTTGGTAAAGTTTAGTGACAATTTTATAATAATTCGATAAGTTTAGTGACAATTTTATAATTTTTGAAACTTCAATGGCTAAAAGAACCATTTTTACTTAGTTTAGTGATCACTCGTATGCTTTACCCTTTATATTTTTGATAAATATAGTTCAATAATCAAAATTTGACAATTGCGTCTAAGAGGGTGCCGAGGACAAAACAACAACAACAAATTGCAGGCCATCTTCATCTTCAATCTTCACACCATCTCCCATAATTTCATAAACAAAGCTGAAAATTTCAGATTTGTTTTTACTATTCTTCTCTTCATCTTTTTTAATCTTTTTCGTTATATTCTTATTATTCATCTTCTAATCTTTCTTATTGTATTCTTTTTTTTTTAAATTTTTAGCCTTGAATCTGAAATTTTCAAGAAAAGCCCTTCTGGACTAGCTTCACAAAGAGCCCAAAAAAAACTAGCTATTGAATGACACTGCATGTATAACGTAGGTAGGACTTTATGTTAAGAACACAAATTTTTATATTTAGTAAAATTATTTAAGAATCTGAAAATTAAAGTGTGCGAACAAAACTATATAAGAATATGAGAATCTAAGAATTTGATATTAAATCATTGTACCAAGTAGAGTTGATACTGCTTGACAACTAACATATTTGTCCTTATTTCGCATTACTATAATCTAGCATCCTTTTATTACAAATTAAAACACGACACACTGTCTTATTCAGTTTGGTACAAATGCTGAGATGCCTTGAGTTTGTTCTTAACACATTTGCCTTAATTTGGGAGGTTTTAGCTTCACAGCTTATAGTAATCTATGGGAGGTTTGTCATCAAGTGGGCTAGATACAGCCTTGGCAAGATATTCCTTCAGCAAGAACTCTTTGTACCGAGGAAGATTCGCCTCCGATATCAGCTCTTTGATCGGCCCGAATGCCTCGTCAAGCTGGCTGGAATCTCCAGAGAAAAAGCAGGGCACCGAAATTCTCGGTCCGACATGATTGGCAGTCACTCTATGCTTCACACTCTTGAACTTGTCATTTGATAAAATCTACCGTGACAACATACAAAGTTGGTATTGGGAAAGTTGATTGAAAATTAGCCAATGTGATTCAAACCTAACCTGAAGAAGATCACCAATGTTTACGACGAAGCTGCCTCGAGCGGGGTTAACATCGAACCATTGACCGTTGTGAAGGACTTGGAGGCCGCCAATGTGGTTCTGTAGAAGCAGTGTCAGTATGCCTGCATCTGAATGTTTCCTTATCCCCAAAGCGAGTTCAGGCTGAGGGCAAGCTGGATAGTAATGTGCCAGTATGCTACATCCTCTACAGCATCCCATCGAGCCAAGGTGGTCCGGTCGAAGACCGAGAGCCTCCGATAGCAACTCGAACAGAGTCTTTGCCAATCTTTTCATGTGCTTAATATACTCTACCGTTGATCGTCTGCAGATTCGAACAAACAAAACCAGAAAAACAAGTTCTTGTAATAATTAAAACATGATCAGTGCTTAGTTACCTGCAGACCGAGGGCATTTCCGAAGGGTCAGGATCGGAACCGAGGTGAGAAAGGGACAATGTCAATGTGTCTCTCCAATCAGCAGTTTCCGACGTATGAAGATCGAAAGAGCTGAATTGAACATGCTTTGCACCGTCACGGCCATGCATTTCTTTTTTTAGCTCCAAATCTTGCTCATTGAACAAACGTATCCCTTCCATCATTTCATCCAAAACACTTAACGGGATCCCATGGTTTATCACTTGGAAAAAACCCCACTTCCCTGCTGCAATCCTCACTTCATTCACGATCTCCTTACGCCGGTTACCACTTCCGATGTCGCTTAGATCAATGATTGGAACCTCAATGTTTTTCTTGGCGGAATTCAGTTCCTCGGCCGGTCGAACGAAAATCTCGGGGATGTTAAGTATTCCGGCATCAACGAGTCCCTTGACACCGGCTTTCGTGTCGAATTCCTTACTGTCGTGATCAATTGCGGTTTGGGATGCCATTTTCTCTGCTAATTACAGTACTGATTCAATCGGAGTTGTTCAAAGAATTAGATACCTAAGAACCACGTAGTTACTTTCAATTATATATATATATATATATATACATATTAGATTATCAATATATATACAATATTTAGATTAGTCAACTGATAAATCGTATATCAATAATTATAAAAAATAGTAACAAATTCACATTAAGTCCTTAATTGACATCTAATCATCGGAAAGTAGGTAGTGAACTTATTGGAACAACGTTCTAAACGTGTGAAATTGGAAAGTAATGTGAAATCCGACAGAACGTGGTTATCACCACAATTTCAACGCTATGTTGGAAAATATTGGAGTAGTTCTGACTTTGGTGTATACAGGGACGGACCTAGGACTTTAGGTTAGGGGGACGAACTTATAAATTTTTAGGGACGAACTTATAAAAATTTAGGGAGGGCGAAAATAGATTTTTAATAAAAAATACATAAAAAATTTAAATTTTTTCTAAATCATATATGATTTTCAAAATTTTAGGGGGGACGGTTGCCCACCAACACTCCTCGGCCCTTCCCTGGGTGTATGTTTTCATTGTCAAAAACTCAAATCCAGGGAACTTTTTTTAATAGAAATCCAGGGAAAAATGAGTGTGTATTATTACAACATTATGCCAACAATGTTTAGAAATAAAGATGGAGACAACATTATTTATGTAATTTAGATTTAATCTACGTCGGTTAGATAATAAATTTATTAAACAAATTATAAAAAAAAACAGATGTAAAAGTAAATATTTTTCAGACTCGCGGATTTCAGTAGTAAAAGGTGATGTAATTCAACTAAGTGATTCGAGCTTAAGTTATTTAGTCGGAAAAATATTAATATTTAATCTATAGATTGAATAGTTTGGATTACATACTATAGAAGTTTATTACGAGTGACTATCTCAACTCATTTTACTTCATTCACAATGTCAAAATTTAAATTCTTAACATTACTTAAAAAGACTTAACAACTCATCTTGCTTAATCAATTGATAATTGGTTGATAATGATGTAATTAACTATTTGAAAGTCAAATAAATTAATGGTATAGTTACAAATGATTTAGTTTAGGGTAATTATTGGATGCAATGTTAGTGTATTTTTTTTACAAATGAATTTCTAAAGCTTTCACTTATCCTTTTTAGGACCCTAAATTCTAAACCATAAAATATATTCTCAAGCCTTAAGGCTAATTACAAACTATAAAATCCTAACCCTCAACCCTAAACATTATCCTCTAAAACTGTATACTTGTGAAATTTTTTCATCGCCAGTGCATAAATCCTTTACTTTATAACTAAATCTTCAATTGATTATATATAATTTTAAATCCAAATTCTAAATGTTACTAACCCTTTTAAGGTGATTTTATGGTTGTTTTTTTAACAATATTATCTCTAAATTTAGATTTAAATTCTCACATTGGGAGTTGTAATATGTCTTAATCACTATATCTAATATTTGGGCTTAAATTTCAAATTGGCTCCTCTAATTGAACCCAAAAATCAAGTGATCTATTGTTTCAATCATAGACGAAGTGAACCCTTATTCGAACAATAGCGATTTAATGGGTCGATATTTGAGAAATAATGGATCAAACAAGTTCCTATTTGACTTATTTTAAAAATTTATCTAATTACGAAATTTCAAATAAAATTTCAGTTGAGACAATATTTTACATAAAATTTATTTGATTATTACCCGATTTAACATGAATTTATTATTTTAATTTAACACAAATTCAAATAAGATTTTAATAACGTTCACAAGGAATTAAAACATTCTATGACTGTGATGAAGAAAAAGCCGTTTAACATTTTGTTTGTTATATGCATATGCATATAATGGAGCACATTATCTTTGATTGAAATATGAACAGTTGATTCTGTTTTGTTTAGTCTTAAATAATATTTTTAAAAAATAATATTGAACTCTCAGAATAATTTTATTATAAAAGAATGTTATTATCTTTAAAAATATAAGTGATGTATATTCAAAAAAAGAAGTTTAAGCAATTTGTCTACAAATTTTTTCTTTAATGAGTAAAAATTTCATTCGATTCTCATAATAATTTATATGTTAATATTATATTAATACTTAAAAAATTAAAATGGAGCGTATGATCGGATTGAGCTTGATTCATGTTTAATTTCTTTAAAAAGACCGACCTAATCCAATTCCACTTATTTAATGAATAAATTTATTTTAACATTTTTAAATTTTTTACCTAACTCAAGAAGGATACGAACTTTTTGATTTATAGAAAAATCAATTAATTGAAGTTTTTATAATTAATATTTAACAATTTGTTTATGTAAATTCCAAATTCATTTTATTTTGATGTGACAACTTTAAAACTATTTGGTTGCTTGCATGTGACTTTGATACTTGTAATTTTCCTTTTCTTTATGTTTGGTGATGATCGACAAAACTAGCACAAGAGTGCACGAAAAGTCAATGTCTTTTTTTAATCTTAAAATAAAGCTTAGTTTTTTCTTTATACATTCTCATTTAATATTTCGAAAAGGGATGATCAAAATTCAATTTATCTAAACACCGCGAGTTTTTGACTTAGTTTAGTTATGTAGGATCAACTTTTTCTTGGTAAATTACATTAGTAATCACTGAATTTTTAGAATGCTTTTAATATGGTCATTAAATTTTTAAACTTTTATTATAGTCACTCAACTTTTAATTTACTTTTATTATGGTCACTACTGTCAACTACCGTTAAATAAACTGACATGGCATGTTAAATTTAAAGGTAAACTACACTGATAGCCATTAAACTTTTAGGGTACTTTTAATATGATCACCTAACTTTTAAAATTTTCATTACAGTCACTCAACTTTTAATATGCTTTCATTACCGTTAAAAAATTGATATGACACATTAAATTTAAAAATAAATGTTTTCACACCCTATTTTCTCTCCCCTTTTATTTTCTTCCATCCAAACACATCTCTTTTTTTTCATTCTCCTCTCTGTCCTCTCTTTTTTCTCTGTAATTTTATAGCCTTTGTGAAGTGAAATTGTCCTACTACATGCATCATTAAGAAATCCCTCGAGGTTATAGCTATTTTAGAGTTTTTTTAGACCGTAACAATCACTTAACCTAGTTTTAGTGTTACTAAAAAAATTTCATCCCACTTTTAGAGTATCCAAGATACATAGAATTTCAGTTTTTTTAGAGTATACTTGCTCGAGAAATATTTTAACAAGATATGAAAATATGGTCATATAAGATCCTTCCAATGCATTAAAAAGGTGACATGCCAATATTATATATACTCATATTTTCATGCCTTCAAAATTAATTGAAAATTTTGAGAAAATGGTACAAAAATAAAGATAATTTGTTCTGCTACTATCCTTATAGTTAAGGTACTTAAAACTGGGGAGTAAAATTTTCAGTTGGTTAAATAAAGATTATTTTGGGAAAATAGAACAAAAATAAAGATTATTTGTTCTGCTACTATTCTTTTTCTTTTAAGTCTTTTGAATTTTCAATTTTCGGGTTGGGTCGGGGTCGGGTTTAGAGTGAAAAATTCCCGACCTGCCCGATCCAGTTTATTTATAAATATATATTTATATTTATTATATTTTTATATATATTATATATAATATTTTTATTAATTTTTTCAGGGCGGGTCGAGTTTAATCGAGTTTGTTACTAAAATTTCGGGGTCGGGTCGGAGTCGGGTTATACCTTTATTATATCGGGTCGGGTCGGAGATAAAAATATATTGTACTCGGGTTGGGTTGAAATTTTAAATTTTCGGGGCGGCAAAAAACCGTCACGCCCCGTTGCAATCCCTAGTTTGGATGGAAGAAAAATTGGAAGAAAATAAGAGGGGGAGAGAAAATAGGGTGGGAAAATATTATTTTTAAGCTTAACATGTCACATTAACTTTTTTAGCGGTAATGAAAGCGAATTAAAAGTTGAGTAACTTTAATGAAAGTTTTAGAAGTTTGGTGACCATATTGAAAGCGCCTTAAAAGTTTATTTTTTAACGGTAGTTGACGACAATGATCGTAATAAAAACGAATTAAAAGTTAAGTGACTGTAATGAAATTTTTAAAAATTCAGTGATCATATTAAAAACAAAATTTAGGTTGGATCTAGGGGTGATAACGAGCCGAGCTGAGCCTGGCCAGGCTCGGGCTCAGCTCGGCTCGAAAACAATGTAATTGGGCTCGGCTCGGGCTCGAGGCTCGCCGAGCTCGGAATTTTAGGCTCGAGCTCGGCTCGAAAACAATTCTATTGGGCTCGGCTTGGGCTCGTCAGGCTCGGCTAGAAATGAAAAAAAATAGTTTTTTTTTTATATAAAATATTCGTTAAAAATCCCTTTCATAACCAACACTAAAACGAAATTCAATGACCGGAAAGGGGAAAATGCCAAAAATTAGATTAATTCAAATAATCAATAAATATTCTTAATTCAGGCTCGGCTTGTTAAGGTTTCGAGCCGAGCCCGAGTCGAGCTCACTTAAACCGAGTTTTGACTGAACTGAGCCCGAGTAGCTCGCGAGCCAATCAGGCTATTTTCACCCCTAGGTCAGTTTTTATGGAGTGAAAAAAGGGGGCCAGATCCAGTTTGGATTTATATTAGAAAATATCCGACGGGAACTAAGATAATAATGTAAACTTTTTCTACATATTTATGGATAATTGCTATACCGATCTTCTCTCTAGATTTTTCAATTATTTCTTATTTTATTTAATAAAAATAAATTTTTATATGTGTTGGGTCAAAAACAGATTTTTTGTTTAAATTTCAAGGCGGATAAAACATCTCCAAATATCAAATTTGGGTGGAGTGTAGATGGACTAAAAATCATTCTCCGGATGCAAACCACAAATACTTTATACTCATTGAATGATTGAATAAAAACTAATTCTGTGGAATAAGATAAGATTACATAAAATTTAATTCGACTAAAGACAGGGAGACCCAATTAATTAACACTACTGGGTTTTGCAATAGAACCCCATACTTGCATAATTTAGATTATCAAAATTAAAATTAATTAATTGATTAAATCGAGAATCTGATAGAATCAGATTTTGATAACATTGTTAAAAACCAAAAACCAGAACACAAGACACAGTTTTATTACAGAAGAGAAGCTTCCAACGTCCAAGACTTGACAAAAGGTACAAATGCTGAGCTTATTTCTGAACACAATTGCCCATTGGCATTGAAAGTTTAAGCTTCACAGCTTGTAGTAATCTATAGGAGGCTTGTTACCAAGCGAGCTAGATAAAAATTTGGCAATATAATCCTTCACCAAGAATTCTTCGTATCGGGGAGGATTCGCCTCCGAGACCAGCTCTTTGATCGGTCCGAATGACTTATCGAGCAGGGTAGCATGTCCCGAGAAAAAGCAAGGTACAGAAATTCGTGTTCCGGCACCATTGGAAATTGCTCTATGCTTCACACTCTTGAACTTATCATTTGACAAAATCTAAGATAGCACCCAGTATAAACATCAGACGCAATTCGAGTAGAAAAATTCAATGGAAAACAGGTGTGATTCCATGCTAACCTGAAGAAGATCTCCGATGTTTACGACCAAGCCGCCTCGAGTGGGGCGGACATCCAACCATTGGCCCTGGTGAAGGACTTGGAGGCCGCTGATATGGTTCTGCAGAAGCAGTGTCAATATGCTTCCGTCTGCATGTTCCTTTATCCCTAAAGTGAGTTCAGGCTGAGGGCAAGGCGGATAGTAGTGGGACTGTAAGCTACACCCTTTACAACATCCGATTGAGCTAAGGTGGTTCGGTCGAAGACCGAGAGCCTCCGATAGCAACTCGAACAAACTTTCTCCCAATCTTTTCACATGTTTAATATACTCAATTGTTGATCGTCTGCAATTTTAGACAAACCAAAACCAGAAAAAATCAATGTGAATTGCACCAAAATCAGCAGTAAAACGAGAATAGAGCTTTGTTACCTGCAGACTTGTGGCATATCTGAAGGGTCCGGATCAAAATCAAGGAAAGAAAGCATCAAACTGTCCCTCCAATCGGCAGTTTGTGAAGCGAAAAGATCAAAGTTGGTGTAGAATTTAACATTTTTTGCTCTGTCACGGCTATACAGCTCTTTCTTCAACTCCGAATCTTGCTCGTTAAACAAACGTATCCCTTCAATCATTTCATCCAAAACACTTGTAGGGATCCCATGGTTTATCACTTGGAAGAAACCCCATTCCTCTGATGCAATCCTCACTTCGTTTACCATCTCTTTACGCCGGTTACCGTCTCCGATGCTGCTTAAGTCTATGGTCGGAACTTCAATATTGTTTCTCTGGCTGGAATTCAATTCGTCGGCAGCAAGGTCCTCGGCCGGTCGAACGAAAATCTTGGGGATGTTAAGTATTCCAGCATCAATGAGTCCTTTAACACCGGCTTTTGTGTCATCGAATTCTTTCAACTCTTTGGTTCGGTCGAAATAGATGGATGTTTTGGATGCCATTTCTTTTCTGTTTCTTAGAAGTGATCATGGAGCATGTTCACAGACTTTATCTGAGAACTAAAATACTACTTTCCTTGAACATAAACAAGAATAAAAAACTACAGTTGACTTATGAACTACAATGACAAAAACCTTTGTTTACTTGCAATTAGCTGCACATTCCTGGCATTGGTTTAGACTTAAACAAGAATAACCTTTGTTTAGACAATGAACTCATTGTCTAATAAACTTCTGTTTAATTGCAATTGTCTAATATATCTTACTAATAGTTCGCACCCCTCACATAAAATCATGCGTCCGTCCCTGCTTAGAGCAATAACAGAACTTACATTGTCCTTGGTGGAGACCAAAAGGTTATCTGCAAAACATAAGTGAGTGAACTGGAATTTTGTACAATTAGTATGATAATCCAAAATCTTATGATGTCTAGCTAGGTTGAAGAGACAAGATAACACATTCATAGTCAATATGAACAAATAGGGAGATTCTCTATCTCCCTGAAATGTACTCAACTAAACCTCCATTTAGAGCAACTTAGAATTCTAAAATCTGATAAAGAACAAGCATTTTAGGTCTCGAAAATGCCGCTTTGAATTTTTGGTTAATTAGTTGCATTGTTTTGCAACTCTGTGAAGCTGAATTTGATTTTGATTGATTTGGCAGACAAGACATAGTTTGAAGCTAAGTAGGAAAGATCAACATTCTGCACATTCCATGCTATACCATTCAACCATGCTCGAAGCCATTGCGTTATAACTGAAAACTGAACACGGATCGCTTTCCTTGTAGATGTTCTATGCAACCATCATGTGGTATTATTACAAATTGAAACAAGACACTGTTTTATTCAGTTTGGTATTACAAGAGTAGCTGTAACCCTGTAAGGACTTTAGACAAGGTATTGGTAGTTTTAGCTTCACAGCTTGTAGTAATCTATAGGAGGCTTGTTATCAAGCGAGCTAGATAGGAACTTGGCAACATAATCCTTTAGCAAGAATTCTTTGTATCGAGGAGGATTCGACTCCGATATCAGCTCTTTGATCGGCCCAAATGGCTTCTCAAGCAGGGTAGCATGTCCCGAGAAAAAGCAGGGCACCGTAATTCTAGGTCCGACACAATTGGCAATTGCTCGATGCTTCACACTCTTGAACTTATCATTTGATAAAACCTACCATAACAACATAAAAAGTCAGCGGCTATTCGGAAAGCCGAACGAAAAGCCTATCCGATTCGAAGCTAACCTGAAGAAGATCACCGATGTTTATGACCAAGCCGCCTCGAGTGGGGCGGACATCGAACCATTGGCCCTCATGAAGGACTTGTAGGCCACTGATATGATTCTGCAGAAGCAAGGTCAATATGCCTGCATCTGCATGTTTTCTTACCCCTAATGTCAGTTCAGGCTGAGGGCAAGGCGGATAGTAGTGGGAGTGTAAGCTACTCCCTTTACAACATCCGATGGAGCTAAGGTGGTCCGGTGGAAGACCGAGAGCCTCCGATAGCAACTCGAACAAAGTTTCCCCCAATCTTTTCATATGCTTAATATACTCCATTGTTGATCGTCTGCAATTTTAAACAAACAATGTAAAAGCGCCATAATTAGCAACAAAGATGAGATTTTAGTGCTTAGTTACCTGCAGACGGGTGGCATGTCGGAAGGGTCAGGATCCGAATCCAGGAAGGAAAGGGTCAAAGTGTCCCTCCAATCAGCTGTTTTGGAAGTGAAAAGATCAAAGTTTGAGCTGAATATGACTTTCTTTGCTCTGTCACGACTGTACAGTTCTTTCTTCAGCTCCAAATCTTGCTCGTTAAACAAACGTATCCCTTGGATCATTTCATCCAAAACACTTGTAGGGATCCCATGGTTGATGACCTGGAAGAAACCCCATTCCGCTGATGCAATCCTCACTTGGTTTACGATCTCTTTACGTCGGTTTTCGTCTCCGATGTCGCTTAAGTCTATGATCGGGACTTGGATGTTTTTCTTGGCGGTGTTCAGTTCGTCGGCTGCAAGGTCCTCGGCTGGTCGAATGAAAATCTTGGGGATGTTAAGAATTCCGGCATCGACGAGTCCTTTAACACCGGCTTTTGTGTCGTCGAATTGTTTCAACTCTTTGGTTCGATCGTAATCAGTTGAGGTCTGGGATGCCATTTTGTCTGCTACTTGAATTTGATCTTTCTTTTCTTACAAATATCGATCGGTGGGAGGTTTTAAGTTTTAACACTTTCCTTGAAGAATGAAGATGAACATCAACATGTCCGGGGGCTGGGCGGGTCCAAATTTACACGTGGGTTAATGTCTGTTAAAGAATATTTTTTTTTGAGTGACTAATCTTCTTTTAGTCGTACATGGGAGATAAACAATTGGTTATAAAATGTTGGACACCTTTATTACGATAATGGCATATTTATAGAAGGATCACAGCTAGTGATTTTTACGGAATTTATTTGTTACATATAGACATTTATCATGTAAGAAAATACATGAAATAAGGTTTTTAGGTAATTAAATATAGTTAATTATTTGATATACTAAACTACCAAAAAAGCCAAGTATCACGTCTGCTTCTTAGCACGTATTTTCTCTGCTTCTTAGCACGTATTGTCTGCCTTTTGACACGTTTTCTATTTTCTGTCTCTCTTTTGCTTCTCTCTAATGGCGGATCATGTTGAAGAGGATTTGGCTGGGCTGTCGATAGAGGATGATGAAGATCTGAAAGTTCCATTGGAGGAGAGTGATCAGCAGTTGAGCATCTCTTATGATCTGTGTCTGGTTGGTCATTTTCTTACGCATAGTGTTGTCCATTTTCAGTCCATGCGAACGACTCTTGCAAATCTCTGGAGGCCGTTGGGTGGAATCACTATTTCTGATTTGGGAAACGATAGATTTCTTTTCCAGTTTTACCATAGTGTTGATTTGGATCGTATTCTTTCGGGAGGGCCTTGGTCGTTCAATACGCACCTTTTGTTATTTCATCGGTTAAAAGAAGGTGAAGATCCACAACGTGTCCCGTTATTTGATGCTACGTTTTGGGTCCTAGCACATGATGTTCCGCACGGGTATGTATCAGAGAAGGTAGCGAAGCAACTGGGAAATTTTATTGGCTCTTTTATTGATTATGACTCACAGGCAGTGGGGTTGGGTTACCGAGGGATTCTTCGTATCCGGTTTTGTTTTGATACTCGAAAACCTCTTAAACGGCGGAAAAAATTCTTGCTTAAGAATGGTTCTTCGCATTATGTTCGTTTTGAGTACGAGAAACTCCCACTTTTCTGTTTTATATGTGGGAAGATGGGGCATGGCGAGAGTTTTTGTCCGGTTCGACTCACAATGCCTAAGGAGGACGTTGTTTTTGGTTGGGATCTGAGTTTGAAAGCGGCTTCACGGCGGTCGGCGGGGAATCTGTCGAGTCGATGGTTGCGTGAAGAGGGGAAACATTTTGGGCATGATTCAACAAATCTACATGCTAATTTTCAGGCTCAATCTTCGGTATTTTCCCCTGTTGGAGATAAGGGTAAATCTGCAGCTGCTGAATTCTCGGCGGAGTTAGGGTCTCGGGGTTTATCCATACCAGTTGGGCACAATCAACAAAACTTATCCAATCCCGTTTTTTCTGCTAGTCAACAGGAGGGTATTAATCACTTTGGGGATATTCATATGTTAGCTGTTGAGGAAAATGATCCTGCCACGCTGGCAGAATGATCTAAACGTCAACACGTTAAAGCCTCTGGGCTGAATGTTTCTGTGCAGGATTCGTCTATCCCTTCTAATGTTCTATCGGCAGGCCCAGATCAACGGGCCAGCCGGGCCCAATGAGGATCCTTAGCTGGAATGTCCGAGGCCTGGGGCAGTCTCGAACTGTTGGACGTCTCCGGAATGTGGTTCGGGACGTCAATCCAACTGTAATGTTTTTAATTGAAACAAAGTTACAGTGCTCCAACATGGAAAGAGTTCGAAAGAGTTGTGGTTTTCAGTCAGGCATTGAGGTTAGTTCTATGGGTCGTAGTGGGGGCCTATCTCTAGCTTGGAAGTCGTCTTGTAAAGTCACGCTTCGATCTTTTTCGGCACGTCATATAGATGTAATGATTGATTAGGATTTGGATGGCCTTTCATGGAGGCTAGCTGGCTTTTATGGTGCACCAGAAGTAGAAAATAGAGCTGAATCATGGGAATTATTACATCAATTGGATGTTTTACCTGAGGTCCCATGGATGGTTATAGGAGATTTTAACGAGCTGCTTCTTGCATCGGAAAAATTTGAGGGTAGAGTCCGAAATGCCCAGCAAATGGAAAACTTTAGAGCAGCCTTGGAAGATTGCTCCCTTAAGGATGTTGGTTATCGTGGTTCTTAGTTTACTTGGGAGTGGGGTAGGCTTGAATCGAATAACATCCGAGAGCGATTGGACAGAGGAGTTGCAAATGATCCATGGTGGTTACTCTTTCCACAGTTTGATCTTGAACATCTTCCACATTCCTTTTCGGACCATTGTCCGTTGTTGCTTAATACGAATATGGTTAATAATTCTGAACAAAAAATTCATCATTTCCGTTTTGAGGCTGCCTGGTTGATAGAAGATACTTGCGAATCAGAGGTTGCCCGACTTTGGGGTGAATCCGTTGGCACAGTTCCGATCCGTCTCAAATATGTTAGTGGTGGGCTTGATTCATGGTTCAAAAGGCTAAGAGCTGAAAAGAAAGTTTCAACAAAGAGTCTCAAGAAAAGGTTATGTGAATTGAATGATTTGCAACCCACAGAAGCTACTCTTGGTGAAATTTTGGAAAAAAAGATAGCTTTGAACTTAGAAGCAGATAGAGAGGAGCTTTATTGGGAACAACGGGCTAGAGCTAATTGGCTTAAAAATGGTGATCGGAATACTCGGTTTTTCCATAGTGTTGCGTCTCAACAAAAACGTCATAATCGTATTAGAAAGTTACGTGGGGAGGATGATTTAATCACTGAGGAAATGAATGATTTTTTCCCTATTGCTCTTAACTATTTTCAAACGATTTTCTCCTCTATTGGTCCTGAGGATCCGTCGGATATCCTTGAAGGGGTTGTTTCATGTGTTACTAATGATATGAATGCAGCTCTGCTTGTTGATTTTACTAATGAGGATGTTCTCAGTGCTATCCGCTCAATGGGCCCTTTAAAAGCATCCGGGGAGGATGGGCTTGGGGCTGTGTTTTATCAGAGGTTTTGGCATATTGTAGGAAGGGAAGTGGCTGCCTACTGCATTGAGGTTCTTCGCGGGGTACATGATATTTCAGATATCAATGCCACTCATATCGTTCTCATCCCCAAGGTTGATGACCCAGTGAGTATGACTCAATATCGCCCTATCAGCTTATGTAATGTACTTTATAAGATTATTGCGAAGATGCTGGCTAATCGACTCCAACATGCTTTGCCGGTTTGCATTGACGAGGCGCAATGTGCTTTTCTTCCGGGACGTTTAATCTCGGATAACATTGTTGCGGCCTACGAGATTTTACATTCTTTTAAGCACAAGAGGATGGGGAAAAAAGGGTCGTTTGCTCTTAAATTAGATATGAGTAAAGCATACGACATGGTGGAATGGTCGTTTATAGAGGCTATGATGAAGAAATTTGGTTTTGCTTCTGAATGGATTTCTCTTCTGGCTCGGTGCTATCGTACAGTAAGATATTTGATTGTTATTAATGGGCTGACAAATGATAGTTTTTCCCCCACCAGGGGACTCCGACAGGGGGACCCTCTTAGCCCGTATTTGTTCCTCATATGTAGTGAGGGCCTTTCAGCGTTGTTACGCAAGGTTATCTTCCAGGATCTGCTTCAAGGTGCTAGAATTGTAAGGGGAGCTCCTCTAGTTTCGCATTTGCTATTTGCTGATGATAGCATTATATTTGGGGATGCTACTACCATGGGAGCTGTTCACTTGAAGACCTTGTTGGAGAAATATTCTCGTTGCTCGGGTCAGTGTATTAATTTCTCTAAGTCTAGTGTCTTCTTCAGTACTAATGTGATTCCAGAAAATAGGGAAGATGTTTGCCGTATCCTATTTGTTGTTCATCAGAATTGCCCATACAAATATGTTGGGTTGCCTTCTATGGTTGGAAGAAATAAACGACAGTCCCTACTTTTTCTTTCGTATAAATGCTCGAAGAGCCTTCTGGCTTGGTCTCCTAGGCTGTTGTCTATGGGAGGGAAGGAAGTGTATATCAAGTCAGTCATGCAGGCTTTACCACTCTATGCAATGTCCGTTTTCCTCCTGCCTAAAACTCTTTGTCGGGAGCTTGAGAGTAAATTTGCCAGATACTGGTGGCAGAAGTCCAGTGAAAAACGAGGTATTCACTGGTGTTCTTGGGATTCTCTTTGTCTCCCAAAAGAAGCATGTGGCATGGGCTTTAGGGATATGGGAAAGTTCAACGTTGCTTTGTTAGCAAAGCAAGGGTGGCGGATTATATCTAATCCTACATCCTTGGTGTCTAGATTACTTAAGGCCCGTTATTTCCCTACGGTGGATTTTATGCGTTCCAGCTTAGGCCATAACCCGTCCTACATATGGCGGAGTATTTGGGCCTCGAAACGAACTCTGGAGCTGGGCTTATACTGGAAGATCGATGTGGGCCGCTCGATCTCGATATGGAATGACTTCTGGCTCCCTGTCATTCCTCCTCGCTTAGTTTCGTCTCCACAAGTGCCTGATCTTTTTGTTGTGGCTGACTTAATCGATGATGAACGCCGTCAGTGGAAGTCAAATCTAATACGTGAGGTTTTTTCAGATGAGGAAGCTACTATCATTCTATCTATCAGACTGTCGTCGGTAGGACAGAGGGATATTTGTATCTGGGGGGCTGAACCTACAGGTATTTTTACAGTAAAAAGTGCTTATCGAATTCTTCTACAGATTCCTATGCAAAGTCTTTTATTTCGAAAGCTCTATACTACTATGTGGAATTTAAATTGCCCATCGAAGATAAAGGTTATGTTATGGAAATTTCTCATGAATTATGTCCCTACAATGCATAATTTGTTTATCAAACGAGTTTCTAATTCTAAATTATGCCCAAGATGTAACGCAACAACAGAAGATGTATGTCATGTTTTACGACAGTGCCATTTTGCTCAATAGGTGTGGCTAGCATTAAACTATCAGTGGCCTTCGCATTCAGATTATTTGGATTTCCCTAACTGGTTAAGTTGGGTTTTTCAAAATATAAATCAGAGTAAACATGCAGAGTTTGCTATATCTATTTGGTGTCTCTGGTTTGCAAGGAACAAGCTGATATATGAAGGTGTGAAACATGATTGTTTTACCGTGGTCTCCTTTGTGCGTGGGTATTGCATGGAGCTTCAATCACTGTCTTCCTCCTTACGACACCCACAGACTAGGGCTGACGTCATTTGGTCGCCGCCAATCGAACCGTCTGTGAAGCTGAACTTCGACGCCGAGTTTTGTGGTACCAGAAAAAAGTCTTGGTCAGGGCATGTCATCAGAAATGAACAAGGGGAGATTCTAGGAGCTTCTTACCGGAGAAATGAAGGAATCTCAAGCGTTTTTGAAGCTGAAGCTCTTGCATGTGTCCAGGGGCTCCGATTTGCAGCTGATTTGGGTTTTACGTATATCGTTGTCGAAGGTGATTGCCGTTCGGTAATCCAAAAGCTGTGTGATACGGCGGATGATTTCTCGACCATTCGACCTTTGATTGCAGATGCTAAACGGCTGGCTCTTCTCTTCCGCAGCTGCCGATTTGCTTTTGTTGGCCGGAATGGGAACCAGGTAGCGCATGCAATGGCAGCACTAGGCCGGAGAGATCAGGTAGACTGATTCTAGGTTGAGGACGCACCGTCTTCGGCGTTGTTGGCGACGGACGAGGATCGCCGTCTGTTGGACTCTCCGTGAAACGATTGCGACGTTTGGAGTCTGGAGCCGGACAAGGCTCTTTGGTTTTGGGGAAAATATCTAGACGGTTCCCCGTGCATATACACCTATTCTTGGCTTAAACGCACCTGTTTTCTATTATTTTGCCAAGTGGGTTGGGCCACCGTGTTTTGTTTTAGTAGGCTTTATTTTCTGTTCTCTTTTAATTTTTCGCTTTATTTGGGCTTTGTTATATGTTTTGTTTGAAATAAAGATGGTGGCACCGTTTACTTTCAAAACAAAAATTATTTGATATACTGACAGTAAATTTTTTTAATTTTCATGAATGCTTTAATTTTAAAGTTTAAGGAAATAGTTTAAGGTGTAGGGTTTAGTGGTTTAAGTTGAATAGTTTAAAATTTTAAAATTGTGAATAGAATTTAGGGTTTGTAGGTTAAAATTTAAATCATCAACATATTACCCTAAAACTTAAACCTTAGCCTCTAAACTCCACATTCTAATTCTAAACCCTAAATTAAGTCTCTAAACCTTAAAACTATGTCGCTTTTGGAAACTAAAGTTTCCACCGCCAATATATTGAAAATAGATCCATTAAATATTAGGCTCTATAAATATAGAGTAGGCCAATTATGAAAAAGAATTATTATAGATGTAATCCTTTTGTTATCTATGCAACTAAAATGACTGCAAAGATGGTTTTGTAGAGATATTGGAAGAGTGTTTTAGGATACACCGATTTTTGATATATATATATATATATCTCGTATAATATACATGTAATTTTATGTATTTGTACATTTCGTGACCTCTACATTTATAATGATTTATTTATTTATGTCACCCTCAAAGATAGAGAAGGACGAACTATACCAAATTTCGTCTTTAATATGTATTTTATTCTGCGTTGTTCTCATTTTAATTATTTTTTATCAACAAATTTCCCAACTTTATTAAAATTGGAGCACTCCAATAATATCATTTAATTTATATGTGTTCTAAATTAATTCATTAAGTGGTTCCAATTGTAAAAATAATGTTGTTCTTTAGGTGATCTAAAATTTGAGCAATATAATTTATATTTTCCAAAAAATTAAATATATATATATATATTCGTATAATAACACTCCGAATATTTTTAGAAAATTATGTGTCTTTAACGTAAATTGCACATGTTGCGTGCCTAAGGAGAAGAGGCGCCTAATCCCAACTTGTTTGTAAAGTCAATAACAATTTAAAAATGCGATCTTTTTGTATTATCCCATGTGATGCTTTTCCAAACAATGACCGAATATTATATATTAGTTTGAGATAACTACCACAATTTCTAATAAATTTTCAATTCTGAAAAAAATTGTTAGTCAACAAAGAGAAAGAAAACTCAAGAATCATAAATTATGAATTAACTCATTGTTGATTTGATTCTTATAAATCAAGCCATTGTGTAATATCATAATAAAGCTTATTCAGCATTGTTTTTTTAATTATCTTGAACACATACGATCGTGGAGGATTTTTTTTTATAAAATTTGTATATTTTCAAAATTTCACATGTTAGATAACATTTAATATAATAGTGAATTATTAATTAAAAACGTTTTTGTATTTATATTATACTTAAAAATGTTTATTTGTATTTTTTCAAAATTTTAGGCTTTGTTTGTTATTGTTTTAAGCAAACGGTTATTGAGGCGCTCGTTTGCAGAAGTTGAAGAATTCAATTGTCAGCGTCGTTTAAGTGTTAACAATGGTGGACAAACGTATGTTCACAAACAGTGACTGTTTGGCAAAAAAAAAAATAATAGACAAACACTCGTTTAAGTTGCTAAACACAACAACAACAAAAAAAAACGAGAACTACGCTGTTATGTTTAGGGCTTGTCAGTTCGTAGGATTTTTCTGTAGGTTTAATATTTTTTTTAAAAAGATAATAACTTTTTCCTGACCCCATATTCTATCGGGGGATTCTAGAGAACAACCTTTAAATACAGGCTAAAAAACGGCAGATGTAAAAAGCGGTACATAAATTGTACATAAAGCGGTACACAAATTGGTACAATTTTGTAATAGAAGAATGCATATACTTTTTTATTACAAAGATGCACTGTTTACTGGGTAAAAAGCGGTACATATTTATTAAAAATCATGTACATAAATCTTTACAAGTTTGTAACACAAAAGGTACATACCTTTTTTATTACGCTATTTCACCAAGGGGCATCCATACCACCTTTAGGTGGTATCGATGCCGGTTTGGCAGACAAGAAAAAATTGGTATATTTATACAAAATGTGTATGTACACAACTTGTTACAAGGAAACACAATTTGGTACAATAATAACAGGGGGCATCGATACTACCTAAAGGTGGTATCGATGCTGGTTTGGCTGAAAAAATTGGTACATTTGTTATACAAAATGTGTACATACACAAAAATATTACACAATGTGCATATACACAAATGAGTACAAAATGTTCCCAAATTGTAACAATTTTGTAAGAGAAAAATGTATATACTTTTTTTAATATGCTATTTCACCAAGGGGTATCGATGCTGGTTTGTATTTAGTTGGCTTTTAAGCCGTTTGTTTTTAGAAAAGCCCTATTCTATTTAATATCGTAGGTACTCTTTTAAGAACCCTTTCTTCGTCTATTATTTAAATTTAATTATAACATATAAATATTTTACATAAAAATAATAAGAACCCAACTTTATTAATTTGTAATTATTCCGCTCATCCACCCAGGCTTTTGGTAAATATGGATTCAACATTGAACTGGGAAAGGAGGGTCGGCCGAGGGAGCCAACCCTATAGGTCTCCACAAATTATGTCGGCCATATGTCTTGATAGCCATACAGCACCCACCAAACGAGGATGGGCGTGGCATATTTAGCCAACCGACCCTTTTAAGTCTTCCCATGTCCTCAACCAAGCTACTATATAGGCAAAGCCCTTTCCTACTCTTGCTTCTCTACTCCATGTGGGAGCTTTTGCATTATGATATGACCTTTTTGAGTTTTGAGGGAACATGATGTATCCATTGGCAACGGAAAATAGTTTGATACAAATTTGATGATGCATTGATTGTGCTAAAGATTTGGTTCTTGACTGAAAACTATGGTTGATATACAACTTTCTTAAAACAAAAACGAACTGGCCACCATCCGCCATCGAGCAGTAGCATGTGCTTTGCTATCTGAAACTTGGTTTATTTTCCAAGAGAAATAACACCTTTAAGCTTGTAGATGACCATTGCTTCTACGAATTTATGTAACACATTGCCTGTGCTTGAAGAAAATAAGAATCCTTGTATTTCCTGCCACTCCCAATGTGAATCCCGTTGCGGATCCAGTCCTCTCGATGTACCCAAGCATCCCGACCAAAATCTAGGACTCCAAGGATCTGTAATAATCACGGATGAGCAAATGCATTTACACTGTATCAGAAACAAAAGAAACCCGAATGTGGAAGAAGAAAAGGGATGGGAGATGACTTACTGCTCCGCCTTTCCAAGGCACAAAAGTCGGGATCGTTCTTGATTGCAAAACCTATTTCACAGGTAACATCCAAGAAGACCAAAATCATATAGACAAACTATACGTAAGTAACACCAAACCATGAAATTTTTTCTCAAGTTGAAATACAAAAAAAAAGAGAGTGAAATCTAAATATCACGGACTGATGATATATAATCTTATTGCATTGAACGGGAATATTAAAATTAAGTTCATCTAAATATCAAGATGGAAAATATACTCGGATTCTAACCATATCAAAGTGACCACAATCTGGCACAGAAGACGGACATAGCACCTTTTTAGTGAAGAGTAAAATTTGGCAAGACTTACCTCAACAGTATGAATTGCTTCATTTGAAGGAATGGTATGCAAGACTCTGCAAGTATATAGAAAGAAGAAATCATGGTAAAATTATTAACTGCTATATGCTCAAAGTAGGAGGACAAGAAAGGGGGAAGAAAGAGAAACCAACCTCTCCTCCACAGCAGGAATGAGCCCACCTGTTAAAGCCACTCCACCAATCTGAAGCACAAGACCAAGTTAAAAGTCCAATTCTTAAAATGGGAAAGCATATCACGTGGTCTACGCTTCTTAAGAATCTCACCAATTGTATGCTACAAAACAATTTTCTTTGCAAGTCTATGCGACCTGTCAGATGAAAAATAAAAATCTAAATAGTTAGGTTGGGATGGTATTTTAGGTTATTAGAACATGCTGAATTAGCACTACACAAAAACCTACCAGTTGAAAGAATGCTACTGGTTATGGCTTCCGCTAGGCCAACCTTCTCTTCTTTCTTAGGTTTCATTGGAAAAAATGGATAGTTATCCCACATTTGTAAACCAGCATTAGTGCTAGGATAAAGACCATCTGGCATGTCAGATCTTCTTGGGAATTCCATATGCCATGTTTCTTCCAGCATATCTTCATAGTCATGAAACCTGGTGAAGCACATCATCAAAATAACCCTAAAGGAAACAATTCAAAACTACTTCCAGAGAAGAGAGCAATAACTTGAACAAGTATTACTAACCAAGAACGGGGTGGTGGAGGATATAAATCAGGAATCAGAAGTGTTGGGTAGAACAAACCCATAGGAGGAACCTGTTTAAAACGAACCATCAATGATAAATCCTTCGAGAGAAGAAAGAAAACGATATCTAAGTTACCACATACATTCAGAGCAGTTAGCCTTGTCTTATGAGATCCTGCAGGCATGGCATCCTCATAAGAATGAACTACAGCAACAGCATCAAGTTCACCCTCCTGTGAAACAGCACATTGAGAAAGTGGTATTTCCACAGAAAAGAAACCTAAGAATACCAGGTACAGGAGCCAAATGGTTCACCTTGATTTCACAATAGGACTCCTTTAGCCTGTTCAGCATCAATAGATCTATAGGCTTTGTCAAAATGTCGGTACGAATTTGTGGCCATGTCTGATGGTGCCTCTGGGTCCAAAGAAGACACCTTGATATATCCTGGAAAAGTAAATAAAAATGATGAAATCGTCAACGAAAAGAAACAAATGATATCTTTATTTTAATCAGAGGAAGAAGTGTTTTAGAAGAACCCTATAAGATAATGAGCATAAGCAGATTTGACCAACATCGACAAACATTCAATAATGAAGATTCATCCTCTGAATGAAGAAAGCTGAGGGACAGAGAATGATGAGAATTCCAACCTCTCCACCAAAGGGTAAAGTCTTCTCTGTATTAGGTAGAGCCACTCCATCCTGCAGACAATAAGAGTTCTCAATAGAGTAAGACCGCAGCTTTCTCAAATTTAGTTATTTCCAGGTTATGCTACATATAATAGAACCAAGCACAAAACAAATACCAAATGTCTAATTTGTGAGTAGTGTAATCCTTCTACAGAAGAAAAAGAATGAATCCACACAAAAAATAAAAGGGATCTACTTATATGTAAATCAGTTACCTCAATGCAAATGACTGATGACACTTGAGCACCCAAATTTACAACACATGCCGTTGATAATCCATTCCCAAAAACTGCTGCCAGGCCTTCCTGAGATCATCATATTGAAGCAAATATTACACAACAAAAGTAATCTTCTACTTAGAGTGCTACTGGTAGAGCTGAATAAAAGAAAATCTCATGAAATAATCAGTAAGAGTAAGAAAAACTACAGTATCAAGACGGGACACTTGTTATCAGCAAGGTTCTTTCGTTTATAAATTTGAGTATTATATGACAGACAAATCTTTGTACATGTATAAGAAGACATGCACATTCACAGTCACAGATTGTAAATGAGTCAAACAAGTTCAAGAGGGCACTAGTGTTCAATCCACATCGTTCCTATGAAGGAAAACAAAAGATCCCTAATGGAGGGCCTCTATCATACCGTGACAAACTTATAGCAAACAGCCCATATATCCATCAAAGACATGCGAGTATAAGCTAATCATACAAGACACACTCCTTGGTCGTCACTAAAATATTTCCGAGTTGTCAAAGTATCTTGCTAACTGCACTGCTACATCATTTGGTTTAATGCTGATATCGGAACTTGACTTACATTTATGAATAAGTATGAGATGAATTTCTCACCTGGTGCACAACTGCTGAGCTAAAACACAAGTCTCCCAATAAAATAGATAAGATCTCCTTTATCTCTGCTTGTTATAACCCACGAAATTTGAAGTTACCAAATATTCCATATAAGCAAGAGCATTTAATTTAAGTTGCAACAGATGTTAAGAGAGAAAGTAAATCAGACTGTGGAATGATCTTATTGACGCACACATAAACTGAATACGGAATTTTTACCACAAGGCATAGAACAGAATCAAAGGGATGAGACTAGCTACAATTAGAAAACAATAAGCAATTTTTAAATACCACGATTATCAAATGTCTCTGGAACAACAAGAATGACAGAATATAAGCTCCTTTCTTGGTGAGGGATATGCAATTTCTCTAACAAAATCCAGTCCCATAGAGCATGCAGATCTTCAAGGACCTGCAAGATAATAAAATAATTTTAAGAAGGTAGTTTAACTATCCTTCTTTTTAAACAACTGTGCAGCTATCTCAATAGTTGGGTTCTTTTATCACAGTGTAAACAAAAACTGAGCAGGTTCAAGATGATTCAATATTTAATTGTGGTAATGTGAATGTATGAATGTTGAAAAGCACCTGCTGCATGGGGTAGTGTTGCGAAATATTTAGATGCCCTCTACGAATAAGACGTCTTAAGGAATATGGCTCAGAGGGAGATATCCTTAGTGCTTCCTCGCCAAATATGACCTCCCTGAACTTCTGTTCAGCCAAAGTAGATTCCTTTGACTCAGTACCTTCATTTTGGACTGAGGACTCAGGTACGACACTTTTATCCGATGAACTTTCTGCACAACCAATATCCATGTATAAGAAGCTGAAAGTAAAGCTAAAGAAGTTGAACTTACAAAGGAAAATATCAAGAGCCACATTCTCTAAAGAAACTGCCTAGAATTAGAAACAATCAAGGTACACCACCAGTACTTCATAGATCCACCCAAACAAGAAAAAGTGAGAATTTGGCACAAGGCAAAAAAATGGAATTTCTAATCACCTTGTGGCACTGATGACTTTAGGTCTTTCACATGTATATCAGTCCAAGTGAAGGCTCCATCTTTCCTGTTATTCTGAGGATTATACCCATCAACACGTCCCATCTGCACATCAGCTTAAGTGGTATAGTACTACTACGACAAGCTCCAATAGGTCAATATATAGCTACCACCAGACGCCATACTTAATTTCAGCTTAAAATCCTTACCTTTCGCGGAATAGAAGTATTGGCAACCTCTTCATCAAGAAAAGGTATCTTCAACAACGAAGCAATCTTTCAAACAAACAAATAATGAATTCAAACATTGGACTACTACATAAACAAGTCGACATAAACAAGAAGAGAAAAAGTGAAAGCCAAAAATGAACACACTCATGACTCACAACATCATAGGCTTTTTCGCGCTCCATATGCTGCGCTGTGGTAACTTGAGAATTAAGCAACTGAAAACCCAAAACCCAAAAATTCAAATTTTCGTTCAAACAAACCTGAATGAAAAACAAGGGAAAATAGAGAACAAGATATAGTTAAGAAAAGAAGGGGGGCAACCTGATCTTGAACATTTAACTTGGAGAATTGGTCTGTACGTCGAGCAATGCAATGAGGAATGCTGAAAGGAGAGTCTTGCTTAGCTAACCCTACTCTAATATTTGCAGAGCCTAACCAAAATTAACAAGCAAATTAGTCTCATAGCCTAATTTCAGGAATTTTTAAATTTGGAGGGGAATCGTAAAACGAGAAAAAGGAAGCACCTGGATTGATGACGACGAGATTGGAGCCACGTTCAGCGAGGAGTTGAGAAGGAACAACTGTTTTCAAATAATCCTGCAAAAACCCCAAAACGATTAGTATAACAAAAATAAAAAAGATGGAAACTTTCGAACAAAAATAATGAAAATTTATGGAACGATGTTAGGGTTTCATGGGGTTTTTCTTTTTACCATGAGGAATTAAAAGAACTGAAAGAATGAACTTTCGTTCACTTGTAATTTGAAGAAATTTCAGCTTAGTTCTCTCTTCTTCACTCTGAAACCCACTGCGAGATTTCCCAGTGTTCCTATTTCCAAGTGTAAGACCTGAAAACGGTGCCGTTTGATATTGTTAACATTCTTCCTACGATGCCATTACATAAAACTGAATATATAATTTATCCAAAAAAAACTGAATATATACAAATAGGGTTGTAAATGAGACGGATATATAATGTGAGCTATTCGAGTTCGACTCGATTAATGTTAATACTTGATTCGATTGAACTCAATTTGAGCTCGAAATCAGCTTTTCTTAACGAGCCGAGCTACTCAATACCCAACTCGAAAAGCTCGCGAGCTACTAAAAAATATAATATACTGAATTTTTTAAAATTAGAGTGAACTAAAATATACGTTGTTGGATATTATTGGTGTTGAATAAATCCACTAACAAATTATTATTATTATTATTATTATTATTATTATTATTATTATTAAGGATGTAAATGAGACGAA
Organism: Hibiscus trionum; assembly: GCA_030270665.1. NCBI lineage: Eukaryota > Viridiplantae > Streptophyta > Magnoliopsida > Malvales > Malvaceae > Hibiscus > Hibiscus trionum. Next base: position 77,164,494 of record BSYR01000010.1, on the reverse strand, counting down.
ACATGTCGCGAGCTATTCAAGTTCGACTCAATCAAAACTCGGTCAATATTTGATGTGATTGGATTCAACTCGAGTTCTTAACGAACCGAGTTAAGCTCAACACTACTGAGATCGACTCGAGTTCTTAACGAGCCGAGTCGAACTCAACACTACTCAAACTCAACTCGGTTGTATAATTCTAAATTAACTATCGAAACACATCTCGAAATACAAATTTTCTGAATTTTTTTTTGATAAACTGATATTTTGTTTTATAAACCTGCGTTCATGATGAATATTGAAAAGGATAGAAGCAATAATAGATGGAAAGCCAAATTATATTTCCCACTTTATATGGTTTACAACACATTTAATACATAGTGACTGGTTTATGTGTCCATTACCTTTGGTTAATGGTCCATTATTTGAGGCAAGTGGAACTTTACCTCATCAAACTATTACAACATGAATTTGTTCAATTTTTTTATTTTATTTTAATAATTTTTGTCTTGTATCCGACACATATTAAAATATCAATATAAAATTATATTATGTATATATAATATGTATTTGATATTGGCTTACAACTAGACCAAGCTCCAAATTGCATTAGCATTTAGCACCATGAGATTTGTGTCATTTCTCATTGGCTGCAGAAGGATATCACAATTGGATATTCACTGATGGTTACTGTTATATAACAAATCTCCCCCCTCCCCTCCCATCTCTTTCTTTTTTCTTGTATTTTATTTCAACTGTTGGCATAAGATTTGAATAATCCATATGGATTACTCAGCAAAGATAACCAAGTCCAAGAGTACTCCGGAACTCGAATACGATCGAGCAAGTGAATTAAAAGCTTTCGATGAGACAAAAGCCGGTGTAAAAGGACTTGTTGATGCCGGAATCAAACAGGTTCCAAGGATGTTCCATCAACCAAGAGATGATTACTCAGTTTCATGTGGCACACAGTACAATATTCCTATTATAGACCTTGAAGGAGTGAAGCAAAACCGAACTACTCGTAAGGAGATCGTTGAAAATGTTCGAAACGCATCGAAGACATGGGGATTCTTTCAAGTTCTTAACCATGGGATCCCAATGAATGTCATGGAGGAGATGAAGGATGGTGCACATAGGTTTTTCGAGCAAGATGTCGAGACTAAAAGCTGGTTCTTCTCTCGCGATTACACGAAACGAGTGGTGTACAATTCGAATTTCGATCTGTATAGTGCACCGGCAGCTAAATGGAGAGATACAGTTGTGTGTTCCATGGCTCCTGATCCTCCCAAACCAGAAGAGTTGCCTGCAGTTTTCAGGTATGAAAACAACATAACCATTGAAGTATATGAATAAAACATACGGTTCGAAAAAATCGAATCTACCAAATGGTTCGAAAAAATCGAATCTACCCATGTTGACACATTATACATACTCAAATCCAACACTGATATAGGTACTTAATTTACTTGTAGGGATATAATGGTGGAATACTCAAAGCAACTAATGAATTTGGGTTACTTGTTGTTTGAGTTACTGTCCGAGGCCCTCGGTCTGAACCCCGATTACCTGAGAGACATCGATTGTGCCAAGGGGTTGGTCATGTTGTCGCATTACTATCCGGTTTGTCCTCAACCCGAACTGACTCTAGGCTCAAGCAAGCATGCAGACAATGGCTTTCTCACTGTCCTCCTACAGGACAATGTTGGTGGTCTCCAAGTACTTCATCAAAATCAATGGATCGATGTACCCCCGACTCCCGGGGCTCTAGTCATTAACATCGGAGATCTCCTACAGGCAAGTTCGGTGTTACTCCGACTCTTCATTTATCTTAAAGCACGCATATTTGATACGGTCCCAGTTTCTTTTTCAGCTTATATCGAATGACAAATTTACAAGTGTGGACCATAGAGTTTTGACAAACTCTGCAAGTCCTAGAGTATCAGTGGCAAGCTTTTTCACCACTGCTCTTCTGCCGGATTCGAGATTATATGGACCTATTAAGGAGTTATTATCTGAAAACAACCCTCCAAAATATAGGGAAACCACTGTCAAAGCCTACATTACATTCTTCAACTCGAAAGGTCTTAGTGGTGCTTCACCATTGCCATGTTTCAAGCTCTCCGAACCCGGCCATGGAGATCGAAAACAGCTGCAGGATCATCATAAGTAGTTTATGGAAACAAATGATGGTTCTGATTGTCTATGTTTCTTATTTATAAATCTAAGCAGAGTGTGGTCTTTCTTTAGTCTTCTTTGGCTTGTAGCTAAAATTGTAAAATGCATGATTTTATAAACAGCGAGTCCAAATCATATATAAGTAAAGATGTTTATATAGAATTTCCTTATGTTTGGCTTTTCCATTAGTCATTTCTGATAATTGCGAAGTGTAATGGCGAAACTGAAATCGGAATATGATCGAACGAGTGAATTGAAAGCTTTTGATGAAACAAAAGCTGGTGTTATAGGACTTGTTGATGCTGGAATTGAACAAATTCCTCGGATATTCCATCATCCAACAGATGAGTTACAGAAGAACTCATCTGTCTCAGATGATGGCATCAGTGTTAGTATTCTGGTTATCGATCTCGAATGCTTGAAAGTCAATAAAGATAGAAATGGATCAGAATCGTGGGGGGGTTTCCAAGTTGTGAACCATGGGATCCCAGTGAGTGTCCAGGAGGGGATGAAGGATGTTGTTGTCCGGTTTTTCGAGCAAGATTTGGAGGCGAAAAAGAAGTTCTTCACTCGGGATTATAGCACTAAAAGCGTGGCCTACACTCTACAATAGCAATTTTGATCTTTATAGCCTCACCAGCAGCAAACTGGAGAGAAACACTTCTCTGCTCTATGGCTCCCAATCCTCCCATGCCAGAAGACTTACCGGAGGTATGCAGGTATGTATCATATGTTCCGTTGTTTGTCGGGTTAACAAATCCGGTTGCCACCGTTTCCGAATTACGAAACAAATCAAATGACCAGAACATGAAAAAGAAAGAGTCCACATCAGTTCCGATGAGGAGTCCATTTGTAGCCACACTTTTCATAATATCTTGATAAACCCCTCAGTACACCTTTATTTATCATGCCTAGAGATTGTTGACAATTCTTTTGTTCATATAAATAACACTTAAAAAAATTAAATCAGTATTTAATCCTTTACTAATAATAAATTCAAAGCACATCATCACAATACAATCAATGAGATCACTCATAATTAAAAAATTTGATGTCAACTATAATCATTTTAATGTAACGTACAGCACAATTAAGCAATATTTTTTTTGAAAAACACAATTAAGCAATAATTAATTGACACATGAAATAGAATGTGGATATTTAATAATCTAAGCCATAGCTTAGGCTTTTTCCATTTTTCATTAGTCTTCACAACAGTATTATAAAGATTCACATTTCTTCCTGTGTTCCGCTGCTAATTCCTGAGGTAGCAACAGAGTTCTAATGGCGGAACTAAAGCCTGAATATGATCGAACAAGTGAATTGAAAGCTTTCGATGAAACAAAAGCTGGTGTTAAAGGACTTGTTGATTCTGGAATTAAACAAGTTCCTCGGATATTCCATCATCCACCTGATCTGTTAGAGAAGAACTCATCTGTCTCAGATGATGGCATCTGTGTTAGTATTCCGGTTATCGATCTCAAAGGCACGAAGAAAGATCCCGGGACTCGTCAGGAGATCGTCGAGAAAGTTAGAAGTGCATCCGAATCTTGGGGTTTCTTCCAAGTTGTGAACCATGGGATCCCAGTGAGTGTCCTGGAGGAGATGAAGGATGGTGTCGTCAGGTTTTTCGAGCAAGATTTGGAGGTGAAAAAGAAGTTCTTTACTCGGGATGTTAGGACAAAAAAAGTGGCCTACAATAGCAATTTTGATCTTTATAGCTCACCGGCAGCAAACTGGAGGGATACCCTTTTCTTCTTTATGGCTCCTGATCCTCCCATGCCAGAGGACTTACCGGAGGTTTCTAGGTATCTTATCATACGTGTCCTATTTTGTCGAGTTAATGAATCCGGTTACCGCCGGCTTTCGAATTACGAAACGAATCGAATCACTGAAATATGATTTGAAAGTCCCCAATTCCACATCATACATGCTTACTTATTAGGTGCTTAAATTTGTTTGTAGGGATATAATGAAGGAGTACTCGAAGCAAGTTATGCAATTGGGTTATTTGCTATTTGAGTTACTCTCTGAGGCTCTAGGATTGCAGCCTGATCACCTCAAAGACATGGACTGTGCTAAAGGGTTGGCTATGCTGTCCCATTATTACCCGGCTTGTCCGCAACCGGAGCTCACCCTTGGTACAACTAAGCACTCGGACAACAACTTCCTCACGGTGCTCCTACAGGACCATATTGGTGGCCTCCAAGTTCTTCATCAAAACCAATGGGTCGATGTACCACCAACTCCCGGTGCCCTGGTCATTAACATTGGCGACCTTCTACAGGCAAGCTTATATCTTCCTTGTCGATGCCACAATGTTAAGATTCGAATCTTGGATTTTTTTTTTTTTAAATTTATCTTTGGTATTTGTTCTGTTTTTTCTCAGCTAATATCAAATGATGGTTTTAAAAGCGTGGAGCATAGGGTAGTGGCGAATTCTGCAGGGCCGAGAGTCTCAGTGGCCTGCTTTTTCAGCACAGTTCTTCTGCCAAATTTGAGGACTTATGGTCCTATTGAGGAGTTGTTATCAGAAGAAAATCCATCAAGATACAGGGAAGTAACCATTAGAGAATATGTTGCTTATTACCGAGCAAAAGGCCTTGATGGTACCTCTGCCCTGCTGCATTTCAAGCTCTAAACATGGCCATGGTATAATAATAAAATTAGTCCTCAAAACTTATGTATTCTAATAATTTCGTCCTAATTCGAAATAGTTCAATAAACTTAACCATCCATATTTAAAAATTTCGACATTGTACCATCCTAACACACACTCCAACCACTTATCACACTCTATGTTATGTCTATCAGCCTGGTAATTAACATATACGATAGCTCGACAGACACAATCACTTCATTAAAATGTCAACAACGAGCTTTAAGTTTTAACCATATACTCTAGAGGGGTTGTTGACAACTCTTTTATTCATATAAATAATACTTAAAAGATTAAATCAGTATTTTTTTATAATAAATGAAGTATTTACAAGCCTCGTTAAAAACCCCTAAATCAAAATGGGCAAAAGAGTACCTATAAAATACCTTAAAAAACCTAACAATCAAACATAGCGAAATAAACATTAAACAAAAAGGCCATAACCAAAAATATACAAAGCAACTAACTACCCTCCAGGATCATATGGCAACGCATTTTGCCCATGCATACCGGTCCCAAACGTAGCCAAATGTTCCATCTGCTCCTTCACCATATCAACGAGACAAGCAGGAGGTTCTAGCAACGACAAGGATGCCATAGGCATCGCACGACACAATGATGCCATCTTGTCCGCAAACCTATTGTTCTCTCGACAAACATGTCAGATCACGATCCTCCACTCTTGGTTGGCAAGCCCCCAGATCGACGAAACCAGTGCAATCTCATGCATTGCAGCTGATGTACGATTGGTAATCTGCAACGCTTCTAGACAGTCCGTTTCCAGCTCAACGTATTGATAACTCAACAACCAAGCATGCAAGAGAGCATCATGTATGACCCACAACTCAGCAAGCAGAACATGACATCGGCCAACAAAACGAGCAAACCCAAATAACCAAACTCCTTGATTATCACGAATAACACCTCCTATTGCGGCCATGCCATCCGTTGTGTTAACGGCTGCATCAACATTCACTTTCACCCACCCTATAGGGGGACCAAGCCACTGTGGTAATATAGACGGCCTAATTTGATCACCCATCGGAGTAGCAAACACGCGAAAACACTCCTCCACAAAACGATTCCCCCGGGTTAGAAGATCTTCACGTTGAGTAAAGTTTGTCCCTAACAACAAACTACACCGATTCTTCCAGAGCAGCCAGCATCATATCAAGAACCGGATCACCCAATATCCATCATTTGGCGCTATGGATTGAGAACAAAACAGGTTCTGTAGTAGCCATTCCGCGAACGGTAATTGGAAGAAATCCTCGACGTGACCGGGTGATACCAGTGATAAGCTTTTATAAATGACACTTTTTGCTTGCTATTTTCTTTGCCTTGAGGTATTTTCACTACTTAATTGGTTGCGTTTATTTTATTTTCTGTGCAGTGACTCAATTTTGGAATTGACAGCAGAAATGTGCATTTTTGCAGTTTTTTTTATTTTTTTGGCCGTAGCTGACATCATGGGCACGACTTTAGGCACGACGCGTATGACGTGACAGTTTCTAGAAGATACAATCAACACAAGGAAAAACTCTGGAAGAGTCTGGAAGATCTAGTCAGTACAATCCGAACTTAGGATTTTTAAATTTTAAACCAAACATTTTAAATTATGTTATCTTTTTGTTATCTTTAGTAAATCTAAGCCTATAAATATCTTCCATGGGTAAGGCTTAAGATCATCATCTCTTGTTTTAGTTCTTGTTGCTACTTGCTTTCATTTTAATAGAAGTCTTTCTTTGTTTCATCTTTGTTTCATATTTATTTTATGCTTTTTAAACACTTTGTCAAAAACATGTCAAGTATGATAATCAATATCATGCTTGGCTAATTTTCCCAAAGCCGAGAGCTAGTACAAATCAATTCCATGCGTGAGAATTGAATATTGCTTCAATCCCTCCGGGATACATTTTCATCGGCCTTGCTAAAACTTTTAAACGTTTTTCAAATCAAAAAGGATTCGTTGGTCTGGAATCGTTTAGTTATACAGTTGGGAGGAAGAATCGGCCTGTGGCACTTCGACTTCCTGTGAGCACTCTTAACGGCGGTCCGCTAAGGAAAGATGAAATCAGAAACGATTCTCAACGAGACAACTTCTGAGTCGAGCTTTTCTTGTTTTTAAACTAAGTATTTTAATGGTAATAGACGTAGTTGAATTATTTAAGAATCAACTTTCGGAGATAGACTTGGGAAGATCGGTTACATGAGAGAAAAGCAAGTTATGATGGGTTGGGCCTCGTAGACTGTAACTGACATGAATCCCGTAGTAAAAATCTATTTTCAATGATCGTGGGAATTGACGAAGCTAGCTCGAGGCTGCCTTCTTATTAGTGATTTTTCTACTTCATTCCTCACTTTATTTACTGCATTTTTCTTTAATTGTTTATTATTTTCTGTTACTTCAATCACGCCAAACCCTCCTTCTTATTTATTTATTTTTAGCTACTTCTGGGATCTAAATCACGACAAAGCTCAGTCAGCGATTCCAACAGAACTCCTTGTGGATCGACCCTCTTCCTCTATTCTACTTTAATTTCTTTATCTTATTATTAGTTTGAAGAGGTTTATTTTAATTTATTTTGGCGAGTAAAACGACACTTGTCAACCACTCTCGACCACAACCCACGAGCCGCACCATAGAGCCGTAAAACATGCTCAACATCCTTATTCTCCCCACAAGAAATCTCACATAGATCTGACTCTACAAGATGCCTTCGGACACGCTCAACATTTGTTAGAAGACACCCATGAATGGTCAACCATAAAAACACACGCACCCCTCTACGGAATCCGTAAGCTCCAAATCTTCCTCTAAATACCATTGCTACTCGTATGTTCACCATGGGCAAGGTAGGAATAAGCATATTTAGTAGTAAATGTCCGCTTATCCTCCCAACGCCAACCCGGCTTGTTCGTGCCTAGGCGACTTTGAGGTGGCTGGACAGCCGCTATATTCTCCACAACTTCTTGCGGCAACAAATGACCGAGCCATTCCCAATCTCACTCACCATTGCCGCTCACCATGTCCGAAACCATCGCCGGTCGCGGTGCGTCCGAAAGTGCGCATGAAAAAACTAGCTTACCATCTTTCCCAAGCCAATGATCGTACCAAAATTCCGTACTCGTACCATCCCGTATATCCCGGCTCACACATTCCTTAACCTCATCCCAAACACTACCCAGTCTTTTCCATAACTGAGAGCACTTACCCCGATATAACGATAACGACACCTCCTCCTCCCACTTGTACTTCGTCTTCAAAACTTATACCCAAAGACTCTCTGACTCAGCTAGTAATTGATACCCGATTTTCATAAAAAAAAGCTTTATTCTGTTAATGTAAATCCTTAAAACCCAAGCCTCCATGCTCAATGGGTTGTTGAACAGTTCCCCACAGTACCAATGTAATACATGATTTCCCATCTCTTGAGCCCCACACAAATCTGCGAATCAACTTTTCCATCTCCTTATAAGTACCTTTCAAAATCCACGAGGACTGCATAACATACACCGAAATCACCTTAGCCAAAGTGATTCTTCCCCGCAAGAGTAAGAGATTTAGCCGCCCTACCCGGTAACCTCGCCCTCATATTCTCCAATAAGTAAGAGTAAATAGCCCAAACAACTCGTCGATGTAAAAGCGGTACGCCAAGGTACCTTCTAAAGTCCTCCACCTCTTCAAAACCAAACTCATGCACAATATGGGTTCAAAATGAATTTGGGCAATTCTGGAAAAAGCATATCTGAGTTTTGGCAACACTAACCTTGTGCCCAGAGGCCATACAAAAGTGTTCCATAATATTTCTAATCACTGACACCTGCTCCATCGAAACCTCAAAAAATAAAATCATGTTATCGATAAAGAAGAGATGGGATAAACCTGGCCCGCGGTGAACAAGATGAATAGGTTTCTGATGCCCACCACGAACACCTTCCTCGATAGTTTGGGAAAGTCTATCCATACATAACACAAAAAAATAGGGAGAGAGGGGATCACCCTGTCGAATATTTCTGGAGGGTCTGAAAGAGTCTGATAACTCACCGTTCCATAATATTTGAGTAGAAACTGAATGGGCGCAACACATGATGAGATTAATAATTTTAACCAGAATGCCCACCACATAAAGAGTCTCCTCAATGTAATCCCACTCCAGACGATCATATGCCTTTTTCAGATCAACCTTAATGGTCATCCAAGCGCTCTTGATTGATTTGGAAACCATTGAATGCATGACCTCCTGACCAATAATAATATTATTATGTATATGCTGACTATGAACAAAACTCGTCTGCGTGTTAGTAACCCATTTAGGCTAGTAAGGCTTTAATCTGCAAATAATTAATGAGATTAGTCGTCACTTAAAAATTTGAAGTCAACTATAATCATTTTAATGTAACGTACATCACAATTAAGCGATAATTAATTGACACATAAAATAGAATATGAATATTTAATAATCATAGCCATAGGTTAGGCTTTTATCATTCTTCATTAGGTAAAAACAGAGTTGTAATGGCGAAACTAATGCCTGAATATGATAGAAAAAGTGAATTGAAAGCTTTCAATGAAACAAAAGCTGATTTTAAAGGACTTGTTGATTCTGGAATTAAACAAGTTCCTCAGATATTCCATCATCCACCTGATCCGTTAGAGAATGGCCCATCTGTTTCAGTTGGTGGCATCCATGTCAGTATTTCGGTTATCGATCTTGAAGGCGCGAAGGAAGATCCCGGGACTCGTCGAAAGCTTATCAAGAAAGTTAGATGTGCATCCGAATCTTGGGGTTTCTTCCAAGTTGTGAACCATGGGATCCCAGTGAGTATCCTGGAGGAGATAAAGGATGGTGTCGTCAGGTTTTTCGAGCAAGATTTAGAGGTGAAAAATAAGTTCTTTACTCGTGATGTTAGGACCAAAAAAGTGACCTACAATAGCAATTTTAATCTTTATAGCTCACCGGAAGCAAACTGGAGGGATACCCTTTTATGCTTTATGGCTCCTGATCCTCCCTTGCCAGAGTACTTACCGGAGGTATCCAGGTATCTTATCATACTTATCGTGTTTTGTCGAGTTGACGAATGCGGTTATCGCTGGATTTTGAACTACGGAACTAATTGAATGACTGAAATATAATTTGCTATTTGTTTGTAGGGATATAATGATGGAGTACTCAAAGCAAGTTATGCAATTGGGTTATTTTCTATTTGAGTTACTCTCTAAGGCTCTAGGATTGCATCCTGATCACCTCGAAGACATGAACTGTGCTAAAAAGCTGGGTATACTATCCCATTATTACCTGGCATGTCCGCAACTGGAACTTACTCTCGGCACTACTAAGCACTCGGACAACGACTTCCCCACAGTACTCCTACAGGACCAAATCGGTGGCCTCCAAGTTCATCAAAACCAATGGGTTGATGTACCCTTAACTCCCGTGCCCTGGTAATTAACATTGGTGATCTTTAATAGGCAAGCTTATATATATCTTCATTGTCGATGCCACAGATGTTAAGACTCTAATCTTAGATTTTTTTAGATTATATCGTTGATATTAGTTTTTTTGTTTTTTTTCAGCTGATATCAAATGATGGTTTTAAAAGCGTGGAGCATAGGGTAGTGGTGAATTCTGCAGGGCTGAGAGTCTCAGTGGCCTGCCTTTTCAGTGTTAAGAGATGTATCAGCCATGAAGAGTTTATCATTAGTTAGCTTGTTATAACTGCTCAACAGGCCCTAACTAACTAGCCCATCTATGTGGCAGATTGGTTATGAGTCACTTGGAGCTATATAAACCGGACACCGGTACTGGCCCAAATATAAGTCTTGTATATTGGCCTACATTGTAAACCCAATCCATTTTCTCCATTCTTATTGAGCAGACGCTCTCTCACTCTGTAATTCATTTTCATTTTCTAAGGTTTCTTTCAATATGGTATTAGAGGGTCAGGTTCTGATCTGTCGCTCATTCTTTTTCTTGCTTCTTTGATTTCCTTTCTTTTGTTTTTCTCATGCCGTCCACCGTCGAGTTCTCCAATGAGTCTGGTGACGGAGACTTTTCTGCTTTCGAGAGCTAATCTAGTCTCTTGTTTGCAAACAAGAGTATTAGCTTCGTCTGGATGATGATAACTTTCTCTTTTGGAAGCAACAGGTGCTTCTCATGATTCGTGGCCATGGCCTCAAACATTTTCTTGATGATTCCACCACCGTCCTGGCAAAATTTCTCGTTTCTAAGTCCGACGAGAAATGTAACACCCCAAGTTTTTAAGAGTAAACAAAATGAAAAAAAAATGAAATGAGGTTGTGTAGCCGAGGGGGTTTGAACCTGTGACCTTGGCTACCAAGGCTAGGAGTTTTAACCAACTGTGTTAAACTTGTGTTTGGATATAGGCAAATTTGGGGAAATAGGGTAGTTTAGATTTTTATTTAAGGGATAGGGGTTGCTTGGGGAAAATTTTGGAATCTAGGCCAAAATCTACAGTATTTGGGGACCTCACCATGTGCTTATGGCGTTCTTTGGACCTCGCCATGTGGAGGTGGGGAGGTCTTGTGTATTACACGCCTGCCAACTTTGCAAAAGCTGAGTTTTTTTAATTTTACCTGCACATGACGAGGTCCAGCCTCGCCACCTCCATACGGCGTGGTATTGTAGAAACTGACCTATTCTCCAAAATTTCCCCCGAACAACTCCTATATCTTAAATAAAAATTCAAATTGCCCCTTTCCCCCAATTTTACCTTGGATATATGTTACCAAAAATTGATATTATGTTTTTTGGTTTGGTTATTCTAAAAAAATTTTCTAAACCAAACCCTACATGGGATTGTCAACATCCCAAAAATATCGATATTTTTATCTCCTTCCTCTCACTTCCGACCTTTCATCTTCCCCAAACGTCAACATCTTATTTTTGCTCCGATCTCCGTCACTGCGCCGTCATGGACACCACCGCCCGCACCACCGTATTCACCACCTCACCTCGAATGAAACCCCGTCGGCCACTCGCGCGTCTGAGTCGCCTTTCGCCATGAAAGCCACCTAAAGAGTTCGACGAGAACCCAAGCGACACCTCTGTTATCGGTGATTTTGTCGCCGTCTATTGTCTGTGCTGCTCACTGCCATCGCACGTATGTTCTTCGTCGTCCTACAACTAAGACCCACCCCGTCACTCGCCGATCTACCTCCCCGCTCACCGTCCCATTGAGTTTGAAGCAAACCGTGGTCTATTTCTGTCTTTTCTGGCCAAGGACGTCGTCGTTGGTGAACGGCGTTGGTCCAGGCGTGACCAGCATCGAAGGGCGATCAAAACCCCTATGACTGCTTGTCGTTTCAACGCCAGCAAGTCCCTCATCGGAGTTACGCGACCTCCGGCGATCTTGAGTGCATGTAAGGTAAAATCTGGCCTATTTCTGATTTGTTTCGTTGAAGTCTGGGTTGTGTTGGAAAGTTTGACTGAGAAACTATATTTTTCCGCCAGAATCGACGCAAATGGTGCCTCCGGCGATCGTCCGACGACTAGTTTGCCCTTGGGTAAGTGAACTAGTCCGAACCGGTATAAATTAAACCGGTCTAAACCCATTGACCAAACCCGGTCTGAGCCCAATAAAACCGAGCCCATTTTGGTGTCTGACCCGGTCCGTATGAGTCCGACCCGGCCCGTCTGCCCGACCCGAAAACCCGAATCGAGTCAACCCGAGTCAGCCCGAGTTAACTCATCCGAGTCAACTTAGTTGACCCTTACCAGTTGACTGCTGATGTCAGCGTTGACCTGCTGATGTCAACGTTGACTTTGATCGTTGACCAAAAAGTCAACTTTTTCGAAAACTCTCGTTTTATGTTTTTTGATGTTTTGAGTCCATTTTTGAAGCCCGTTTCGCAAAATTCTGAATCGAAATCCTCCGAATCTGACATTGAACCCGAACTTGTATATATATTTAATTATCCAGGTAAGAGCTTTAAGAATATTGTCTGATATTGGAATTTGTGTAATTGAAGGTAATGGCAATTTCTTGAATACGAGATGTCGAAGGATGTCAAATTCGGGTTCAAGAGAGTTCGAATGTTGTTTGAGATTCGACTGTTATAGCAAGGATTCAAGGTAATTCATTACTACCTTATGCATGCTTCCAAAACTTGTTGGTATTCGGTTAATGATTGCACGACCATGATTGAGCATGTGATTAATTCTGCTACTATCAATCAATTAAGAAGTAAGAATATAAATGGCTAAGACAAATATTCGAATAAGAGGTTTGATAAATCGAAAGCACTTCCGAGTTCAGTGCACGACTAATGAATTAATTAATCTTTAAGTCTGATTATCCTTTTGATTAAAAAGAAATGTCAAAAATTCGATTTGAAAATGACGAAAATACTCCTATCTACAAAAACAACCTATGAAGCTATACTTGATCCGATAAGACATCTGATGCACTTGAAAACCTCAGATTACTAAAATGTCACGGTAACAAGACTTAAACCATCGAGTTTGTAAAGTACTTGAGTTGCTAGAATTCTGAATAATTCGACGAAGATAAATTTACGGAAAACTATTCGTATGTATGAATTGAGCAAAAGGGCGAAAAAGTTTGAATTGATTGAAATGACTAAAAAGGATTGAATATATATTGATAAGGCTGAAATGGGTCACAATGACCCTAAAGACTGATATTTTCTTCGGGCATTAATTGCCAATTGACCGACATATAGGATATATCCTCGAGGTCTGAAATGAATGAATGGATGGAAGAATCGAGAAACTCTAAATAATTGTAACATTTTTTAGAATCGTAATGTCTGAAATACCTTGAATACTAGAATTTTGGAGAATACTTATGAGACATGGAATTAGAAATCCTAATAAAGACAAACAAATGTAATGGCTCAAAAAGTGGTAAAATACGACCCGTGTCAGTTGGTCGTTTCAGATACTATGGTGATAGTGGGAGAATATTGTGTGAATGCACGTGGAAATTATTTGGAGAAAGTACATAGTTAATAGCGAGGGAGATCTGTTCTCCTAAGGCACATTCAATGTTTTGGAATGAGTTCAGGTGCAATGCACTTGTTGAATACTTGGAAAATACCGCTCGAATATATATGCTCGATTTTTGGTAATAAGTTCAATGGAAGATTGGTGAAGACGAACTATTTTTGTTATACTCTGTAGTCAGTTCTGAGAAATGAATGGTTGAGGTGTACCCATCCGGTGAGATATTAAACATTGTATTAATGGGTTTCAATTGGTTCAAAGGGACGCGGAAACCTGATGAGCAACTAGAATTCCTGAATTCTGTACATCACCGTTTATACCTTGTTGGTTCAAATTACCAGATTACCCCCAAAGGTCAAAATGACCTTAGTACCCTCGTAGGCCGTAACATTTAACTTTGCTCGCGATATATCTGAAATCCTAATGATTCTGATGCATCAACTTCCGATGTTAATTCGACCTTTCTTATCAAACTCCCCTATTTGTAGGGATCTTATTCTGAAATCAGTCCAAAATTGTCAAATGTCATCCTTCTGATATCTATCAAGCACCTCTGAGAAATGAATTGAGTCATAAAGCGCATACTATATATCTGCAAATACCTTCTGTTCTAAACCAAGACCATATGTTTAAAATGTAAAAGTATGACAATATAATATGAAAGGAAAACAATGCCCTGGTTTCTGACCTCTGATATGAAAAATATATATGATATATGACATTGAATACAAAGTAATAATAATAAAATAAAATTGACATCTGTCTTCTGGTATAAAAGTATATCTGATATATACTTTCTGTAACGTTGTCTCCTGAATATAAACTGAAATCATTTAGGGTATATTATCTGGGATTTGAATGAAGATCTGTAGGCTTAGCGCTGGTAAGTCCTTGTGGACCTAAGCTTCTACGCCCAACGGGCCTAGGGTAAGTCTTTCTGGACCTAAGGCATTCCTTTAGGTAGGCTCCTACGCCTCAGGCCTAGGATAAGACCTTTTGTATACAGTTCAGTGGGAATTGCATTTTGTAGTTCGGTTGGAGGGTAGTTAAGTAAATTAATAAAACTTTTTGACCTCTTCTGAAACATACCCTACTAAATTAATGCACTAATGTTGAACTCTCAGTAAACTTACAATTCGTGCTTAAAAGACCACTCTAAACACCTTGATTCAACTTCTGAAATCTGATTCTCTTTTGAATCTCTGGCTTTAGACTCACCTCTTAAGGTTCGGGTGATAAAATAAAGAACAACTATGTGACCTCCTAACAATGCTTCACTGAATTATCAAATCGTAATTTGAGCTTACCATTACCTAGTTCAGTATGACAATGTTAAGCTTGCTATATACCTACTTGTGCTTTTTGCATCTCTTGGTAGTCTGTATTACTGAGCTTTTCGAAGCTCACATTCTTTTTACCATTACAGGTTAGAAGATCGACCTTATTGCAGCTATCAACGTCAGAATGAGAGTTTCTTAGGCTTGCTCGCGGAGTATGGTATATGTGTAATTAGGGGGCATGTATGTCACATCTTGATTTACATTCGAGTCTAAAACTTGTTTTAGCAATTCGTATCATAGTTTCTATTTTGTAGTCTGAATATTTTCTGGAATTGTATTTTAATTCAAAACTTGATTTATGATTTTAAATGATTTAACAATTTTTTTATTTGAAACTTTAATGTGGGTCGCTCCGGTGACCCTAATGTGACTTCCTAGGATCTGTGTTAACGCATAGGCGGGTCTAGGGGGTTACAAGAAAACTTCTAATCCAGCCTATATTAGGTTTCACAAGCAAGATAGTTCTCTGGCATTGTGGTTGCTTTCCACAATGACTATTGGTGTTCTACCTCAACTTTTCGACACTGAAACGTTGTCCGTCATCTGGAATGTCGTTCTGAGTTTTTATACTCAACTCTCAACCACCAAAGTCATGCACATTCACTGTCAATTGCGCTCCCTCAAGCGCTCCCTCAAGAAGGGGTCGCTTATGATGCGGGCTTACATCTTACATATCAAGGAGATCTACGATCTCCTCGCAGTCTTTGGAAGTACGATCTCTAAAATGGAGCATGTAGCCACCATTCTCAATGGTCTCTTCATCGAGTACGAGCCGTTTATTATCGTTATCACGGGCAGCTGGGAGTCGTACTCTTTAAAAGCAGTTGTATCATACCTTATTGATGCTGAATCACGTGTCATGGACCCTTAACGCCTGCCGGTTGGGATCAACTACACTCAAAACTCAAGCAGTAACATGGTCGTGTCTAGTTCGGCCGATCAAGGCAGTGTACATGATTCTAGGTCTTCCTCTCAGAGATCCAATAACTCTAATAGTCGGTCTCGTAATCGATCCAGGCCTCATGCCCGATCTGTGGTAAGTTGGGCCATGTTGCGGACCGGTGCTGGCATCATTTTGACAAGGGGTATAAGTCTTAGGCACATAAATTCTCGTCTTCCCCTGATTCACATTCACACTTTCATCAGCATTCTTCTAATTCTCAGGCGCATTTATTTCATTACTCTTCTTCTGATTCTCATGTTAGTACTTGCTGCTGCACTCGCGATCAATGTTATAACCCATTTTTTAGTCAGTCTCCAGGGTCTACAGATGAGGTGGTGTTTGGTTCGTCGTCTCCTGCTCAGGTAAACATAGTTTCCGGTCACACTGGCAATTTTAAGAGTAAGTGGTACTTGGACTCTAGAGCTACGCATCATGTGGCTCATGATCTGCATCATATGCATGGTGCTCGTCCTTTTAATGTTAAGGGTAAGGTCTTTCTGAGAGATGGTTCATAATTGAATATTTCACATATGAGTTCTGATGTGTTTAATAGTTCCATGAGATAGTTGATTCTTAACAATTTGTTGTGTGTTCTACGGATCTCAAAGAATCTACTCTTTGTGTCTAAATTTGCTCATGACAATTATGTATTCTTTGAATTTCAATCTGATTCCTGTTTTGTTAAGGATGAGCATTCTGGTGTGGTTCTTCTTAAGGGTGTGCAACGAGATGGGCTTTACAGCTTTGATCAGACACCTCTCACTATGCTTTTCACACTTCTACAGTCACTTCCTCGAGTGATCACACCTACTGGCTTTGGCACCAGCGGCTTGGTCACCCAACCCTTATATAGTTAGTATGGTAATAAATAAACCTGTAAACTCTGACAATTTGATGCTTTGTACTGCATGTCGGTTAGGGAAGAATCACAAACTTCCCTTTTCCTCTTCTGTTACTTCATACACCAAACCATTTGATCTTGTTGGGATTGATGTTTGGGGTCCCTCACATATTGTTTCTTATGGTTTTAGATTTTATGTGTCATTTGTTGATATGTACATCCGCAATTGCTGGGTATACTTACTGAGAAATAAATTGTCCTTAATTTCTAAATAAATAATTAAATAGTGTAGTAAAGAGAAGAAGTATCGATCCACGGGGACTTTGGAAGTTCTAATGTAGAGAGGTTTTAATTCTGACTTTAGTGAGAAAATAAAGTAAATATGTGATTTTAATCAAGAGAGTATAAAATAAATATAAAATAATAAAAGTGAATAAAATAAATTTGGAGAAAATTGTGAAAGTAACTTTTGAGAATAAAATCAATAAAATAGTATAGCCTCAAGCTTTGCTTTGACTCATTTCCAATTGATTATCGAATAAGATTTTACTTCGGGTAAATGCCAGTTACAATCTACAAGGCCCAAACCTTGTAACTTATTTTTCTCTTCGGTAAACCGATAATCCAAAATCAATTTTTGAATTTCAGTTTTCTGGCTAGACTAACCAAGACTATCGTTGTTGGAATAAAATAGTTTAAAATCTAGAAAACTCGACTCGGACTATGTTGTCTCAATTTCCCTTAGCGGACCGCCGCTAAGTGTGTTCACATGAAGTCGAATGTGCTACAAGCCGATCCTTCCTCCCAATTGTAAATCAAAACAACATTCAAATCAACAAGACATTTTTGAATTTGAAAGTGTAAGGATTTTAAAAGGAAAGGCTGATTGCCAATCCAAGTCTATAAAATGTCGCCTATCAATAATTATTATATTAGTTCATAAAGCTGTGACGTGAATATAGGATGGCAAAATAACCCGTCCATGTAGGTTTTTTTATTAAAAAATCGAGTTTCGAGCGGGGAGGATTATGGAAAAAAATTTAAGACGAGACAAGTTCGAGTTTAAGGTAAAAAATTTTGACCCGACCCACCCCAACTCGATATATTTATACATATTTATTACATTTTATATATTATATTTAATATTTTATTTTTTCGAGGCGATTGAGTTTAATCGAATTTTTTCATTAAAATATCCAGATCGGGTCGGGATCAAGTTATGCTTTTATTATATCAGAGCGGAATAGAGATACAATATATTAGAATCAGGACAGGTCAGAGTCGAAGTAGATGGTTTAAATTTCGGGTCGGAATGGCCAGAAACCCACCGAGTTGCCTACATAATGGGATTCAAATCAAAGTTAAGATTACCATTACACTAAGGATTATTATCCTATACACAGGCGGTGGAAAACAAAGTTTCCACGAGCGAGATTATTTAGGGTTTAAAGGATAGGAGTTTAGATTGTAGGGTTTAGAATTTAGAATTTATGGTTTAGGGTTTAAGGTTTGTGGTTAGATTTTTAGGTTTTAAGGTTAGAAATTTATATTTTAGATTTATGCTTGAAAGTAGGCATGCTTGTGTAAACTTTTTTTACACTGACGGTGTATCAAATATTAATCCTTAAACTAATATCTCATTAATGTCGTTAATTAAAGGCTTAATAGCCAAATAGGTGCCCAAACTATGCTTGCAAATCACTTTTTGTGCCTAAACTATTTTTAGCTCTAAATAGGTGCCTAACGTTTCAATTTTGGTCATTTTAGGTGCCTAACCGTTAATAAAAAACCTGTATCCAATTAAAATGTGACAATGGGCATTTTTTATTTTTTAATTAATTTTTAAATAAAATTCAATTTTTTTTTAAAATTGACAGTTTTAAATCTTTACAAAACAGTCCCAAATCCATAACCTAAAACCCCCAAATTACCGTCACTTTCGCCGTTTACTGCCTTATCGAAGACCACCACTACCGCCGCTGGACCACAACGACGGTTTCCCCCAACCACCCATCGCCGATAACCGACGGTAGGTGCGCCAACGACTTCCTTATTACTTGTAACCCCCTCGTCCCGGTCTGGCCGGATGACCGGTACGAGTAGGCCACACAGGGAAAACCGAAGTGAAACCCGCTAAGGCTTCCCTTCGGTTAGCAACACTATTTTTTTTTCCTTTAACTTATCTTTTCTAAAGGCTCAATCAAGTCCTATGTGATCACAACAGCGGAATGAAAAGCGAAAGACAAACATTGGAACCCAAAACAGCATTTAAACGGCCTAATTTTAATCCATTAAACATGTCGTTTCGAAACACCCTTGAGGCGTATGGAAATGCCTTGACCAGGTCAACTGCCCCAAGGCCCATACGAAGGGGCCGTATCGAAACGGAGGTCAACCGTTCTGAAACGCCCTCAACGGTCAACTTCTCGTGGTCAACGAGATTTTGACCGTTTCGAAACCCTTAGACCCGTTTCGAAACGCTTTCATCTCGTCATTTTTTCAGAATTCCAGTAGCCAAAACGTTCCGAAACCCGTATCGGAACATGGGCTCATAGTGGCCAAACCGTATCGAAACACGTTCCGATACGGGGTCCCTGAAGTCTACCCGTTCCGAAACGGCCCAGCTCGTTTCGAAACGCGGGATGTCTGCAACTTTTGAAAACAAGACTTAGGCGTTTTTCATCAAGTCTAAGGGCCCCAAACGACCTCTAAAGACACTCGACTCAAACATACAAGAACTAGAGGCATACATCCTATGTCAAACATGCTCGAACACACACGGGGCATAGATTGAAACATTTACTCATGACATTCACACAATGGCAACATTTCATATAATGCATGCTCGTAGACATTGAAAGCCCAAAAGGCACAATCCATCTCAAAGGTTTACATGCTGATCGAAATGCAACTTAACATCCACCAAGCATACTACCACACACAAGCATTTGGCAAGTCGTAACATGTTTATAACCCAAGTCGAATCATAGACATCAACCACAAGACAACCTAACATGGAGCAATCCTAGGCACATACAATTAAGAAACAAGTCAAGCATGGCCCATAATCCATGAAACAAAAGCATATCCATCCATAATTTTAACATGCTTAAAATAACATAAATCCTAAGGAGTTTGACACCATCTCCTACAACTCTATACCCCATTGTTTAGGCATTATTACAAAACACAAATCATACTTGTGCTAGCTCGAGAACTCCAAAGCTCTTCCCTTGCCCGCTTGCCTCCCGAACTCTAACGATCTGCACGTTGGAAACAAAGGAGAGCGTAAGCTACTCGCTTAGTGAGAAAGGCTCTACAAATCCACAACATGCAGTTTTCCAAAACACATTTTATATGCAAGAAAAGCAATGGATGCACGAAGCGACTATCTCAACAACGACACATGGTTTGCGCAAGCACAACCAACATACACACACGGTGGGACTACACATCACCGTTTCGACTAGTAGATTTCCAATGAGACTACACATCAAAGTACTTTCCTACTAGTCACTACCGGTGGGACTACACATCACCGTAGTTTAGATTACCATCACGTGAGGCACGACTTCAACTCGACTACACATTAACAACTTAAAATGTATATGATAATCACAACATATAACCATTCAACCAATCACAACAACATAAAAGTAGAGAGGCTTACACTCGGGTTTAGGTGAACCCTCAAGGTCCCACCCAAACCCCAAAGATCCCAAAATGTGCACAATTCAAAGATTAACCAACCTACTCACCGTTGTTACCCAAGTGAAGACCGAAGACCAAGCTCAAGACTCCGAAATCCCCGGATTTGACCCCGAAGCTTCACCAACCAAATTTATCGCTTCTAAACATTCCAAGACAAAGTAAACAATCCCAAATCAGTCCATATTCCGAAATAGTCAACCCGGATTACATACCGAGCACAATACATCAAATTTTCCATCGAAAACAAACCCAAAATCCATATTCCCGAGCAGCCCCCAAGTGCACCCTAAAACCAATGATTCCAACCCTTAAATTACTCCCTAAAGCCTCCAAAACAGCCCTTACACATAGCCTATCCATCGGCCCTCTTATTTCCACATAAAACACCCCCATATCTCAACTCAAAACCTCAAAAAAACCCAAATCCGGGAAATTTAGCAAAACCCTTTAAAAATCATACAAGTTGAACCCTATGTTTCCTAAACAACATATCTAACATAAATCAATTAAAATATTTAGCCAAGAACAATAAAGGCACCTTTCTTTTAATCAAAACTTCCAAAAACTCATATTCTAAAAACATGGGTAAAGTGAAAAATAATGGTACTTCCAAAGAGAGGAAGATGAGAGTAAGTCAAAAACAAGCTTACCTTTGAAAAATCTTCAAGGATGAGTGAGCTCTGGAATGGAATAGTAACCTAAGGATGAGGGGTTTTTGACGTTGGAAGAAAAGGGTGAGGAGAGAAGAAGATGAGCCAAAAAGCATATTTTAGTGTTTGTTTAAAATTGAAAAAGGCTAAAGACCAAAATACCCTTAATGAAAATAGGAAATCACAACGGGAGATATCCATGGTTAAATGGGCTCGTTTTGAAAATGTCCAACTTAATTTTATTTATCTTAAAACCCGAGGCCCAAACCATTATTTAATTATTATTTTCACCCGACCCCCGAACCCGGGTGTTACAACTCTCCCCCACTTAAGGAATTTCGTCCCCGAAATTACCTGACGGAAACAAATACGGAAACTGCTCAAGCATGTCAGCTTTCCTCTCCCACGTGGCCTCTTACACACCTCTATGTCTCCATAATACCTTGACCAACTCTATGGTCTTGCCGCGCAACACCTTGCTATCAGAAGAAAGTATCTCCATTGGTTCTTCGTTGTATGACAAGTCCGGGTTTAACTCTATTTCTTCCACTGGCATAACATGGGACGGATCCGATCTATACCTTCTAAGCATCGACACATGAAATACATCATGAATCTTCTCTAGCTCAGTTGGGAGCCTCAATCTATATGCAACCGGACCAATTCTCTCAACTACCTCATAAGGCCCTATGTACCTTGGACTCAACTTGCCCTTCCTCCCAAACCTCATCACTTTCTTCCAAGGTGAGACTTTCAAAAACACTTTATCCCCCACGGAGTACTCTACCTCCTTCCTCTTCAAGTCGGCATAGGACTTCTGTCGATCCGAAGCCGCTTTCAAGCGATCACAAATCAACTTAACCTTCTCGGTGGTGCCCTTAAGCAACTCGGGCGTCGGTACAAGTTTCTGTCCAGCCTCGGCCCAACAAATCGGGGTTCTACACTTCCGACCATACAAGGCCTCATAAGGAGCCATCTGAATACTCGACTGAATGCTGTTGTTATACGCGAAATCCACTAACGGTAGGTGTTTCTCCCATGACCCCTGAAAGTCAATGATACAACACCTCAACATATCCTCCAATATCTGAATCACTCTCTCCGACTGACCATCTGACTGCGGATGATACGAAGTGCTGAAGTTCAACCATGTACCCAAAGCTCGATGCAAACACTCCCAGAATCTAGAGGTAAATCTCGGATCTCGGTCTGACACAATCGACTTCGGTACCCCATGTAGTCACACTATCTCACGGATATACAATTCGGCCAACTTGTCTAATGTATAGGTAGTATGAACCGGTATGAAGTGGGCACACTTAGTAAATCTATCTACAATCACCCACACTGAATTTTTCTTCGAAGGAGTCAACGGTAGTCCTGACACAAAGTCCATAGTGATACGCTCCCACTTCCACTCTGGAATTTTCAACGGTTGCAATAACCCTGAGGTAAACTGGTGCTCAGCCTTGACTCTCTGACAAACCATCATCTACTTACAAACTCGGCTACGTCCTTTTTCAAACCAACCCAATAATACTCTTCCTTCAATTCTCGATACATCTTCGTGCTACCCGGATGCATAACAAAAGGACTATTGTGAGCCTCACTCAAGATCGTACGCCTCAACTCGGCATCCTCCGGAACCACTATCCTACCCTTGAAACATATGATCCCACTCTCTCCAAAACAATACTCGGTAGGCCTATCTTCGGCTATGTCTTGCACGTGAGGTGCCAAAGACCCGTCTCGCAATTGTTTCTCACGAATCAACTGAACCAATGATGGCTTAACCTGAAGCTCGGCTATCAATCCACCATCCGTAGACACACTCAACCTTGCAAACATTGCTCGCAACTCAACGGCCACCTTCCTACTCAAGGCATCGGCCACCACTTTTGCCTTGCCCGGATGGTACTCAATGGTAAGGTCATAATCCTTAAGAAGCTCTAACCACCTTCGCTGCCTGAGGTTCAACTCCCTCTGAGACATCAAATATTTCAAACTCTTGTGGTCGGTGTACACGGTGCACTTCTCACCATAAAGATGATGTCTCTAGATCTTCAACGCGAACACCACTGCAGCCAACTCTATGTCATGCGTGGGGTAATTCTTCTCATGGGTCTTCAACTGTCGTGAAGCATATGCTACTACCTTACCTTCTTGCATAAGCACACAACCTAGCCCTACGTAGGACGCATCACTGTAAACCACAAACTCTCTCCCCGGCTCCAGCTGAATCAAAATAGGAGCTTCGGTCAAAGCTTTCTTCAATTTCTCAAACGCTTCTTGTCTTGCATCTGACCATTCATACGGAACATTCTTTTGTAGCAACTTGGTCAACGGAGCCGCTATTCTCGAGAACCCCTCAACAAACCTTCTATAGTATCCCGCCAAACCTAGGAAGCTGCGGATTTCGGTCACTGACTTCGGTTGTTTCCAATTCACAATAGCTTCTATCTTCTTAGGGTCTACACTAATTCCACTAGCCGAGATCACGTGACCTAGGAAGACCACCTCCCTAATCCAAAACTCACACTTACTTAGCTTGGCATACAACTGATTCTCAAGTAGGGTCTGAAGCACTAACCTTAAATGCTCATCGTGCTCCTCCTCGGTCCTAGAGTACACTAGGATGTCATCGATAAACACTACCACGAATCTGTCAAAAAACTTATGAAACACTCGGTTCATCATATCCATGAAGGTTGCTGGAGCGTTGGTCAACCCAAAAGGCATCACCAAGAACTCATAATGTCCATAACGCGTACGAAAGGTTGTCTTCGGTATGTCCACATCCTTTACCTTTAACTGATAGTATCCGGACCTCAAGTCAATCTTCGAAAACACGGAAGCACCCCTCAACTGGTCTAGCAAGTCATCTATCCTAGGCAAGGGATATTTGTTTTTCACCGTTACCTTATTCAACTGCCTATAATCTATACACATTCCCATGCTACCATCCTTCTTTTTTACAAACAAGACCGGAGCACCCCACGGGGAAACACTAGGCCTAATGAAGCATCTATATGTCAACTCCTGAAGCTGTGTCTTCAACTCTTTCAACTCCTTCGGTGCCATTCTATACGGAGAAATCGACACTGGTGCAGAATCAGAATATGTCTCAATAGCAAACTCAACTGCTCTATCTGGAGGCAAGCCTGATAGCTCTTCCGGAAAAACACTCAGAAAGTCACATACTGTTCTGATGTCCCGATACCTCACCGCACTCATATCCGGATTCATTACATAAGCCAAGTAAGCCTGACACCCTAAACTCAACAACCTCTAAGCTTCTAAAGCTGAAACCACATTGGACAGGAACTTGACATTCTCCCCAACTACCACAACCTCAAAGTCATTGGTAAGCCTCAAAGAGACCCTCTTAGTCTCGAAGTCAACCCTAGCTCTATGCTCTACAAGCCAATCCATGCCCAAAATCACATCAAAGCCATAGAAGGGTAACTCTATCATATCGACCGGAAATACGTGGCCCTGAACCATCAAGGGACACCTCCTATACACCCTCCTAACTACTACTGTATCGTCAAAAGAGCTAGTGACATTTACACCTATCTCTAACCAATCACATGGTAACCCTAACAACTTTGCGGGTTCACCCAAAATATAAGAATGTGTTGACCCCGAGTCTATCAATGAAAGTAAACTCAAAGACTGTAATGTGAAATTACCTGCAATGACATCAGTGTCATTTCCAGCCTCTCGCTGAGCGTACACCCTAGCCGGTCCTCCTCCCTCGGGCTGGACTGCTACAACATGAGCCAAGTTCCTCTAACCCTCATTCCTCGGCTGAAAGTTCCCACGGCCGCGCCCACGGCCTCTCTGATGCTCAAAACCCCTAGCTAGAGCCGGTCCGCCCCTAACTGGGTGTGGACAATCACGCCTCAAATTGTCTCGGGAGCTACAGTTCCAACACGCCCCAAACATACCCATACACTCACTTGGGTGGCGTCTCCCGCACCTAGTGCACTCCGGAATGTGTCCAACGGCCCCTTGGCCCTGACGGCCCTGACCATGGTTACCAACCCTAGGTCTCGTATCCGGCTGGTACCTCCTATCTCTATGCCTCTTGGCATGGTCTCTATCCCAGTTCGCATGTCTCTTTCCGGAGTCAGACCCACCGGCACGTGCCCTAGAGCTTAAATTCTGCTCTATATCCTTGGCCCTAGAGACCAAGACATCGAACTCAGTGTAGTCAGAGGCTAGCATGTAGGTCTTCACATCTGTAGTCAACCCATATCTGAAACGCTCACAACGCTCCTTCTCATCCGGAATCAACTCTGGCGCGTACTGGCTCAACCTCACAAACTGGATCTCATACTCAGACACGGTCCTATTACCTTGAACCAAAGCCATGAACTCTCTTTTCTTTTCATCCAAGTACCGAACCCCGATGTACTTCCTTTTGAAGGCATTTCTGAAGAACTCCCATGTGACATCCGCCTCGGCCATACCGGAAATAACAGTGGTCCACTAAGTATAAGCGTCTTCTTGAAGCAATGAGACGATGCATCCCAACTTACGGGCATCCGAACACTCCATCTGACCCAAGATGCGAGTAGTACTCTCAAGCCAGCCTCCTGAACCCTCCAGAGACAGCCTACGAAACTCAACTGCCCCTAAGTTACGAAGCCTCTCTAGGGGTAATCATGTCCCCGCACCCTGAGGTGGTGCTGCAGCTTGCATACCGGCCAAAGCTGTCTGAAAAGCTCCGGCTATGGTCTGAATCAAATGAGCCACATCCGGACCCGCCTGACCTTGGCCCACTTGAGCCCCATTACCTCCCACATTAGCCTCACCCTGAGGCCCATTACCATCGCCTTCAGCGTTGTCCCCATTACCATCAGGAGCATGAAGAGCAGGAGGCGCATTTTCGGGTGCCTGGTCACCCGCTCTAGGCCGTCCCCTCGGTCTCACCATAGTAGTTATAAATAATCTAAAACAGCAAATACACAACAGCAAAGGAAACGTTAGGTTAGCAAAAGGGCAGGGACTCCAGTTCTCAAGCTCGTTAAACCAAAACAATTGCTTCTTTTTTTTACAACAACGCCTAACAATGGGGACTTTGGACTTATTCTCAAGCATCAATTAGAGACATCATAACATGTAATCATACACCGTGCTAGTAACAAAATTTAGACATACATGACAAAACACCCATACCACCTTAACTCACCTCACTTACCTGCCCGAGGTCTCGGAAACCTCAGGCTCGGATACCAATAAATGTAACCCCCTCGTCCCGGTCTGGCCGGATGACCGGTCCGAGTAGGCCACACGGGGAAAACCGAAGTGAAACCCGCTAAGGCTTCCCTTCGGTTAGCAACCCTATTTTTTTCCCCTTTAACTTATCTTTTCTAAAGGCTCAATCAAGTCCTATGTGATCACAACAGCGGAATGAAAAGCGAAAGACAAACATTCGAACCCAAAACAACATTTAAACGGCCCAATTTTAATCCATTAAACAGGCCGTTTCGAAACACCCTTGAGGCGTATCGAAACGCCTTGACCAGGTCAACTGCCCCAAGGCCCATACGAAGGGGTCGTATCGAAACGGAGGTCAACCATTCCGAAACGCCCTCAACGGTCAACTTCTCGTGGTCAACGAGATTTTGACCGTTTCGAAACCCTTAGACCCGTTTCGAAACGCTTTCATCTCGTCATTTTCTCAGAATTCCAGTAGCCAAAACGTTCCGAAACCCGTATCGGAACAGAGGCTCACAGTGGCCAAACCGTATCGAAACGCGTTCCGATACGGGGTCCCTGAAGCCTACCTGTTCCGAAACGGCCCAGCTCGTTTCGAAACGTGGGCCGTCTGCAACTTTTGAAAACCAGACTTAGGCGTTTTTCATCAAGTCTAAGGGCCCCAAACGACCTCTAAAGACACTCGACTCAAACATACAAGAACTAGAGGCATACATCCTATGTCAAACATGCTCGAACACACACGGGGCATAGATTGAAACATTTACTCATGGCATTCACACAATGGCAACATTTCATATAATGCATGCTCGTAGACATTGAAAGCCCAAAAGGCACAATCCATCTCAAAGGTTTACATGCTGATAAAAATGCAACTTAACATCCACCAAGCATACTACCACACACAAGCATTTGGCAAGTCATAACATGTTTATAACCCAAGTCGAATCATAGACATCAACCACAAGACAACCTAACATGGAGAAATCCTAGGCACATACAATTAAGCAACAAGTCAAGCATGGCCCATAATCCATGAAACAAAAGCATATCCATCCATAATTTTAACATGCTTAAAATAACATAAATCCTAAGGAGTTTGACACCATCTCCTACAACTCTATACCCCATTGTTTAGGCATTATTACAAAACACAAATCATACTTGTGCTAGCTCGAGAACTCCAAAGCTCTTCCCTTACCCGCTTGCCTCCCGAACTCTAACGATCTGCACGTTGGAAACAAAGGAGAGCATAAGCTACTAGCTTAGTGAGAAAGGCTCTACAAATCTACAACATGCAGTTTTCCAAAACACATTTTATATGCAAGAAAAGCAATGGATGCACGAAGCGACTATCTTAACAACGACACATGGTTTGCGCAAGCACAACCAACATACACACACGGTGGGACTACACATCACTGTTTCGACTAATAGATTTCCAATGGGACTACACATCAAAGTACTTTCCTACTAGTCACTACCGGTGGGACTACACATCACCGTAGTTTAGATTACCATCACGTGAGGCACGACTTCAACTCGACTACACATTAACAACTTAAAATGTATATGATAATCACAACATATAACCATTCAACCAATCACAACAACATAGGAGTAGAGAGGCTTACACTCGGGTTTAGGTGAACCCTCAAGGTCCCACCCAAACCCCAAAGATCCCAAAATGTGCACAATTCAAAGATTAACCAACCTACTCACCGTTGTTACCCAAGTGAAGACCGAAGACCAAGCTCAAGACTCCGAAATCCCCGGATTTGTCCCCGAAGCTTCACCAACCAAATTTCTCGCTTCTAAACATTCCAACACAAAGTAAACAATCCCAAATCAGTCCACATTCCGAAATAGTCAACCCGGATTACATACCGAGCACAAGACATCAAATTTTCTATTGAAAACAAACCCAAAATCCATATTCCCGAGCAACCCCCAAGTGCACCCTAAAACCAATGATTCCAACCCTTAAATTACTCCCTAAAGCCTCCAAAACAGCCCTTACACATAGCCTATCCATCGGCCCTCTTATTTCCACATAAAACACCCCCATATCTCAACTCAAAACCTCCCAAAAACCCAAATCCGGGAAATTTAGCAAAACCCTTTAAAAATCATACAAGTTGAACCCTATGTTTCCTAAACAACATATCTAACATAAATCAATTAAAATATTTAGCCAAGAACAATAAAGGCACCATTTTTTTTAATCAAAACTTCCAAAAACTCATATTCCAAAAACATGGGTAAAGTGAAAAATAGTGGTACTTCCAAAGAGAGGAAGATGAGAGTAAGTCAAAAACAAGCTTACCTTTGAAAAATCTTCAAGGATGAGTGAGCTATGGAATGGAATAGTAACCTAAGGATGGGGGGTTTTTGACGTTGGAAGAAAAGGGTGAGGAGAGAAGAAGATGAGCCAAAAAGCATATTTTAGTGTTTGTTTAAAATTGAAAAAGGCTAAAGACCAAAATAAACCTGTAAAATCTGACAATTTGATGCTTTGTACTGCATGTCGGTTAGGGAAGAATCACAAACTTCCCTTTTCCTCTTCTGTTACTTCATACACCAAACCATTTGATCTTGTTGGGATTGATGTTTGGGGTCCCTCACATATTGTTTCTTATGGTTTTAGATTTTATGTGTCATTTGTTGATATGTACATCCGCAATTGCTGGGTATACTTACTGAGAAATAAATTGTCCTTAATTTCTAAATAAATAATTAAATAGTGTAGTAAAGAGAAGAAGTATCGATCCACGGGGACTTTGGAAGTTCTAATGTAGAGAGGTTTTAATTCTGACTTTAGTGAGAAAATAAAGTAAATATGTGATTTTAATCAAGAGAGTATAAAATAAATATAAAATAATAAAAGTGAATAAAATAAATTTGGAGAAAATTGTGAAAGTAACTTTTGAGAATAAAATCAATAAAATAGTATAGCCTCAAGCTTTGCTTTGACTCATTTCCAATTGATTATCGAATAAGATTTTACTTCGGGTAAATGCCAGTTACAATCTACAAGGCCCAAACCTTGTAACTTATTTTTCTCTTCGGTAAACCGATAATCCAAAATCAATTTTTGAATTTCAGTTTTCTGGCTAGACTAACCAAGACTATCGTTGTTGGAATAAAATAGTTTAAAATCTAGAAAACTCGACTCGGACTATGTTGTCTCAATTTCCCTTAGCGGACCGCCGCTAAGTGTGTTCACATGAAGTCGAATGTGCTACAAGCCGATCCTTCCTCCCAATTGTAAATCAAAACAACATTCAAATCAACAAGACATTTTTGAATTTGAAAGTGTAAGGATTTTAAAAGGAAAGGCTGATTGCCAATCCAAGTCTATAAAATGTCGCCTATCAATAATTATTATATTAGTTCATAAAGCTGTGACGTGAATATAGGATGGCAAAATAACCCGTCCATGTAGGTTTTTTTATTAAAAAATCGAGTTTCGAGCGGGGAGGATTATGGAAAAAAATTTAAGACGAGACAAGTTCGAGTTTAAGGTAAAAAATTTTGACCCGACCCACCCCAACTCGATATATTTATACATATTTATTACATTTTATATATTATATTTAATATTTTATTTTTTCGAGGCGATTGAGTTTAATCGAATTTTTTCATTAAAATATCCAGATCGGGTCGGGATCAAGTTATGCTTTTATTATATCAGAGCGGAATAGAGATACAATATATTAGAATCAGGACAGGTCAGAGTCGAAGTAGATGGTTTAAATTTCGGGTCGGAATGGCCAGAAACCCACCGAGTTGCCTACATAATGGGATTCAAATCAAAGTTAAGATTACCATTACACTAAGGATTATTATCCTATACACAGGCGGTGGAAAACAAAGTTTCCACGAGCGAGATTATTTAGGGTTTAAAGGATAGGAGTTTAGATTGTAGGGTTTAGAATTTAGAATTTATGGTTTAGGGTTTAAGGTTTGTGGTTAGATTTTTAGGTTTTAAGGTTAGAAATTTATATTTTAGATTTATGCTTGAAAGTAGGCATGCTTGTGTAAACTTTTTTTACACTGACGGTGTATCAAATATTAATCCTTAAACTAATATCTCATTAATGTCGTTAATTAAAGGCTTAATAGCCAAATAGGTGCCCAAACTATGCTTGCAAATCACTTTTTGTGCCTAAACTATTTTTAGCTCTAAATAGGTGCCTAACGTTTCAATTTTGGTCATTTTAGGTGCCTAACCGTTAATAAAAAACCTGTATCCAATTAAAATGTGACAATGGGCATTTTTTATTTTTTAATTAATTTTTAAATAAAATTCAATTTTTTTTTAAAATTGACAGTTTTAAATCTTTACAAAACAGTCCCAAATCCATAACCTAAAACCCCCAAATTACCGTCACTTTCGCCGTTTACTGCCTTATCGAAGACCACCACTACCGCCGCTGGACCACAACGACGGTTTCCCCCAACCACCCATCGCCGATAACCGACGGTAGGTGCGCCAACGACTTCCTTATTACTTGTAACCCCCTCGTCCCGGTCTGGCCGGATGACCGGTACGAGTAGGCCACACAGGGAAAACCGAAGTGAAACCCGCTAAGGCTTCCCTTCGGTTAGCAACACTATTTTTTTTTCCTTTAACTTATCTTTTCTAAAGGCTCAATCAAGTCCTATGTGATCACAACAGCGGAATGAAAAGCGAAAGACAAACATTGGAACCCAAAACAGCATTTAAACGGCCTAATTTTAATCCATTAAACATGTCGTTTCGAAACACCCTTGAGGCGTATGGAAATGCCTTGACCAGGTCAACTGCCCCAAGGCCCATACGAAGGGGCCGTATCGAAACGGAGGTCAACCGTTCTGAAACGCCCTCAACGGTCAACTTCTCGTGGTCAACGAGATTTTGACCGTTTCGAAACCCTTAGACCCGTTTCGAAACGCTTTCATCTCGTCATTTTTTCAGAATTCCAGTAGCCAAAACGTTCCGAAACCCGTATCGGAACATGGGCTCATAGTGGCCAAACCGTATCGAAACACGTTCCGATACGGGGTCCCTGAAGTCTACCCGTTCCGAAACGGCCCAGCTCGTTTCGAAACGCGGGATGTCTGCAACTTTTGAAAACAAGACTTAGGCGTTTTTCATCAAGTCTAAGGGCCCCAAACGACCTCTAAAGACACTCGACTCAAACATACAAGAACTAGAGGCATACATCCTATGTCAAACATGCTCGAACACACACGGGGCATAGATTGAAACATTTACTCATGACATTCACACAATGGCAACATTTCATATAATGCATGCTCGTAGACATTGAAAGCCCAAAAGGCACAATCCATCTCAAAGGTTTACATGCTGATCGAAATGCAACTTAACATCCACCAAGCATACTACCACACACAAGCATTTGGCAAGTCGTAACATGTTTATAACCCAAGTCGAATCATAGACATCAACCACAAGACAACCTAACATGGAGCAATCCTAGGCACATACAATTAAGAAACAAGTCAAGCATGGCCCATAATCCATGAAACAAAAGCATATCCATCCATAATTTTAACATGCTTAAAATAACATAAATCCTAAGGAGTTTGACACCATCTCCTACAACTCTATACCCCATTGTTTAGGCATTATTACAAAACACAAATCATACTTGTGCTAGCTCGAGAACTCCAAAGCTCTTCCCTTGCCCGCTTGCCTCCCGAACTCTAACGATCTGCACGTTGGAAACAAAGGAGAGCGTAAGCTACTCGCTTAGTGAGAAAGGCTCTACAAATCCACAACATGCAGTTTTCCAAAACACATTTTATATGCAAGAAAAGCAATGGATGCACGAAGCGACTATCTCAACAACGACACATGGTTTGCGCAAGCACAACCAACATACACACACGGTGGGACTACACATCACCGTTTCGACTAGTAGATTTCCAATGAGACTACACATCAAAGTACTTTCCTACTAGTCACTACCGGTGGGACTACACATCACCGTAGTTTAGATTACCATCACGTGAGGCACGACTTCAACTCGACTACACATTAACAACTTAAAATGTATATGATAATCACAACATATAACCATTCAACCAATCACAACAACATAAAAGTAGAGAGGCTTACACTCGGGTTTAGGTGAACCCTCAAGGTCCCACCCAAACCCCAAAGATCCCAAAATGTGCACAATTCAAAGATTAACCAACCTACTCACCGTTGTTACCCAAGTGAAGACCGAAGACCAAGCTCAAGACTCCGAAATCCCCGGATTTGACCCCGAAGCTTCACCAACCAAATTTATCGCTTCTAAACATTCCAAGACAAAGTAAACAATCCCAAATCAGTCCATATTCCGAAATAGTCAACCCGGATTACATACCGAGCACAATACATCAAATTTTCCATCGAAAACAAACCCAAAATCCATATTCCCGAGCAGCCCCCAAGTGCACCCTAAAACCAATGATTCCAACCCTTAAATTACTCCCTAAAGCCTCCAAAACAGCCCTTACACATAGCCTATCCATCGGCCCTCTTATTTCCACATAAAACACCCCCATATCTCAACTCAAAACCTCAAAAAAACCCAAATCCGGGAAATTTAGCAAAACCCTTTAAAAATCATACAAGTTGAACCCTATGTTTCCTAAACAACATATCTAACATAAATCAATTAAAATATTTAGCCAAGAACAATAAAGGCACCTTTCTTTTAATCAAAACTTCCAAAAACTCATATTCTAAAAACATGGGTAAAGTGAAAAATAATGGTACTTCCAAAGAGAGGAAGATGAGAGTAAGTCAAAAACAAGCTTACCTTTGAAAAATCTTCAAGGATGAGTGAGCTCTGGAATGGAATAGTAACCTAAGGATGAGGGGTTTTTGACGTTGGAAGAAAAGGGTGAGGAGAGAAGAAGATGAGCCAAAAAGCATATTTTAGTGTTTGTTTAAAATTGAAAAAGGCTAAAGACCAAAATACCCTTAATGAAAATAGGAAATCACAACGGGAGATATCCATGGTTAAATGGGCTCGTTTTGAAAATGTCCAACTTAATTTTATTTATCTTAAAACCCGAGGCCCAAACCATTATTTAATTATTATTTTCACCCGACCCCCGAACCCGGGTGTTACAACTCTCCCCCACTTAAGGAATTTCGTCCCCGAAATTACCTGACGGAAACAAATACGGAAACTGCTCAAGCATGTCAGCTTTCCTCTCCCACGTGGCCTCTTACACACCTCTATGTCTCCATAATACCTTGACCAACTCTATGGTCTTGCCGCGCAACACCTTGCTATCAGAAGAAAGTATCTCCATTGGTTCTTCGTTGTATGACAAGTCCGGGTTTAACTCTATTTCTTCCACTGGCATAACATGGGACGGATCCGATCTATACCTTCTAAGCATCGACACATGAAATACATCATGAATCTTCTCTAGCTCAGTTGGGAGCCTCAATCTATATGCAACCGGACCAATTCTCTCAACTACCTCATAAGGCCCTATGTACCTTGGACTCAACTTGCCCTTCCTCCCAAACCTCATCACTTTCTTCCAAGGTGAGACTTTCAAAAACACTTTATCCCCCACGGAGTACTCTACCTCCTTCCTCTTCAAGTCGGCATAGGACTTCTGTCGATCCGAAGCCGCTTTCAAGCGATCACAAATCAACTTAACCTTCTCGGTGGTGCCCTTAAGCAACTCGGGCGTCGGTACAAGTTTCTGTCCAGCCTCGGCCCAACAAATCGGGGTTCTACACTTCCGACCATACAAGGCCTCATAAGGAGCCATCTGAATACTCGACTGAATGCTGTTGTTATACGCGAAATCCACTAACGGTAGGTGTTTCTCCCATGACCCCTGAAAGTCAATGATACAACACCTCAACATATCCTCCAATATCTGAATCACTCTCTCCGACTGACCATCTGACTGCGGATGATACGAAGTGCTGAAGTTCAACCATGTACCCAAAGCTCGATGCAAACACTCCCAGAATCTAGAGGTAAATCTCGGATCTCGGTCTGACACAATCGACTTCGGTACCCCATGTAGTCACACTATCTCACGGATATACAATTCGGCCAACTTGTCTAATGTATAGGTAGTATGAACCGGTATGAAGTGGGCACACTTAGTAAATCTATCTACAATCACCCACACTGAATTTTTCTTCGAAGGAGTCAACGGTAGTCCTGACACAAAGTCCATAGTGATACGCTCCCACTTCCACTCTGGAATTTTCAACGGTTGCAATAACCCTGAGGTAAACTGGTGCTCAGCCTTGACTCTCTGACAAACCATCATCTACTTACAAACTCGGCTACGTCCTTTTTCAAACCAACCCAATAATACTCTTCCTTCAATTCTCGATACATCTTCGTGCTACCCGGATGCATAACAAAAGGACTATTGTGAGCCTCACTCAAGATCGTACGCCTCAACTCGGCATCCTCCGGAACCACTATCCTACCCTTGAAACATATGATCCCACTCTCTCCAAAACAATACTCGGTAGGCCTATCTTCGGCTATGTCTTGCACGTGAGGTGCCAAAGACCCGTCTCGCAATTGTTTCTCACGAATCAACTGAACCAATGATGGCTTAACCTGAAGCTCGGCTATCAATCCACCATCCGTAGACACACTCAACCTTGCAAACATTGCTCGCAACTCAACGGCCACCTTCCTACTCAAGGCATCGGCCACCACTTTTGCCTTGCCCGGATGGTACTCAATGGTAAGGTCATAATCCTTAAGAAGCTCTAACCACCTTCGCTGCCTGAGGTTCAACTCCCTCTGAGACATCAAATATTTCAAACTCTTGTGGTCGGTGTACACGGTGCACTTCTCACCATAAAGATGATGTCTCTAGATCTTCAACGCGAACACCACTGCAGCCAACTCTATGTCATGCGTGGGGTAATTCTTCTCATGGGTCTTCAACTGTCGTGAAGCATATGCTACTACCTTACCTTCTTGCATAAGCACACAACCTAGCCCTACGTAGGACGCATCACTGTAAACCACAAACTCTCTCCCCGGCTCCAGCTGAATCAAAATAGGAGCTTCGGTCAAAGCTTTCTTCAATTTCTCAAACGCTTCTTGTCTTGCATCTGACCATTCATACGGAACATTCTTTTGTAGCAACTTGGTCAACGGAGCCGCTATTCTCGAGAACCCCTCAACAAACCTTCTATAGTATCCCGCCAAACCTAGGAAGCTGCGGATTTCGGTCACTGACTTCGGTTGTTTCCAATTCACAATAGCTTCTATCTTCTTAGGGTCTACACTAATTCCACTAGCCGAGATCACGTGACCTAGGAAGACCACCTCCCTAATCCAAAACTCACACTTACTTAGCTTGGCATACAACTGATTCTCAAGTAGGGTCTGAAGCACTAACCTTAAATGCTCATCGTGCTCCTCCTCGGTCCTAGAGTACACTAGGATGTCATCGATAAACACTACCACGAATCTGTCAAAAAACTTATGAAACACTCGGTTCATCATATCCATGAAGGTTGCTGGAGCGTTGGTCAACCCAAAAGGCATCACCAAGAACTCATAATGTCCATAACGCGTACGAAAGGTTGTCTTCGGTATGTCCACATCCTTTACCTTTAACTGATAGTATCCGGACCTCAAGTCAATCTTCGAAAACACGGAAGCACCCCTCAACTGGTCTAGCAAGTCATCTATCCTAGGCAAGGGATATTTGTTTTTCACCGTTACCTTATTCAACTGCCTATAATCTATACACATTCCCATGCTACCATCCTTCTTTTTTACAAACAAGACCGGAGCACCCCACGGGGAAACACTAGGCCTAATGAAGCATCTATATGTCAACTCCTGAAGCTGTGTCTTCAACTCTTTCAACTCCTTCGGTGCCATTCTATACGGAGAAATCGACACTGGTGCAGAATCAGAATATGTCTCAATAGCAAACTCAACTGCTCTATCTGGAGGCAAGCCTGATAGCTCTTCCGGAAAAACACTCAGAAAGTCACATACTGTTCTGATGTCCCGAGACCTCACCGCACTCATATCCGGATTCATTACATAAGCCAAGTAAGCCTGACACCCTAAACTCAACAACCTCTAAGCTTCTAAAGCTGAAACCACATTGGACAGGAACTTGACATTCTCCCCAACTACCACAACCTCAAAGTCATTGGTAAGCCTCAAAGAGACCCTCTTAGTCTCGAAGTCAACCCTAGCTCTATGCTCTACAAGCCAATCCATGCCCAAAATCACATCAAAGCCATAGAAGGGTAACTCTATCATATCGACCGGAAATACGTGGCCCTGAACCATCAAGGGACACCTCCTATACACCCTCCTAACTACTACTGTATCGTCAAAAGAGCTAGTGACATTTACACCTATCTCTAACCAATCACATGGTAACCCTAACAACTTTGCGGGTTCACCCAAAATATAAGAATGTGTTGACCCCGAGTCTATCAATGAAAGTAAACTCAAAGACTGTAATGTGAAATTACCTGCAATGACATCAGTGTCATTTCCAGCCTCTCGCTGAGCGTACACCCTAGCCGGTCCTCCTCCCTCGGGCTGGACTGCTACAACATGAGCCAAGTTCCTCTAACCCTCATTCCTCGGCTGAAAGTTCCCACGGCCGCGCCCACGGCCTCTCTGATGCTCAAAACCCCTAGCTAGAGCCGGTCCGCCCCTAACTGGGTGTGGACAATCACGCCTCAAATTGTCTCGGGAGCTACAGTTCCAACACGCCCCAAACATACCCATACACTCACTTGGGTGGCGTCTCCCGCACCTAGTGCACTCCGGAATGTGTCCAACGGCCCCTTGGCCCTGACGGCCCTGACCATGGTTACCAACCCTAGGTCTCGTATCCGGCTGGTACCTCCTATCTCTATGCCTCTTGGCATGGTCTCTATCCCAGTTCGCATGTCTCTTTCCGGAGTCAGACCCACCGGCACGTGCCCTAGAGCTTAAATTCTGCTCTATATCCTTGGCCCTAGAGACCAAGACATCGAACTCAGTGTAGTCAGAGGCTAGCATGTAGGTCTTCACATCTGTAGTCAACCCATATCTGAAACGCTCACAACGCTCCTTCTCATCCGGAATCAACTCTGGCGCGTACTGGCTCAACCTCACAAACTGGATCTCATACTCAGACACGGTCCTATTACCTTGAACCAAAGCCATGAACTCTCTTTTCTTTTCATCCAAGTACCGAACCCCGATGTACTTCCTTTTGAAGGCATTTCTGAAGAACTCCCATGTGACATCCGCCTCGGCCATACCGGAAATAACAGTGGTCCACTAAGTATAAGCGTCTTCTTGAAGCAATGAGACGATGCATCCCAACTTACGGGCATCCGAACACTCCATCTGACCCAAGATGCGAGTAGTACTCTCAAGCCAGCCTTCTGAACCCTCCAGAGACAGCCTACGAAACTCAACTGCCCCTAAGTTACGAAGCCTCTCTAGGGGTAATCATGTCCCCGCACCCTGAGGTGGTGCTGCAGCTTGCATACCGGCCAAAGCTGTCTGAAAAGCTCCGGCTATGGTCTGAATCAAATGAGCCACATCCGGACCCGCCTGACCTTGGCCCACTTGAGCCCCATTACCTCCCACATTAGCCTCACCCTGAGGCCCATTACCATCGCCTTCAGCGTTGTCCCCATTACCATCAGGAGCATGAAGAGCAGGAGGCGCATTTTCGGGTGCCTGGTCACCCGCTCTAGGCCGTCCCCTCGGTCTCACCATAGTAGTTATAAATAATCTAAAACAGCAAATACACAACAGCAAAGGAAACGTTAGGTTAGCAAAAGGGCAGGGACTCCAGTTCTCAAGCTCGTTAAACCAAAACAATTGCTTCTTTTTTTTACAACAACGCCTAACAATGGGGACTTTGGACTTATTCTCAAGCATCAATTAGAGACATCATAACATGTAATCATACATCGTGCTAGTAACAAAATTTAGACATACATGACAAAACACCCATACCACCTTAACTCACCTCACTTACCTGCCCGAGGTCTCGGAAACCTCAGGCTCGGATACCAATAAATGTAACCCCCTCGTCCCGGTCTGGCCGGATGACCGGTCCGAGTAGGCCACACGGGGAAAACCGAAGTGAAACCCGCTAAGGCTTCCCTTCGGTTAGCAACCCTATTTTTTTCCCCTTTAACTTATCTTTTCTAAAGGCTCAATCAAGTCCTATGTGATCACAACAGCGGAATGAAAAGCGAAAGACAAACATTCGAACCCAAAACAACATTTAAACGGCCCAATTTTAATCCATTAAACAGGCCGTTTCGAAACACCCTTGAGGCGTATCGAAACGCCTTGACCAGGTCAACTGCCCCAAGGCCCATACGAAGGGGTCGTATCGAAACGGAGGTCAACCATTCCGAAACGCCCTCAACGGTCAACTTCTCGTGGTCAACGAGATTTTGACCGTTTCGAAACCCTTAGACCCGTTTCGAAACGCTTTCATCTCGTCATTTTCTCAGAATTCCAGTAGCCAAAACGTTCCGAAACCCGTATCGGAACAGAGGCTCACAGTGGCCAAACCGTATCGAAACGCGTTCCGATACGGGGTCCCTGAAGCCTACCTGTTCCGAAACGGCCCAGCTCGTTTCGAAACGTGGGCCGTCTGCAACTTTTGAAAACCAGACTTAGGCGTTTTTCATCAAGTCTAAGGGCCCCAAACGACCTCTAAAGACACTCGACTCAAACATACAAGAACTAGAGGCATACATCCTATGTCAAACATGCTCGAACACACACGGGGCATAGATTGAAACATTTACTCATGGCATTCACACAATGGCAACATTTCATATAATGCATGCTCGTAGACATTGAAAGCCCAAAAGGCACAATCCATCTCAAAGGTTTACATGCTGATAAAAATGCAACTTAACATCCACCAAGCATACTACCACACACAAGCATTTGGCAAGTCATAACATGTTTATAACCCAAGTCGAATCATAGACATCAACCACAAGACAACCTAACATGGAGAAATCCTAGGCACATACAATTAAGCAACAAGTCAAGCATGGCCCATAATCCATGAAACAAAAGCATATCCATCCATAATTTTAACATGCTTAAAATAACATAAATCCTAAGGAGTTTGACACCATCTCCTACAACTCTATACCCCATTGTTTAGGCATTATTACAAAACACAAATCATACTTGTGCTAGCTCGAGAACTCCAAAGCTCTTCCCTTACCCGCTTGCCTCCCGAACTCTAACGATCTGCACGTTGGAAACAAAGGAGAGCATAAGCTACTAGCTTAGTGAGAAAGGCTCTACAAATCTACAACATGCAGTTTTCCAAAACACATTTTATATGCAAGAAAAGCAATGGATGCACGAAGCGACTATCTTAACAACGACACATGGTTTGCGCAAGCACAACCAACATACACACACGGTGGGACTACACATCACCGTTTCGACTAATAGATTTCCAATGGGACTACACATCAAAGTACTTTCCTACTAGTCACTACCGGTGGGACTACACATCACCGTAGTTTAGATTACCATCACGTGAGGCACGACTTCAACTCGACTACACATTAACAACTTAAAATGTATATGATAATCACAACATATAACCATTCAACCAATCACAACAACATAGGAGTAGAGAGGCTTACACTCGGGTTTAGGTGAACCCTCAAGGTCCCACCCAAACCCCAAAGATCCCAAAATGTGCACAATTCAAAGATTAACCAACCTACTCACCGTTGTTACCCAAGTGAAGACCGAAGACCAAGCTCAAGACTCCGAAATCCCCGGATTTGTCCCCGAAGCTTCACCAACCAAATTTCTCGCTTCTAAACATTCCAACACAAAGTAAACAATCCCAAATCAGTCCACATTCCGAAATAGTCAACCCGGATTACATACCGAGCACAAGACATCAAATTTTCCATTGAAAACAAACCCAAAATCCATATTCCCGAGCAACCCCCAAGTGCACCCTAAAACCAATGATTCCAACCCTTAAATTACTCCCTAAAGCCTCCAAAACAGCCCTTACACATAGCCTATCCATCGGCCCTCTTATTTCCACATAAAACACCCCCATATCTCAACTCAAAACCTCCCAAAAACCCAAATCCGGGAAATTTAGCAAAACCCTTTAAAAATCATACAAGTTGAACCCTATGTTTCCTAAACAACATATCTAACATAAATCAATTAAAATATTTAGCCAAGAACAATAAAGGCACCATTTTTTTTAATCAAAACTTCCAAAAACTCATATTCCAAAAACATGGGTAAAGTGAAAAATAGTGGTACTTCCAAAGAGAGGAAGATGAGAGTAAGTCAAAAACAAGCTTACCTTTGAAAAATCTTCAAGGATGAGTGAGCTATGGAATGGAATAGTAACCTAAGGATGGGGGGTTTTTGACGTTGGAAGAAAAGGGTGAGGAGAGAAGAAGATGAGCCAAAAAGCATATTTTAGTGTTTGTTTAAAATTGAAAAAGGCTAAAGACCAAAATACCCTTAATGAAAATAGGAAATCACAATGGGAGATATCCATGGCTAAATGGGCTCGTTTTGAAAATGTCCAACTTAATTTTATTTATCTTAAAACCCGAGGCCCAAACCATTATTTAATTATTATTTTCACCCGACCCCCGAACCCGAGTGTTACATTACTTATACACTCTATCAATTTAGTCCTAATTTTAATTTAATAAAATGATAAGAGTGCATCATTAACAGTAGAGAAAGAGAACTTCTTACCTGGATTCCAGATCAGATAAATAGTTCACAAATTGTTGAACTCTTGCAGAACGTGATCCATCTATAACCAATCAAATAAGCTTAGTTTGAGACTATGGCTTAAATATAACTTGAGCATATCGAATAACCCTAGACATGGACAACCTCACATGGGGTATCAACAGAACAAATTGGGTTTTGATATCATGTTAAGCATCAGACTTAAACCAATTTGTAATAGGTGGAAGGTTCAACTTGAATGTAATACCCCGAGAAGCCTAATATTTAAGAGATGTAAGATAAGGCCACTTAACGCTTCTCATATAGAATACATTGAGCACATATAAGACTAGAAGCAAAAGAATATGACACATACTGTACCTTCACTGGGACCAGAAAATGGGCTTTGGGCTGCAAACAACATATTCCAAATTGCTTTTGGTGATGCATATTGCATTGCCTGTGAAAAAATTCAGATCCATTATGTGCATAAAGCATACAATAACAAGAATACCGAAAAAATAAAACAAGAAGAATATAATGCTTTTCCAGTATCCTTGTGCAACCAAGTCAGTCATACCTTCCGGTTTGTAACAGCGAAGTAGAGACAAGATAAAGCAACACCCAAACTTCCATATCTTAATATGTCTCGCCTAGAACCCTGCAACCTGTCCATAAATTACTTCTGCAACCTCAAGTAGTTTCATTAACTCACTTGCTTATTGATAATAGGAATTCAGTGATAACAATTTCATGCTGATGGGTGAAAGTTTTGTTGCATGTTAAATGTTGTAAGCTAATTACAGACCTTACATGACATGAGTTGAACAAAGCCCTTAATATAGATTTTGAAGAGGCATCCAAAAGTGATAAAAATGATTTTCATCTATAAAGCAAAATACATCTTAAAGCTGCCTGCCAAAATTTTAAGTAAACTAAAAGAACTTGATAATGAAGAAAACTTTACATTTTTAAATGATAGGAAACAATTTAAGTTCAGCTTTTTGCACACATATGGGTCATATCTTACCCCTTAACAGAGAAGACATCACTAGGAACATCCACACCAGGGGTTGATCCATTATAATTTCTTTCATTGAGAACTGTTGAAGGATTTTGTTCAGAAACTTGCAGAAACTGCATGTCCTGCACCATCTTATCTGCAACGATATGTTTTTATCAGAACTTTATATGCCAAAATCTACAGGCCTAGTAATTACTCAGGAAAAGAATGGGAAGAAGGATATTCAATTCCGCTTAATTTAAAGGTGAGCGCTTTCCTCATTATTTCATCAAATTCAAGAAGAGTGTATAAGTAATAAGGACCAAATGTGTAATTATACACTTACTTTTTTAACTGCCACGTTACCCTTTCGTTAACCTTTAACGGCTGGTGGTCACATTGATACCATTTAAATAGTTTGGTGGTTTAATTGAGTCGAT
This sequence comes from Hibiscus trionum, assembly GCA_030270665.1. Taxonomy (NCBI): domain Eukaryota; kingdom Viridiplantae; phylum Streptophyta; class Magnoliopsida; order Malvales; family Malvaceae; genus Hibiscus; species Hibiscus trionum. Next base: position 77,121,778 of record BSYR01000010.1, on the reverse strand, counting down.
TTTTTTAATGTGGTCATTTTAATACATTTACCATAGTATGGTGGTCATTGGGTTAGTTTACCCAATAAATTAAATTAAAAAAGAAATAAAATAAAATATTATTTTTAATAAAAATAACGGTAGTTAACAGTTAGACACCTAAAATGACTAAAATTAAAACTTTAAACGCTTATTTAAAATTAAAAATAATTTAGGCACAAAAAATGATCCACAATCATAGTTTAATAAGCCTTAATTAAATTAACCGAACAATTTAACTCAATTATGGGCCTTTTGGGTTCATTAGAATGGACCCAGTGGTTGGACAAGTCAAAGGCGTCACCCTGAGCTTCTTCCCCTACCCGAAACGGCAACGTTTAATGGATCATAAAAGCAACATTTTTGGTGTAATTATTAATTTGGTACACTATGAATCAGGGTTAGGTTTTGATTTTTTTTTTATTTTGACAAAATATCTTTGTTTTATAACTTTTAAACATTAGTTGATAGAATTTTAAAGTGTTTTTTATAAATATTTGTTAAAAAAATATTTTTTAAGTAAATAAAAGTAGATTAATTTGGTACCTATTAAGGAGTTATTATCAGAAAACAATCCTCCAAAATACAGGGAAGCCACTGTCAAAGCCTACAATACCTACTTCAACTCGAAAGGTGTTAGTGGTGCTTCAGCATTGCCATGTTTCAAGCTCTCCGAACTCGTCCATGGAGATCGAAAACAGCTGCAGGATCATCATAAATAGTTTCTGGAAACAAATGATGGTCTAATGGTCTATGTTTCTTATTTATAAACCTAAGCAGGGTGGGCTCTTTCTTTAGTCTTCTTTGGCTTGTAGCTGAACAATTGTAAAATGCGTGATTTTATAAACAGCGAGTCCAAATCACATATAAGTAAAGATGTTTATATAGAATTTCCATATGTTTGGTGTTATACAACCAACGTGCACAGAGAAATAAAGAGAATAGAAGAAAGGAGGGGAGGCAAATATGCAATATTGCTTTAGAATTCACTTGTCTTTTTACAATACTGGTAAGAAAAATATATATGCCAACTCTAGAACAAGACAAAATCGATTAATGCTCTTGATGGCTTTCTCTCCCTGCTCCCCTGGCGTATGGCTGGTGGCACGTGGTGGGGTTGATTCTGAGGCTCTGGATCGTCAGCTGCGTCATCGCTTGGGACTGGAACTTTCCCTTAGGGGTGTGCAAAATAAACCGTAACCGTTAATCGGTATAACCGTTTATTTTATAGGTTAATTAACTTAACCATTAAGGTTAAACGTTTTCGGTTAACTGAACTGTTAAAAAAGACTGTTAATGATTAATTTATATGTACTTTATTTTAACTAAGTGTAAAGTTTGTGCTTAAAATTTCTCTATTTAAGTTAATTTTTTTAAAAAAATTAATACAATATTTATCGGAGAGATATATTTATTATTCTAAAAAAATAAATAATGAACATTTGAAAAGAAAATGTAATAAGTTACAGGTTAACCTGTAACCGATCCGTTCCTTAACGGTTACCCACTATAATGGTTAACCATTTAAAAAATTAACGGTTAACCGTTTCTTAACGGTTAAGTTACGAATAATAACTAATATAACGGTTAACCAACCGTTTAAGCTAAACGGTACTATTAACCTACCATGAACACCCCTAATTCCTCTGCCTTGCTCATAACATTACCCTGCCCTGAGTTTAGAACCTTGTCCCCAAGGTTCAAGGTAAGCTGAGATAAATTGGGTTCTTCCCAATCCTGCAACAATGGTAACAAAGTGACTTGTTGCAGTGGCTCCCCTTTACACAACTTCAATTGTGAAACATGAAAAACAGGGTGAATTCGAGTAGAATCTGAAATTTTCAACTTGTAAGCAACCGAACCAACTCGTTGTTGGATGCGATAAGGGCCAAAGAACCGAGGACTAAGTTTATGTTGCCTCTTTAACCTCCACGACAGTTGACGATAAGGTTGTAGTCAAACAAAGGCCCATTCTCCTTCCTTGAATTCCATCTCCCTTCGATGCTTATTCACTTGATTTTTCATTCGAACCTGGGCACGCAACAGGTTTTGCTTCAACTCTCAAAACAACAAGTCACGCTCTTTCAACTCATTATCCAACTGAGTGTTGCTGGAACTTCCTTCCATGTAGCTCACGATGTTAGGAGGCTCTCACCCATACAAGGCTTTGAATGGTGTCATGCCCGCTGATGCTTGGTATGTCGTGTTATACCAGTACTCCGCCCATGCTAAGTAGCTCTCCTATTTGTTAGGATCATCCCCCGCAATGCAACATAAATACATTTCTAAATAGAAATTTAAACCCTCGGGTTGCCCGTCCATTTAGGGGTGATAGGCCGAGCTCATACACAATTCAGTCCCTTGGAGCCATGCCATCTCGGACAACAATTCACTCACAAAGATTCGGTCTCGGTCATTCACTATGTATCGAGGCAATCCATGTAACTTAACTACCCCTTGGACCATAATCTTTGCGATCAATTTACTGTCAAACTATTTTGGTAAGGCAAAAAAGTGTCTGTATTTCGTTAGGCGATCCACCACCACCATAATTGCTTCCTTACCCTTGGATCGGGACAACCCGGTAATAAAATCCATCGATATGTCTTTGAACACTTGCTCGAGAATGGGAAGTGGTTGAATAAGCCCGACCGGTGCTAGACTGTCACTCTTCATTCGCTGGCAGACTTGACAATTCCCTACAAACTGTTGCACATCCTTTCGCAAACCCTTCCAATAGAAGTTAGTTGAGAGATGATTTAGAGTTCGTTGGATCCCGACGTGTCCCTCAACTATGGAACTATGGAATTCTCTAAGTAACATGGCTTGCAACGCTGACTCTTTCGGCACTACTATCTACCCTTACAAAATATAATTCCATCCTAAATCGCATACCCATGTTGCTCTCTATCACCCTGACTCAATTGTTCCTTAAGCCTACTCATCTCAGGGTCATTTTTAGTGGCCACACGAATATCATCCAGAATTCCAAACATTGGCTAAGACATGGCCATCAGACTCGCCCCCTCATCAACACTAGTTTTCCTTAACAAGGCATTCACCACTGAGTTGAGCTTGCCAGGTCGATATTATATCTCAAAGTCGTATTCAATCATCTTTGAAAGCCATTTATGCTATTCAGGAGTCTAAAATAGCCTGTTGGGTCAGCTCCTTTAAGGACTTTTGGTGGGTCACAATCACGAACCCTCTCCCCAACAAATATTGTTGCCATTTCCCACTACTTGGGTAATAGTGTACATCTCTCGATGGTAAGTGGAAGCCCCTTGCATTCGAGGACTAAGCTTTTGGCTATAATACGTGATCGGTCGATCCCTTGAGTCAAAATAGCCCCTATACCCACTCCTGAAGCATCCGTTTCCACCACGAAGTCTTTGGTGAAGTTGGGTAGTCTTAACACTGGTTCTGAGCATATCTAGGGATGGGCACGGGTCGGGTAGGGTCGGGTTTTTGGCCGACCCTACCCGACCCGAAAATAAACACCCTAAACCCGCACCCGACCCGACCCGACAATACTCTCTAAAAAATCCGACCCTTCCCGACCCAAAAATAAATATACTAAATTCGACCCTGACCCGACCCGGCCCGAACTATATAAAATAAATTAATTTTAGTGACATAATTGTAAAAAAATAATTTTAAGGGACTTAATTGTAAAAAATTATAATTTAAAAGACTAAATTATAAATAAAAATTCAATTTTAAGGACTTAATTATAAAATATATATATAAATAGGGGTATTATTATAAATATCCCTAAAAAATTAAGGGAAAATTACACTATTAGTCCCGGGTCGGGTCGGATATTTTCCACCCTAAACCCGACCCGACCCGAGTATACCTTTAGCAAAAACCCAACTCGACCCGACCCGAACCCGATTTTTTCATTAAAAAATCCGACCCGGTCGGGCTGGGTCAGGTCGGAACCCGTCGGATCCGGGTAAAATGCCCATCCCTAAGCATATATTTTCCTTTAACACATAGAAAGCTTCTCGAGCCTTGTAACACCCTGAAAACTGGTCTAGTCGGAATTGAATTCCGACAATCGAAAACCCTACACTGAAAAAGTCCAAATATTGCATTGACTTTGCCCGTGTCGTCAATTACATTGATATTGGACTCTAAATGATTCAATTAATTGATTAAGGACCATATTAAATTTACCGAAAAACTATTTAGTGACCAAATTGTAAAAATCAAGAGTTTGGGGGCTAGAGTACAAAGTTTGAAAAGTTGAAGGGCTACCTTTGTAATTATACCATTATGGGATGAATCACCTCCTAGCTTACCTCCCATTTCACTTGAAATGGCCGTGTGATGGGTGAAAAGATGAAAAGGAATGTCATTATTATTGGAAAAAGAAAGAAATGACTATTGTATTATAATAAGCTTAGCCTTCACCAAGGGAAACCTCTACCGGTTATTCCTTAAGTGAGTAAAGTGTTTTTAACACTTAAGGTTTACTTACATCTTTATAGTATCCACCGAAACTCTCATCTTTTATCCATCTTTATCTTCCACAAATTCCAAGCTAGCACCTCCCCACCTATGTCAGCTAGCACCTCTATTGTTATCTTCTTAAAGCTTGCAAGCAAGCACCATCGTTGGAGCTTGGACTTAAGCTTAGATTTCTTCCATCTATTGATTCTATCTTATAGCTCTTGCTTGGGTGAGGCAAAGCCCCTAATCAATTTTTGAATTCCATGGATGATTGATGTTCAATTTCAACCTAAAATTATTGAGCTCTTGAACTAAGTTCACGTTCTCCAAAGTTTTAATCCATGGAACATCAAATAGCTAATGGCTATTTCAAGTTTGAACATTGATTTCGATATCGTAGTATTAATCCTAATACTTCTTATTGTTTTACCTAGATCAAGAGTTGGACAAAAAAGGGTCGCCATCTCCATCTAAACCTAGGAACAAGGGAGTTGTCATCCGAGAGCCGTAGGAGCTTCGAAAAAACAAGGTGAGTATAGTCGGAGTCTCGGGAATAGGCTAGGTGCCTTTTTCGGTTCCATTGTTCTTGATTATTGTATTGCTAACTCACTATCAAAGGATCATTGCATTGAACCTCTTTGGAGGCTTCATTGGTAAGCTTCGGTAAGCTATTTTATTGAACATCGATCATAGTATCTTTGTTATCGATATTGTTATCATTGAATCATTGGAATATAGAAGTAATGATCATTGAATATTGAAAGTAGCATTGATATAGCCATTTAAAGTTGATATATACATTGATATAGTCACTGATCATTGATATTGACATTGTCATTGAAATATTGATCCCCGATATTGAAATTGTCACTGAACCTTGGTTTCGAAAAGACTTTAGATACAATTGGCATGCTATAAAATTCATGAGCTCATTGGTACGGGTGGACTACGGTCCTTGGGCTACAACCTTTACTGTGGCGAGGTGGAGGGATGTTTGTGTTATTGGACATTTGGCTAGGCAGAGGGACTAGACCATTCATTGATTTGGTGAGGCGTAGGAATTCGTGTATCCATTTTATTGATTCGATCCAAGGAATGATATTGAAACATGATGTATTTGCCATTGAATATGAATCATTGCATTGTTATTGCTAGATCATGATTTGGAATGCATCTCATTGTTATCGATATTGTTTATGACTACATCACTAGATAAGGTATGCCTAATGCATTTTATCTCATTCATTTTAGGTTAAGGAAGTCATCGTTTGGAGATCGGGATCAGTTGAAAGTTTTGGCAAGTCACAGCAACCCTAGAGTAATGTTTATTATCCTTACAAACTCCTAGTATGGTGGCAAAGTAGATAAACTAGTCACTTTTAACTATTTTATTGTTATACGCTTAAAAAGCCTAAAATGTTGTTTTAAAAGTGGTAGAATACACATGTTTGGCCTAAAAAGGTAAAATCCTAATAAATGGATTCATATAACTATGAAATTTGGCATGATAGTAGATTATGGTGTTATAAACTTGCCTGTAAAATTTCATAGGATTTGGTCATTGAATGATAGGCCAAAATGGATAGAAACCATACCCAATCTATCCTTACAAACCATGCCGTACCGATAAGGGTGATTTCGTATCAGTACGAGTATGCATTTTTGGACCATGCCAACGCTGGTCAACATGGCGTATCATTACATAATTTCAACACTGTAAAATTACTGTTGTTGGGTATTGATACAGTCATTCTGGTACCGATAGCCTATGTAAATCAATTTGGGAATTAGGGCACACGTATCGGTACGGCTAAGTCTATATCGATATAGATTTTAGGTTCGAAAAAATTAATAATCAAATTATATAGGCATATCAATATTGGTACAAGTGTACCGGTATGCATTTTGGTCACTAGATTATGATAATAGGCAAAATATGCATGGCGTACTGGTACGGCCCCTCAAGTATCGGTACCGATACAAGTAATTTAGTTAAAGGTAATCAGAATAATTATGGAAAGTTACAAATTGGTCACCTGTTAATGATTGGCTTAATTGGAGTGGTAAATAGTCTCTAAATGACATGAAAATTTACACATACATTGTTTATAGATTAAATTTCTTTGTGGTAAAGTTAATTTTAATAAAGGATTAAAATATTGTACCGATCGTTGTATTGAACTCCGATAACATACTCTGACCCGGTTCTCGACCAAGCCGGGAAGGGAGTGTTACATTTTTGGTATCAGAGCAAGAGTTTAGTTAATTCTAAGACTAAATTGAAGTCTATTGTATTGCCATTGCATTGCATTTGCCACCTAGGAGTTATTATTGTGTGTATATAGTGACTTGCAGGCTAATCCGATCTATTTCTTTATTTTATAGAAAATGTAAGCTCGTATAAATGAGTCTGTCATTGGATCCTTGACTCATGGCGAGGAGATAAGGGAGAGACCCTCCGAATCCGCAAAATCCTACTGCACAGAATGTCGAGCCGGAGGCTCAAACTGCTCAGGCTGAATATTACCGGAACATGGCATACATGTTCAAACAATTTATGACCTCAATGAAAGATGAGCAGATTGCGCAACCTTCTGCGTCTATTATTCCTTACGCTCGGGCCCCTGTTGATAAACTATCTCAACACCGAGCTTATACCTTTATCGGTCAGGATGATGACAGTCCTGAAATTGTTGAATACTGGTTGGATAACACATTGAGGGTTCTGAATAAATAGCTGCGGTTTTCGGATGAACACAAGCTCGAGTGTGCCATTGCGTTGCTAGTAGATGAGGCACTTTATTGGTGGGTGTTGAGTGGATCGAAGAATCGATATAAACCAAGAGGGGGTGAATTGGATTTTTAAAGTTTTTGTGGTGGAAATTGCAAATTAAAAAGATAGACAACAGATTTTAGAGTGGTTCAAGTTCCAAATGAACTCTACATCCACTACCTTAGCTTCACTAAGGATTTGCAACAATTCCACTAATTGCTCTTCCCCTTTTCTAGGCTAAGGATGCAACCCTTACAATTTCAGTTGAATTTTCTACCCAAAATTCAACCCAATCCTCACAACAAGATAACAAAGAAATTTGATGGCTAATAGAGTATCTCTCAATACAAATGATAGCCCAATTACAAGCACTCAACCCAATTGAACAAGATAAGAATGAAAAATACAATTGGGGTTTCTAGACAATATGGATTTTTGCACAATTGCTTGGATTTTGATGAATAGATGTTTTCTTGAAGATCAATAGTTGTTGCTGATGCTTTTAGATGTCTCTTTTATACCTCCTTATTGATTTCTAGCCGTTTAGGTGGTTGGGAACATAAATGGAGCCGTTGGAACCCTCTCTTACCACCATAAATGCACTTCTGCAGCTATGCGTATCGGTACGCGGGGAGGAGTATCGATACCTGTCTCAGAAAAGAAAGAACCGTTGTGTGCAATAAATAGGGGGTATCGATACGCACGTAAGCGTATCGGTACTAGGTATCGAAACGGGGGTTTGCTGTATCGATACATTTTTCTCAACTTAGCTCACTGTCGATTTCCGTATCGGTACGGGGGTTAGGCGTATCGATACGGGTCAACGACCTTTTAAAGTTTGGTTACCAACCAACTGACACCAACGGTCAAATAATTTTAAACCGACTTATATTCAAAAATTATTAAGGCCGTATCGATACGAGGGTTTGCCGTATCGGTACGCCATTCAAACTCTTTGAATTTTAACACAGGGGCGTATCGATACGAGGGTTTGCCGTATCGATACGTGTTCCGATAGTAACCAACTTTGGCAAAAAGGTATCGATACGCTTGGAAGGGTATCGATACACTTGGACGTTTTTCAATAGTTTGGCCTTGGAACACTTAGAAAATATTTTGAGTTTGAGTTTTTCAAATCAGTTTTAAAGAGTTGGTGATTTGAAACTTATTAAGGGACTTAAAAAACAATTTTAAGTTTTTCAAATTGATCCTTAAAGATTTAATTATATCAAAATCAAACATAGGTTTTACAATCTCCCCCTTTTTGATATAACAAAACTAAAACTTAAAATTTTTGACATTTTGAAAAATCTTTATAAAGTTAACTCCCCTTAATATAAGCTTGGTAACCTTTGAGTTAAAATCAAAATATATGAAGTGTTGAGCTAGTTTCTAGTTTCTCTCCCCCTTTTTGTTAGATCAAAAATATTGAGACAATTAAGTGCATAAACATAGGAAAAGGTATAAATAAGCAACACTTATATTATTCATCATAGCATCATACTTAAAATCCAAACAAAAACAGAAAATCAAAGCATAGATTTAATCCTAAAACAAACTTAGTCCTAAGAACATAAAGCAAAGGTGCATAAAATAGAAAATCCTAAATGATATGCATGAGATGCAAGAAAAAACGTCTAGGCATCGTCTTCGTCGTCCTCATCATCTTCATCATCAATTCCCATTGGATCATTATCCCTCATGCTATTGTGCCACTCATCATGGAAAGCGGATAGAGAAATATTCAAAGAATTATGACCGCTTTCAAGGGATGTGAGGCGATTCTCCATGCTCGTCATCCTTGCATCAAAGGTTGTTTCAAGGGCGGTAAAACGATTTCCCATGTCCGTGCGCAACCCGGTAAATTGCTCATTGAGGAATGTCATGAGAGCATCCATTGAGGGTTGAGGAGCTTGGGAGCTTGAGGAGCTTGAGGAGCTTGAGGTTCTTCCAATACGGCTGCGGCCTCGGGTGGTAGCTCGGAAAGACGTAACCAACTTCCATTAAAATAATGGAACTTACCCCGTGCAAGAGATCGCTCATCAATGGGATCGGTAAGGGGAGTTGGGAAGTCAAAAGAGCAATCAATATCCTTTTTCACAAAGAAATAACTTAAAGCCGTACCGTAGATGAAAGAGGTGATGAGAGAGGTGTGATGATTTTGCACATGATAGACGATTTCACTGAACATAATTCGAGCAAGATTTGGGCGTTTTCGCTCACGGAAGCAACGAATCCAAAAATCATCCACTTGACGGATGGTAGAGTATTTTCCTCTAGAGGGACGTAACCACCAAGACACCATCAAATGGAGGATCCGATCTTGAGCATTTAGGGCGGTCACGGAGCCACTAAGAACATGCCCCAAAGCATTCTCATCATCAAGGCCTTCATCCTCTAATTTGAAAACCTCACAAATGGATTTGACATCAAGAATGATTTTCTTCCCCATGAGGTAAGAGCTAATGTCAACAACTTCCCCATCACGAGAAATACATTTGGCATTAGAGTAGAAAATCAAAACCAAAAGACGATAATAGAAACCGGGAATAGATAGAAAATCCATGAAATTCCAACGACGAAGCAAAGAAAGATATTCAAACTTAAAACGCTCCGAATCGAGAAAAGGAACGGATATTACCCTTTCGGCACAAATCTTATAATTCTCATATTGACGAAAATGAGTTAGACCCGTGTCACTATCAAAGGATTGCTCATAGATGGTAGAGTAGTTTGGACGAGCAATCGTTCCAAGGGTGGATGATTCACCGGTTTGAGAAACCCTTGTACGCTTCCTTGATGGTTCCTTTGGTGCCATGATCTAAAAGAGAAATCAGCAAGAGGATTTCTTCAATTTAGAGTAAAAACCAAGGTAAAGAAAATTTTTTAAAAAAATTGAAGAAAAGTTTTGAAGAAACAAAGGTTTTGATAAAAAAAAATAAAACAAAACAGCAAAAACAAAACAAAAAAAAAAGAAAAAGAAAAAGAAAGAAAGGATTACCTTGATAGAAACTTGAGAGATTGAAGAAAAACTAGAGAGAGCACAAAGCCTTGCTTGATTCAAAAACTCTTTTAGACTTGAGTTGAGGTGTGAAAAATATGAAGGAGGAAGAGCCTTTTTATAGGCAAAAACGGCTAGGGTTTTTAGGTTTTGAAGAGTTTTAATTTTGGTAAAAGTTGAACACATTAAAAGCCAAATTTAAAGCTGTCTGCGCAATCGAGTATCGATACGCCTGAGGGTGTATCGATACGGGGGTAGAATAGTCATTTCCGCAAAAATCCCCGTTGGAGAATCGTATCGAAATGGATGAGGTTTGTATCGAAACGATTTGAAGCTCGTATCGATACGGGTTTAATCGTATCGATACCCGTTTAAGCGAAATGAATTCTGGGAAATTTGAATGAAGAACACGTATCGATACGCGTATATCCGTATCGATACCATATGCCCAGAAATGCATATTTAGTTCTAAGAACAACCATAGGCTCGAATTTAACATCTCCTAAGAGTATGCAAATGATGAATGAACAGTTCTAAGTATATTTTAATAGAAGCATACTCCCCCTAACTATAGGCATGGATGAAATTAGGAGTCTAAACACATAAACATGGCATTTCACAAGATCAAGCAAATTTAAGCACAAAAGAGGTCCTACAAGGTCAAGATAGGCTAGCTAGACCTAACTCTCTCCTAAGGGACCAAAAACGCTCTTTGTCTAAAGGTTTTGTAAATATGTCCGCTAATTGATTCAAGGTGTCTACATACTCTATAACCACATCTTCCTTAAGGACATGATCTCTAATGAAATGATGCCTTATCTCTATGTGTTTGGTTTTAGAGTGTTGGATGGGATTTTTTGTTAGGCATATTGCACTAGTGTTGTCACATTTTAGGGGTATAGTTTCAACTTTAATTCCATAATCTAAGAGTTGTTGCTTCATCCAAAGGACTTGAGCACAACAACTTCCTAAGGATATGTACTCGGCTTCGGTGGTAGATAAGGCTACACTATTTTGTTTCTTAGAGAACCAAGATATGAGCATACTACCTAGGAATTGACAAGTTCCCGAAGTACTTTTCCTATCGATTTTGCAACCCCCATAATCCGCATCCGAGTAAGCATGCAGGTTGAAGGTAGAGTCTCTAGGGTACCAAAGACCTAAACAAGGAGTATCTCTAAGGTACCTAAAAATTCTCTTAACGGCTATAAGGTGAGACTCTCTAGGACTAGCTTGAAACCTAGCACACAAGCAAACACTAAACAAGATATCTGGTCTACTTGCGGTAAGGTAAAGCAATGATCCAATCATAGAACGATAAAGCTTAGAGTCAACACACTTACCTCCTTCATCTTTGTCAAGCTTTGTAGATGAGCTCATAGGTGTGGCTTGAGGCTTTGCATTCTCCAAGCCAAACTTCTTGAGCATATCCTTTATGTATTTTGCTTGGTTGATGAAGGTGTCATCCTTCTTTTGCTTGATTTGGAGTCCCAAAAAGAATGAGAGCTCCCCCATCATTCTCATCTCAAATTCACCTTGCATTAACTTAGCAAACTCTTGACAATGGCACTCATTAGTAGAACCAAAAGTAATATCATCAACATAAATTTGAACTACTAAGATGTCATTTTTATACATTTTTATAAAAAGTGTAGTGTCCACCTTACCTTTTTCAAATCCTTTTTCAATTAAAAAGTTTAAAAGTCTTTCATACCAAGCTCTAGGAGCTTGTTTTAAACCATAAAGAGCTTTGGTAAGTTTGAAAACATGATTTGGAAATTTTGAGTCTTCAAAACCCGGTGGTTGTTCCACATACACTTCCTCATTTATAAAACCATTTAAAAATGCGCTTTTAACATCCATTTGAAAAAGCTTGAAATTATGATAACATGCATATACAAGCAACATCCTAATAGCTTCCATTCTAGCTACGAGTGCATAGGTTTCATCAAAATCTATTCCCTCTTCTTGAGTGTAACCTTGTGCTACTAGTCTAGCTTTATTTCTTACAATATTACCACTCTCATCTAGCTTGTTCCTAAAGACCCATTTAGTTCCTATTGTAGATTGATTACTAGGCCTATCAACTAATGTCCAAACGTTACTTCTCTCAAATTGATTTAACTCTTCTTGCATAGCCATAATCCAAAAGTCATCTTTCAATGCTTCTTTAATATTCTTAGGCTCTATGTATGAGATAAATGCAACATGATTCATTAATCTAAGAGAATATCGAGTGGTTACCCCCTTGGATGGATCACCCAAGATTTCACCATCTTTGACATAGTTCAACTCCCTTGGGTAGCTCACTTCCTTTTCCTCAAGAGCCAAGTCCTTCAAGGCTTCAAGAGGTGGATCTTGTGTGTCCTCTTCTTTTGTTGGAATCTTATCCTCCTTTGAAGTTTGTCCTCCATCAAAGGCATTTATGATTTCTACATCATCATCATCACAAGAATCCTTCCTAGGAAGGAGGTTATCATCGAATACAACATGAATAGATTCTTCTACTACTAAAGTTCTTTTGTTAAATACTCGATAGGCTTTAGAGGTTAAAGAGTAACCTATAAAAATGGCTTCATCACTTTTTGCATCAAATTTACCTAAGTTGTCTTTTCCATTATTTAAAACAAAACACTTGCAACCAAAAGGGTGAAAATAGCTAATGTTAGGCTTTTTAGATTTTAAAATCTCATAAGGTGTTTTCTTTAAAATTGGCCTAATCATTACTCGATTTACAATATAGCAAGCGGTGTTTGTGGCTTACGCCCAAAAATATTTAGGTAAATTGTTTTCACAAAGCATAGTTCTAGCCATTTCTTGTAAAGTTCTATTTTTCCTCTCAACTACCCCATTTTGTTGAGGAGTTCGAGGAGCCGAAAAATTATGGCTAATACCATTTTCATTTAAAAAATCTTCAAACCCTAAATTTTGAAACTCGGTTCCATGATCACTTCTAATATGTGAAATTCTAAGTTCAAGATCATTTTGGGTTAGTTTTGAAAATGTGATGAATTTTTCCAAAGCCTCATCTTTAGTACTTAAAAATAGAACCCAAGTAAATCTAGAAAAATCATCAACAAATACAAAAGCATAAGACTTACCACCCAAGCTCATTGTCCTAATTGGCCCAAATAAATCCATATGGGTAAGTTGTAAACATCTACTAGTAGAAACATCATTAATGGATTTAAAGGAAGATCTATGTTGTTTACCCTTTGAGCATGCATCACAAATTTTATCATTTGAAAATTTAATCTTGGGTAAACCTCTAACTAGATTAAGGGAGACTAGTTTTTCTAAAACACTTATGCTAGCATGTCCTAGTTTCCTATGCCACAACCATGCATCATTTTCATTTTGTGCAACTAAGCATGCATGAGATGTATGAATGTCATCTAGATGCACCATGTATATGTTCCCTATGAGATGACCTATGAGCATAATATTATTAGATTTAATGTCTACAATTTTGCATCCATTTTTATCAAATAAAACATTAAATCCTTTATCACACAATTGACTTATGCTCAATAAATTGTGTTTAAGACCATCGACATATAAGACATTTTCAATAAGAATAGTAGAGTGATTACCTATGGAGCCAATACCTTTAATGTGGCCTTTGGAGTTGTCACCAAATGTTACTACTCCTCTACTTTTTGGCTTTAGATCCATGAATCTACTCTTGTCTCCGGTCATATGCCTTGAGCATCCACTATCAAGGTACCATGAGTTTTGACTTTGTGCTTTGGCCTTGTAGCAATGCTCCCCCTACAAACAAAGATATTAAACTTTTGTTTTTGGTACCCAAATCATTTTGGGTCCATGAGTGTTAGCTCCCAAAACCTTGGTTCCCTTAGGAATCCAAGATGACATAGCAATAATATTATTAGATTTTACAAGTTCCTTAGGAACCCATACACTTCTAATTCTTTTAGCTCTACTATGTCTAGGATAGCCACCTTGTTTGTAGTTGTTAGTCTTTTTCTTAGGTTGGTGTGTTCTTAAGGATTCACATATTTCATGCTTGACACTACCAACATTTTTCAAAGACTTTTTGAGCTCATTTAACTCATCCAACACCTTTTGGTGTTCACTATTGCATTGAGACAAAAGATTATTAAGGTCAACATTTTCATCTTGAAAGAATTTTAGTTCATCTTTTAACCCTAATATCTTTTTCTCAAATTTTGAATTAGCTTGAGTGAGTGAGTCATTTTTCTCATTTAGCTCCAAAATAATCTTTTTGTTCCTAATGACCGACTCTTTATATTTTTCAACTAATTCATCATAGACCTCTTGTAACTCATCATATGCATCATTCAATTCATCATATGTAAACTCTAAAGTAGATGAGTTAGAGGTTACCATGGAGGAATCTTCCTCAAGTGCCATGAGGCAAAGGTTAGCCACTTCTTGTTCGTCATTCTCCGATGACTCCTCATCACTCCAAGTAGCAAGCTTGGCTTTGAGCTTCTTCCTCTTCTCAAAGCCCTTCTTCTTGAGTTGAGGGCACTCCGAACGTATGTGGCCGGGTTGTTTGCACTCAAAGCAAATGATTGGATCCTTTGCTTCTTCTTTGTTCTTGTTTTTGAAGTCCATTTTTCTTTGGATTTTTCTTCCCCGGTTGGACCTCATAAAACGTGAGAATCTTTTGGCTATCATAGCCAATTCTTCTAGTTCATCCTTCTCACTTGAAGAGCTCTCTTGATGTAGTGAAGCTTTGAGAGCTATTCTCATCTTCTTCTTCTTCTCAACCTCAAGCTTCTCTACCCTTTTCTCTTCTTTCTTCTTTTCTTCTTCCCTTCCTTGCTTCATGATCTCATGAGTAAGGAGAGAACCCACAAGCTCATCAAGCTTTAAAGTTTTCAAGTTCTTAGCTTCAATGATAGCGGTTCTCTTCCCATCCCAAGACTCGGGAAGTGAATAGAGTAGCTTCTGGACAAGCTTGTCTTCCGGTATGATTTCTCCAAAACCCTTTAGCCCATTGACAATGGTGGAGAAACGATCAAACATCTTTGACACCGTCTCATCGGGCTCCATCTTGAAATTCTCATAACTAAGATTGAGAATTCCAATCTTAGTTTCTTTAACATCATTGGTGCCTTCATAAGTAGTCTCAAGAGTGTCTCATACTTCTTTGGCACTCTCAATGGATGAGACCTTAGAATAGATGTCCGGACCGAAGGAACAAAAGAGCATGTAAAGAGCTTTATCGTTGACTTGAATCTTTTTCCTTTCTTCTTCACTCATCTCCATCTTTTTCTTCAAGACCATCTTGCCTTCACCGTCTTGCTTCAATGGAATATAAGGGACATCTTCAATGACATCCCACACTAGATAGTCATTTGACTTGATGAAGAGACGCATTCTATTCTTCCAAAAAGAATAGTTATCACCATTAAAGAAGGGAGGCTTTGTAGTAGATTGAGACTCGTACATGCCCGAACCGGAGGTTGAAGCCATCTCTTGATATATGATGATCACACTCTTCCAAGGAACTCCTCTTGTGGTTGTTAATCCTCAAAGAGGTAGGCTCTGATACCAATTGTTGAGTGGATCGAAGAATCGATATAAACCAAGAGGGGGTGAATTGGATTTTTAAAGTTTTTGTGGTGGAAATTGCAAATTAAAAAGATAGACAACGGATTTTAGAGTGGTTCAAGTTCCAAATGAACTCTACATCCACTACCTTAGCTTCACTAAGGATTTGCAACAATTCCACTAATTGCTCTTCCCCTTTTCTAGGCTAAGGAGGCAACCCTTACAATTTCGGTTGAATTTTCTACCCAAAATTCAACTCAATCCTCACAACAAGATAACAAAGAAATTTGATGG
The DNA here is from genome assembly GCA_030270665.1 of Hibiscus trionum. Lineage (NCBI taxonomy): Eukaryota > Viridiplantae > Streptophyta > Magnoliopsida > Malvales > Malvaceae > Hibiscus > Hibiscus trionum. The sequence goes on along the minus strand of BSYR01000010.1, from coordinate 77,105,690 downwards.
CTAATAGAGTATCTCTCAATACAAATGATAGCCCAATTACAAGCACTCAACCCAATTGAACAAGATAAGAATGAAAAATACAATTGGGGTTTCTAGACAATATGGATTTTTGCACAATTGCTTGGATTTTGATGAATATATGTTTTCTTGAAGATCAATAGTTGTTGTTGATGCTTTTAGATGTCTCTTTTATACCTCCTCATTGATTTCTAGCCGTTTGGGTGGTTGGGAACATAAATGGAGCCGTTGGAACCCTCTCTTACCACCATAAATGCACTTCTGCAGCTATGTGTATCGGTACGCGGGGATGAGTATCTATACCTGTCTCAGAAAAGAAAGAGCCGTTGTGTGCAATAAATAGGGGGTATCGATACGCACGTAAGCGTATCGGTACTGGGTATCGAAACGGGGGTTTACCGTATCGATACCTTTTTCTCAACTTAGCTCACTGTCGATTTCCGTATCGGTACGGGGGTTAGGCGTATCGATACGGGTCAACGACCTTTTAAAGTTTGGTTACCAACCAACTGACACCAACGGTCAAATAATTTTAAACCGACTTATATTCAAAAATTATTAAGGCCGTATCGATACGAGGGTTTGCCGTATCGGTGCGCCATTCAAACTCTTTGAATTTTAACACAGGGGCGTATCGATACGAGGGTTTGCCGTATCGATACGTGTTCCGACAGTAACCAACTTTGGCAAAAAGGTATCGATACGCTTGGAAGGGTATCAATACACTTGGACGTTTTTCAATAGTTTGGCCTTGGAACACTTAGAAAATATTTTGAGTTTGAGTTTTTCAAATCAGTTTTAAAGAGTTGGTGATTTGAAACTTATTAAGGGACTTAAAAAATAATTTTAAGTTTTTCAAATTGATCCTTAAAGATTTAATTATATCAAAATCAAACATAGGTTTTACAGTGGGAAACTACCATTTTACGGCTTCTGAAGAAGTTGTGACGTGGGAGTTCCTCCTTCAAGAATTCCTAAAGAAATATATTAGTGAGTTTTATCTTGCAGAATGGCACATCATCTTCCTCTATCTTAAACAAGGTGGATGACCAGTTGAGCGATACATCCACGATTTTTGCAAGTACTGTCGATATGGTGCAGAATACATTAAGGAGGAAGAGAAGTGCAAGATGTTCATCGCTGGACTTAGTAACGAGTTACGCCCTATGTTTACAGCATTGGGCATTACTGATTTCCAAAATCTCGTGAACAGGGTCAAAGCTACTGAGGCGGTTCAAAAAGCCCAGAAGACCGGTGAGTCAGGCAATTCAGATAAAAGATTCCGAGACGATACTCATCCCCTTAAGCCGTACAAGAAATGAAAGTATCACGGTCCTAAATAGAATGTATATTCATAGCCTTCCCGTTTAGGGAACATTACAAGGCCGCAGACAATGACTCAGTCTTTTGCTAAAGCGGCCTCAATTGATAGTACCGGAGGGACAAGCTGCGACTCACAACATCCAGTGACTTGGTTTGGATCCCATGCCTCGACCCCAAAGTTTCTTGTTCTTGTTGAATCATGCCTCATAGAAACGGGCCAGAGCCATAGCCTCGTTCATGGATGCGAGTCGTTGGCACAACACCTCACCCTTAATTTTCGAACGTAGCCCCGAAATAAAGTATTGAGTTAAGAACTCCTCAGACAGGTTAGTCATTCGGAGAACCATATCTTCAAAGTACGTCTGGTATTCTTCCATCGTCGCCGTCTGAGTTAGCTCAGTAAGTTGCCCTTCTTGTGACTCGATTTCTGTCACCGCGAACCTTTTTCTGATCACATCGACCAAATGGTTCCACCTAGCCAATTGTCTTCCCTGCTACATCCACCTGAACCACTTCTTTTCCATGATGTCGTTCTGGAATGATGCCATGGTCACTCGGTGGTAGTCCTCGGTCCTGTAGAAGTCGAAGAAGTCCTGCGCGGAGGAAACTCGACAAACACTGGTTTTGGTGGAAATGGAAAAGAATCATCGACTTCGTCTTTCACTCTAGCCTTGGCTCGATTTGTTGCTGGTTCACCTGTCACTGGCTGGGGTGAGCCGTTTGTCCCAATTGCAACGAAAAAACCGTCAGCCGACGCATCACCTCTTGGAAATCCTATTGCGTTTGCGAGCTATTGCTCCATAACATGGTTCTGTAGAGAGGTCAGCACTTTGTCCATGACGAGTAGTGGTGTTGTTGTCACTAGATTTTCACCCCTAAAATTATTATTATTATTATTATTATTATTATTATTATTAAAGCCAAAAAATAATAAAAAAGCAATATAACATAAAAAGGAGCCCATTTAGATTAAATAAGGTGCCCATTAATAAGCCTACTATTTTAATATATGATATAAAAGCCCACCCCAAATATAATAAAGAAGCTCATTTTAATTCTTTTCTTTAAGTGGCCCAAACTAACCCATTTGTCTTTCTTTTTCAGTTTTAAGTGGCCATTAGATTAGAAGCAATGAGAATCAAGGGCCAAGAATGTATTAAACAAAAATAAAAGAAAAAAGGGGTCACGCGCACGGCCATGCGCTCGATCCAACCCTAACCGTGATGCCTAGGCCGCCTGTCGGGCATCCTCCCGCTGTCCCTGGGTGACGGTCGGCGACGTCGTTGGTGCCGGTCGACGCGTCTCGCCGTCGCCAACCCAACGGTGCCGGCGCCGCTCGCCGCCGTCCCTTGTCGCCGCCAGAATCTGTAAAAAAAACATAAGAAAATAGTCAAAATCTAGGCTCGAATTAAGGGAGAAATTCATCTCCAAATATGAACCAAATCGGATGAATTTAGAGGGGTTTTGCCGAGAATCATGCCCTCTGTCTGATTTTGGCTCCAATTCAGGGATTAAAATCCGAAATTTGCTTGATTCTCAAGCTCAAAGGTAAGTATAAATACCCCCTTCCCCATTGTGATCATCACCAATGAGAAGAAGAAAAAATACCTAGAAAATCATCCGAAAATTCCTTTGAAAATTCTCTGAGTTTGCTGGAAAATTTTTGAAGTGTATTCAAGCTTTGGGATAGCTTTGAGTCAATTTTTGGCGATGATCGGAGACGGTTCGGGTGGAGATTACTCGCAAATTCGTCACTTCCGGAAAATTTCTTTCTTTGCTTTGTTTATTAGTTTTTTTTTTACATTTTTTGGTTGAATTTTTGTGTTTTTTTTTATGTTTTTTAGGTTGCATTTTGGAATTAGGAGATCGGATTTAGTGTTTGGTAAAAGTTCATTTTGTGGTTTATTATTTCGATTTAGTTTAATCTTTCATGTTCTTATAAAAATGCAAAATTCATGTTTTTGGAGTTTCAATCAATTTACATCTTTTAAAATTAAAATTTGAAGTTGTTGAAAATTAAGTTTTTTTTTAGAAAAAAATTAGAATTTACTCTTTATTGAAAATAAAAAATGAATAAAAGTGGTAGAATGTGAAGAAATTTTAAAAATAAAGGACTTAAAAGAAAACTTTGATTTCTAAAATAAAATCTTTTAATTCCTTAGGAAATTAGAAAATAAAAGGTTTTTTTAAAGATAAAGTAAAGAAATAAAGGTGTAAAAACCAAAAAGAAAATTTTCAAATAAAAAACAATTCAAAAGAAAAAAAAAATATTTCCAATAAAAAAGTTTTTTTTTTAAAAAACACCAAAAGTTTATGATGTGAAATTTTAAAAATAAAAAGGGTTTTAAAACTAAAAAAAAGGTTTTAAAAAAATAAAAGCTTGAAATTAAAAGCATAAAATTAAGAACTAAAAAATACCTTTCAAAAAATAGAAAACTAAACATAAAAGGTAAAAGGTAAAAAAACTTTTCAAGTGATAAAAACTTTAAAATTAAAAAAAAATATTTCAAACATAAAATATTTTAAAGCATCTTCTTGAAATAGAAATAAAAAACGTTAAAAGCGAATAAAATTTAAAAGTAAAAAATATGAAATAAGAAATTTTAGATTTCAAGACTTAAAACAAGAAAATGAATAAAAGAATAAAAATCTCCATCAAGAAAATATAAAAAAAAAAATCCAAAAAGTTTCAAGTTTGCTTTGATTGTCTTGTTTGCCTTTTAGAAATATGTTTAACCTTAGGACTAGGTTCCTCAAGCTTAGACTAGAGATTTATTTGTGGAAAAACTTTCTTCACAAAGAATAAAACACACTTAATAAAATCAAACTCCCAATTAGGAATAAAAGACTTAGATTCTTTTAGAATAAATTTCAATTTAGAATAAATAAAAGTGTTCAACACATCAAATTTCCTTGTTGTTTGAAACGTAAAATTAAATGAATGCGGCGTCTTATCAAACGGGAATGACGGGTTAGCGCTAGAAGTGTTGGCGGTGATTAAAGTTCATTTCCTGGACGATAAGGCCGTTAAAATAGATTTATATTCATTAAATGGACAAATAAAATCGAACCTTCTTGAACTTGCAAAATTCCAATTTTTGAAAACATTTTTGAAATGAGGTGCCAATTTTGGGTGTTGTGGGGTGCTAACCCTTCCTCACGCGTAATCGACCCCCGAACCTGTTTTTCTAGTTTTCACATACCAAAACTGTTGTTTTAATAAAATAAAATGTTTTATTAAAATAATCATGCTTTAAAGTGATCCAGTCACACTTTTTTTAAAAGATTAGTGGCAATTCCGTATTTTTTATAAAAAAAAAATTAAAAAATCGAAGCTCGAAAAAGATTGCGACATGTGTCCTGTAAGGCCTTAATTAATGAAGTCCGAGTGATTCACCATTTTGTCTCAACGAGAGCACCAAACTGTTATACAACCAACGTGCACAAAGAAATAAATAGAATGATAGAGAGAATAGAAGAAAGGAGGGGAGGCAAATATGCAATATTGCTTTAGAATTCACTTGTCTTTTTACATTATTGGTAAGAAGAGTATATATGCCAACTCTAGAATAAGACAAAATCGGTTAATGCTCGTGATGGCTTTCTCTCCCTGATCCCCTTGCGTATGGCTGGTGGCACGTGGTGGGGTTGATTCTGAGGCTCTGGATCGTCCGCTGCGTCATCGCTTGGGCCTGCTTCTGGGGCTGGACATTCCCCCGCCTTGCTCATAACATATGGCTTTTCCATTAGTCATTTCTGACAATTAATGGCGAAACTGAAGCCGGAATATGATCGAGCGAGTGAATTGAAAGCTTTTTATGAAACAAAAGCTAGTGTTGAAGGACTTGTTGATGCTGGAATTAAACAAGTTACTCGGATATTCCATCATCCAACAGATGAGTTGCACAAGAACTCATCTGTCTCAGATGATGGCATCCGTATTAGTATTCCAGTTATCGATCTCAAAGGCTTGAAAGAATATCCCAGGACTCGTCGGAAGATTGTGTGCAAACTGGAGAGAATCACTTTTCTGCTCTATGGATCCCATTCTGCCCAAGCCAAAGGACTTACTGGAGATATGTACAATGGCAGATCTACATATAACTTAGGGTGGGCACGAACTTTTTGAAGTTCATATATTTATCTTCAATTTTTTTAAAAAAAGAAAAATTATGAATTAATTCTTAAATTTTTGTAATATTTGTAATAAATGTTATCCTGAAATTTTGAGATTTTATATGTGACCACCTTCAAATATATTTTTAGATCCATCACTAAATACGCAGGTATCTTATCATGTGTGTCGTGGTTTGGCGAGTTAACGAACCTGGTTGCCGCCGTTTCCGGTTCCAATTTTGAACGAATCAAATGACCAGAACATGAAAAGAAAGAGTTCACATCAGTTTCGATGGAGAGTCGATTTGTAGCCACACTTCTCATAATATCTTGATAAATTAGAGCCACATTTCTTAACGTATTTAAGTTAGAAACCTCCTCATAATATCTTGATAGGCCCCTCTGTACACCTTGATTTATCATGTCTACTGAACCATAATACATACATACAAAGACTGACTTAGGGACCGGGAAACAGTCGCCCCCTTAAAAATTTAAAATTTACATATGATATTAAAATTTTTAAAATTATTTTTTATTAAAAATTTATTTTCGCTTTCTAAAATTTTATAAATTTATCTATGTATAAATACATACGTACAATCCCTCTCAATTCAAAAGTGACTGTCCCTATGTGCACTCAATCCATAAGAAAAAAAAATATTTTTAAATTGTTTTAAATTTTATTATTAAAAAATATATGTATATATTATTCACGTGTCTATCCTTAGATTGATTTATACTAAATTTATATGCTCAAAAATTAGCGTAGTGAAATGTAAATTTCAAAGTTTATATTACGTCAGACCCACTTGGAGAATTAATGAATGGAGAAGAAATTTCTTGCGTTTAAAATTAGACAATAATTATGCAATTTGTCAACATAATTAGGTTCACCTTGATGATGAGAGTAGCTTTAAAATGACAAACCATGAATAGAAATCTTCTACTCCCTTTATCCTAAAAATCTTTTTTTTTTATTTTTCATGTAGTTTTAGACAAAAAAATTGTGTAAAAAATTGTTGTGAAGTAATTAAAATGACAATTTCATTCTTAAATTTTTTTTTAAAAAGAAATAATTTATTTATAATGCAGCACGGATACGAGCCTAGTTTAAAAACTTCCCTAAAGCCTAGGTAGAGGGAAAAGAGTGTTACATATCCGAGCAAAAAAATTCAACTGGTTTGGATCGTAACAGCTTTGAATCATATATAAAATCTCAAAAATCTATTATGGCCTACTGTGGCGTATCATGCTAGGCACAAACAATCCCATAGGCCACAGTAGGACCACAAGGAAAAGGAGCAACCAAGCAAATAACAACAACACCCGAGCCATGAACATCCAGCACATGATTGATTCAAAGCTGTTACGATCCAAGGAGACTAAAATTTATACGAACTATCCTGAAAAAGCCGCGAAGAAGATATAGTTTTTGCTCCTAGATATCCCTTGTTTGGCCAATCTATCAGCTGTTAAATTCTGATTACGATTTACCAGCTGATTGCTCCAAGAATAACTATCACAAAGGGCTCGACAATCTTAAATGTATTGCTTAAATATGGCAGGAGTCTGACAGGATGAAGGAACCACTCAACCACCAAGGAACAATCACATTCAATAATAAGATGAAATGAGTTGGACCAAGGGGATTTACAGAACAACGAACATGCCACTAAGACAGCCCGGGTCGTTGCACCCAAACAACCGACTGCCTTTGAGAAAGATATAAGAGTGCGATTAAAGGAATCACGAAGAATACCACCAATGCCCGCTTTACCAAAACCTCCACACACACAGCACCGTTAACATTAAATTTAACCGAGTCTGAAGAGGGATTGACTTAGGGATGTAAAAAGTTGATCCGACCTGCAAAACTAACTGAAACCGACTTGAGTCAGAACTGCTTGTGACCCGAGGCGGTAGTGATCTGAAATCGATTCGAGTCTGAACTGGTGTTGACCTGAACCCGAGTTGGACCTAGAACTTTTAGATCTAAACCCGACCTACACCCGACCTGAGAACGACTTGAACTCGAATTCAACCTAATAATGTGATAACCGAACCCGACCTGCATCCGACCTGATATGAACCTGAACCGAGATAAACTTGGTAAATAATTGATATTACCCGACATGTTATCAATCTGACCTGTTGTTATGAATCTAATCTGTAATTGACTCAACCTGTAAATGATCTGACTTGTTATTGAACTGATCTGATATTTACTTGCCTTGGTATTTATCTGACTTGTAATAACTAATAAGTTACAATTGATGAATTTGTGCGATTATGAATTTATTATATTATAGTGTGACAAAATGCATCTTCACAATTTAAGGTACATTATTAACTATGATCATTAAATTAATATGTTTACTTTTTTATATTTATAAACTATAGTATATAAAAATATTTAAAAGTTTTATTAAATATCTAAATATTGTCAACATAATTCCTTAAGCTTTATGATTTATGGTTTAATATTAACATTTTATGGTTTAGTTTAGTGTTATTGGTTTATGAGATTAATTATGATTCTTTAAGATGTATGGTTTAGTTTAGGGTTATTGATTTATGTGATTAATTTTGATTCCTTAAAGTTTAGGGTTTAGTATCAATGGTTTATGATTTAGCCTATGGTTATTGGTTTATGAGATTAATTTTAATTCCTTAAGGTTTATGGTTTTGGGTTTAGTATTAATGGCTTATGGTTTAGTACAAGGTTATTGATTTACAAGATTAATTCTGATTCAACTTGCTAATTTATGCATTTGAATTTGACTAAATATTTAAACCAAAGCTTCATGTATACAATTGAACTAAATTAAAGTTTCAACTTTTATGTGTAAAATTACATTTTTCTAAAAGAAAAGTAGGCCTCATTAAAAACTCTCTCTAAGCCTAATAGGGGGAAAATAGTACCCAAAAGATATTATTGATAATCTGATCAAAGTTTACACGTATGCAATATCACCCCATCACTCCCACACTGCACTTTGGCTAATTTCCCTGTTAACTTTTCACTACTCATCTCACCTCCTCTCCTCAATACAAATCAATTGCCTCCCGCATCCACACAACATTTGACACACGGTTAACTCCCTGTTGTGCTAAAACATGTGCATCTACATTAGCTTCTCTAAAAACAAACATCAGAGAGCATTGTAGGTTACAAAGAACCTGTCTACACTTGTGTACTAGGTTGGCAAATACACTAGGGACAGCAACTACACCATTTATCCATTTAATAGCTAATTCGCAATCTGATTCTATTAAAATTATAGGCGAATCATACCATCTTGACGCAATCAGAAGGGTCCCAGCTTCTTGTATAGCTTTTATTTCAGCACTTATTGAGTCCGTAATTCCAATTGACTTCGAAAACTTTGCTAGGACACAACCGTTATGATCCCGTAGTATGCCACCAATCCCGGCCTCGCCATAGCTACCCTTGACTGCTGCATCTACATTGAATTTAATAGATCCAACCGGGGGTGCACTCCACGAGTTCTTGGGCACTAGAGCTCGTCTTTTCCTGTCAGCATTCACTAAGTTAGGATGAGATAAAAAATCAGAGATAAATGCGAAAGACCAGTGCCATTTGCATTTTGCCCAAAATCCGATTCTATATAAGGCTGCCTCGAAGATCATCTTTGTTGTCCACTTTTTCTTATTGAAAAGCGCATCGTTCCGAGCCAGCCATATGGACCAACACACCCCAAAAAAGGCTAAGCTCCAAATTAGTTTAGCCGCTGATTTTATGGGTTGGCTATCCCAGTATATTAGAAAATTCTTCACTGAGTTGGGAATTGTCAGCTTCAGCCCCCAAAGTCGAGACCACTTCTGCCAAACCTGCCAAGACACCTCACAATAGCAGAGAATATGGTCAGTTGTTTCACATGCTTTTGAACACAAGATGCAATTAATGGTACTGAGATTATGTAACCCCCTCGTCCCGGTCTGGCCGGATGACCGGTCCGAGTGAGTAACACGGGGAAAACTGAGTGAAAACTCCCTAAGGAATTCCCCCTCGGTTAGCAACCCTATTTTTTTCATTTTAAAACTTGTCTAGATGATTATTAGATCCTAAGTGGTCATACAGCGGAACAACATTCACGAAGCACACAATCAAACTCAATTTAAACTTATACTGCAGGCGGTATCGATACACTTAAGGGGTGTATCGATACCCCTTGACTAGGTCAACTGGTCAGAGTCAACCAGAAGAGGCCGTATCGATACGCCAGGGACCCGTATCGATACCAAGATGGACAGTAGCTCCAGTGACCAAAATGGTATCGATACACTAGAGGCACGTATCGATACCAAGATGGACAGTAGCTCCAGTGACCAAAATGGTATCGGTACGCCCCCTCGTGTATCGGTACACGATGCCTGAAACAAGAAGGCGGTATCGATACCAGACCTGCCGTATCGATACCCCTGCACAGCAAAAACCTCCAAACTCAACTAAAACGAACAAGACTTGAACCTAGATGCAATTTAGGACTTCCCTAGACCCAAACAAGCACTCATACAACATTTACATACCAATATATAGCCATACAAGCACCCAACATGTATAAACAACAAGGAACTCATGCAAAGGACTCAAGATGGCATTCAAACATTTAAAGATCATACTTCAACATCCAAACATATAGGTCACTTCTAAGGCACATGGACAACATTCAAGATAAGCATTTAGGCATGAATTACAATTTAGACATGGCAACACAAGCCACACAAAAGCAAGTTAACAAGGAGTCTAAGCAAGCTCCTAAGCAACTAACATTCATCCAACAAAACATCACATATAAAAGAGTCATACAAGCTCATACACAACCCATGCCACATTGCTAACTAGTACAAAATCACCACCGTACTTGAGTCACAAACTTGGAAGCCCTTCTTGCCTTGCCTCGAGCTAACGCCAAGCTAACGATCTGCATTGTTGAACATTGAGAGCGTAAGCTATAAGCTTAGTGAGGGTGCTCTAAAACGAAAAAATCAACAATGCAGGGTTCAAGCATGTAAATCCTAATCTCACATACATCAAACATTAACATGCAACCAAGTAGACCTAGCTAGTCTTTCAAGTGGCATATATGGTCTCTCAATCCTAACAAGTTTAAACATCAACATCCACATCATGCAACAATACCATATACCACAATCACATATCACCATCATATATCACAATACATGAACAAGTTTAATTGGCCACTTTAATTACCCCGATTGTGCGGATTTATAACTCAACAACACTTTACCTCGGTGGGATTACACTCATCACCGGACCTTGCGTGTGCGGGATTCCACTCATCGCCACACGCCCTACGGATGGGATTCTACTCATCATCCCGTAGAAATATATATAAAAAGCTTCCTGTGGAATGTTACATCACCGTACTCCTCCTTGATGACTTAACGCCATCAAGGCCACGTACGTTTTGACTCAATTTGTGTGCACACTATCCTAATGATCGATCATTTACAACCGGTAATTATTTAGTGCCAATTATCAACATCAATCACATGTCATCAACCACACTCATGCTCATCACATATATCCACAACATGATATATATACATGCACCATATGATCACAAGTACAAGAGCATAGTTAAGCAAGCACACTAGCATTTAAGGATATCAAAAGCTAAGCTACCAACTTGAATTAAATGGAAGTGGCCTACCAAGCACACTTTACACACACACACACTACACATACTCGAACCAAACTTAAAAACAAGTTGAAACCACTCACCGCCCTTCCTTAGCTAAACGATACAATCCTTCTACGAACTCGTATTTGGTCCCAAAGCCTCTTCAACGCTTCCTCTTGTTTCTAGCCAAACAAAACATACACATTACTTCTCAACTCAATGTTAAACTCAACCATTCACTTACTTCACAAACATAAACCAAATTCCACAAATTCCCAACCACATAATCTCCCAAAATCCCAATTTTCGTGCTCCCCCAAAGCCTTGCTGAAAACTCAATTTCCAAACACCCAAATGACTTCCAAAACATCCCAAATCACCCTCCTAACATAGGTAGACCATCAGCCCTTCAATTTCAACATAAAACCCACCAATAACCCAAATTTTATTACCTTAAAATCTACCTCAAGAACATGCTACGAATTTTCACCCAAATTCAACCAATTTGACATATGTTACACATTCTCACATGGTTAACTAAAGCCCTAACTCCATTTGTCAAAACCAATTAGAAAACCCCTTAAAAATTCAAACTTTAATATAAACCCTAATTTCCAAAACCCCATATTTTTGAAATCTAAGACAATGGTTGGATAGGGAATAAAGAGGAGATTAAGAAAACACAATTACCTTTGAAAAATACCTTGGATTGAAGAAGGAAATGAATGGAATAGTAACTTGAATGAAAAAGAGGGTTTTGAAGAGGGGATATGGTTTCCAACGTGGGAATGGGTAAATGGGAAAAAGGAAGACAACTTTTCCCATAAAGTGGTCTAGCTTTTGAAAGTTTTGGGTCAAAACGCAACATAGGTCCCTCCCTTCTTTTTAAAGCTCAATTAGGTCATTATTTGAAGTTGGATTATTTTAATTAAATTTTATTTGACACGAACTATAACCCGGTTAACTCCTAGGCCCAAAACACGGGTGTTACAACTCTCTCCCACTTAAGGAATTTCGTCCCCGAAATTACCTGACTGAAAGAGATACGGAAACTGCTTTTCCATATCCTCATTCCTCTCCCAAGTGGCCTCGTCCACACCTCTACGTTGCCACCGCACCTTCACTAACTCAATCGATCTACCCCTCAACACCTTACTGTCAGAAGCTAAGATCTCAACGGGCTCTTCTTCATAAGTCAAATCCGGATTCAATTCAATTTCTTCTACGGGCATAACATGTGACGGATCGGACCTATACTTACGAAGCATCGAAACATGGAACACATCATGTATCTTCTCAAGCTCGGACGGCAAACGCAACTGATACGCAACGGGACCAACCCTCTTCACTATCTCATACGGCCCTATGTACCTCGGACTCAACTTCCCCTTTCGGCCAAATCTCATCACTTTCTTCCACGGAGACACTTTCAAGAATACTTTCTCACCCACTGAGAACTCAACTTCCCTCCTCTTCAAATCGGCATAGGACTTCTGCCTATCCGAAGCAGCCTTCAAACGATCACAAATCAATTTTACCTTTTCGGTTGTCCCCTTGAGCAAATCCGGCATAGGTAACAGTTTCTGTCCTACCTCGGCCCAACACACTGGAGTTCTACACTTTCGGCCATACAAGGCCTCATACGGAGCCATCTGAATGCTCGACTGAAAACTGTTATTGTACGCAAACTCTACTAGAGGCAAATGCTTCTCCCAAGTACCCTGAAAGTCAATGATACAACATCGCAACATGTCCTCTAAGATCTGAATAACTCTCTCTGACTGCCCATCTGACTGAGGTGATAAGAAGTGCTGAAGTTCAAACGGGTACCCAAAGCTGTATGTAGACACTCCCAAAATCTAGAAGTAAACCACGGATCTCTATCTGATACAATGGACTTCGGCACACCATGTAGCCTCACAATCTCGCCAATGTACAAGTCGGCTAATCTATCTAAAGTGTAAGTAGTGTTGACTGCCAAGAAGTGAGCACACTTCGTAAAACGATCCACTATCACCCAAACTGAGTTCTTCTTCGTAGGAGTCAAAGGCAAGCCCGAAACAAAATCCATGGTGATGTTCTCTCACTTCCATTCCGGAATTCTCAGCGGCTGTAACAAACCTGAGGGAACCTGATGTTCCGCCTTCACTCTCTGACACACTAAGCACTTACTCACAAAGTCGGCTACATCTCTCTTCAAGCCAACCCAAAAGTACTCATTCTTCAAGTCTCGGTACATCTTCGTACTTCCCGGATGCATAACAAATGGACTACTATGGGCTTCAGTCAAGATCGTACGTCTCAAATCACTGTCTTCTGGCACAACTATTCTATCCTTGAAACACAAAACCCCATCAGTACTGAAACTGTAGTCTGAAGATCTACCCTCGGCTATATCTTGCACGTGAGGTGCCAAAGATCTATCTAAGAGCTGTTTCTCTCTAATCATCTGACCTAGAGTAGGTCTAACCTGAAGCTCGGCTATCAAGCCACCATCTCCGGACAAGCTCAATCTAGCAAACATAGCTCTCAAGTCTACGGCCATCTTCCTACTCAAAGCATCGGCCACTACATTGGCCTTACCCGGATGGTACTCAATAGTAAGATCGTAGTCCTTTAGTAGCTCTAACCACCTACGCTGTCTGAGATTCAAATCTCGCTGAGTCATAATGTACTTCAAACTCTTGTGGTCGGTGTATACTGTGCATTTCTCACCATACAAATAATGCCTCCAAATCTTCAGAGCAAACACAACTGCAGCTAACTCTATGTCATGGGTCGGATAGTTGCGCTCATGGGTCTTCAACTGTCTTGAGGCATAAGCCACTACTCTTTTGTCTTGCATCAGAACACATCCTAACCCTACATAAGAAGCATCACTGTAAACTACATAGTCCTTCCCGGACTCGGGCTGAATCAAAATCGGAGCTTGAGTCAAAGCTTCTTTCAATTTCTCAAAGGCTCTCTGTCTTGCATCTGTCCACTCAAACTGAACACTCTTCTGAAGTAACTGTGTCAATGGAGCGGCTAATTTAGAGAAACCCTCTACAAATCTCCTATAGTATCCGGCTAAGCCTAGGAAGCTACGTACCTCTGTCACAGACTTCGGTTGCTTCCACTCAACAATGGCTTCAATCTTCTTCGGATCAACTCTAATGCCTTCAGCTGACACTACATGTCCTAAGAAGACTACCTCCCGGATCCAAAATTCACACTTGCTGAGCTTCGCATACAACTGATGATCTAGCAAAGTCTTCAAAACAAGTCTCAAATGTCGGTCATGGTCTTCTTCAGTTCGCGAGTACACCAAGATGTCATCAATAAATACAACCACAAACTGATCTAGATACTGATGGAAGATCCTATTCATCATGTCCATGAAAGCTGTCGGTGCATTAGTCAACCCAAAAGGCATGACTAAAAACTCATAATGCCCATACCTAGTCCTAAAGGTCGTCTTCGGTACATCAACCTCTCTAACCTTTAGCTGGTAGTAACCTGATCTCAAATCAATCTTCGAAAAGACAGATGCCCCTCTCAACTGATCAAACAAGTCATCGATTCTAGGCAACAGATATTTGTTCTTCACTGTCAACTGATTTAACTGTCTGTAGTCTATACACATTCTCATGCTTCCATCTTTCTTCTTCACAAACAACACTGGTACACCCCAAGGTGAAGAACTAGGCCTAATAAAACCTCTATCTGTCAATTCTTGCAACTGAGTCTTCAACTCTTTCAATTCTTTCGGTGCCATACGATACGGAGCAATCGAAACAGGAGCTGAATCAGAATAAGTCTCGATGCTGAACTCTACCTCTCTATCCGGTGGTAACCCTGGCAATTCTTCCGGAAACACACTAGGAAAATCACATACTGTCCGGATGTCCTGAGGTCTAACCTCACTCATGTTAGGGTTCATCACATACGCTAAGTATGCTTCACACCCCAACTCAACTAACCTCTTAGCCTCTAACACTGAAATCACATTGGACAAGAACTTCACGTTCTCACCCACCACTACAATCTCATAATCATCTGTGAGCTTCAAAGATATCCGCTTAGTTTCAAAATCTATCCTAGCTCTATGCTCTGTGAGCCAATCCATACCCAGAATCACATCGAAACCATAGAAAGGAAGCTCCATCATATCCACTGGAAACACATGTCCCTGAACCATCAACGGACACCTTCGGTACATCTTCCTAACTACTACCGTGTCCCCAAAGGAACTAGTAACACTAACTCCTACCTCTAACAATTCACAAGGCAAATTCAAAGACTGTGCATGCTCACTCAATATGTACGAATGTGTAGACCCAGAGTCAATCAAAGAAAGCAAACCCAAAGACTGTATCGAGAAGTTACCTGCGATCACATCGGTGTCATGCTGCTCCCCGCGCTGAGCGTAAACCCTAGCCTGTCCTCCGCCCTCCGGCTGGACTGCAACTACATGAGCTAAGTTTCTCTGACCATCGTTCCTTGGCTGGAAATTACCTCTACCGAGCCCGCGGCCTCTCTAAAAATCATTGGCTCTAGCAGGAGCCTGAGCTGGTGCCTGTCCCACCTGATGTGGACAGTCACATCTAATGTGGTCTCTAGCACCACAACTCCAACAAGAATGGTAGTTCCCCCAACACTCACCGGTGTGGTTCCTCCCGCAAGTAGCACATGTGGGCAACTTCCCACCAGCTCTCTGACCCTGATGGCCCTTACCGTGGTTACCGCCACCACGCCTATGATCATACTGATGCCTATTGTCTCGATGCCTCTTGGCATCACCTCTATCGAAGTTGCTGGACCTCTTACCCGAACTAGATCCACCCGACCGCCTGGTCAAACTCAAGCTGTGCTCTAAGTCCTTGGCCCTCGAGACCAAGACATCAAAATCTGTGTAATCTGAAGCTAGAGTATAAGTCTTGATTTCTTCATTCAGCCCATAACGGAAACGGTTACAACGCTCCACCTCAATAGGTACAAGCTCAGGTGCATACTGACTCAGTCTGACAAATCGGATCTCATAATCGGTCACGGGCATACTCCCCTGAAGCAATGCCATAAACTCTCTCTTCCTCTCATCGAGGTATCGCGGACCCAAATACTTCTTCCGAAATGCTGTCTCAAAGAACTCCCATGTAATCTCGGCCTCATACATCCCTGAAGTAACGGTGACCCACCAGGTGTAGGCATCACCCTGAAGCAAAGACTCAACGCATCCCAACTTGCGCTCACCAGTACATCCCATCTGAGCAAGAATACGGACAGTCTTCTCAAACCATAACTTTGATCGCTCTGGAGTAGCAACTCTGAACTCTTCGGCCCCAAGGCCCCTAAGTCTCTCTAGTGGCAATCCGGTGCCCTCACCCTGATGATGAGCTGCCTGACCTCCAGCTACTGCAGCCTGGAATGCTCCGGCTATTGCCTGAACCAACGGAGCTAAGTCTATCTCGGCCGGTCCTTGGCCACCTTGGCCACCTTGACCTCCTTGTGGTCCCTCTCCTTCGGCCCCGGCCTCACCTCCGGCTCCCGGTGAAGGAGGTGGTGGTGGAGGTGGTGGAGGAGCTCCAATTCCAACCACATGCTCTCCCACTTGAGCCTCAACTCTCACTACAGGCTCTACTCTTGGAGCCTCTGCCCGTGGTTCCGGTCGAACCATCCTAGGCCTCCCACGTGGTCTCATGGTTCAACTAGCAAGGTAAACTACAACAAGAAACAGATAAGGATTACGTTAGTCAAGGCAAAGGTCCAATAGTGCTCAAGTACTCCTCTTTCCAAAAATCCTTTTAAATTAAGTAATAGTAGCAATGGGCACACACTCACACCAGACACGACAATTCATGCTTCAAAACAGCATACGATCAAGCAAGCATCAAGGGTTCATGGCAAAACATGCATCGAACAGCATAAGCATCTAACACATTAAGCTTACCTCACTTACCTGCCCGAGGTCTCGGTAACCTCAGGCTCTGATACCAACAAATGTAAACCCCTCGTCCCGGTCTGGCCGGATGACCGGTCCGAGTGAGTCACACGGGGAAAACCGAGTGAAAACTCCCTAAGGAATTCCCCCTCGGTTAGCAACCCTATTTTTTTTCATTTTAAAACTTGTCTAGATGATTATTAGATCCTAAGTGGTCATACGGCGGAACAACATTCACGAAGCACACAATCGAACTCAATTTAAACTTATACTACAGGCGGTATCGATACACCTAAGGGGTGTATCGATACCCCTTGACTAGGTCAACTGGTCAGAGTCAACCAGAAGAGGCCGTATCGATACGCCAGGGACCCGTATCGATACCAAGATGGACAGTAGCTCCAGTGACCAAAATGGTATCGATACACTAGAGGCCCGTATCGATACCAAGATGGACAGTAGCTCCAGTGACCAAAATGGTATCGGTACGCCCCCTCGTGTATCGGTACATGATGCCTGAAACAAGAAGGCGGTATTGATACCAGACCTGCCGTATCGATACCCCTGCACAGCAAAAACCTCCAAACTCAACTAAAACGAACAAGACTTGAACCTAGATGCAATTTAGGACTTCCCTAGACCCAAACAAGCACTCATACAACATTTACATACCAATATATAGCCATACAAGCACCCAACATGTATAAACAACAAGGAACTCATGCAAAGGACTCAAGATGGCATTCAAACATTTAAAGATCATACTTCAACATCCAAACATATAGGTCACTTCTAAGGCACATGGCCAACATTCAAGATAAGCATTTAGGCATGAATTACAATTTAGACATGGCAACACAAGCCACACAAAAGCAAGTTAACAAGGAGTCTAAGCAAGCTCCTAAGCAAATAACATTCATCCAACAAAACATCACATATAAAAGAGTCATACAAGCTCATACACAACCCATGCCACATTGCTAACTAGTACAAAATCACCACCGTACTTGAGTCACAAACTTGGAAGCCCTTCTTGCCTTGCCTCGAGCTAACGCCAAGCTAACGATCTGCATTGTTGAACATTGAGAGCGTAAGCTATAAGCTTAGTGAGGGTGCTCTAAAACGAAAACATCAACAATGCAGGGTTCAAGCATGTAAATCCTAATCTCACATACATCAAACATTAACATGCAACCAAGTAGACCTAGCTAGTCTTTCAAGTGGCATATATGGTCTCTCAATCCTAACAAGTTTAAACATCAACATCCACATCATGCAACAATACCATATACCACAATCACATATCACCATCATATATCACAATACATGAACAAGTTTAATTGGCCACTTTAATTACCCCGATTGTGCGGATTTATAACTCAACAACACTTTACCTCGGTGGGATTACACTCATCACCGGACCTTGCGTGTGCGGGATTCCACTCATTGCCACACGCCCTACGGATGGGATTCCACTCATCATCCCGTAGAAATATATATAAAAAGCTTCCGGTGGAATGTTACATCACCGTACTCATCCTTGATTACTTAACGCCATCAAGGCCACGTATGTTTTGACTCAATTTGTGTGCACACTATCCTAATGATCGATCATTTACAACCGGTAATTATTTAGTGCCAATTATCAACATCAATCACATGTCATCAACCACACTCATGCTCATCACATATATCTACAACATGATATATATACATGTACCATATGATCACAAGTACAAGAGCATAGTTAAGCAAGCACACTAGCATTTAAGGATATCAAAAGCTAAGCTACCAACTTGAATTAAATGGAAGTGGCCTACCAAGCACACTTTACACACACGCACACTACACATACTCGAACCAAACTTAAAAACAAGTTGAAACCACTCACCGCCCTTCCTTAGCTAAACGATACAATCCTCCTACGAACTCGGATTTGGTCCCAAAGCCTCTTCAACGCTTCCTCTTGTTTCTAGCCAAACAAAACATACACATTACTTCTCAACTCAATGTTAAACTCAACCATTCACTTACTTCACAAACATAAACCAAATTCCACAAATTCCCAACCACATAATCTCCCAAAATCCCAATTTTCGTGCTCCCCCAAAGCCTTGCTGAAAACTCAATTTCCAAACACCCAAATGACTTCCAAAACATCCCAAATCACCCTCCTAACATAGGTAGACCATCAGCCCTTCAATTTCAACATAAAACCCACCAATAACCCAAATTTTATTACCTTAAAATCTACCTCAAGAACATGCTACGAATTTTCACCCAAATTCAACCAATTTGACATATGTTACACATTCTCACATGGTTAACTAAAGCCCTAACTCCATTTGTCAAAACCAATTAGAAAACCCCTTAAAAATTCAAACTTTAATATAAACCCTAATTTCCAAAACCCCATATTTTTGAAATCTAAGACAATGGTTGGATAGAGAATAAAGAGGAGATTAAGAAAACACAATTACCTTTGAAAAACACCTTGGATTGAAGAAGGAAATGAATGGAATAGTAACTTGAATGAAAAAGAGGGTTTTGAAGAGGGGATATGGTTTCCAACGTGGGAATGGGTAAATGGGAAAAAGGAAGACAACTTTTCCCATAAAGTGGTCTAGCTTTTGAAAGTTTTGGGTCAAAACGCAACATAGGTCCCTCCCTTCTTTTTAAAGCTCAATTAGGTCATTATTTGAAGCTGGATTATTTTAATTAAATTTTATTTGACTCGAACTATAACCCGGTTAACTCCTAGGCCCAAAACACGGGTGTTACAGATTAGTTATGCCTCTTTTTGATAATTCAACAAGAATCGGGATCCTTCCTTGGACTGCTTTCCATATTAATGATTCGACTCTAGGAGGTGCATAATTTGGCCAACCCAATTTCCATAAACTGTCATTACTCATTCCCAATGTCGAGCTTCTTTCACAATACCTCTTTGGTTTGTAACAACCCCCACTATCTCCACTCCATTTCAACAGGTCGTTTTCTTCTGAAGCTTTTTCCGCCTTTGTGATCGTATTCAAAAATGATTCCCATATCTATTTTTCCCATTCAAATAGTGGTCTCTTTAATTTGATATCCCAATACCAGTTCCCATTGATCTTTTTCCCAAAATCACAGACTTTTCCTGTCTTCTTTATTGCCACACTAAAAATTCTAGGAAAAGGAGTCTTAAGAGAACAGCACTTCGTCCAGTGATCCTCCCAAAAGTTTATAAGCTTTCCATCTCCAAGAGCGAAACAGACGAATTGAATAAACATATCATTTGGTTTTGATAAAGGGGCAGTTACATTTTTCCATATCCACGAACCTTTCTTTTCTCCATGGATGCTCGGTAGTAAGTTCCCTGAATTATATCTATACTTAGCATCAATTAGTCTTCTCCACAGGCTATCTAGTTCATTGCTATACCTCCAAAGCCATTTGTTCAACAACGATCTATTCTTTGTTTTTAAATCAAAAACCCCAAACCGCCATCTCTCTTGGTCTGCATATATTCTCCCATTTTATCCAATGTACAGCTCGATCAGAATTACCACTCCAAAGGAACTTTGCAATCTTACAATTTAATTCATTTGCTATGGCAGCCGACATCTGAAAAACAGCAATATAGTATATTGGTAAGTTACATAAAACGGATTTAACTAATGTGACTTTCCCTGCAAAAGAAAGAAGCTTCCCTTTCCATCCCTCTAGGGATTTTGAGAACTTCTCGATGATGGGGCTCCAAAGTGTTACATTGTTTCGTGTCTGACCAAGAGGAAGACCAAGGTATGTAGTGGTGAAGCTTCCGCTACTGCACTTTGACACCCTTGCCCACTCACCAATCGTACTTTCATCCATATTGACACCAAAGAGGTTTGTCTTTTTCATATTGAGCTTCAAACCAGAGGCCACTTCGAAAACTTTCAGCAATCTCACAATGTTTAGAACTTCTCTCAAACTTGCTTCGCTGAAGATGATGAGGTCATCAGCAAATTGGAGGTGCGAAATAGCGAACGATCCGTGCCCCATCCTTATGCCCTTAAATAAATTCAACTCAGTTGTTCTGTGAATGAGGTTACTTAATGCTTCTCCTACCAGGTTGAAAAGGAGAGGGGAAAGAGGACAACCTTGTCGTAGACCTCTTTTGATGGTAAACGCTTTAGTCGGATATCCGTTAATCAACACTGACATAGACACTGTGGATATGCATAGTCGAATCCATCTGCGCCACTTCAAACTGAAATCCATTTGCTGCATTATAAAGTCTAAAAAATTCCAATCAACTGAGTCATATGCTTTCCTAAAATCAGCCTTTAAGATGATAGCTTTTTATTACACTTTCTAAGGTCATCAACTATCTCATTTGCGATCAAACCACAATCCGATATTTGTTTGCCCTAAATGAATGCAAACTGGATGTCTCCCACTACTTCTCCTATGCATCTCGCTAGTCTTCTTGACAGAACTTTTGCCAGTAACTTGTACAGACTACTCACCAGAGATATGGGACGGTAATCTTCGATCGACGATGGGGAGCTTTTCTTTGGTATTAAAGCTATGAAAGAGTGGTTTTTTGTCCGATCCTTTAACCTGCCAACGTGAAAATCCTGAAAGAAGGCCATTATTTTCTCCTTTAGAGCATCCCAGAATTTTTTGAAAAAATCAAAGTTGAAACCATCAGGCCCCGGGGCCTTATTCCCCTCAGTCGATTGTATAGCAAAGCTCACTTCTTCTATAAAAAATGGAGCTTCAAGCATTGCTTTTGCCTCAGAGCTTAATTTGTTAAAGTTCCCTGGAAACATTCTCACTAGGAGTGTCGATACTTTGTTGAAGGAGCTGCGGAAATATTCGACAAACTAGGACTTTATATCACCCTGTTCTTCATATTTCAGATTTCCCACTTGTAATGATGATATCTGATTTTTCCGATTTCTGATTGAAGCCGAGAGATGAAAGAACTTCGTGTTTTTATCGCCTTCTTGGAACCATTTCAATCTGGATTTTTGTAGCCATTCCCTTTCGTCTCTTCTGAATTTTTCCCATAATTTGGCTTTTAAACACCTGATTTCTGATGCCAAAACTGGATTTGCAGAATCCGCTAGTAATTTTGCTTCCAACTCTTTGATTTTCAGATCCAAAGCCTGCGTGGAAGCATCTTCTTTAGCTTTAAAGTTTTTTACCCAAACATTAGTTGCCGCTTTGACCTCCCTAAGAGCTTGACTCAAGCTTTTCTTCTGTGCCCCATTGAGAGTTTTATTTACCATCGTCACAAATTCCTGATTGTCAGCCCAGTGGGTGAACCACTTAAACGGGCGGTTCCCCTTTGTGATGCTTCCATTTCTGAATGTAATTGGATTATGATCGGACAATCCTTTTGGAAGAACTGCCTGTATGAGGCCTGGGAAAGCCAGTAAAATTTATGTCGAAATTAAGAATCTATCGAGCCTACATGTTGTCGGATTGGTTCCTCCTCTGAACCAAATATATACACCCCCCGTAAGAGGCAAATCTACCAGAGTGTTCTTGTGAATGAAATCCTCAAACGAAGCCATAGCTCTATCACATGGGTCGGCCCCACTTTTTTCATCTCTGGCTTTGATGGTATTGAAATCTCCCCCAATAATGACCGGAACTTGTAAAGGGGTGATGCAACCGGAAACAAACTCAAAGAACCTTTCCCTTTCTGCATGATCATTTGGAGCATAGAGGTTAATGATTCCACATTTTAAACCCACTGATTGAATCACATCCACCGAAATAATCAATCTCTCATGTATTTCAGTCTTCTCACTTTTGAAGAAATTTGTATCCCATATCAAAAAGAGCCCTCCCGCTGCACCATTAGACGGAGCAAATTCAAATCCACTTAGGTTTTGCGTGCATAGCCTCCGTTTAACCTGCCAATTAGCCTTTTTCATTTTGGTTTCTTGTAATAGTACCACATTCGCTCTGTTATCCAGAATCACCTTGCACACATTTCACAATTTTTTCGCTCTACCCAATCCCCTCACATTCCAAGATAGAATAGTAAAGTTCATCCAAAACAGAAATAACTCGAGAAAGAAGAAAGCTTTAACTGACCTTCAATTCATGTTCTCCTTTTCCAACTCTGCTATTCGTTTCAGGATTTCTTCTTCAGATGCTGAGAACGCGACCCCTAATTTCTGTCCCACCTTGTAAATCTCATTGGCCTCCCTTTCCTCTTCCAAAGCATCTTGACTCAGAGAATTTGCCATTAGAGAAACTAATTGTTGAGGCAGGGTAATGTTTCCCCCACCGTTTCCGGTGTTAATGGATTTTTTTCCTTTTCGACATTTTGATGTTGTTTGCTTTTTTTGAAGACTGTCCTACCCACCAATTAAATCTGTCAAGGCCCGATCTGAGGCCCACAGTTCCAATATCCTGCAGCCTAGAGAGCCCACCCACTTTTTTAATTAGTCCCTGCGTACGTGTTGCATTATTATCCGACTCAGAAAGACACAAATTCTCTACTTGACTGATTAAAACTTCTTGTAATCTTGATCCATTGGAGATTGATTCTGAGCTTATTGCTTGGGCCTCCAAACGCTTCGGCCCAAGGTTCTCTGGGTTAGAGACCAGTCCCGTGATTAATTTATCATCAGAAAAGATGGGCACCTCAACCAAGCTTTCAATAACATTTGGTTCCCGATCCGCAATAAAAGTAGGAAGCACGTTTTCCCAATGCTTTATATGATACGACTGGTAGCAATCATTATCTGAATCTTTAGTGTTTCCCACCGATAATAACTCCTTCTCGGGTTGTGTTCGACTAATGGTCCCTTCATCATTGCCTCCCACCAGAGCTGTTTCTACCCGATTATTCGTCTCCTTTTGGCTCCCCGGAGCTTCGCCGTCGATGAACAATCTCTCTTCTTCGAACACTTCAGTTGTGACCCTGATCTGATTCGAGATTCCATTGACTATAACCATAATCCTATCAGGAATATTTGCCACCGAAGGGACTCTCACAAGCATTTTTGCTTCGTCAAAACGTAGCAGATTCAACGTATCATCATCAAGTCGGATCACTTCACCCCATCTCCTTCCAACTTCACAAAAAAACTCTTATTCCATATGCTTAACGGCACCTCGTGTAACTTGATCCAAGTTTTAACCTTGCGCTTCCCCTCGAAGCCCTCTAAGAGTTCAAGATCGTCGAACCATAAGTCCAACAGTTCTTCTCTTCTACGCCAGCAACTTTCCTTCTCCTCTTTGTCATACAGTCGAATTACCACTAATAAATCATACCAGGGACATACTATTCCTCGTATACCATCGGATGCTAAGCCTTCTTGGACCACATCAATATTATACATTCTTTTGATTTGCCCCACTAAACAACAGTTTCTCCACTCCATTGCTTTAGTAGGAATCTGCATAACGTTGTTACGGTTACCATCTGAATTTAGTTTAACCATTTTGGGGTATTCCTCCACACTAATCTGCATCGTATCCTCTCCTCCAGCAAAACTGTCATTCTTTGGCATTTGTTTGTCCTTAGAGCCCGGTTCCTTCTCAGCATTTGCCCGTTCTAACAGCACATCCTTGTACGTTCTTGAGTCGCGAAGTTTCCACATTTTTATGTCGACTTTTGGGTTTCCGCCTCCTCTGACTCTTGTGGGTACTGATCTCTGTGAAGCCTTGAACGTCTGAATTCGGAATCCATCCATCAATCTGTCGTTTCCTTCCCTTATTGCCCTTGCAGCTTCCTTTTCGCTTCGAAATCTCACGAATGCAAAAGTTGTTGGTTTGTTCACGCGTTTCCTGTTCTTGTATGCGATATAAACATCCTCAACCCGACCATATCCCAGAAAAGCCTCTTGCAAACTGTTGTGATGGATCCTTTTGCTGATGTTGTCAACGAACTTCAACCGAAATCGATATTCCTCGACCTGAATTTTATCCGTCAATGACGTGACCCGACCTGAACGTGACCCAACCTGAAGTCCATTCGAACCTGAATTAACTCGTTAATTAATTGATTCAGACTCGAACCGTTTTGGGCCTGAACTGAAACTTACCCGACCTAAAATTAACTTGACCCGAACCCGAACTCAATCTGATTTGAAATCAACCTGATAATGACTTGAATCTGAGTCGACCCGAATCCAACTTGATCCAAGTCAAACCATTAAATTGATCTGATATAACTCATATATGATTTGATATGACCTGAAACCTGAACAATTACCTGATTTCACATCCCTAGCTTGACCCACACACAAACTTGGGGAGTAGGCCTATCAGTAATGAGATCTTGAAATAAATTAGGACACGACCTCAACTCATTAGTAGATATAATCAAGAAAGGCCATTTCACTTTGCACCACCAACATAATCGAAGGACACACATCTCGAACAATTGATTCAAATCAGCCTTGGAATTTTTAAAAACAACCTCATTCCATTGTAACCAAGTGGACCACACAATGCTGATAAAACTCAGGAGCCATATAGAGTTTGATTTAAAGGACTTAGCTAAAGTACTTAATTGAGTCAACCAAGATTAGCAGGCATAACAAACTCAATGCCCCATATACGACACCATCTAGACCAAAAACCCCAAGACAACGTGAAATGACATAGGATATGGCAAACAGATTCAACATCAGAAGTACACAAGGGACAAGAAGGAACCTAATCAAGAGCTGCCCCGCGTTTTTTTGAAGCTTACATAGAGTGGGAATACGATCATGGACAGCTTTCCAGACAAAAGCTTCAACCTTAAAGGGTGCAAGATTAACCCAAACAGATTTTCAAATTGTATCTTGAGTCACATTGCAAGGAACCGATAAATCACAATAAGATTTAGCCGAATATTTACCGTTGGAAGAGGCAGCCCACCGTAAGCTATCATCCTTCGCCATCGATGGTCTAAAACCATTAATCAAAGCCAAGAAAGATTCCCAAACCTCAATTTTCCAATCAAATAGATTACGACGCAGTTGAATATGCCACTGCCAAGCGTTCTCCTTGAATGACCCAGATTCTGCTATGGTTCCCACTTTTTTATGGCCAAAGCAAAAATTCTCGGATAAGTTTTTTAAGAGAAATAGACCCAGACCAACAATCATTCCAGAACAGAATGCGAGAGTCATCACCGTTTATCGACCTTAAATTTTTCTTAAAATTATTATCAACATCAGACAAAGTAGAAATAATCCTTTTTCATGTTCACGATTTATTTGACATGCTAAGATTTAAAGGCAGAATAGAATTAGTGTTACCTTCGTATCCTTAAAAAGTTAAAGTTTGTTTTATTGGAAAACTATAAAGACAGTAGAAAAGGAAATTGTTAGTAAAAGTTGTTGAGTTTTTCAAAGAGACAATTTAAGTGGGACAATTTTAAAACACAAAAGGACAAATTTTATGAGACATGGGGAGTGTTATTTTTAGTGATTCTATCTATGTCTCGATATTAAAAAATATGATTTAGGGTTTTGGATTCGTGTTAAAGTTAGAGTTTATAGATTAGGGTTTTAGGCATATGGTTTAGTTATTAGGGTTTACAGTTTAAAATTTATGATTTAAAAATTAGTGTTAAAGTATAAAGTTTAATTTTTTAGTGTTGAGTATAGATAAAAACACTAAAACGGACAGAATTTTTTTGTTCAATCAACTATGAACATTTTAATTGAACGTATTTAGTTACCTACATGGACAAATGTAGTGTAATGCGTGATGTGTCACATGACCCACCATTAGAAAGGGAAAAAGTTCCTACTATGTCTGGTGTAGTTTTTGAAGGGTTATATTTAGTTTTGTTTCTGAGATTTTGGTGGTCTAAGGTCGAATTTAAAAATTACGTCTCTAATAACAAGTATTAAAAAATTAATTTTAAGAGTATGTCTCTAATAAAAAATATTAAAAAATATAAATTTTAAGAGTATAATAACAAATATTGGACAAAATTGGGTCCCAAAATTTTAAAAAAAATGACATCTAATAACAAGTATTGAGAAAATTGGACCCTAAAAACAAATGTTGGAAAAAACAAACTATCACTAAAATCTTAATTATGGCCCTAAGACCCCCTAGTGACTAGACTAAATAAGTTTTAACAGTTTTGTATATTTTATCAGGGGTGGGAATCGAGTGGAGAATATTAAAAAATCGTGGGGGATTCGAACCAACACAATGAGGAATAATTCAAATCTTCATCCACGGGGATGGGGACTGAAGTAGTTTTATCATCGAAGCTCAAATGAGGATGGGGAGGAAGATTGGTATATCCAAACCGTGGGAATAACCGAATTGTAACTGTATAAATAATTGTGAGAATCACAAAAATATTTGCTAGGATCCCGATATTTTACAAAAATTTTAAAATATATATAGATATACTTAACTTTCATTCACTTGTATATCTTATCATCAATATTCTAGTCTATTAATATATCTGTGTGTTTTGTTTAAATCTTATTAAATTTAAGTTGCCTTTTTTGTAATTTATTTTTTTAATTAAGAGTATATAAACTTTCTAATTGCTAGCCAACTACGAGCATGTTTTGATCATTTTTTTTGTGTGACCATTGTCGTTTACACGTCAGCATTGTATTTTCATCATTGTGCTAGTAAAGACCCCTGAACCTCTTGTTTTTCAATTTTTTTATTTTACTTTCAGAGATTATGTGTTTGCTTGTATGGCTAAAACTTATTTACTTTAGCATACTAAACAGATATATATATATATATATATATATTTACTTTCAATTATTTACTTTAGCATACTAAACATATATATATATATATATAATTATATATACTTTCAATTATTTACTTTAGCATACTAAACAGAAATTATTTAAATGTTTGTATAAATTTGGTATGTTGTGACTTGTTATTGTCACAAGAATATCTTGAAATGATTAACTTTTAATGACTTTTTAAAAATTAAAATGTTTAAACTTTAACTATAATTATATTAATTTTTTTAAATAATTAAATTTTATAAAATATATATTTTAAAACTATTTAATCAAAAAAATTTAAAATATATTTTTTATATTTTATCAATAATAAATTTTAAGTAATCATAAGTCAAAGTTAAAAAATGACTAAAAAAGTCAATATGGAACAATCTTCATTGGACATAATAAAGTTTATTTGTCAATAATAAAGTTTATTTGTGGTCATTATTATGTTCCAATAATTTGTAATTTAATTTTTTTAATTTTTTAAATATAACTTTTAATAACAATTTTTAATATTATTTTATTATTTATCTATTTATTTATTTTTGATTTATTTGTCAATAATAAAGTTTATTTGTGGTCATTATTATGTTCCAATAATTTGTAATTTAATTTTTTTTAATCTTTTAAATATAACTTTTAATAATTTATTCAATTTACTCTTGATTTATATATGATTGAATTATTGTTACGCTGGTAAACCATTAAATTTAAATTTTTGGATCTGTTCCTACTTATCTACAACACAATTAAGCAATAGTAAACCTTTTTGGTGCTCTTATTTATGCTCACACTAAAAAAATAGGTTTAGGTTTAAGGTTTATGGGTAGGGTTTGAGGAATTTGTGGGAGTTTATATTTTTTAGGGGTACGGTTTAAAATTTAAAATTTATGATTATGGCTTAAAATTTAACTTTTTTAGTGTTTTTTAGTGTTGTACATAGAAATGGTCATCGAAAAGGAGCAGAGAATTTTTGTCAAGAATATGCATATTTAATATTTAATAATGTTAGCTGAACAAAAATCTTCTGCCCCTAATCATGCCCTCTTTTATGCCTCACACTAAAAATACTAAAAATTAAATTCTAAACCCTAACCCTAAATTCAACATCCTAAACCCTAAACTTCACGCCTTAAAAAATACCTTACTCCTAATTCCTTAAACCCTAACCATAAACTCTAACTTTGAATCTTAAATTCTGAACTTTAAAGTTTAAACCTACTATTTTAAAGTGGGAGCACCAAAAGGGAGAGGTATACGATTTCCGTTCCAGGTTAGGCTTTTTCCATTCTTCATTAGTCATCACAACAGTATTCTAAAGACTCGTGTGTTCCGCTGCTAATTCCTGAAGTGGAAACAGAGTTCTAATGGCGGAACTAAAGCCAGAATATGATAGAACAAGTGAATTGAAAGCTTTTGATGAAACAAAAGCTGGTGTTAAAGGACTTGTTGATGCTGGAATTAAACAAATTCCTCGGATATTCCATCATCCAACGGATGAGTTGCACAAGAACTCATTTGTCTCAAATGAAGGCATCCGTGTTAGTATTCCGGTTATCGATCTCGAAGGCTTGAAAGAAGATCCCAGGACTCATCGGAAGATCGTCGAGCAAGTTAGAAACGCATCTGAAACTTGGGGTTTCTTCCAAGTTGTGAACCATGGGATCCCAGTGAGTGTCCTGGAGAAGATGAAGGGTGGTGTCCTCAGGTTTTTCGAGCAAGATTTGGAGGTCAAAAAGAAGTTCTTTACTCGGGATTATAGCACTAAAAGCGTGGTCTACAATAGCAATTTTGATCTTTATAGCTCACCAGCAGCAAACTGGAGGGATACCCTTTTCTGCTTTATGGCTCCCGATCCTCCCTTGCCAGAGGACTTACCGGAGGTTTCCAGGTAACTTATCATATGTGTTGTGTTTTGCGGAGTTAACGAATCCGGTTACAGCCGGCTTTTGAATAACGAAACGAATCGAATGACTGAAATATGATTTGCTATTTGTTTGTAGGGATATAATGATGGAGTACTCAAAGCGAGTTATGCAATTGGGTTATCTGCTATTTGAGTTACTCTCTGAGGCTCTAGGATTGCAGCCTGATCATCTCAAAGACATGGACTGTGCTAAAGGGCTCGCTATGCTGACCCATTATTACCCAGCGTGTCCGCAACCGGAACTCACTCTCGGTACTACTAAGCACTCGGACAACGACTTCCTCACGGTGGTCCTACAAGACCATATTGGCGGCCTCCAAGTTCTTCATCAAAACCAGTGGGTCGATGTACCCCCAACTCCCGGCGCCCTGGTCATTAACATTGGTGATCTTCTACAGGCAAGCTTATATCTTCCTTTTTGATGCCGCAGATGTTAAGATTCGAATATGGGAATATTTAGATTTTATCTTTGACATTACGTTGCTGTGTTTTTTTAGCTAATATCAAATGATGCTTTTAAAAGCGTGGAGCATAGAGTAGTGGCGAATTCTGCAGGTCCGAGACTTTCAGTGGCCTGCTTTTTCAGCACTGTTCTTCTGCCAAATTTGAGGACTTATGGTCCTATTAAGGAGTTATTATCTGAAGAAAATCCATCAAAATACAGGGAAGTCACCGTTGCAGAATATGTTGCTTATTACCAAGCAAAAGGCCTTGATGGTACCTCTGCCCTGCTGCATTTCAAGCTCTAAACATGGCCATGCTGACTAATTAGTAATTACACCGGCAATACCAGTGATATCTGATTTGAATTTCTTTTTCAATCTGTCTTCTGTAAAATATTGATCAATCAGTGGGATCTTTGATTCTAGACCAATTAAAGAGATTTGATTTTTACTTGTTACTTTGATTGCATGAAATGAAAATCTTGCAGCTAAATGATACTCCGGTGTTAATTTAATTATAGTTTTAGTAACAAATATGTCACTCTTTTTTAAAAGTAATAATTGAGTCACTCAATTATAAGTTTAGGAATAAACAAGTCACTTTTTTTCTTCTAAAAATAAATTATTCAGTCAGTTTGTATGTCATTAAAATTGAAACAAGGTCTTGGTATAATAACAAATTCAGTCCTCAAAACTTATGTATTCTAATAATTTCGTTCTAATTCGAAATAGTTCAATAAACTTAACCATCCATATTTAAAAATTTTGACATTGCACCATCCTAACACACCCTCCGACCACTTATCACACTCTATGTTATGTCTATCAGCCTGGTAATCAGCAGATGTGATAGCTCGACAGACACAGTCACTTCACTACTGAACAGCTAATAAACTAATGGAATAGAGTCATTATGACCTTAACGTCGTCTACTAGTAGACACAATTACTTCAACAATGGAAATTTTAAATATGTACGGCTAAGTCTATTGAATTATTTCGAATTTGGACCAAAATGATAGAATGTTTAAGTTTTAGGGACTAAAAATGTTATTATACCAAACCCTTATTTCAGTTTTAATGACAAAATAACTTGTTGGGAAAACTACACCACTGACCACCAAACAAATTGGGGATACCTATTTGGACCACCGAACTATAAAAAACGTCAATCAGACCACCAAACTTATAAAATCAACCTATTTTGACCACCGCCGTTAAAAACCTAACGGTGGAGTGACGGAACTGCCACGTGGCAATTGACGGAAAAATTTAAAAATTACACATATGGTCCCTATTATTTACACATTCTTTCAATTTAGTCCTAATTTTAAATTAATAAAATAATAAATTATTTAATTAAGTGATGACATATGTCAACACCTTATTGGAGGACTTTAATTATTTATATTTGATTTTATTAATTTATTTTCCCCCTCCAATCAGGTGGTGACACGTGTCACCACCAATTTAGAGGAGAAAAATAAACTTCTCTCCATTGCGTCTAGCAGGAATCGAACTTAGGTCTCCAGGTTGAAAAGCCCATGGCTTTGCCACTGCACCAAGCATAACTTTGTGCTATAATACTCCAGATATAGTATATATCTCTTATTAGTTTCCACATTTATAAGCCGAAAGCTCAAACCTTAAACACTAATTTCACATATATATAAATCTCAAACCCTAAACTCTATTGGCTTGTATCACTAACACGTTTGGGAGACATTTTCAGGAACTGATTTTTTTATGCTTAACTCCTAATTGTGAAAAGAAGATGCAGTGTTGTTAGTTCAATAGGAAAAAATATAAGTTCTTAAATTCTGTGAAGTTAAAACATAAATGATTCAAATACTTACCACCTAAGACTGATAATTTGTAGTTGAACTTTTACAGTGATAGACTATCAATCGATTTGAATCATGAACCAAAGGAAGAAGATTGCTTTGGCAACCATCAAGATGATAGCAACCAGAATACCCCTGCTGATGCAGTGTTGTATTTGGAGGAGTCATTGGCTAGCTTCGAGGAAGAGAGGCTATCGATCCTAGAGCAACTCAAAGTTTTGAAAGAGAAACTGATTTCTTTAATGATGAAGAGGAACATTTTGAGGATGTCAAATCGCTTGAATATTTGTATAAAGAGAATGGAAATGGCTTTTATGAGAGTTTTGCTATTGCCTACGAACCAAATGAAATATTTGAATATTTAGGGTTAGAGTTTAGGGTTTGAGATTTATATATATATATATATATGTGAAATTAGTGTTTAAGGTTTGAGCTTTCGGCTTATAAATGTGGAAACTAATAAGAGATATATATTATATCTGGAGTATTAGAACACAAAGTTGTGCTTGGTGCAATGGCAAAGCTATGGGCTTTACAACCTGGAGACCCAGATTCGATTCCCGCTAGACGCAAAGGAAAGAAGTTTATTTTTCTCCTCTAAATTGGTGGTGACACGTGTCACCACCTGATTGGAGGGGAAAAATAAATTAATAAAATCAAATATAAATAATTAAAGTCCTCCAATAAGGTGTTGACATGTGTCACCATTTAATTAAATAATTTATTATTTTATTTATTTAAAATTAGGACTAAATTGAAAGAATGTGTAAATAATAGGGACCAAATGTGTAAATTTTAAATTTTTCCGTCAATTGCCACGTGGCAGTTCCGTCACTCCACCGTTAGGTTTTTAACGGCGGTGGTCAAAGTAGGTTGATTTTATAAGTTCGGTGGTCTGATTGACGTTTTTTATAGTTCAGTGATCCAAATAGGTATCCTCAATTTGTTTGGTGGTCAGTGGTGTAGTTTTCCCTAACTTGTTTGTCACAAAATTTCCAGTGGCATGTTTGTTCCTAAACCTATAATTGAATGACTGCATTGTTACTTTTAGAAGAAAAAAGTGGCATGTTTGTTCCTAAATATATAATCAAATGACTGAATTATTACTTTTAGAAGAACCAATGAATGATTTTATTGTTACTAAACTTGTAATTAAGGATAAATATTCTATACACAGGCGGTGGAAAATGAAAGTTTCCACAAGCGCCTTAGTTTTATGCTATAATGAGTTAGTTTAGGGTATAGGGTTTAGGGGTTTAGGTGTAGGGAGTTAAAATTTAGGGATAATTATTTCAATTTAAGGTTTTGATTATAATTTAGGGTTTATAGGTTAAACTCCAAATCCTCACCATATTACCCTAAAAACTAAACCCTAACCTACAAACCCTAAATTACAACCTTAAATCTTAAATTGAAACAACTATCTCTAAATTATAAACCTCTACACCTAAACCCCTAAATCTATACCCTAAACTAACTTCCTATACATTGATATATTTATCTTTTTAAAAATCAAATCAATTATAAGATCGATAATGGTTGATGTGTGGTTTATTTAAAATTTCTAATAAAATATGTTCAGAAGTCTATAAAATATCACCTATCGAGAATTATTATATTAGTTCATATAGCTGTGACGTTAATATCTTACATAATGGGATTCAAATCAAAGCTGAGATTACCATTAAACTAATATCTCATTAATGCCGTTAATTAAATTAACCGAATAATTAAACAACATTTTGGTGTAATTATTAATTTGGTACACTTAGGTTTTGATTTTTTTTTAATTTGACAAAATATCTTTGTTTTATAACTTTTAAACATTAATTGATAAAATTTTAAAGTGTTTTTAATAAATATTTCTTAAAAAAAAATTCAAGTAAAAGAAAGTAGATTAAATAATTTGTTAAAGAGAAAGTTGTGTTCAATTGTAGTGTCTTTGTTTATTTAAAAGTATTATAAAATTATACAAATTTCTATGTATTAATGATTTATTTTGTATAGATCTTATCTTTTCGTGATATAAGCGTTATTATTTTGGGGTGCATGTGATTTCAAGTTTGTATTATATTAATTAATGAATGAAGCAAAAACTTCTGTTTAAATTAGGCAATAATTATGCTATTCGACTCCTTAAATGCAATTTGTACTTTTAATTATTGGTATCTAATTTATTGGTGGATTAGTCTAGATCGAATTTGGTAGAAGTCTGCTATGGGGACGATCCTTCCAACTTAATTTTTTCCATTCATAATGTTATAATTCGAATATCTGACCTTACTTAAAGACTTATCGTCTCATTCTACTAGATCAACTGGTTGAAAATATAATTTGTTAACATAATTAAGTAATTGATCAACTTGATGATTAGACCACGTGGATTTACATGTTAAATTTATTTATTTATCTGATTAAATAATCTTAGCCATAGCTTAGGCTTTTCGATTTTCCAGTAGTCATCATTCACGACAATATTATAAAGATCAACATTTCCTCTTGTGTTTCGCTGATAATTGCTGAGGTAGGAAGAGAGTTTTAATGGCGGAACTGATGCCTGAATATGATCGGGTGAGTGAATTGAAAGCTTTTGACGAAACAAAAGCTGGTGTTAAAGGACTTGTTGATGCCGGAATCAAACATGTTCCTCGGATGTTCCATCACCCACGTGACGAGTTAGACAAGCACTCTCCTGTGTCACTTGGTGGCATCCAGGCTAGTGTTCCGGTCATCGATCTCCAAGACGCGAAGGACGATCCCGGGACTCGTCGGAAGATAGTCCAGAAAGTTCGAATTGCATCCAAATCTTGGGGTTTCTTCCAAGTTGTGAACCATGGGATCCCGGTGAGTGTCATGGAGGAGATGAAGGATGGTGTTGCCCGGTTTTTCGAGCAAGATTTGGAGGCCAAAAAGAAGTTCTATACTCGGGATAATACAAAGAAAGTGGTCTACAACAGCAATTTTCATCTTTATAGCTCACCGGCAGCAGACTGGAAGGATACACTCTTCTGCTTTATGGCTCCAGATCCTCCCATGCCGGAAGAGTTACCAGAGGTATCAAGGTATAATATTATATTCGTTACATCTGCAATCACGATAAACTGGTAACTACCGAAAATGATTTGCATTTGGATTTTTTTGTAGGGACATAATAATGCAGTACACAAAGCAAGTAAGTCAATTGGGTTGTTTTCTATTCGAGTTGCTTTCGGAGGCTCTAGGATTGCAGCCTGATCACCTAAAAGACATGGGTGTTGCCGAAGGGCTTGTTTTGCTGTCGCATTATTACCCGGCGTGTCCGCAACCGGAACTCACTCTCGGTATAACCAAGCACTCCGACAATGACTTCCTCTCGGTGATCCTACAAGACTATATTAGTGGCCTCCAAGTTCTTCGTCAAAACCAATGGGTCGATATCGCCCCGATCCCCGGTGCCCTAGTTATTAACATCGGTGATCTTCTACAGGTATGCTTATATCTCGTTGAAATTCGAATCTCAAATACGATCCGATTACTAATTTGCTCTGTTGTTTTTCAGCTGATATCAAATGATGGTTTCAAAAGCGTGGAGCATAGAGTGGTGACAAAATCAGTAGGGCCAAGAGTGTCGGCGGCATGCTTTTTCACCACCCTTCTTCGGCCAAATCCAAGAACTTATGGACCAATTAAGGAGTTGTTGTCGGAAGAAAATCCCCCAAGATACAGGGAAGTCACTGTAAGAGAATATGCTTCTTATTTCAATGCAAAAGGGTTTGATGGTACCTCTGCCCTGCCGCATTTCAAACTCTGAACATGGCCATGGAGTTTCAATTACAGCAGCAATACCCTGCAAATTATATAATCTGGATTTCTTTTATGTAAACTGTTTGGTCAATGAAAACTTTGATTCTTGACCAATTAAAATGATTTGATGTTTTCATGTATGTGTTTTTTCTACTGTTCTTTGGGGTGCTAAAGCTATCTTTTCTGATTAATAACGGGATGAATTATTAGTTTTTTTTTTGAGTAAAATCAGTTGTCCATAAATAAAATTGGATTGAGAGGATTACTATTATGTAACGAGCTTTTACAGTATTTAATTTAAATTAACCCGTTAGTAAATCGAATATTAATGATTATAAAAGAATTATAATTCCATTAGAATTGAAGTTACAACATATAATTATTATGATAATCAAAATATATTGAGACGTAAATTATAAAAAGTTTAGACAAACACACCTAATAAAAATTAGGGTAAACTACACATATGACCATTGAATTATGAGTTTAGTGTCAAAATGACCACTATATTATTTTTTGCCGCAAATGCACCACACAACTATTTAAATGGTTTCATTTTAGCCACACGTCGTTAAAAAAACGAAAAAGTTGACGGAACTGTTAAAAAAAATTGGTATAATTACACATTTGGTCCTTTATATTTATACAATATATCAATTTAGTCCTAATTTTAATCTAATAAAATAAATTAATTATTCAATAAGATGATGACACGTGTCACCACCTGATTGGAGTAGGAAAATGAAAATCAAGAAATTGTCCTTAGTAGGAATTGAACTTGGGACCTTGGGGGTGTAAAACATATAAGTTTACCACTGAGCCAAGCATATATTTGTAATATGCAATACTAATAATAATATATGTCTTTATGAATATAAAAACAAATAAATAAATGGATAGCTAATGAATTCACAATATCATTTCTATTTACTTTATTTTTGTATTCATAAATCTAATCGACTTCTCAGATAACTTATATAAAAATTAAACATCCTTTAACCCTTCCCCTACCTTACTACTTGTAAACAAAAGTTCTTCCCCTTGTTCATTCCTCCATGAAGTTACCTGTCCTCCATGTAAGCTAACCTGTAAGATTAAAACACAAAAAATCAATCTGAATTCAACACAAAAAGGGAAAAATTTAAACACGAAAATTGGTATAATTAGCTTTAAAAAGTCACATGATAATTGATTTTTTTAATAGACGTGATAATTGAATTTTAATGTAATTATGTGCAATTAAATAATTGTGGTGTGTTTAAACAATCATCTTAATTTGTGAATTTTATTAAATTAGATGTAATTAGTTACACTTTTCAATTTTTAGGGGAGAACAAGAATTGGTATAATTACGTTGTAATTATGTAATTATACTATTTAATTTTATAATTAATAAGTTTTAAAATTTAAACCTATGTAATTATGTAATCACAACTTATGTTTAGGGTAAACTATATAAATGGTCACTGAATTTTTAGGGCGGATTCATTTTAGTCACCGTACTTTTAAAATATTCGATAAGGTCACTAAACTTTTAGTTCGATTTTGATATGGTCCCTCCCGTTACCTTCCGTTAGAAGTTAACGTTATTTTTCGTTTTTCCGTAATAAAAATGGTTAAACTACACTAATCATCACTCAACTTTCTTGTCACACCTATTTTGGTCACTAGATTTTAACAATTTTCAATTTAATAATTTAACTTTCGAATTGTTTATATTTTGGCCACTCTCAAATGACATGATTATAAAAATAGAAAATTTTGATTAATCCTTAAAAAAATTTGGGTAATGATTTTTTTTTACTTTGCTTATTAAATTTACCATATTATCATATTTGATATTTTAATAAGCAAAGTAAAAAAATTATTACTCGAATCAAATATTTCAATTAACTGGTCAATCGATTATTCGATTTAATTGATACAATATAAGATCGAGACTTAAATAATTTGAATTTAGCAATTAACCAAAATAATTTTTAAGCATTAATCAAACCTGATTTCGGTACAAAATTTTAAAATAAATTATTTTGATTCAGTTACGGTTCACAATTTTAAACAAAATTGATTAACCGATTTGATCTATTATATACAATATTTATAAATTTTATGCATTACAATATCTTATAGTCTAGTGATTTTGATACCCTTATGATTTAAAAAAAAAACTTTAGCTCTGGGTAGTATTAATATGTGTGAACTTTCAATTTTTTTGACTTTCTAGTTGTTTTTACACTTTTATCACAACCGAACAATTATTAAATTTATCATATTTTATATTTTAATAAACAAAGTAAAAAAATCATTTCCAAAATCAAATATTTTGATTAATTGGTTAATCGATTATATGATTTAATTGGTACAATATAAGATCGAGAATTGAATAATCTGAATTTACCAATTAACCAAAATAATTTTTAAGGATTAATCAATTTTTTCTATTTATATAAACATGTCATTTGAGAGTGGCCAAAATATGAACAATTTGAAAGTTAAGTTATTAAATTGAAAATTTTTAAACTCTAGTGATCAAAATAGAAGTGAGAATAAAGTTGAGTGATGATTGGTGTAGTTTACCCATTTTTTATTAAGGGACAGTCAGCTTCTAACGGAAGGTAACGGGAGGGACCATATTGAAAGTGAACTAAAAGTTCGGTGACTATATTGAAATCGAACTAAAAGTTGGGTGACCTTATCGAATATTTTAAAAGTACGGTGATCAAAATGAATCTTCCATAAAAGTTTGGTGACCCTTTAATGTAGTTTACCCTTTAAATATATAGTGGTGTGGAATCTAACGCGGATAGAAATCATCTGTCCCTTTTCGGTGCTCCTACTTATGCTTCACGCTTAAAATTAAGTTTAGGGTTTTAGGTTAAGGTTTATGGTTAGGGTTTAAGGATTTAAAATAAGTTATATTTTTTAAGATAAGGGGTATGATTTAAGATTTAAAATTTAAAGTTAGAGCTTGAAATTTAATTTTATAGTGTTTTTTAGTGTTATAACGTATAAGTATGTGCACCTAAAGGCGAAAAGTGCATAGCATTTTTATCCATCTAACGCATTACATGTGATTTCAAGTTTGTATTACGTGGGACCACGTGATGAATTAATTAGTAAAGCAAAATTTTTAGACAAAGTCTAACAAGTAGACAAAAATTAAATTATATTTAAGTATTAAATAAATCAAATTATTAAATATTTTTTAACCATGGGAATTACAAACCGAGAGTGTAAAACAAAAATGGTATAAAAGAATATACTCCTAATTATAATTATATTTCCCATGTGATAGGGAAAGCCGGAAAGGGCCAAAAGAGAGCAAAAACCAAAACAAAGCCACCAAACTCTTTGAAGCAGGGTGGCACGTAAATGTGGTCTTTCACGTGAAATAATTCATCTCAAAGGACTCGTCGATGCTGGCTTAGCTAAGCTCCCCCGAGTTTTCGTGCATCTTCAGTCCAAATCAGTCCCACCCCTGGCCGATGTTAAGATCCCAGTGATCGACTTTGCCGGTGTCAGCTTGTTAACCACGGCATCCCGGTTACCACCCTGGAAGAGATGCCCAACTTTGACCTCGGCTCTTGCATGTGCTTAAAGTTCAGGCAAGTAAGGAGAAGATGATTGCAGGTCCTTTGAATTTGTGAATGATAATTAAGAGAGGGACTATAATGCAAAATTCGCTATTAAGAGGGCTTCTTCTTAGTATAGTCCATTGGAAATGGAACATGAAGCCCATTTTTGTAAATTTTGGTTACTATATTATCAATGGCAATTAATTATTCTCTTTTCTATGTTAGCACCATTTTATCTCAAGTCCCTTTTAAAAAAAATTATTAAATTCTTTTTTTGACTATTCAAAATCAACATTCAATAGTATCTTTTGACTGTATTAAAGTCGTAACATGAAAAGGGAAAACAATAAATAAATGAAGGGTAAACTACTGCAATGGTCACTTATATTTAAGGTTTGTATAGTTTTGGTCACCGATTTTCAAATTCAACTGTTATGATCACTTACGTTTTCGATCTGTAAACTTATAGTCATTGAGACGTTTGCTGCCGTTAAATATTAATAGGAGGTTGATCCGACACAATAAAAAGAAGGATAAATTACCTAGATAGTCTCTAAACTATTACTTCACTCTTATTTTGACCACTGAAATAAAAATAATTTGTATAATTACATATTTAATCCTCCATATTTGTATTTTTTTTATTTCTTCCCCTCCACCATCTTTTTCATATTCTTCTTCATCTAACCAAATCTCGAATTTTTTGCTATATTAATCTCAATTCACACCGTATATTATAATCCGAAGATAGGTTCGCATGGTGTGGATTATCCAAAAGGATGTTTTGAGGCAAAAGGGGTTTCTAATTTCCTTAGCTTCCTCACCCTTGAATGTCCTAAATCAGAATTTAAAAGAGAAACCACTCTTTTGATCCTAAAAACAGCCTCATCAGTTTCAGTCAACAAATCAGACACAAACGCCACAAGTATCATCGTTCGGGTCATCACCATTTACATATACAGAATGAAAACATGTCTGCTCAGACTCCACTTATATGTTCCATGCATCTATTTGGCACTGTAGGAGAGAAACACCAGAGTACAAATATATATTTTGAAATAGTTGGCGTAATTTGCTTCCAACGTGAATATGAAAATTTTGAAACTGTAAAGATTTTACTGCAACAACCACTGTGGATTCCATCCCTTGTGATCTAGTCCTCTAGCATCACTTTTGTTTGCCTACGGTTCATATACTGCACCTTTTGACTCAACTGCACAACTTCATAATCAATCAATCGAGCAAGTGTTGAGTGTGTAAAAGTTTTATATTTTACCTCCTATTTAACCCATATTTCTACTGCATTCAAGCATATTTTATTGCATTTAGGATAGATTTCATTCATACATCACAATTATACCAAATGGCACAGTTTCTACTGAAATTGGTTGCTATTACAGGTAGCTGCTGCAGCAGATGAAGGGCAGTGGAGGAGCAGAGCTGGAACACTGGACTGCAGCTGAGAAGAAGAATGCTGACGTGACAGCCAAGGACGACAGCAATGGTGAAGGGAAGAAGTGAAATGGACCTCGACAGAAAGAGAAAATTAAGCCGGTTTGTCGTGGAGCACTCCCATATTTTTCTAAGCCCTAGATCAAAATGAAGGCCAAGCCCAAAGTTCAAGGAAGAAACTCCAAGCAAGAAGGAAGGACGAATTAAAGACATATACTCTGAAGATTTAGTCTTTAATAGAGTTGTACTTTAATTTAAACTTGTATTCTTGCCATACTAGAAAACTTGAACCCAAGGCCTATATAAAGGCATGTAATTCGACCTAGGGAAGGATATCTTATTCTCTAGCCGTCTTCCCCTAAACCCTAGTTGTTTTTCCCTTCTCACCATGTTCTAAACTTCCCCTAGGGCTAAGGGTTGATTCTGTAAAGTAGTTGCAAGGATTGCTTTGTTTTAGGAATTTTTCTGTTCAATAAAATAGACTTTAAGTTTGCTTATTCTGGTTTTTCAACATCTTGCAAGAGTTTCGGGAGAGCATTATGAGATTATCTATTTACTTAATATCGGGAGAGTTAAGTATACGAAAGGAACAATTACAGGTTCTCCAGTTTATGGTTGAACTATCTCGGACCTATGGATAGGACGAGGTTAAGTGGCTAAGGAAGAATTCAACAACTTCGGTGTTCATCCTTCGATTCACGCCGGGAGGTATCATCAAGACGTGTTCATCGACAGACTTGGACCTAGGGATAGGCCAAGGCATAGCAGGGATTCTTGCCAAGCTTGAAGTGCTGAGTTGTGTGTTCGCTGCCGCGACAACAACAGACCGCTGCCGCAGCAGGTGCTGCCGCGACAGGCGCTACAACAGAACAGAGAAGTCTTAGACATTGAAACACCTGCACTACGGAGCAGATCAATACCGGCCCATTCTTTACATCTGAATATTTTCATTCTTTATTTTCAATCTTCTTTATTATCTCGTGACAAACTATTAACTTCTTTCTTTTCCCTTTCGTGCAGAAAACTAAGGTTAAAGCTATTAGCCCAGTCCATGTGGAGACGATATCCGATACTTACGTATCACTTTACTACTTGCGTCGTGTACACTTGCACTACATTGCGATAGACACTTTTACACACAACAAGTTTTTGGCGCCGTTGCAGGGGACTGGCAACATATCTTTACCCTATCTTTTACTGCACTTCTTTTATTTTACTGTTTTTACTTGGATTGTTCAACCTGTGCTTTTCACAAGGTTTTCTGTTTATGCGCAGATCTAGACGAGGAAAGGAACCTGAGTATAAGATAGATCCTGAAATCGAACGTTCGTACAATCTTAGGAATCGACTCCGACTCGTATTAGATAGAAACGAGTACCTGGAAGAACAGTTAGAGGCCATGAACAACCAAGGGAATCCCCAAAATCCTAACGACCAAATCGGTGATGGAGGAGACGAACGACCTGTCGTTCCTCCTGCTGCCGCTGCCGCACGTCGGACCTGCTGCGATTTTATGATCAATGATCATGTGGAATTAGAGACCACCCTGCCAGATGTGGAAGCTGAAAATTTCGAGCTGAAACCTGTGATGTTCAATATGATTAATAACGCTAGCCAATTTAGTGGTGCTGCTACAGAGGATGCTAGGGAGCATTTAAAAACGTTCCAGGAAATCTGCGGTTCGTTTAGACTACCAGGAGTAAATCCGGAGATACTGAGGCTTCGGTTATTCCCTCATTCATTGAGGGACAGGGCTAAAACTTGGTGGAATAAACTAACGCCGGGTTCAATACGAACTTGAGCATATTTAACTCGTGAATTTTTGTCTCGTTTTAATCCTTCACATTTATCTGAGCGATTACGTAACAAAATTGCTACTTTTCAACAGGAAGATGACGAGCCAATGCACGAGGCATGGGATAGGTTTACCACTCTATTGAGGAACTGCCCGATGCATGGATTCCCCGTTTGGAACCAGGTAATTAAGTTTTATAATGCTGCCAACTTACAGACTCGTATAAGAATTGATTCAGCAGCGAATGGATTGCTGTTGGACAAAGACCCAGATGAAGCAATGGTAGTATTGAAAAACCTGGCAAAGAACGAGGAACAATTTCCTACAGCAAGAAGAGGGGGTAAACGAGTACTAGCTGTGAAAGACTATGAGGCTGATAATTCCCTAAAAACACAGGTGGAATATCTCACAAAGGCAGTGGAAAAGCTCTTGAAGAAAGATTCAAAACATGTCTACTCTGCTGAAGAGGTATGTGACACTTGCGATGGGAATCACAGTTCGGAAGAATGCCCACTACAGCTAGAGGAAGGGATGTATGTTGGGAACTACAACAAACAGAACTACAATTCCAACAACTACAATCCCAACTGGAGAAAGGATCCCAAGTTCTCTTGGAGCAACCCTAACAATGCCCTAAATCCTCAAGCACAGAACACTCAAAATCAGGGGGCACCTAGAATTCTGACACGGCAGCAAGTGCAACAGCAGCCGCAACAACCAAAGGCAGCCACACCTAGCATAATGGAACAAACCTTGGCCACATTTATGTCACAGACAGGAACTTACATGGCAAACATGGATCACTTCGTCAAGAAGACTGAGCCATTCATGGATAAAACAGAGATGTGGATGACCAATCATGAAGCTACTCTAAAGTCATTGGAGACACAGATGGGTCATGTTTCCCAGCATATTATGCCAAGACAGAACGGAGGATTCCCTAGCGATACTGAAAACGCTAGAAAACCCACACATGAGCAGTGCAAAGCGATCACAACTAGAAGTGGGAAGAAGTTACCAGGGCCAGAGAAAGAAGTTGAAATAGTTAAGAAATCAGCCCTAGAATCAACTACTGAGAACGCTGCCCCGACAGATGACAAACAGCCTGCTGCCGACGAACCTGTCACGATAGCAGAAGGGACAGAGGAGAAGGATGAAGAACCTAAGCCTCCTCAGATCCGAATGCAGTGGGAAGGACGTATTGCAGACTATCGTCCCCCACCTCTTTTTCCACAGCGGTTACAGAAGTTGAAACAGGAATCCCAGCTTAAGAAAATCTATGATATTTTTAAGCATG
Organism: Hibiscus trionum; assembly: GCA_030270665.1. Taxonomy (NCBI): domain Eukaryota; kingdom Viridiplantae; phylum Streptophyta; class Magnoliopsida; order Malvales; family Malvaceae; genus Hibiscus; species Hibiscus trionum. The sequence goes on along the minus strand of BSYR01000010.1, from coordinate 77,061,814 downwards.
TCCACATCAATATTCCGCTGTTAGATGCTATCAGGGAGATGCCTGGTTATGCCAAATTTCTCAAGGATTTCATGTCGAAGAAATCCAGACTTGTGGAATTTGAGATGATTAAAATGACAGAAGGATGCATGACTATTCTGCACAAGCATCCACCCTAGAAAAATAAGGATCCTGGGAGCTTCATAATATCGTGCATAATCGGAGATAAATTTGTGGGTAAGGCACTTTGTGATCTAGGTGCTAGTATTAATTTAATTCCAAAATCTGTATTTTAGAAATTAGGTATTGGACGAGCATGACCCACAACAGTTATGCTGCAGCTGGCAGACCGCTCTTATGTACAACCTGAAGGAAAAATTGAAGATATTCTGGTAAGAGTGGATAAGTTTATTTTTCCTGTTGACTTTCTTGTTTTAGATTGTGAAGAAGATGAGAATGCACCAATCATCTTGGGGCGACCCTTCTTAGCCACAGGAAGATCACTGATTGATGTAGAAAAGGGAGAACTCACTATGAGAGTGAATGATCAAAAGATCAAACTGAATGTTCTCCAAGCAATTAAGCACGTTGATGCAAAAGAAGAATGTAAAGCTATCACTGAAGTTATCCTTGACCAACTAGGGATGGCAATTTAATCCGAATCCGATCCGAATCCGATTCGATCCGAAGGAATTTATCCGATCCATATTCGATTAAAAAAAATCCGAATCCGAATCTGAGGAAAATGTCCGAGTCCTAATAGGAGATGGGTTGGATATGGATCATGCCAAGATCCGATCCGAATCCTAATCCGAATCCGATCCAAATCCATATCTGATCCGAATCCGACGCATCCGATCCATATCCGAGCCCGAATCAAAACATTTATGACTTTTAATTCCTTAAAACAAAATATCATGTATAATATTTACATTAAAACAAGAAGACAACATAAATAAAGTAAAAAGTTAAACTAAATACATTAAAAGAAACATAACTATATATATTTTTTTAACGAGAACATAAATGTATATATTAGGTAATTTGGAATAATGGTAAAAATAAAATTAACTTTATATATATATATATATATATATATATATATATATATTAAAAGTGATAATAAAAATATAAATGTGTTAAGAATGTAAGTTAAATAATAATATTTATTATAATTTATATATATTAATTAACCTTAATATATTGTAATATATCTATTTATACCATATGCATGTATAAATAAATATGAAAAAGATACATGCAAGATCAAGTTATAGATAAACAAACAATAAAATAAATACAATGGAGAAACAAATAAATGTAAATATCAATGAATTACTAAAAATTAAGGAAGTTAGTGAATGAAATAGTAAGTAATGTGCAATCGATAGATAAAGTTATGATATATTATGCTAAAATTATGAATTAAAATAGAAAGTAAATTAAAAGCATAAATAATAAACACAAAAAATTAAATGTAGTCAACAAATAAGGGATAAAAATGAACAAGTGTAGAATTAAATAACATAAATTAAATGCGTAAGAAATTAAATATACAAAATTATGGACTGATTTGCACAAAAATAAAATTATTAGAGGGCCAAAAAACAATATACCCTAAATACGATAAAATTTGCGAATCTACCCCTCAGACTTGGGTCAAGACTAGGGATGACAATTTAATCCGAATTCAAAAACTCTGATCTAAATACGGTTGAAAGAAATCCGAATCCGATCCGAAAAAATCCGATCCAAAAACAATCCGATCCAAATCCGTTTGAAAAAAATCCAAATCCAAATCCGAAAAAATATCCGAGTCCGATTGTAACGGATTCGGACTTGGATTCTATACAATCCGATCCAAATACGATCCATTGCCATCCCTATGACCAACCCTGCATCAGGTCAGACTGCCATGACATCAAATTTGGCCACTGCCCCAGCAGCCATTTAGAAGACTGTCACGGCAGCGACGACGATAGCATCTCCTCAAACTCTGATATATCTGATACTGAAGACCATGAGGAGGTAAACTGGATAGGCAATCGTCCAGGTAAGATATTCGAGCCTTTAAATTATACCTCGAATGAACATATCATCCAAAAGCCATCAACTGTAGAGCCACATGTTCTAGATCTTAAGCCCCTGCCAGGGCAGCTTAAATATGTTTTTCTTGGATTAAATGATACGTTGCCCGTAATCATCTCTTCCAAGTTGATGCAGGAACAGGAACAACAGCTGATAGAGATGCTGCAACAGCACAAAAGGGCTATTGGATGGACGATAGCGGATATTCAAGGCATCAGCCCGGCACTAGGCATGCATAAAATCCTTTTAGAGGATGATCACAAGCTGACCATTGATGCCCAGAGACGTCTAAACAATGCTATGCGAGAGGTGGTACGCAAGGAGATCATCAAATGGCTAGATGCTGGAATAATTTAAGCCATCTCGGATAGCAAGTGGGTGAGCCCGGTGCAGTGCGTTCCTAAGAAAGGAGGAATAACCGTGGTAACCAACGAAGAAAACGAGCTGATCCCAACCAGGACTGTGACCAGTTGGAGGGTTTGTATGGACTACCAGAAGCTTAACAAAGCTACCCGGAAGGACCACTTTCCCCTGCCTTTTATTGATCAAATGCTTGATAGATTAGCGGGAAAGCCTTACTACTGTTTTCTTGATGGTTACTCAGGTTACAACCAAATAGCCATCGCACCGGAGGATCAAGAGAAAAAAACGTTCACTTGCCCATACGGTACTTACGCTTTTCGGAGGATGCCATTTGGACTTTGTAATGCACCAGCAACCTTTCAGAGGTGTATGATGGCAATATTCTCTGACATGGTGGAGGATTTCCTGGAGATATTCATGGATGATTTCTCTTTCTTCGGAGACAATTTTGAAAGCTGCCTAGGCAACTTACAGAAAGTACTCGAGAGATGCGAGAAAGCAAACTTGGTATTGAACTGGGAGAATGTAACAATCTCAAATGGGGCTAGTAAAATTTTAAGAATTTTTGGGAGATTTAATCTTTTATTTCCAAAATAATAAGTTTTGGGACTTAATTGAATGAATTCAGGTTTGGGAAGCTTGATTTATAAGGAATTGATGACCAATTTGAAAACAGAATAAAGTTTGAAGACAAAAGTGTGAACTCCCCAAAAAATTAAATGGCTAAGAGTGTAATTTGACCTTTTTTTCTTTGAAGGATAATATATCTGCCAAGTTAACGTGTTGGCAGAGGGAAAAGAAAGAAAAAAATGAAGGTGAGAAAGAAAGAAATAGGTAGAGATTCAATCTCAGATCTACCGAGATCCGACCGTCCATTTTCGAAACCTCCACCACCATTGCGTTCATCTTGTCGAGCTGAGTTCATCGGTACCAACGACATCATCATCGGAGTCACCGTTGGAGGGGGTGTTTGTTTATCGTCGGAAAACTTAAAAGGTTAGTATTCGAACTTTGAGTTTGAATTTTGAAAATCCGAGGCCACCACCGTGTTTGAAAGGTCGAAAACTATCGGCCTGTAAATTTTGGTAGCCAACGGCCGCCCACAGCCACCGCACGCGCCTCACGCGCCGCCGGTCGCGAGTGGGCTTCGTCTGGGTTGACCGAGCCGGTTGACCGAGCCACCAAGCCGGTTGACCGAGCCGGTTGACCGAGCCACCAAGCCGGTTGACCGAGCCGCCGAGCCGTTTGACCGAGCCGGTTGACCGAGCCGCCGAGCCGTTTGACCGAGCCGGTTGACCGACCCGTTGGCCCGACCCGACCCGTTGACCCGACCCGGTCAACCAGTGATGTCAGCATGACGTCATCATTGACCGTTGACTTTGACCGTTGACCGTTGACTTTGACTGTTGACCCTTGACCGTTGACTTTGACCAAAAAGTCAACTTTTTCTGAAAAGCGCTATTTTATGTTTTTTGACGTCCTGAGTCCGATTTTGAAGTCCGTTTTGTGAAATTCTAACCCGAAAGCCTCCGAATTGGACCTTGAACTCGAGTCTATTCATGTATTTTAATAAACAATTATGAGAAAGGTGATTAAAGACTGAAATTGGAATTTGTGCGATTGAAGGTATTCAAGGTTCCTTGTATTCGGGATGTTGAGGACGTCGCATTCGGGTTCGGGAATGATCGAATGGAGTACCATGGTTGACCGATATAGCAAGGATTAAAGGTAATACACTACTACCTCTTGTATGCTTTATGAGCATGTTGGTATGTGTTAATGCATGCATAAAAATGATGATAAGTACAGTTAAATCTACTCAAGTTAAATCGAATGTTGAAACGAGTATGATAAATTAAATAAGACCGAATTGCTTGAATGAGGCAGCAAATCTCCAATTCTGAGCATTAGTGTGAAATGTTTAAATGTGAAAGATACCTGGACAGGAAATTACGAATCACCCATAATTGTTAAAGGATCCAAAATGCCCTCGTTGACCAAAGTAATCAAAATAGCCCCGAATGTATCGGATATCGTGAAAAATCTTAATGTAGAAATCTCTGAATGCCTGGTTGGATTAGACCTGGCAAACTTGACCCGAGAACCGAAACCCGAATCGAATTACCCGAACCCAGACCCGAACCAAAACCGAAAATCAACCCGAAATTGACCCGAAATCTGATCCGAAACCCAAAATAAACCGAACCGAAACTAAACCGAATTTAGTTGAACCGAATGGACCCGAACCGAATAGACCCGAACCGAATGAACCCGATTAATAGAAATAAAGAAAGATAAAATATGAACAGCCGCACAAATCACTAAAATGTCAAATATATTGACTTTATAAAGTCATATATAGGGTGTAAAAATCTGACCAACCTAAAAATTTGATTAAAAACGACTGATCTCTCATTTAACCGAAAATAACCGAACCGAAATCAACCGAACCGAAATCAACCGAACCGAAATCAACCGATCCGAAATGACCCGAAACACAATAGACCCGAACTAAAACCGAACCGAAACCAAACCAAAACCGAAACTGAATCTGAACCGAAAATATCAGACCCGAAATAATCGAAACCGAAATGACCCGAACTGAACCCGAACCGATTGACCCGTTTGCCACCTCTAAGTTGGATACCCGACGAGCAACTAGAATTTCTGAGCTACCGTTTACGTCTTGTTAGTATAAATTACCAAAATGCCCGCATATGATAAAACAACCATAATGCCTTATAAGTAAATGGCTAAATCACTCATGAAATGCCTAAACTCTCAAGAATTTGATGTATCATCTCCTGACTGTCCGGTTTAAATTGTTAGTTCAAAACCCCTCTTTTAATAGGGGCCTTGTTTCAAAGATCCGTTCAAATGTCAAAAGTTAATATGTTCTCTTCCGTAAATGTCAAGTACCTCCAAGGAAATAACCAATTCCACCTAGTGTGTTCCTTGTGTGCTACATAACCGTTTTAATATTGTTTTACATGACGAAAGCATGATTATATTATATGTGTGATACATCATAGTTTTGATTGAACAATATGCTTCTGATTACCGTTATATGGAAAATACATGTCTATTTTATATCTACCGAAATTTCAGTTGTTATTGATAACCGAACCGTTACATAAATTGTTACTGGGGTACTTGGGATAAAATATGAAGTGACCGTAGGTTCAGCCCTGATTCAGCTGGTAATTTCGTTACCGTTATAGGTTCCTATGCTTCGGCTAGGGTAATTCCTCACCGTTACCGTTACAGGTTCCTATGCTTCGGCTAGGGTAATTCCTCACCGTTACCGTTACAGGTTCCTATGCTTCGGCTAGGGTAATACCTACCATACCGTACCGTACCGTTCCTAAGATGAGGGTTGATAAAAGATTAAACCGTACCGTATTGTTACTTGAACTTTATGTTTTTGAACTGAAAATGTATATTATACTGTTGTTGTACATGTTTTACCTACACCGTTTGGAACACACTAGGAACTGAACTCTCTAATTCCACCTCCGTACATTAATAGCCTATAATTACCGTCTAATTCTTGATGATTGAATAAAGAACAAGTACCGTTATCCTCAAGTATAACGTTACCTGAAATATCGAAAAAGAAATGAAGACCGTTACTGCGTAAAGCATCATGAAAATGTTATGCCTACCATATATCTACATGAGCTTATAGCATCTCTTGGTAGTCTTGTATTACTGAGCTTTTCCAAGCTCACATTGTTTTTACCATCGCAGGTTAAAGGTATAACGTTTGACATCAGTGTTCGGAGTTCTCTCGGTGTTGCTTTTGGAGTACGGTACCGACATAGTTAGTGGGCATGCATATCATTATTGTTTCATGATAGTGTCTGTAAAATGTTTTCTGAAATCCTGTTATATGTTTAAATGCTTTCATGAAAGAGTATTTTCAACTAAGGTTACCGTTATAATCTAATATGTATTTTTCAGAGAAAATGTTTTATGTGTATTTTTACCGTGGGTCGCTCCTGTGACCCTAATGTGGCTTCCTAGGATCTGTCATAACGCATAGGCGGGTCTAGAGGGTTACATTTAGTGGTATCAGAGCTCATAGTTGCGTCATTCTGGGTAGATCGGCCGATCGTCTGTCATAGGATGTCTGGTCTGTGCATGCCCCTAGATCTTAACCGTACTCCATCAAGCCGAGACTCCGATGTCGAATCATTTCCTGTGATAAGTGCAATTATCTGTTCTGTCCAAAATAGCTTGATCTGTACTGGAAAGGAATATTGGTAATGTTTGTCTACAAATTGGATTAAATTGATGGATTTGAATCTGGATAGAGAACCTGAGATGGTTTATGCATGTGAAATAGAAGATCTGAAACAGATTAAGAATAAATGTTTGATCGAACGAGGAAACCGATATAAGATTACAAGTAAAGTAGCTCGGTGATAATAAGTGTGATTGAGAATATTCTGACAAAAATTTAATAAAAGTATTACGAATTTAAAAGAAAAGTGTCTGTGAGATCGGTGGAAGTATAGATTATGTGGTGGCTCTGTTATGCACGAAGGAAACAATTATCGGAGTATTTTAATGAATGTAAGAGATATTCGTTTAAAACCTTTGTTATACTTGTCCGGTATGAAGAAAGACATTTTGGGGAAAAGTGACGCAATGTACCGTTATGTGTATCATACTTATGGAATTTTATTGTTTACATCTTGATTTTGGAGGACTCTCTTTGAGGCCTTGAGTATTTGTATGGATTTCAGATATAGTTCTACATTCGTAAATCGATGATCAATTTAGTAAAGTAAGTTGGGTTTTTAGAGGGAATGCTTTCGGGTTGTATGATTAACTTTTGTGGTACCGGAAGAAATTTCATATCATTGACTGAGACCGTTTACAATAAAAGTTATGAGACAAATGTTGTTCTGCATTATATGAAGTTCGTTATAGATTTAAATGTTATATTCTGATTAATTGGTCCAAAATGTATGATGGGATGATTATGGCTCCAAAGTCAATTTGAGTAACTGAAGACACTGCCAGATTGATCCGTAATTGTCGATGAGTCTCAAGAAATAAGGATAGTCTGATGAATAAGTTTCAGTACACAAATGGATGAAATAGCAATGTCTACATTTCTCCGTCTCAGGTAAATTTCGAGGACGAAATTTCTTTTAAGGGGGAGAGAATTGTAACAATCTCAAATGGGGCTAGTAAAATTTTAAGAATTTTTGGGAGATTTAATCTTTTATTTCCAAAATAATAAGTTTTGGGACTTAATTGAATGAATTCAGGTTTGGGAAGCTTGATTTATAAGGAATTGATGACCAATTTGAAAACAGAATAAAGTTTGATGACAAAAGTGTGAACTCCCTAAAAAATTAAATGGCTAAGAGTGTAATTTGACCTTTTTTTCTTTGAAGGATAATATATCTGCCAAGTTAACGTGTTGGCAGAGGGAAAAGAAAGAAAAAAATGAAGGTGAGAAAGAAAGAAATAGGTAGAGATTCAATCTCAGATCTACCGAGATCCGACCGTCCATTTTCGAAACCTCCACCACCATTGCGTTCATCTTGTCGAGCTGAGTTCATCGGTACCAACGACATCATCATCGGAGTCATCGTTGGAGGGGGTGTTTGTTTATCGTCGGAAAACTTAAAAGGTTAGTATTCGAACTTTGAGTTTGAATTTTGAAAATCCGAGGCCACCACCGTGTTTGAAAGGTCGAAAACTATCGGCCTGTAAATTTTGGTAGCCAACGGCCGCCCACAGCCACCGCACGCGCCTCACGCGCCGCCGGTCGCGAGTGGGCTTCGTCTGGGTTGACCGAGCCGGTTGACCGAGCCACCAAGCCGGTTGACCGAGCCACCAAGCCGGTTGACCGAGCCGGTTGACCGAGCCACCAAGCCGGTTGACCGAGCCGGTTGAACGAGCCACCAAGCCGGTTGACCGAGCCGCCGAGCCGTTTGACCGAGCCGGTTGACCGAGCCGCCGAGCCGGTTGACCGACCCGTTGGCCCGACCCGACCCATTGACCCGACCCGGTCAACCAGTGATGTCAGCATGACGTCATCATTGACCGTTGACTTTGAACGTTGACCGTTGACTTTGACTGTTGACCCTTGACCGTTGACTTTGACCAAAAAGTCAACTTTTTCTGAAAAGCGCTATTTTATGTTTTTTGACGTCCTGAGTCCGATTTTGAAGTTCGTTTTGTGAAATTCTAACCCGAAAGCCTCCGAATTGGACCTTGAACTCGAGTTTATTCATGTATTTTAATAAACAATTATGAGAAAGGTGATTAAAGACTGAAATTGGAATTTGTGCGATTGAAGGTATTCAAGGTTCCTTGTATTCGGGATGTTGAGGACGTCGCATTCGGGTTCGGGAATGATCGAATGGAGTACCATGGTTGACCGATATAGCAAGGATTAAAGGTAATACACTACTACCTCTTGTATGCTTTATGAGCATGTTGGTATGTGTTAATGCATGCATAAAAATGATGATAAGTACAGTTAAATCTACTCAAGTTAAATCGAATGTTGAAACGAGTATGATAAATTAAATAAGACCGAATTGCTTGAATGAGGCAGCAAATCTCCAATTCTGAGCATTAGTGTGAAATGTTTAAATGTGAAAGATACCTGGACAGGAAATTACGAATCACCCATAATTGTTAAAGGATCCAAAATGCCCTCGTTGACCAAAGTAATCAAAATAGCCCCGAATGTATCGGATATCGTGAAAAATCTTAATGTAGAAATCTCTGAATGCCTGGTTGGATTAGACCTGGCAAACTTGACCCGAGAACCGAAACCCGAATCGAATTACCCGAACCCAGACCCGAACCAAAACCGAAAATCAACCCGAAATTGACCCGAAATCTGATCCGAAACCCGAAATAAACCGAACCGAAACTAAACCGAATTTAGTTGAACCGAATGGACCCGAACCGAATAGACCCGAACCGAATGAACCCGATTAATAGAAATAAAGAAAGATAAAATATGAACAGCCGCACAAATCACTAAAATGTCAAATATATTGACTTTATAAAGTCATATATAGGGTGTAAAAATCTGACCAACCTAAAAATTTGATTAAAAACGACTGATCTCTCATTTAACCGAAAATAACCGAACCGAAATCAACCGAACCGAAATCAACTGAACCGAAATCAACCGATCCGAAATGACCCGAAACACAATAGACCCGAACTAAAACCGAACCGAAACCAAACCAAAACCGAAACTGAATCTGAACCGAAAATATCAGACCCGAAATAATCGAAACCGAAATGACCCGAACTGAACCCGAACCGATTGACCCGTTTGCCACCTCTAAGTTGGATACCCGACGAGCAACTAGAATTTCTGAGCTACCGTTTACGTCTTGTTAGTATAAATTACCAAAATGCCCGCATTATGATAAAACAACCATAATGCCTTATAAGTAAATGGCTAAATCACTCATGAAATGCCTAAACTCTCAAGAATTTGATGTATCATCTCCTGACTGTCCGGTTTAAATTGTTAGTTCAAAACCCCTCTTTTAATAGGGGCCTTGTTTCAAAGATCCGTTCAAATGTCAAAAGTTAATATGTTCTCTTCCGTAAATGTCAAGTACCTCCAAGGAAATAACCAATTCCACCTAGTGTGTTCCTTGTGTGCTACATAACCGTTTTAATATTGTTTTACATGACGAAAGCATGATTATATTATATGTGTGATACATCATAGTTTTGATTGAACAATATGCTTCTGATTACCGTTATATGGAAAATACATGTCTATTTTATATCTACCGAAATTTCAGTTGTTATTGATAACCGAACCGTTACATAAATTGTTACTGGGGTACTTGGGATAAAATATGAAGTGACCGTAGGTTCAGCCCTGATTCAGCTGGTAATTTCGTTACCGTTATAGGTTCCTATGCTTCGGCTAGGGTAATTCCTCACCGTTACCGTTACAGGTTTCTATGCTTCGGCTAGGGTAATTCCTCACCGTTACCGTTACAGGTTCCTATGCTTCGGCTAGGGTAATACCTACCATACCGTACCGTACCGTTCCTAAGATGAGGGTTGATAAAAGATTAAACCGTACCGTATTGTTACTTGAACTTTATGTTTTTGAACTGAAAATGTATATTATACTGTTGTTGTACATGTTTTACCTACACCGTTTGGAACACACTAGGAACTGAACTCTCTAATTCCACCTCCGTACATTAATAGCCTATAATTACCGTCTAATTCTTGATGATTGAATAAAGAACAAGTACCGTTATCCTCAAGTATAACGTTACCTGAAATATCGAAAAATAAATGAAGACCGTTACTGCGTAAAGCATCATGAAAATGTTATGCCTACCATATATCTACATGAGCTTATAGCATCTCTTGGTAGTCTTGTATTACTGAGCTTTTCCAAGCTCACGTTGTTTTTACCATCGCAGGTTAAAGGTATAACGTTTGACATCAGTGTTCGGAGTTCTCTCGGTGTTGCTTTTGGAGTACGGTACCGACATAGTTAGTGGGCATGCATATCATTATTGTTTCATGATAGTGTCTGTAAAATGTTTTCTGAAATCCTGTTATATGTTTAAATGCTTTCATGAAAGAGTATTTTCAACTAAGGTTACCGTTATAATCTAATATGTATTTTTCAGAGAAAATGTTTTATGTGTATTTTTACCGTGGGTCGCTCCTGTGACCCTAATGTGGCTTCCTAGGATCTGTCATAACGCATAGGCGGGTCTAGAGGGTTACATTTAGTGGTATCAGAGCTCATAGTTGCGTCATTCTGGGTAGATCGGCCGATCGTCTGTCATAGGATGTCTGGTCTGTGCATGCCCCTAGATCTTAACCGTACTCCATCAAGCCGAGACTCCGATGTCGAATCATTTCCTGTGATAAGTGCAATTAACTGTTCTGTCCAAAATAGCTTGATCTGTACTAGAAAGGAATATTGGTAATGTTTGTCTACAAATTGGATTAAATTGATGGATTTGAATCTGGATAGAGAACCTGAGATGGTTTATGCATGTGAAATAGAAGATCTGAAACAGATTAAGAATAAATGTTTGATCGAACGAGGAAACCGATATAAGATTACAAGTAAAGTAGCTCGGTGATAATAAGTGTGATTGAGAATATTCTGACAAAAATTTAATAAAAGTATTACGAATTTAAAAGAAAAGTGTCTGTGAGATCGGTGGAAGTATAGATTATGTGGTGGCTCTGTTATGCACGAAGGAAACAATTATCGGAGTATTTTAATGAATGTAAGAGATATTCGTTTAAAACCTTTGTTATACTTGTCCGGTATGAAGAAAGACATTTTGGGGAAAAGTGACGCAATGTACCGTTATGTGTATCATACTTATGGAATTTTATTGTTTACATCTTGATTTTGGAGGACTCTCTTTGAGGCCTTGAGTATTTGTATGGATTTCAGATATAGTTCTACATTCGTAAATCGATGATCAATTTAGTAAAGTAAGTTGGGTTTTTAGAGGGAATGCTTTCGGGTTGTATGATTAACTTTTGTGGTACCGGAAGAAATTTCATATCATTGACTGAGACCGTTTACAATAAAAGTTATGAGACAAATGTTGTTCTGCATTATATGAAGTTCGTTATAGATTTAAATGTTATATTCTGATTAATTGGTCCAAAATGTATGATGGGATGATTATGGCTCCAAAGTCAATTTGAGTAACTGAAGACACTGCCAGATTGATCCGTAATTGTCGATGAGTCTCAAGAAATAAGGATAGTCTGATGAATAAGTTTCAGTACACAAATGGATGAAATAGCAATGTCTACATTTCTCCGTCTCAGGTAAATTTCGAGGACGAAATTTCTTTTAAGGGGGAGAGAATTGTAACAATCTCAAATGGGGCTAGTAAAATTTTAAGAATTTTTGGGAGATTTAATCTTTTATTTCCAAAATAATAAGTTTTGGGACTTAATTGAATGAATTCAGGTTTGGGAAGCTTGATTTATAAGGAATTGATGACCAATTTGAAAACAGAATAAAGTTTGATGACAAAAGTGTGAACTCCCCAAAAAATTAAATGGCTAAGAGTGTAATTTGACCCTTTTTTCTTTGAAGGATAATATATCTGCCAAGTTAACGTGTTGGCAGAGGGAAAAGAAAGAAAAAAATGAAGATGAGAAAGAAAGAAATAGGTAGAGATTCAATCTCAGATCTACCGAGATCCGACCGTCCATTTTCGAAACCTCCACCACCATTGCGTTCATCTTGTCGAGCTGAGTTCATCGGTACCAACGACATCATCATCGGAGTCACCGTTGGAGGGGGTGTTTGTTTATCGTCGGAAAACTTAAAAGGTTAGTATTCGAACTTTGAGTTTGAATTTTGAAAATCCGAGGCCACCACCGTGTTTGAAAGGTCGAAAACTATCGGCCTGTAAATTTTGGTAGCCAACGGCCGCCCACAGCCACCGCACGCGCCTCACGCGCCGCCGGTCGCGAGTGGGCTTCGTCTGGGTTGACCGAGCCGGTTGACCGAGCCACCAAGCCGGTTGACCGAGCCACCAAGCCGGTTGACCGAGCCGGTTGACCGAGCCACCAAGCCGGTTGACCGAGCCGGTTGAACGAGCCACCAAGCCGGTTGACCGAGCCGCCGAGCCGTTTGACCGAGCCGGTTGACCGAGCCGCCGAGCCGGTTGACCGACCCGTTGGCCCGACCCGACCCATTGACCCGACCCGGTCAACCAGTGATGTCAGCATGACGTCATCATTGACCGTTGACTTTGAACGTTGACCGTTGACTTTGACTGTTGACCCTTGACCGTTGACTTTGACCAAAAAGTCAACTTTTTCTGAAAAGCGCTATTTTATGTTTTTTGACGTCCTGAGTCCGATTTTGAAGTTCGTTTTGTGAAATTCTAACCCGAAAGCCTCCGAATTGGACCTTGAACTCGAGTTTATTCATGTATTTTAATAAACAATTATGAGAAAGGTGATTAAAGACTGAAATTGGAATTTGTGCGATTGAAGGTATTCAAGGTTCCTTGTATTCGGGATGTTGAGGACGTCGCATTCGGGTTCGGGAATGATCGAATGGAGTACCATGGTTGACCGATATAGCAAGGATTAAAGGTAATACACTACTACCTCTTGTATGCTTTATGAGCATGTTGGTATGTGTTAATGCATGCATAAAAATGATGATAAGTACAGTTAAATCTACTCAAGTTAAATCGAATGTTGAAACGAGTATGATAAATTAAATAAGACCGAATTGCTTGAATGAGGCAGCAAATCTCCAATTCTGAGCATTAGTGTGAAATGTTTAAATGTGAAAGATACCTGGACAGGAAATTACGAATCACCCATAATTGTTAAAGGATCCAAAATGCCCTCGTTGACCAAAGTAATCAAAATAGCCCCGAATGTATCGGATATCGTGAAAAATCTTAATGTAGAAATCTCTGAATGCCTGGTTGGATTAGACCTGGCAAACTTGACCCGAGAACCGAAACCCGAATCGAATTACCCGAACCCAGACCCGAACCAAAACCGAAAATCAACCCGAAATTGACCCGAAATCTGATCCGAAACCCGAAATAAACCGAACCGAAACTAAACCGAATTTAGTTGAACCGAATGGACCCGAACCGAATAGACCCGAACCGAATGAACCCGATTAATAGAAATAAAGAAAGATAAAATATGAACAGCCGCACAAATCACTAAAATGTCAAATATATTGACTTTATAAAGTCATATATAGGGTGTAAAAATCTGACCAACCTAAAAATTTGATTAAAAACGACAGATCTCTCATTTAACCGAAAATAACCGAACCGAAATCAACCGAACCGAAATCAACCGATCCGAAATGACCCGAAACACAATAGACCCGAACTAAAACCGAACCGAAACCAAACCAAAACCGAAACTGAATCTGAACCGAAAATATCAGACCCGAAATAATCGAAACCGAAATGACCCGAACTGAACCCGAACCGATTGACCCGTTTGCCACCTCTAAGTTGGATACCCGACGAGCAACTAGAATTTCTGAGCTACCGTTTACGTCTTGTTAGTATAAATTACCAAAATGCCCGCATATGATAAAACAACCATAATGCCTTATAAGTAAATGGCTAAATCACTCATGAAATGCCTAAACTCTCAAGAATTTGATGTATCATCTCCTGACTGTCCGGTTTAAATTGTTAGTTCAAAACCCCTCTTTTAATAGGGGCCTTGTTTCAAAGATCCGTTCAAATGTCAAAAGTTAATATGTTCTCTTCCGTAAATGTCAAGTACCTCCAAGGAAATAACCAATTCCACCTAGTGTGTTCCTTGTGTGCTACATAACCGTTTTAATATTGTTTTACATGACGAAAGCATGATTATATTATATGTGTGATACATCATAGTTTTGATTGAACAATATGCTTCTGATTACCGTTATATGGAAAATACATGTCTATTTTATATCTACCGAAATTTCAGTTGTTATTGATAACCGAACCGTTACATAAATTGTTACTGGGGTACTTGGGATAAAATATGAAGTGACCGTAGGTTCAGCCCTGATTCAGCTGGTAATTTCGTTACCGTTATAGGTTCCTATGCTTCGGCTAGGGTAATTCCTCACCGTTACCGTTACAGGTTCCTATGCTTCGGCTAGGGTAATTCCTCACCGTTACCGTTACAGGTTCCTATGCTTCGGCTAGGGTAATACCTACCATACCGTACCGTACCGTTCCTAAGATGAGGGTTGATAAAAGATTAAACCGTACCGTATTGTTACTTGAACTTTATGTTTTTGAACTGAAAATGTATATTATACTGTTGTTGTACATGTTTTACCTACACCGTTTGGAACACACTAGGAACTGAACTCTCTAATTCCACCTCCGTACATTAATAGCCTATAATTACCGTCTAATTCTTGATGATTGAATAAAGAACAAGTACCGTTATCCTCAAGTATAACGTTACCTGAAATATCGAAAAAGAAATGAAGACCGTTACTGCGTAAAGCATCATGAAAATGTTATGCCTACCATATATCTACATGAGCTTATAGCATCTCTTGGTAGTCTTGTATTACTGAGCTTTTCCAAACTCACGTTGTTTTTACCATCGCAGGTTAAAGGTATAACGTTTGACATCAGTGTTCGGAGTTCTCTCGGTGTTGCTTTTGGAGTACGGTACCGACATAGTTAGTGGGCATGCATATCATTATTGTTTCATGATAGTGTCTGTAAAATGTTTTCTGAAATCCTGTTATATGTTTAAATGCTTTCATGAAAGAGTATTTTCAACTAAGGTTACCGTTATAATCTAATATGTATTTTTCAGAGAAAATGTTTTATGTGTATTTTTACCGTGGGTCGCTCCTGTGACCCTAATGTGGCTTCCTAGGATCTGTCATAACGCATAGGCGGGTCTAGAGGGTTACAGAGAAATGTCACTTCATGGTGGATGAAGGGATAGTCCTAGGCCATAAAGTAAGCTGTCGCGGCATAGAAGTCGAAAGCGCTAAGATCGAGGTAATTGAAAAACTGCCGCCACCCACCACAGTCAAGGGAATCAGGAGTTTTTTAGGGCACGCTGGGTTTTATCGGAGGTTTATCGCAAACTTTTCAAAGATCACCAAACCCTTGTGCCATCTTCTAGAGCATAATCGTCCCTTCGACTTCAACACTGAATGTACTAAGGCATTCAAGGTTCTAAAAGAAAAGCTGGTAACAGCCCCGATAGTACAGCCACCAGATTGGAAACTACCATTTGAGATCATGTGTGATGCTAGTGACTATGCTGTGGGGCAGCACTTGGGCAGAGGAAGGACAAGCTCTTTCATGTTATATACTATGCCAACAAAACATTGAACGACGCCCAAGTAAACTACACCACAACGGAGAAGGAATTGTTAGCTGTGGTGTTCTCGATTGACAAGTTTCGTTCATATATACTTGGAACGAATGTCATAGTCCACACAGACCACTCTGCACTAAAGTATCTGTTCGCCAAAAAGGATGCAAAGCCTAGACTGATACGTTGGATTCTACTACTGCAAGAGTTCGACCTTGAGATCAAGGATAAAAAGGGGACAGAGAACCAAGTCGCAGACCACTTGTCAAGGCTAGAGAAGGAAAAGAGTCTCCCACCAGACGAGACACGCATAGTGGAGACCTTCCCAGACGAGCAGCTGTTCGCTGCCATAAGCATTTCCGCGACAGCCACGTCGACAGGTAAGTTTTCTGAACTCCCCTGGTATGTTGATTTCGTTAATTATTTAGTTAGCGGAATACTTCCTCCTAATCTCAATTATCAAGCTAGGAAGAGGTTTCAAAATGATGTTAAACATTATTATTGGGACGAACCTCTTCTTTTCAAAATATGTGCAGATCAGATTATCAGGAGGTGTGTAACACAGGATGAACAGGAAGCTGTGCTTCATCACTGCCATGCTTCACAATATGGAGGACACTTAGGTGGTAACAAAACCGCTGCCAAAGTTTTGCAGTCTGGATTTTATTGGCCGTCACTGTTCAAGGATTCCCAGACATTCTACAAAAACTGTGAAAATGTCAAAAGACTGGAAACATCTCAAGGAGACATGAGATGCCGCTGCAAAACATTCTTGAAGTCGAAATCTTCGACGTTTGGGGGATAAATTTTATGGGACCATTCCCAGCATCATGTGGGAACTTATATATCCTCCTGGTAGTGGACTATGTGTCCAAATGGGTAGAAGCGATCGCCACACAGAAAAACGATGCCAAGACTGTTTAGAGATTTTTGCACAAAAATATATTTTCCAGATTTGGCATTCCCAAAGCGATCATCAGTGATGAAGGGAGACATTTTGATAACAGGTTTATAGCTGCTGCCTTAAAGAAATATGGTGTCAAACATCGGATCGCAACAACATACAACCCTCAAACCAATGGACAGGCTGAAATATCAAACAAAGAGGTAAAGAACATTCTTGAGAAGATGGTTAAGCCAACTCGAAAGGACTGGTCTCTACACCTTAACGATGCACTCTGGGCCTACAGAACAGCATTTAAAACTCCATTGGGAATGTCACCCTACCGGCTGATTTATGGAAAAACATGACATCTACCTGTTGAGATTGAGCACAGAGCATACTGGGCCATCAAGGCAGTGAACATGGACTTGAAAAAGGCAGGACAGAAAAGGCTACTTGACTTGAATGAGATTGAAGAAATTCGAGCAATGGCCTATGACAACGCAAGAATCTACAAGGACAAGACAAAGAAGTGGCATGACAAGAAGCTGCTGCCACGACAGTTCTGCCCAGGGCAGCTTGTGTTGTTGTTCAACTCTAGGTTGAAACTCTTCCCAGGGAAGCTGAAATCTAGGTGGTCCGGCCCATTCCACGTGGTACAAGTTTTTCCCCATGGTGCCATCACAATCAGATCTTTAAAGGACAAACACCAATTTAAAGTCAACAGACAGAGATTAAAGCATTATCAGGGGACTGAAGCCCCAAGAATGCAGGAAGTGGTTACTTTGTGGAGAGCTTGGAGCCGGTAGATTATGATGTTGTCATGGCAGAACTCACCGACGAAGGTACCGATTGGAACACCGATCCCAAACATCCAAGGACGGTGAAACGAGTTCAACTAACCCCCGAAGCCAAGCTATGGAACGCATTCATCAAAAAGAGGATCATGCCCTCCTCGCACAATAGCATGATAGACCAACCAAGGTTAGCCCTCATCCATTCAATTCTAAATGAGAGGCCTATTAACGTTGGTAGATATGCTCATGAGGGAATTTTGGATTACGCGTACCGGCCATCGGGACCACTCTTCTTTCCATACCTCATAACTGCCCTCTGTCGTGGCCACAACGTACCTGAAGCTGCCGAAGATTTGAGAGTGCGAGGGAAAGGATGGACAGAAAGGAACATCCTCAGCTTGATGGAGCTGAAAGCTGCCACGCCCCTGTCGTCTTTCGACCCCACTGCCGCGGCAGGTGAGCCAACAGAGCCCATCCAGACAGAACCTGCCGCCACAGAACAAAGGCAGGCCACTGCAGTAGCTCCCCCAACAGACTTTTCAACACAAATCCTTGCTGCCCTGCAGAAAATGGAGGACCGGCAGTTGGGCCTAATGAGCTTCATTCGGGACTTCACCACAGCAACGGTACATTTCATTAAAACCAATCTTAATTTTCCTGATGTACTATTCCCTGCCTTCCCCGACCATTATTTTGCTGCCCTCACACCTGCCCATACCCCTACCCCTGCTGCCACACCAAGAACACCATCTGCCGCGTCCACCCCGACCCCGGCCACAACAGCTGCAGGCGGCAGCCACACTGCCACAACATCTGCCAGGGGAACAAAGAGAAAAGAGCTCATGTCCGACCTTAACAGGTATATAGCTGGTTTCTCCTCCTCCAAAATTTGGGGGCATTCGATGACGAGCCCTCTGTCAAGAGGAACCTGTCCAAGGAGTTCACCCCGGTGAAACGGCAGAAACTAGGTTCCGGAGTCGGACTATCCGACCAAGGGAAATCCAACAGCAGCTCTTTCGAGGAGGTTCAGTTACTGGAGAAACTACCCTCACCGACCCGCATCCAGCCTCTGAGGGAAGCCAAGAAAAAGACCACCTCTGCCTCTCCCAGCCACCTGTCGGCACCGACAAGGAAAGTCACTGCCTGCCGACAGGTTCAGATCAGCAGCAGCAGCAACATCGATGACAGCGCTTAAAATTTAAGTTTCTTTTCTTATATTTGATGTCTGCTATTTTGTTATATTTGTGATGTTGTTTTTATTTCTTTTTCATTCTGTCATTTGCATTGAGGGCAATGCAGCCCTTGAGTTTGGGGTGGCATCCCTCCATTAATGAAGTGTCTTTAAGTTTAAAAATTGTGTCTATTATTTAGTTTATTTTTACTTAAAAAATGAAAATTTGGCTTAAGTCTTTGAACTAAACTTACCTACCGTGACAGTCTTTGTCGTGGCAGTGCCTTTAGGATAGTGTTAGGAGCAGTTTAGAGCTTTACTATAGTTCTGATTCTCAAACACCCTTTGTGACTTTTATACTGTCTAGAACTCTGCTAATAAACTAGAATAGGAAAAGCTTAACACTTGAATCGCCCCTAGAGGTGCCTAACACTGGCTCTAGGAAAAGAAGTTAAAGAAAATTAGACTCAATACACCTAGAGGTGCCCAAAACCGGCTCTAGTCAAACTTAAACTTAAGAAAAAAAGAAAATTGAGTCTAAGTCAAAAACTAAATGAGCCTAAGAATTGCCTCCAAAAAGATGAAAATTGGCATAAAAATTCAAGTTAGAAGCTTAGCTATTCTAGTAAACTAAGGGAGTCTTGGCATATAATTGTTCACAAAGCATGCACACACTACACGAGAATTATAGCAAGGTTCCGGATGAATCCCGAATTATCCAACAAGGTGTTGCTCACAATAGGGAATGAATGGTAGGTAAGGAAAAGTTCACTGTTTTAAGCCAAACAAAAAAATTTCTTTTTCTTTCTTAGGTCTTAATTGCTTGAGGGCAAGCAAAAACTTGAGTTTGGGGGTGTGTTGAGTGTGTAAAAGTTCTATATTTTACCCCTATTTAACCCATATTTCTGCTGCATTCAAGCATATTTTATTGCATTTAGGATAGATTTCATTTATACATCACAATTATACCAAATGGCACAATTTCTACTGAAATTGGTTGTTATTACAGGTAGCTGCTACAGCAGATGAAGGGCAGTGGAGGAGCAGAGCTGGAACACTGGACTGCAGCTGAGAAGAAGAATGCTGCCATGGCCGCTGCCGTGGCAGCCAAGGACGACAGCAATGGTGAAGGGAAGAAGTGAAATGGACCTCGACAGAAAGAGGAAATTAAGCCGGTCTGTCGTGGAGCACTCCCATATTTTTCTAAGCCCTAGATTAGAATGAAGGCCAAGCCCAAAGTTCAAGGAAGAAACTCCAAGCAAGAAGGAAGGACGAATTAAAGACATATACTCTGAAGATTTAGTCTTTAATAGAGTTGTACTTTAATTTAAACTTGTATTCTTGCCATACTAGAAAACTTGAACCCAATGCCTATATAAAGGCATGTAATTCGACCTAGGGAAGGATATTTTATTCTCTAGCTGTCTTCCCCTAAATCCTAGTCGTTTTCCCCTTCTCATCATGTTCTAAACTTCCCCTAGGGCTAAGGGTTGATTCTGTAAAGTAGTTGCAAGGATTGCTTTGTTTTAGGAATTTTTCTGTTCAATAAAATAGACTTCAAGTTTGCTTATTCTGGTTTTTCAACATCTTGCAAGAGTTTCGGGAGAGCATTGTGAGATTATCTATTTACTTAATATCGGGAGAGTTAAGTATACGAAAGGAATAAGTATGGGTTCTCCAATTTATGGTTGAACTATCTCGGACCTAGGGATAGGACGAGGTTAAGTGGCTAAGGAAGAATTCAACAACTTAGGTGTTCATCCTTCGATTCACGCCGGGAGGTATCATCAAGACGTGTTCATCGACAGACTTGGACCTAGGGATAGGCCAAGGCATAGCAGGGATTCTTGCCAAGCTTGAAGTGCTGAGTTGTGTGTTCGCTGTCGCGACAACAACAGACCGCTGCCGCAGCAGGTGCTGCCGCGACAAGCGCTACAACAGAACAGAGAAGTCTTAGACATTGAAACACCTGCACTACGGAGCAGATCAATACCGGCCCATTCTTTACACTGAATATTTTCATCCTTTATTTTCAATCTTCTTTATTATCTCGTGACAAACTATTAACTTCTTTCTTTTCCCTTTCGTGCAGAAAACTAAGGTTAAAGCTATTAGCCCAGTCCCTGTGGAGACGATATCCGATACTTACGTATCGCTTTACTACTTGCGTCGTGTACACTTGCACTACATTGCGATAGATACTTTTACACGCAACAGCAAGCACTCAAAGGCGGATGATAATGGGGCTAGTGGGAGCCTGCCCCCCCCCCCCAACTTTTGAAATTTTATCATTTAGTCTTTAATATTTTAAAAAATTTCAATTTGGCCCCTTCAAAAATTTAAAATATTTTATTATATTTCATTTTTATGAATATTTTTAATTAAGTACCCTCCTTAAAATTCTAAAAAAGTTCTGTTAAAGTATTGTGTTTTGAAAATTTTAGTTGACTCCAAATTTTTTTAAAAAATTTAAATTAAACCGATTAAAATATTTAAAATTTTTAATTTAATTATTCAAATATTTTAATATTTTTAAGTAGCTCCCTCAAACTATGACCCTAAGATCCTCCCTTGCAAGCACTGTTCTTTTCCCATGATATGGAACAAAATCATTACCCTTTAAACTTGGACCCACATTAGAACCACGAACCAACAAGGTGCATCTGCCAAGTTTTCTACTTTTTCTTCCATGAATATGATGAGAATTGGATATAGAGGATGGTTTTTCATAGCTATCAAGAACTTTGACCTTTTGCATTTCCACTGCAGGCATCATTATCATTCATCCTACGTTTCTTTGACTTACCCTTCATGAACTTAGTTTCTCTTCGTGACTTAAGCTAACCATACTCTCGTCTTCATGCCTGGTACTTGAGCATCTTCGCTGCAACTTTCATCTTTCTGCTTCTTTTTCATCTTCTTTGCTGTTTTACGTGGAAAAAAAATATATGGTATGAATTAGAGATTAATATAGTAAAAAATTAAGAATTGAGTTAGATAAAGAAGAATATGGAGGGTAGGGATGCGCAAAAAACCCGAAAAACCGAAACTGAAACCAAAATCCAAAAGAACCGATCCGAAAACATGGTTAACCGAACCGAATAAATTAGTTTCGGTAGGTTTTTTTAAGAAAAATATTATTTCGGTTTGGATACGGGTTCGTAGTTTTGAATAAAAACAGGTAACCGAACCGACCGGTTACATAACATATAATATAAAATATGCATATTTATACAATTATATGTTATGAATATTTGTCTATGTAGATGTCTATCATGATAAGGACTTTATCAAGGAGATTTGACTTACTTTATCATTAGGAATATTATCTACATTAATTAGAGTTTAATGTATTATGTACTTCTTATGCCTATAAATAGATGATTTATTGAAGGCATTGTATACAAGTCATATTTGAGAATAATACAAATCTCCCTATTTCTCTCATCTCTTTGTTCTTTTATTCTTGTGCATTGTTCTTCGTTATTTTATTCACAACACGTTATCAGCACAATCTTACTCAATTACACGGTTCTTGCGAGTGATTATGAATCCTTAACGTGGTTCATACCACGACGCATCCAACATCATTCTCTTAGATGCTGGTAGCCGAGGTTGGCATAAAAATTTAAATGAAGGTATGTTCCTGTCGCGATTGGTATAAAAAATTGAATCATGGTACGTTCTTCAAATACTCTTATTTTACTTTGAGCATTTGAATATGTAAGGCGTGATATGTGCAAATATTTTTGATATCTATCGAAAAATTTTAGATATGGTATTTCGTTGTTATATTTACATTATTTTATAACTAAATATCAATATTTTTTTATAATATTTTATTTGATGATATTGGTATTTTTAACCATGTTTTGAGTTTTGCATATCTTTAAATGGCTTGGAAACAGACATGACGTAAAGAAATCATGAGAAGTTGTATTGGTCATTTTCTATGTCTCTATTGTCCTCGAGAAGAAATGTAACCCCCTCGTCCCGGTCCGGACGCTTGACCGGTTTGAGTGAGCCACACGGGGAAAACCGAAGCGAAACTCATTAAGGTTCTTCCTCGGTTAACAACCCAGAAAATTCCTATTATTTATCTTGTCTAAATGCATTACCATTACCTATGTGAAACACGTCAGCGGAAACAAGAGCAATACAAAGATCGACCATACAAGACATCATTCATAACGCAGCCCATTTTCTGTAATTAAGCAAGCCGTATCGATACACTTGTCGAGGGTATCGATACGCCTTGACCAAAGTCAACACTCAAGGGTCAATACAGGAAGACCGTATCGATACAGCCCTTGAGCGTATCGATACGTCCTTCCCAGTCAACATCTCGTGGTCAACGAGATAAACCCGTACCGATACGCTAATACATCGTACCGATACGGTAATAACTCACCAAAATCTCAGAATTCCAGTGAGCAAAAACCGTATCGATACACCCTCGCGTATCGATACTTCCAGCCAAACTCGAGTCCTGGAGGCAAGACCGTATCGATACGACCCTTAGGCGTACGGATACGCCCTGCACTGCAAGACTCCCAAACTCAGCAAAAACATGCAAGACTCGAACCTAGATGCAATTTAAGACTTCCCTGGACTCAAACAAGCAATCATACAACATTTATAAACTGAGATCTAGCCATACAAGCAACCAACATGCACATATATCGAAGAGATCATGCATTGATCAAAGATGGCATATAAGCACTTAAGGGTTCATGCTTCAACAACCATACACATAAGTATCCTCATAAGGCACTTGACCAACACACACATGGTAAGCAATTTAGATACGGTTTACAAACCAAACATGGCATCGACAAGCCACACAAAAGCAACATAAGCATGGAGTATAAACAAGCTCCTAAACAACCAACAATATCCATCAAAATAACACAAATCCCATTGCTTAACTATTACATGTTCAAACATTAAAAGCTCATACTTGATGTACTCAAGCCAACAACCACACTTGGAGGCCCTTCACTTGCGCAAGCAACCCGCGAACTAAGGATCTGCATTGTCGAACAAAGAGAGAGCGTAAGCAATAAGCTTAGTGAGGGTAAGCTCCTTAAAAACAAACCTCGACAATGCAGGGTCCAAGCACGATCTTAACCAAGGTGAAAGCACAATTACCAAAGATCCTCAAGAGCCAAAAGTTAAAGATGCATGAGCAATATACAATAATATGCCATGCTCAACAAGCTCTAATTCACCACATATGTAATCACATATAAACTTTCAAATAGAAATCATATTTCGCAACACATTGATATACATATCAATCAATATTGGCACCTAGCTATGACCCGAATACGGGGATAAACATGTTGGAACTCACATCCAACAACCACTTTACCTCACGGTGGGATTACACTCATCACCGGTCTCGCGGAGGGGATTCCACTCATCCTTCCTCACGCCCCGTCGATGGAATTCCACTCATCATCGACTAATATATAAACAATTTCCGGGCGAACTCGTACTCCTTCTTGGAGACTCAACGCCACCAAGGCCACGCGCGAATTTAGACTCATGTGTGCACACTAACATCCTAATGATCGATCATTTGTACTCAAGCATACTAGTGCCAACATTTAACTCAATCCACATTATTCATTACAATCAATTCCGTGCTTAGCACGTACTCACCATGATTACAATCATGAACCATTCCCATGCATGCCTTAAGCATCACAAATCATGCCTCATTTCACATGTATAACACATTATACATAAATCATCACAACACAAATATCACGAGGCATATTCATCACATACAAGTTCAACCAATGGCTCTAGTTAAGTTTAGGATTAGGCTACCACCCCAATCCTAACTCTAGGTGGGTCTACCAAGCCCGACCTAGTCCACATACTCGAACCAACCATTTAAAACCACTTTAAACATTTAACCACTCACCTAAGCTTTCAAGCTAAGCAAGCAACCACCCTCACGCTTCCGGATTTCCTCTCGATGTTTCACCAACACAAGTTCCCGCTTCTAAACAACCTCAATCACAGTTCAAACAATCTCAAATCAGCCCAACATCAAAAAGACCAACCCGGAACATAATTCAAATACAATTTACAATGTTGCAAGCCATGACCAAACCCCATACTTAGTAAACTCGGGCAGCCCCAAAACCACATCCAAAATCCATGTTTCCAACACCCATTGCACCCACAAATGATCCCAATTCAACCCCTATCC
Organism: Hibiscus trionum; assembly: GCA_030270665.1. Lineage (NCBI taxonomy): Eukaryota > Viridiplantae > Streptophyta > Magnoliopsida > Malvales > Malvaceae > Hibiscus > Hibiscus trionum. The sequence goes on along the minus strand of BSYR01000010.1, from coordinate 77,036,453 downwards.
ATAGTACTATCAAAAGCCTATCAATTCCCACCATAAACAACCCCCAAAACTCACCCAAGACCCTCCAAAAACCCCATTTTTACCCAAATTCGGGAATTGCTCAAAATCATTCAAAATTCACATATGTGGTACCATTTAGTTCCTAGACTTCATAACTAACCATATTAAATTAAAACATTAAGCTTAACAACATAAAGTTTCCATTTTTTAATCAAAATCTTCAAAACTTCATTTTCCAAAACTTCAATGAAAATGAAAACAAATGGTACTTTTAAAGAGAGGGAGTTGAGGAGAAGTCAAAAACGGTGTTACCTTTCGAAAATGAGTTGAAATGGAGGAGCTTTTTGGATGGAATAGTAACTTGTAGGGAGGGAGCTCTTTTCACGTTAGAATGGATGAGGAAGAGAGTGAATAATGTTTATTTGGTTGAAAGGGGGATTTAAATTGAAAGATGGGCAAATTACCAAAAGGCCATTAATGAATGGCTATCCCCTTTATTCTTTAAAAGCTCTTCAATTTGCAATTTAATCAATTTGGTCTCATTTCAAATATTTATTTTTGAAACCCGAAACTTAAAGGATTATTTTAATTATAAACCCGAGCCTAAATAATATTAAAATATTATTTTCACCTAACCCCTAAACCTGGGTGTTACAACTCTCCCCCACTTAAGGAATTTCGTCCCCGAAATTACCTGATGGAAACAAATACGGAAACTGCTCGACCATATCCGCTTTCCTCTCCCACATGGCCTCTTCCACACCTCTATGTCTCCACAACACCTTGACCAACTCTATGGTCTTACCACGCAACACCTTGCTATCAGAAGCAAGTATCTCAACGGGCTCTTCATTGTAAGACAAATTCGGATTCAACTCTATCTCCTCAACGGGCATAACATGAGAAGGATCTTACCTATATCTCCTAAGCATAGACACATGAAAGACATCGTGAATCTTCTCTAACTCAGAAGGTAACCTCAAACGGTAAGCTACAGGCCCAATCCGCTCAACTATCTCATACGGACCAATGAACCTCAGACTCAACTTGCCCTTCCGGCCAAACCTCATTACCTTCTTCCACGGAGATACTTTCAGAAACATTTTCTCACCCACGGAGAACTCAATCTCTTTCCTCTTCAAATCCGCATAAGACTTCTGACGATCGGAATCTTCTTTCAAACGGTCACAAATCAACTTCACCTTGTCGGTAGTCCCCTTAAGCAAATCTGGCATAGGTAACAATCTCTGACCTGTTTCAGCCCAACAAATCGGAGTCCTACATCATCTACCATACAAGGCCTTAGAGGTGGCAAACGGGTCAATCGGTTCGGGTTCGGTTCGGGTCATTTCGGTTTCGGTTATTTCGGGTCTGATATTTTCGGTTCAGATTCGGTTTCGGTTTCGGTTCGGTTTCGGTTCGGTTTTAGTTCGGGTCTATTATGTTTCAGGTCATTTCGGTTCGGTTAATTTCGGTTCGGTTATTTTCGGTTCGGTTAATTTCAGTTCGGTTGATTTCGGTTCGGTTATTTTCGGTTCAATGAGAGATCAGTCGTTTTTAATCAAATTTTTAGGTTGGTCAGATTTTTACACCCTATATATGACTTTATAAAGTCAATATATTTGACATTTTAGTGATTTGTGCGGCTGTTCATATTTTATCTTTCTTTATTTCTATTAATCGGGTTCATTCGGTTCGGGTCTATTCGGTTCGGGTCCATTCGGTTCGGGTCTATTCGGTTCGGGTCCATTCGGTTCAACTAAATTTGGTTCAGTTTCGGTTCGGTTTATTTCAGATTTCGGATCAAATTTCGGATTAGATTTCGGGTCAATTTCGGGTTGATTTTCGGTTTCGGTTCGGGTCTGGGTTCGGGTAATTCGGTTCGGGTTTCGGTTCTCGGGTCAAGTTTGCCAGGTCTACAAGGCCTCATAGGGAGCCATCTGAATACTAGACTGATAACTGTTGTTGTAAGCAAACTCAACTAACGGTAAGTGCTTCTCCCAAGAACCCTGAAAGTCAATCACACAACAACGAAGCATATCCTCTAGAATCTGTATCACTCGCTCTGACTGCCCATCGGACTGCGGATGATAAGACGTGCTGAAATGCAAACGGCTACCTAGAGCACTATGCAAGCAACCCCAGAACCTCGATGTAAATCTAAGATCCCTATCTGAAACAATAGACTTCAGAACCCCATGAAGTCTCACAATCTCACGGATGTACAAGTTTGCCAACTTTTCTAAGGAATCCGTAGTGTTCACTGCTAAGAAGTGAGCACACTTAGTGAACCTATCCACAATTACCCACACAGAATTCTTCTTCGAGGGAGACAAAGGCAACCCCGACACAAAATCCATGGTGATCCTCTCCCATTTCCATTCCAGAATCTTCAAAGGTTGTAACAAACCTGAAGGAACCTGATGTTCTGCCTTCACTCTCTGACAAACCATACAACGGCTCACATACTCGGCTACATCTTTCTTCAAACCAACCCAAAAGTAATCATTCTTCAAGTCACGATACATCTTGGTACTACCCGGATGCATAGAAAAAGGACTCGAATGTGCTTCACTCAAAATCTGACGTCTCAACTCAACATCTTCTGGTACAACAATTCTATCTCTAAAGCACAACAAGTTCTCACCATCGAAACTATACTCTGTCGGTCTTCCTTCGGCTATGTCCTGAACATGAGGAACTAGAGCCACCTCTTGCAACTACTTCTCTCTAATCAACTGAATCAAAGAAGGCTTCACTTGCAACTTGGTGATCAAACCACCATCATCGGATACACTAAATCTAGCAAACATAGCTCTCAACTCAACGGCCACTTTTCTACTCAAAGCATCGGCTACTACATTTGCCTTACCCGGATGGTACTCAATGGTCAAATCATAATCTTTTAGCAACTCAAGTCATCTTCTCTGTCTCAAATTCAACTCTTTCTGTGTCATCAAGTACTTCAAGCTCTTATGATCGGTGTAAACTATACACTTCTCACCATACAAGTAATGACGTCAAATCTTCAATGCGAAAACAACCGCGGCTAACTCTATATCATGAGTAGGATAGTTCTTCTCATGAACCTTCAACTGTCTGGAAGCATAAGCAACAACTCTTCTTTCTTGCATCAAAACACATCCCAAACCTACGTAGGACGCATCACTGTAAATCACAAACTCTTTACCTGAAACAGGTTGCACTAACACTGGAGCATTTGTCAAAGCTTCTTTCAATTTCTCAAAGGTCTTCTGTCTTGCATCTGACCATTCAAACTTAACTCTTTTTTGCAACAATTTAGTCAAAGGAGCAGCTGCTCTAGAGAAACCATCAACAAATCTCCTATAGTAACCGGCTAATCCTAGGAAACTTCTAATCTCGGTCACAGACTTAGGTTGTTTCCACTCAACAATAGCCTCAATCTTCGATGGATCAACTCGGATACCCTCGGCCGAAACAACATGGCCAAGAAATACAACCTCTCGAATCTAGAACTCACATTTACTAAGCTTCGCATACAACTGATTACTCAACAATCTCTGTAAAACAAATCTCAAGTGCTCATCATGCTCTTCTTCTGTCTTCGAGTACAAAAGTATGTCATCAATGAAAACAACTACGAAACGGTCTAGATAGTCTCTAAAAATTCTGTTCATCATATCCATGAATGTTGTAGGTGCATTCGTGAGCCCGAACGACATCACTAAGAACTCATAGTGACCATATCTAGTCCTAAAAGTTGTCTTCGGAACATCACACTCCTTCACTTTCAACTGATAGTACCCGGATCTCAGATCTATCTTCGAGAATATTGAAGCACCTCTCAACTGATCAAACAAATCATCTATGCGAGGCAACGGATACTTGTTCTTCACAGTCAGCTGATTCAACTGCCTGTAGTCAATGCACATGCGCATACTACCATCTTTCTTTTTCACAAACAACATATGAGCACCCCAAGGAGAACTACTAGGCCTAATGAAACCACGGTCTAATAATTCTTGCAACTGACTCTTCAATTCTTTCAACTCTTTCGGAGCCATACGATACGGAGCTATCGAAACTGGATTAGACCCTAAAACAGTCTCAATCACAAACTCAACATCTCTGTCAGAAGGTAAACCCGACAACTCTTCAGGAAACACATCCAGAAAGTCACACACTGTTCTAATGTCTTTCGGTCTAGCTTCACTCATATTCGGATTCATAACATAAGCTAAGTAAGCCCCACATCCGGAGTCCATCAACCTATGAGCCTCTAAAGCTGATACAACATTAGACAAGAACTTAATGTTCTCTCCTACTACCACTACCTCGTAGTCATCAGAAAGTTTCAAGGAAATCCTCTTCGTCTCAAAATCCACACTAGCCCGGTGCTCAACCAGCCAGTCCATTCCCAAAATAATATCAAAACCATAAAAAGGAAGTTCCATCATATCAACAGAGAACACATGACCCTGAATCTTCAGTGGACATCTCCTATACATACGTCTAACCACAACTGTCTCACCAAAAGAACTAGTCACATGCATACCTACATCTAAGATCTCAACAGGTATATCTAACTTATGTGCATGCTCACTCAAAATGTACGAATGTGTAGAACTTGAATCAACCAAAGAAAGCAAAGACATAGACTGTAACTCGAAATTACCTGCTATCACATCAGTGTCGTTCCCGGCCTCTCTCTGAGCATAAACCCTCGCTGGTCCTCCTGCCTCTGGCTGCACTGCCACAACATGAGCAAGGTTCCTCTGAGCATCTACCCTAGGTGCATCAGCCCTAGGCTGGAAGTAGCCACGACCGCGCCCACGGCCTCTCTGAAAATCATTCGCTCTCGCAGGAGCCTGAGCAATGTTCGGTGCCTGTGCACCCTGATGAGGGCATTCCCTCCTAAAGTGGTCCCTCGAACCACAGTTCCAACAAGCATGGAAGTTACCCCAACACTTACCAGCGTGCTGTCTCCCACAACGGGTGCACTCGGGCAAACGCCCTCCTCCTTTATGGCCCTGATGTCCCCTACCATGATGGCCACCGCCACGTCTATGGTCAAACTGATGTTCGCCACCTCTATGCCTCTTGGCATCTCTACTATCAAAGTGGTTATGCCTCTTACCAGAACTAGAACCACCAGATCGTTTGGCCGAACCCAAACTATGTTCCAAATCCTTGGCCCTCGCGACCAAGACATCAAAGTCTGAGTAGTCAGAAGCTAACGTGTACCTCTTGATCTCCTCGCTCAACCCGTAGCGGAAACGGTTGCAGCGTTCCACTTCAGTAGGAACCAACTCTAGAGCGTACTGACTCAAGCAAACAAAACGGATCTCATAATCAGTCACCGAAGCATCTCCCTGAGTAAGGGTCATAAACTCTCGCTTCTTCTCGTCTAAGTACCTCGGTCCCAAGTATCTCTTTTTGAAAGCAGATTCGAAGAAGTCCCAACCAATCTCAGTCTCTGGAACTCCGGTAGTAATGGTGACCCACCAGGTGTAGGCATCACCCTGAAGCAACGAGATCACACAACTCAATCTGTGAGCACCCACGCAACCCATCTGAGCTAAGATACGAACTATCTTCTCCAACCATAACTCCGACCTCTCCGGAGTGGATCCTCTGAACTCTTCGGCCCCCAAGCTATGGAGCCTCTCCAAAGGTAGACTAGCATCGTCACACCTAGGCTGAGCTGCAGCCTGTGCTCCCGCAACTGCGGCCTGAAATGCTCCCGCTATATCTTGCACTAGCGGAGTCATATCAATTCCAGCTGGACCTTGGCCACCCTGACGTCCCTCCCCTTCAGCTCCATCCTCGCCTCCAGCTCCAGGCGGAGGAGGTGGTGGTGGTGGAGGTGGTGGAGGAGCTTCAACTCCAGCAGCAGCATGCCCCTCTATATGAGCCTCCACTCCAACTACCGGCTCAACAGGAGCCGCCACACGTGGTTCCTGACGAACCACTCTCGGCCTACCTCTCGGTCTAGACATCGCTCTTACAGATATTAACTACAACCACAACAACAAAGCATACAAAGTTGGGTTAGCAAGGCAAGGCTTCCAAGTGTTCAAGTACGTTTTCCTCACTTTAAAAAAAAATTCTTTTTCCAATGTAATAGCAGCAATGGGACACTTACACAACATGCTTTTAAACAGAACAACTAGCATACTTGTCACACAAGCAATCATGTTTTCAAGGCAAGCAAACACCGTGCATATCAATTCAAAACTTAAACTTACCTCACTTACCTGCCCAAGGTCTCGGTAACCTTAGGCTCTGATACCAACAAGTGTAACCCCCTCGTCCCGGTCCGGACGCTTGACCGGTCTGAGTGGGCCACATGGGGAAAACCGAAGCGAAACCCGTTAAGGTTCCTCCTCGGTTAACAACCCATAAAATTCCTTTTATTTATCTTGTCTAAATGCATTACCATTACCTATGTGAAACACGTCAGCGGAAACAAGAGCAATACAAAGATCGACCATACAAGACATCATTCATAAAGCAGCCCATTTTCTGTAATTAAGCATGTCGTATCGATACTCTTGTCGAGGGTATCGATACGCCTTGACCAAATTCAACACTCAAGGGTCAATACAGGAAGACCGTATCGATACAGCCCTTGAGCGTATCGATACGTCCTTCCCAGTCAACATCTCGTGGTCAACGAGATAAACCCGTACCGATACGCTAACACACCGTACCGATACGGTAATAACTTACCAAAATCTCAGAATTCCAGTGAGCAAAAACCGTATCGATACACCCTCGCATATCGATACGCCCAGCCAAACTCGAGTCCTGGAGGCAAGACCGTATCGATACGACCCTTAGGCGTACCGATACGCCCTGCACTGCAAGACTCCCAAACTCAGCAAAAACATGCAAGACTCGAACCTAGATGCAATTTAAGACTTCCCTAGACTCAAACAAGCAATCATACAACATTTATAAACTGAGATCTAGCCATACAAGCAACCAACATGCACATATATCGAAGAGATCATGCATTGATCAAAGATGGCATATAAGCACTCAAGGGTTCATGCTTCAACAACCATACACATAAGTATCCTCATAAGGCACTTGACCAACACACACATGGTAAGCAATTTAGATACAGTTTACAAACCAAACATGGCATCGACAAGCTACACAAAAGCAACATAAGCATGGAGTCTAAACAAGCTCCTAAGCAACCAACAATATCCATCAAATAACACAAATCCCATTGCTTAACTATTACATGTTCAAACATTAAAAGCTCATACTTGATGTACTCAAGCCAACAACCACACTTGGAGGCCCTCCACTTGCGCAAGCAACCCGCGAACTAAGGATCTGCATTGTCGAACAAAGAGAGAGCGTAAGCAATAAGCTTAGTGAGGGTAAGCTCGTTTAAAAACAAACCTCGACAATGCAGGGTCCAAGCACGATCTTAACCAAGGTGAAAGCACAATTGCCAAAGATCCTCAAGAGCCAAAAGTTAAAGATGCATGAGCAATATACAATAATATGCCATGCTCAACAAGCTCTAATTCACCACATATGTAATAACATATAAACTTTCAAATAGAAATCACATTTCGCAACACATTGATATACATATCAATCAATATTGGCACCTAGCTATGACCCGAATACGCGGATAAACATGTTGGAACTCACATCCAACAACCACTTTACCTCACGGTGGGATTACACTCATCACCGGTCTCGCGGAGGGGATTCCACTCATCCTCACGCCCCGTCGATGGGACTTCACTCATCATCGACTAATATATAAACAATTTCCGGGCGAACCCGTACTCCTCCTTTGTGACTCAACACCACCAAGGCTACGCGCGAATTTAGACTCATGTGTGCACACTAACATCCTAATGATCGATCATTTGTACTCAAGCATACTAGTGCCAACATTTAACTCAATCCACATTATTCATTACAATCAATTCCGTGCTTAGCACGTACTCACCATGATTACAATCATGAACCATTCTCATGCATGCCTTAAGCATCACAAATCATGCCTCATTTCACATGTATAACACATTATACATAAATCATCACAACACAAATATCACGAGGCATATTCATCACATACAAGTTCAACCAATGGCTCTAGTTAAGTTTAGGATTAGGCTACCACCCCAATCCTAACTCTAGGTGGGTCTACTAAGCCCGACCTAGTCCACATACTCGAACCAACCATTTAAAACCATTTTAAACATTTAACCACTCACCTAAGCTTCCAAGCTAAGCAAGCAACCACCCTCACGCTTCCGGATTTCCTCTCGATGCTTCACCAACACAAGTTCCCGCTTCTAAACAACTTCAATCACAGTTCAAACAATCTCAAATCAGCCCAACATCAAAAAGACCAACCCGGAACACAATTCAAATACAATTTACAATGTTGCAAGCCATGACCAAACCCCATACTTAGCAAACTCGGGCAGCCCCAAAACCACATCCAAAATCCATGTTTCCAACACCCATTGCACCCACAAATGATCCCAATTCAACCACTATCCATAGTACTATCAAAAGCCTATCAATTCCCACCATAAACAACCCCCAAAACTCACCCAAGACCCTCCAAAAACCCCATTTTTACCCAAATTCGGGAATTGCTCAAAATCATTCAAAATTCACATATGTGGTACCATTTAGTTCCTAGACTTCATAACTAACCATATTAAATTAAAACATTAAGCTTAACAACATAAAGTTTCCATTTTTTTTAATCAAAATCTTCAAAACTCCATTTTCCAAAACTTCAATGAAAATGAAAACAAATGGTACTTTTAAAGAGAGGGAGTTGAGGAGAAGACAAAAACGGTGTTACCTTTCGAAAATGAGTTGAAATGGAGGAGCTTTTTGGATGGAATAGTAACTTGTAGGGAGGGAGCTCTTTTCACGTTAGAATGGATGAGGAAGAGAGTGAATAGTGTTTATTTGATGGAAAGGGGGATTTAAATTGAAAGATGGGCAAATTACCAAAAAGCCATTAATGAATGGCTATCCCTTTATTCTTTAAAAGCTCTTCAATTTTCAATTTAATCAATTTGGTCCCATTTCAAATATTTATTTTTGAAACCCGGAACTTAAAGGATTATTTTAATTATAAACCCGAGCCCAAATAATATTAAAATATTATTTTCACCTAATCCCTAAACTCGGGTGTTACAAGAAAATCAATATCGGTAAATTCTGATTTTATTTTTATTCTTTAGGGTTTAGAGTTTTACATATTCTACGTCGAAAAAATGGACTATAGACTTCTCCCAAGTTCATGTTACAAAAATTCATCTTGACACAAATTTTCGTAGGAGGCATTGCCTGAAGTGAATGCAAAGTATGATGTTTATTCCATGTGATTATCAATGATGGGGCATTCCCTGAAGTTAATGCAAGTATGATGTCTATTCCATGCGATTATTGGATCTGTTTCATTTCCTGAAGTGAATGCAAACATGGTAAATCACTATTCAATTGGTAACATAACTTCGATATAATCCAAGTATATTGGCTGGACATCCCGTTCTACGAGGCTACTGGTCTCAAAGGAGGTTTTTAAAGGACCTTATGAACTGGTTTAACAATGCCATGTACGAGGATTAAATCTTTGTTCTATGTGATAAGGATATGTTAATAAAAACATACTCCACTTTTTACGACAAATAATGTTGTCCTCAGACACAATATCGTAAAAAAAGTTTTAAAGGCCCACTGACTCTACTTCATTCCCTAAAGTGAATGTGAGATTATAATATGGAAAAAATAAAAGTCACATTAGAAGTTGTAGTCGTGGTCGAGGCTATGAATATATACATGAAAATATAGTCATTTTAAGAATACTTCTACCCACCGGTAGTGAGGTTATAAGGATGACAAGAGTGATAAAGATCATTTTAAGAAAGTGAAATCTTTTTTTATTACCAATGCATGTGATGTTATAAACCATTGGTCCCGTACTTATTGTACGCTGGAAAAATCAACAATCATTGAATGATAAAAGAAAGAAAATAGAAGCAAATTTTGTTTGCAAAAAATGACGAAGATGATATTAGTTCAATTTATTTGGACATTGTTGGTCCAACTCATTTAAATGTTGTTGATTTTCTTATAACCTTCAAAGGGAATAAACCATCACTACACCAAAATAAGTTTTTAGCGGCGTTTTTAGAGGAAACGTTGCGATAGAATACTACATAGTGGCGTTTTTAGAGAAACGTCGTGATAGAATGGTATAAAAACGCCACTAAAACGCGTACGGTAGTGGCGTTTGTAGTAAAAAAAATACCGCGATTGACTTATATATGGTAGCGTTTATCCAAAAAATGTCGTGATAAAATGATATCTGGTGGCGTTTGTCTATCAAACGCCGAGAACTCATTCCATTCATTTTGAAACAGGTTACAAATAACCAAAGTTCTAAACTCCTCCTCGTCTCTCTCTCGCTCGACCGAACCAAAAACCATGCATCTTTACATCCTTGTCGTTCATCGGCAACGGGACCTCACCGGAATGTTGTTCCTGAAACCAAAATTCTTTCGTAGCCCTCAGTTTGGATCTACTGTCAAATACCACTAAAACCCTAACCTAAATCCACCAAATCCATCTCATTTCCTCTCTCTTCTCCATCAGCAAGGTACTTTTTTTCAGCTTTTTTTTCTTTTGAAGATTTGTAATTTGACAATCGAATATGTTATTTTTCATTTCTAGGAGAGTAGAGATTATGAGGAAGACGATGGCCGCCGCGAACTCACTGCGAAAACTAATGAGCCAAGTTCGAGTGGCTCGGACCACCTTGGGATCGTTCTCGATAGCCTTCTCTTAAGATGCATTGGTTGAGATCAAGCCAGGCGAGGTCGGAATGGTTTCCGGAATCCCTGAAGAACATCTTCGTAGGAGGGTAAATTTCAAATTATCATCAATTTTTAGGATTTTTTATCGATCGTTAGTTTTTTTCTTATATTTTCTAAAGAATATGAAAATAAAATATAGAATTATTACGATGCTTGATTTGCATCACAGGTTGTGACTTACTCGCCTGCAAGAACTGCAACTCAACAAGGATCTGGGAAAATTGGAAGATGGAAGATCATTTTTTTGTCAACACAAAAGTATGTATGCCCTTTTTTCCCTTTAACCTTAAGTTTCCTATCATTTTAACCGTAGATGTGGTTTGTCTCAACCTAAAGATCGAGCACTTAAATATGCATTTTTGTCTATAAATAGACATAAGCTAAAAGAATCTTAAAGAATATTCAATATGAATAAAGCATATCCATTGAGTACCCTAATAATTGTAAGATTGTTGGATGTGAATAAAGATAACTATATATTTTCTTGGTTTTAAAGCACCATATATTAGTTGGTCAAGAAATATCCATGGATATACAAAGATCATTACCTTTAGATCTTCAAACATTCGTTGATGTCTCCTCAAATGTCGTAGAAATAATTGTTATGCACGAGGCAAGCCAAAAATGTGTTTGGCTAAGACCATTGACCCAACATATCCAAAAGATATGTGGATTTACTTTCACAAGATATGATACAAAGCTACCTTGTGTGAAGATAATGCAAGATGTATATCTCAATTTGAAAGGTGGATACATCATGGAACATATTACTCCAAAGTTTCACCCCTCACAATCTTTAGAAAAATACTATTCAAGATTGAATTATGAAGATTCAAAGATCTTCTGTGATGTTTTCATGAAGGGGAGTAAATACACGTTGCACTATTTTTCCCTTAACCGAGGTTTTGTCCCAATGAGTTTTCCTGGTAAGGTTTTTAATGAGGCAACATGTTATGCATATCAACGATGTGTGTACTCTTTTTCCTTCACTAATGAAATTTTTTTCTCATTGGGTTTTCATATTAGTAAGGTTTTAACGAGGCACATTATCTTCAAAGATGTGTCTATCATGATAAGGACTCTATCAAGGAGATTTGACTTACTTTATCATTAGGAATATTATCTACATTAATTAGAGTTTAATGTATTCTGTACTTCTTATGCCTATAAATATATGATTTATTGAAGGCGTTGTATACAAGTCAATATTTGAGAATAATATAAATCTCTCTCTTTCTCTCATCTCTTTGTTCTTTTATTCTTGTTCGTTGTTCTTCGTATTTTATTCACAACAATTGGGAAAATTTAGCGCCATTTTTAATTTATTCTCTTCCTCAAATATTTTTTGAATATTTTTATTCTCTTGGAAACTGAAAAATTAGCGATAGTTTTTAATATATTTCCCTCCCAAATATTAGCGGGTTTATCTTGCTTTGGGAAGTAAAAATTCAACATTAATTGTCAATTATTTCATATTCTCAGTTTCATAAATTAATACTTTTCTTTTTCAAATATTTCAAAATTCAAACTCTAGCTTATTTTTCACTACGTATATTTAATATTTTTAATAAGGAAAGTTAATAAACCATTACCCGAATCGAACCAAACCGAATATTTCGGTTAACCGGTCAATTGGTTAATCGGATTAATAGTTAAGGTTTAGGGTTGAGAATTAAGCAACCCAAATTTACCGGTTATCCGAAATAATTTTCTAACGGTTAACCGAACCCGGTTTTGCACACCCCTAGTGGAGGGGAGAAGAAATAAAAAGCTGTAAATATAGAGGATTAAATGTGTAATTATGCAAATTGTTTTTATTTCGATGTTCAAAATAAGATTAAAGTAATAGTTTAGAGACTATCTATGTAATTTATCATTCTTTTTATTGTGTCAGAGCAGCCTCCCGTTAACATTTAATAGTAACAAACGTTCCAGTGACCATAAGTTTACAGATCGAAAACGTAAGTGACCATAACGGTCGAATTTGAAAACTTGTGACCAAAACTGTACAAATCCTAAACATAAGTGACCATTGCAGTAGTTTACCCATAAATAAATGAAGTAATTTTTAAATGTTCCTTTGAAATCTTCTGAAATGTTGGTCCTACCCTTGGCTGACACTAGTTGTGAAATACGTTGGAATCAAAGAAAAACATAAATGAGACTCTGACAATAAAATAATAACAAAAAATTGTGGACCAGCAACGTGTCAGTCAGACAAGGCTTGCAATTGACCACGTAACTGATGTCCTAACCGTTTGATTGTACCCCAAATATTTGTATGATATATCTACAAGGTCTAATTTGAATTTTATCCCTCTACTTTATTGAAAACTATAAAGTTAGCCCTTTTTACTTAATTTGTTATAACTTGGTCTTTATACTTTAGGGAAAGTAATAAAGTTAGTCCAATTCTAAGTAAGAAAAAGAACTTGAATGGTGTACTTTTTGTAAATTTATTTTTCACATAAATTACTAATATGTTGATTTATTTCTAATGCATTACATGCAGTATGGATAAAGCCACGTGGTGGTGGGAGGGGCAATCCTCCCAATTTTGAACGGTTTAATTTTCTTTAGATCATTGGTAGTTTTAAAATCATTGTAATTAATTAATATTTCCTCCCGAATTTTTTATGTTTATTTTTTTTAAGATCCTTTTCAGTTGAATTTCATGAAATTAAGCTTTTACCCATTTTTCTGGTTTAATCACTTTTAAAACTCTCAATTTTGAAATTAGTGAAATTAAACTTTAATTTTATGATTTAATCACATTTTAAAACTCCATATATCTCAAAGTGAATCAACTTGTCCCCCGATAGTTCAATCCTGACTTTGTCCCTAGTTACATTGTGAATAATAGTTCTTTCATTTGTTATATTCTGAAAAATTAAAAATGGGGTATTAGCTCCAAACATTTACGTTGCTTGAATTTAGATTAATCGGCCAGTAGATCAAATACATGGTAGTTATATTAAGAAAATTAGAGGACTGGAATTTTATTTTTATAAATTAGAGGGGTGAGATTCAAAGTTAAACCATTGTAGAAAGATCAGGCGATTGAATTATTTGTAGCTAGCAACGTTTACGTGAAGCATTATTGTTCTATGTGGTCCACATCGGCGTTGGCGTTGGGTGGTCCAAAACCAGCGGCGCGTGGACAACACTGACCTTACCCCACCCACGGTTTTTAGCTGCGAGATGTGGGGTCAGCTCAATCAGCCACGTCATCTTTTTGCTGTTGTTTAGAAGAGAAGTTTTTGACCGACGGAGTGATATCTTGTTGCCCTTTCGGTTTGACCGGCTGGCTTGATAATACTTTCTTTTCGGCTCGGCTGAGTCAAGCTGGATAATCCTTTCCTTATATCTTTTAGGGATAATGCAACGTTTAATGTTTGGAACTGGCAACATTTTTCCAATTCGGTCCACATTAGACCATGAACTTAATAACTTTTCTCATTTTAATGACATGAAACAATATCATCAAAAGGTCTATGAAAATAGACAAAAATCCAAGTTCAATGACTAATGCGGATTAAAAAGTCAAGGACCAAATTGAAAAAATTGTCAAGTTCAAGAACTAAAAAGTTAATTATTCACTTCTTTTTAATTTCATGACTAGTGTGCCTTCTCAATGGTTCTGTTTAGGGCAAGGAAAACTAGACTTAAAAAAGTCAATTTTTCTACTCGATTTGATTCAAGTCGTAATTTTATAAACTCGGTTTGAAAAAAATAAAGTTTAAAATTTAAAATGAGACTCAAATAATTATAAATTTTAATAATTAGTGGATTGATTTTTAAATTCAAATCGCATGTGAAAAAATATATTTGTATATCTCGAAACTATTTAGTATCATAACATTATAATTATACAAAATCGTTTAAATCGAAACCAATTAGTACCATAACATTATAATTATTTACAATTAAATTTGAACAGAAACCCAAATAACTTGACTTGAATTTTATAAATTCGACTCTTAAAAACATTTTAAATAAAATTCAAATTATAAAATAGGACTCGTTAACTGGAATAACTTAAACTTTTTTACTCGACTCAATTAAATACTCAACCTACTGTTTAGTTAAATTTTACGAATTAGTAAAATTAATAATTGAAAAATAAGAAAAAAATCATGAGGCTAATAATAAAAGGAATATTCTTAAAAACCAGTCAAAGTCAAAGAAAAAAAGAGCCAAATCCAAGCCATATGTAAAGGGTAAAGTACCAGCTAAGCTTATCCTTTTCACGTGCGTTCCATTGCCCCCCCTCCTTCCTATAAAACCCCTCCAAAAGCAAACCAACAATTGCAAATTTCATCAATTCTCAATAAGAAGAAGAAATCGCTTACTCTACCAAGAAACCCTAGGATTCCATTTCCATCCATGTCGACTACATCTAAGAAAATCACCTCTGCCGACGGTCGCGATAGGCGACAGCCCAGCCGACTTCAACGTCGCGCTCCGGCTTCCTTACAGATCAGTCCGGTTTCGAGCTGGAACATTGCGATCCCTCTCTTGTCTCCCCTCGCTTCTTCGCCTCCCTCGATTGATCGGAGGGAAGAACCACCGCGTCAGGAACAGCCATCGCGACAGATCCAGAAAACGGAGCCTGTGTTCAAGATGTGGCAGCATCCAGCGGCGCCGTTTTGTTACGAGCCGGCACAGCTGGTGCCGTCGTTTGTGCCGGTTTAGTTGTATATACGAAGACGAAAAATAATTGTAGTTAGATCTAACGGCGTGTTTTCGTTCAACGCACAACACGTCACCATTTTTGTATAATCTGTTCATATAATTATACTTTTTTTAAGTTCAAAAGGATCGATTCTGCACACAGATTTGCATTTTTTTCCCATTTAACTTCGTTTGCTTTATTGTTGTACTGTTTTGGAAGTGTGAAATGATTGAAAGCGATAGGTAATAAACGAAACTGATATTTCAATTCAAAGGAAGGAAGATTAAATAAAGGAACAGGTAAAATGGGGGTGGATTAGTTGCCGACTTGATTTGTTTTTCTGGGTTTATTATTTCTATGACCAGATCTGGTTTGAATGGTCAAGAAAGAAACGGACAGCATTTACATTTAATAATGAAATGGAGTTGGAATAATTCTTATTTTTTTCCTACGAAAATTAGTGGTAGAAGTTTTTAGTTTATTTTATACATAACTTATATTTTATTTAGTATGAATTTTTATTTTATTTTATTTCATAAATATATTTTA
Organism: Hibiscus trionum; assembly: GCA_030270665.1. Classification (NCBI taxonomy): domain Eukaryota; kingdom Viridiplantae; phylum Streptophyta; class Magnoliopsida; order Malvales; family Malvaceae; genus Hibiscus; species Hibiscus trionum. The sequence goes on along the minus strand of BSYR01000010.1, from coordinate 77,020,367 downwards.
TTTTTTAGAATTGATTTCGTTGATACTCGACGAATTGATAAAATAATTTTTCTAACATTTTTCATTTTTATTGGATATACATAAAAACATCAAAAAAAAGGACCGGAGATATTTGTTTTGGATTTAATTATATGGTAATTTTATTCTAATACAAGGTAGAATCTATGTTCTAATTTAAATTTAAATAAACTCACACACATTTATAAACTAAATTGTTCGAACTCAAATTATTTGAGTTATCTCATTATATTTTAGTTGTTATTAACAATAATAATCATTTGGATAAGGTTAATTCTTCACAAATGCATCGAGGGCGGAACCAACATTTCAATTCAATAGAGTAAAGTATAACCTTTTAAGATAAGAAAGATAATTTATAATTATTACATAATTTATTTTTTAAAATTTATTATATGAATTAAAAGAAAGAAAATTTTGTGTATAGAGAAGAAATTGTTACTTGCAGTGTATTTGAGAGAGGTTGAGACATTAATTTGGGTGATAATTTTTGAAGATATATTCGAAGACAATGAAGATTGTTGAAGTGTATTTTTCTGTAGATCTTCTCGGTTTCTCAGCAGTAAGTAAGCGATTTATTTTTTAATTAATCTGGTATTTTTTAAAATTATAGAGGCTTTGTATTTTTTGTGTGATTGAAGATATATTCATTCAAATGATAATTATTTTTTAAAATTATAGAGCAAATTTACACGGTTTTTCGTCGAATCTGGTAAGTTTTCTATTCTCAGAATTGTAATTCGTTTGCCATTTATTATTTTAAAATTTTAATAAGAAAACCAAAATTTAATTTTTGCTTATGTTTTTTTTAATATTTACAGAGAATGAGTTCATCAACATATTGTGACACCGAACCCACAGTTGGACATTGGGACGAATCGCTTGATGATTTTAGTGGGGATGAAGAAAATATTATGCCTATTACAGAAGATGATGATGTGCACTTACTCGATGCTGATGATGTTGAGGCTGTTATGACAGATGCATCTCAGGGTAATGGTATCAATGTTGAAGATGATGTTTGGGCCACAGCTGTTGCTAGGCTTGGGTTGGGAAAAGAGCAGCCAGTTTGGGGTTATGTTGAACCAAAGCCCTAGCAATCGAAACTCATTTATCCAACCTAGGAACCTCCAGCAGCCCGCATGTTTGAGGTGGACTATACTGCAATGCGAGATCCGGAACATCAAGCCCGCGTATTTGGTTCTTCATCATCTTTGAACTTTGGAGAATTGGTACTAAAGGCTGAATTCGAAATAAAAGAAGCCGTCAAGCTGGCAGTTCAGGAGCACTGTATCAAACGCCATACGTCATTTTCTGTTGTTGAGTCCAATAAAATTTTCTATTGTGTAAGGTGTCTTCATTGGAAGAGCAAATGTCCTTGGTAGGTAAGAATTTCATACAGGAAAAGGACTCAGATGTGGGAGGTGTCACAGTTCATTGAGTAGCAAACTTGTACCAATATGGCTTTATCACAGGACCACATTAATTTAGACTCTAATCTAAAATGTGCTTACATCAGGTCATTGGTTGAACATGAACCAAGAATTTTGATTGTAGTGTTAGTAGCATCTATCCGGACTCAGCTTGGATGTATTCCATCTTACTACAAGGCGTGGATGGCAAAGCAGAAGGCGGTGGCTCAACTGTATGGTGATTGGGATAAATCGTATAATGAGCTACCAGCTCTTTTACGAGCAATGTAAATATTCATCTCGGGAACCATGGTAGAATACGAAACAAAATCGGAGTTCAACTTACAAAGCGAATTAATTCTTGGTAAAAAAATCTTTAGTAAGTTATTTTGGGCGTTCAATGCGTGCATTGAAGGGTTCCCATTTTACAAACGCATGATTCAAGTGGATAATACATGGCTGTATGAGAAGTACGGTCATATATTACTCGTGGCTGTTACACAAGATCGATACAGTAATATATTCCCAATTACCTTTGCCATAGTTGAAAAGGAAGACGCGGATGGATGAGAATTCTTTTTGAAGCATCTACGCAACCATGTAGTAAAAGAAGATGGGATTTGCATGATTTCTGATAGAGAGATTGTGCTCTTATTAGTAATTGACAGACATGACAGTTTATGGAAACCTCCACATGCATATCTAGCATGTTGTGTACGGCATATTGCGGCAAATGCGAAGATGCGGTTCAGAAATAAACAGATCCGAAAAGAGATTTTAGGCGCGGGTAAATTGTTATTCGTTGTTTATAAAAATTAGTAATTTTTTGAGTTGATCGTGTTGATTTATTTAACTTATTTTTTAAATAGGGTATAAACTAGTTCAACCAAAATTCGAAACGAGGATAAGAAGGTTGAAGCGACACGGTGTAGTTTTATTTAATTTTGCAAATGACATCCCCAGGGAAAGATGGTCACAAGCCTATGATGAAGGTCGGTGTTCTGGTAATATGAAAACTAACCTTGCAGATGCTATAAACTCGGTGCTTAAAGGAAAACGTCATCTCCCAATTGCAAGTATTGTGACTTACTTCAGATTGGGTAAAGTATGGTCTGACAAAGAGCAAGAAGTTAATGCCTGGATAAGCAATGGACAAAATTGGTCTAAAACCCTGATAGATAGAATGATCGAACTTCAAAGCGATGCCACCCCTATGCGAGTCAGAACATTTGACCCAAACGATATTGAATTTTCTGTCAAAGCTAAGGTCCGAGGTGAGCAAAGAATGTTCACCGTAAAACTTCTTCAGAGATGGTATGATTGTGGTGCATTCCAAGCATTTAGGTACCCTTGCTCTCAGGCATACGCCGCATGTTTGCATTTTCGTCTCAACCCTTATGAGTTGGCGGATGAATGTTATAAACTGAAGAATATGGAAAATATATACAGAATTCGGTTCAACACGATCCCGAACCAAGACTATTGGTCGCTAGAGCCAATATACGAAGAATGGTTACCAAATCCAGAGCTTCGTAAAAAGTTGAAGGGTCGATCGACGTCCACTCGTATTCATATGAATATGGATGATCCGGATGATAGAGAGGGGGAGTTCAAGTTAAATATTGTACTATTTGTAGGGGACCGGGTCATTCACGAAACAAGTGTCCGAACAAGTCCAATTTTTTCAACTATCATGCCGGACCATCAACCTAAATTTTTCTGTTAATGTACATTTTATGGTATGGTAATGTAAATACATTTTTTCTCCTTCATGTTTGCATTTTGAGTTCAATTTTGAATACCGAAATTAAAGAACGAACTTAAATATTCGAACCAAAATTAACCTTCCTTTTTTTTTACAGTTAATATTCGAACCAAATTCAATCCTTTATCATTTTTTTAATTTCATTATATCCTATTTTTTCAAATTTAATTATTTATATCTTGATTTTTTTAATTTCTAGTTGGAATTTGAATTTTGATACCGAAATAATAATAAAAACTTAAATATCGAAATGAAATCGAAAGAAATACGTATTATAACATGAAATACCCGAGGACCAAAAATATTCAAAATCGAAACATATATTACAAATAAATAAAGAAACCCCATTTCATATTTCCGCCTCCTCCTCTGTAATTCTTACAGGTGGAAGGATGATGTTTGATCATACCATTGAGGGGATTGAATTGTTCTTCGTGGTCGATTCGGAGCCTGCACGTCGTTGACAAATTAATCATCCATCATTTGCATAGAAGGTGGTGTATGAAACATATCTTTCGGATGAAATGATGGGATGCTAATGGTGGTAGTCGACAATAGAGATGTCATACTACTAACACCCATACCTTCCCCATACACGGATGTTTGAGGATACTGAAATTGTGGTATGTATCCTCCATCATTGTTGTAAGCAGGTTGAGAAGATGAGCTGCCACCAATTGGAAAATTAATTAGTGATTGTTCCTGAACATTACCGAATTCAAATGTTCGATGAAATGATGAGCTTTCTTCAAATGGTGGTTGTTCCCAAGGATTACTGCTTATATGTCTAGGGGGATTGGGATTGCACCGGAGACCACGAAGAATGCCAACCCATAGAACAAACCAAGTTTGGTTCGTCTGTTGGTTCTTGAGAGCTCTCACCGAATTCAGATAAGAAGTGTACGTGTCTTGAGCACTGCGGATCTTGAAGCCATTTATTTGCATCTTCTAGAGATACTATGAACGATTTTCAATTTTCCAAAAACCATGAATAGTACTCTGTATTAAATTCAAAATCACTAGCTTGAATTGGAATCAAATTATCATCCCACCGCGTCCATCTTTCTTCCTAATGTTCAATGAAATCGGCTTGCTTCACAGCCCAATTCTTATTGAATCTACCTCTACGAACAGTATGAATACATTCCGGTGAAGCTCTAGGAATGTAACCCCCTCGTCCCGGTCCGGGCGTCCGACCAGTCCGAACGGGTTACACGGGGATAATCGAGGCAAAACCCGTTAAGGCTTCACTTCGGTTACCGACCCAAGAAAACTTTTTCATTTAATATTATCTTATCTAGATGCTTCGATTTAACTTATGTGTGAAACGAAAGCGGAAACAAGGCTCACGAGAAGCCAAACAACAAACAGGGCCTAAACCCAAGCCTTGGGACCCATTAGAGATGTCAAACAGCCCATTTTTAGGCCTGTGTTTCGAAACAGACGTCACCCGTTTCGAAACACGGGTTTCAGTTTAAAAAGCAAGACACTCGTACCGAAACGCATCCACCCCGTTTCGGAATAGGGTCACGTTTTGCCTAGGCGTTTCGATACCCGTTTCGAAATAAGCATTGACAGTGGCCAAAGTGTTTCGAAACTTGTTTCGAAACAGGGGCTCACAGTGGCCAAACCGTACCGAAACGGGTTCTGATACGGGGGACCCTGGAACCACACCCGTTTCGAAACGACTCAACCCGTTTCGAAATACCTGCAACCTGCAAATTCCCAAAACCAGTTTTAAACATCTCCCAAAAATCCCAAACGCCCTAAACGACTCCAAGAAGCATACATGACATACGAACACACTCTAGAGGCATGCACCCTATTGCAACAACTTAATTTAACACAAAGATACAAGATTAAACTTCCAAACAAAGGATCGTCCATGGCATTCAAGGTTCATGTTTCACATGGCATACACTTAGGCATTTAAGATAGCAAGATAGGCATGGTTTACAAGCAACATGGCATCCAAAGCCAAACCAACATAAACACATAAAAGGAGTCTAAACATGCTCCTAAACAAACCAACATCATGATACTTCAAAAGCATCAAAGCACTAATACATGTCCCATTGCTTGACCATTACATCACATAACATAAAATCCATACTTGAAAGCTAAGCTAGCACCACAAGCACACTTGGAGGCCCCTTCTTGCACTAGCAACCCACGAACTACGGATCTGCATTGTCGAACAAAAGAGAGCGTAAGCATAAAGCTTAGTGAGGGTAAGCTCATTAAAAACAAACCTCGACAATGCAGGGTCCAATCACGAGCACAACCAAGGTAGAATGCATGATCATACCTTTGATCCACGTAAGGCAAAATACACATGATGCATGAACATATAATCAATATTATGCCATGCTCAACAAGCTCAATCCACATCACATGTAAACACATATATTCAACCATATAAGAATCACATCTCATACCATATTGGCTCAGATATAAACACATATTGGAACACATACCATCACATATTGGCACCTAGCTATGACTGGAATACGCGGATAACACGTTGGAACACACATCCAACAACAACTTTACCTCACGGTGGGATTACACTCATCACCGTTCACGCAGAGGGGATTCCACTCATCCTCATGCCCCGTTTCACGCGGAGGGGATTCCACTCATCCTCACGGCCGTCGATGGGATTCCACTCATCACCGACTAACATAAAGATTTCTGGGCGAACCCGTACTCTATCATGATGACCACCGTCACCAAGACCACGCGCGAATTTGACTCTCGTGTGCACACTAACATCCTAATGATCGATCATTGTACCCAAGCATACTAGTGCCAATATTAAACACAATTCACACCCTTTCACAACATCATTTCATAACAACTTCCGTGCTTAACACGTACTCACCATGATTTACCGTCATGCACAAACCACATTTCCATGCCTAGCATGTACTCACCATGACCATCGGATCATGCAACCACCTCACAATATCATTTCACAAGTCAACACTACATATATATCATCAATACAAATATCACATCATATTTCACACATATGTGTATCCACATCATACCTATCATCAACATGCATATAACAATGCATCAACCCATGCCTCAACATACATGTATAACAACATATACATAACCACCATAAACTCAATTAAACATGAGGCACAAACATCAAATAAAGTGCAACCAAAGTCTCTAACTAAAGCTTGGGATTAGGCTACCACTCTAATCCCAACTCTAGGTGGGTCTACAAATCCCAACCTAGTCCACATGCTTGAACCAATTACTCAAAACCATTTAAAACATCTTAACCACTCACCTTCACCTCCAAGCTCAACTACCAAGCAACCAAGGTCTTCAAGCTTTCGGATTCACTCCCGATGCTTCACCAACACAAGTCCTTGTCTCTAAACAACTCAACACAATTCAAAACAGCCTCAAATCAGCTCATACAACAATGTAGCAAACCCGTAATACTATTCAAGCATCAAACACAAGAATTCAAGCCATGAACAACCCCCCAAAACACCCAACTCGTGCAGCCCTCAAACCCCAACCAAAACTCGTGATTTCAACCTCTTTAGCACTCTTAATTGATTCCAAAACAACCCCCAACTATTATACTAACTTCAGCCCACAATTTCCAACATAGAACAACTCCAAAAACTCCTTTAAAACCCTTCCAAAAACCCACCAAAACCCAAATCCGGGAAACTTAACAAAACACTTTAAAAATCATATATATTGGACCTTATGGTTAGTAAACAACCCACACATCAACAACAAATCAAAATCTTTAGTTAAAAACAATAAAGGTAGCATTTTTATTCAAAACTCCCAAAAACTTAAATTCCAAAAACATGGACAATAATGAAAACTAGTGGTACTTTCAAAGAGAGGAAGATGAGAGCAAGATGAGGATGTATTTACCTTTCAAAACCGAGCCAAAATGAAGGAGAAACAAGATGGAATAATGAAATGAGAATGAGCTCTCTTCTTGTCGTTCAAAATGCAAAATGGGAGAAGGAAGAAGACAATGCTCTATTTTAATTAAAAGGGGTTTTAAAAGAAGTCCACTTTATTTCAAAAATGCCTTTAATGAGATGGCAATCTCATGTATTTGCAAATTCCATGGAAATTAGGTTTCAATTGCATTTTGGTCCAACACCAAATGTTTGTTTGAAAATTTGAAGACTAAAATAATACTTTATTATTTTAATTATAAAACCGAGACTCATAATATTATTTTCATCCAACCCCCAAACTCAGGTGTTACAAGGAATGAGTTGGTGGAAGTTGAACTGTCGCAACACTCTGTTAGCACAATGAAACTCAACAATAGAAAAATGGATCAAATGCACAATTGCACCCCAGAATGATGAACATTGAAGCACAATGTCTGGTAGGCAAGCCTTGATTGTGCCATTCGCGTACGGCTGCCAAATAAACTGTAAAACAAAAATATTAATATGCAAACACAAATATCACCTTTATGGAGACATCACCTTTATGGTGAGAAGTGCACCGTTTATACCGACCAAAAGAGTTTGAAGTACTTGATGACTCAGAGGGAGTTGAACCTTAGACAGCGTAGGTGGTTAGAGCTCCTTAAGGATTATGACCTTACGATAGAGTACCATCCGGGTAAGGCAAACGTAGTGGCTAATGCTTTGAGTAGAAAAGTGGCAGTTGAGTTGCGGGCCATGTTTGCGAGGTTGAGTGTGTCCAATAATGGTGGTTTGATAGCTGAGTTGCAAGTTAAACCGTCGTTGGCTCAATTGATTCGAGAGAAACAGTTGCAAGATGAGTCTTTGGCACCTCACGTGCAAGATATAGCCGAGGATAGACCCACAGATTTTTGTTTTGTTGAAAATGGGATCCTATGTTACAAGGATAGGATAGTTGTTCTGGAAGATTCCGAGTTGAGACATATTATCTTGAATGAAGCACATAACAGTCCTTTTGCTATGCATCCGGGTAGTACGAAGATGTAACGTGGTTTAAAAGAAGAGTATTATTGGATTGGGTTGAAGAAAGATGTGACCGAATTTGTGAGCAAGTGTATTGTTTGTCAGTGAGTTAAAGCTGAGCATCAGTTTCATTTAGGGTTGTTACAGCCGTTGAAGATTCCGGAATGGAAGTGGGAACGTATCACCATGGACTTTGTGTCGGGTTTACCGTTGACTCCTTTGAGGAAGAATTCAGTGTGGGTGATAGTCGATAGATTTACTAAGTGTGCTCACTTTATACCTGTCCATACTACCTACACTTTAGATAAGTTGGCTGATCTGTACATGAGTAAGATAGTGAGATTGCATGGGGTACCGAAGCCGATTGTATCAGACCGAGATCCGAGGTTTACAGCTAGATTTTGGGAGTGTTTGCATCGTGCCTTGGGTTCTTGGTTAAATTTCAGTACTTCGTATCATCTGCAGTCATATGGTCAGTCAGAAAGAGTGATTCAGGTATTGGAGGACATGTTGAGGTGTTGTATTATCGACTTTCAGGGGTCTTGGGAGAAGCATCTACCGTTAGTAGAGTTTGCATACAACAACAGTTATCAGACTAGTATTCAGATGGCACCGTATGAGGCTCTGTATGGTAGGAGGTGTAGAATACCTATTTGTTGGGCCGAGGCCGGACAGAAGCTTATACCGATGCCCGATTTGCTTAAGGGTACCACCGAGAAGGTAAAGTTGATATGTGATCGCTTGAAGGCAGCTTCAGACCGACAGAATTCGTACGCTGATTTGAAAATAAAGGAGATAGAGTATGCGGTAGGCGAGAAAGTGTTTTTTGAAAGTCTCACCTTGGAAGAAGGTGATGAGGTTTGGTAAAAAGGGTAAGTTAAGTCCGAGATTCATTGGACCTTACGAGGTAGTTGAGAGGATCGGTCCCGTTGCGTATAGATTGAGACTCCCGACCGAGTTAGAGAAGATTCACGATGTGTTCCACGTTTCTATGCATCGGAAGTATAGATCGAATCCGTCTCATGTAATGCTAGTGGAAGAAATTGAGTTGAACCTCGACTTGTCATATAATGAAGAGCCGGTTGAGATTCTTGCTACGGACAAGAAAGTGTTGCGTGGGAGATCTATCAAGTTAGTCAAGGTTTTGTGGAGACACCGAGGTGTCGAAGAGGCTACTTGGGAGAGAAATGAGGACATCGAAAGGCAATTTTCGTATCTCTTTCCGTCAGGTAATTTTGGGGACAAAATTCCTTAAGTGGGGGAGAGTTGTAATGCCCCGGTTTAGGGCCCGGGAGTTTATCGGTTATAATCTAGAATTAGTCTGGGTTAAAATTTGATTTAAAATGATAATTTTATAAAAAGTTGCCTTTATTTACGAAAATGCCATTAATGAAAATTTGAAAAGGGTTTTTATCTTGTTTCTTTTCAAAATCAAAAGGAAGAAAAAGCTATCATCTTCTTAAAAGCTCCCTTTCCTCCAAAACCCTTTCTTAAACCCTAAAGTCACTATTCCATTGCTCAAATTACTCATCCAAGCAAGATTTTTGAAGGTAATCTCTTCCTTTTTCCAGTTTTTACATTATCTAGCTTGTGTTCTTTGAAAATCCTCTTTTAAAAGCCATTAAAATGTATTTTGATTTGGTGTGGGGTTTGAGAAAAAGGGTATTTCTATGGGTTTTTCGTGTGGGTTTCTAGTGTAACGTTTAAGGGTGTTTTATTATACTTGGGTGTTTTAAAAATGTTAAAAAGATGGCTAATGGTGGGAAACCCGAAATGGGTATAAAATGAGATTTTTAGGTTGAAAAGGTTGAGTTTTTGGGTTGGTTTTAGGTTGAAAACGGGGCTGGTGATTCCCTTGATGTTGGGGGAATGTTTCTAGATGTTTTTGGATGTGTTTTGATGGTTGAAATGGATGATTTTAGTGTGGGGTTTGTTTAGAACGAAAATGGTGGAGTTTGGATGAAATTTGTGTTCGAATCGATGTGTTTTGGTTGCAAGATTTAGTTCCGGGTTGTTGCTAGTTTACAAGTGTATTAGTGTCCTAATAGTTTGATTTGGATTGCTTAAAATAGAGGAGTCGGGTTTGGGTGCTTTGGGTGCGATATCGGGTGTTACGGAGGCTTGAGATTGGTGTTTCGACTTTCGTTTGGGTTTCATCGGTGAGTGGATACTGTTTTGGAATCTTATTTATGTTCAATGAAGGTTTGGGGGTTTGGGTGGAGTCTTAGAGACTAACCTAGACCCAAGAGTAAGTTCATCTAACCTCGTTTGTTGGTTGATTTTCGACTTTCGTGAATATGTATGTTGTGGTGATGTTTTTGGATTGTTTTTACTCTCGTTAATGTTGTTGTGTAGTCGTTGTTGGTGTCGAGCCTCATGTGATGGTTTTCGTTACTACGGTGATGTGTAGTCCCACCGGTAGTGACTAATAGGAGAGTACAGTGATGTGTAGTCCCACCGGGTTTTGGTATTGCATGTGCATACCATGTATTGTGATGATTGTGTTTCATTACGTCTTTCCTTTAATGGTTTTGCTTTAAATCTAAAATTTATGTTTTAAAAACTACATTGTTGTTGTGTTTTAGAGCTCCACTCACTAAGGATTAAGCTTACGCTCTCTTCTTTTCCAACAATGCAGATCGTTAATGGCTTGGGAGGCAAGTGGGCAAGGGAGGAAATTTCTTGGAGTTCTTGGGTAGCTCAAAGTATGGTTTATGTTTTGTAATAATGCTTAGACAATGGAAATATTAGGCTTTGTTATGGAGTTGGTGCTCAAACTCCTTTGTTTGGCTTTGTTTATGTTTCTAGCATGTTTTAAATGATGGTACTATGTTATGTTGAGGTATAATGTGGCCATGTATGAAATGCTTTGTGTTTTGGCATGTTAGTGTTTTTGAATCTAAGTGTTCATGTGAGCTTAGGGCTCGAATTCAATTTGTTGCTTGAATGCATGTCTAATGATGTGATTAGGGTATCTTTGCTTTTAGAATGTATGTATGCATGCCTAGAGGTCTTAGGTTGGTGTTTTGGTGTTGCTTTTGGGCTTAAACCAACAAAATTTTGCTTGTTCGAGTCAGGGGTATCGATACGGTTGGGTCGTATCGATACGGTCTTCATGCTTTAGGCCAAGTGTATCGATACACGGGAAGGTGTACCGATACTATTTTTGCTACTAGAAATCTGAGATTTTGACGAGAAATTGAGGGTATCAGTACGGGCTTGAGTGTATCGATACGGTCTTCTGACGTTGACTTGGAATTTTGACCGTTGGGAGCGTATCGATACCTGCCTTGGAGGGTATCGATATGGACTCCAGATTTGACTTTGGGGTAGGTTGACCGTTGAAGGTGTATTGATACGGTTCTTGCCGTATCGATACGGCCTGAGTTAAAAGGCTAAAAATGCACCTTAAATTGTCAGTTTTGCTTGGATCGTTTTTGTGGTTGCTTTTTCGCTGTTTGCCTAACTCACGCAGGGTTAAATAAAGCATGTAGACAAGATAATTAAATTAAAAAATAGGGTTACTAATCGGAGTGAGGCCTTAGCTGATTTCGCTTCGGTTTTCCCCGTGTAACACGTTCGGACCGGTCTGTTGGCTAGGCTGGGGCGAGGGGGTTACACCCAACCTAATATCGTCCTAGTTCTCCAAATCAAATCGACCTGCAAAGTTAAACAAATAACTAGAACATATAAAACTAAAATTCAATAGACCAACCAATAATTTCAAAAAACCAAATAACAAATTCATTAAGGAACAATCAAAACACTGGTGAATAAACAATATCAATAATTATTGAAGTAAGTATATAAAAAGAGCACATACAAGACTATTAACAATTAAACTAGAAGTGATTTTTCTTCTAAATCAGAAACTGAAGAATCTTTAACCACACAAAGATACTCTTGATCTCTTTCCTCCAATTTAAAACCATACAACTAATTACGATGATGTTAAGTACATCAAGTGGAGCTTCCACTGTGAAAGGTTTGGTTTGTAAAAAAAAAATAGGTCTAAATGACCCGTTCTTCCGCTATGGGAAATGGTGGCTATAAAAAGCAACTGAGAAAGGAAAATAGTGTTGGGGTTGGTAAGATTATAAATTTTAAAAAGATTATTCATATAAATTTTAAAATTTTAATACAATTATATATATACTAAAGATTTTAATTTTTAATTTTTTAAAGTTTTTTAATGTTATTTAATATTTTTAAAGATTATTTATATAGTTTTTAAATTTTTAATATAATTTTATATATATACTCAAAGAACTAATATTTTAAATTTTAATTTTTTAAAATTATTAATATAATTTTTAAAGATTTGTAATGTTATTTAATAATTTTTAAAGAATATACAATATATATATACTTATAAAATTAAGATTTTAAATTTTAAAGATTTTAAAATTATAAAGATTATTCATATAATTTTTAGAAATTTTAATTTTTAACATACCTTTTTATATATACTCATTGAATTAAAATTTTATATTTTTAAAGATTATTCATATAATTTTTTAAAGATTTATAATGTTATTTAATAACTTTTAAAGATCATTTATATATACTCATCGATTTAAGATTTTAAAATTTTAAATATTTTTCATATAATTTATTAAATATTTGTTATGTTATTTAATACTTTTTAAAGATTATTCATATGATTGTTTATTTTAAAATTTTAATAGAATTATATATTCATTGCATTGAGATTTTAATTTTTTTAAAGATTATATGATTTAGAATGTTGTTTATAACTTTTAAAGATTATTCATATATATACTCATTGAATTAATATTTTGATATTTAAATTTTAAAATTATTCATATAATTTTTAAAGATTTGTAATGCTATTTAATAATTTTTAAAAATTATTCATATATATACTTATTCAATTAAAATTTTAAATTTTAAACTTTTTAAAGATCATTCATATTGTCTTTAAAATATGTGTAATGTTATTTAATATTTTTTTAAATATTATTCATATATTTTTAATTTTTTAAATTTCATTATATATATATATATATACTCATTGAATTTTATCCGAAACTGACGTGAATTAACTTGACTCGAAGTTCATCCGAAACCAAATTCCCGACCTAAATTTTTATCTAAAACTGATGTGACCCAACCTGAACTTGACATGATATCTGGAATGACCTGACTCAAATTTCATCCAAACCCGAATTAACCCGATAATAAACTGCTTGGGCCCGAGCCGTTTTGAATTGAACTTGGTATTTGACCCGACCCGAACCAAAGTCTGAGTTTCAATCCGACATTGACTCGACCCAAGTCTACTCGGACCTGACCCACCCGAGTCAAACCATTAAATTGACCCCGACATAACCTAAACTCGATCTGACCTGACCGAGTACCCGATTTTACATCTCTAAGAGCAATTTGATTTATATTAATTGTTAAAATTCATTGAAAATATCGATGTAATAATTTGAATATATTATTCTTCCTAGTTTCTATTTTAAGATATCAATATTTTTTTATCTTGCACTAGAAAGAAAACCCATCCTATATTTTGGTCCAATCATTTTTGTTTGAATTCAGCTTTGAAAAAATATCCATAGGTTTTAGAAACATGAACATTTTTTTGTCAAAAGAGAAAATGCAACCATTGAAAAATACCAATAACAATAAATTGAAATGGAATATATTAACATAATAAAATTAAAAATAATTAATATTTTCATTTTTGAAACTTAAATTTAATATGATCTAATTCCATAAATCCAAATTTTTTATTCATTCAATTTAGTAATAAATTTTAAAATATTAATATTCGAACCTAACAAGTGGTCCTAGTAAAAAATCGAACGATGTTCATCCTAAGAGACTCGAGTACAAAATGTTTTTATGGTTTAATTGTGTTTAACCCCCTAATAATTTTAAAACTATTAAAATTAACTCATGGTCCCTTCCAAAATTTTCTGGTTTGATTTTTTTAATACTCAATTAATTTTGAAATTAATGGAATTAATTTTTACAATTTTTCTGGTTTAATTATTTTTTTGAATATGCCAATTTTGAAATAATGGAGTTAAATTCCAACATGGTTGTTTTTTAAAACCTAATTAATTTAAAAAACAAACAACTTTATCATATATGTATGAGGTATTTTTTCTATTTATAAATATTCATAATTAAATATATAGTAATAAACTTAATGCAAGCCCTACAAAGGCAACAACACAGCACATGCCCTTTGGGGGAAGTCCAGCTTGCAGCATTGATTGTCTGAATCTCTCACAAATCACATCAAAATGGACTAAATTTCAGTGCTTTGATTATAACCCTCAATCCCAAAAAGTAATGAATAAAATAAAGTCTGAATCTAATAAAAATCTAAAAAAATAAACCTCAATTATATGTTAATCGCATTGTTCTTGATATTCAATTAGTGTCAGAAGTTACCTTCATAAATAGCTCATCCTGATTCCTGCTCTGTCAATTTAGCTGCAGAAAACATTTCATACACAAGTGTTAGATACGAATACAAAAACCATTTGATTTATAAAGCACTGGAAAATGCTGTCCCTTTCCTCATCTTGTTGGTGCTTGGATCCACCCCTCTCCAAGGTTGACGCAGTTGTTGCTCTGTAAACAAGATAGTAGCATAGTCACTGTATAGAACATTGAATTGCAGGCATACCAGCAGAGGGTCCTTTTCTTTACTCAAACTCAAACTCCAACTCCCACATTCCTCTTCCCTATCGATACCTGCAGCACGATGACCTAGTTTAACCTTTTTATTTGTCATTTTCAACTTCCATAGCTGATATAAGAGATTGAAACATCAAATACCAGATAAAAAAACATCTTCATTCCATATACACTGAAACTTAGCGTTTGGCAAACAAATTCTAGTTTACCTGTTGATATCGAACATGAACCGAATCATCACCGTAATATAGTATCCTTTTGCCATCTTCCTCTTCCATTAAACTTGTGTTTTAAACTCATCCTCGTCCCCTAATGGCATTTTAAAGGTTATATCATCTAAAGAATTATCAACCTCAAATGCATTTAGAATCATCATATTATCTGTCAACTATTGCAAGTGCCCTTTATTTTGTTTTTCTGCAATTTTAGGACCAGACCAAATTGTAAGAAAATGAAAGTCCATGGACTAAAAATAAGAATTTTCTGAATTCTAAGTAAATTAACAGGAGTACTATTTTTTTTACTACAATTATATTATAAAAATTTGAAAGGAAATTAAAAGTGTAACGACTTAAAATAAAAGATTTTCATGAAAATTGTACATTTAGCTTAGTGAAAATAAATAAATGATCACTAAACTATGGGGTAAATTCTATTTTGATCACTAAATTATTAATTTTGTCAATCAAATTACTAAACTATTTAAGTATTATCAAGTAAGCCGTTTGACGTTAAAATCTAAAGAAATGGGTGACATGGAAGTTAATATAAGTTGGTATAATTACATATTTAATTTTTGTTATTTATATATTCTATTAATTTAGTCTATGTAATTTTATTTTAGGTTTAAGGGTATAAAAAGCCCCCGACCTTTTAAGAAAAAATCAATTAGGCCCTTCAACTATTTTTGCAATCAATTAAGCCCTTAAACTTTAAATTTTCATCAATGTACCACTTTAACCAACAAAATTCGTTATTTTCCGTTAGTCCCCTTCGAAATGCTGACTAGTCTGTTAAGATTGCCGCACCACGTTCTTTAAAAATTACCACACTATGCTGACATGACAAGAAAATTATTTAATAAAAAATATTACAATATATTATAAATTGTCAAAAATTCACGAGACTTAGAACTTATATTAATTATTTAGATTTAACATTTTAAAATCCATAAAAATCTTAACCTATTAATGCCAAAATCCCCAAATCTAATGCATCAATCTATTCTTCATATTGCTTTCGTTGCTGGTGTCACTAGTAATCTGTTAGGTTTGTAGCACGCTCGAATCGGTCACCGAAATTCGTTAAAAGGGTTGATTTTGTTCCTTGAAAAAATTGGCTAAAAACCGAAATAAAGACGAACAATTTGCACAAGAATTTTAGACTGGTTCGACTACACAATCGAGTTTACGTTCATTACCTTAGCACACCACTAAAGATTTTCCAATTCACTATGAATTCTTCCCCTTTTCTAGGATTAAGAGGTAACCTAACAATCGGTTAATCTTTATACCCAAAGATTAACCAAGACTCACTCAAATCAAATACAAAGATGAATATAATAACAAATTCCCCAAATTACAAATTCTCTCAACCCAAATTGATAAAAGATGAATATAATAACAAACACTCAATTGGGTACAAGGGTTTGACTCTAATAGCTCAAGAATGAATTTGATTTTTGCTTTGTTGTTGTTCATGAAGTCTTTTCTCCTTTGACATTTTCTTTCCCGGTTAGACTTTATGAACCGAGAGAATCTCTTGACTATCATAGCCAATTCCTTGCTTTGAATTCTTATGCTTTAATGAAATTTAAGTTGTTTGCTTTACATTGCTTATTTCCTCATTGAATCATGCTATTTTATTTATATCGCCTATCATAATTTTAATCTAACAAAAAGGGGAGAAGAAGGGTTAAGTTAAAAAAAATAAAACCTTTTCAAAACCTAGCTTAACCTTAGGGGGATTTACTTAAAAATTTACTTTGGTTTTGTTATATTAAAAAGGGGAGATTGTAAAACCAATATTTGATTTCGATATAACATATAGTCTAAGGACCTAATTGCAAAGTAAATAAAATTTTAAGTACTCAAAAGACTCACATTTGACAAGTATATTTTAGACTTAAAAAATTTTAAAGTCAAAACTTAAACCCCATAAATTTTCTAAGTGTTTCAAAGTTAAATTGCACAAAATCGCCCAGGCATTTCGATACGGCTTGATCTTAAGAGCTTACTGGAAAATTCCGTTTTGATACGGAAGTTCTTGTTTCGAGACTGGTGTTTCGATACGACCTTGCCCGTTTCGACACGGACTTCATCTGAGCTTTAATATTTTAATTAGTATCGTATCGATATGGGGTTAAATTTTTCAAATATGAGCATTTAATGATATAGTCGTTACTTGCCAGTTATTAGAATCTGAATGTATTTAAATTTTTGTAACCCGTTTCGATACACCCCTTGAGTGTTTAGATACAGTTTTTGGCATATTCAATTGTGAGCAATACTGTTTTGATACGGCCCCTAACCGTTTCGATACGCCTTCGAGCGTTTTGATACACCCTCTTTATTACACACAACAGCTCTTTCTATTTTGAGACAAGTATCGATACGGGCCCGTGTGTTTCTAAACAACTTGTTGCATAACTGTATTTATGGTTGGAAAAAGGGAGCCCAACGGCTGATGATGCCAACTACCCAAACGACTAGAATTTAATGAAAGGGTATAAAAGTAAGTCATTAAAGCTACAGTACCAACTAATGAACAAGTGAACAACAACAAAGCAAAAATTCAATCCATTCTTGAGCTGTTAGAGTTAAACTTGTACCAAATTGATCGATGTTTGTTATTGTATTCATCTTTTATCAATTTGAGTTGAGAGAACTTGTAATTTGGGGCAAATATTTTACCTTGTGAGGTTTATTTTCATTTGCCAACAATTTTTTGAGAATCTTGGTTAATTTTTGAGTAGAAAGATTTACCGATTGTAAGGTTTCCTCCTAATCCGAGAAAAGTGGACGAATTTCTAGTGAAATTAGTTGAAAATTCTTAGTGGGAGCTAAGGTAGTGAGTGTAGAGCTTGTTCTAAGTTTGAACAACTATAAATTGTCTTGTCTTCATTTTCGAAATCTTTCAATTTACTCCCTTTAATTTTAAAAAGCCAATTCACCCCTTTAACTATTTTCGATTCGATTGATTCACTCAACATCATCTTCGTTCCTCTTTATTCAACATCGGGTAAGTGATATTCTTTGTTATAATTCTTTCATCTCTAACTTTATCGCTTATTACTATATTTACTCCAAGTTTTATGGGGTTTTTCATGTTATATTTTCATGGTTTTATTTTTGTTTTGGTAGTACGAGTTTACTGGCGATAAAATTTTCAGAAATACTCACTTTTTCAACGATTGAGTATTATATTCAAAGTGAGTATTTTTAAAGAAAATAAAACATCAATTAATTAATTATATACTGTAATATTTTTTATTAAATGATTTTCTTGTCATGTCAGCATGATGTAGCAGCTTTCAAATTATGCCTGATTGTAATATTGAATATTTTTATTTTTTAAAAAACTAGTTGCTTCAATTAAAAAATATTTATGAACTCTGTGTTAACTTTGAAATTAGATAAATTGTGTTTTAGATTTTATTTTCTAAGTTAAAATACTATTTTTATATTTTTTTATCAGATCATGAAATAACAATTAGACTATAATCCCTATTTTTTATTGTTGATATTTAATCTTCAATATTATAATTTCATCTCCGATTAAACTTTGGATAATAAAATTTACAAAATTATAAGTATCAAATTATATAACAAAAGTCATGTTGAAATCAATGAGGGGACTTGGTTAAAAAGTTTGTGGGGCTAACTTAAAACTTTAAAAAGAAATTAGAGGTTTAAATTAAAATTTTCAAAAATTTTAAAGGGTTTAATTTACATTTTCTCCCAAAAAAATTTGGAGTCTAACTATTTTTTTTTTGAAATTTTAAGAGGCTTAATATGAACTTTTAAAAAATTATAGAAGAAATTAATTTAAAATATTCAAACAAATTTGAAACTTAATATGAATTTCAAAAAAATTTGTGGGGTCATGTTCAAAATTTCAAAAATTTTAAGATATTAAATTCTTATTTCTCAAATTTTAGGGGGTCATGGCCATGGATTCCACCTATGTTCCGCCACTTAGAGGGATGAAAATCATCTGCCCCCAAAGTATGCCCCCATTTGTGCCCCACTTTAAAATAGTGGGTTTAGGGTTTAGAGTTTGGGGTTTAAGGTTGGGGCTTAGGGTTAGGGTGTAGGGAATTAGAGGTAGGGTGTATTTTTTTAAGGTTTGGAATTTGGGGTTTAGGATATGAAAATTAGGGTTATAGGGAAAAATTTATTTGTAAGTATTTTTAGATAGGGGGCATAGAAGGAGGCATGGTTAGGGGGCAGGAGATTTTTACCCCACTTAGAGCCCCTTTGGCATTGCTTAAATATTAGCTTTTGCTTAAATAAGTGCTTTTACACTAAAAATAATTGCCAAACACTTATTTCAAAACTGCTTAGGGCGACCGGCCACCGGAAGCTATCCGTGTGGCACCAGCAAGAGAGCGCACAACATCTCCTACACAACTGGATGGCTACTGAATGGTTAAAAAGGGAGAAGTAGTAGTCTTGATGGGGACATGGTGGAATCTACCATGGATTCTGATGATAGCGTAAAGGTTCCTGTAGGGGTTAGGCCCGGGGAATCTGCGGAGTATGCAGACACTGAAAGTAAGGTGCAAGACCATGAAGGTCGGGGTGGTTGCTGACTCGAAGAAATCTCTAGAAGGAGGTGGAAAAACTACAGGTCGCATTGATGAAGAAGTAATTATTTTGCCATAAGATATTATTGCAGGTCGTTTTGGTCCTATTCCATTGACAAGGTTTTCTGATCAAATTGACAGGAACATGCGGAATGTTATTATTGCACGTCTTCTTGGGCGTACAATTAGTTATAATGTTTTGGTGAATCGGGTGCATGCTATATGGAAACCGGTGGGTAAAATCCAGGTGGTTGATTTAGACAATGAATATTTTCTAGAGCGATTCTCTGCTGAGGAGGATTACATGAAAGTGCTCACAGAGGGACACTGAACGATTTATGAGAGCTACCTAACGGTATAGCCTTGGAGTCGATCTTTTTCAACATCAGAGAAACATCCATGGCATGTGATTGTATGGATCAGGCTACCAGGATTACCTTATAGATATTATACCAAGGCGTCGTTTATCGTACAAGTTGTTACAATTGATTATAACACTGATGTTGGAGGGAGAGGGAAGTTCGCTGGTTTGGCGGTACTTGTTGATCTCAATAAACCGTCATTATCATGTATCTAAATTGATGGATTGATTCAGAAATTGGAGTATGAGGGTCTTCACCAGGTCTGTTACTCGTGTGGTGTGTATGGGCATGCAAAGGAATCGCGTGGACTTGTTGACTTTCTTTTTTGCATGGGGTTGACAATGGAAAATGGATATCTTCCTTTTCAGAGGCATATGTTGCTCATTTGGTAAGGTCGGCTCTGATCACAGACCTCTGTTACTTTGTCTTGCTGAGGAGAGCCAACCAATAGGTAACAGATCTTTCCGTTTAATTAATGCTTGGGTTTCACGACTTTCTTTCTTTAGTTTCTCGAGTCCAAAATATCCAAATTCCAAACGGAGGCCAGTAAATGGAATGAGGATGTTTTTGGTCACATAGGATCGGATACGGGCTCGTTTGCGAGGTATTGATAGAGTATTAATGGTTCGACATTCAAATTCTCTAGTTTCTTTATCTGGATGTTTATGTTTAAAGGAGGAACTACAAAGTCTCTGGAGACAAAAAGCTTGCTCTAATTGGGTGATTCAAGGGGACCACAACACAAATTTTTCACGCTTCGGTTATGGCTAGGCGACGGGCTAACACTATATCGGCCCTCAAACGAGATGATGGTACATGGCATACATATGTTAAAGAATTGGCCAATCTTGCGCATAATTTTTATTCTAACTTGTTCACGAGTATGGCAACTATTCAACAAATCCATTATCTACGAGGGAAGTTCCCTCCAGTGAATGAGATTGCTAAGGACCTTCTCGGCCGGATTGTATCTGTAGAGGAAATTCGTAGCGCCATCTTTGACATGGGTGCATTTAAGTCACCAGGAGTGGATGGTTTGAATGTGGGTTTTTCAAAATAATTGGGCCATTATTGGGGAGTCAGCTTGTAACTTTATTCAACAGGTGTCTTTGTCTGGGATGATCCCGGAACATATTAATCCTACTTTATTGGTTGTTGTACCAGAGTTTATGACCCAATTCCACCTGATTAGTCTTTGCATGATTCTTTACAAGATTATCTCAAAAGTTCTGGTTAACGGGTTAAAGCCATATCTACCGGTATGGGTAACTGAGAATCAAACTAGCTTTATGCCTGGTCGATCTATTACGGATAACATCATTGTTACACAAGAAGTTATCCATACCACGCGAAGAAGACATGTAAAAAGGGATGAATGGTGATTAAAATTGATTTAGAGAAAGCATATGATCCGCTTGAGTAGGACTTTATTAGAAATTGGCATACCAGATGTGTTACACAACATGATTATGCAGTGTGTCTCCATGGTGTCCTCGCAAATTGTGTGGAATGGGACTATGACGGAAGCTTTCTTTCCACCTAGGGGAGTTCGCCAAGGTGATTCGTTATCGCCTTACCTTTTTGTGTTATGTATAGAGCGACCGTCTCAGTTGATTCAAATTGCTATTGATAATGGTAGCTGGAAGCCTTTTCGTACTTCAAGCCGAGGTCCGGCGATTTTTCACATGTTCTTCGTTGATGATATAATTTTATTCGCATAGGCTTTTGTTGAGTAGTTACCTGTGATTTGTCCAGTTTTGACTGAATTTTGTCTTGTATCAGGAGCTGCGTCACACTATTAGTGAGGGATTTGGCTTTTCCGAGGTTATGATCTGGGTCGTTACCTTGGCATACCCCTTCTTCATAAACGAGTAACGTCGGCTTCATATAATTATTTGATACAAATGGTTCAACGGAAGCTCAGTGGTTGGAAAGCAAAGAATTTATCTCTTACTGGTCGTATTACGTTAGCTAAATCTGTGTTGGCCGCTATTCCGACGGAATCGATGTAGACGGATGTTCTCCCAAAGAAAACCTGCTTGGATTTGGAACGATTAATTGGTCATTTTATTTGGGGTATTACTTCTGATAGAGGAGGGGTTCACCTTGTTAAGTGGACTGATGTTTGTAAGCTGATGGTTAACGGTGGATTTTGATTTCGTCATTGAATGAGGCTTTTCTTATGAAGTTGACATTTAATTTACTGGCGCGAAAGAATGCTCTTTGAGTTCGATTTATTCTAGCAAAATATATGTTACGCAATTCAAATTGTTCACGTCTTTGGAAAGGCCTTAGTATTGTCTGGAATGATGCGAGGAATAATATAGTTTGGTCCATTGGCGCTGGGAAGGATGTGCGATTTTGGCATGATACATGGCTTCAGGAAGTTGGTCTGTTGCGAAATTATGTCACCGACAATGTTGCTGTCACGTTAGATAATGTGTCGTTTGCTGAGATGGCACACCAAGATGACGAGTGGTGTTGGCCTCTGTTTGATAATCTATTGTCCAAGGATATACTGTTGCGAATAGAAACTTTCAAGGGACCTAATTCGTTACGGACACAGGATTCCATAGGATGGAATGGTGCTTCTATTGGTTTACTTCTCGCTTGGAATGTTGGTTTTTGACAGGTTGTTCTGAAATTAGATAGTATGGATGTTACGCAGTGAATATAGGGGTAACCATTCTTTGAGTTGGCATTTGAACGAGTTGTGTCAACGTAACTGGGTTGTTCAATTTCAACACATCCTTCGCAGCGGGAACAAAGTGGCCGATGCTTTGGCTAAGGAATCGAATATGAATAGTTTTGAACTTATGGTTTTTGCCACTCCGCCAACCCAAATAATTTCATTGCTCCAAGCTGATCGGCTTAATAGTTGAGGTGTTGAAGCCTTACTGTGTTAGTGATTATATTAGGCAGGGTTTTACATTAGGGTTTATGCTTACTAGTTTTGGTTTTCTATGGTTATGTAATTAGTATTAGCACATGTTTTATTTCCCTCCATTTAGGTTAGGAAGAATTTTAATGAGGTGTGTGCTAGTACCTATGTATGATGTTCGAATCATACCATTTTATCAAAAGAAATATGAAGGACATGTTCGAGACTAAAAATTTGTATACATACTAACTTAAAACATGAAATCGAATTAAAATACTAAATTCATTTAGGCTAATTATTTGACTGATTTTTCACAAGTGGGCTTCTAAACTCTAAACTCTAAAATCCATTCTAACCTTAAAATCTAACCACAAACACTAAAACC
Source organism: Hibiscus trionum (assembly GCA_030270665.1). Lineage (NCBI taxonomy): Eukaryota > Viridiplantae > Streptophyta > Magnoliopsida > Malvales > Malvaceae > Hibiscus > Hibiscus trionum. Next base: position 76,997,098 of record BSYR01000010.1, on the reverse strand, counting down.
TTAAACCCTAACATCTAAACTTTAAAATTAGGTGTTTGTGGAAACTTTTTCCTATCGTCGGTGCATCGAATATTTTCTTATTCATTTAGTATGGTATTAATGAATGACAATAAAGGTTGGTTGATATCTCCAAATAATAATATAGTTGTAACAATATTTGAAACACTAAGATGAATCAAATCACTATGATGAATTATGTAAAATATGACATGAAGACACAATATAAACAAAGTACGAAAACACAAATTATATTTTTAATTGAAAATTTTGAAAAATAATATGCAAAAAATTAAAACATTGTTACATATTTTTAGGAAATACAAAATAAATTATTAATGTGTAAAAAAACATATACAATTTTTTAAAATAAAAACATGAATATTAGTGTTAATATAGAGCTTATAGTCCATTACCCAAAAGCTCAATAGTGACCAAAATATAAAATTTGTAAAATCTGTTTTAGTGACTGTTTTGTAAAAGAATCAAGACATAGAATCCTTAAGGATCTAAATTGGTTGGACCAATATGGTATTTTCCCCTCTTTATTTTGACTATCAAAATATTTTAAAATGGCTTTTATAAATATTAAATAAAAGATTTTCTCATATTTTCTCATTTTACATTAAAACACCATTTTGAATTCTCTCTTCATTTTGCCTCAGCCAAACAGCCTTTGGAGCTTGATTTTATCAAGGTAAATGGTGTTTCTTACTAATCTAATGTTGCTAAATGAGTTTTCTACCTTAGTTTTCTAAAACCCATGCTTAATTTCTAGTTTTCTCAAGAGCTTTTTGCCAAACAAAGGGGAAAATTCATCATTGGAGGTGAGCGACGAAATTCTCCTCTGATGTAAGGTTTTTTATTGATATTCTCATGTTTTTTATTCTTTTATTTATTAAGGTTAAGATTTTCTAAAAGGTTTCTAATGAAAATTTGGATAAAATATGGTAAAATGAGCTTCTTTTTTTTTGCTCAATCGTATGATTTTATTAATGAACAAATCATACATAACATCCAAACTCGGGCCTCATTAAAAAACTCCCTACACCTAGATGGAGGAAAAGAGTACCCAAGTTGAACACGAAAAACCAACCCCGAGATCATACAACTCACACACCCCCCGCACCCAATAAAACCACGCTCGAGCAAGCCATCGAAACCACCTCCCCACACTGCCCGCACCCCCAATCATCCTTCTACAGGCCCACGCACAGCCATCCTCGTCGGTCGACACCCCCTTAGCCAACTTGTCCGCAATGTCGTTAGCTTCGCGATGCACATGCTGAAACGTACAACTCACCCCTCCTCGTGCAACATCAATTCGTCTAAACAACCAATAGTATTTCCACGGCCTACTCTCTACATTCAAAACCCAAGATAACGCCACCAAAGAGTCGGATTCAATTATGCAAGACCAACTACTCCATTTCGACCCTCCAAACGCCTCGAGCGCATAACATATCGCATGCACTTCAGCCTCATTCGAGTCAAGCACCCTCAGCGGTCCCGAAAACATCGCTAACACCTGTCCCGTTGCATTACGTAACACTCCACCACAACCCGCTTGTCCCGGTTTCCCCCTAGCCAACCCGTCCACATTAAATTTCACCATATTCTCCAACGGTGGCAGCCACGTAACCCCCACACGAGATCCCTTTGCACGGACCATCCCCTCACACCACCAAGGACAATCCCACCACACCAATTCCACAAGCACGGCATTATAGTCCAGCGCATTCACCCAAGAAAATGATCGCAATTTGATCAGAAAAAATAATTCAGAAGGCGACACCCTCTTACCATTGAACATCAAATCGTTGCGCGCTAGCCACATCGACCACAAAACTGCAGCACATCCCGATAACCACCATTGCCGGACCACCCCCCGGAAAAAACTATCCAAGAAAATATGCACAAACCCCACTAAAGACTCCGGTCGAACCACCTCCACCTGCCACCAAGCAAAAAAATCGACCACACCCGCCACATCCACGTGCATCTAAAAAGGATATGATCCGCCTCATCCTCTCCTTCCCCACACTAACGACATGAGAAATCCTGCACATCTAAATGCATACCTCGTTCCCGCAGCAAGCATAAAGTGGGTAATCGTTTAAGGAGCACAAACCACACAAACCACTGCACCTTCGGCGGCGTAAGCAACGACCAAATTCCCGCACTATCCCATTCCCCTTCCCCTCCAAACCAAATGATGCCATTAAGCTCGACAATCTTGCCACCGAAAAAGATCCCGTCGGAGTATGTTTCCATACCCACTTATCCTCCACCTCCTCTACTAGAACCGACGCCCCCACCACACCTCGCAACTCTCGCAATTGTGCCAACTCAAACGATCGCAACGCTCTAGAAAAAAATTCACTCCAATCCGCATGCCCCAACGATTGGACACGTGCATAATCCCAAACCAACGTCCATTTATTCACCGCAATCCGATAAAGGCGTGGAAACACCTCACATAACGACACCTCTAAACACCACCTATCACGCCAAAAAAGTACCTTCCTCCCATTCCCAACCAGCCATGCAAAATTAGACAAACCCATAAAATGATTAATACTAACCTCATTTTGTACCTCCACAATTTGTCGCCCTAGTTTAGATCTGTAACGCCCTAGTTTTGGGCCTAAATGTATCGGATCGGACCGGTCGAGAACGGTTCGAATCGCGTAAGGTGATTTAAGGAAATCAATGATCGGGATAGGATAAAAATGTGGTAAAAATTGCTAAAATCCTCTAAAAATATGTTTAAGAGGTTGGTCAAGTCAATTTTACAAAAAGGATTTTGGAAAGGGGACATTTTGAGTAGTACAAATTGTAAAGTTTCAAAACTGGGAAAATGTGATTTTAAATGAAGAGGCCAAAATCTTTGAATCTTTAGGGGACTTCAAGTCAATTTGACCTTTCCTCAATATGACATGTGTTTTAAAAGGTTTTTAATTAAATGACTTTAATTGGATTTATATTAATTAATTAAAAGGTAGTTAATGTGAGATTTTCAATTACGTAACTACCAACTCTTTCTCATTTTCAGCCAAACACTAATTCACTCATCTTTCACCAGAATTCTTTCTCCCAAAAACTCTCTCAACATTTCCTAAATCATTTTCAAGAAATCTTTCCTAGTTCTTCAAGATTTTGCTAAGGAAAACTTGACATTCATTGAGGGAAGCAAGGATTGGAGGTAAATCTCGTTCTCAACCTCTAATCAAAGTTCTTTATTGAAATTCCCAAGATATTTGGCTTCTAAATACTATTTTTGGTTGAGTTTTCATTATAGTGTTGATTGGAGATCAAAATCTTGTGAAATTGTGGTTGAAATCTTAATTTTCGGACTTGATGAGTTAAGCTATGTTTTGTGTTGATTTTAATTGAGTTCTAAGTTGATTAATATGTTAAAATGAAGTATTGATAACATAGATCCCGAAATCCTTGAGATCCTTGAGTTTCTTGGTTGTTTTAAGTGAATTTTTGAGGTGAAATGGTGGAATCTTGATTACTGGAGGTATAAGGTTGGGTTAGGTTGTTTGTTAGATGTGTTTTGGTGTTTATAATGTGTTGGAAGTGATGTATGTTGGCTGGGCTTGGTTTAGGAAGCAATCGATTGAGTTTTCGGTTGTTTTGGATGGGTATTTTGGTGTAGTTTGAGTGGGCAACGAGTTTGTGAATTGTTGCTGGTGTTGGAATGCATTTTAATGCATTTAGATCTCTGTTTTGATGATGTGAAAACAGGGGATCTTGATCCGAAAGCAAATGAGGTGTTGTTGGAGGCTCTGGAGGAGTGATTTTCGTGTCGGCGAGCAAGGCTTCACGTATCGGTGAGTGGAAATGCAATTTCCTACTTTGTAACGCTTTGGGCGTGGTCTTGGGAGCTTAGTGTAAGTTTGATACACTTAGCTAAGCTCAAGAGTAAGTGATTCGGAAATCCCTCTCTTGGAAATGTGCTATGTTTGATGAAAATGCACTTGAGTTAAGTGTGAATTTGTTTACTATTTTAAAGCATGTTTTAAGCATGAATGTTGCTGGATTTTAATGTCATTATGTTAAGGATGCACTAGGTAAGTGATCCTTGGTTTTCATGTGTTGAATGCATATGATGTAAGTATGTTATGCTTGTGGAAATGACATTGTGTTTATGCTTGTAAAACAGTGGATTAATGAGGTTAAATGATTATATTGGCAAGTGATGGAAATAGTTTTTTGTTGTGTTAATCGGATATAGTTATCCGGCTATAGGATTGGGTGCACCGTGAATAAAGTCGCCTTGGATGTCGAGGGGTTGTGATTGTGTCGTAGTCTCCATCCAAGTACCCCAACAATTGAGGTTAAGACCGCAACGGTAGATGGTTTAGTCTCGTGTGTGAGTCTTGTGTTTGTGTCCTGTACTCTCGTTAGTGGAATTATACAACTACCGATGAGTGATGTTGAGGGGTTGTGATTGTGCCATTAATCTCCATCACGGGTGTTGAGGGGTTGTGATTGTGCCATTGATCTCCACCTTGTGTAGTCCGGTAGTATGTATGAAGCGTGTGGGACAACGCTTGTAATCCGCGTATCCGATTGGGTCTTGTGTTGAAATGGTTTATGGATTATCACTTGCGAGCCAATATAATGTAAAAGATTAATGTTAAGCATGAGATGCTTGTAAATGATGCAAGGATGCATGAGATGCTTGGTAAATCGTGAGCAAAGCTTTATTTGCTGATTTTAATATTGTAGATGAGCATGTTTTAGAAAGTGCAATGTTGTTCTCGAATGGACATGTTTTATGTAAAGGCATGAGATATGAAATGGTGGTTTTGCCAATGGTGTGAAATGCATTGATGAATGTTGCATAGCGGTCCTCACTAAGCTTTGTGCTTACGCTCTTTTGTTTCATCAATGCAGAAAACTAGGCATTCAAGGCAGCAAGTAAGCAAGAGGAATCCAAGCTTTTAACCTTGCAAAGTATGTGGCTATAATTCGGTGTAATAAGAGGCAATGGGTGGGATTTATGCTTTTGAATGATTGAGGATGTTTCCTTTACTTTGAGCATGTTTGATGGTTTATCCTTGAGTTGTATTTGGCCATTATGGTTTGAACTTGGATGTGAATGTTGGTTTTAGCTTGTTATGGTTTTGGTGGACTAGGGAGCATGCCTTTAGTACCTATGTTTGTGTGTTGGATGCCATGTCGTAGCTAATGCCTCAAAATGATAACCGTTGGTGTGTATCTATGTTGTATGCATGTTGTGGCATGTCCCGGGAATGTTTCGAGTATGAAAAGAAGTGAAAAACCAGCAAAATCTGCTGTTGCAGGGCAAGGCGTATCGGTACGCCCTTTCCTGTTTCGGAACAGAGGCCTGGAATGGCTAAGAGGTTTCAAGACTGGTAGGGACGTATCGAAACGGTTTTGCTACTGGAAAAGGGTGTTTCGTTACGGGTCTCAGAACGCACCCGAGTATCGAAACGGTCAATCAAGTTTCAAAACGACCATTTCGGTACAGGGTCATTCGTTTTGAAACACCTGACCGTTGAGTTTGAATTTGATCTGTTTCAGGTTTCTGTTTCTTACATTCTGGTCCTTGAGTTTTTGGTTGCTTAATTTAATGAGTTTGAATGATCCGTTTGAGATGAAATTTAACATGATGGCATTTTATATGATTAATTATGGATTGGTAACAATAAAACTTGTTTAACCCTTATAATTCTGGAAATTTATGTTTTAGCCCCTAAAAGACGTTTCTATGCAATTGAGTCCCTGTTTGAGTTCCGTCCGCTGTGTCGATTCCGCTGAAATGATTTGCTAATCATATAGTCTATTAATGAGCATCTAGAAAAGATAAAAAGGAAAAAAAGGGTCGTAAATCAAGGTTGACTTTTGGGTTGACTTTGGTTTTCCCCATGTAATCTTCGTAGTTCGGGTCAAGCGTCTAGGTCGGGCTAAGGGGGTTACAAGATCTTTCAATGCTGAATTTGATGATGGTTATATCTTATTTTTTGATGTGGAATAATGTTGAGATGATGGGTGAATGATAGAAATCCTGAATTTGGGTTTTGTGATGAAGTTTGATGGGTGTAAAAGTGAGTTTTGTGATCAATCAATAGCTGATGGTATTCTGATGATGGGTTGATGTTTTTAGAGGTTTATTCATGTGTTTTGATGATGTATAATGTTGGGTTTATGCTGGAGGTTGTCCGAGTTGAGTTTTTCTATTTGTTTCGGCAATGTTTCGATAAACGATTTGAATGAGTTGTTGAATCTCTGTTTTCCACCAAGTTGGAGTGTTCAAAATATCTCTAATCCTCTGTTTTGGGTTGGTTAGAAGCAGGGGTTGAAGATCCGGAATCATTGGATATGTTTGTGGGCGAACCAGGAAGCTAGAAAAGTGTTTCGGCTTGGTTTTGGTATTCGCTGGTGAGTGGAAATGTTTTTAACACCTTAACAAGGTTAAAGAAGAATTTTGGGAGTTTGGGTTGTTTCGTTAGGCCAATCCAAGCTCAAGAGTAAGTTTTGAGTTATTTTGGTATTTTTGTCGTTTTATATGTTGATCATGTTTTGATCATTAGCATATCATTTTTAATGATGTTTTCCCACTGTTGTTGTGCATCAATGCATGATGATTTTGTCCCGTGAGAATACCATGTGATTTATAAAAATATTGCTTGAGTTCATGCTATGCACGAGCTTGTGTTTATGGTATTTGGGATGTGTTTGGGGAGGTGTTTAACCCCGGTGAAAAATAGTAAAATTAGATGTTGCGATGAATATATTAACACATGTGGATCTTTATATCGGATAGATTGATCGATCAATAGGATGTGAAGTGCACTATATATATATAATTTGCGCGTGAGATAAATTCTTTGGTTTCACAATAGGGGTTGTGCTATTGTGATGTGAGTGATAGGGGTTGTGCTATCACCAATGGGCAATGCGGGTTGTGGCATCCCGACCGAAGTGAGATTGTGGTGAGGGTTGTTTCACCATGTAGCTTGATGGGGTCGTGCCATCAAGGTGTCCGTTTATCCGAGCAATGTGTCAATGATGCCAGTATACTCATTTGCTTATGGTTTTAATATGAGCTTGATAAACTTATATGGTTATGTTTATATGCTTGAAGCATGTGAGTTGAAATGGAGCTGATAGGCTTGGTTTGCATATGTGGTTAACATATGGTTTATGCATGGTTGATGCATGTGTTGTGCCTATGGCATGTGTTGCTGCAATTGCTTATACTTGATTTAAGTATGGTATGTTTAAAAGGAAATGATTTGCGAAAGTGATTTTAAGAAATTGTTTTGGTTTCCAAAATGAAGTTGGTTTTCAAAACTGCATTGTTGTAACTTGGTTTTGAGCCCCGCTCACTAAGCTTTGTAGCTTACGCTCTCTTTTCTAACAACGCAAATCCGTAGACTATCTTGGAAGGCAACGGTGTAAGGGAAGTGATCCAAGTGTCCGCTTCAAGCTCAAGTATGGTTTTGTTTAGATAGTAGTGTGTGTGGCAATGGGGATAGACCTTGTTTATGTTTTGGGAGTGTTTTGTAGACTCCTTGTGATGCGAGCATGTTTGTTATGCCTTGGTTGGCTTGTTTATACCTTGAGCATAATGGTTTTGGCTTTCTATCTTGTTTTGCTTAGTTCATGGATTTTGATGTTTCTTATCTTGTCGTTTGTTAATCGTGAGTTAGTTCTCTTGCTTAATTATAAGTTTGGTTGTTTATTCTTAGTTTTTGTATTATTATCTTGCTGATATCTTGTTGCATGTGTTGATTGGAACCAAGGGGAACAGCCTTGGAGATGCTTGGACTGCAGATTTTTCTGTTCTGCTGCAAGGTGTTTCGAAACATGCCTTAACGTTTCGAAACGACCCTTAAATTGGCCTTTGCGTTTCGGAACTGGTACCGAAACGGGCTTTGCAGTCTCGAAACGGGTCTAACCATTTTGAAACGAAAGCTCTCTAGAATTTTAAACGTTAGACCCGTATCGATACCATCGGGAGTGTTTTGAAACGGGGGTTGTTGGAAGTTAGTTAAGAGCATATTTAAAGTTGTTTTTCTTGCGTTTTGGTCCAAGCTTGATATGTTATCATTTGAGTTTGAGTGAGGGCTTGTTTTGAGTTGCATTTCAGCTTGGAAGTATGAAATGAGACTAATTTCAAAGTGATCGCCTTAATTTCATCATAGGACCCTATTTTATGCTAGTTTTGCATTTTGGTCCCTGGTTGCTCGGTTGATCGTTCGGTGCTCGTCTTGTCGTGTTTTCTTCCTCTGTGTGTTCTTGAAATATAGGGTTTAATTCGAGCATCTAGAAAATATATTAATAAACACGTTTAGGGTTGCTAATCGGAGGGAAATCTTTGAATTTTTCTTCGGTTAGTCCCGTGTGATCTACTCGATACGATCTGGTGGCTAAGCCGGGTTGAAGGGGTTACAAAAAGAGTCGAAAAGAAATAAAACAAAGGAATAAAATAACTAAAAAAGGGCTAGATATGTTACTAAATTAGAGTAGATGAGTTTTCACACGTTGTAACGCCTTAAATCTTCACTATTCTTGAAGCAAGAATAAAGACGAAATCTCAAACAAAAAGAAGATAGAAAAAACCTCTATTTTTTATTTCTCTCAAGAATGCTTCTTGTATTTTTGTGTACAATACTCTCTGTGTGTTTCATTGTGTGATTGTGTGGTGTGAATGTGAATTACAAAAGAATGAAGCCTATCTAAAATAACATAACCATTAATGCTAAATATTATTTTTTTCGGAAAGAGAATAATGCCTTTACTTAGCCATCAAACCAATTTTCTTACACACAAAATGATTCTAAATTAATTAGAAAAAATATGGAAAGGTATAAGATTGACTTCAATTACAAATAATCAATAAATTAATTAAAAGTTCGTAATAAAATCAAATTCTCGTATTAGACTTGTATCCAAATTTTTGCACGTGTTGTCTTCAGTAAAACATACATATCTTGAGCTTTCGACGTTCGATTGAGGCGTTTCAGGATGCATTGGAAAGGTAACTGAAAGAAGGTCAGTTCTTAAGAAGACACCCTAGCCCAAAAATACTCAGATCCTAACGAAAATTCGCCATGAATCTACAGTCAGAATTCCTTGCACATCACTCGACTTCTCATATTTGTTGGACCAAAATCTCTTGCAATCTTTCAATATTTGATATGGTTAGGATCTTGTGTGATCTGCAAGAATAACTAAAATATAATAATAATAATAATAATAATAATAATAATAATAATAATAATAATAATAAATAATGAAATAATAATAAAAAATAGGCCAGTTGAGCCTTTACTCATGTACATGGACTTCATTTTATTTTTTAATAGACTCTTTTATGGACTCTAATTTATATATAGACTCTAATATATTTACAAGCATAAAATTTAAAGGGTCAGATAAAATTGGTGACTACAGCTACCCCTCATTGCTCATTTCGGTGAAACGGAAATAGAGTAAAGAATCAAAGACATCAATTTTATCCGGTTAAACCAGTGGTGGATTCAGAATTTTTTTTTTAGGGTGGGCACAAATCAAAACACTTTTTAGGATGGGTACAAGCCATAAAAATCTCAAAATTCTAGGGTGGGCACAAGTCATAAAATTTAAGGACTAATTCATAAAAATTATGAAAATTGAAGTCAAATGTGTGAGTTTTGAAAAATCCAGGGTGGGCACAGGCCCACCCAAAGTACCATGTGGATCCGCCACTTTGTTAAATTGTTCCTCGTAATCGTTGTCCTATCCCGAAATGATAGGGTGTCGTCCGCTTACTACTTCGGTTGAAAACGACGCAGGTGTTTTGTCCCTGAAGCGATTAGGTGTCGTTTGCCGACTGTTCTTGTTGAAAACAATGTCAAAGCGGTAGAGTGTCATTCGTCTACTGTTCCTGCTGGAAAATGAAGTGGCATAAGGTGTCGTTCGCCTATTACTCAAGTTGAAAACGGTGTCGAAGCGATAGGGTGTCGTTCGCCTACTGCTCATGCTGAAAAATGAAGCGACATAGGGTGTCGTTCGCCTATGACCTCTTTTGAAGATAGGATGTCTCATCCCGAAATGATAGGGTGTCGTTCGCCTACTACTTTGGTTGAAGCGATAATCAAAATGATTGGGTCTCGTCCTAAAATGAAGCGGCATAGGATATTTTTTTGCAACTGTCAGTATCGGTACTTGAAGAGATGTATCGGTACCTATTCAAAAATAAAAATAGTTGTTGTCTAATATAAAGCGTACTATTACTTGAACTGGATGTATCAATACGAGACATACTAATAAGATTATTTAACCTCCTTGATCTTGTAGTTGGGATTCTTCATTTTCTTCAGCGACATTATTAGTTTTATTGTCCATTATTTAAACTTCAAATATATTATTGTTAAATAGTTTGTTATTTGTCTATGTATATATAAGTTGGTATTGTTTTCCAAGTGTGATATGAATAAAACATTCTTCTCTAAATCACTTTCTACTCTTCTCTAAATGGATGGGGTGAGGGTTATTAGTGAAGGTGAGGTTGGAGAGAAGATGGTTTTTATTTAATTAAATGTATTAAAATATTATTAAAAATATTTCTTTATTTTTTATTTCCACGTTATAACAGTGTTAGAGATTTAACGGTAGAGTGACTAAAATAGGTCAATATTTAAAGTTCAGTGATAAAATTGAGCGTTTTGAAAGTTGAGTGACCAAAATAGGTCACAAAGCAAAATTAAGTGATGATATAAGTATTTTACCCAATTAATTATTAGATAGTATACCCTTTCCCCCTTTAAATTTGTATTCTTTCTCTAAATTTAAAACTTTGTTTAAAAAACATTAAACTCCACACCATTCGACACAATATTGGTTTGGTATTTTATATGACTTCTAATTCTAACATCAAATAGACTATTCATTTTGCAAGTACAAAGAATTTTTTTTTCGAATTGACAAGTACAAAGAATTTGATTTCATGAAAATTTATTTCTAACAATACTTGCATAATTAAATGAAGGCATAAAGTCAAAAAATGCCTATAATGTTTGATTAGATAGTTATTTTAGCTTATATTCTTTTTTTTTGAACTAATTTAACCCCAACGTTTTATTTTGGGTCAAAATAGCTCTGTTACAGATAAAAATTGTTAGTTTACTAACGATAAATAGCTTGAAATGACTTAATAAAATGACGCGTCAGAAAAAATATTATTTTATATTTTGTAAAATTTTATTAAAATATTTTTGACTAATGTGTCATTATGTAAAGTCTACATATTTGTCTATATGACATTGCTATCGCATCGTACAGTGTCATGCAGGTTTGTCACGTCATTTCAAGCTTTTTATCGTCAGTTGACTAGCAATTTTCACGCGTAGAAGGGTCATTTTGACCCGAATAAAACGTTGTGGTTAAATTAGTTCAAAAAAAAGGGGCCAAAATAACTATTCAGCTAAACGTTAAAGGCATTTTTTAACATTACGCCTTAAATAAATTGAGGATTTCAACAATAGTATAAATAATAACAACAATTAACAATAATAAAAAGATCAATTAGTTTTCCGATGGTATAAAGCATTCAGCATTTACACGAAAGAATGCATGAATGCAGAGATCAAAGGAATGCTAACCTTATGATCGCATATTGAATATAAGAGTTGTAAAGACTCTTTTGTCTTTAACAATTACAAAAAAAAATTATAAATAATAAAATTAAAAGGATAATTTTATAAATAAAAATTTGATATATAAATTAATATATATATATATATATATATCTAAATTTAACAATTAATAAAATTATATCAAAAAGATAATTTCATAAATAAGAAATTAATATAATTTTTAATATACTGGTGTGATCACATGGTAAAGAAATTAATATATAGATAATTTTAAATATGCTTAGTAATGTTATATAAAAAATAATAATTTTCATAATTTAATTAATATTAATAGATACAAAATATTGATAACTAATAAATTGTTCAAATAAATATTGAATATAATCGTATCCTTATATGTCACTTTGCTTGTTCAAATAATCAAACACTTATATGTTATCGGTTAATTTTACCAAACACTTTTATGTAATCAGTTAATGTAATTCACTAGTCAAATCAATTAATGCAATTCGTTGAAAATACTCTCTTTGTGAGCTTTTTAGATTAAATGATTGAATATAAGAGTTGAAAAGACTATTTTTATCATTGACAATTTTATACATATCTCTAAACAATTTAAATTTGTATAACTAATAAATTTATAAAGATAATTTCATAAATAAGAAATTAATATATACTTATAAACTTAATAATTAATGAAATTATATTTTAATATAATTTTATAAATAAAAGTTAATATATACATTTAAATTTAATAATTAATAAAATTATTTTAAATTGATAATTTTATAAATAAAAATTAATCTATATTTTTAAAGCATTAAAGAACAATTATACTATATATTTTTTAATCATTTTAATAATTTTATGGGACCACCCAATTTTAAACATGTTCAAGACAACATAAAATAAACAATTATACCGCTACATATCACTAATTTTTACACACCAAAAAATAGGTAAACTACACCATGACTATTGAATTAGTGTCTCGATTATATTTTGACTATCAATCTTTAAAATTTGTCAATCAAGTCATTAAATTATTTAAATGATATCAATTAAATGGTTTAAAATTAATGCATAAAGTTTTGTTTCTTAACATCAAAATGGACCAAATTTCAGTGCTTTGATTACAACCCTTGAATACCTATAAGCAACGCATAATAATTTACGGTCTGAATCCAATAAAATCTCAAAATAAACCACAAGTATATGTTAATCACATTGTTCTTGAGATTAAAATACTTCATAAATAGTTCATCCATTGCATTGAACCAAATCATCCTGCTCTGTCAATTTAGCTGCAGAAAACATTCCATACATAAGTGTCGGATACAAACATGTATTCGATACGAGCGGATATACAGTTTCGAATACACAGACCATTTGATTTAAAAAGCACTCGAAAATGCTGTCCGTTCCCTCATCTTGTTGGTGCTTGGATCCACCACTCTCATTTTGTTTCAACCAAGGTTGACGCAGTTGTTGCTTCTGTAAATAACATGATAGTATACATACTCGCAAATCAATTCAGATATGAGTGTCGGATACATTAACTTCTAGAGAAAAAAAATAAAAAACGATATCTGAGAAACATAGTCTGATCAACCTTTACGGGATTTCGCAGCTTAACGTTTCTCGGTTTCGGTACTTGGGAATCTGCAAATGATCAAAGCATGAAGGAATGTGTATATAATTGACAAATAATTATGCATTTCAGGTTTAAGTACTATACCAGCATGTTCAAGCCATGGCCTACTTGGTTGTTGCTGGTACAGAAAAGCAAAATATCAGAATCAAGCACACAGTATAGATCAGTCTTATTACATTCTACATTATACCGTATACTGAAAATACCCTGGAAGAACCGAATCTTCGAAGTTTCCTATACGCAGCTGATTTTGAAAATTTTCCATTGTCATCTTGATCAGCCTGGAAGCATTGGAACTGTATGGACTGTCCTTGCGAGGAAATTGATGTAGTTCTCTGTGAAGGTGCCTGAAAACGCGACTTGATCGACCGACGCACGGAAATTAGACGATGAGAAGCAAATTGATAATTAATATGATTCCAACAACAGTGCATAGAACATTGAATTGCAGGCATACCAGCAGAGGGTCCTTTTCTTTACTGCAACTCCCACTCCCCCATTCCTCCGTCCTACCGGTACGGGTTGCAGGACCTGCAGGCGGTAACTTTCCGCCGAGATGACCTAGTTTAACCTTTTTATTAGTCATTTTCGACTTCCATATCTGGCATAAGAGATTGAACCATCAAAGACCAGATAAAAAATATAGCATACATCTTCATTCGATATGATAATGATACGATATACACGGAAATTCGGCATTTGACAAACAAATTAGAGTTTACCTGTTGGAATTGAACATGAACCGAATCATCACCGTAATGTTTAAGGAAAGCTTCAAGGGTTTTGTTTGCCACTTCCTCCATTACTTCCTGGTACAATGTTCTCTCTTTACTGTCCTGTTTCTTCTTTTTCCTCTGAAACAAGAACCAATTCAATATAAGCTATGTATTTGACACAAGTATCGAACATGGATACCAAAAACAAAGACCGAAACAAGGAATGAGGACACCAACCATTGCAGCAGGAGACTGTAGCTTAGGTTTTGGCTTTACTTCTTCATTACCTGAGAAACAAATGCATGCATGGAGTATTATTATTGATCACTAAAATTTTTGTACTCAAGGTTTTCAGCAAATACATTGAGTTCTACCGATTTTCGAGATATCGCAATCAGAGATTTAAATAATGTTATAACGCTACCTCACAGTCATTATTTTACAGTTCCGACTCGTTCGATTGTCGATATTCACAATAATTCATCGTGATAGGATCAATTCGCAACCGCGATGAACACAATGCAACCGGAATCATATTCGAGACTCAACTTACCAGAACTTGCTTGATAGCTCTCTTTCAACCATGGCCGATGCTCTTGTTTCTACAAAAAGAAAAAGAAAAAAAGAAGAAGTAAATTGCTCCATTAACGAGGAGTAAAATGACAGCAATAATCAAAGATATCAAGAACTGAACTAAATGAGAAACCCGGTGAGCTGCAGTGTTGTTGTTGGCTACTTCCTCCATGAATTGGCAAATTCTTTGTTGTTGAAGCAAAATGTGATTTTTGGGATTTTGGTCACACATGTATTGTGTTTTGGTACTATCATGGATGTACTGTTTTATTCTCCGGAAAAATCTGGATCAAAAACAGCTTTTGATTATCCAACACACTCTCAATAGAGTGTAAAAGCTCCACAAACAAGGTCGGTCATGTTTTATTTATGGTCCATGGATTATTGTTTGGTTCACTGGAAAAAAAATCAATTAAAGTTAACTGGTAATTTCTTAAGCTCGTTGAGAATTAAAAACTCCACGGTTATGTATAGGGTTGTAAGTGAGACGATACAGATTGTAAGTTATTTGTATTTTACTTAATCAAAATTCGATCAACACTTGACTCGATTATAGGGACAGATACATGATTTTATGTAAGGGGTGCGAACGGTTAGAGAGTTATATTAGAAATTTAGATTGTGCAAAATTATAAAATTGTAGGGGGTGCGATCTTAGATCATCGATAGAAAATATAAAGAAAATAAATAATGTATATAGGAGTTTAAAATTTTCGGGGTGCGACTGCACCCTCCAGCACCCCTCAATCCATCCTTGTTCGATTGGACTCTACTCAAGTTCGAACTCGATTCGACTCGAGTTCTTAAAAGAGTCGAGTCGAGCTTAGTATTACTGGACTTGTCTCGAGTTCTTAACAGACGGAATCAAGCCCAGCACTACTCCGAATCAACTCGGCTCATTTACACCCCTAATTATGTATCTTTAATTAATATTTAAAATAATAAATAAATAAATGAGTTATACGAGGATTTCTTTATCCAGATTGTTAAATTAAAAGAAATAACTCATTTTCAACATAACAGATAATAATTATTTATCGAAGAAATACATTACTTCTTTAACCTTATTTGAGTTTTTATATATAAAATATCTAAAGAATTCATAATCTTAATTTTTATATAAGAGAACTGAACAAGTGTCCTAGTGGAAAAGTGAATGTTATTCATCCAAATAGACACAAGTTCAAATCGCTCTGTCTACAAGGTGTATTTGCATTGTCAAAGAGTTAAAATTATGTATGAGATATTAACTTGTAATCACTTTTAGAGTATATTTATATAGGAAAATTCTACCACGTTCGACAATTGTCCAATGTAAAAATTATAAATTAAATAATTTTTTAAAGTAAAAATTATAAATTATTTAAAGTAAAAATTAAATTAAATTATTTTCTATATATACTATATTTTTTAATCTTTTTTAATAATTAGATCAAATATCAACCTTCGACAATTTTAAAAATAAAAACCCTAAACCATAAGTCCTAAATCTTAAACCCTATTCAATTTAAAAAAAATAAAAACCCAAAACCCAAAACTCTAAACTCTAAATTTAAAATCATAAACCATAAACCTTTGCAAATAAGTAAAATTGTCCAATGTTTTAACAAATAAATTTAAATTTATTTTTTTCCACCTAAATTCGTTGGAAATCCAGCTTTGTACCTAACTGGATCGTTGTTGTGCCGATCATTGCTTCAAAAGCTTTGTATCTTGTCGTCAATGTGTTCATCATCGCAAGGCTTCGTCTTCAAAGGGAAGAAGTCGGCAACAACAGATTCGAAACTGGTAACAACCTAGTCCCCAAACTATAAATCCTAAACCCTAAACTTGAAACATGAAACACTAAACTCAAAACCTTAAATTCGAATATTATATTTAAGGTTTCTTGTTTAAGGTTTAGTGTTGTAAGTTTAGGGTTTCATGTTTTGATGTTCAAGTTAATAGTTTCAAATTTAGGGTTTAGGATTGTAGTTTAGGTGTTTAGAGTTTAGGGATTTTATTTTTTAAATTAACTAAAGTTGATATTTGATTTAATTATTAAAAAAATAAAAAATATAATATATATGAAAAATAATTTAATTAAAATTTTATTTTAAATAATTTATAATTATATATTGAGTCTTTGAGATTTTTAATCTTTATTAATTAATTTAATGGTGTTTGGCGATATTCATCATTAATAATATTTAGCGTTGTTCGTCGAACATAGTAGACTCATCCATTTATATATATATATATAAGAGATATTATTCACTTAAACAGCGAAAATAATAATACCAAGCGAACTAAAGTTTAGTTGACCTTAACTTTCATTTAAAAAAAAAAGTTGAGATGGGACTTGGGCTTGAAGTCCTTTTCTGATTTTTTTTTTTTGCTTTTTTTTATCCTCTTAGTTATCAAGTTTAATTTAAATTAATAGTAGATTATAGATGGAGTGATAGTTGTATTTAAATTCATTAGATTTATGTTCAATTTTTAAGCAGTGACTTTTTGTTGTTTATTTAAAAATAAAAAAAATATTTAAAAGATTAAAAAAAACATATTTATTATTAGGGGTGGAAATCGTTCGGTTCAGGGACGGTTTTGCATTCCCCACTCCGTCTCCAACACTTGCGGATACGATTTTGAATAATCCCCGTTACATATTTCGGCGAATTTTTCGTCCCCATACCCAGGGGCGGAGCTAGAAATATATTTAAGGGGTGTCATTTTTCAACGATATTTAAAGATGATTAATTATTTATAAAGGGGTGTCATTTTATTCATAAAAGGGGTGTCATTTGTCTATATTTTTAATTTTTTATATATAAATTATATAGAAAAAATAGGTTTTTCAAAAATTTTGAGGTGTCATGAGACACCCCAATTCAAAGGGTAGCTCTGCTCTTGCCCATACCCATCGAATCCTCACGGTTTTCGAGAAATTTATATCCCCAAAAGTTAAACAAAATTTACTTTTTTACTAACCAAAATATATGGTTGATTTTAATTTAAATATAATATACTCAATACACGTAAATATATGGTTGAAGGGGAACAACGTTTTTATGTAAAATGAACGGTAGAAATAAAGAGAAATATAGTATATAATTAACAAGAAATGGTAAATTACTAGAGATCACCCGAACTTAATAAGGTTTAAACAAAAGACACAAATATATTGATAATAAGATAGGTAGGTATACATGTAAATGAGAGTTAATTTTATATATTTTAAAAATTTTGTAAAATATCAAGGATCCTTATGGATATTTTTCGTGGATCCTCGTAGTTATTTATACGGTTACGGTTCAGTTATTCTCACGGTTCCGATATAACAATACTCGTCCTCATGCCCATTTGAGCTTTGGTGATAAAAAATTTTCCCATCTCGTGGGTAAAGGTTTCTATTATTCCTCATCCCCGTCAATTCGGATCCCCATGATTTTCGAATATTCCCCACCCAATTCCCACCCCTATTTATTATAATATTAATTAGGATTTTTAATTATAAAAAGTTGTCATTTAAAAGAAGACATTTTTATTTTTCTAATTTAATTAATATCCAATTAATCCTAGACACTTGACAAAAGACTTAAATAAAATGTTGGAAATTTCTGTTTGATCTATAATTGTATACCTAAGTTCTCGTAAACATGAAGTTTTTAAAATCAAACTTAATTTTCAAGAGTTTCTTGCTTTGTGGATTAATTACTTTAGGATTAAGATTTCCAATTTTTATTATTTAATCCTTGCATTCTTCCCATGTTCCTTTAACTTCTCTATTTTCCACTTTTCACTTTATTATATTTTAAAATTAGGGATGATAATTCTAATTGCAAATTCGGATATTTACGGATATTTGAATATTTTTTTTGTTGAATTGAATATTTATGAATATCCAAATCATTTTTTACGAATTCATATATTGCATATTTAGATCATTTTGTCAAATTAATTCAAGATATTTATCGTTAGTTGACTAACAGATTTCATCCATTGAAGGGTCATTTTGACCCAAAATAAAACGTCGAGGGTTAAAATGCTTTAAAAAAAGAATAGTGGTCAAAGTGACTATCCAATCAAACGTGAGGAGCATTTTTTTGAAATTATACCTAAATTAAACATCGAAAACTTTTCAAACTAAAGTTCTAATCTTTAATGATCAAGCTCAATCCAAATATTCGAGATCGAGCTCAATCGATGATCGAAAGAGACTTAAGCACACTCCTTTCTAATGATCAAGCCTATAAATTCTTATCCGAGATCTACCATGAAACAAAATTCAATCAAGAAAGCTACATTTTTTCCCCCGAGAAAGATTCATTGATTAAGGAAAAGACCTTGAGATTTTGATTGGTTGCTGAAAAGGGTTTACAATTTGATTGACTTTTGATTATGATATGAGCTTCGTTGGGGATGATCCATTCAGAAACCAACACCTACATATATCGAGTTAGGTTCGGTCCGACTCGAATAAAATATTTTGATACATACTCTATTAATATTCCTTGCACATATAAAGAGAGTCCAAATCCAAACACAAACTTACAGGTGAAAAGCAGTGGAGAGTACGTAACGTATCCTCTCCACTAAGGTTTGTTTTCTTCCTTACGTTGAATGGATAGGGTGATAGAGGGTCCCCCAATTGATTGAATTTTCGAACAGCCGAAAGTTTACAATTTTCGGGGACCAAAATTGTAATTGTGCCATTTAATCAATGGCGGACGCCTAAATGTTGAGATTGAAATTTCGGATCGATCCAATAATGCAATGTGAATTGCAAAGCTATTAAAGTTATATGAATATATTAACTCAACTAGCAGTCTCAGTGGAAAAACGGATGATATTCATCATAACAGACACAAATTCAAATCATTTTATTTGCAAGGTGTATATATTTTGTCAAAAGGTTAGTAATATGTATAAATAGATACTACCTTGCCCCTAGTATGAAGTGGCTCAAAGATTTTACGATGTGTAAAATTTATTAAAATTAAACTTTTATTTAAAAAAAATAAATGGTTATTAATTTTAACTTTTAAATAAAAATAAATGTAACAGAACTTAAAATCTACGAATCACGTTATTTTGCTTTCTACATATACTTTATCATTAATACAGAATGGATTTTTTTTCTTTTTTATTTATTTAATTAAAATTATTTTAAAGTTTTTTTAATAAAAAAAATTGTACGATTATTTTTATCGCACTTATCCGGAACAAGCAAAAATTCCCAACAAAGTACATATAGAAAAAAACACCAGAAACCAACATGAAATTCTGTCAGCCCACTTTCATAAATCATGAGTCTAGATTAGTTAGGCATATAATTAAATTAGTGGAACAAACATGGGAAGCCTTTCTTAATTGTTGCCTTAATTTATACATATATCACCAACATGAAATTCTGTCAGCCTGTCCCTTTGGATATGGAGAGTGAGGTGTCACCCCATCAAATTTTATAATATATATGAACTTAAATTAGAATAAATTTAAATCGGAAAATTTATACGGGTTTAAATATTTGTTCGATAGAAATCGAACTTAAACATTAAAATCAAACTTGTAGCTAGTTTTCGTTAGGTTGGCTAGCCCATGTGGCTAGTTTTGGTTGTCCTAAGTATACAAATAAATTTATACGAACTTAAATCAGAATAAATTTAAACTGAAAATTTTATACGGGTTTAAATATTTGTTCGATAGAAATCGAACTTAAACATTAAAATCAAACTTGTAGCTAGTTTTGGTCAGGTTGGCTAGCCCATGTGGCTAGTTTTGGTTGTCCTAAGTATACAAATAAATTTATACAAACTTAAATCAGAATAAATTTAAACTGAAAAATTTATACGGATTTAAATGTTTGTTCGATAGAAATCGAACTTAAACATTGAAATCCAACTTGTAGCTAGTTTTGGTTAGGTTGGCTAGCCCATGTGGCTAGTTTTGGTTGTACTAAGTATACAAATAAATTTATACGAACTTAAATCAGAATAAATTTAAACCGAAAATTTTATACGAATTTAAATGTTTGTTCGATAAAAATCGAACTTAAACATTAAAATCCAACTTGTAGCTAGTTTTGGTTAGGTTGGCTAGCCCATGTGGCTAGTTTTGGTTGTCCTAAGTATACAAATAAGCTAACAACTCCCACTATTGGTAAACTTTCCCCCCAACATTTACTCTCTTGGCTATATGTTTGAAAATTGTTAAATTGAGTCCAACTATTTCCTAGATTTGTTGGTCTGGATTGACTTTGCTTCACTTTCTTTACCCCGCTTAAAAGATTTTGAAAAATAACTTAACGATTTAATTTCAGTGAAAAATAAAATGATGTTATCTTAAAAGATTTAAATTTAAACAACTTTATTTACAAAGTGTATATATCGTATCAAAAGATTAAATAAAAAGTATAGACATTTACAACCTTATAATCACATTTAGTCTATTAAGAGAATGATTTAAAATAAATAAACAAAATTTAATCTAATTAATTCATATATATATATATATATATATATTAAAAATTACATTAATAAAATTTAAATTGGAATATGTAAAGAGGGATAGTATGGTAAAAACCAAAAAAGGATAATTGAATGTGCAATGGGAAACATAAGTAAATATGCTTTCAAAACCCTGAGACCACATTCAAATGCTACAATTTTTCAAATGAAACAGAAAAGAACAAAGTCTTCTCCTTTTCCTTTCAGTTCTTCTGTGTACAAAAACCCCATTCTGAATTCTCAATGAAATTCTTTGTTTTAGCCTCTTGAAACCCTAAATTCAGAATCTTTATTCACAGCAGCTCAAGCTTCTTCAGCAATGGTAGCAGAAACTTGGATACTAAAAATGGGAAACCAGGTAAGTTCCAACCTCAAACACGCCTTCCTCCTCGACCATGCTTCCAGAAAAAACAACACCCGAAGCAACCCAACATCCAGAAAACACGAAACCGTCGGAATCTTGTCTTTTGAAGTTGCCAGTGTCATGTCCAAAACCCTTCACTTCCACAAATCCTTGTCTGAAACCGAGATCTCAAAGCTCAAATCCGAGATCTTGAAATCCCCAGGCATTTCCAAGTTGATTTCAGCTGATGAGGATTACCTTCTTTCCCTTGCTTTAGCTGAAAGGCTAGATGAATTAAACAGGGTTGTCAATGTTGTGTCTAGACTAGGCAAAAAATGTAATGAACCGGCTTTGCGAGGTTTCGAACATGTTTTTGGAGATATTATGAATGGAGTTATTGATGTTAGGGAATTGCGTTTTCTAGTTAAAGACATGGAGGGAATGGTTAGGAAATTGGAAAGGTATGTTAATTTGACTGCAAAGTTGTATAGTGAAATGGAGGTTTTGAATGAATTAGAACAGAGTACTAAGAAGTTTCAAGCAAACCCTCATGAGGAAAGTAAGAGAGCTTTCGAGCAGAAATTGATTTGGCAGAGACAAGATGTTAGGCATCTTAAGGATGTTTCACTTTGGAACCAAACATTTGATAAGGTTGTCGAGTTGTTGGCTAGGACTGTTTGTACTATTTTTGCTAGGATTCTTGCTGTTTTTGGGGAATCTGCTTTGGGGAAAGATGGTGAATGTAGAAGGGTCTTGGAGAAGGTTAACGGGCGCTTTTCGGATCAAGTTGAAGTTGTTCCTAGGCAGTTGAAACGGGTTCTTAGTAAGGGTAGTAGTGTTGGGAGTGGTCAGCCGGCGAATGTATCCACAGGTGTGGTGGAGAGAAGGGAAGTGAGTTTGAAGCATAGGGGGATTGATTCACGAAAGGGTGAAATTGGGTTGAGTAGGATGGAGGATTTTGGTTTTCCTTGTGGGATGACTCCCGGGAGACTTTTCGCTGATTGCCTTAGTTTGAGTAGTTCAGCTTCGAAGTACGATGATTGTGATGATGGTCGGAGCGTTGATTATGATGACCGAAGTAGCCGGATTTCGGGTTGTTGTAGTGTTGCAAATGATGGGCTGAAGAGAGAGCGGCCGGATCGCTCTCCTCCCTTTTGTTTGCCCCAACTTAATGATCCTTTGAGTGGAAATCACAGACAATCCAATTGTGGTGTGTTGAGTAATGCGCAATTTGGTCCTAAAAGTAGGTTAGCTCTATATGCTACACCATCCACTATTGGAGGTTCAGCTCTTGCGTTGCATTATGCTAACATAATAATTGTCATCGAGAAGTTGCTGCGGTACCCTCATCTGGTCGGTGAAGAAGCTCGAGACGATCTGTATCAGATGTTGCCAACAAGTTTGAGGCTGTCTCTGAGGACTAATCTCAAGACCTATGTCAAGAATTTGGCGATATACGATGCACCGTTGGCTCATGATTGGAAAGAAACTCTTGACGGGATATTAAGTTGGCTCTCCCCACTGGCACATAACATGATCCGATGGCAAAGTGAGCGGAATTTCGAGCAGCAGCAAATCGTTACTCGGACGAACGTTCTCCTTCTCCAGACATTGTATTTTGCCGATAGGGAAAAGACCGAAGCAGCCATCTGTGAGCTTCTCGTCGGGTTGAATTATATATGTCGTTACGAACATCAGCAAAACGCGTTGTTGGATTGCGCCAGCAGTTTCGATTTTGAGGACTGCGTGGAGTGGCAAATGCAATGCGGAAGTTCTTATCTTGATTGATTACATTGTTGAAATTAAGAATACATATAGAGCCATGTAGGGTATTTTTCTTGATCCTCGTGGTCACGTGAAGACGGACGGAGGTTCAACAAAATACTTACACACATGAAGGTGTTTTGTAATCGAAGCCTGAAGTATTTTAGGTATGGAAAAACATTCTCCTCTACGGATTGTGTATATGTTCTTTCTGTTCATTCTTTACTAGTTTCTTACGTGTACCTGCGTCTCCGTATACCATAGACTAATGAAATCGATTCGGTTACATGATAATGCAGTGACTTATAGTTCCTTGTACTCCTAGTTGTTTTTCGATTCGGTGACATCGACTATAAAATGGTGTTTTCTGAAAAGTAAGCATCAAATTAGCATGCTGTCCCTTAAAGTAAGGGAGGAAACAATGAAAGTGTCTGAAGCATGCATGAAGCACAGCATCATGGGTTTTAGGCACTCCTGGAATTTGCATGCTTTCTTTATTGGTTAATTTGGGGGTTGGGGCCTTCTTTTGTGCACTGAATTATAAAATAGGATTATCCAGTGCCTGAAAACTAGCAATGGGATTGACTGATTGATTCCAATGTCCGATATATTCAACTTGTCTCGATTTTACGGGTGTCGATCCAATGGGTCGGGTTGATTGAATTTAGCTGGATTCCTTCGGGGACTAAATGTTACTTTATCCCCAGTCTTAAATACAAATTTCACTTTGGGTTTAGATTCTCGTATGGCTTGAATTCAGACTAGAATTTGATTTTCTAATTAGATTGAATCAAATCCAACAATTTTTCGGATTTAGATAAGGTTAAGAAGTTACCACTTTCACCAGCTTTTAGTGCAAAAGGCAAGTAACATGCTTAACCACTTTGATTTTACTATCTTTACATTTCTTTTGGGACCAAGCCGACCAACACAACCATCCTAGCAGACCAAAGCGTTTCTCTTTTTGTTCCGCAAGTCCAGTCTCGAAATTTTATAAAACCGGATTACGGTCCGACCCTATTCGACTCGTGAATATTTATAGGAAAAATCCATTAAATCTCCCCTAAAACAATTACAATCAAGTTTTCATGGAGATAAGAAATCAAAGGTGTAAATATCATTGTTGATGAGTATATTGTTTTTCGTTGGAATATGTTAATATCGCTGTGTTTCGATGTACGGTTTCAACTTATTAGCATTGGGCCCTATAGAAGCAAAAAGGCGCATAACTTCAGCCGCAAGCTTTGCAAAACTGCCCCAAACCTTAAGGATACTTCTATATTTATAACAAAATTAAGGATAATCTTCACCCGTAGTCCCTTTTGTTTAAAGTTTATTTTATTTTTAATCACTCTAATTCAAAAAAATCATTCTTGCCACTTACGTTTTGAATCGTGTCTATTTTGGTCCTTTGGCCGTTAATAAAAAATTAATTTCTAATTTAACCCTCAAACTTTTAAAACTTTATTTTTCATTATCTTTCCCAAAAACTTGAAAATTTTATTTCTCCGCCCACCACCCAAACTTCATTCTAGTTTAACGCTTTGGGGCGAAGGAGACTGACGGACCCATGGCGGTGAAAAGAGGGTCGGAATCGAGTGGTGGGCGGAGAAATAAAATTTTTAAGTTTTTGGGAAAGATGGTAAGAAATAAAATTTTGAAAGTTTGGTGGTTAAATTATAAATTATTTTTTTATTAACGGAGATTAACAGCCAAGGGACCAAAATAGACACGATTTAAAACGTAAGTGGCAAGAATGATCTTTTTTAAATTCGAGTGACTGAAACAGAACAAACCTCAAACAAAAGAGACCACGGGTGAAGATTACCCAAAAATAAATACCCACAAAGATGAATATAACACTATGATAATTAGAGGTGTTCAAAAATATTTAATTTGAAATATTTAAATGTTAATATGATAAAAAATAGTTGGGTATTTTTTAAAGAAAATCTTCGGATTGATTATCTAACCCGTTCAATTTCATAGATTTACGGGCAGGACCTGTATTGTAATTTTTAGATTACGAGTATCCCCGACTTAATTTCCTATTTTTATTTTTACATTATTAATCCTTCCTTCAGTTTAGATATTTAAATATTTATATTTATAAACATACTTTGTTGTTGTATATTTAAATATTTGTATTTCCTCTATTCAAAAAAAATTATTTTTGTATTTCCTATTCAATTTTTTTTTTGTATTTCTTAACGTACATTGTTGTTGCATATTTAAATATGTATATTTCTAAACGTGTATTTGTTGTTGTATAATTGAAATGTTTTACATAAAGATGCAAAATTTAATTTTGGAGTAGCCAACAATTATCATTTGTGAGATAAACGAAGGTTCGAGTGTCACATGTGAATAGACATGTCCATAAGTACATGTTTTTTTTTTGGGTAATCTTCACCAGTGGTCCCTTTCGTTTAGGTTGTGTTCTATTTTGGTCACCAGAATTCAAAAAACATTATTCTGGTCACTTACGTTTAGAATCATTTTTATTTTGGTCACTTGACCGTTAGTCTCCGTTACTTAAAAAAAATAGTTTTTAATTTAACCCCCAAACTTTCAAAATTTTATTTTTCACCATCTTCCCCAAAAATTATAAAACTAAAACCAAAAAAAAAATTAAATCAATGGCTATAACCCAACACTACAACTCATTCCTTCAAGATTAAAAACGTCAACTTCCATTGTAAAAGGTAGAAACTCACAAAATTGTAAGCATTCATTCATGTTTACATAGGTATGATAAATATTGCAGATTGTAAGCATTCAACTGTGTTTTCAGCAATATAAGCTCCAAAATTCATCAGGTAAGTTGGTCTTTGTTTTATTTTTCGATCTTTCGATTCTTTGCTATTTGTAGATGAAGCTCAAGCTACCGATAGCAGAAGTATATCCGCCATCGATGATAAGATTATGCCCTATTATGAATCCAGCATCATCTAAGGCGAGGAACACTACGGCTCGGGCAACATCTTCGATAGTAAACTCCCTTGTTCACCAACAAGTTTAACCACTTGTTCAGGCGTCATTTCGTTCTCCCTGAACATTCTATAACCGCTTACAAGCATATCTGTAGGTACACCATGAGGAGAAATGCAGTTCACACGAATCTCGTGCACGCCTAACTCGCATGTGACAGTTCTCATCTATCCAAGGATTCCGACTTTAAACTGAGGAGTGCAACATAACAAGGCACCTAAAGAATTAAATGTACAGTCTAGTTTTAAAATTGAAGTTGAGACCTAAACAGAGGCTTTGAAAATTAAGAGACAATTTAAAAGTTAAAACCAAATCAACAAGTTTTATTCTCAATATATTTTGAGAGGGCTACAAAAACCTAAAAAAAAATGTTCACTGAAGGTGCATGAACCCCCTTAACATTCCATCACCATTTTCTCTTCCAATTTTAATAGTTTTATATTATTATTTATGATCCCCAAACTTTGTCTTTTTTAGTCTCCCGTTCACCCTTTTACTATGTGGAATTTCAATTTGCTTCATCCTTCTAACAGGTGCATCCCTCAGTTTGCTCCTATGTAGCTAAACCACGTAATGGATATCTCATATTATCCTTTATAGGAGCTATCACCTTAGTTTGTTTGTTATTTTATGTCAATTAGTATTATTCATAATCTCGAAGTAGCCAAGCTTAGGATTACATTTGGTATTTTGTGAGTTTCGATATTTAGTATTTTGCGAGTTTCGACCATTTGCAATGGAAGCTGACGCTTTTAATTTTGGGGAATGAGTTGTAGTGTTGGGTTATAGCCATTGATTTAATTTTCTGGGGTTTTAGTTTTATAATTTTTGGGGTAGATGGTGAAAAATAAAATTTTGAAAGTTTGGGGGTTAAATTAGAAACTATTTTTTTAAGTAACGTAGACTAACGGTCCAGGGACCAAAATAGAAACGATTCTAAACGTAAGTGACCAGAATAATTTTTTTTGAATTCTGGTGACCAAAATAGAACACAGCCTAAACGAAAGGGACCACTGGTGAAGATTGCCTTTTTTTTAATCTTCAGTTGTATTTTTTTAGAATTTTAAATTTTATTAATATTGTTTTTTAAATTTTATGTTTAAATTATGACATTATGCAATTTAGACATTTGAAAATTAAGTTTATCCTTTTATATTACTTTAAATTGTATTATTTGAAGGGAAAAAAATACACAAAATTCACATGAGTACCTTGTGACCCAAACTTACAGGTAGGTACCCGATATCCACACATCGAGACACGAACAGATAAATTTAAGACCCGAAGACCTAAGTACCATGTTATAACACTCCTAGTTGGGTTGTACAAAAAAATTCAACAAACCGAAACTATAACCGAAACTCGAAAAAATTGATTCGAAAATACAGTTAACCGGACTGAAAAAATGAGTTTCGGTAAATTTTTAAAAAATATTATTTCTGTTCGGATATAGTTTATAGTTTTGAAAAAGTGGGTAACTGAACTGAATGGTTATATATTATATAATATACAAAATATGTATATTTATAAAATTATATTAGCAAAATTTTAGGGTTATTTTTAATTTATTCTCTTCCAAATATTTACATATTTTTATTACTGTATAAGTAAAAAGTTAATGCAAATTATTAATTTGGGAAGTATTCTGTCGCATAATATTAATTTTTGGAAGTCAATAATTAAAGATAATTTATTCTCATAATATTTTTATTACCCTTTGAGTCATACATTGATTTTTTTTAAAAAGTGTTTACTGTTTTCAAAGGGTTTTATTATTTTTAATTGATTTTATTAGATTTTTAATATTATTATGCCTAATTTTTGCGTATACTACAATTATGCTTTATTAAATTTGTTCTAATATTGAGATGATATTAGCATTTTGTGTCAAATTTTTGAAGATATATTTTTTTGACTATGTTGTTAAATTTTATATTTTAATAAGAAAAGTAAAAGAAACTATTATCCGATCGAACCGAACCAAATATTTCGATTAAACGATTTAATAATTAAAGTTTAGGGTTAAGAATCGAACAAACTAAATTTACTGATTATTCAAAATAATTTGTTAACGATTAACTGAACCCGATTTTGCACACCCCTAATCCTAATTACAATCAACATAGCATTAAATAAGATCTATAGTTATTAATAGGTTTAATGATTGATTCGGTTCCTAAAGTCTCACTTTAGTCTTTGAATATTGTTATTAAAATTTAATCAAAAAATATTGTTATTAAAAATTATTGATTAGATTTTAAAATAAGGGTAAACTACAACAGAAGTCACTCAATTATGGTCAAGATTACATTTGAGTCATCCAATTATTAAAAGTTACATTTAGGTCACTCGGTAGTTTAAGCCGTTAAATGTTGTCGTTTAATTGGGTAAAATAAAAGTTTTAATCCTCAAAGCTTTTATATTCTATCAATTTAGTTCTAATTCAATAAATTTAACAATTTATATCCAAAGTATGTCAAGTGGTTAAACGAGGTTAAAAGAAAAAGATATTACTCCCTATGTCACACTTAAAATGTTCATTGTTGATTTTTCACGCAGTTTTAAGAAGAAAAAGTTTATGTAAAAAATGTGATGTAAATTAATTAAAAAGATAATTTTACCTTTAAAAGTTGAAGTTTGTTTTGTTGGAAAACTGGAAAAAAAGATAGAAAGGAAAATGCACCTTGTAAAAATAGTTAATTTTTCAATAAGATATTTTAAGTGGGATAATTTTAAAAACAAAAGAGACATTTTAAGTGAGACGAAGAAAATAACATTTTACAGCTCTACTTTGAAAAGAGAAAGCAAACCACAATTTGTCAAACAAATCAAATTGTGCCAGGTACTTTGACTATCTTTTCTACATTGACTTTGAAGCTTCTATGGCAGAACTGCGTGCTCGAAATGCATTGAGACATTTACAGGTCAGTTGTTTCGCAGTCTTTTTTATCATGTCTCCAACTTGCAACAGTTATATTTTCCTACCAAATCTTTTCCCTTTCTGGCTTGAATTCTGGAATCCTATACGTGCTGAATTTTTTTATCTGTTATCTAAATACATTTTTCTTGTTTGGATCAATCCATGTTCGGATTTTTTTTATAAGAATTCAATATCATCTTGGTTAAGCTATTCGAGTCTACATGTATTGTTTATTTGACTAAATTGATATATTTTTTAAATATGAAGGGTTAAATTTATTAAACTATTTTGAATTAAGACTAGATTGGTATTATATAAAAGCTTCGAGGACTAAAACTATCATTTTACCTAATTAAACGAAAACATATAACAGCTTCAAACTGTTGAGTGACCCAAATGTAACTATTATAATAATTGGGTGACCTAAATATAATATTTTATAATTGAGTGACTCAAATGTAACATTATCCATAATTGAGTGACCTATGTTATAGTTTACCCTTAAAATAATTGTATTTTGATATCTATTGTATGACATTACTAACTACTAAGTTGTCTTTAGTATTAAGTTATGTTTTTCAATCAATTTGTATTACTTAAATAGAATTAAGTTGTGTTTTTTTGTATATAATAAGGGTTGAGTCTACTACACAAATAGTTACTTATGTATGTGTAACACCCGTGTTTTGGGGCTAGGAGTTTGGTGTGTGTGTTGGGTTCGAGTCGTCAAAATCGGTTTAATTTAAATTAGACATTGGTTTTAATTTAAATGAGATCAAAATCCTCATAATGGAATTTTTGTAATTAAGTTGAAAAAAAAAAGAGAAAGACAAGCTTTTTGAATTAAAAAGAAAGAACAAAAAAGGGGTCATCTTCTTCTTCATTTGGTTTCCAACGTGAAAACCTCGCAAAATCCCAAATCTATTGTTCCATCTCCTTTCTTCACCATTTCAAGGGATTTTCTCAAGGTAATTTCATATTTGAGTTCTCCTTTTCATTTCAAGCATTTTCATGGTCTTAGATTTCAAAACCATCACCATTTTTGTTTTTCAAGTTTTTGAAAGTATGAAGCTTTATTGGGTTTTTGACATGCTTTTGGTTTGTTTAGTTGATTTTTGAGTTCACCTTACTTTAATACACCTAATATCTTAAAATGGAGGGATTTTGAGAAAAATCCCGAAATGGGTCTTGGAGGCATTTTTGAAAGTGTCAAAACATGAATTTTTGGTGTGGTTTTGTCTTTGGATGAAGGGCAGTACAACCAGAGGGTGAAGGTCAGACCAGGGTTTACGCTCAGCGTGAGGGTCAGCAGGACACAGATGTGATTGCAGGTAACTTCTCGATACAGTCTTTGGGTTTGCTTTCTTTGATTGACTCTGGGTCTACACATTCATATATACTGAGTGAGCATGCAAAGTTGTTGAAATTGCCTTGTGAGGTATTAGAGGTAGGAGTTAGTGTTACTAATTCCTTCGGGGATACGGTAGTAGTTAGGAAGATGTACAGAAGATGTCCGCTAATGGTTCAGGGAGATGTGTTTCTAGTGGATATGATGGAGCTACCGTTTTATGAGTTTGATGTGATTTTTGGTATGGACTGGCTCACCGAGCATAGAGCTAGGATAGAATTTGAGACTAAGAGGATTTCCTTGAAACTCTCGAATGATTATGAGATAGTGGTTGTAGGTGAGAACGTGAAGTTCTTATCGAATGTAGTTTCAGTTTTAGAGGCTAAGAGACTAGTTGAGACGGGTTGCGGGGCATATTTAGCCTATGTGATGAACCCAAACATGAGTGAGGTTAGACCTCAAGACATCCGGACAGTGTGTGACTTTCCGAGTGTGTTTGCGGAAGAATTGTCGGGTTTACCACCAGACAGAGAGGTAGAGTTTGCTATAGAAACTTATTCAGATTCAGCTCCTGTTTCGATTGCTCTGTATCGTATGACACCGAAAGAACTGAAAGAGTTGAAGACTCAGTTGCAAGAGTTGACAGATAGAGGCTTCATCCGACCGAGTTCTTCTCCTTGGGGCGCTCCAGTGTTGTTTGTGAAGAAGAAAGACGGAAGCATGAGAATGTGTATAGATTACAGACAGTTGAATCAGTTAATAGTGAAGAAAAAGTATCCGTTGCCGAGAATTGATGACTTATTTGACCAGTTGAGAGGGGCATCAGTCTTTTTGAAGATCGACCTGAGATCCGGTTACTACCAACTGAAGGTAAGAGAGGTTGATGTACCGAAGACGACCTTTAGGACTAGATATGGTCACTATGAGTTTTTAGTCATGCCTTTTGGGTTGACTAACGCACCGGCTGCTTTCATGGATATGATGAATAGGATCTTCCATCAGTACCTAGATCAGTTTGTAGTTGATTTCATAGATGACATTTTGGTGTATTCGCGTACCGAGGAAGACCACGACCGACACTTGAGGCTAGTTTTGAAGACTTTATTAGAAAATCAGTTGTATGCGAAGTTGAGTAAGTGTGAGTTCTGGATCCGCGAGGTAGTCTTCTTAGGGCACGTAGTGTCATCCGATGGGATTAGAGTTGATCCGAAGAAAATAGAGGCCATTGTTGAGTGGAAGCAACCGAAGTCAGTAACAAAAGTTTGTAGCTTTCTAGGCTTAGTTGGATACTATAGAAGATTCGTAGAAGGTTTCTCGAAGTTAGCCGCTCCATTGACACAATTACTTCAGAAGAGTGTTCAGTTTGAGTGGTCAGATGCAAGACAGCGAGCCTTTGAGAAATTGAAAGAAGCTTTGACCCAAGCACCGATCTTGATTCAGCCAGAGTCGGGGAAGGAATATGTAGTTTACAATGATGCTTCCTATGTAGGCCTAGATTGTGTTCTCATGCAAGACAAGAGAGTAGTGGCTTATGCCTCAAGATAGTTGAAGACTCACGAGCGTAACTATCCGACCCACGACATAGAATTAGCTGCAGTTATGTTTGCTCTGAAGATTCGGAGGCATTATTTGTACGGTGAGAAGTGCACAGTGTACACAGATCACAAGAGTTTGAAGTATATCATGACTCAGCGAGAGTTGAATCTCAGACAACGTAGGTGGTTAGAGTTGCTAAAAGATTATGATCTTACGATTGAGTACCATCCGGGTAAGGCCAATGTAGTGGCCGATGCTCTGAGTAGAAAGGTAGCTGTAGATTTGAGAGCCATGTTTGCTAGATTGATCTTGTTAGGAGATGGTTGCTTAGTGGCCGAGCTTCAGGTTAGGCCTACTCTAGGTCAGTTGATTAGGGAGAAACAGCTCTTAGACAGATCTTTGGCACCTCACGTGCAAGACATAGCCGAGGGTAGACCTTCGGACTACAGTTTCAGTACCGATGGGGTGTTGTGTTTCAGAGATAGGATAGTTGTGCCAGAAGACAATGACTTGAGACATACGATCTTGACTGAAGCGTACAGTAGTCCGTTTGCTATGCATCCTGGAAGTACGAAGATGTACCGAGATTTGAAGAATGAGTACTTTTGGGTTGGTTTGAAGAGAGATGTAGCCGACTTCGTGAGTAAGTGTATGGTGTGTCAGAGAGTGAAGGCGGAACATCAGGTTCCCTCAGGGTTGTTGCAACTGTTGAGAATTCCAGAATGGAAATGGGAGAATATCGCCATGGATTTTGTTTCGGGCTTGCCTTTGACTCCTACGAAGAAGAACTCAGTTTGGGTTATAGTAGACCGTTTCATGAAGTGTGATCACTTCTTAGCAGTCAACACGACTTACACCTTAGATAGATTGGCCGATCTGTACATTGGTGAGATTGTTAGACTGCACGGTGTGCCGAATTCGATTGTGTCCGATAGGGATCCGAGGTTTACAGCTCGATTTTGGGAGTGTCTGCATACAGCTTTGGGTACCCGTCTGAATTTCAGCACGTCTTATCATCCTCAGACAAATGGTTAGTCAGAAAGGGTTATACAGATTTTAGAGGATATGTTGCGTTGTTGCATCATTGATTTTCAGGGTACATGGGAGAAGCACTTGCCTTTAGTCGAGTTTGCTTACAATAACAGTTTCCAGTCGAGCATTCAGATGGCTCCTTATGAGGCCTTGTATGGCAGAAAGTGTAGAACTCCAGTTTGTTGGGCTGAAGCGGGACAAGGTTGTTGCCTATGCCAGATTTGCTTAAGGGGACTACCGATAAAGTGAAATTGATTTGTGATCGCTTGAAGGCAGCTTTGGATAGACAGAAGTCTTATGCCGACTTGAAGA
This sequence comes from Hibiscus trionum, assembly GCA_030270665.1. Classification (NCBI taxonomy): domain Eukaryota; kingdom Viridiplantae; phylum Streptophyta; class Magnoliopsida; order Malvales; family Malvaceae; genus Hibiscus; species Hibiscus trionum. The sequence goes on along the minus strand of BSYR01000010.1, from coordinate 76,963,803 downwards.
GGAAGGAAGTTGAGTTTTCAGTTGGTGAGAAGGTATTCATAAAAGTGTCTTTGTGGAAGAAAGTGATGAGATTTAACAGAAAGGGGAAGTTGAGTCCGAGGTACATAGGACCGTATGAGATTGTGAAAAGGGTTGGTCCAGTTGCTTATCAGTTGCGTTTGCCATCCGAGCTAGAGAAAATACACGATGTGTTTCATGTTTTGATGCTCCGTAAGTATATGTCAGATCCCTCACATGTTATGCCCGTAGAAGAGATTGAATTGAATCCGGATTTGACTTATGATGAAGAACCAGCTGGGATCTTAGCTTCTGACAGCAAGGTGTTGCGAGGTAGATCGATTGAGTTAGTAAAAGTGCGGTGGCAACGTCGAGGGGTGGACGAGGCCACTTGGGAGGGGAAGGAGGATATGGAAAGGCAGTTTCCTTATCTCTTTCAATCAGGTAATTTCGAGGACGAAATTTCTTAAGTGGGGGAGAGTTGTAACACCCGTGTTTTGGGGCTAGGAGTTTGATGTGTGTGTTGGGTTCAAGTCGTCAAAACCGATTTAATTTAAATTAGACCTTGGTTTTAATTTAAATGAGATCAAAATCCTCATAATGGCATTTTTGTAATTAAGTTGAAAAAAAAAGAGAAAGACAAGCTTTTTGAATTAAAAGGAAAGAACAAAAAAGGGGTCATCTTCTTCTTCATTTGGTTTCCAACGTGAAAACCTCTCAAAACACCAAATCTACTGTTCCATCTCCTTTCTTCACCATTTCAAGGGATTTTCTCAAGGTAATTTCGTATTTGAGTTCTCCTTTTCATTTCAAGCATTTCCATGGTCTTAGATTTCAAAACCATCACCAATTTTGTTTTTCAAGTTTTTGAAAGTATGAAGCTTTATTGGGTTTTTGACATGCTTTTGGTTTGTTTAGTTGATTTTTGAGTTCACCTTACTTTAACACACCTAATATCTTAAAATGGAGGGATTTTGAGAAAAATCCCGAAATGGGTCTTGGAGGCATTTTTGAAAGTGTCAAAACATGAATTTTTGGTGTGGTTTTGTCTTGGGATGAAGGGCTGATGGTATAGGGTAGTTAGGGACGTGTTTTGGAAGTCTTTAGAGGTCATTTGGGTGTTGTAAATGGTGGTTTTTAGCTGGGTAATTTTGGTGTACGAAAATGTAGGTTTTGTGGATTGTTTGAGTTTGAAATTATGAAGTTTTAGCTTGTGATTGTGGGTTGAGGTTGTGGCTGAGTTTAGCATTGATTTGGTGAGTAATACTTGTCTTTTGATTGGTTAGAAGCAAGAGGAAACATCAGAGAAGGTTCGGGATCAATTCCGGATATTGTGGAGGCTTGAGTAGTTTGGCTTGGTTTGCTAAGGAAGGGTGGTGAGTGAAACTTTCAACTTGTTTTTAAATCGGTTCAAGTGTGTGTAGTTGAGGTTTGGAATGAGCTTGGTAGGCCATTCCAAGGTAGAAGTTAAGTTGGTAGCTTAACTTCTTGTGTGCTTATGAGCTTTCAATGTTTATGCCTATTATAGACTTGTGAAGCATGATTTGGTTATGTATGAATATACATTAATGTGTGTGATGATGGATGTGTGTTTTAAATGATGAACGTTATGATGTGGTTTAAAAGTATAATTAGCACTAGTTAACTTACCAGGTATAAATGATCGATCATTAGGATTAGTGTGCACGCGGTTGAGTCAAATTCGCGCGTGGCCTTGGTGGCGTTAAGTCATCAAAGAGGAGTACGATGATGTAATATTCCACCAGAAATGTTTATATTTATACGTGATGATGAGTGGAATCCCATCCGTAGGGCATGTGATGATGAGTGGAATCTCATCCAAGCGAGATTTGGTGATGAGTGTAATCCCACCGAGGTAATGTTGTTGTTGAGAGTAAATCTGCATATCCGAGTAAACTAATAGTGGCCAATATACTTGTTCATGAGGTTATGTTGTTGAGATAAGTGCTTTATCTTGTTGAGCTTAATATGAAGTAAGATGCCATATTATTGTCTCTTGTGTTGCTAGCTAAATTGCTATATTGATGTTTATGTATGTTTGTGTGCGATGTAAGGATGATATGCTTGAACCCTGCATTGTCGTTGTTTCTGGTTTTAGAGCATCCTCACTAAGCTTCTAGCTTACGCTCTCGTTTTTCGACAAATGCAGATCATTAGCGTGGTGTTAGCAAGGTGCAAGGAAGGGGCTTTCCAAGCTTTTGTAGTTGCTCAAGTATGGTTTGGTCAATAAAGTAGTAGTTTAGCAATGAGGTTGCTATGTGTTTGTATGAGCGTTGTATGACTCATAAATGTTGAATGTTGTTTATGCTATGCTTTGGATTTGTAAACCATATTATGTTTTGGTTAAATGCTTGTGATGAAGGGTTGTACCCTTGGATGCTATATGTTGTTTTGGTGAGCATGAAAACCTTGGGAGTGAAAACATGTGCCTTTATGGCTTTTTAAGCTTTTAAGTATGCCTTGAAATGAAACGTCCTTCTTTGTATGAATGTCATGTTGTAAATGCTTCGTTGTTCACCTAAATTGTTTTATATGTTAGTTCTTGGTTGCTAAGTGATGCATGATTGGTTGTTTGTGGCTAGGAGAGTCGAAAATTGCATTTAGAGTTGAGTCTCGTATCGATTTGTTGCAAATTGGAGTCTTGCAGAGCAGGGCGTATTAGTACGCCTAAGGGCCGTATCGATACGGTCCTGCCCCTTAGGACTCAGTTTTGGCTTAGCGTACCGATACACGGGGGTGTATCGATACGCCCAAAACTCACTGGAAATCTGAGATTTTGGTGAGACTTTGGCGTATCGGTACGGGCTTTAGGCGTATCGGTACGGTTTTGTATCGTTGACAGCGAGATGTTGACCAAGGAGGGTGTATCGATACGCCCAAGGGCTGTATCGATACGGTCTCCCTGAGTTGACTAGAGGCAGTTGACTTGGTCAAGGTGTATCGATACCCTCGTCTGGTGTATCGATACGACCTGTTGTGTAGGTTTAAAATGGATTGTTTAAAGTGTTGTTTTGGTTTGGTCGCTTTTATTTTCGTGGAGTTTCCGCTGTCGTGATCACATAGGAATTAAATATGCCTTTAGACAAGATATAATTAAAAGAAATTTTCTAGGCTTGCTAACCGAGGTGGGACCCTAACGGGTTTCACATCGGTTTTCCCCGTGTAGCCTACTCGGACCGGTCAGTCGACCAAACCGGGACGAGGGGGTTACAATATGCGTAATCGACTTTTTCAAATTCACCACACACTCATTATCTAGTTGGGTACCCACCACTCAGTTCGTACACACTCGCACCTAACTAGTAAGCAACCACTAAAATTAAATTATATAAAAATAAATTATAAATTTGTGTAAAGAATAGTAAAACTCCGCATATTTTATTATTGATCAATTGCATATATATAATACATTTACACATGTATAACTTTAATTATAGTTAACTAACTAATTATAGTTAACTTAACTACATCACACTTATATCAGTATAAATTTTACTTAACTACATCTAACTAACTAATGACGATAGATAATTGTAAAGAATGTTTATATCCTAAGATTTGGTTAAATTATAAGGCACGTCCTTTAAAATCTTAGAGTTTACATAGATTGTGAACTTTTTCTAAAATTCATAATGTTCTAAAATTCATACGGTGAGTAATTAGTGGGCGGGACGGGCGGAAGCGGGACGGGATGGGTGGATGCGGGCAGATACGGTGTGGGTAAGGTCTCAAATCCATCACTTACCCACTACCCATGGCATGTATGACTTTTACATCTACACCCGCCCACTACCCGCCAAACTCATATCTATCCCCGCTCCAACTAGGGAGGGTACGGTGCAAAATCTGCAAAACTGTACCAGTCTGCCATCCCTATGTAGCGGGATGAGATGCATGCTCCTTAAGCATGGTCAAAGGTTCAAATCCTGACATTGTAAAATAAGAAAACTGAGTTAAAAAGATTGTCCTCGTAATGAATTTTTTGCAAATCTGACTTAAATTAATCAATCAATAGATCAATTACATAGAATTATACCAAAAATAAAAATCCTCGATTCGTCTCTAGACATTGTAATTAACCATTCCTTTAAAAGTGAACCATGTCGACACCAATAATCAAACAATCGGGAATCATCTTGGCAAGCAATTAATCCATCTCTATTATCAGCGACTTAAGGTCGGCATCTTTGAGCGCATCCTCACAAGCAAATATATTGTCTGCATTGGAGCTTAGCTCCAGACTGAACCGGTTAGCGTCGCCCGTCGAGAACCCCTAATTTGCTTTTAAGAACGACATTGTAGTTATCGATGCAAATTTAAGATCGAGAATTTGATAAGAGTTTCGAAGCCATGTCTAAGGCTTCTTTGGCCATGCTATCAATTGCTTCAATCTCAACTTTAAGAATAGCCATGTCCGTTTATTCATGGATCAACTTTAAGAATAGCCATGTCTAAGGCTTCTTTGGCCATGCCATCAATTGCTCCTGTTCAAGACTTTAGTGATACATTTAGCCATGTTGTCCGGTTCTTTGCACTCAATATTTTGCTTTCAGTGGCTGTTACCAATTAGTGGAGACTTCGACAAGTGGACGTAAACAATGCGTTCCTTAATGGAGGGTTAGGTGAGGAAGTATTCATGGATCAACCTCCCGGATTCTCTCAAACTGCCACTGATGGAACAAGCCTTGTTTGTCTTCTCCAAAAGGCTTTGCACGGATTGCGACAAGCTCCTCGCAATTGGTACACTATGTTGAGAAATTTTCTCGTTTCTCTCGAGTTTAAGGAATCAGATGCGGATACATCCTTGTTCATATGTCAAAACTGTTCTGCCACTACTTACGTATTGGTGTACGTTGACGATATTATCCTCACGAGTTCTTCTGAAGAAGTGGTGGAAGACATGATATGCAAGCTGCATAGTCAATTCTTCTTGAAAGATTTGGGTGAGCTTTCTTTCTTCTTAGGATTTACAGCACATAGAATTGGAGATGCTCTTATTCTTAGTCAGAAAAAAATTATCTTAGAGTTGCTTGAGAAAACTAAGATATGTCAGGCTAAGTCTTCACCAACGCTATGCTTTCTTCTGTTAAACTTACTCATGATGATGGTAGTCCTATTGCTGACCCATATATGTATCGTAGTATTGTCGGAGCCCTCTTATATATATGTCACACACATCCTGATGTTGCATTTAGTGTAAATCGGGTTGCTCAGTTTATGCATAAACCATGTGAAGGTCACTTGAATGCAGTCAAACAAATTCTACGATATTTAGCAGGAACAATCGATTATGGTCTAATGTTCACACCTTTAGACTTGGGAGTAGGGACTGTAGTTGCTTTTGCCGATGCAGACTGGGGAAGCAGTCTTGATGATCGCCGATCTACTACCGAATATTGTGTGTATGTTGATAATTGTCTGGTTGCGTGGAGTTTCAAGAAACAAAAATTTGTGTCACGATCGACCTCTGAAGCTGAATATCGTAGTGTGGCAGATGCAATTTCTGAAATCCTGTGGGTAAATACTGTTCTACATGATATGGGTATCCATTCCAATGTACCGTCAGTAGTATGGTGTGACAATACGAGTGTCGTTGCAATGTCGGCAAATTCAGTGTTTCATTCTCGTTCTAAGCACGTAGAACTTGATGTACATTTTGTACGTGAGAAGGTTGCGGATCAAAAAGTTCATGTCAATTATGTACCTGCAGAACACCAAGCTGCAGATGGTCTAACCAAACCGCTGCCGAAGGCATACTTTCAAATTTTTCGGCATAAGATGAGTGTACACTCTGTATCAGCAGAATAGTAGAAGGAGGAAGGAGGAAGCAGGAGGAATGTTGGATATTAAGAGATGATGTGGGCCCTTTGCAGTTTGTTATCCCTTGGAGTTGTTTGGATTTAACAGAGTCTGTTATGAAGCCCGTTGAGGTAACAGATTAGTTGGATCATAACTAAGTCTGTTAGGCTCTTGTATTGGGCTATAAAAATGTATGGGTTACCTGACCCTGGCTCATTGAGTTAGATACAGTAAAGCTCACATTCATATTTCATTAATCATTTCTTTTCTTCTGTTCTCCTAAAATGCCCAATCTAAGGTTTTAATGTATCTGTCTAAGATTCGACATTGGTGGACGATATACAAAATGTTCGATTCAAAAAGCTGTGAGACTGAACATCAGATGAATACTAAGCGAAAGCTACCGATATAGATGTAATGGGTGAAGAATTTGGGTGTTCAAACTTCGGTTTTAACCGAATTAACCGACCAAACTGAAATTTTTTTCTGATTAATCGGTCGATTAATTTTAGGTTCGGCCGGTTAAGGGTTAATGATGTTTTCGAACTTTAGTTATCGGTTAGTTCGATTCAAAATCGATTAATTAACCGAAATTTTTATATAGTATATATTTTATATATTACATATATTTATTTTTGGTCACTGAACTTTTAAAAATTATAAAATGATCATTAAATTTATTGAATTATTAAAAAATGATCATTAAATTGTTCAACATTTATCAATAATTTAGAACGTGCAATGAATAAATGACCATTTTGTAATAGTTCAATAAGTTTAATGGTTGTTTTATAACTTTTGAAAGTTCAATGACTAAAAAGATCATTTTAACATAGTTTAGTGACCATATGTGTAATTTATTCAAAATTTTATAACAAATTTCAGTTAATTTGAAAACCGACCGAATTAACCTAATTTTTTTGTTCGAATAAAATTTTTTGAAAAAATTTCAATTCGTTTAGCAGTTAATAAAAAAATCAATTAATAAATTTTTAATAGTTCAATTCGGTCAGTTAACCGAACTATCCGATTCAACATCATAATGAAGAAGACGAGATAAAACAATTATGAATAATCCTACTCATCATTTTAATTCTTAAACTTTTATTGCGTCTTTTTTAACATTTAAATTTTTTATTTTTTGTCAAATTAATTTGAACGTGATGAAACAATTATGAACTATTAAGCTGAAGTAAATTAATTTGTCCTTATTAAAGTACCAATGTTAGTTATTTTGTATTTTTTTGTGTAACACCATAAAAATGTTAAAAATTATATATAAAAAAAACTAATGTCAGTATTTTAATAATGACAGAATAATTCAACAAAACAGTGGTTCAGTAAAAAAAATGATGATATTTATCTTTAAAGACCCGAATTTAATCAGTTTTGTTTGTAATGCGTGCCTTATCAAAAAGTTAAATAAATGAATGAAATATCACATTATAATCACCTTAATTCTTAAAACTGTTCAAGAAATGACAGAATATTTTTTTATGACGCGACATAAAAATAGACAATGTCAATTTAATTGGGTTATTACTATTTCGACATATTTGAATTAAGTTTATAGAAAATAAATAAATGTTCAAGGTTAAAAAAATAGAGAAAATTATATATTTAGTACCCAGTTATGTTCGCGTTACTGTTTTGGTACTCTAACCATTATTTTTGGCAAAATGATCTTTAACGTTATATTTTTGTTATGTTTTGGTACCCTGGCTGTTAAAAACTAACGAAGATGATGACGTGGTTTGGTATAATCACAATTTTAGTCCAAAATATTTATATATATATATATATATATATATATATATGATCAATTTAGTCCAAAATTCATCAATTTAAAACATCATCTTAGTTTTGGGGTAAAATTGCAAATTACATTCGACTGAAAGAAGAAAAATAAGGAATTTACAATTTTAATCTAAAAATTAAAATAATGTTTAAATTGATAGAATTTTAGGCTAAATTGATAGATTGTATAAGTTTTTAGACTAAAATTGTTATTAACCCAAGCCACGTCATTATTTCCGTTAGTTTTTAACGGCCGGGTACAAAACAGAACAAAAACGTAATATCAGGTACCATTTTGCCAAAAATAATAGTTGGATATCAAAACAGTGATGCGGGAATAATTGAGGTACTAAATGTGTAGTTTTCCCAAAAAAATAATATAATGGGCTTCGATGCTTCGCTACTTATATAGTTGGGCTTTTTTAGTGATAAAAAAGAGGAACTCGCCACCCCGTTTAACAAAAAAAATTCCCACTCAGTGAAAGGTCTTGGAAATTTATTAGAACCAGAACCGGAAAAGTGGAATTTTGAAGCAATGAATTATAGAAGGTTAGATTCATGTATATGTATGTGTGTATTTGATTCGATTTGTTTGCCGCTAATTTTGTGTTTAGATTTAATCATATTGAATTTGTTTTTTTTTTTTTCTAATTTCTTGGAGTTTTTTAACATTAGATTGATGCATTATTAGAGAATGTTGGAACCTTTTGAAATTAGTGATGAAATGTTCTTTTTTTTTTGAGGATTTCAGCTTTCAGCTTTGCTTTTCGATTGTAACTTGTTTTGATCCATTATATTTTGGGGTTTTCCACTGTTTATTTAGATTTAATCCTGTTGATTTTGTTAGGTTTTTGTTATATTTTTGGATTATTTTATACATTAAAATGATGAATAACTCGAAAATGTTGGAACTCGACGAAATTAGTAACAGAAATGGTCCCATCTCGTTTCCTGAAGGATTTTCATATTTCAGCTTTGCATTTCATATGTAGTTTGGTTTGATCCCTTAAGTTTTAGGGTTTTTTCACAAGGCCTCGAAGAATAGCCCTCTCACAATCATTTCAAGAAATCAATTTGTTTAGTTGATTCGTCGAATTAATTCCCTATGAAAATAATTGCAATAATAGGATGAGTCTCTGCTTGAATTTTTGCAACTAAGAAAACTCATGGTTGATTTGATCTTTGTAGCTGGCCTTTGATGTTTTCCTTTGAAGTTTCATTCATCAATGAAATGTTAGTCTTGGAAATGTTGTGAAAAGTTAGTCATAGTTGAGACTTTGTGTATTCTTAATCTGTTTTTAGATTTTCATACTCCCTATCAGGATTCTCATATTGTTTCTTCAGTGCTGTTTTTTCTTTTGGATGGACCTGATATCACTAACTTGTTTTTAATTTTTTTAAGTGGTAACATTAATGGTTTTCTTTTTATAACGATACATTCAACTCTGCAGATTCTCTTACCCAATTTTTATAGATTCACTTGGTACTTTTATTTGTTATTTTGATTCATTTTTTCCCTAAATTATGGCTTGATAATTTATTGTGCAGGGATCACCGCTCTTCAAAATCAGCTCTATTTGATGGCTTTGATAATCTTGAAGAAGGTGGTCTCAGGGCTTCTTCATCTTTCTCTAATGATAATAAGGACCATGACAATGGCAAAGCTATAGAGAGCTTGCATGACAGAGTTGCTTTTCTAAAGAGAGTACGTTCTTTCAAAGAGAATTCACATTGCTGTTTTATTGATTAGTCGCAACTTGTTAAATGTTAAGAATATCTATCTAAACCTTTGCATTCTTTTCAAGTTTTGGCGAATGGTCTTGTGGACGATGTTAGACTCTTGAATTTTATGGGGTTTGCATGTAGGACATGTCGGACTGGGAGTTCCCTTATACAGCAATAGCGTTATCATGCATAATAAACCAGTTTCACTTGCTTAAAAGAGTAGAAGTAATACAATAAAACTTAGAAATAATAAAAAAATCATAAGCTAGCTTCATAACAGTTCCAAGCAGATTTGTTTAGTGTGCATCGTCTGTTATTTTGGAAATGTTAGTCTTGAGAGCTCAAGCAGATTTGTTTAGTGTGCATTGTCTGTTATTTTGTGGGCTACTAGATATGTAGATTCTCAATCATGGAAATGCCGGGGGAATGTATGCATTGAATATATACTATGTGAAACAATCAAGAGAATAGTAATTTTCTTTTCTTCTCCAAGCCACCCTGTAGCAGCAGGGAAGTACTGAGATAAGTTATTGAGGGTGATACTGAGGTGTTGTATTTGAAGCTTAATAAGCCCCTCAATGTTAATATGCAATGACTATTTTATCTCTTTTCCACTGACACTAGTCAGCATAAAGTCTTCCATTTCTGTGTATTTATGGGTCCATGTCTGTGTGCAAACTGTCTTGTGCCTACTGTGGGAGTTCTTTTATTTTTTCTTCACAAAAACCAAGCAGATGGTGGAAAATGCCCTGAGATTTTATATTTTACACTCTTTTGACTAACTATCAATATGCATAAATTCTTTATAGTTAACAGGTGATATACATGATGAAGTGGAGAGTCATAATCGTTTGCTCGACCGCGTGGTATGTAGTTGCAGTTGCTATGCCTAAACTTCAACCTTCGTGGAAAGTCTTGCTTCTTGCTTTTAATGGTTTTTGTTCTAAATCAGGGCAATAGCATGGATGCTTCAAGGGGCATAATGTCTGGCACCATGGATCGGTTCAAGAAGGTATCTAAGCAAGATCTGTTCTTCTATTTTGGCCTCATGTTTGTTTAATTTCGATTTCTGTTGCTGATAAAAATTGGCTCAGTATCATGAGACTGCTGCTCTATAGGTGTTTGAGAAGAAGTCCAGCAGGAGAATGTGTAAACTGGTGGCAGGCTTTGTGGTTTCTTTCGTAGTTATATACTATCTCTTTAGGTAAATGACATATTTAGTTCATTACTGTCAATTGTGAATTCTCAGACTATGTGCTAAATCGTAGGCTTTTTCATCTCTTTCGCTTTATCTGCTGCTTTAAAGATGTTAATCTTAACAATGATTTAAGATATTAATTTCACTAGTTGGAACCTTTTTCATTTTTCAACTGATTAATGGCATCTTTGAATGTCGTAAGATCCTGAACCATTTTCTCCTGAAATGGCATAATCAACTCCGCAAAATTCATGGCACATTCTTGCCTGAGTTGTTTTTTTTTACTAGGTGTAGGGGGTAGGGTATGTCCAAGGATTGAACCTGGGATTGGTGTCAACTGAAGACTTGAATACAAGTTCGTTGTCACTGCCAATGTAGCTTAGTTGACACATCCTTGCCTATTTGATTGCGACCATATATGTGCTGAAACAAAATTCTTCCCTTGTCCATAGAATCACTAGGAAAACTTGTTCTTCTTCTCGCTTTGCGTCGATTGCACATCCTTCTAGCTAAAGGCGCTAATTAAAGAGAGCTTAAGATCTTTCTTTCGTTTCTTATAATTCCGTCAGTACCGTGCTAACTTGCTAGGGGAGGGCCTGTCTAAAATAGTGTATGTGGTAGTCAACATGGTATAGGTTCACATCATTCGAGAAATGCTTGGGAGCAAGAAACATACAAGACATGACATTATTCGTATTTCTTGAATGAATCTTTGCCGGAGCTGACAGTTGTTTCTGTATGCAGGATGCTTCGCTATGTCCGTGGTTGAAGAACCACCGTTTTAGAATTCGAGTCGGTCCATATACAACAACAATATCAGTCAAGGCTCCGAAATCACACTCTGTTTCTTGAGATTCCGAAACTGCTTGCCGTTGGCTGGCTTGGTTGCCCGTAAGAAATTCTGAATCATTCATGGACTCATTTAAGGCTGCTCCCACATGTGAATTTGTAATGTTGATTTCAGCAGACAATTTTTTGACCTAAAATGCTAAATATGTGGAAGAAACAGAAAATTAATAGGATTTGGAATTTAAATAAACTGTATTTATTCCTCTAATTTTAACATGTTTTTTTATTTATTTTAAAAGCTTATTAATTTCTTGTCAATAACGTCAAAGCATATACACTTGCATACAGTTGGGAAATATCATAAGAAAATAATTAAATCGACTGATATAGTGAATAAATTCATTATTTTATTTGAGTGCTCAAATTTTTGTTTAATCTTTAAGGAAAATTCTACAATGGCCGACGAACATTGCTGAATACCACTACCGATTAACACTATTAATTTTTTTTAAAATTTTAAAAATCTAAAGGACTAAAATTATAATTAAAATTATCTCTTAAAAAAATAAAAATCAAATTTAATAGTTATTTTATAATATTTTTTAATAGGTTAGAATCAAATATAATTTTTTAATCACAGTGTCAACTTCTTTGAATTGCCGAGCCCCTCTTTCACCAAACTAAAACCAAACCACCACCGTGTTTTGTTCCCTTTCTTGTAATTGCATTCCCCTGTATTTTTACAGTTCCACTGGTGGTGGTGGTGAAGATGTCGAAAGCTGGAACCTGCTATTATTCAGTCCTGGGAATCTGTAAACAAGCTTCTGCTTCTGAAATTCGTGACGCTTATCGCAGGCAGGCTTTGAAATGGCATCCCGACAGATGGATGAAGAACCCCAAAGTGTCGGGAGAAGCTAAAAAACGATTCCAACAGATTCAAGAGGCGTACTCGGTTTTGTCCGATGAAGGAAAGAGAAAGATTTATGATGCTAGGTTGTTGGGTCTACTCGCAGACGAGGACGATGAAGGATTTGTTAGATTTTTGCAAGAAATGATTTTGATGATGCAAAATGCAAGCTCACAGGGAGGAAACAGTCTTGAGGATCTTCAAGGATCGTTAATGGACATGGTGGCAGAAGATGAACGACGCAAATTTGGGTTGGACTGGGAGTTTAGTGCTAAGAAGAGAGCACGTTTTTGCTGAAGCCCCGATGGTCTCCAAGGTTGCTGCAATTTTCTTGGAAAATTAAGGCCTTAGGTTCGAGGATGCAATATATCGATCCGCACTTGAAATTGATAATTTTTCTCGACTAACAAAATCAACCTCTTAAAAAAAAAAAAAAATTAATTTATAATTTTTTAATATATTAGAATCAAATATACCAAACTCTTGAATTTGTTAGAGTTTAGGTTTAGGATAGTTTGGCATATTTGATTATCTTTTAAAAATTATGCACTGATTTCTATTTTTTTAAGAGATTGATTTTGTTAGGGTTTAGGAGAATTGGGTATATTTGATTCTAACCTATTAAAAAATATTATAAAGTAACTATTAAATTTGATTTTTATTTTTTTAAGAGATGATTTTAATTATAATTTTAGTCCTTTAAATTTTTAAAATTAAAAAAAAAATTAATAGTGTTCATTGGTGTTTATCGTTAGTGGTGTTCAGCAATGTTCGTCGCACGTGGTAGACTCATCCTATAGGCTAAATATGTGTTTGATGAACGAAAATCAATTAAATGGTTGGGTAAATTACATTTATGGTCACTAAAGTTTGAGTGAATTTTTATTTTGCTCACTAGAGATTGAATGTTAACTAGGTAAATGTTATAACTAGGAGCAACGGTTCTCTCAATTTTTTAGTATTTTAAAGACCTATTATGTATGTATTTGAAAAGGAAAATGATAAAAATAGATTTCATATCCTTTGAATTTTATATACTATCCATATCAAGCTTTGGTGATAACACAAAATTATATGACCTACAAAATTTTCATTTTATTAATAAATTTGGTTACACTTTTTTTTCTTCTTGATGTCGAGTGTTTACACTATTAATCATATCTATACAATTATAAAACTCGGGACTGAGTCGATATTACTAATTCATTGAACCAAATAAAACTACTTACACACATATATATATTTGACTAAAATATTATTGGTTGTAACACCCTAATTTCCCCCAAATTATCAAAACCCTAATTCATTAAATCCCCTCTTTGAAACCGTAATATTTGGGAATTTGAATCGGAAAACCTAATTGAATTTTAGAGGTTAAAGTGTGAATTTTGGGATTTTTGGTGACCTAATAGAGTAAAACCTAAACATTTGAGGCTATTCTAAAAGGCGGGCTAAAGTTGGAGCCCTTATTGGGTAATTTACCCTAAAAATAGGGTAAAATGTAATTCTTTGCTTTTGAGTACTAATTTGCGCCGGTTTGCATTCCACTCTCAATCTTCTCTCTCTCTGCGTGTCGATAGTCACCGAAACCCCTCTCACCGTTTTCCGTTCAAGCTCCGGTGAAGGAGCTTATGTCGTCCGTTCGCTGAGCCGTGACCACCGTTGCCTTCCCCTTCCCCGTCCGATCAAAACCCGCCCCCCAGTGTTCCTCGTCCCTTCCGTTGCGCAAGATCCGAGAGGCTGAAACCCTTCGTCTTCTTCGCGCGCCGCCGCCCTTGTCGTCGTCTTGATTTTGGGTAAGCGTCGTTGTTCACGGCTGTTTATTTGGTCGGAATCGAAGTAAGTTTCGGCCGCCACCGTCGCGTCGAACGGCCGCTGCCGCTAGTAAGGTTGATGGATTAGGTTAGGGTTTGTGGATTTGGGGGAAATTAAAAGAAATTAGGGTTAGGGTTGATAATCTGATTTAGGGATTTTGAGGGCTGAACTGAACCGGGAAAAAGAATCGGACCGATCCGGGTCCCTTGAACAGAACCAAACCGACTAGAGAACCGAACCGGACCATTTGGACCAAGTCGGATGATGTCAGCAGTGATTTCATCTACTGATGTGATGATGATGCAGGCTAACGTCAGCGATGACGTCATCATTGACCATGATGACGTTAACGTTGACTTTTTGGGCCAAAAGTCAACTCTATGTTTTTCGACGTCCCGATTCCAGATTCGTAGCCCATTTTTCCAAATTCGATCCCGAACGGCCGTTTTTGACCCTTTTGTTGAGTGGATCACACGAATGATAATAACCAAGAGGGGGGGTGAATTGGAATTTTAACAATGTTGTAACGGAAATTGCAACTAAAAATATTGACACGGGAATTTAGAGTGGTTCAAGTTCACCAACCGAACTCTACATCCACTACCTTAGTCTCACCAAGGATTTGCAACAATTTCCACTAAATTGTTCGTCCCCTTTTTCCAGGACAAGGAGGCAACCTTTACAATTTCGGTTAATTTTTCTACCCAAAAATTAACCCAATCCTCACACAAAAGAACAAAGAAATTTGGTGGCTAATAAGGTATCTCTCAATACAAATGATAGCCCAATATCAAGCACTCAACCCAATTGAACAAAATAGAAATGAAGGATACAATTGGGGTTTCTAGACAAAGTAGGATTTTTGCACAAATGCTTGGATTTGATGTTTTAATATCTTCTTGAGGTTCAATGTATGTTGCTGGAGCTTCTTGGACCCTTTTTATACCATCTTGATGATTTCCAACCGTTGTGGGTGTTAGCTTTAAGTTTGGAGCCGTTGGAAAGCTTTTTCTCCACTTTCTTACACTTTTCCAGCTATGCGTATCGATACTCTATAGTGGGGTATCGATACCTGTCTCACAAGAAAATAGCCGTTGTGTACAAATAATAAAGGGGTATCGATACGCGTTCTTAGCGTATCGGTACTGGGTATCGAAACGGCACAGGCCGTATCGATACCTTTTTCTCGACATAGCTCACTGTCAAAAGCGGTATCGATACTATGGTTAGGGGTATCGATACTGGTTTAGTGACCGTTTAAAATTCTCAATGGTTATATTTTTAAACCGACTTTTAAATTAATAATTATAAAATGGTATCGATACTGGTTGATCCGTATCGATACTGATTTCATAGCGTATCGATACTGGGGTTTGCCGTTTCGATACGTGTTCCGGCAGTGGCAAGCTTTGCTAAAAAGGTATCGATACTCCTTGATGGGTATCGATACTGGTTGACGTTTTTCAATATTTTTGCCTTGGAACACTTAGAAAATATTTGAGTTTGAGTTCTAATAAATCAGTTTAAAGTCTTTGGAGTTTCAAAAAACTTATTAAGGGATTTGTACAAACAATTTTAAGTTCTTCAATTTGATCCTTAAAGATCTAGTTATATCAAAATCAAACATAGGTTTTACAATCTCCCCCTTTTTGATATAACAAAACTAAAACTTAAAATTTTTTACAACTTTTGAAAATTAACTCCCCCTTAATATAAGCTTGATATTTCAATTTAGTTAAGATCAAAAATATTTCTCAAAGTCAAAATTCTTAACTCCCCCTGGATGTAAGCTTGATAAAACCAAAACCAAAAAAAAATTTGAAGTTTGAAGTTTGTTTGTGAGCTATTCTTCTCCCCCTTTTTGTTAGATCAAAAAAAATTGTGAGAGCATAATGTGCATCAAATATCAAGAGTATAAAGATAAGCAACATAATCTTATTATATCATAAAACGAGAAATCCAAAACATAAGCAAACCTAAATCCTAATAATCAAAGCATAGGTATTAATCCTAATAACAAACTTAATCCTAAGAACATAAAACATAGGTGCATAAAAAAAATCCTAAATGATATGATATGATATGCAAGGATAGAAGTCTAGGCATTATCTTCATCGTCTTCATCATCGTCATCTTCATCTCCCAAAGGGTCATTGTTCCTCATGCTATTACGCCATTCATCGTGGAAAGCGGCAATGGAAATATTCGAGGAATTTTGCCCGCTTTCGAGGGATGTAAGGCGATTCTCCATACCCGTCATCCTTGTATCAAATGTAGTTTCTATAGAGGTAAGACGAGTATTCAACCCGGTGAATTGTTCATTTAGATAGGTCATGAGATTTTCCATATTGGGTTGAGGAACTTGGGGAGCTTGAGGAGGTGGAGGAGCTTGTTGTTCTAAGACGGCGGCGGCCTCGGGTGGAAGCTCGGTAATGCGTAGCCAATTTCCATTAAAATAATGAAATTTACTTCGAGCAAGAGAATGTTCGTCGATAGGATCGGTAAGAGTAGATGCAAGATCAAACGAACAATCAATATCCTTTTGAACAAAGTAATAGCTTAAGGCCGTACCATAGATAAAAGATGTGATGAGAGGATTTTCACGTTGTTGAACATGATAAGCAATCTCATTGAACATGATGCGAGCAAGATTTGGGCGTTTTCGTTGACGGAAACTTCGAATCCAAAAATCATCCAATAGACGGATGGTGGAATATTTGCCTCCGGAGGGACGAAACCACCATGATACCATCAAATGTAGGATTCGATCATGAGCATTGAGGACGGTTACGGAACCGCTAAGAACATGCCCTAAGGCATTCTCATTATCTTCACCTTCATCCTCCAATTTAAAAACCTCACAAATAGACTTGACATCAAGAACAATTTGTTTCCCCATAAGATAAGATCGGATGGCAACGACTTCTCCATTACGATAGATGCATTTAGCATTAGAAAAGAAAATTAAAACCAAAAGCCGATAATAAATACCCGGAATAGTGAGAAAATCCATGAACTTCCAAAGACGAAGAAGCGGAAGATATTCAAACTTGAAGCGCTCGGAATCGAGGAAAGGGATGGATACAATTCTCTCCGCACGAATTTTGTAATTTTCAAATTGGCGGAAATAAGGAAGACCTTCGGAATGCTCAAAGGATTGGTTGTAGATTGTAGCATAATCTGGACGAGCAACCGATCCGGGAGTTGAAGAGTCTCCGGTAAGAAGAACTCTTTGACGTTTCCTTGAATGCTCTTTTGGTGCCATAGATGATAGAAATTTTGAAGAGAGAGCAAAAAGCTTTGATTCAAGGGTTTCTTTTGATTTTTGGTGAAGAATATGAAGGAGAAGAGACCTTTATATAGCCAAAAACGTTTAGGGTTAATAGGATATTAAAGAGTTTTAATTTTGGTAAAATTAGATCTCATTAAAAGCCTATTTAATGCCATCAGCGCGAAAAGGTATCGATACTCCTTAGTGGGTATCGATACGGGGATAGAATTGTCTCTCCACAAATTTGACCGTTGAAGGAGGTATCGATACTCATTAGATGGTATCGATACAGGGATAAAATTGTCTTTTCTTACTTCTGACCGTTGGAAGAGGGTATCGATACGCATGTGGCGGTATCGATACGCGTGAAGCGATGAGAAATTCTGAGAAATTGAAATGAAGAACAAGTATCGATACCCATTGGGCAGTATCGATACCTTATGCCCAGAATTTTGCCTATTTGGTTAAAAATAACCAAAGACATGAACTTAACATCTCTTAAAAGTATGCAAATGATGAATGAATAGGTCTAAGCATATTTTAACAGAAACATACTCCCCCTAACTATATGCATGGAAGAAATTGGGAGACTAAACACATAAACATGGTAATTTCACAAAATCAAGCATATTTAAGTTTGAAAAGAGGTCCAAAAAGGTCAAGATAGGCTAGTTAGACCTAACTCTCTCCTAAGGGACCAAAAACGCTCTTTATCTAATGGTTTTGTAAAAATATCTGCTAATTGATTTAAGGTGTCTACATATTCTATAACCACATCTTTCTTAAAGACATGATCTCTAATGAAATGATGTCTTATTTCTATATGTTTGGTTCTAGAATGTTGGATGGGATTTTTTGTTAAACATATTGCACTAGTATTATCACATTTTAGGGGTATGGTTTCTATGTTTACACCATAATCTAAGAGTTGTTGCTTCATCCAAAGGACTTGAGCACAACAACTCCCTAAGGATATGTACTCGGCTTCGGTGGTAGATAAGGCTACACTATTTTGTTTCTTAGAGAACCAAGATATGAGCATACTACCTAGGAATTGACAAGTTCCCGAAGTACTTTTCCTATCGATTTTGCAACCCCCATAATCCGCATCCGAGTAAGCATGTAGGTTGAAGGTAGAGACTCTAGGATACCAAAGGCCTAAACAAGGAGTGTCTCTAAGGTATCTAAAGATTCTCTTAACGGCTATAAGGTGTGACTCTTTAGGACTAGCTTGAAACCTAGCACACAAGCAAACACTAAACAAGATATCCGGTCTACTTGCGGTAAGGTAAAGCAAAGACCCAATCATAGAACGATAAAGCTTAGAGTCAACACACTTACCTCCTTCATCTTTGTCAAGCTTTGTAGATGAGCTCATAGGAGTGGCTTGAGGCTTTGTGTTCTCCAAGCCAAACTTGTTGAGCATATCCTTTATGTATTTTGCTTGATTTATGAAGGTGCCATCCTTCTTTTGTTTGATTTGGAGTCCCAAAAAGAATGAGAGCTCCCCCATCATGCTCATCTCAAATTCACCTTGCATTAACTTAGCAAATTCTTGACAATGACATTCATTAGCAGATCCAAATATAATATCATCAACATAAATTTGAACTACTAAAATGTCATTTTTATACATTTTTATAAAGAGTGTAGTGTCCACCTTACCTTTTTCAAATCCTTTTTCAATCAAAAAATTTGAAAGCCTTTCATACCAAGCTCTAGGAGCTTGTTTTAAACCATAAAGTGCTTTTGTAAGTTTGAAAACATGATTTGGAAATTTTGAGTCTTCAAAACCCGGTGGTTGTTCTACATACACTTCTTCATTTATAAAACCATTTAAAAATGCGCTTTTAACGTCCATTTGAAAAAGCTTGAAATTATGATAACATGCATATGCAAGCAACATCCTAATGGCTTCCATTCTAGCTACGGGTGCATAGGTTTCATCAAAATCTATTCCCTCCTCTTGAGTGTAACCTTGTGCTACAAGTCTAGCTTTATTTCTCACAATGTTACCACTCTCATCTAGTTTGTTCCTAAAGACCCATTTAGTTCCTATTGTAGATTGATTACTAGGCCTATCAACTAATGTCCAAACATTACTTCTCTCAAATTGATTTAACTCTTCTTGCATAGCCATAATCCAAAAATCATCTTTCAATGCTTCTTTGATATTTTTAGGCTCTATGCATGAGATAAATGCAACATGATTCATTAATCGAAGAGAAGAACGAGTGGTTACCCCCTTGGATGGATCACCCAAGATTTCACCATCTTTGACATAGTTCAACTCCCTTGGATAGCTTACTTCCTTTTCCTCAATAGCCAAGTCTTTCAAGGCTTCAAGAGGTGGATCTTGTGTGTCTTCTTCTTTAGGTTGAATCTCATCCTTCTTTGAAGTTTGACCTCCATCAAAGGTATTTATGATTCCTACATTATCATCATCACAAGAATCCTTCCTAGGAAGGGGATTATCATCGAATACAACATGAATAGATTCTTCTACAACTAAAGTTCTTTTGTTAAATACTCGATAGGCTTTAGAGGTTAAAGAGTAACCTATAAAAATAGCTTCATCACTTTTTGCATCAAATTTACCTAAATTATCTTTTCCATTATTTAAAACAAAACATTTACATCCAAAAGGGTGGAAGTAGCTAATATTAGGCTTTTTAGATTTTAAAATCTCATAAGGTGTTTTCTTTAAAATCGGCCTAATGGTTACTCGATTTATAATATAACAAGCTGTGTTTGTTGCTTCCGCCCAAAAATATTTTGGTAAATTATTTTCGCAAAGCATAGTTCTAGCCATTTCTTGTAAAGTTCTATTTTTCCTCTCAACTACCCCATTTTGTTGAGGAGTTCGAGGAGCTGAAAAATTATGGCTAATACCATTTTCATTTAAAAAATCTTCAAATCCTAAATTTTGAAATTCGGTTCCATGATCACTTCTAATATGTGAAATTTTAAGTTCAAGATCATTTTGAATTAATTTTGAAAATGTGATGAATTTTTCCAAAGCCTCATCCTTAGTACTTAAAAAGAGAACCCAAGTGAATCTAGAAAAATCATCAACTAATACAAAAGCATATGATTTGCCACCCAAGCTCATAGTCCTAATTGGCCCAAATAAATCCATGTGGATTAGTTGTAAACATCTACTAGTAGAAATGTCATTAATGGATTTAAAGGAAGATCTATGTTGTTTACCCTTTGAGCATGCATCACAAATTTTATCGTTCGAAAATTTTATCTTGGGTAAACCTTTAACTAGGTTTAGAGAGACTAGTTTTTCTAAAACACTTGTGCTAGCATGTCCTAGCTTCCTATGCCACAACCATGCATCATTTTCGTTTTGAGTAACTAAGCATGCATGAGATGTATGAATGTCATCTAGATGCACCATGTATATATTCCCTATGCGATGACCTATGAGCATAATATTATTAGTTTTAATGTCTACGATTTTACAACCGGTTTTATCAAACAAAACATTAAAACCCTTATCACATAGCTGACTTATGCTCAATAAATTATGTTTAAGACCATTGACATATAAAACATTTTCAATGAGAATAGTAGAGTGATTACCTATGGAGCCAATACCTTCAATGTGGCCTTTGGAGTTGTCACCAAATGTTACTACTCATCCACTTTTTGGCTTTAGATCCATGAGTCGACTCTTGTCTCCGGTCATGTGTCTCGAGCATCCACTATCAAGGTACCATGAGTTTTGACTTTGTGCTTTGGCCTTGTAGCAATGCTCCCCCTACAAACAAAGATATTTAAACTTTTGTTTTTGGTACCCAAATCATTTTGGGTCCATGTGTGTTAGTTCCTAAAACTTTGGTTCCCTTAGGAATCCAAGGTGACATAGCAATAATATCATTAGATTTAACAAGTTCCTTAGGAACCCATACATTTCTAATTCTTTTAACTTTACTATGTCTAGGATAGTTACCTTGTTTGTAGTAGTTAGTCTTTTTCTTGGGTTGGTGTGCTCTAGAGAATTCTCCTACTTCATGCTTGACACTACCAACATTTTTTAAAGACTTTTTGAGCTCATTTAGCTCACTCAACACCTTTTGGTGTTCACGTTTATTTTGAGATAAAGAATTATTAAGATCAACATTTTTATCTTGAAACAATTTAAGTTCATCTTTTAATCCTAATATCTTTTTCTCAAGTTTAGAATTAGTTTGAGTAAGTGAGTCATTTTTCTCATTTAATTCTAGGATAATTTTTCTATTTCTAATAACCGACTCCTTATACTTCTCAACTAATTCGTCATATACCTCTTGTAACTCATCATAAGCATCATTTAATTCTTTATATGAAAAATCTAAAGTAGATGAGTTAGAGGTTACCAAGGAGGAATCTTCCTCAAGTGCCATGAGGCAAAGGTTCGCCACTTCTTGTTCGTCATCCTCCGATGACTCCTCATCACTCCAAGTAGCAAGCTTGGCTTTGAGCTTTTTCCTCTTCTCAAAGCCCTTCTTCTTGAGTTGAGGGCACTCCGAACGTATGTGGCCGGGTTGTTTGCACTCGAAGCAAGTGAGTGGATCCCTTCCTTCTTCTTTGTTCTTGCTTTTAAAGTCCATCTTCCTTTGGATTTTTCTTCCTCGGTTGGACCTCATAAGGCGTGAGAATCGTTTGGCTATCATAGCAAATTCTTCGAGCTCATCCTCATCACTAGATGAACTTTCATCAAGTTGGGAAGTTTTAGCCTTGAGAGCTATTCCCATTTTCTTCTTTTTCTCCCCTTCAAGCTTCTCCATTTTTTTTTCTTCTTTCTTTTTCTCATCTTCCCTTCCTTGCTTCATGATCTCATGAGTAAGGAGAGAGCCTACAAGTTCATCAAGCTTTAGAGTTTTTAAATTCTTTGCTTCGATGATAGCGGTTCTCTTCCCATCCCAAGATTCGGGAAGTGAATAGAGTAGCTTTCGAACAAGCTTGTCTTCCGGTATAACTTCTCCATAACCCTTTAGACCATTTACAATTGTGGAGAATCGATCAAACATCTTTGACACCGTCTCATCAAATTCCATTTTGAAATTTTCATAACTAAGATTGAGAATTCCAATCTTAGTTTCTTTGACATCGTTGGTGCCTTCATAGGTGGTTTCAAGAGTGTCCCACACTTCTTTGGCACTTTCAATTGATGAGACCTTTGAGTAGATGTCCGGACCGAAAGCACAAAATAGCATGTGAAGAGCTTTATCATTTACTTGGATCTTTTTCCTTTCCTCTTCACTCATTTCCGTTCTTCTTTTAAGCACCATCTTGCCATCAACATCTTGCTTCAATGGAATATATGGTCCATCCTCAATGACATCCCACACAAGATAGTCACTTGATTTAATGAATAGACGCATTTTATTTTTCCAAAAGGAGTAGTTCTCACCATTGAAGAAAGGAGGCTTTGTGGTGGATTGTGAGTCGTACATGCCGGGAGCGGAGGTTGAAGCCATCTCTTGATATTTTGATGATGATCACACTTCTTCCAAGGATCTCCTCTTGTGGTTGTTAATCCTCAAAGAGTTAAGCTCTGATGCCAATTGTTGAGTGGATCACACGAATGATAATAACCAAGAGGGGGGTGAATTGGAATTTTAACAATGTTGTAACGGAAATTGCAACTAAAAATATTGACACGGGAATTTAGAGTGGTTCAAGTTCACCAACCGAACTCTACATCCACTACCTTAGTCTCACCAAGGATTTGCAACAATTTCCACTAAATTGTTCGTCCCCTTTTTCCAGGACAAGGAGGCAACCTTTACAATTTCGGTTAATTTTTCTACCCAAAAATTAACCCAATCCTCACACAAAAGAACAAAGAAATTTGGTGGCTAATAAGGTATCTCTCAATACAAATGATAGCCCAATATCAAGCACTCAACCCAATTGAACAAAATAGAAATGAAGGATACAATTGGGGTTTCTAGACAAAGTAGGATTTTTGCACAAATGCTTGGATTTGATGTTTTGATATCTTCTTGAGGTTCAATGTATGTTGCTGGAGCTTCTTGGACCCTTTTTATACCATCTTGATGATTTCCAACCGTTGTGGGTGTTAGCTTTAAGTTTGGAGCCGTTGGAAAGCTTTTTCTCCACTTTCTTGCACTTTTCCAGCTATGCGTATCGATACTCTATAGTGGGGTATCGATACCTGTCTCACAAGAAAATAGCCGTTGTGTACAAATAATAAAGGGGTATCGATACGTGTTCTTAGCGTATCGGTACTGGGTATCGAAACGGCACAGGCCGTATCGATACCTTTTTCTCGACATAGCTCACTGTCAAAAGCGGTATCGATACTATGGTTAGGGGTATCGATACTGGTTTAGTGACCGTTTAAAATTCTCAATGGTTATATTTTTAAACCGACTTTTAAATTAATAATTATAAAATGGTATCGATACTGGTTGATCCGTATCGATACTGATTTCATAGCGTATCGATACTGGGGTTTGCCGTTTCGATACGTGTTCCGGCAGTGGCAAGCTTTGCTAAAAAGGTATCGATACTCCTTGATGGGTATCGATACTGGTTGACGTTTTTCAATATTTTTGCCTTGGAACACTTAGAAAATATTTGAGTTTGAGTTCTAATAAATCAGTTTAAAGTCTTTGGAGTTTCAAAAAACTTATTAAGGGATTTGTACAAACAATTTTAAGTTCTTCAATTTGATCCTTAAAGATCTAGTTATATCAAAATCAAACATAGGTTTTACACCTTTGAATTATTTTATGCTTAATTTGGAAACTATGTATTCAGAATTCTCAATCGAGTTATTTTTGCATTCAGGTGATATCGATTCGGACACCAATATTCTTCCTCCTTCTCCGCCTGGTCGACCTCCTACATCTCAACCTTCGAGTTCCGCACGTATGTGAATTTAAATAAGTTTCTGTTAGTAGTTCGTGGCATAGTAGTAGAGAATTTTGACTTAGTGAACCTTTGTAGGTGCCGATCTTGTTCCGCCTGCTTCTAGATCTGAGCGTGGGAGACGTAACTCCCGACGTTGAGCTGTTAGTTGTCTGAGGTGTGTTCTCTGCTTGTGCTATATTATTCGTGTTGTTGTTGTATGATGTGTGTCTGTGAATCATGTTGTGATCTGAGCTATGTGATATGTTGTATGTCATTCTGTTAAGCATCATTCATCGGAATCTGAATAATAACTATCGGACTAAATGCTCATGCATTTTCGGACTATGATGTTGCATTTGGATTATCGAAATATTCATGTCATATCATTCCGGTGGGAAAATGTACGACAGAAGATCAGTGGTTTCACTATTCGGGTTGAATTCCACTTCGAACTTGGTGACGATGTAGAGATTGGTTCAGGGGAACCTTACTCTTCAGACGGTGATGTAGATGGATACATGACATAGAATTAGATGCATCGCATCATGCATATATGTGTATCTGATTGTCTGCTGATTTGACTTGTGATTGTATGATACTTGAGATACTCTGTTTTTCGCACTTTAGAGACACACTGAACTTAATAGCTGACCCCCCTTAGCTTTTATTTCAGATTCTCAGACATAGGAGTTCGGTACTTGGAGGACCATATTTTAGCAGATTTATTTCAGTTTTCAGTATGAGCGTTTTAGATTTTTAGATTTACTTTATTTTTATATCAGTTATTTTACTATTTGGGAACTTTATGTAAATCAAATACTTATATTTTGATTTGGGATTTCAATTGTTTTAACATGCATGAGAATTTTAATCGGATATTTTGATAATTTATTTTGTGTTGTTTTCTTCTATACGACCGCGTTTTGAAAAATGGAATTTAATGTGAAACGACACTATTTTAATAAATAATTTAAGTATTTAATTTTCAAAACCTAATATTCATCTTACTTGAGGGACACGTTTTCAACCTGACTTCCTAGATTCGGCCCATAACCCTTGAGTCGAGTTTAAGGGGTTACATTTAGTGGTATCAGAGCCTAGGTTCAACCCTCGGACTGTGTGGCTCACATAAAATTTTTAAGGCGAAATTGATTTTTGCATGCATACTAAATATTTTCGGGTAAAATGGGTATTTTTTGGAAAGTAAACATTTTGGGTATTTTGACATATTTTTTAATAGAACTCCAAGTATCGAAATTGATCTTAAGACTATTTACTTTTGTAGATAGACTACTATGCCACCTCGTAGGAGCTCTAGATTAACGACTAGTCGTGGTCGTGGTGGAGTGCGTGGTCGAGGTCGTACCGCAACAGCTGAGAGCGGTGCTTCACAGTCTGTGGGAGCGTCGCCGAATCATGATAATATTCATGATGTTAATGAGGAGGAGCAGGCCATGGATCAGTAGCCTGGGGTTCAACAACCTAGGGTTCAGCAGACTGGAGCTCAACAGACCGGGGCCCAACGGGCTGGTGGTGAGGATCAGCTAGCCTAGCAGACACCGGGTGATGGACCACCTGGGCCTAGAGATGATGAGACTTCGGGCATGGATACAGCTGCAGTGCACAGGGAGTTGCTTCGTTATCTTCGTCAGAATGAGGGTGTTAGGAGGCCCATATATACTGAGTTCTTGGCTGCTGGGATGATTATGTTTGATGGGAAGACGGGTACCGATCCTGCTGATGCTGAGTATTGGTTGAAGAAGCTTCAGAGGTTGTTCACTGAGATGAATTATCCTGATGACCGGAAGCTTAGAGCTGCTGTATCACTATTGCAGGGTGAGGCTTAGAAGTGGTGGGAGGCCGAGGAGCATGTTATTCTAGCTGGCCAGATTTCTTGGGATTATTTCCGACAGGCTTTTCGTGACCGATATGTTGGGGCTGAGTATCTAGCAAAATGCCGAGATGATTTCATGAATATGAAGTAGAACGACATGTTTGTGAATGATTATGAAATTGAGTTTATAAGACTGATCCAGTATGTTCCGGGGCTGGTGACTATCGAAAAGGAGAAGTGTGATTGGTTTCTGAAAGGGTTGCTCCCTTCGATTAAGGAGGATGTGGCTCTACATATGGATAATGAGTATAAAGAGATCACCAAGCGAGCTAGGACAACTGAGCGGAATGAGGCGGAGTTGAAGCTACTTGAGTCCTATGGTACTGATCGGGGTAGGAGGCAGTCGACTACACCAGTTCAGCACAGTCAGGGTAACCACTCTAGGAAGAGAGCTAGAGACGAGTCTGATCATCAGGGATATTCCAAAGCTAGACCGGTGACTTCCACTGTTCTAATCGTTAGTGTCGGGGGTTCGACTAGTACTCATGGGGTGCCGCAGTGGTATTCCTTCTGTAAGAAGTGGCATCCGGGTGAGTGTAGGAGGCAGTCTGGGGCTTGTTTTCGATGTAGATCTTTTGAGCATCTCTTCAGGGATTGTTTGGTATCACCTTCATCATCTTATGTTCCAAGTCAGTCTCAGGCATCTGTAAAGACTCCTGCTGGAGGTAGAGGACATGGTAGACCTGCTACTTCAGGTACGACTAGTAGAGGTAGACCTGCCTAGAGTGATAGATCAGCTAGATTCGATACTAGACATTCGGGGTTGATATATGCAACTAGAGCTCATGAGAGTTATGATGGTGAGCCAGAAGATATAGCAGGTACGTTTCTAATGTTGTTAGGTTTTTACTTTCATGTTGAAGGATGAGGAATTCAGAAAGAAAAACTTTAAGTTATGTCAGCTAATTTTTGGGATCTACCACTAAGTCTGAAAATTTCGAGGCCAAAATTTCGAGGGGGAATTGTAACACCATAATTTTACCCCAAATTATCGAAACCCTAATTCATTAAATCCCCTCTTTGAAACCCTAATTTTTGGGAATTTGAATCGAAAAACCTAATTGAATTTTAGGGGTTAAACTATGAATTTTGGGATTTTTGGTGACCTAATAGAGTAAAAACTAAACATTTGAGGCTATTTTGAAAGGCGGGCTAAAGTTGGAGCCCTTATTAGGTAATTTACCCTAAAATATGGTAAAATCTAATTCTTTGCTTTTGAGAATTAATTTCCGCCGGTTTGCATTCCACTCTCAATCTTCTCTCTCTCTGCGTGTCGATAGTCACTGAAACCCCTCTCACCATTTTCCATTCAAGCTCCGGTGAGGGAGCTTCTGTCGTCCGTTCGCTGAGCCGTGACCACCGTTGCCTTCCCCTTTCCCGTCCGATCAAAACCCGCCCCTCAGTGTTTCTCGTCGCCGCTGTTGCGCGAGATCCGAGAGGCCGAACCCTTCATCTTCTTCGCGCACCGCCGCCCTTGCTGTCGTCTTGATTTTGGGTAAGAGCCATTGTTCACGGCTGTTTATTTGGTCGGGATCGGAGTAAGTTTCGGCCGCCGCCGCCAGTAAGGTTGATGGATTATGTTAGGGTTTGTGGATTTGGGGGAAAATAAAAGAAATTAGGGTTAGGGTTGATAATCTGATTTAGGGATTTTGAGGGCTGAACTGAACCAGGAAAAAGAACCAAACCGAACTAGGTCCCTTGAACAGAACAAAACCGACTAGAGAACCGAACCAGACCATTTGGACCAAGCCGAATGACGTCAGCAGTGACGTCATCTGCTGATGTGATGATGATGCAGGCTGACGTCATCATTGACCATGATGACGTCAGTGTTGACTTTTTGTGCCAAAAGTCAACTCTATGTTTTTCGACGTCCTGGTTCTAGATTCGCAGCCCGTTTTTCCAAATTCGATCCCAAACGACTGTTTTTGACACTTTGAATTATTTTATGCTTAATTTGGAAACTATGTATTCAGAATTCTCAATAGACTTATTTTTGCGTTCAGGTGATATCGATTCGGACACCGAGATTCTTCATCTGCCTGCTCGACCTCCTGCATCTCAACCTTCGAGTTCCGCACGTATGTGAATTTAAATAAGTTTCTGTTAGTAGTTCGTGGCATAGTAGTAGAGAATTTTGACTTAGTGAACCTTTGTAGGTGCCGATCCTGTTCCGCCTGCTTCTAGATCTGAGCGTGGGAGACGTCACTCCTGACGTTGAGCTGTTAGCTGTCTGAGGTGTGTTCTCTACTTGAGCTATATTATTCATGTTGTTGTTGTATGATGTATGTCTGTGAATTATATTGTGATCTGAGCTGTGAGATATGTTGTATGTCATTCTGTTAAGCATCATTAATCGAAATCTGAATAATAACTATCGGACTAAATGCTCATGCATTTTCGTACTATGATGTTGCATTCGGATTATCGGAACATTCTTGTCATATCATTCGGATTATCGGAACATTCTTGTCATATCATTCGGGTGGGAGAATATACGACGGAAGATCAGTGGTTTTACCCTTCGGGTTGAATTCTACTTCGAACTTGGTGACGATGTAGAGAGTGGTTCAGGGGAACCTTACTCTTCGGATGGTGATGTAGATGGGTACATGACATAGAATTAGGTGCATCGCGTCATACATATATGTGTATTCGATTGTCTGCTGATTTGACTTGTGATTGTATGATACTTGAGATACTCTGTTTTTCGCACTTTAGAGACACACTAAGCTTAATAGCTGACTCTCCCTTAGCTTATATTTCAGATTCTCAAACATAGGTGTTCGGTACTTGGAGGACAACAGTTTAGCAGATTTATTTCAGTTTTCAGTATGAACGTTTTAGATTTTCAGATTTACTTCATTTTTATATCAGTTATTTTACTATTTGGGAACTTTATGTAAATCGAATACTTATATTTTGATTTGGGATTTTCAACTGTTTTAGCATGCATGAGAATTTTAATCGGATATTTTTGATGATTTATTTTGTGTTGTTTTCTTCTATACGACCGCGTTTTGAAAATGAAATTTAATGTGAAACGACACTGTTTTAATAAATAATTTAAGTATTTAATTTTCAAAACCTAATATTCATCTTACTTGAGGGACACGTTTTCAACCTGACTTCCTAGATTCGGCCCATAACCCTTGGGTCGAGTTTAGGGGGTTACAAGTGTTTTATATTAAAAGGGTGCACAGGGTTTGTGTCTGTTGAATGTTTTGGAGTCAGGTGTTTTTTATTGGTGTAGTTTTTTGAGTTGTTTTTGTAACGTCGTTTTATAGGTGTTTACTTTGTATCTTCGAAGGTTTCTTTAGTTGTGTTGTACTTTTTTTCTCATATAAGATTAGTGAGGTTTTTAACGAGGCACACAACTTAAGTGATGGTTCTTTTGATCCTTTTATTAATAAAATTATGATTGTTGAGAAAAGAAAAACATTTGACAAAATTATTATATTTAGTTTGAGAAATCAAATTAAACATAGATATGCACTTTCCTAGCTAACCATTGGTGTTTGTGCACTTTCTTGGAAGGTTATGTGGGTTTGTATGCTTGGTGTTTCTTTGACCTCTAAGACTAAGTTGCTCATTGGTTGTGTGTTGGTCGTTTGTTAGTGTTTGGCGTTTTGGTTTTCTGGTATGATTAGTTTGGTGTGTATCTTGGTTAGTCTTTCTTCAAGTGGTTGTTTTTTATCGGTGTATATCCTGATTGTGATGAACTCTTTTTCTCAACATAGGTTAAGTGAAGTTTTTAATGAGGCACACAACTCAGGATTTGATTCTTTTGATTTATTATAAAATTCATTTGCTGAGGGAAAAAAAAACTAACCATTGGTGCCCATTTATTAAAAAAAACCATGGTCATATGAGCTTACCCTTGTTGTGTCAACTAAAAAGAAAATGGATCCCATAGCTAATAATAAAAAGACCATCAAAAACACTTCGCAATTTGTTCAATAAAAAAAATCAAAAGTAGCTAACTTCTTTATTCCACTTAATGGGTATATTATTTTATGTAAGTTTAGAGGAATAAGACTGGAGGCCTAACCTAAAACAAAACAAAAGAAAATAACTTGAGAAATCATAGGTTGAAAAGATTATGTGCAAACTACAAACAAACCAAGTGAAAAAAGGCATGAAAATGTTGAGTAGCCACTAGGAGTTTCACTAGGACACCTCTTTCAAACTTGTAATTTTATTATTATTTTGATTAATTGCACTATATATCACTAAACTACGGCCTGAATTTTAAATTAGTTTTCGAAACTTTAAAAACATTTTAATTAGATTCTTAAAATATTAATATGTATCAACCAGATCATTATGTCAATCTAATTGATAGTTTTTCTTAGTTCGAAAAACTGTCGTAAGTTTTAATGGCACTACTCGTTTTATGCCAATTCAAATTAGGGGTGTTCATGGTAGGTTAACCGTACCGTTTAGCTTAAACGGTTGGTTAACCGTTATAGCAGTTATTATCCGTAACTTAACCGTTATTAACCGTTAATTTTTTAAATGGTTAACCATTATAGTGGGTAACCGTTAAGGAACGGATCGGTTACAGGTTAACCTGTAACCTATTACGATTTTCTTTTCAAATGTTCATTATTTCATTTTTTTAGAATAATAAATATATCTCTCTGATAAATATTGTATTATTTTTTTAAAAAAATTAACTTAAATAGAGAAATTTTAAACATAAACTTTATACTTAATTAAAATAAAGTACCTATAGGTTAACCATTAACTATCTTTTTTAGCGGTTCGGTTAACCGAAACCGTTTAACCTTAACGATTAGGTTAATTAACCTATAAAATAAACGGTTATACCGGTTAACGGTTACGGTTTATTTTGCACACCCCTAATTCAAACCATACATGTAATAAGTGTATTCATGTATAAAATTTGTTCATGTATTTTAAATATGTATCACATCATATTTAGGTTGGAATTTAATGATTTAACTTATGGTTAGATGATAGAAGACTTAATTGATACAATTTCTATATTTTTCAGCAGTGGATGGTAAGAAGAGCTTTGAGAGCTTTGGCACCCCAATGTTGGGAAATTTTACATTATACCCCTCAAAATTTTAGCAATTTAGTTAGGCTTCTTCCAAATTGTTAGAAATTTCCACGAAATCTTAAATATTTTTAATTAAACCCCTTAAAATTGTAAAAAAACATTAAGCCTTCCATTTCTTTTTGGAAATTTTAATTACTCTCAATTTTTTAAAAAAGATTTCTCATTAAGTCCCACAAAAATTTTAAAAACTTTGATTCGACTTCTAAAAAATTTGATTAGATTTTTTCAAAACTATTTTGTCAAGATCCGTTACTTGATATTTTGAAGACTCGATTAAAATGTTTTTAAAGTTTAATGAGCAATTTAAGGATATTTGATGTAATTACTAATTAGGGCTTATTATTTTACAAACTCTCATTTGCTTCCTCCTGTATGTTGGGGCACGAGAAAACGACGTGCTCCCCACCTGCCTACGCGCACGCCATCCCACGAAACCCTAGTTTCCAAGTATACCTCATTTTTACCATTTTATGACCAAACACCAAGAAAGTTTCAATTTCATCCGAATAAATATAGGCAATATTTTTTTGAGAAAACTATACCAGTGACCACCGAAGATATTGGGGATACCTATTTGAACCACCGAACTAAAAAAAACGTCAATCACACCATCAAACTTATTAAATCAACCTATTTTGACCACCGCCGTTAAAAAATTAACGGATGGGTGACGGAAGTGCCACGTGGCAGTTAACAGGACTTTTTTAAAATTACATATTTAGTCCTTGTTATTTACTTATTAAATCAATTTGATCCTAATTTTATTTTAATTAAATAAAAATTAATCAACCAATCAAATTTAAAGAAAACCCAACGGATTTAAACTTGGACCAAGGGGATAAAACCCAAAGCTTTAACCATTGAACCAAACGGATTTTAGTGTTATTATTTGCACCTTTTATATACTAAAAATGTTGAAACTCCTAGTAATTCCATACGGCTACACACAGAAACAACAGTGGCGTAATGTTTCATTCTAACAATGGCAGCTAATAATTTTGTGAATTCCACTATTGAAGGCTTTGGGTTCTTGCCAATCATCTTGTTAAACACAATCAAAGCATCACCAACACTATGGAAGCGATCACACCTTTTCCCCTTTTCACTTACAGACATGGGTTTCTTATTTAAAGCATCGATGTGGGGAGCAAAGGAGTTAACAGAAGAAGAAAAATGAGAGTAGGAATTAGAAAAATACCTTCCGCCATTGACAACAGAAGGAAGAATCAGAGAAGCATTAAGCTTACCCATATCTTGAAACTAAACGAAATGGAAAACCTGAGATTGAAAGGAATCCACGGATGGCGGCGGTAGTAGCAGAAGAACTAATGGTGTGGTACGTAAGTAAAAGGCGTCCCTGTTGTTTCTATGTGTAGCCGTATGCAAGTATTGAATTGTAAAAGGCTATTCAACCATCTTGTAAGCTTAAGCTGAAACTTTCTTAAAAGGAATCAAACTGGGTTTTGATGAAAGCTGCAATTGAAGCAATGCTAAGATGGTTTGTGACATCAAGCTGGTGGAAAACCAGATTATCAGAAACACCAGATTCCTGGAGCTTTTTTAAAGCTTCAAGTCCCCTTTTCTCATCTCTAGCAGTTAACACCACAGTGACTCCTTTCGAAGCCAACTGCCTGCATATTTCCAATCCAATTCCCTTGTTTGCTCCGGTCACCACCGCATACCTGAAACATATTAAAAGTAAAAAACATGTCAAAGATGTGTGAACTGTGAAGAGTGGAGAATTGAACTCACTGAGTTACTTACCTCTTTGTTGCAAGCAAATCGCATGTTTCTGCCATTCCTTAATATTTGCTGATGAAAGCGTGAGAGTTGGATTTTATAAGAGTTGCACCCATATATATAAAAGGTGCAAATAATAACACTAAAAGTAGTTTGGTTCAATGGTTAAAGCTTGGGGGTTTTATCCACTTGGTCCCAAGTTCGAACCACCATGATGCCATCTTCATTTTCTTCTTTAAATTTCCTTTAACCAGGTGGTGACACGTGTCACCACCTGATTGGAGGAAAAAATATATTAAATATTAAACAAAATAAATTAAATTAATCCAATTGGGTGATGACACGTGTCATAATTTGATTGGTTGATTAATTTTTATTTAATTAAAATAAAATTAGGATCAAATTGATTTAATAAGTAAATAACAGGGACTAAACATGTAATTTTAAAAAAGTCCTGTTAACTGCCACGTGGCACTTCCGTCACCCCTCCGTTAATTTTTTAACGGCGGTGGTCAAAATAGGTTGATTTAATAAGTTTGGTGGTGTGATTGACGTTTTTTTTAGTTCGGTAGTTCAAATAGGTATCCCCAATATCTTCGGTGGTCACTGGTGTAGTTTTCCCTATTTTTTTAGACTTACAATGCGAACAAAATAAAATAGTAACAATGGGTACTTATTTTATACATGGGTGGTGGAAATAAAAAAAATTCACAAGCATTTTATTTTAGGGTTATAGTTAGAATTTAAGATTTAGATGTTAGTGAGGTTTAAAAATGAGTGGTTGTAGTTAGAATTCAGGGTTTGGGAGGGTTTATAGGTTAACCCCTACATCTCTAACCATGTTACCTAAACTCTAACCTATAAATCATAAATTTTAACCCAAATCTTAAATTTTATCCACAACCACTCAATTATAAACCCATAAACTTAAAGTCTAACCTCAAAACCCTAAATCCTAAAATTAAAATGCTTACGGAAACTTTATTTCTACCGTCTGTGTATGAAATAATTACGCTATAAAATATAGATTTAAAATAAAATATGTTTATAGTTTTTTTGCATGATGTGTTAATTTTTTATGCAAAAGTATGGAAGAAAATTTATAATTATAATAATATTTATTATGATTTAAAAAGTAAAGTTTTGTTCTTTTTTCTAATTGAACTGGTACTTACTAGTGATACCAACTCAACTATGAGCTCAAAATGACAAAATACAATATAAACAATACTTGAATTTAACGTGGAAATAATTAAAAGTAGTATTAAAAATATATAATATAAATTATTGATATATTATAGTTTATATAAATATAAAATGCATTAAACATGGGAGTAACGTGTTATAGTTTATATTTTTTTAATATTTTAATTCAACTACAAGTAATATCTTAGTTTAGTTTTAAATTTAAATTATTCAAATATATACATATTACATTACTCGAACCGTATTCACTTAAAAGAAACATAAAACATCCTTCTAAAACCACGCAATCAATTCTACTTTTTATTTATTTTTTAACGAAATATCATGGTGTAGTTTCGTGTTATTATGTTTATATTACACACAATACACCCCAACACGAAGACTAAAATAATAATATATTAAATATAAACATTTATTTTAAATTTTAAGAAAATTATACATTTAATATGTTATTCATTTGACTGTACAATTATATTTTAGAAAGAAAAAAATTATTATTTGATAATTATACGAGTTCCAACTAAATGTGGAGTCAAATTTAACCTCTAAGCTGAAGATAAAAGATTTCTTAACACTGGTTTTTTCAAATCGAATCTCAAATCTTAAACAAGAGATATATTAATTTTTTAATATTTTTTGAAAAATCTTAAATATAACCATAATTTTATCTAAAGGGAGGAAAAGAGAAGATGAGAATGTTCTTATTGATTCTAGAACCCATAAGAGAACGAAGATGAGCAACTTAATCAAGGATGGAAATCCTCTATCCCTTTTCGGTGCCCCTATGTATGCCTCACGCTCAAAATTAATTTTAGGGTTTAGGGTTTTAGGTTAGGGGTTGTGGTTAGAGTTTAGAGAATTTAGGATTTAGGGTAGGGTGTAGGGTGTAGGGTATAGGGTGTATTTTTTAGTATTGAGGCATATGTAGGGGCACCGAAAAGAGGCAGACAAATTTTATCCATTAACCAATCAGTCAAAATATGCTTGCTCCAAATTTTTTAACATTTGGTTTACAATAAAGAAATAAATAATATAGTTATAATAATTCAAAAAAAAAATAAGTATTGAGTTAAAAAAAACTCACCTAATAACACCTCGAGTGAAAACACAACACAGTTTTCAACCGAGGAAGGGAAGAAAAGAACATTTGATCCAATCTTGTGTTGAGTTTTTGTAATAATCTTTTTTTTTCCTTCCCTGCTTTTAAATACTGCAATTGTTTAATATCTCTCACTGCTTTAGTTTATTCTTTGTCTCTCTATCTCTCTTTGTTCTTTGATTTTTCATGAAACAAATTCCGGGTCGTTGATCTTTTTGACTCATAATCACACAGCTTAATTGGTTCTCTTCTATCTTTACTTGATTCCCTGTTTGAAATTTGCATCTAATTCTCTTGTTCCCTTACATCTTTGCTCTATGCTTCAAACCCTATTCTTCTTCTTGTTGGATTTAGCTCTCTCATCTGAAAAACTTTGATTCTCAGTTCAGCTTGTTTCTGTGTTCGAATTCGGTTTTCGCAACGCTGGCGAATCCTTGGTGGGCTAATCAGGTGAGTCTGCCGGGCATGGACCCGGCAGGCAACTCACCAGCCTTGAACAAACGTGACCTAGAAATCTCCATGAACGACGCAGGCAAAAATAGAAGCAACGGAGGAGGGGATGATGATGAAGATAGAGACACTGGCGAAGAGCCTAAAGAAGGAGCGGTCGAGGTCGGTAACCGAAGACCTCGAGGCCGACCTCCGGGCTCGAAAAACAAGCCTAAACCGCCGATTTTCGTGACCAGGGACAGCCCGAACGCGCTCCGTAGTCATGTCATGGAGGTTGCTAGCGGCACCGATGTAGCCGAAAGCATAGCACAATTCGCTCGGAGACGACAACGCGGGGTTTGTGTGCTTAGCGGCAACGGCTCGGTAGCAAACGTTACCCTAAGACAACCGGCAGCACCCGGCGCGGTGGTTGCTCTTCATGGAAGGTTCGAAATTTTGTCTTTGACCGGGGCTTTTCTCCCCGGACCGGCTCCACCCGGCTCAACGGGGCTCACCGTATATCTAGCCGGCGGTCAAGGACAAGTCGTTGGAGGAAGTGTTGTAGGTTCACTCATCGCAGCCGGTCCGGTTATGGTCATTGCAGCCACGTTTTCCAACGCAACCTATGAAAGACTGCCTTTAGAAGAGGAAGAAGAAGTCGTCAGCGCCGGCCACGGAGGACAGATCCAAGGCGGAGGAGGAACCGATTCACCACCGGCAATCGGAAGTAGCGGTGTCCCACACACGGGTATGCCCGATCCATCTTCTCTTCCAATATACAACTTGCCTCCTAATCTACTCTCCGGTGGAGGACAACTAGGGCATGAGCCCTATGCTTGGGCACATGGGAGGCCACCTTACTAATAAATTGGAAGACCATCTTCCATGTATAAATTAGAGAGTGAGACTTAAATTTAGGGTTTACAAAAAAATGTTGTACTTTGTATTTAAAGATAGATTTGAAGGGGGGAACAAAGATTGTGAAAGGAGATCTCATTGTATATTAAACTCTCCTCCCCTTTGCTTTTCTGTTTGCAATAATACATAAAAATATAATTAAGCTGCTCGAACACATATCAACTAAGTGAAACACACCATGCTTTCACTAGGACAACTCTTTGGATTCTAAAGACTGCTTTTTTTTTTTTAATTTTTTTCTCATTTGCATTATTGATATGGAAGCTAGTGATCAGCACTCTCTTCTTAATCTCTTTTCTTTATGATTTGGTTAATCTCACTTATTTTCAGTGATGATGAACAAGCTACAACTTGTATTGGGTGGAGTTCATATTTTTGTGTGCTTAATAATATTATTGCTGCACTCCTTTTAACGAGACACCTTCTCTTTTCGAAAAAGTGTCTAACCTTTAAACAATTGAACTCTGTATACATGCTGAAAACACACTTGTTTCAGAAACGTTTCAAGCTATAAGTCAAATCATTTGATCTTTCATTGTATTTCTGTAACTTTTAACAGAAAAAAAAGGGGTTTTACCTGAAACATTGTCATCTGTAAAGTTGTTTTTCATTAGCCTGAAGGAAGCTGCAAAATCAGGCAGTTTGGGCATTGGCTTTAATAGCCCCACATGTCTGACCTAACCAAAGCACCTTCTTCCATTGGGAGTATGGCTCTTGTGTCTCTGCCATTTTCTTTTTATTTAATCATTACACCATTCCTTTACACCTCTTCACCAGCATGGTTCTTGTATACTCTAATTATGGACGGGATAGAATCAAATATTGAGAAGGGGTGAATTATATAGATTCAAACCATGGACTAATTTACTGCTCCACATCATTAGTTTTATAATAAAAAATATCAAATTATGTAATTAGTCCATGGTTCGAATACTACACGATGATATAATTAAATTACATGGAGTTAAAATGATTAAGTTAGAGAACATGAATTAAATTTAAAACTTGCGCGCACATAACAGATGCTAATAACAAGAACTTAATTTAGCTGCTATAGTTTGATTCATGATGAAATTTCAAACTTTTAAAAATATAAGGACCCAAATTAAAATACATGAATTAATAGAAGGGATTTGAAAGAGGGAAAAAACTGTTTTTAAACGTACAATTAATCTTATTACATCTCATGTATATTATATTGATAACAATATCGATCGAGCCATAAGGGAAAAAAAGGTTAGATGTAGTTATTTGTACCCATTTTAATATATATTTTTGAGGTCAATATTGATATTATTTTAAAAATATACATAAACTTTTTAAACGAGATAATCTCATCTAATCCAGTGTATAAATATTTTATTATTTAAGCTTTGTTTGAAAATCAATGATTATGTCACATGTTACAAATAATTCCAAAACTATATTAGTGATCTGTTCATAAAACATTGTCTAAATTGAATTAACAAACAAAGTCTTTGTATATAAAATAAGTATTAAGCTATGAAATTCAACAATTATATGAAAATAATACATACTCATTTAAGAAAATTTATCCCTCCCCATCTTCGAGGAACCTTTATGTTCAAAAAAGCATTTGTTAGCTAGAATAAGTGTGAAATCTTTCTTGTATTTAAGGTAAATATCGAAATTGAATTCTAAGTGTGACCAGAGTTGGTTGAACATGAACTACGCCTGCGTTAACAAATATTGTTGTTCATCTCTTTACTTTTCGGCAATTTCACTTCTTATATCGATAGACAATAGTCAAGCAGTGGGCAGTGGCGGACACAAGTGTATTTTAGAGTGGGCCCATGCTCGCTTTGAATTTTTTAAACTTCACACACTTGACTTTATTTTTTTATTTTTTATGAATTAGTCCTTAATTTTTTTAAGTTTTATGAGTTGTGCACACCCTGAGATTTTATGTGTGTCCACCCTCAAATATTTCTGGATCCACCATTGTGGTCAAGTGTATTCGTCGACAAAAAGTAAAACATACACCTATAAATCAACAGACCTTACAAATCAGTCCAACAGGTAAATTACATTAGTGTATTTGGGAATTGAAATGTTTAAATTCCTGTAACAAGTGATTCATATCAGGACATATTTTAGGGCAAAGGAAAGAACAAAAACAGAAAGAAAAGACAGACAGCATTCGACTGTGTAGTCAAAGGCAATTAATTTAAAGCACGTAGATGACTCGGAACAGGTATCTTCACTCACCAAATTCTCCTCTTGATATCGAACAAAAGTAATTTGCTTCACTCAAAACAGTTATCTCCTAATCACTTTGATTAATTACTTGATTTTGACATCTAAACTAACTGCAATCTTAATTAAATAATGCTTGGGAAGATGCAAAACTTTATTAATTTTGGATAAAACAATTAATTATATCAAACGGTAATATACACACTAAATTATGTCGCAGTTATGACGTTGGTAAAAGAAAATATAATTATAAAATATTATTCAATGAATGAATACAAGTGGCATAGTAAAATATTTGTACAAATTTTACTAATCACGTGTTTGAGTATCGGTACTTAATTTTTAAGTAGTTGTTTTTATTTATTTTATTTAAAAATTATATATGCAAGTATTAAAAGATAAAAAGGCTCTTATATTGGGCCGACATAACGCAAAAAAATTAACTTTGCGGATGCGTTAGCAAAGGGGGTGTGGATGTGTTTTTTTTTTTTTTTCGGGCAGTCAATCGAGGCTCTTTTGTATCTGGTTTTGTTGATTGGTTTTACGTCTGGTGTTTTTGCGATTCGTTAATATGGTGGTTGGTTTGTGAGACCAATCGTCTTGTGATATTGGAATGGATTTATGCACTGTGCGGTTTGTGGCAGTGCAACTGTGCAAGTGCGGGAGTGGAGGTGTAGGCCGTAGGGTCATGTTGATTGGATTTGTTGTAAGCTGGCTTGGCTTATGGCCTATGGGAACGTTTGGTTGGTGTGGGGATAGTGCTTGTTCGGGGTATTGCTTTGTCTTCTCCATTATGGTTTTCGTTTTTTTCTGCTATCATGTCGTATTCTTTTCCTTTAATTTAAATTTAAAGATTTTTTAATGAAGTCTATGTTAGTAATTTATGTATGATTTTGTTGTTCTTAATAAAAGCATACAATTTTGATAAAAAAAATTAATTTGACTTCTTAATTCAAATTGGTTCAGACAGGGCAAACATATACAAATTGAAATAATTTTAAAATTTAATAAGTTATAAATATTTTTATTTCTAATTTAATTAGAAAAAAATCACAAGTGTCAATTTAAACCATAAAAGTCAAATTTATGTACCAATTTAAATAAGAAATCAAGGTAAAGAATTAAAAAATATATTAATCCTAAATATAACAAAATCCAAATTCAAGTATTACAATGTATATATATTTACCCATTAACTAATCCCGAGTGTATTTAAAATGGTTGAAAACAAGTGAAAGATTGCAATAATTTTAGAGGAATCATAAAATAAAGATGTCTATTAAGAAGGAATCTTATATCTGATTTTGTTTACCGAAAATTAGTTGGTCTAGTAATATTAGATGTTAGATCCTTAGAGCAAGGTTAGTGGTTTAAATATTGGCGGTGTGAATGGAGGAAACTCAGTCGAGATGATCGTCCCATAATAAACTTTTACAAAACATTATTCGAATTAGTTGACTAATGAGTTAGATACTGATAATTATATAAACAATAATAATTCATTTAAACATGTCTGGATGATCTCAAAAAATATATAATTAAATTAAAATCCAATGCAACAAAAAAGCAAACGTTTTAAATGAAAAGTTTCATTGGAAACTTTTACATTAAACCCAATACATACACTATGATAGAAAAAGAACACAGAGGGCCCTCTTCACATGAATTCACATAATCACATGTCATACTTAATAATCACTAATAAAATAATTTACCCTAGTTTTAACAACTTGGACACAACATTCCAACACTAAAGTCACAACATCAAATGGACCCCGTTTTTATTCAATAATGACATTATTAAAATAATCAATTTAATTAAGTAATCATCAACCAAAAGAACCAATTAAAAGTTAAAACACATTTATGTTCCATTTGGCTTTCCAAATGTTGGCACCCTACCACTTGTGTTGTGTGACACGCACATAGAGAGAAGGAGCTTCTTTTTATATTGTGAGATTGTTAAAAGTCGAATTAGATCCACATCCACTAATTAAGTCTTTGCATTAATGAAATGTAGACCACCCAAATATTCTAATATTTTAACTGAATGGTTAAATCTAATCTAAGATTTAGTCTAGGGCCATCACATTTTTTTTTATAATTATCAGTATTTGATTTATTGTCTGACTAATTCGAATTAAATTTTATAAAGTATGTAAGCAAGTCTTTCAAGTCAAATTTCTCTATTTACAAGGTCAAAATTATCTATAACAATACTTAAAAAACTTAACATCTTATCCCGTTAGATCAACTAGTTCTCAATTGTTTAAAGTATTTTCTTTCATGTCCGTGTTTGATGCTGAAATTCAATGCCACCCATTTCATTTGTCGTGGAATACACGTCATCCTTTTGGAGTCTATGAATCAAAGAGTTTTTTTAACCTAATTTAAT
Organism: Hibiscus trionum; assembly: GCA_030270665.1. Lineage (NCBI taxonomy): Eukaryota > Viridiplantae > Streptophyta > Magnoliopsida > Malvales > Malvaceae > Hibiscus > Hibiscus trionum. The sequence goes on along the minus strand of BSYR01000010.1, from coordinate 76,922,624 downwards.
ATGGGACGAAGTTATTTTTAATCCATGAATTTGATAATTCTTCTTTTATTTAGTTCCTAAACTGTTTTTTCCTTTTGATTATGTTATTATTTGGGTGTCACAGGATAAAAAAGAATCGGAAGTGATGGTCCGATGGTGACTCTGGTGGCCGTAAATTAATGAGAATATCCACAGCGAGTAAATTAATTATTACTACATACTATATATATCTTGATTTTAACATAAAAAAACAATGACTAAATAATTAGCTCTAGACATATATTTGTTTATTGTTTAGATCTGATAAATTAATCAACCTATTATTTTATCAACAAGTGAAATTATTCAAGGTATTCAAACGCATGAGCAGAAAAGTTATTTATTTTATAATAGTAATACTAATTATAAAATGTTAAAGTTGTTGGAAATAAATTAAACCGCAGCAGCAGCAGCATAATCCATTCCATAAGACTAAGCAGCAAACAGAGAATAAAATAACCAATATTTTTAATTATATATATCGTCAAATGTTAATTAAATAATGGCTTGCATGGTGAACATGTATTGTTAAATTTAATTATTGCAATTATTATATAAGTTTCGTAAACGATGAAACTAACCAATATTTTAATGAAAATATTTTATAATTCAAAGATGCGAAGTTGGAAGTTGAAAATACAGCGTTAAATATGATTAATAAGATTTTGTGTAGCTTTCCAATATTTCAGCTAATTTGATTAGCACTGATAATTAGACTTTTTTGTATTTTATATAGATTATATTTTGACACACAAGTTGTGTAAAAAATATTATACAACCTTTCTTTAAAATCTAAAATATAAATTATTATACTTAAAACTCCAAAACTTAAACCCTAAATTTTAAATCCTCTAACCTAAATTCATAGATGGTTAGTGTATCAAAGTTTTTATATATATAAGTTCACAGCAATTCATTTTGACTTTAAAAAATTCACCTATTAATTAATGATAATTTAGTTATATATATTATATGTTTTTAATAGTTTTATATGTCATTTATATTTAAATAATTTGAATTTAAAATTATCATAAAATAAGGTGATATATATAAGTGCCGCATGTTTTATTTTTTAGTTATAAGATAATTATTTCAATGATGATGATGAAGGAAAAGGTGCAAATTTTTTAGTTGACAAAATAAAAAGATAAATGTATGAAGTTTGACAAAAAGTGGGTAAGAATTACTAAGAGGATGTTTAGTTAAGTAGATAGTAGAAAAGGAGGAGAATGTGGAAAATAAAAACTCTCCATTACGTTTTTAAAGAAAAATATAAGTTCAAAATATAAATTCTAAAAATTATAGAATTTTATAGTTTTTCTTTTTATATTTTCAGTGTTTTTTTCATTTAAATAGTTTTTTAAAAAAATTAAATTCTTTATAAAAATAAACATATCTAAAAAAACTAAAAACTTTGTTTTTATTCAGAATTTGTTTGGGGTTTTTTTCAATACGTATGCTTTGTTTTAAATTTTTTGAATTTTTAAAAACAAATTAGTCATAATTATATTTTTATTAAAAATAATGTATAAAATAATTTTTGAAATTTGAAGTTTTTTTTAGAATTTTTTATATTTTAAGGGTTTTTTTTTACTTTAGTATGAGTTTATTATTTTTTACAGTTTTAGTTTTTCTGCGTTACTAACACATGAAGTGTTCTAATTAGTCCAACGGATACTTTTAAAATTAAATAAGATCACGGTGATAATAAGTACGATAAAATGATACATAAGATAATTAATAAGACATTATAATACTAAAGTGTAACTGAAAGAGAGATATATTAATTGACTGAGTAGTTAAGGATACTCATAATATCTCATCATGTATGAATTAAAATTCTAATATCAACCTTGCGAATATAATTATTTCTCTACTTAATAAAAATGTAACCGAAAAAAAAATATGAAACAAAATGAGAATCAAATCATAATACAAGGATAGTGTTATGTTATACCTTTCATTCAAAAACTCAATCCAATAATGCTAAGAATGGAGTGATTGATTAATAAAGAGGACAACTCTTCATCTTTAATTTGAATTTGTCAATAATGAAACAAATACGGACACAACAGTGGAGCTTATTGCCGGCTTTAGAAAATAAATTTTATTTCAACTATTATAATAATTATACAAAGCTTTGAACATTGGCTTGGAGATTTGAACCGTATTAAGTTAGAGTTATATTTTGATACATAAGTTGTGTAAAAAAATTAAACAATCATTCTATAAAATTTAAAACATAAATACTAAACCTTAGCACCTTAAGCTCTAAACCTTAAACCTTAAACTCTAAATTTTATACCCTACACACTAAACCCCTAAACCATAACCTAAAACTTTAAACCCTAAAATTAAAAAACTTGTGTAAAATTTAATACTTTGATACACAAGCTTGTGTATCAAAATATTTTCCTATATTTTAATACACAAGCTGTGTATAAAAAAATTTACACAATCCTTCATATTTAAACTATAAAATCTAAAACCCAAATCCCTAGCCTTAACACCCTAAACCTTAAACCTATCATAAACTCTAAATTCTAACCATAAACCTTAAATTCTACACCTCTACACAATAAACCTATAAACCTTAAACTCTAACCTAAATCCATAAACCCTAAAATTAAAAAGGCATAAAGCTAAAAATGTCTTTAACATTTGATTGAATAGTTATTTTAGTCACTATTCTTTTTCTGAAGTAATTTAACTTTCAATATTTCATTTTAGGTCGAAATAGCTCCTCTACGGATAAAAAATATTAGTCAACTAACGAGATGACAAATCTACATGGATATACACGTCGATATGACAATATCATATAGACAAAGATGTTCACATGAAAGAATGTCACATTAGTAAAATAAATTATAAATTATATAAAATTATTTTTTCTGCTGACGTGTCATTCTGTTAAATCATTTCAAGTTATTTATCATTAATTGACTAACATTTTTTAATTAAAGAGAGATAAATTTAACCTAAAATAAAATGTTAAAAATTAAACTACTTGACATAAAATAATTATTCTGTCAAAAGTTACGGGTTTTTTTTTTGGCATGATGCCAAAATTAAAATCATGGTCTTGTTTTATAATTAAATGACGTTTTCTTATTCTTCAATGCAATTGTTTTGTCTTTTCTATTTGTAAGTACATGAACCAAGGACAATCTTTATGGTCAACATTAGGGTCGAGAAAAGAAAAGGGATAAATAAAATTGATACGCATTATATTATTTTTTTTTTTTGGTATCCATTAAAGTAAGACTGATGATTAATTTTTTGTATTTTGTTAATCCATATAAGAGATCGACATTATCACAAATTCTAAAATCGCTTTATGTCAAGAGGAGGAACGAACTCTCGTCTTCTAATTATGGTTTTTGCTTTGGGTTTAATTTAGTTTTATTGAAGTTGTTTTGTTTTTAGTTTATGTATTAATTTGGTTTTTTCAATTATGTCATCAAAAGCTCAAAAAATGGTTTTAGCAGATGAGAGAATGTTATTTTTTTTCTCAGAGACATGAGTTGGAGTGATTTTATTTACGCGATCATATATTACTATAGAACCATAATTAGATTACTAAAAAAATGATATCATCAATTTTATACTTTCAATTTCCATTTATGTACCAATTACGTTTATTCAATTACGTCATCAATAAAATGTAATAAAAATGCTTTTTTAATTTAAAAACTCAATTGATGATATACGAGCGTATTAAAAAGTAATAAATTACCATCAACAATCAGTTGATCAAGTGATATTAAATATTAAATTTTTTTATATAAAGTCAGTGATTTAAGACCGACGTTATGAATATAGCAAATTGAATTATAAACCGATAGCTATAAAAAATAATAATAAATTACTTGTAATTAGTAAATAAACATGTTTATTACGTGGTTTATTTCTCCAATGGGTTAAATCAAAGCCCAGCAGTGAGAAACTTCATGGCCCGCGTTGAATTAGGATCCTCCATTGGTCCAACCAATTAAGCAATTTAAGATAACTATAAGATTGGAATATTAGGGCCACAAATTATTTTGAATTATATAACTCCAAACAAAAACTACACGTGACAAAACTTAAATTAAATATAAAATTGGATAAAGCGTTGATTTAGAAGGATCGTCTTAATAACGAAACTTTGTGATATTATGAATGAAAGAACTTAAATTTATGTGTTAGAACTTGTTGTCTTCTCACTATAGTTACTTGTGGTTTATGATTAAACCTATTCAATTGTCGATTTAGTTTGGATTTTTTTAAAGATTTTTCAAATTTGAATTAGTTCAATTCAAATTCTTTTATTAATTTTTTTAATTTGTTACTATTATAATATTTTTTTAAATAATGATGTTAGGAGTTGTTAGCAATTATGTTTTTGAGCAAATTGAGTTAAGTTTGGTTGATATTATTGTCGGTGTAATACATAAGAGGACGTGAAATTGAGTAAGTTTAAATGTTTAATATCTTCTGATTTAAAAGTAGGAAAAGGTTTAACCTATCATACTTTTTAACGGGACTCTAATCCATTCCTCTCATTTTCTCTGCATCGGTTACAAGAAGTTTACAAAATTTTCATCTTCTTCGTTGATCTTCTTCTTCATCGGCAACGGCCTTTGGCCGTTTTGCTGGTTTTGTATATAAATAACCTTCATCTTTGGTGATGAATGTTTTATTTTTATGTTTTTCTTGTTTTTTCTTGTTTTGCCAGTTTTATATCAAATCTACTTTCATGGCAGTTCTTTTGTCTGTTTTTATGGCAGTTCCTTCGTCTGCCTTTATGACAGTTTTAGTCTGTCTTTTGACCGTATAGCGTTCGAGTGACGAAATTTCAGCGAGCGTTTTTCAGCGAAGGAGGCCGATCTATAAATGCTTATGATTTCCTGTTGTGGTTGTGCCGATATGCCAAGAACAAGTAGCGAAAGAATTTGCTGTCTTCATAGAGCACTCTGGTTAAAGCTATAGTTTCCTGGATTTCTTTCAGAAGTTGCTTCAAGTCCTTCTGAAAGTGATAGGTTTGTTCTTTAATGTCTTTCATACCCTTTAGTTTTATTATATTTATCTTTATACATTGAATTTTCAATGTTTGAGTGTGATCCTTTATAATCCTATAATTTTTAATATAATCTAGTTTGTTTTAAAAAATATATAAAAAAATTTAAATAGTCTTTGCATTGTATAAAAAATTATATTATTGAAATTTGGTGCACTATCGGTGGAAAATAAAAACACTCTACAAGCACCCTTAACATAATTACAAATGTCTGATTTATTTGTGAAATTTGGTGCACTATAAGGACATTGATCATTATCTAAAAGGAGTTTGTGAAATTAGTTTCCACTGAAAGTGCACTAAATAATTCTTCATAAAAAATGAAAATATTATGATATTATTTAACTATCAATTGATCTAGCTGAATGAGGTATTAGGTCCCTTAAGTAAAGTCATAAATTTAAATATTGATATTATAAATGAAAAAAAATAAGTTGAAAGGATCACGCTCATAACAAGTTTACGTCATACCAAATCTGAACAGGTAGACTAATAGTATGGGTGTATACAGTTCAGTACGGTTTGATAAAAAAATAATAATTCACCAGCTTTCGGTTTGGTTAACCTTAATTATCAATTTTTCCACATCAACCTTAGATTTTGAGGTTTCGACCAAAATAACTTTATTTGATAACTTTTAAACATTATTTGATAAAGTTTAAAAGTATTTTTCATAAATATTTCTTGGAAAATTATTTTTTCAAGTAAATAAAAATAATTAATAATTCATATATAATATTTTAAAGTTATTTCACTATTTTAAGTATAAAATATCTATTTTGCATTATAAAATATTTAAAATTAATTATAAATTAAATAAAAAAATCAAATTCAGTTCAGTTCGATTTGATTAACCATAATTTTTAAACTTATGAATCACAAATAATTCAAACACTTCGGCTTGATTCATTTTTCGGTTTAACATGCTCAGCCCTAGTACTCTAGTAGACCAATAACTGTAGTTATAAAATCTATTTTCTCATTAATTAAGTAAAATTAACTTATTAAAAATTAAAATACTAAATAGATAAATTTCATCTATATTTACAGACAAATTAATCAAATGAGTAATTTACATTTTAAATCACTAAACTTAACATGCGCTTTCATTTACATCACAAACCTTTAATTTAATCAAATCACATCATTCAACTTTTAATATTCATAAACTAAGTCATTTATATTAACATTGTTAAATAATTTTAACGAAAAAAATTAAAATTAACACTTCCACATAACATATTTTTCACATATCATTGTCAAATAATGTTTAATTGATAATATTAATAAATTTTTGTAATAATTTTTAAAGGCATTTCATTTAAATAAATTCAAAGGAAACTAACTAAATTTCCGATAAATCATAAAAATATTTTAATTACCAATAAACATTATTTATTGGTGATATGTGAAAAAATATGTTAAATAAAAGTGTGAATTTCAATTTTTTATTAGAAATATTAAATGGGTCAATATAAGTGACTTATTTTATAAATAATAAAAGTTGAATGATATAATTTAATTAAATTAAAAGTTTATGATGTAAATTAAAATAAATGTTAAGTTTGGTGATCTAAAATATAAATTACTCTTAATCAACTCAAAAAAACAATGGGCAAATCCACGTTATAATTCTCATATTTAAATTAAAAACTTTTCAATTTCCACTAATTAATCATAATTTAAAAGTAAAAAAACTATTTTCCCATTTTTTATTGTAAACACATCCCCTAGATCCTAGCCGTGATGTTTGGTAATAATAAATAATTGAATTATGCCCACATGGAGACAGCAAACTCCAAATAAATATAGGGAAGGATCCCTCTCCCTGTATAAAGGATTTTCAAAGCTAACCCCAATGGAGCCAGAGCTCCTTATCTTTTTTTTCATAAATATTTTGAACCCTTTAACAACGCACATTACAGTTGCAACTAAAACAATTGAACTTAAATTTTTTAAAATAAATATTATCTATTTTTTTTACTAAGACCACTTATTAAATTCTTTTCTCATTCTAATCCTTTATAAATAATATATATGTATTGTATAAAATAATTGAATAATTGCAATCATGAGGAAATTTGGATTATCTATTTTTTATTTCTCTTTACTTTTTTAAATAAGAGACTCAAATTTGGATACCCATTATCCATGGTCGAATTCAAATATTTTTATGGATGCGAGATTCAAATTTGAATATTTAAATCTCTTTTTTTGTTTAATCATCAATATCCAACTCATTGATCGATTAGTTTGAATCGAATGAAGAGGTCTAATATAATAGGAAAGTAATGATGTATATTATATAATAACATGATGTGATATAAATTATAGTTAATATTGGATTTTAATAAAATAATGATTATTCTAAAATATAGGACGGAATAATTTTAAGACTTGGGCTACAATTAACTCGAAAATTAATATTTATAATTTATAATTTTTTATGTTATGCGTTGAGATTGCATATTTTTTGAACTCAATTTTTAATACTGAAAATAAACAAGTAGAGATGCACATGCATGAGATCTAAAAGTCCCTTATTTGAAAATGTTGCCAATCCTAAATCCTTACAACCAGAGCCCAATGCAAATTCAAAGCTATAATTTAATTGATAGTACAGCTCTGTCCTACCATTTTGGGGTATGCCATCTCTCTTAGGTCCACTGCTTCATACAATGATGTACCGAGGGGATTGAGGTGCTCTGAAAATTTAAAATTTTTATATGATTTAATATATATATTTTATTAAAAATCTATTTTATTTCTAAAATTTTTAAATTCATCTTCCTAAAATTTTATAAATTCATCATCTAACATAAAGTTTTGCGTCAGTCTCTTGCTTCGTACAAAAACTCAAGCTTCCATTCTATGGAAAGAACACAATTTGTATTTTATTTGGGAAGGGGAAGGTTCATAGCCCCTGGCTCTACACCTTTTCCCATCAATAGTACAAAATCATATTCCCCAACTTGGTATTTTGGGCAATAAATATTGAAGCAAGTTGTGCCATTATTCACCACTTAGATTCATTATATGTGTTCTTTATTTTGACCATGAAATCATTGTATGTATATGCTATCAACTTCATTATGATTTGCCACTTTCTAAAAGACATTATCCTTTTATATCTGATTAGATTCATGAATCGTATTGAGTTAGGATTCGAAAATTTTCATATTTTAGTTAAAAAAACCAGAGATCAAATTTTGATAGCATAAAAAGAAAGTTTGTTTTGAATTAAATTGATCTACCTAAAAACCTAATTACCTAATTTATTACTAAATAATAATTTTTAACATTTTTAGATATATAGGGATAATATCTACTTACATATAATGCAAAACTCATAGTTTTACACTGTGTGTGTGCGCGCGTGCGCTCTCTAAAAGGAGGGGGTGCAACACGAGGACTTCCTAAGAGGTCACTCAAATTTTTTAACATTTTAATGGAATCTTATAGTACTATTTGTTCAGCTTTTTTTGGAATTAATATTTGTTCAGTTTTTAATCTTTATCTCTCGTACATCTTATAAATAAAGCTGCTCGAATTCATATTTTCATCTACCAATTCTATTAAGTAATAATTTGATATAATTGAGATAAAATAGATGGCATAGCTCATAGGTAAAATAAAGTTAATGTTGGAAATGAAGCAACCCAAAATATGTTCTTTACCTAATCATGAAAACAATTCCTAGAACCTGCATAAGTTGATGGGAGCAAAAGCGACGGTCAGCAGCAAATGCGACAATTCCTTGTTTTCGTACGTAGAAATGGTCAAAAATTGATTCCATAGTGTCACGGACCGTTCGTCGTGACACGCGGGACCGCGCGAGATGCTTACTGGTTGTGCTTAATGTAGGATGCGGGATAGCATTAAGGGTGTAGTACGTGCCGTACAACCGTCTTGTCTTCGGATGGGGCGCGTTGGTAGGCACCACACTGGTCGGGAGCTGTCCCCGCTTCCCTGATGAGCCCATGGGAGGGCGAAACCAGTGAGCATCGGAGATGGAAAAGGCTTAGCCTCAGGCTGGTAATAGCCCTGGGTTGTCGCACGGGTAGATGTCCTTGCGCCAAGACTCTGACCCCGTGACAAGTGGTATCAGAGCCAGTCTGTGTGCTAGCTGTGAGTTTGCCAAGCGCCTCAATGCTGCGTAAGCGAGTCAACCGGACGAGCGTGTGTAGCTCGCACTCCGAGTGTAGGGGTGTTCGCAAGCGGGTCAAGTGGACGAGCGTGTGTAGCTCGCACTCCAAGTGAAGGGGTGTCCGCGAGTGGGTCCTCTATAAAGAGATTGAGATGAGGACGGGTAGGCAGGAAGCCATAGCGAAAGTTCGCCAAGCACTCGTAGCCAATGTGCCGTAGCCTCAAGTGAAGAGGGCGAGCAGGCAGGGAATTGCACACTAGATCCGGGCCAATCAAAAGAGGGAAAGAGTTTCTCCCCATGCACGAGGGCGTGCATGAATCGGGTGGGGGAGAATGTCACGGACCGTTCGTCGTGACACGCGGGACCGCGCGAGATGCTTACTGGTTGTGCTTAATGTAGGATGCGGGATAGCATTAAGGGTGTAGTACGTGCCATACAGCTGTCTTGTCTTCGGATGGGGCGCGTTGGTAGGCACCACACTGGCCGGGAGCTGTCCCCGCTTCCCTGATGAGCCCATGGGAGGGCGAAACCAGTGAGCATCGGAGATGGAAAAGGCTTAGCCTCGGGCTGGTAATAGCCTCGGGCTGGTAATAGCCCTGGGTTGCCGCACGGGTAGATGAGCCCAGGGCTATTACCAGCCCGAGGCTAAGCCTTTTCCATCTCCGATGCTCACTGGTTTCGCCCTCCCATGGGCTCATCAGGGAAGCGGGGACAGCTCCCGACCAGTGTGGTGCCTACCAACGCGCCCCATCCGAAGACAAGACAGTTGTATGGCACGTACTACACCCTTAATGCTATCCCGCATCCTACATTAAGCACAACCAGCAAGCATCTCGCGCGGTCCCGCGTGTCACGACGAACGGTCCGTGACATTCTCCCCCACCCGATTCATGCACGCCCTCGTGCATGGGGAGAAACTCTTTCCTTCTTTTGATTGGCCCGGATCTAGTGTGCAATTCCCTGCCTGCTCGCCCTCTTCACTTGAGGCTACGACACATTGGCTACGAGTGCTTGGCGAACTTTCGCTATGGCTTTGTAACCCCCTCGTCCCGGTCTGGTCGGATGACCGGTCCGAGTGGGCCACACGGGGAAAACCGAAGTGAAACCCGTTAAGGCTTCCCCTCGGTTAACGACCTAGAAAATTTCTTTAACTTCAATCTTGTCTAGATGCATATTTAATTCCTAAGTGGAACATAACAGCGGAAGATACAAACAACGAAACATTTACCGACCAAACAAAGCATAAACAGTCCATTTTACTTTATTACAGCAGGCCGTTTCGAAACGCCCCTAGGGTGTTCCGAAACGGCTTGACTAAGTCAACAGGCCAGGGTCAACCATAGGGTGACCGTTCCGAAACAGGGGTGACCCGTATCGGAACGACCTTGACTGTCAATATCTCGTGGTCAACGAGATTTGACCGTTTCGAAACACCAAAGGCCCGTTTCGGAACGGCTACATATCGTAAATTTCTCAAAATTCCAGTAGCCAAAATGTTCTGAAACGACCCTCATCCGTTTCGAAACGGCAGACCATTTACACAGGGACCGTTCTGGAACAGGGGGACCCGTTCCGAAACGCCCCCTGTCTGCAGACTCGTCTGGACTGTTTTGAGGCACAAGGGTGCCCCAAAACACCACCAAAACACCATACAACAGCAATTCGATTGAACCCAATTTAAACCAACAATATCATCATACTTTAACAAGACTTAAACATGTCTAATACTAAGGCAACAATCCACAAACATACATTCATTCAAACATAAGGATAACCTCCAAAGCACATGCTAACATTCAAATGAGCAATTTAGGCATGAGTTACAATTCATCATGGCAACACAAATCATACTAAAGCAAGGCATCAAGGAGTCTAAACATGCTCCTAACAACCAACAACTAACCAACAAACTATACATGTCCCATTGCTCAAACTATTACATGTCTAACATTTAAAATCCATACTTGATGAACTCAAGCCAAAAACCACACTTGGAGACCTTCCCTTGCCTATGCCACCCTCAAGCTATTTATCTGCATTGTCGAACAAAAGAGAGCGTAAGCATAAAAGCTTAGTGAGGGTAAGCTCTTTAAAAACAAACCTCGACAATGCAGGGTCCAAGCACGAGCTACAACTGAGATAAAATGCATGTTCATACCTCCGGTCCACACGAGCCATGATCATAGTTGATGCATGAACATATACTCAATATCATGTCATGCTCAACATGTTCAAAACCACAATACATGAAATCATATATATTAAACCATGTTAGCAACACATCCCAAATCACATTGGCTCACAATTAACCACATAATGACAACATAACTACAATCCGTATTGGCACCTAGCTATGACTCGAATACACGGATAACCGTTGGAACTCACATCCAACAACACAACCATTACCTGACGGTGGGATTCCACTCATCACCGTTCACGTGGAGGGGATTCCACTCATCCTCACGCCTCATTTCATGCGGAGGGGATTCCACTCATCCTCACGCCCCGTCGATGGGATTCCACTCATCATCGACTAATATAAATACAATTTTCGGGCGTACCCGTACTCCTCCTTGGTGACTCAACGCCACCAAGGCCACGCGCGACTTTTGACTCATGTGTACACACTAACATCCTAATGATCGATCATGTGTACCCAAGCATACTAGTGCCAATACTAATACATTCCACAATACCATTTATTAACAACTTCTGTGCTTAGCACGTACTCACCATGACTTACTATCATGCACAAACCACATTTCCATGCCTAGCATGTACTCACCATGATCCTCAGATCAAGCAATCACCTCATGATCTCATTTCACATGACAGGTTTAAGCTCGAAGTTATCAACATCAATATCCGGCAGCGTGGTCTCCAGCTCTACATGATCATTCAGCATGTAGTCACGACATGACCGTCGTCCACCTGCTGCAGGCGGATCGGCGACAGGTGGGTTATTATTGCCAAGGGGTGGTATGAATCCACCAGCAGGTTGGTTATGGGCCATCTTCTCTAGCTGTTCTTCGAGATATTCGTTTCTGTCTAAAAGTCGGCGAAGTTGTTTCTTGAGATTGAAGGAACGTTCGATCTCCGGATCTAATTTATACTCAGGATCTTCACCTCTTTTGGATCTGCGGATAAACAAGAAAACCTCGTGAAAAGCAAGAGTTGAAGACACAAAAGAAAAATTAAAGAAAAGAAAAAAAATAAAAAAAACGAAAATAAGAATAAAAGTAAAAAGTGCAATAAAAGAAAGATGTAGTTATGTTGCCAATCCCCGGCAACGGCGCCAAAAACTTGTTGCGTGTAAAATAGTCTATCGCAATTGAGTGCAAGTGTACACGTCGCAAGTAGTAAAGTGATACGAAGTATCGGATATCGTCTCCACAGGGATTGGGCTAATGACTTCACCTTGTTTACTGCACGAAAGTAAAGGAAATAATTAAGAGTTGTCACGAGAATAATAAGGTAAAAACGTAAAATAAAGGATTGAGAAATTAAGATAGAGAGAATGGGCTGGTATTGAATTGCTCGGTAGTGTAGGTATTGAATTGCTTAGGATCTCCAGTTCTGTCGTCGCTCCCGTCGCCGACAGCACCTGTCGCGGCGTCTGTCCGTTGGCAGTCGCGGCAGCAGACACACCAACTCCGTACTTCAAGCTCGGCAAGAATCCCAGATCTGCCTTGCCCTATCCCTAGGCACAAGTCTGTCGATGAACACGTCTTTGATGATACCTCCCGGCGTGAATCGAAGGATGAACACCGATGTGTATGAATTCTTCTTTAGCCACTTAACCTCGCCCTATCCCTAGGCACGAGATGGTTCAACTATAAACTAGAGAACGCGCTCTTATCTCTTTCGTATACTTAACTCTCCCGATGCTAAGTAAATGGATAACCTCACAATGCTCTCCCGATGCTCTTGCAAGATATTAAAACCAAAATAAGAGAACTTGAAGTTTATTTTATTGAACTTGAAAAATCCTAAAACTAAGCAACCCTTGCAACTACTTTACAAAACAACCCGTAGCCCTAGGGGGAATTTAGAACATGTCAGTGACGGGTGGATGGCAGGGGTTTGGTTTCGGTTATGGGGTAATCCGTGATGCCCTAGGTTTAATCTATGCCCTTATATAAGCTTTGGGCTCAAGTTATCTAAGGTAACAAAGATTACAACTTTAATTAAAAGTAAGATTCTAATAAAGACTAAATCTCTAAAGTCTCCTACTTTCCAGCCGCATCCTTGTTTCTAGGAATTTCTTCTCCTTGAGCTTTGGCTTGACATATCTTTTGATCCGGGGCTTGGAAAAATATTTGGCTTCCACACGACAGACGAGCAGATTTTTCTCTATCTATCGAGATCCACTTTACTTTTCCTCTTCATAAGTCTGCTGTCACCTTGCTGTCACGACAGGTCCATGACAGGTTCGTCTTCTTCGTCTGCTTGTTCAGTTCAGCTCTTCTGCTTATCTGCCCTGCGCCTGCCTTCAACATCTACTATGGCAGATACCTGCAAAAATAGCCATCTTTTAGTAGAATTCGTGCCTTTTAATATATTTGTGATGTTTTGCTGTAAACTGACCTAAATGCAATGAATAATGCTTGAATGCAGCAGAAATATGGGTTAAAAAGGGTGTAAATAATAGAACTTTTAAACACTCATCAGAGCACATTCAAACTTGCATGCTTGGTAACAACATACGGAAGTACGAACTCAGAACCAATCGGCAGAGACAAACTCAAAACTGTACCAAGGGCTTACCTACTATAACATCGATACTATTCTGACTCCCACTCAAAGGCCTTTGCTTCTTTTTACCAACTAATACCAGAATCGGTCCCATCGTCTCTCACCAACAAGAATCAACTCACATACACGCGGACTCGAGCAAACAAATTGTACCTCAACTCCGGTACAACCATACTCCCCCAACTATAGCAAAGAACTTCCTCCACATCATCCACATTTTCAAAACCACAACTTCCACTTACCGATTAACGGCCCACACACTGGCCCTAAACTTACTAAAAGCAATAAATCAATCAACAATTTAACATACAAGTTGGGTTAGCAAAGGAAAGGTCTAAGTGGCTCAAGTATGATTTCCCTCACTTAAAATCCTTTTTCCGATGTAATAGAAGCAATGAGACTCTACTCAACATGTTTCAAACAAATCAGCACACATACATGCTTAACCAAGCATATAACAAGGCATACTTGCTAAACAAGCAACACATGCGTACGATCAAACAACGTACATTCTCAATCAAACAATCACACATCACAACATGCACGGGTAACGAGTAACATGCTTTTAAACGAACAATCAACATACTCGTCATACAAGCAATCATTCTTACAAGCAAGCAAACACCGTGCATATCAATTCAAAACTTAAACTTACCTCACTTACCTGCCCAAGGTCTCGGTAACCTTAGGCTCTGATACCAACAAGTGTAACCCCCTCGTCTCGGTCTGGTCGGATGACCGGTCCGAGTGGGCCACACGGGGAAAACCGAAGCGAAACCCGTTAAGGCTTCCCCTCGGTTAACGACCCAGAAAATTTCTTTAACTTCAATCTTGTCTAGATGCATATTTAATTCCTAAGTGGAACATAACAGCGGAAGATACAAACAACGAAACATTTACCGACCAAACAAAGCATAAACAGTCCATTTTACTTTATTACAGCAGGCCGTTTCGAAACGCCATTAGGGTGTTCCGAAATGGCTTGACTAAGTCAACAGGCCAGGGTCAACCATAGGGTGACCGTTCCGAAACAGGGGTGACCCGTATCGGAACGACCTTGACGGTCAATATCACGTGGTCAACGAGATTTGACCGTTTCGAAACACCAAAGGCCCGTTTCGGAACGACTACATCTCGCCAATTTCTCAAAATTCCAGTAGCCAAAATGTTCCGAAATGACCCTCATCCGTTTCGAAACGGCAGGCCATTTACACAGGGACCGTTCCGGAACAGGGGGACCCGTTCCGAAACGCCCCCTGTCTGCAGACTCGTCTGGACTGTTTTGAGGCACAAGGGTGCTCCAAAACACCACCAAAACACTATACAACAGCAATTCGATTGAACCCAATTTAAACCAACATTATCATCATACTTTAACAAGACTTAAACATGTCTAATACTAAGGCAACAATCCATAAACATACATTCATTCAAACATAAGGATAACCTCCAAAGCACATGCTAACATTCAAATGAGCAATTTAGGCATGAGTTACAATTCATCATGGCAACACAAATCATACTAAAGCAAGGCATCAAGGAGTCTAAACATGCTCCTAACAACCAACAACTAACCAACAAACTATATATGTCCCATTGCTCAAACTATTACATGTCTAACATTTAAAATCCATACTTGATGAACTCAAGCCAAAAACCACACTTGGAGACCTTCCCTTGCCTATGCTACCCTCAAGCTATTTATCTGCATTGTCGAACAAAAGAGAGCGTAAGCATAAAAGCTTAGTGAGGGTAAGCTCTTTAAAAACAAACCTCGACAATGCAGGGTCCAAGCACGAGCTACAACTGAGATAAAATGCATATTCATACCTCCGGTCCACACGAGCCATGATCATAGATGATGCATGAACATATACTCAATATCATGTCATGCTCAACATGTTCAAAACCACAATACATGAAATCATATATATTAAACCATGTTAGCAACACATCCCAAATCACATTGGCTCACAATTAACCACATAATGGCAACATAACTACAATCCGTATTGGCACCTAGCTATGACTCGAATACACGGATAACCGTTGGAACTCACATCCAACAACACAACCATTACCTGACGGTGGGATTCCACTCATCACCGTTCACGCGGAGGGGATTCCACTCATCCTCACGCCTCATTTCATGCGGAGGGGATTCCACTCATCCTCACGCCCCGTCGATGAGATTCCACTCATCATCGACTAATATAAATACAATTTTCGGGCGTACCCGTACTCCTCCTTGGTGACTCAACGCCACCAAGGCCACGCGCGACTTTTGACTCATGTGTACACACTAACATCCTAATGATCGATCATGTGTACCCAAGCATACTAGTGCCAATACTAATACATTCCACAATACCATTTATTAACAACTTCCGTGCTTAGCACGTACTCACCATGACTTACTATCATGCACAAACCACATTTCCATGCCTAGCATGTACTCACCATGATCCTCGGATCAAGCAATCACCTCATGATCTCATTTCACATGACAACACACATGTACATCATTAACAACCATATCACATCATCAACATACATACAACGATGCATCCAACATGCCTCAACATACATGTATACAACATATATATAACCAACACCATCACGATTTAACACGAGGCATATACAACTATTAAAGAGTGCAACCAAAGTCTCTAATCAAAGCTTGGGATTAGGCTACCACTCTAATCCCAACTCTAGGTGGGTTTACCAAGCCCATCCTAGGTTCACATGCTTGAACCAAATACTCAAAACCATTTAAAACATTTAACCACTCACCTAAGCTTCCAAGCTCCAAGCCAAGCAAGCAACCTCCCTCAAAATTTCCGGATTTCTTCCCGAAGCTTTTCCAACACGAATTCCCGCTTCTAAACAACCTCAAACACATTTCAAACAATTCCAAATCAGCCCAACATCAAATGACCAACCCGGAACACAATTCAAATTCAATTTACAACGTTGCAAGCCATGACCAAACCCCATACTTTGCAATTTCGGACAACCCACATACCCTTTCCAAAATCCATGTTTTCAACCTCTTTAGCACCCTCAAATGCTTCCAAAACAGCCCCCAACTATTACCCTAACATCAAACCTCAATTTCCAACACAAACCACACCCAAAACTCAACTAAAAACCCTCTTAAAAACCCACCAAAACCCAAATTCGGGAATCATGTTAAAATACTTTAAAATTCACATATGTTGGACCTTAAGAGTTGCAAACAACTTATCTAACCATAATAAATCGATTGCTTAAGTTAAAGACCATAAATCTCTCATTTTTAAACAAAACCCTAAAACTTTCAATTTCAAAAATCATGAATAATAATGAGAAATATTGGTACCAACATGAAGAGAAAGACAAGACCAAGTCAAAAATATATTTACCTTTCAAAAAGCTCCAAGATTGAAGGAGAAATGAGATGAAATGGGGAGATGGAGAAAGAGTCCTCCATTTTCGTGGAAATGGGGAGTTGAGGAGAGATGAAGATGACAAGCTTTTTGGTTTTAATTAAAAAGGGGTTTTAAATTTGGAAGTCCAACTATTTACAAAAATGCCATTAAAATGGCTATTGGGCTTAACATCAAAATTTTGGTCCAACACTTTTAAATTTTATTTTGCAAATCAAAACCGAGATATTATTTTATTTATTTATTTCTCCCGACCCCAAAACCCGGGTGTTACAACTCTACCCCACTTAAGAAAATTTCGTCCCCGAAATTTATCGGACAGGAAGAATCACAGAAGCTGTCTCTCCACACTTCCTTCTCACCACAACATATTAGCCAACTCATAGACTTACCACACAACAGCAACTATCTAACACCAAATCTCAACTGATTCTTCGTTGCACGCAAATTTCAAACTCAACTCAATCTCTTCTACAACATGGCATGGAACAAATCCAACTCACACTTCTGAATCATAGATACATAAACCACCTCACCAACCTCTTCCTAACTCTGGTGGTAACCGTGACAAACGAACAACGAAACTAGTCTGACTCACAATCTCAGGTAGCACTGTATGAACACTTGGATCATAACCTTCACTAACTGAACATTTGCCTTCCACGGATAACCAGACACTATGCAAACGTCTTCAAAATAATCTAGCAGAATTTTCGGATCTCTAATATCCACTTTCATTACGAATCTTCCACGGATGTAACAAACTAGAAGAAACTGAAGCTCGGTCTTGACACGCTGGCAATTTACATACTTACTCTCATACTGAACCACACTATTTATCAACTCAATCCAGAAGTACTCGTCTTCATCCCACAATACGTCTTCATACTACTCGGATGCAATATAAACGAACTACCGTGTGCTTCGGCCAAAACAATACGTCTCATAACATTATGTCAATCGGTACAATTATTCTGTCTCTGAAATACAAAACTCTATCATCTCTGAAACTGTATTATGAAGGTCTTCCTACTACCATGCCTTGCACGTGAGGTGCCAAGAACCTGCCTTGCAACTGTTTCTCTTCAAGCATTCTGACTCAAGGTATGTTTAACATGAAACTTGGCCACAAAATTACTATCATTTGGTAAGCTGAATTCGGCAAACACAATTCGCGATCCAACTACTAATCTAACAACAAATACAACTCGGAACATCGGTTGCTACGTTGACTATCTTCGGATGGTACTCAATCTTGATATTACAGTCTTCAAGCGGTTCTAACACTTCATGTTGTTCAAGTTTTCACCCTTCCTAAGTCTTCAAATATTTCAAGTTCTGATGATGCGTACATACTCACTGTGCATTCTTGCTATACAAGCTTTGTCTCTAAGCCTTC
Organism: Hibiscus trionum; assembly: GCA_030270665.1. Classification (NCBI taxonomy): domain Eukaryota; kingdom Viridiplantae; phylum Streptophyta; class Magnoliopsida; order Malvales; family Malvaceae; genus Hibiscus; species Hibiscus trionum. The sequence goes on along the minus strand of BSYR01000010.1, from coordinate 76,903,812 downwards.
GAAGCAAATACAACTGTAATTAACTCTATGTCCCATATCGGATAACTCTTCTCACAATCTTCCAACTAGCTTGATGAACAAGCCACAACCTTCTGTCTTGCATAAGCACACAACCTAACTCTACATGTAACACATCACTATGGTTCGCAAACTCTTTTTCTGATATAGACTTATTCAAGGTCGAAACTCTCTTCAAAGTTTCTTTCGGTTTCTCAAGGGCCTATTGTCTCTTATCTAACTACACAATTGAGCATTCTTCTGTAGCAATCTATCAATGGAGCAACTACCTTCAAAAGACTATTTACAAATCTCTAAGAGTAATAATACTAGACCTTGGAATTATAGACACCTGTCACAGTCTTCAATTTCTTCCAACTCACATCTTCATTAACTTGGGGTTTATGTTGCATAACTTGGCATACGACTGATTCTCTAAAAAAGATCTACCACACTAACTTCAAAGCTTGTCATGACCTTCTTCGGTACGTGAATATACCCATGTGTCAACTATGAGAACTACTACAACTAATCAAGGAACTCGGGAATCATTCTGTTCAACATCTCTATAAAAGTAACTAACACACTAGTCAAACAAAACGGCATAACTCGGAACTCAAATGGTCACACCTTGCCTCAAAAGTTGTCTTCAATACTTTAACTTCTTCTCACTTTCAACTGGTAACAACCGAATCTCAATTAATCCTTGAAAAGACTGAAGCACATACTGTCTGATCAACAATTCACTGACACTCGGAAACTGATACTACTTATTCACTGTCACTTGTTCAACTATCTGAAATCTAAACACATTCTCGTACTGTCACTCTCTCTTCTTCACAAATTACACTGTAGAACTCTGAGATGATGCACTAGGCCTAATGAATCTAAGGTCTAACAAGTCTCGAAGTTAATTCTTCAACATTCTCAATTCTTCCGGGATTCACAAGTTACAGAGTAAACAAAACAGAAGCAACCTCGAAAACAGTCTCAATAACAGACTCTTCTCCTCTAACATGAGGTAAACCGGCAATTCTTCCAAATACTTCTAGGAAAAGAAAACACAAACTATCCTAACACTTTGCGGTCTAATCTTTATTCAAAGATCAAATTCACCACACTTGCTAAGCAAGCCTACCAACTAAACTCAATCAACCTTTGATCTCTAAACTGGATCAACATTCAACAAGAAGTTCACATCCTCACTTACCACTACAGCCTCACAAAAATACGCGTCTTCAAAGCAACTCCCTTTTTGTCTCAATGTATACACTAATTCTATGCTCTTCAAGCCAAACCTTGTCGAAGGGTATATCAAAACTGTAGGAAGATGATTATTTCACAACTTCTAGAACTAGTAACTCTGAACCACCAACAAACATCTTCTGTACATATTTCTGATCACTACTATCTCCCTGAAGGCTAGTCACATGTGTCCCTACATCTAAGGTCTCAACAAGGATATCTAATTTCTTACATGCTCACACAAAGGAGGTATTCGCAGAAATTGCAACTTAACATGTACACAACTGATAGTCTTTTGTCCTCTTGTTCTCAGACTGGTTCTTCAACAATATCTGACTCTTTTAAAATGTTCTTTGAGCATCTCGTAACTTCAAGATTCAATTCTGATCACACATAGACAGTCATGCTGGACTTGTTCTACCCCTACCGAACGACCTGGAGTCAAAGCCCAAGACTCCCCTTTTCGGCTCCACTGTATCGAAAGTGACTTCATCTCTTCTGCTCGCTGAAAGACAACTCAACGTACACTGACCCAATAACACAAACTAGATCCCACTCACGGACGCTGACCGGCTGTCTTGCATCGAAATCATAGGCTGAACCCCAACAGTCACCAACTAACACTTCTGAAATTCAGATTACTCACACGAGACCCCTACCTAGATCTCGCCAAAAGAATTGAGATACTCATACCTACCTCTGACACCTCATCGAGCATGTTGCGTGTAAAATAGTCTATCGCAATTGAGTGCAAGTGTACACGTCGCAAGTAGTAAAGTGATACGAAGTATCGGATATCGTCTCCACAGGGATTGGGCTAATGACTTCACCTTGTTTACTGCACGAAAGTAAAGGAAATAATTAAGAGTTGTCACGAGAATAATAAGGTAAAAACGTAAAATAAATGATTGAGAAATTAAGATAGAGAGAATGGGCTGGTATTGAATTGCTCGGTAGTGTAGGTATTGAATTGCTTAGGATCTCCAGTTCTGTCGTCGCTCCCGTCGCCGACAGCACCTGTCGCGGCGTCTGTCCGTTGGCAGTCGCGGCAGCAGACACACCAACTCCGTACTTCAAGCTCGGCAAGAATCCCAGATCTGCCTTGCCCTATCCCTAGGCACAAGTCTGTCGATGAACACGTCTTTGATGATACCTCCCGGCGTGAATCGAAGGATGAACACCGATGTGTATGAATTCTTCTTTAGCCACTTAATCTCGCCCTATCCCTAGGCACGAGATGGTTCAACTATAAACTAGAGAACGCGCTCTTATCTCTTTCGTATACTTAACTCTCCCGATGCTAAGTAAATGGATAACTTCACAATGCTCTCCCGATGCTCTTGCAAGATATTAAAACCAAAATAAGAGAACTTGAAGTTTATTTTATTGAACTTGAAAAATCCTAAAACTAAGCAACCCTTGCAACTACTTTACAAAACAACCCGTAGCCCTAGGGGGAATTTAGAACATGTCGGTGACGGGTGGACGGCAGGGGTTTGGTTTCGGTTATGGGGTAATCCGTGATGCCCTAGGTTTAATCTATGCCCTTATATAAGCTTTGGGCTCAAGTTATCTAAGGTAACAAGGATTACAACTTTAATTAAAAGTAAGATTCTAATAAAGACTAAATCTCTAAAGTCTCCTACTTTCCAGCCGCATCCTTGTTTCTAGGAATTTCTTCTCCTTGAGCTTTGGCTTGACATATCTTTTGATCCGGGGCTTGGAAAAATATTTGGCTTCCACACGACAGACGAGCAGATTTTTCTCTATCTATCGAGATCCACTTTACTTTTCCTCTTCATAAGTCTGCTGTCACCTTGCTGTCACGACAGGTCCATGACAGGTTCGTCTTCTTCGTCTGCTTGTTCAGTTCAGCTCTTCTGCTTATCTGCCCTGCGCCTGCCTTCAACATCTACTATGGCAGATACCTGCAAAAATAGCCATCTTTTAGTAGAATTCGTGCCTTTTAATATATTTGTGATGTTTTGCTGTAAACTGACCTAAATGCAATGAATAATGCTTGAATGCAGCAGAAATATGGGTTAAAAAAGGTGTAAATAATAGAACTTTTAAACACTCATCACACCCCCAAACTCAAGTTTTTGCTTGTCCTCAAGCAATTAAGACTTAAAAGAAAAATGAAAATTTTTGTGTTGGCCTTCAAACAGTGAACTGTCCCTTACCCGTCGCTCATTCTCTATGGCGGCAGCAACCTGTCGGAAAGATTAGGATCTGTCCGGAATCTCCCTATAGTCATTGTGCAGTGTGTGCATGCTTGTGAACAGTTATATGCTAAGACTCTCTTAGTTTCACTAGAATAATCAACTCCTTTACTCAAATTTTTATGCCAAAGCTTACTTTTTTTTTAGAAGGCACATTTTCATGCTTCTTTTTCTTCTATTTTCAAGCTAAATTTTTCTAGAGCCGGTTTTGGGCACCTCTAGTTAGCTTCCTAGAGCCGGTTTCGGGCACCTCTAGGTTTTTGTTTTTCTTTTGCTAAACTTCTTTCCTAGAGCCAGTGTTAGGCACCTCTAGGGGCTATTCAAGTACTAAGCATCCTATTCTAGTTTGGCTAAAAGACATCTAAGCAGTATAACAGTCACAAAGGTGTTTAAGTTTTTCAGAACTATCGAAAGGCTCTAAACTTCTCCTTAAACTGTCCTAAAGATGCTGCCACGACAGAGCTGTCATGACAGGTAAGTTTACTTCACATTTTTAAGCCAACAGTTTTATATTTTCTGATTTTTTTTAGAGAACTTAAATAAATAAAAGACACAACAATAAAAAAAATGTACTTAAGACTCCATTAATGATGGAGGGTTGCCACCCCCAAACTTGAGGGTTGCATTGCCCTCAATGCAAAATGACATGAAAAATAAAATAAAGAAGAAGTACATCACAAAATATAAAGGCATGCAGCAATAAGAGGTAAAAACTTAAATTTTAGTCGTTGCCTCGCTGCTGCTGCTGACACAGATCTGATGGCGGCGTCTGGGCTGTGGAGGAGGCTGGGTAGGTTCAGGGGCAGGTTGCTCCACGACCTGGATGTCGGAGCTGCTGCCGCTGAGAAAGTGGAAGCAGCATTGCGTCGGGTTTTCCTATAAGACATACTAGTGCAAGGGTTGTGAAGAGTAAAATGAAAGCAAATGAAAACTAAAAAGGGAGAACAAGTAAGAAAGACAGAAGTGAGTGAAAATGAAAATGAAACGGGGTTTTATAGCGGTCGAGTTGCTGCCCGTTTAATGCTGTAACGGCGGGCGTGAATAACGGAGCGGCAGATTGGATTTAGCGTGTCTGACGCGTCTGACACGCATTTATTCGTCTGTTACGCGTCTGCCGCACGCTTCTGCGTCTGCCGTGTCAGTCTTTTGACAGCCTGTCATATCCGTCCGCGGCGGCAGCCGAAACGACAGGTTTCCATAAATGGGCTTCAATGGGCTAATGGATCGGCGGTGGGCTTGGGTCACTTCTCCTTTTCTTCTTGACTCCTTTATTTCCTAAAAACATAAAAATAGAAAAACATTATTTGAATAAAATAAACCTAATTCCTAATAAATAATAATAATAATAAAATAAGTAAAAATAAAAATTAGGTTAAATTAGTGATGCCTTGTGGGGCATCATCTAAAGTAACCACTTCCTGTAGTCCTGGGGCTTCAGTCCCCTGATAGTGCTTGAGGCGTTGTCCATTAACTTTGAATTGGTGCCCATCCTTTAATGATTGAATTGTAATGGCACCATGGGGAAAAACTTGAACCACTTGGAACGGGCCAGACCATCTAGATTTGAGCTTCCCTGGAAAGAGTTTCAACCTAGAATTAAACAACAACACAAGTTGCCCTGGGCAGAACTGTCGTGGCAACAACTTCTTGTCATGCCACTTCTTAGTCTTTTCCTTGTAAATCCTTGCATTATCGTAGGCCATTGTCCGTAATTCTTCAATTTCGTTCAGATCTAATAACCTTTTCTGGCCGGCCTTATCCAAGTCCATGTTCACTGCCTTAATTGCCCAATATGCCTTGTGCTCGATCTCGACAGGCAAGTGACAGGTTTTCCCGTAAATCAGTCGGAATGGAGACATACCCAATGGAGTCTTGAAAGCTGTCCTGTATGCCCATAATGCATCATTCAGAAGTAAAGACCAGTCTTTCCTAGTTGGTTTAACCATCTTTTCAAGGATGTTCTTCACTTCCCTATTGGATATCTCAGCCTGTCCATTGGTCTGTGGGTGGTATGCTGTCGCGATCTTGTGCTTGACACCATATTTCTTCAAAGCGGCAGCAATTACCCTATTATCGAAATGTCTCCCTTCATCACTGATAATCGCTCTAGGGATGCCAAATCTAGAAAAAATGTTTTTGTGCAGAAACTTTTGGACCGTTTTGGCATCATTCTTTTGCGTTGCGATTGCTTCTACCCACTTGGAGACATAGTCCACTGCTAGGAGGATGTAAAGGTTTCCACACGAAGATGGAAAAGGTCCCATAAAATCAATCCCCCAAACATCAAAGATCTCTACTTCTAAAATATTCTGCAGTGACATCTCGTTTCTCCTCGAGATGTTACCTGTCCTCTAGCACCTGTCACAGTTTCTGTAAAATTCCTGTGCATCTTTATATAGTGTCGGCCAGTAGAACCCTGACTGCAGCACCTTGGCAGCAGTTTTATTGCCTCCTAAGTGACCTCCATATTGTGACGCATGACAGTGATGGAGAATGTCTTCTTGTTCTTCTTGTGGTACACACCTTCTTATAACCTGATCTGCGCACATTTTGAAAAGAAGAGGTTCGTCCCAATAATAATGTTTCACATCATTTTGGAACCTCTTCCTTGCTTGATAATTAAGATCAGAAGGTAATATTCCGCTAACTATATAATTAACGAAATCAGCATACCAGGGAAGGTTAGAAGACTTACCTGCCGCCATGGCTGTCGCGACAGCGACTGCGGCAGCAAAGAGTTGCTCATCTGGGAAGGTCTCCAGTATGTGTGTCTCATCTAACGGTAGACTCTGTCCCGTCTCCAACCTCGACAAGTGGTCTGCCACTTGATTTTCTGTCCCCTTTTTGTCTTTGATCTCAAGGTCGAATTCTTGTAATAGAAAAATCCATCGTATCAGCCTAGGCTTCGCATCCTTCTTTGCGAACAGGTACTTGAGGGCAGAATGGTCGGTGTGTATTATTACCTTCGTTCCAAGTATGTAAGAACGAAACTTGTCGATGGAGAACACCACAACTAACAGCTCCTTTTCTGTGGTGGTATAGTTCACTTGGGCTTCATTTAATGTTTTGCTAGCATAATATATGACGTGAAACAGCCTGTCTCTGCGCTGCCCAAGTGCTGCCCCGACAGCATAGTCACTAGCATCACACATGATCTCAAACGGTTGTGTCCAGTCTGGTGGCTGTACTATGGGGGCTGTCACTAATTTTTCTTTCAGAACCTTGAATGCTTCAGTACATTCTTCGTTAAAGTCAAAGGATCGGTTCTGTTCTAGGAGATGGCATAGAGGCTTGGTGATTTTTGAGAAATTTGCAATGAATCTTCTATAAAAACCAGCATGCCCTAAAAAACTCCTAATGCCCTTGACAGTTGTTGGCGGCGGCAGCTTCTCAATGACCTCTATTTTTGCCCTGTCGACTTCTATCCCACGGCAGCTAATCTTATGGCCTAAAACTATCCCTTCATCTACCATAAAATGGCATTTTTCCCAATTGAGAACAAGGTTAGTTTTTTCACATCTTTCAAGTACCTTTTGGAGGTTGCTGAGGCAGCTCTCAAAATCGTCTCCAAAGACGGAAAAATCATCCATGAAAATCTCAAGGAAGTCCTCTACCATTTCGGAGAATATTGCCATCATGCACCTTTGGAAGGTGGCAGGTGCGTTACAAAGGCCGAACGGCATCCTCCTAAAGGCATATGTTCCGTAGGGGCATGTGAAAGTCGTTTTCTCTTGATCCTCCGGTGCAATAGCAATTTGGTTATAACCTGAATAACCATCAAGAAAACAATAATAATATTTACCTGCTAATCTATCAAGCATTTGATCAATAAAGGGTAAAGGGAAGTGGTCCTTTCGGGTAGCTTTGTTAAGCTTCCGATAGTCCATACAAACCCTCCAACCGGTCACAGTCCTGGTTGGGATTAGTTCATTGTTTTCGTTGGTTATCACGGTCATGCCTCCTTTCTTGGGAACACATTGCACCGGGCTCACCCATTTGCTGTCGGAGATGGCGTAAATAATACCAGCATCTAACCATTTAATTATCTCTTTACGCACTACCTCCTTCATCGCAAGGTTTAACCGCCTCTGGGCATCAATAGTCGGCTTATGGTCTTCCTCTAGGAGGATTTTGTGCATACAGATTGCCGGACTAATGCCCTGAATGTCTGTTATCGTCCATCCAATTGCCTTTTTGTGCTGTCTTAACATGTCGACCAGCTGTCGTTCCTGTTCCTGCGGCAGCTTAGCAGAGATGATTACGGGCATTGTGTTATCACAACCAAGATAAGCATATTTAAGCTGCCCTGGCAGGGGCTTAAGTTCTAAGACAGGTGGTTCAACAGTAGATGGCTTTTGGATTAAATGGTTATCCGAAGTGTAATTCAAGGGTTCGAATAACTTACCTGGACGATGGTCTAACCAGTCGACCTCCTCTTGACCTGCAGTGTCAGATGTATCGGATGCAGAGGAGTCACTGTCATCGGTGCTGTCGTCGTTGTTGTCGTCATCACTGTCGTGACAGGTCTTTAAGTGGCTGTCGCAGCAGTGACCAAATTTTATATCACGGCAGCCTGACCTGCAGCAGGGGTAATCAAAGGTCACCTCAATGATGGCCTTGCATTCCTCGTCCAAATCAGCTCGTTTCATTGATTGGAGAACATTCAACTTAATCTCTTGATCGTTTACTCGCATGGTGAGTTCTCCTCTCTCCACATCAATCAGTGATCTTCCCGTGGCTAAAAAGGGTCGCCCAAGGATGACTGGTGCGTTCTCATCTGCCTCGCAATCTAAAATAAGAAAGTCAGCAGGAAAAATAAACTTATCCACTCTTACCAAAATGTCTTCAATCTTTCCTTCGGGGTGAACGTAAGAGCGGTCGGCTAGCTGTAGGGTAACTGTCGTGGGTCGCGCCTTCCCAATACCTAATTTCTGAAAAACAGATTTGGGCATTAGATTAACACTAGCTCCAAGATCACAAAGTGCCTTACCCACAAATTTGTCACCGATTACACAAGGTATGAGGAAGCTCCCTGGATCCTTCTTCTTCTGGGGTGGCTGCCGATGAAGAATACTCATGCAACCATCTGCCATCCTTACCGTTTCAAACTCCCCAAGTTTATATTTCTTTGACATGACATCCTTGAGAAATTTAGCATAACCGGGCATCTCCCTAACGGCGTCTAACAGCGGAATATTAATCTGAACCTGCTTAAAAATATCATAAATCTTTTTAAGTTGAGATTCTTGCTTAGCTTGCTTTATCCATTGAGGAAAGGGTGGTGGGGGACGGTAATCAGCAATACGTCCTTCCCACTGCATACGAATCTGAGGACGATGTTCTTCATTTTTCTCCTCTGTCGCTTCTGCTGTCGTGACAGGCTTATCGGCAGCAGTCTGTTTATCACCTGTCGGGGCAGCTTCCTCGGCAGGTTTATCTAAGGCAGGTTCCTTTTCTGTTTCAGCTTTTTCCGGTCCAGGTAACTTTTTCCCACTCCTAGTAGTAATCACCTTACATTGCTCATGTGGGGGCGGTCTAGCATTTTCAGTATTGCTAGGGAAACCTCCATTCTGCCTCGGCTTAATGTGCTGGGATACCTGACCCATTTGTGTCTCTAGAGATTTCAAGGTAGCCTCATGATTTGTCATCCTCATCTTGGTTTCATCCATAAAGTTTTCCGTCTTCTTGACAAACTGATTAATATTGTCCATATACGTACCAGTCTGAGACATAAAAGTGGCCAGAGTCTGCTCCAATACACTACTCGTGGCAGGTGGTGGCTGCTGTTGCTGTTGCGGCGACAGGTTCTGCGGCAGGTTTTGCGGCTGCTGTTGCTGTCGCGTCAACAATCTAGGACCCCCCTGATTCTGATTATGCACTTGCGGATTCAGAGCATTGTTGGGATTACTCCAAGAAAATTTGGGATCTTTCCTCCAATTAGGGTTGTAGTTGTTGGAATTATAGTTCGGCTTGTAATTTCCAACATATTTTCCCTCTTCTATATTTATAGGGCATTCATCCCTACTATGATTTCCCTCACAAGTAGTACAAACTTCCTCGACAGCAAATCCTCGTAAGTCCTCTTCATTCAATAAGTGTTTCATGGCTTTAGTAAGGAATGCTACCTGTGATTTCATAGTGCTGTCGGCCTCATAGTCCTTGACAGCAAGTACCCGTTTACCCCCTCTTCTAGCTGTCGGAAACTGTTCTTCATTCTTAGCTAAATTTTTCAGAACTTGTAATGCCTCGTCCGGATCTTTATCCAATAGTAATCCATTTGCTGCAGAATCAATTCGGATGCGAGTTTGTAGATTGGCAGCATTATAGAACTTTGTAACCTGATTCCAGACGGGGAATCCATGCATAGGGCAGTTTCGAAGAAGAGTAGTAAACTTGTCCCAGGCCTCGTGCATTGGCTCGTCATCTTCCTGTTGAAAAGTAGCAATTTCATTACGTAATCGCTCAGATAAATGCGAAGGATTAAAACGAGATAAGAATTCACGAGTTAGATCTGCCCAAGTCATAATAGAACCCGGTGTTAGTTTATTCCACCAAGTTTTAGCTCTGTCCCTCAAGGAGTGAGGGAATAACCGAAGCCTCAGTATCTCCGGACTAACTCCTGGTAGTCTAAACGAACCACAGATCTCCTGGAACGTTTTGAGATGCTCCCTAGCATCTTCTGTTGCAGAACCACTAAACTGTCCGGCGTTGTTGATCATACTAAACATGACAGGTTTAAGCTCGAAGTTATCAACATCAATATCCGGCAGCGTGGTCTCCAGCTCTACATGATCATTCAGCATGTAGTCACGACATGACCGTCGTCCACCTGCTGCAGGCGGATCGGCGACAGGTGGGTTATTATTGCCAAGGGGTGGTATGAATCCACCAGCAGGTTGGTTATGGGCCATCTTCTCTAGCTGTTCTTCGAGATATTCGTTTCTGTCTAAAAGTCGGCGAAGTTGTTTCTTGAGATTGAAGGAACGTTCGATCTCCGGATCTAATTTATACTCAGGATCTTCACCTCTTTTGGATCTGCGGATAAACAAGAAAACCTCGTGAAAAGCAAGAGTTGAAGACACAAAAGAAAAATTAAAGAAAAGAAAAAAAATAAAAAAAACGAAAATAAGAATAAAAGTAAAAAGTGCAATAAAAGAAAGATGTAGTTATGTTGCCAATCCCCGGCAACGGCGCCAAAAACTTGTTGCGTGTAAAATAGTCTATCGCAATTGAGTGCAAGTGTACACGTCGCAAGTAGTAAAGTGATACGAAGTATCGGATATCGTCTCCACAGGGATTGGGCTAATGACTTCACCTTGTTTACTGCACGAAAGTAAAGGAAATAATTAAGAGTTGTCACGAGAATAATAAGGTAAAAACGTAAAATAAAGGATTGAGAAATTAAGATAGAGAGAATGGGCTGGTATTGAATTGCTCGGTAGTGTAGGTATTGAATTGCTTAGGATCTCCAGTTCTGTCGTCGCTCCCGTCGCCGACAGCACCTGTCGCGGCGTCTGTCCGTTGGCAGTCGCGGCAGCAGACACACCAACTCCGTACTTCAAGCTCGGCAAGAATCCCAGATCTGCCTTGCCCTATCCCTAGGCACAAGTCTGTCGATGAACACGTCTTTGATGATACCTCCCGGCGTGAATCGAAGGATGAACACCGATGTGTATGAATTCTTCTTTAGCCACTTAACCTCGCCCTATCCCTAGGCACGAGATGGTTCAACTATAAACTAGAGAACGCGCTCTTATCTCTTTCGTATACTTAACTCTCCCGATGCTAAGTAAATGGATAACCTCACAATGCTCTCCCGATGCTCTTGCAAGATATTAAAACCAAAATAAGAGAACTTGAAGTTTATTTTATTGAACTTGAAAAATCCTAAAACTAAGCAACCCTTGCAACTACTTTACAAAACAACCCGTAGCCCTAGGGGGAATTTAGAACATGTCGGTGACGGGTGGATGGCAGGGGTTTGGTTTCGGTTATGGGGTAATCCGTGATGCCCTAGGTTTAATCTATGCCCTTATATAAGCTTTGGGCTCAAGTTATCTAAGGTAACAAGGATTACAACTTTAATTAAAAGTAAGATTCTAATAAAGACTAAATCTCTAAAGTCTCCTACTTTCCAGCCGCATCCTTGTTTCTAGGAATTTCTTCTCCTTGAGCTTTGGCTTGACATATCTTTTGATCCGGGGCTTGGAAAAATATTTGGCTTCCACACGACAGACGAGCAGATTTTTCTCTATCTATCGAGATCCACTTTACTTTTCCTCTTCATAAGTCTGCTGTCACCTTGCTGTCACGACAGGTCCATGACAGGTTCGTCTTCTTCGTCTGCTTGTTCAGTTCAGCTCTTTTGCTTATCTGCCCTGCGCCTGCCTTCAACATCTACTATGGCAGATACCTGCAAAAATAGCCATCTTTTAGTAGAATTCGTGCCTTTTAATATATTTGTGATGTTTTGCTGTAAACTGACCTAAATGCAATGAATAATGCTTGAATGCAGCAGAAATATGGGTTAAAAAGGGTGTAAATAATAGAACTTTTAAACACTCATCAGAGCACATTCAAACTTGCATGCTTGGTAACAACATACGGAAGTACGAACTCAGAACCAATCGGCAGAGACAAACTCAAAACTGTACCAAGGGCTTACCTACTATAACATCGATACTATTCTGACTCCCACTCAAAGGCCTTTGCTTCTTTTTACCAACTAATACCAGAATCGGTCCCATCGTCTCTCACCAACAAGAATCAACTCACATACACGCGGACTCGAGCAAACAAATTGTACCTCAACTCCGGTACAACCATACTCCCCCAACTATAGCAAAGAACTTCCTCCACATCATCCACATTTTCAAAACCACAACTTCCACTTACCGATTAACGGCCCACACACTGGCCCTAAACTTACTAAAAGCAATAAATCAATCAACAATTTAACATACAAGTTGGGTTAGCAAAGGAAAGGTCTAAGTGGCTCAAGTATGATTTCCCTCACTTAAAATCCTTTTTCCGATGTAATAGAAGCAATGAGACTCTACTCAACATGTTTCAAACAAATCAGCACACATACATGCTTAACCAAGCATATAACAAGGCATACTTGCTAAACAAGCAACACATGCGTACGATCAAACAACGTACATTCTCAATCAAACAATCACACATCACAACATGCACGGGTAACGAGTAACATGCTTTTAAACGAACAATCAACATACTCGTCATACAAGCAATCATTCTTACAAGCAAGCAAACACCGTGCATATCAATTCAAAACTTAAACTTACCTCACTTACCTGCCCAAGGTCTCGGTAACCTTAGGCTCTGATACCAACAAGTGTAACCCCCTCGTCTCGGTCTGGTCGGATGACCGGTCCGAGTGGGCCACACGGGGAAAACCGAAGCGAAACCCGTTAAGGCTTCCCCTCGGTTAACGACCCAGAAAATTTCTTTAACTTCAATCTTGTCTAGATGCATATTTAATTCCTAAGTGGAACATAACAGCGGAAGATACAAACAACGAAACATTTACCGACCAAACAAAGCATAAACAGTCCATTTTACTTTATTACAGCAGGCCGTTTCGAAACGCCATTAGGGTGTTCCGAAATGGCTTGACTAAGTCAACAGGCCAGGGTCAACCATAGGGTGACCGTTCCGAAACAGGGGTGACCCGTATCGGAACGACCTTGACGGTCAATATCACGTGGTCAACGAGATTTGACCGTTTCGAAACACCAAAGGCCCGTTTCGGAACGACTACATCTCGCCAATTTCTCAAAATTCCAGTAGCCAAAATGTTCCGAAATGACCCTCATCCGTTTCGAAACGGCAGGCCATTTACACAGGGACCGTTCCGGAACAGGGGGACCCGTTCCGAAACGCCCCCTGTCTGCAGACTCGTCTGGACTGTTTTGAGGCACAAGGGTGCTCCAAAACACCACCAAAACACTATACAACAGCAATTCGATTGAACCCAATTTAAACCAACATTATCATCATACTTTAACAAGACTTAAACATGTCTAATACTAAGGCAACAATCCACAAACATACATTCATTCAAACATAAGGATAACCTCCAAAGCACATGCTAACATTCAAATGAGCAATTTAGGCATGAGTTACAATTCATCATGGCAACACAAATCATACTAAAGCAAGGCATCAAGGAGTCTAAACATGCTCCTAACAACCAACAACTAACCAACAAACTATACATGTCCCATTGCTCAAACTATTACATGTCTAACATTTAAAATCCATACTTGATGAACTCAAGCCAAAAACCACACTTGGAGACCTTCCCTTGCCTATGCTACCCTCAAGCTATTTATCTGCATTGTCGAACAAAAGAGAGCGTAAGCATAAAAGCTTAGTGAGGGTAAGCTCTTTAAAAACAAACCTCGACAATGCAGGGTCCAAGCACGAGCTACAACTGAGATAAAATGCATATTCATACCTCCGGTCCACACGAGCCATGATCATAGATGATGCATGAACATATACTCAATATCATGTCATGCTCAACATGTTCAAAACCACAATACATGAAATCATATATATTAAACCATGTTAGCAACACATCCCAAATCACATTGGCTCACAATTAACCACATAATGGCAACATAACTACAATCCGTATTGGCACCTAGCTATGACTCGAATACACGGATAACCGTTGGAACTCACATCCAACAACACAACCATTACCTGACGGTGGGATTCCACTCATCACCGTTCACGCGGAGGGGATTCCACTCATCCTCACGCCTCATTTCATGCGGAGGGGATTCCACTCATCCTCACGCCCCGTCGATGAGATTCCACTCATCATCGACTAATATAAATACAATTTTCGGGCGTACCCGTACTCCTCCTTGGTGACTCAACGCCACCAAGGCCACGCGCGACTTTTGACTCATGTGTACACACTAACATCCTAATGATCGATCATTTGTACCCAAGCATACTAGTGCCAATACTAATACATTCCACAATACCATTTATTAACAACTTCCGTGCTTAGCACGTACTCACCATGACTTACTATCATGCACAAACCACATTTCCATGCCTAGCATGTACTCACCATGATCCTCGGATCAAGCAATCACCTCATGATCTCATTTCACATGACAACACACATGTACATCATTAACAACCATATCACATCATCAACATACATACAACGATGCATCCAACATGCCTCAACATACATGTATACAACATATATATAACCAACACCATCACGATTTAACACGAGGCATATACAACTATTAAAGAGTGCAACCAAAGTCTCTAATCAAAGCTTGGGATTAGGCTACCACTCTAATCCCAACTCTAAGTGGGTTTACCAAGCCCATCCTAGGTTCACATGCTTGAACCAAATACTCAAAACCATTTAAAACATTTAACCACTCACCTAAGCTTCCAAGCTCCAAGCCAAGCAAGCAACCTCCCTCAAAATTTCCGGATTTCTTCCCGAAGCTTTTCCAACACGAATTCCCGCTTCTAAACAACCTCAAACACATTTCAAACAATTCCAAATCAGCCCAACATCAAATGACCAACCCGGAACACAATTCAAATTCAATTTACAACGTTGCAAGCCATGACCAAACCCCATACTTTGCAATTTCGGACAGCCCACATACCCTTTCCAAAATCCATGTTTTCAACCTCTTTAGCACCCTCAAATGCTTCCAAAACAGCCCCCAACTATTACCCTAACATCAAACCTCAATTTCCAACACAAACCACACCCAAAACTCAACTAAAAACCCTCTTAAAAACCCACCAAAACCCAAATTCGGGAATCATGTTAAAATACTTTAAAATTCACATATGTTGGACCTTAAGAGTTACAAACAACTTATCTAACCATAATAAATCGATTGCTTAAGTTAAAGACCATAAATCTCTCATTTTTAAACAAAACCCTAAAACTTTCAATTTCAAAAATCATGAATAATAATGAGAAATATTGGTACCAACATGAAGAGAAAGACAAGACCAAGTCAAAAATATATTTACCTTTCAAAAAGCTCCAAGATTGAAGGAGAAATGAGATGAAATGGGGAGATGGAGAAAGAGTCCTCCATTGTCGTGGAAATGGGGAGTTGAGGAGAGATGAAGATGACAAGCTTTTTGGTTTTAATTAAAAAGGGGTTTTAAATTTGGAAGTCCAACTATTTACAAAAATGCCATTAAAATGGCTATTGGGCTTAACATCAAAATTTTGGTCCAACACTTTTAAATTTTATTTTGCAAATCAAAACCGAGATATTATTTTATTTATTTATTTCTCCCGACCCCAAAATCCGGGTGTTACAGGCTTCCTGCCTACCCGTCCTCATCTCAATCTCTTTATAGAGGACCCACTCGCGGACACCCCTTCACTTGGAGTGCGAGCTACACACGCTCGTCCACTTGACCCGCTTGCGAACACCCCTACACTCGGAGTGCGAGCTACACACGCTCGTCCGGTTGACTCGCTTACGCAGCATTGAGGCGCTTGGCAAACTCACAGCTAGCACACAGACTGGCTCTGATACCACTTGTCACGGGGTCAGAGTCTTGGCTCAGGGACATCTACCCGTGCGGCAACCCAGGGCTATTACCAGCCCGAGGCTAAGCCTTTTCCATCTCCGATGCTCACTGGTTTCGCCCTCCCATGGGCTCATCAGGGAAGCGGGGACAGCTCCCGACCAGTGTGGTGCCTACCAACGCGCCCCATCCGAAGACAAGACAGCTGTATGGCACGTACTACACCCTTAATGCTATCCCGCATCCTACATTAAGCACAACCAGCAAGTATCTCGCGCGGTCCCGCGTGTCACGACGAACGGTCCGTGACAATAGGCTAACTTGTTTCAAAATAATATATTAATAATTGATTAATAAATTATATATCAATAATTATACTGAAAAAACATTATATTATTAATAATGATCACAATAAATAATGCAAATGATCAAATTTGAAGATGATAAGGCATGAAAATGTACATAGTATTATTGATTGAATCACACATGAAATGTCAAAAATACTTATATTAAATAATAAATATAACAGATTCGATCCTTGAACAATTATTATCCCATATGAAAAAATTGCAAAATGGTAAGAATATTTGGAGGGCCAGGGTTACTAGAAAAGTAAGTGGTCCACGTGGCATGACATGATTGAAGCAAAAAAGGAAATGGGTCCATATCATACGTGCTAAAAGTACAAGGTTTCATGTATGAATTTGGAAAGCAAATCAAACGAGTACAACACTTGAAGCTATTGCTATAAATGGCCCCAATTCTCTCCCATCATTTCATTTCACCCACTTTCTCAAAGCACCCACGATTTTCCATTTTTTCTTAATAATCTAAAAGTAATTACAAAATAATACTATCTGTTGATAGATATTCTAACCCTTTGACAATATGCACAAACCATATAGACATAACGATTTAAACCCTTTAAGTAATATCTGTTCATAAATATTCATTATATCATACTAAATTCAGTTTTGTCTGCATTCTTACATTTTTAGTACGATCGGACACATTCGTACCTGATTTTATTCGTTTTATTCGGAATGCAGGTTCATGCATCACAAGAACGAAGATATTCTTGACAGTCATTGGCGAGTAGTTTTGTGCAAGGGAAATAATTGGAGATTTTGAAAGAAAGTTGGCTGGTACAAGGCTATTCCGGATATAACATATTCAGACATGAGTACGAGATACGATATACAAAACCGGAATCATGGTAACATATGAGAGTGTCAACTTTCTACAACTATTTTTCACATGCTTCCAACATGATTCATCTTTAATCAAGTTTTTTGCACTGTGCATGAAATCTATTTTTACTAAGAGAACTCTATCAAGAACTATTTGATCAGATCCGAAGAACTATCTATGTGAATCGCACATGAAATCGAGTCCTCTATACGAGGGTTTTTTTTAATGAGGCACCAATTCTTATAATAAAAATCGCACATGAAATAGGGCGGATTGAGCCGGGGAGAAAAGATGAAAAGGGAACTAACTTTGTATACCATTTTGATCGGAAATGTAGCAAGCATGGTGCGACTCTGTGACTTAAACTTTGTTGGCCTGCATCAAGACTTTCCGAAGCTCGATGGTGATTTCTTGTAACAACACTGGTTTCCGAACGACTCCGTTAAATCCAATCTGCGAACATTTTTCCCATACATCTTCTTCTGCGCTGGCGGTCATGGCGACAATCAACGGCCAATTACGACTTCGAAATTTCCGGATTCTCATTGCAACTTCGTATCCATCCAACTCGGGCATCTGAAGCTCCAAAAAGACAATCTGGAAAGGAGATGAGGCTGGCCCGATGGAACTGAGGCAATCAAATCCGGATGAAACAGTGGAAACACTGCATCCCAACTTCTCGAGAAGTTTTCGAGTCACAGCACGGTTCACATCATCCTCGTCAACAAGTAAAACTTGCAAGCCCTTGAAAAGAGAGTTGGAGCCCGGCTGGTCTGAAGATTCTCCAGACTCGTTGATTGTTATACTGATGGATGGTCGGACTTGAAACCGAATAACGAGTGCCATGCTTTGAGCAGAACCTTGAGGGTTTTGTACTACCCAGATGTTCCCATGCATCATCTACACGTTTGTTCAAAATCACGAGAAAAAAATTAATCAAGAAGTAATATAAACATGGGAATAAAAATTATTACAATAGCAGCAATGCATCATTTGTTTTGAAACCGAGTAGATTTTCGGTTTGCATTAATCGATGGGAGAAACAATTAACACCTCTAGCCTAGAAAATTCTTATAAAAACCATCAACCCCGTAATGTTCTAAACGAAATTCAACCTCGGTTTCAGAATGGATCTAAGCATCAAAAGCCTTAGAGCATTATAGAGCACAAATGCGACGTAATAAACCGATTAGCATTCTTACCTGCACTAACTTTTGGCAAATGCTGAAGCTCAACCGTTCCTCGGCTCTATGGCTGTTATATCTTCTCCCACCAATCTGTACCTCCGAAACTAAGCTGCCCTCTAACTGAGTGCTGCTATTTTCGATCCTAATTTCAAACCTGATATGTACATCTCCATCCGAAGAGCTGTGCCTCCATGCAGCCCATCTCTGATCATTCCGTTCCTGACTACCATTCTCAGAGAACACCCAAAGTACTACAGTTCCGCCTTCGCTGTTGCCATCCAATAGGCTCCCAACCATATGAAGTATTACCTGAAAAACTCTCCTATCATCACCATAAACAAGATCAGGTAATGATTTATCGACCTCAATTGAAAAACCGAAACCCCTATAAACAGCCAAGCACTTGGCAAGACAAGCGGCTTCTTTTATCATGGAATGTAATCGAAGAGATCTCTTCACCAATGGGGATCTTCCACCATCCATTGTTGAAATATCCATCACATCGTTTATCAAGGTCGATAGCACATTACTGGTCTTCGTCATTGAATCAACGATAATACGTTGATCATTATTCAAATTTCCATCCTGCATCATCGAAAGCAAGCCTAAAACAGAATGCATTGGCCTCCTCATTCCATCACTCATCACCTTCTGAAACGCATTCCTAACTTCACTTGCCCTCATAGCATTCTGTCGTGCCAATTGCAATGCTCGATTTTGCTTGACCAATTGATCCCTCATGAGTTGAGACTCTTCAAGAACCGCAGCATGAGAGAGCGCAACAGCCACCTGATCTGCAACGACTATAACCATCTCTAGTTCTTGGTTGCTCCACGATCTATTTTGTTCGCTAGGAAGAATGCAAACCAATATCGCATAGCATGTCTGAACTAGCTCAGGTGTCCCCCCTTTAAAATTGGATACTCGAAGCATTGGCATCCGAATAGCCACCACTGGTCCTGGCACACCACACTCTCCATTACTTGCCGTGGCAAGAGCCGAGTCAGAATCAAGAATGTTCACTCCATCACTCCCTTTAATCCTCACAACATCCGGATCGGAAATCGGAATGGTAAAATTATTCGAATAGTTCCTTCCTTTGAGTTCATGAGTCAGATTCATCTCGGTCTTGATCTCGTTAGGCATCCATACAGCACAGTTTTGCAAACCTAATGTCTTGGACAACTCCACCATTGTGGTGTACAAAATGGTATGCCTATCCAATGATTTACGGATTTCTTGAGTTAGCATACGGACATGGGCACCGGTCTCCTTCTGTTTCATTATAATACCGACTTCTCGTCCTAGGTCCCAAGCCTTCTTCTTCAGCATAAGCTCCCTCACCTTGACCTTGAGAAGCAAGGGAAAGAGCGTAATAAGCGTAATCGCTGTCGCACACGAGACCAATGCGGTGAGGATCTTGAACACGGTAAGAGCCAACATTAGTTGAAACGGATGGGGACCGTAGGTCCAGCCATTGAGCAAATGTGTCAATCCGCAGAGCACGATGAAGGCAATGAACTGAAAGAGGACCCATTTGAACGGCACATTCGAACAGCTAACAAAGTAAAGCAGTTCCACAGGGATCGAAAAATATGCCACGGCAATCAACAAATCACTCACTCTTTGAGTCTCTAAGATGCTCTGGAAGCTCCAAAAACTCCCCTCATCGTCGCAATTACACCTCGGAAAGCCGTTATCGGCGGCGGACGCCGATAACAGAAGCGAGGAAATCAACAACCCGGGAGCTAATGCCTTCAACATTGCATCCAAATGAACTGCTTCTACCCTTTCATTCAATCCATTTATTCATACAAATTCCAAGCTATTTGGAAACACTTCACAGCTCCCTTGAGCAACAATATTATAATCCCAAACTTCAATTCCCATTGCCTGTAATGGAAAGACAACTTAGTACTGTCGGAAAACCACCAAAATATAAGAATTTATAGCATTGAATTAAGATCTAACACACTGCACAGTGCACATCACAGAATTAGCATGTTAAGAAAAAAAAAATCTAATCCAAAACTCTTTATCCAAACCTCAAATTTCATATTTTTATTAGTTTTATACATCATTAAATAATATTAAAAAAGGGAAACGACATTATCTTCACTCAAAAAAATCATTTAAAAAAAGAAAAAGCTTTCTCAGAGCAGCCCCCACACAGAAAACAAAACCCAGAAGAAAAAAACAACCCATTTCGTCTGATGAATCCCAGAAATGCAGGCTGAAAATCAAGCCCGGAGAAGAAACTAAAACAAAAATGAAAAAGAAAACCCAGAAACTTACCAGAAAACCAGAAGGAGGGCAGTAAAAAGAAACCACCTTTCAGATCTTTTGATTTTCTATGACATGCAAATCCAAAAAAAACACGTGTTTGAAAACTCTCCAAAGCTTGAGTCTTTTTCTTAACGCGTTCCAAATTCAATCACTTGAACAGGTTTCAAAGAACCAAATCATGAAGAAGAAAAAAAGAACAGAAATGTATATATAAATCCGATGCTTTTCCTTTTCCAACAAAGGTTGTTTTTTTGTGTGTGTGTTTGGGTCCTCTTTCAAAGGTTCTTTTTTTCTCCTTCAAACAAGCAGCCCTTTGGTTTTATAAGGAAGCTAAGCAAAGAGAGAAAGCAGGAGAAGAAGAGGAAGAAGAGGAAGAAGAAGGGGGGACCCACTTTCTTACATGAAGAGAACTTAGACGCCATTTTGAACCAAAACGTCCTTCTCATGCCCAAAAAGATTTGTTTTATTTTCCATTTTCTTTCTTTTATTTTTATTTATTTTATTATTTCTTCTGAATACCAACCTAATCTCTGCCGTCTTTTTTTGTGTAAAAGAAAATTGGGTAAAATAAACAGATGGTTATCGAACTTTTAGAGTGTTTTTATTTTAGTCACTGAACTTTTAAAATTTTCATTGGGATCTCTCAACTTTTATTTTGTTTTTATTTTAGTCCTTTCGGTTACCTTTGGTTAAAAATTCTGACGTGACCCATTAATTTTTCTTGGGTAAACTATATGTTTGACCACCAAACTATTGTGAAAGTTTTAAAATGACCACCATAGAAAAAAAACGCGCCATTTCACTACCCAAACTATTAAAATGGGATCATTTTGGCCACCTGCCGTTAATGGGCTAACGAAAGGTGACGTGGCAGTTAAAAAATTAAAGGTATAATCACACATTTGGTCCTTATTATTTACACATTCTTTCAATTTAGTCCCTCTGAAGAAAAATCACCCAAATCCTACATAAAAAGACTCTCCCATTCATCTTCTTCCCCACAACACCCAAAGCTTCATTTCTTTCCCGCCCGGCTCCCCACAACACCCAAATCCTACAATTTCCTCCTCCATTGGCTTCGCTCTTCCTCCCCAATTTAGTCCCTATTTTTTAAAAAGGATTACGAATATTGCAGATATGGGTCCTTGCAATTCAATTAATTTCTGGGTACTTCTTTTAGTTACATTTTTCTCAGCTCTTTCGCCAAGAATATTGGGCATTCCACTGTGTTGCAGACTGAGCTATGAGGAGTCCTTGAGGGGTTGCGCCTTGTACGCTCTTTTGGTTATATTCCATCTTCTCCTCGTTAAAAGAAGTCCTTGGAATCAATGTAGGCCGGGACATGAGCATAGCAATCAAATCATTTCCGCTAATCCCAAACTCTTCATACAATGAAATCACCGGTTTCATCTTCTTGTGGAAATCATACGTCAAGAGTGAAGGGTTCCTAATAATTGCTTTACGCAGCATTTCTTTTGATCCAAACAGCTTAACGAGAAAATCGATCCGCTCGTCGAAGCAATTACTGATGCGAGAACAAAAGAAACGAGGGCGACAATTGATTATCTTGACAATATCAGAACTGGTAAGTCCCAAGGTACTCAGCAAGTTGAGTTTCGATAAAAGAGAAGTGACTTGAGCGTGGCGCAAAGAAGGCTGGCGCGAAAAGATCTTCAACAAATCATCTTCCCCGCAACCCCATTTCCTGAAAACTTCAATTGAGTCCCTCGGGCACTCAACTTGGTTTTGGCATATTGTCGAACAGGTGGCAGTAATCCGAAAAACAGAGTTTGGAATTGTAAAGTTGCGGTTTGAAGCAGAGACGATGAACTTGAACTTGAGTAATGCATGAAGTTTGGGGAACATGAAGCTATTTCAATGTAATTTTAAGTGAAGTTGGCAAGGAACGAAATAAGCTCTTTAGCCAGGGCCAGGGGCGGATCTACCATTAATTTTGATGATGAACAGAGGTGGCGATACAGAGGATTTTTAACGACGGTGAAGTTGTTAGGTTTTGCATATACTGGATTTTTAAGAGCACTTTTGTAAAATTAACATCATGATTAACGAAGAACACCGACAAGATGAGCAAAAAACCGACAAGAAAGAAAGAAAAGAAATACAGAACGGCTAGGGTTAGCCAAAAAGAGAAAAGTTTAACCGCACAACTTCCATTAGACTTATATTAAGGGACTAAATTGGGGAGGAAGAGCGGAGCCAATGGAGGAGGAAATTGTAGGATTTGGGTGTTGTGGGGAGCCGGACGGGAAAGAAATGAAGCTTTGGGTGTTGTGGGGAAGAAGATAAATGGGAGAGTCTTTTTATGTAGGATTTGGGTGATTTTTCTTCAGAGGGACTAAATTGAAAGAATGTGTAAATAATAAGGGCCAAATGTGTGATTATACCTTTAATTTTTTAACTGCCATGTCACCTTCCGTTAGCCCATTAACGATTGGTGGTCAAAATGATCCCATTTTAATAGTTTGGGTAGTGAAATGGCGCGTTTTTTTCCTATGGTGGTCATTTTATAACTTTCACAATAGTTTGGTGGTCAAACAGATAGTTTACCCATTTTTCTTTTACTCAATAAAATAATATATTTTAGGTCTCACCTTTAACCATTTAAACTCTCTCATGTGAACCCTTATTCTTCTTCTCCTATGAATTCCATTCTTTACTTCAGCCATATATAACTGTTGGCGAAGCTTTAAGTATATAAACGATCATCTTACCTACCTAGCTCTTCAATTCTTTACTTATTAATCTAACCTAAAAAAACACCATCTCGTATAGGGATGGCAGACGAGTACGGTTTCGCGGATTCTGTATCGCACCCGCCCCAGTTGGGGTGGGGATGAGTATGAATTTGGTGGGTAGTGGGCGTGTGTGGATGTAAAAAGTCATAACCGCCGCAGGTAGTGGGTAGGTGATGAATTTAAGACCTTACCCGCCCTGCATCCACCCGCTCCGTATGTTACCCGCCATATTAAAATTTGGACCATTATTAATTTAGATGTAATTTCACAAACTGTTCTATAAATCCTAAAATTTTATAGGATATTACTTGTAATTTAACCAAAATTTAGGTAAAAACATTCTTTACCCCATTGCTGCCGTTTCTAATCTCATTAATCTTAACGTTTTAGAATTTGATTCGCCTCACTTTTCTGATCACTTTCTCGTTCTAGATCTTCCTTCGCCGGTGTTCGGTGTCTGTCCTTGATATCATTCTTTTTCGCCGCGACCCTGGTAAGTGTTTCACCGCCCTGTTCTAACTCTTTCTAACTAGTAAATTAAAACATTTCAATAAACATCTTTATCCAAAACTCATTTCTATATAAACATCTTGTTTCATCGGCGAAACACTTACCATTTATTTTCCCACTTTTATTTTCATCGTAGATCCATAAATGATGTGTGTTTTGTTTATAAAGACAAGAAAATTTTGTTTGTTTGTTATCCGCGACCCTGGTAAGTGTTTTGTTTATCTAACTAACTATTTGAAATATGGGGAAATTTTGTTTGCCTGTAATGGCAAGATGTGAATGGCTGATTAGGCTTGTGATTTCTTGGAAAATATCAGTATTGGGAACTAAAGAGTTTGGTACTTTGGTTACATATTATGATTGAACTCTGTTGGATTTTTTGTGCTCGATTTTCTTCAACTGTTCTAGCTCTCCAAGTGTAGAGAAGTTGGATTTTTGGATGTTTTAGTGGGAGGTAAAGAATAGGAATTGGACACAAGGATTTATAGTGGTTCGACCTTCTAACAAGCACCTACATCCACTACCTTAGCTCCCCACTAAGGATTTCAAACAAATTCACTAAGAATTTCGCCCCCTTTTCTCGGCTTAGGAGGAAACCGTTACAACGATTAAACTAACTACCCTTAGCTTAATCAACCACTCTCTTACAAGAGAAATTCTAAGTAAACTTGAAATCCCTCTAATAGGTATTTGTTTGCAATCTTAAGCTCTCACCCAAAACCTATACACTTGAGCAAATTTGACAATTAAGCTCACAAGTGTTGTCTATACAAGAAAATGTACAAATAAGCTCTAAGACTATTTTGACATCATATAGTTGTTGACAATTGAAGCATTAGCCTTCTCTTGATGCTTGGAGGTCCCTTTTATACTCTTAATTGAGTTTTTAGCCATTGAGGACCGTTGTGGTTGTTTTGAAGCCGTTGGAGCCTTTATTTCCCTCCATAAATGTAGTTCTGCAGCTTGGCGTAT
Source organism: Hibiscus trionum (assembly GCA_030270665.1). Classification (NCBI taxonomy): domain Eukaryota; kingdom Viridiplantae; phylum Streptophyta; class Magnoliopsida; order Malvales; family Malvaceae; genus Hibiscus; species Hibiscus trionum. Next base: position 76,878,876 of record BSYR01000010.1, on the reverse strand, counting down.
TGATACTCCTCAAACCGTATCGATACGGTCCCGATAAGGAAGTAGCCGTTGAGCACTTCAGCTGTGGCATACCGATACGCTTGGCTAGCGTATCGGTACAGTCCTGCAATTTAAAAGACCGTTGGGGGTAGTTAGGCGTATCAATACACGATACAACTGTATCGGTACGCGAACTAGTCGTTGGGTATTTAAAGCATACCGTATCGATACGACAAGGCGTATCGGTACGGGTTTTGGCTACTGGAAAATGACTGTAGTTGAAACCCTAGGGCGTATCGGTACGGTAACAAACCGTATTGGTACGGGTACTTGAAAAGCACGGTTTTGACTACTTTAAATACACTTTTAATCATTCCAAAGCCTTGTAAAAACTCTTAAACATATTTTCAAGTTGTTTTTTACTAGAAACATATTTTAAATTCTTTTCAATTTAGTCCAGAACATTTTTCAAATATTATATCAAAACACTTAGTTCTACAATCTCCCCCTTTTTGATATAATAAAAGCAAATTGAAAAAATGTTTGAGATTCTCCCCCTTAGTATTGAAAAAATTGAATAAGAGATTTAAAATTTGAATAAAATTAAAGCTCCCCCTTATTCTCTTAAAAAAACTTGAAAAATTAATTTTTGAAACCATTTATCCTCTTTTTTCTTATGTCAAAAAGAATTTAAACAACTTGAAGTTCAAAATAACTTAGGAGGTAAAAAGAATTGACATAAAAAGAATTTTGGTTTTAAAATGGCCCCTCTTACTCAAAGCATCATTGAAAATATTAGTCCAACATATATGATAATCTAGTTGAAATTAAACAACTAAAACAACTAGATTTTACCAACACTTGAACTTTAAGAGAGGATGTGAAGCCTTCCTTCTTCAAGTGTTCTTCCTTGTGTGCATGTAGCTCCCCCTCAAATTTGGACTTGTTGATCACTCTCCATCACACCTAAACAAGACAATCAAGTGATTTTTGGTATCCAAATTGCTTTGGATCCATAGAAGTTAGTTGCACATAATTCTGTCCCTTTAGGAATCCATTTTTCAATTTCATCTTTTTTGTTGAAGTACTTAGTCCTTTTGGGACCCAAATACTTCTAAAAACTTTTCAATTTAAAAATCTAGGGGCACTAGATTGTCTAACATAAAAATTTAATTTTCCTAAATTGTTTTTCTTTTGAAGTTCATTGAAAATCAAATCCTTTTCCTTCTTAAGATCATCAACTTCCTTTTGATGATCTTTTTCCATCGTTTGAAGCAAATTTTGTAAATCTAAAACTTTAAGTTCAAAATCTTTAAGTTTTGCTTCAAACTCTAGATTTGTTTTGGAAAGCAAATCATTTTCCTTTTTCAATTTTGAAACTAACTTTTTGTTCTTTGAAAATGATGCCTTAAAATCCAAAAGCAAATCATCATAGGCATCTTGTAACTCATCAAATGTATATGAATTTGAAATAGATGAGTTAGAAGTTACCTCCCCCTCATTGAGGGCCATGAAGCATAGGTGGGCTACCTCATCATCGGTGGAGTCTTCATCACTCCATGTCGCCACATATGCTTTCTTTGAAGATGATCCCTTTTTGTTGGACTTTTGGAAATCTTTCATCTTCTTCTTCTTCGATTCATGCTTGGATTTGTCCATCTCGTTTTTCATGAATTGGGTGAATTTCTTGAAGAGATATGTCATCTCTTCATCTTCTCTTTCCTCCTCACTTTGTTCTACATGATGACATGTGGAGGATTTGAGAGCAACGACACTCACATTGATACCTAGCTCCACGAGTTTCTTCTTCCCCATCTTTCTTATCTCTTCCTTCTTCTTCTCATCTTCTTTATCCTTCTTCATGATTTGGTGAGTGAGAAGTGACCCTATGAGTTCATCAAGCTTCAAGGTCTTCAAATTCTTAGCTTCGATGCTGATGGTTCTTTTTGAGTCCCATGACTCGGGAAGAGAATAGATAAGCTTTCGGACAAGCTTTTCTTCCGGAATGACTTCTCCATAACCCTTGAGTCCATTGGTGATGGTAGAGAATCGATGGAACATCTTCTCAATATCCTCTTCTGGATCCATTTTGAAGTTTTCATACTCTAGGTTGAGGAGGCCGATCTTGGTCTCCTTTACTTCGTTTGTCCCCTCGTATGTAACTTCGAGCTTGTCCCAAACTTTCTTGGCACTCTCGCAAGAAGACATCTTTTCATAGATGTTGAGGCTAAGTGCACAAAAGATGAAGTGCAAAGCCTTGCAATTTAGCTCAATCTTCTTACGATTGTTGGCACTCCACTCCGCCTTGCTTCCTTTTGGTACGAACGAGCCATATTCAATGATATCTCAAAGCTTCTAGTCTTTGGATTTGACAAAGAACATTATCATTGTCTTCCAATAAGCATAATTTGTTCCGTCGAAGAAGGGTGGCTTGTCGATAGATTGTGCCATTGAACCGGTTATTTGAAATGTTGATCGAGCTTGCCGGATCACCTCGATAGGGTGTTAATACTCTTCAATTGAGCCAAGCTCTGATACCAATTGTTGGATTTTTCGTGCTCGATTTCCTTCAACCGTTCTAGCTCTCTAAGTGTGGAGAAGTTGGATTTTTGGGTGTTTTAGTGGGAGGTAAAGAATAGGAATTGGACACAAGGATTTATAGTGGTTCAGCCTTCTAACAAGCACCTACATCCACTATCTTAGCTCTCCACTAAGGACTTCAAACAAATTCACTAAGAATTTTTTCCTCTTTTCTCGGCTTAGGAGGAAACCATTACAACGATTAAGCTATCTACCCTTAGCTTAATCAACCACTCTCTTACAAGAGAAATTCTAAGCATACTTGAAATTCCTCTAATAGGTATTTGTTTGCAATCTTAAGCTCTCACCCAAAACCTATACACTTGAACAAATTTGACAATTAAGCTCACAAGTGTTGTATATACAAGAAAATGTACAAATAAGCTCTAAGACTATTTTGACATCATATAATTGTTGACAACTGAAGCATTAGCCTTCTCTTGATGCTTGGAGGTCCCTTTTATACTCCTAATTGATTTTGTAGCCGTTGGGGTTGTTTTGGAGCCGTTGGAGCCTTTATTTCCCTCCATAAATGTAGTTCTGCAGCTTGGCGTATTGATACGGTCCCGATAAGGAAGTAGCCGTTGAGCACTTCAGTTATGGCGTATCGATACACTTGGCTAGCTTATTGGTACGGTCATGCAATTTAAAAGACCGTTGGGAAATTGACCGTTGGGGGTAATTAGGCGTATCGGTACACGATACAACCGTATCCGTACACGAACTAGACATTGGGTATTTAAAGCATACCATATCGATACGGCAAGGCGTATCGGTACGGGTTTTGGCTACTGGAAAATGACTGTATTTAAAACCCTAGGGCGTATCGGTACGGTAACATATCCTAGAGTAGAGAATGACAAGCTCCATGCTTTATACGTGTCTAAGAATTTGTATATTTTCCCTTAGAGAAGAAAACTACTTTCGGTAATCTCATGACAAGCTTCATACTATAAAATTTATCAGATTTGCAGTGTGATTGTTAGTTGTATCAGTTATCTGTTCCTTCATAATCCACGCGCACACACACATCCTAGAGTAGAGAATGAGCCTTAAATTTGTTAGGATCTTTTATTTTGTTTATAAAGACAAGGAAAGATTGGTGTGTCAATTTAGATACACAAACTTTGATTTATTTTATTATTGACATATATTAATAATAACTTTTTATAAAGACACTTGTTAACAATTTGATTAGAAATGTGAGCTTTCTTTGAAGTCGGAGAATATAAAGTAATGAAAATTTAGTTAGTTTTGTCATGAAAATTTCTAGTCATTCCTTTTGTCAAATTTGCATACTGTTATAGCCATTTTACTGTTTTATGTATACTGTTAGTATTGATTTTGAGAAATTTGTTGTCTTAAGTGGCCGTGAAAATTTGTTTAAGAATTCGCCACTCAATGAGGATTGGGATAAGGTGGAGAAAATTTGTGAACTTTTGGAAGTGTTTAATGATATTACACGTATTTTCTGCTTCCAAATATCCCACAACAAATAATTATTTTCCATGTATTTTTGGGCTTAGAATAGCTATGTCGAATTAGCTTTCATCGCCTTGTGATTATATAAAAAAGATGGTGCTAGTAATGTTAAAGAAGTACAACAAGTATTGGGCTGATGTTAATGGTCTCATGGGAGTGGCAACTATACTTGATCCCACGTTTAAGATGAAACTGATTCGTTTTTATTTTGCTAAAATTTATGATGAGATTACTGTCCAAACTGAGATTGATAGAATTCAAGATCTTATACGTGAATTGGTGGATGAGTATGGACATAAGAATAGCAAGATCCAAGCTAATAAGAGCAAAGCAAAACATGTTAGTTTTTTCAGTACCAAGGGGAAATGAGCAATGTTGAATGAGTTTGCAGAATTTGTAGAGCAAGATAATGATGAAACACTAGAAAAATCTGATTTGGACAAGTACTTCAAAGCTGCCAACATACCACCTATTGATGATTTTGATATTCTTAATTGGTGGAAAACAAAAGGAAACAATTATCCAACTCTCCAACAAGTAGCAAGGGATATTTTGAGCATTCCTGTCTCTACTGACTCATCATAATCTGCATTCAAAACGTATGGACGAGTAATTGGTCCTCATCGTAGTCGACTACTTTTGGAGACGATTGAAGCATTAATGTGTGTGCTCAGAATTAGCTTTGGGCTGATATTAAAGGTAAAATTATTCTTCTAGTTTATGTTAATATGTGAAATTGTGCTTAATTATCTTATTAAAGTTTAGTTACTTATTTATATTAGTTTTGTCTTTTATTACATATGTAGGTCGTGGTAAATTTAAAATGGAGTGTTCTCAGTTTGAGGACATAGAGGATGATTGCTATGCTGACATAATGGAGGTCACTCAATTATGGGTAAGGTTACGTTTGGGTCACTCAATTATTAAAAGTTACATTTGGGTCACCCCAATTATTAAAGGTTATATTTAGATCACTCAATTATGGGTAAGGTTACATTTGGGTCACCCTTCATATTTAAAAAAGTATATCGAATTGTGTATTAGATTAATTAATGATTTTAAATGAAGTAATCTAATGTTGACGAGGGTATACAAGTGATTTGGAAGAAAAAAATGACTAGATTGATGTACTTTTTTAAATATGAAGGGTGACCCAAACGTATTCTTACCCATAATTGAGTGACCCAAATGTAACTTTTAATAATTGTGTGAACCAAATGTAACCTTACCCATAATTGAGTGACCCAATGTAACTTTTAATAATTGGGATGATCCAAATATAACCTTACATATAATTGAATGACCTTTATTGTAGTTTACCCTTAAGACTTTGGTTTGTTTTATGTACTTAAGACTTTGGTATGTTTTATGTACTTAAGACTTTAGTTTGTTTGTTTATGGTATTTTATGATCGAACTTGAATTTATGTTTATGAATTATGATTGTTCTTGAATTTATGTTTTATGTGATATAGTTGCTGCCAGGGGGCGAGTAGGCGGGTACAAGCGGGTACGAGATGGGTAATAGGTATCTAGTTGGGTGGTGGGTGTGGGGATGGATTTGAGAATATACCCACGTGGGCGAGTGTGGATTTGAAAATTGTACCCGCCGTGAGTAGTAAGTAAGTGGTGGATATGAAAATTTTAAGTGGGTATGGGAATGGAGAAGGGGGTATCTGCACCCGCCCCGCCCACTTGCCATCCCTAATCTCGTAGGTGATTCAACAAACAATATCTTCAAATTTAGTGGCTCAACATTGTGGTTTTCTTAAATAGTTTAAATACACATTTTATTATTAAATTTCATCACTGCTTCCTGTAATCACTAATTTTGTCCGGGGTGTTAACTCGTTTTATATTTTGCAATAATGGGCTTCAATTATCTTAATTATATATCATGTGATTAAAAAGGTTAAAATAAAAATGTTATTAGTATTATTTATACGTAAGTGATATATATAATACTATTTACTATCAAGTGTAGTTATTATTATTATGTTATTATTCATTTGAAAAAAACCCTAAATACTATTAGTGTATTATATCACTTCTTTTATGTCATCTTATTATTATTATTATTATTATTATTATTATTATTATTATTATTATTATTATTATTATTATTATTAGTGTTTTGAAACAAATCTGAAAATACAAAAAACTAATATACATATGTGCCCAATTAAATAAATAAACTCAAGTTTATTAATAAAACAGTCCATTACAATTAAAAAGTCCAAACCAAAATATTATACATATAATACATATATTTTTGCCCGATAAGGGCCCAAGCTTGAAACCCTAAATGATCTAATCTGATGACCATCTTTTGCTTGTGTCCAGCCGCTTCTGGACCGTCAGATCAAGGGCTGCTGATCGAACGGTCCATATGGTCCCTGATAGAAAAAGCCCTAAATTTCCTCCTTTTGCCTTGGAGCCGCAGTGTCTCAACCGTTAGATCTGGCTCATGATCGGATGGCCAAGATTGATCCCCCACGCGCGTGTGATCCACATACGACTTTTCATCTTCTCAACGCGTGCGTACGAGGCACGCCCGAACCTTTTCAGCTCCTTCCACATGCCCGCGTGCGGTTCTCGGAATTCCAGACACGCACGTGCAATCCACCGCTTGCTCATTCATCTCCCAGTGACGCTTCCTCGCCTCCACGCAACTTGCGAAGCCAGTGGCTGAATACCACATCACGACCTCTCACTAGTCGTTCTCACATGCAAACAAACAAACAAAAACGTCAGAGCATTCCCAACCGAATTTCAGAGACAAAACAAACAAAAATCAAATCGGCGATATGAATACAAACAATGAATTCCAATCAACCAATAGAAAATTTATGATCGATTTCTTTTATTTTTAAATCAATGTAATTTTTGGGCTATAAAAAGCTGAAACAAGCAGCGTAAACTCCAAGTTAGAAACGGAGATATTGAGATCAATACAAAGAGAAACAGAGCATTTTCAGAGGTATATCGTCTCATTTTTTTTGTTTCGAAGCATAAACATAAAAAAGGGTTAAGGTTTCTTTTTTTTACCTTTGCCGACTCGTCTTCCCCCCGCGTCTGCTTGTTTTCCCACCGACGATAAGCCTTTCAGTCTCCCCAGGCCGTGCATGGTGACTCGGTGGAGGGGCCAATAGAAAAGGGGAATCAAAATGTGTTTCGGGTTTCTGTTTTTTCAAAACATAAGAAACGATGGTGTTTTTTCAAATTTTGGGTGTTGGTTAAGTTTTGAAACGCAGAAAATAGGTTTTTTTTTCTCGAGTTTTTGGTGTTTTACGAGTCCGCCGACCACCGATTAGCGTCAGCCGATGTTTCTGGAGTCGAGAACAAAAATGGGGGGAGTCTGAGAGGTTAGGTTTAGAAAAATGGTTTGAAATGGTTTTAAGTCTGCATTTATATTGTTTTAACGTTTTAAAGATGATCTCATCTCTTTAAAATCCCTCTGCACCTCTATAATTACATCCACAAGCCATTCCGCAGTCCCTCCATCTTTTCAAAAGTTTTTACTTTCGTCCTTTCTTTGATTTTAGCCGAATTTCGAGTGATTTAATCACCCCTTAGGTCCCTAGAGTCTGTTTCGGGTTCAATTATAGTCCTAATTCCAATGTGTCACCCCTGTTCTGATGCATTTTAATTCTGTCTCGTATTTACATTTCTTTGATTTCAGTCCTTTTTATGCACCTTGCCATGTTGATATGTGATATGCAGATTGACATGTATATGATTTGTGGTCGTTGTAGATGTATATATTTTATGTGGTTGTATTTTAGTCTTGTTTGACATCTTATGTTCGTTTATATAATACTTTTTATAATATATAGTTTATACAAAATTAAAGTTTTTATAAAGTGCATAGTTTATACAAGCTTATATATATAGTTTCATATATAATATATAGTTTATACATAATACGTTTTTTATATGTAATATATAGTTATACATATATAAAATATGGTTTATATATAATATATAGTATGCTTTTAATATATATATATATATATATATATATATATATATATATATAATGATGATTTTTAACATAATATATATAATGATGTTTACCCGAATAATATATACACATGTATATTACCTTTGTATATTGTAACATTTGTATATGACATTTGTGATCTCATTCGTATTTGCTCTATTTTATTTCATGTGATATTTATTTCGCATGCATTTTTAAATTGTCATTCATATGACCCTTTATTTCGATTATATGTTAATTAATTTAAACTATACAAAAAAGAGGTATCTATTAACCCTGGTATCTGTGCCGAAACGGTTCGAGCTCAATGGATGTGGACCAAATATTTAGGTTAATTCTCACCGTCTCGAGGTAAACAATAATTAAAAATGAAAATATCACGACATCATTCCTAAATGTTTGCACCATGCATAAAGGTGACGTACGGGATCCGAACCCTAAACTAACATGGCAGTCAGACTTATATGATGTCAGTTTAGTCTTTGGTCTGGTGTATCGTCATCCTTTTTAATTAAACGTCTAATTAATTTGAAACCACCAATTTGACCAAGTCCGTACAATTAGGGTCAATTTTCAATTAAGAACACCTAATTAAATTTATTTTAAATTTTAAATAGTTTCCATCGATTAAAAGCAACAAGTATTTTGGTACTGATTTCCGAGCGTGATGGGGGTGCTAACTAGGGGTGGGAATTGTCGGGTACCCGGGATTTGGGTACCCGGAAAATTGGGTACCCGGTTCATCCGGGTACCTCATTAAATGGCCCGTGTCCCGGCCCATTATATCCGGGTACCCGCAAAATTCGGGTACCGGGTACCCGGTTCCTATTTTTTTTAATTTTAAAATTAAAAAAATCACATGTTAAACACAAAAATATTTTTAAAAAATTAAACTTAAAACTTAAAAGAATATAATACAAACATAAAAAAATGTAGAGATTTAAACTTAATTTTAGAGTGAAAATATTAAGAAACATAAAATAAAAATATAATTTTAAATATAAAATATATATATTAAATTTTATCGGGTCGGGTCGGGTACCCGGTAAGGAAAAACTTTCGGCCCGTGTCCCGGGAAATTTGCCGGGTCGGGTAATTTTTTTTCCGGGAATTACCCGATAGTTTTGTTTCGGGTCGTCGGGTTTTCGGGTCAGGTCAATCGGGTCGGGTATTTTCTCCCACCCCTAGTGCTAACCCTTCCCCACACGTAACCAACTCCCGAACCCTTTCAAATGAATCTCTGATTTTTATGGTGTCCGGCCTACCTTAGTGGCCGGTGGCGACTCCAAATTTTTATTATTTTCCAAAAGACGAATTTTTAGAACAAAATTCCCCATTTAATAGATTTTTTAAAAATGTGGGATATTTAAAAGTAGTTTTAAAAAAAACGTCGTTACAGCTTGGTGACTCCGCTGGGGACCAAATTTTGTTTTACAAAACAAAAAGAGAGTTAGGCCAAGAAAATACTTGTTGCTTTTAATCGATGGAAATTTTCGAAATTTAATTTGACTTTAATGAGGCTGTTCTTTTTTGAAAATGTGACTTAAATTGTACGAGCTTTGATAATTGGTGGTCTTTGAATTAATTTTTCATTTAATTTCTAAAGAATCACCGACATGTGTTGCATCATGATCATCAAGCTCTATACCCGAGGTCCGTCCCTTAAGTTGGGGTGAAATGCCCATACCCACGTGAGTATCCCTCTACGGGTTGGTAATTCACTTCCGGAATCCACGCCTTTGATACGTGAGCAGCCCTCCACGTCACTAGGTCATGCTTTCCCTCGAACCGAAACCAATTCGCAAGTTTGTAATGAGCCAGAATTGGGGTTCTTGTTACCTTAGTAGGTGATAAGATAGGTTCAAGTACCCTTTCTTAGAACCGAACCCACATGTGTGAGAATTTATGAAGCCCACCCCATTAGAGCCATGCGGATAACCGTAGCAAGCTAGAATGTAGGTTGCTAGGTCTTTACGGTGTTATTTATTGGTTTTTTTATTTAGTATTCATTATTTTTGTTACTAATCTATTTGCTTTTTTGTCTTGTTCTGTTTGATTATTTTTGCACGTTCATGGCATTTTGATATGAAGTGTTGATTCGAGAACAGTCTAAAATTGAAAACTGTCATAACGAGAGAAAGAGTCCATAACAACGGAGTTTCCGGAATGCGCTAATTTAGAGGGAGGAGACACGCGGAACTTATTGAAAGTCGTACCCTATGTACCTATTTTCTTATCTCGTTGTAATAAGACTTGATCTTCATTGTGAAAAGTTGTTTAATGAGGATGTTCGTCGAATCAACACTTCTTCGCATTCGATTGTGCTTTTTAATTTATTGCCTTAAATCATCTGTTTCTGTTATGCATTGCATACATTAAATCATAAAACACATAAAATTAACTATTGAGGGTCATAGTAGTATTCTTGACTATCAAAGATTCCACATCCACACTTTACTCGCCATCAAAAGAAGCAAATGGAGGAGAGTTTTGCTAAATTGGAAGCCGATTTGAGGGACACCATCATCAAGTCCCAACATGGTATGATGAAAGAGATATCTCAGTTGATACAATCCAATCTAAGAGGAAGGGGTGCTGTTGAAAACCTTAGTCAAGAGATGGGAGACCCCTCGTATTCTCTCATTTTTGCCGCTGATACCCCTAAGCCTTCACAAGGTGCAGCTACTCAAGGAGATGGGACAACATCGCATCAGGCGGACGCCTCTACTCGTGCTCCATCAGGCTTGCTTTTTAATCATGTGGAAAATGTTGAGGATAGTGTCCCGGATTTGGATGAGTTTCAGAAATTGAACAAGGTCAATGCAGAGTTCTCGAAGCAACTAGAAGAGACACGAAAGGACCTCGAGGAGAAATTCCAAACAAAGGAGGAAGAAGAATGGTCATATGGGATGAATGCTAGAGATCTCAGTTTGGTTCCAGACTTGGTAATTCCGCCCAAGTTCAAGACGTCGGAGTTTGAAAAGTTTGACGGGGCAACTTGCCCTACTGCCCACATAACCATGTTCTGTAGAAAGATGATGAGTTTCATCGACAATGAGAGGTTACTAATTCATTGCTTTCAAGATAGCTTAGCAGGGCCCGCGGTGAGGTGGTACAATCAGTTAACCCGTGCTCAGATTAGGCCGTAGAAGGATTTGGCTAGGATTTCACAGATCAGTATAAGCACATAACCGATATGGTCCCAAACCGACTCATGCTACAAGGTTTGGAGCAAAGGCACAATGAGAGCCTCCGTGAATACGCCCAGCATTGTCGAGACGTGGCGGCATAAGTCCAACCTCCACTCCGCGAAAATGAGATCTCTCCTATGTTTGTCGATACTTTGAAGGGAACCCTCTATAACCGCATGATATGCAACCATATCAGTAATTTCTCAGATATGGTTATGACCGGTGAACGTATTGAGGCAGCTATCAAGAGTGGTAGAATTGATGGAGGAGAAAATGCTCGAAAGCAATGCAAGAAGAGAGATCATGAGGTGAACAACACCAGTACCTACGAGGCTCCTAAGCACCTCACAATCTCACCGCCTCAAGCCGCAATCGGGAATGCGCAAAGCTCAAACAGAAGAGAAAATAGGGCTCCCAAGAGGGAAAAGGAGAAGATGTCTTTCAACCCTCTATCCATTCCATACAAGGAGGTGTACGAACACTTATACGAGGTCGATTTGGTCCCTCTGTATCATGTTACTCCTTTCCAGCCGCCTTACTCTCTATAGAACTAAGTTTTTTGATATAATATTTAAAAAATGTTTTGGACTAAATTGAAAAGAATTTAAAATATGTTTTTAGTCAAAAACAACTTGAAAATATGTTTAAGGGTTTTACAAGGCTTTGGAATGATTTAAAGTACATTTAAAGTAGTCAAAACCAAGCTTTTCAAGTGCCCGTACCGATACGCCTTAGGGTTTCAACTACAAGATTTTTCCAGTAGCCAAAACTCGTACCGATACGCTTAGCCGTATCGATACGGTGTGTTTTGAAATGGCCCAACGGCTAGTCGCGAACCAATACGGGTGTATCGCATACCGATATGCCTAACTACCCCAACGGTCATTTTCCCAACGGTCTTTTAATTTGCAGGACCGTACCGATACGCTAGGTAAGCGTATCGATACGCATCAGCTGAAGAAGCCCAACGGCTAATTCCTTATCGGGACCGTATCGATACGGTTTGACGAGTATCGATACGCCAAGCTGCAGAACTGCATTTATGGTGGGAAATAAAGGCTCCAACGGCTCCAATTCAATCCCAACGGCTAGTAACGGCTACAAACTCATCAAGGAGTATAAAAGGGACCTTCAAGCATCTTGTAATGGTTAATTCTTCAATTGTTACAACATTAGGATGTCAAAATTTGTCTAGAGCTTAAATTGTATATTTCTTGCTTAGACAACACTAGTGAGCTTAACATTGTAATATTTGCTCAAGTGTTTAGGTTTTGGGTGAGTGCTTAGTATTGCAAACACATACCTATTAGAGGGATTTCTAGTTTGCTAAGTCTTTCTCTTGTAAGAGAGTGTTTGATCAAGCTTTGGTTAGAAAGCTTGATCGTTGTAACGGTTTCCTCCTAATCCTAGAAAAGGGGACGAAATTCTTAGTGAATTTGTTTGGAAATCCTTAGTGGGAAGCTAAGGTAGTGGATGTAGACCTTGGTTAGAAGGTTGAACCACTATAAATCCTTGTGTATATTGTCTATCTTTTCCTTCCCACACTTACACCCAAATTATCCAACTTCTCCACACTTGGCGAGCAAGAACGGTTGAAGAAATCGAGCCCCCTAAATCTCAACAATTGGTATCAGAGCTTGGCTCAATCGAAGAGGATTAACATCCTATTGAGAAGATCCGGCAAGCTCGATCAACATTTACTCAACCGGTTCAATGGCACAATCAATCGACAAACCGCCCTTCTTCAACGGAAATCACTATACCCATTGGAAGACAAATATGAAATTCTTCTTGAAGTCAAAAGACTACAAGCTATGGGACATATTTGAAGATGGTCCGTTCGTGCCTCAAGGAAGCAAAGCGGAATGGAGTGCCGAAGATCGCAAGAAGATGGAGCTTAATTGCAAAGCCTTGCACATGCTCTTTTGTGCATTTGGCCGAACCATTTATGAGAAGATGTCTTCTTGTGAGAGTGCCAAAGAGGTATGGGACAAGCTTGAAGTCACATACGAGGGAACAAATGAAGTCAAGGAGACCAAGATTGGGCTCCTCACCTTAGAGTATGAGAACTTCAAGATGGATCCGGAAGAAAACATCGAGAAGATGTTTGATAGGTTCTCCACTATCATCAATGGTCTCAAAGGTTATGGAGAAGCCATCCCGGAAGAGAAGCTTGTCCGAAAGCTCATCTACTCCCTTCCCGAGTCATGGGACTCAAAGAGGACCGCCATCATCGAAGCCAAGAATCTCAAAACCTTGAAGCTTGATGAACTCATGAGGTCACTTCTCACTCACCAAATAATGAAGAAAAACAAAGAAGAGGAGAAGAAGAAGGAAGAGATTAGAGCGATGGGGAAGAAGAAGATCATGGAGCTAGGCATCAATGCAAGTGTCGTTGCTCTCAAATCCTCCACATGCCATCATGTAGATTCAAGTGAAGAGGGAAGTGAAGATGAATAGATGACCTATCTCTTCAACAAATTCACCCGGTTCATGAAGAGCGAAATGGATAAATCCAAGCATGAATCGAGGAAGAAGATGAATGACTCCCACAAATCCAAAAAGAAGGGATCATCTTCAAAACAAGCATATGTGGCCACATGGAGTGATGAAGACTCCACCGATGATGAAGTGGCCCACCTATGCTTGATGGCCCTCAATGAGGGGGAGGTAACTTCTAACTCATCTATTTCAAATTCATATACATTTGATGAGTTGCAAGATGCCTATGATGATTTGCTTTTGGAATTCAATGTATCATTTTCCAAGAACAAAAAGTTGATTTCAAAAATAAAAATTGAAAATGATTTGCTTTCCAAAACAAATCTTGAACTTGAAGCAAAATTGAAAGATTTTGAATAAAAATGTTTTGTTTTACAAAATTTGCTTCTTAAAGTTTAAAAAGAAAAAGATTTGATTTCCAATGAACTTGAAAAGAAAAATAGTTTTAGAAAATCAAATTTTTATGTAAGACAATCTAGTGCCCCTAGATTTGTGAATGGTAAATGTTTTAGAAGTGTTTGGATCCCAAAAGGACTAACCACTTCAACTAAAAAGGATGAAATTGAAAAATGGATTTCTAAGGGGACTAAATTTTGTGCTACTAATGTCTATGGATCCAAAGCAATTTGGATACCAAAAATTACTTGATTGTCTTTTGCTAGGTGTGAGGGAGAGTGATCAACAAGTCAAAAATTGAGGGGGAGCTCCATGCACACAAAGGAAGAACACTTGAATAAGGAAGGCTTCACATCCTCCCTTGGGTTCAAGTGTGGTAAAATCTAGTTGTTTTTGTTCTTATTTGATTTATTTTCATTTATGTTAACTAGATAATCATATATGTTGAACTAACATTCTTATGATGCTTTGAGTAAGGGGGAGCCAATTTTTAAACCAAAATTTTAAGCGTGTCAAATTTTCTTTTTGCCTCCTAAGCTATTTTGAGCTCAATGTCGTTTTTAAATTCTTTTTGATATAACAAAAAGGGGGAGAAATGGTTTGAAAAATTGATTTTTCAAGTTTTTCAAGAGAATAAGGGGGAGCCTTAATCAAATTTAAATCTTAAGTCTCTTATTCAATTTTTTAAATACAAAGGGGGAGAGAATCCCAAACAATTTTTCAAGTTGGTTTCATTATATCAAAAAAGGGGAGATTGTAGAACTAAGTGTTTTGATATAATATTTGAAAAAAGTTTTGGAATAAATTGAAAAGAATTTAAAATATGTTTTTAGTCAAAAACAAATTGAAAATATGTTTAAGGGTTTTACAAGGCTTTGGAATGATTTAAAGTACATTTAAAGTAGTCAAAACCAAGCTTTTCAAGTGCCCGTACCGATACAGTCTTGGACCGTACCGATACGCCTTAGGGTTTCAACTACAAGATTTTTCTAGTAGCCAAAACCCGTACCGATACGCTTATCCGTATCGATACGGTGTGTTTTGAAATGGCCCAACGGCTAGTCGCGTACCGATACGCCTAACTACCCCAACGGTCATTTTCCCAACGATCTTTTAATTTGCAGGACCGTATCGATACACATCAGCTGAAGAAGCCCAACGGCTAATTCCTTATCGGGACCGAATCGATACGGTTTGACGAGTATCGATACGCCAAGCTGCCGAACTGTATTTATGGTGGGAAATAAAGGCTCCAACGGCTCCAATTCAATCCCAACGGCTACAAACTCATCAAGGAGTATAAAAGGGACCTCCAAGCATCTTGTAATGGTTAATGCTTCAATTGTTACAACATTATGATGTCAAAATTTGTCTAGAGCTCAAATTGTATATTTCTTGCTTAGACAACACTAGTGAGCTTAACATTGTAATATTTTCTCAAATGTTTAGGTTTTGGGTGAGTGCTTAGTATTGCAAACACATACCTATTAGAGGGATTTCTAGTTTGCTAAGTCTTTCTCTTGTAAGAGAGTGTTTGATCAAGCTTTGGTTAGAAAGCTTGATCGTTGTAACGGTTTCTTCCTAATCCTAGAAAGGAGGACGAAATTCTTAGTGAATTTGTTTGGAAATCCTTAGTGGGAAGCTAAGGTAGTGGATGTAGACCTTGGTTAGAAGGTTGAACCACTATAAATCCTTGTGTATATTGTCTATCTTTTCCTTGCCACACTTACACCTAAATTATCCAACTTCTCCACACTTGGCGAGCAAGAACGATTGAAGAAATCGAGCCCCCTAAATCTCAACACTCTCCGTGGTATGACGAGAAAGCACATTGTGAGTATCACAACGGAGTACCGGGGCACACGATAGAAAATTGTATAGCGTTCAAGAAACTTGTGCAAAACATGATCAACAATGGGGTCATCGAATGTGAGGGACCCAATGTGGCGGCCAACCCACTTCCAAACCATGGAGGTCGAGGCGTGAATTCCCTTGAAGAAGTAGATGTGAAGAAAGTAAGGATGAAAGTGTCAGAAATCAAGTCCCCTCTAAGTTGGGTGTTCAAACAGCTGTGCACGACAGGCTTGATTGAGAATGGTACGAAGGGAGTGTATGATGGCCATGGACCATTTTGTGAGTACCATCAGACTGCGGGGTATGAGATTAAGTGTTGTCCGAAATTCAAACAGTTGGTTCAAGAACTGATGAACAACAAAGAGATTGAGTTCTTCTAGGAAGCTTAAGGGTTGTGATGAGTGGCCAGTCTAACGGTGATCAAGGGTTTTAATGTATCCAAGTTTGCTTTCTGTTTAGTGTTGACTTGTTTTCATTTCATTGCATTTTAATATTTTCCTTGAAATAATGCGTGAAATCAACTTTGCTACCCTTTGCTCGAAGGTAGCAAAGATCTTTTTGTAAGGGCCTAAGACTGCATGTTTTAAATTTCAATGAAAAGATGCATTGTATTTTGTGTTTTAATTATCTCTTCATTTTGTGTATATGTATTTCTCTATTGAGTCCCTATATATCAATTGCACGAGGGACATAGACCTTGACCCGAAGGTTGATTTCGAGCAACCTTTATCTAGTGGAAATCGAAAGCTGCGAAGATGATGAACATGTGACTTACACTCCAATTTAATTTGGTCATTTATTGAGTACACGTGGCATTAAGGCATTCGAGAGAATAACAAGAAATCTTCCGCACTAAAAAAAGAAGGAAAAAGACAAAAAAATCGAGAATAATAAAAGCATAACAAAAGCACTTCAATGTTCGAAGCCTGGTGATAGGCATTTTCGGATAAGAGTGTGAAAATTTTAGGGCACTCCGCTGTAGCAAAAGGACCAATAAGGTTTCTATGCACCATTTGAATAAAAAACTTTAGCTTCATGAGTGATGGTAATATTTTCAAATCATGACAATGCTGAGTAGCTCGGAGTTTTGTTGTTTGCTCCATCATTTATTTCGAGCCAAAGGAATGTGATGAGTTGACTTCCCCAAAACTAGAAAGAAATGAGACAAAGTAATAGTGATAAAGGCAAAGCCTACAGAAGGTAAGTCTAATTGATTAAAAACTGAAATAACTCGGAGGGTATTTCACATCCTCAGACATTAGCTCAGCTTTCAAGGTCTCCTAGACGCATGATGCTCGAGGCAATCCTTGGTAATCCATCTTAGTGTCGCTCGTGAAATTGATATTCGGGGTATTTAATCTAGCATGATATATCCATAATTTGAAAAGAAAGTCTAGTTTTTGAAAATACATTGTAGAACTAAGGTTTTGATATAATATTTGAAAATTGTTTTGGACTAAATTGAAAAGAATTTAAAATATGTTTTTAGTCAAAAACAACTTGAAAATATGTTTAAGGGTTTTAAAGGCTTTGGAATGGTTTTAAAATGTATTTAAAGGGTTTTTAAACTACCAAAATTCCAGTAGCCAAAACCCGTACCGATACGCCTAACCGTATCGATACGGTGTATTTTGAAATAGCCCAACGGCCATAAATGGTACTATTCCCAACGGCCATAAATGGTACTATTCCTAACGGCCATAAATGGTACTATGCCCAACGGCCATAAATGGTACTATTTCCAACGGTCATAAATGGTACTATTCCAACGGCTATAAACGACTATATTCCCAACGGCTATAAACGGCTCTATTCCCAACGGCTATAAACGGCAATATTCCCAACGGCTATAAACGGCTACAAACTCATTTGGGACTATAAATTGAAGGCTGTAACACTTGAAGAATGCAAAAAACCCAACATACATCTCATTTTGAAATTTAGAGATGTAGCCTAAGATTTATAGTGGAAACAAAAATATTTCTTTCCATTGCTTCAAGGATAAAGTTTAGAATGCAAGGTCATGAATACAAATGATGGCTCATTAGTGGCCATGGTGAGGATAGTAGTAAAATTCTACATGCTACAGCTCAGGGACTTGAAGCGAGTTTCTGCCGAAATGCTTTAATTGGTTCAGAAAGTGAAAATGGACCTTAATGAACTTAAGAGGAAAGTTCAAGGACTTGGGGGCATGTGCATTTCCCCCTAATGTTGTGATAAGAGAAAGGTCGTCGTGATGAGTCAAGACAAAGAGAATAGTTGAACACCCAGGTTGAATAAGAGGCAATGTTATGAGAATGAGCACTACATGAAGTGTTATGTCTATTCTGACCGGTGAAAGTCAACAATCATCTTTCAAGAAGAGACAAAAGGATGAAAATTTGTCAAGGAAAGAAAATCAAAAGAGACCAAGAGAAAGAAGAAAATAAGAAGATGGTCAAGATTGACCGACCTGATGAGTGAAAGCGTCCGAGCAATTTTGATGTTATAATTCATGCATCATTTGTAGTTAGACATCCCTAGGTTAGGGACATGCTAACTCATATCATCAGATTATTTTGCCTATTTTGATAAGTATATTAAAGCTTTTCCAGTAAAAGGAACACATCTATCCGTTCAGGCATAAGGAGAATGGAACCCGCCTATTCGTTCAGGCATGAGGAGAATGAAACCTGCCTATCCGTTCAGGCACTATGAGAATAGAACTCGCCTATCCGTTCAGGCATGAGAAGAATGGAGCACGCCTATCTGTTCAGGCATGAGAAGAATGGAGCACGCCTATCTGTTCAGGCATAAGGAGAATGGAACCCGCCTATCCGTTCAGGCATGAGAAGAATGGAACTTGCCTATCCGTTCGGGCACTATGAGAATGGAACTTGCCTATCCGTTCAGGCGTGAGGAGAATGGAACACGCCTATCCGTTCAGGCATAAGGAGAATGGAACATGCCTATCTGTTCGGGCATGAGAAGAATGGAACTCTTATTTTTCAGCAATTGTCTATCCGTTCGGACCTCGAAGGGTTGAAGAATGTCGAAATGAGAGGAGCAGCTTCAAGCCTTCGCGACCAAGCATTTCCTGTCAAGACTTCCGGGCCATCATTAGTTCTAGTACATGGTGATTCGGGATCCAAACAGGGAAGTGAGACAAAATTAATGCTTATGGTCTTTGCTTTATTCTTGTTGTACAAGTATAAGCAAAGAGAGACAACTGTAATCACTAATTTTGTTCGGGGTGTTAACCCATTTTATATTTTGCAGTAATGGGCTTCAATTATCTTAATTATATATCATGTGATTAAAAAGGCTAAAACGAAAATATTATTAATATTATTTATACGTAAGTGATATATATAGTACTATTCACTATCATGTGTAGTTATTATTATTATGTTATTATCCATTTGAAAAAACCCTTAAATACTATTATAATACTTACTATTTTATTATTATTATTATTATTATTATTATTATTATTATTATTATTATTATTATTAGTGTTTTGAAATAAATCTGAAAATACAAAAATTAATATATATATATATATATGCCCAATTAAATAAATAAGCACAAATTTATTAATAAAACAGACCATTACAATTAAAAAGCCCAAATCAAAATATTATACATATAATACATATATTTTGGCCCGATAAGGGCTCAAGCTTGAAACCCTAAATGACCTAATCTGATGACCATCTTTTGCTTGTGTGCAACCGTTTCTGGACCGTCAGATCAAGGGCTGCTGATCGGACGGTCCAGATGGTCCTTGATGGAAGAAGCCCTTAATTCCCTCATTTTTCCCTGGCGCCGCAGAGTCTCAACCGTAAGATCTGGCTCGTGATCGGATGGCCAAGATTAATCCCCCCACGCGCATGTGATCCACGCATGACTTTCCATCTTTTCCACGCGCGCGTACGAGGCACGCCCAAACCTTTTTAGCTCCTCCCACGTGCCCACGCGCGACTCTCGGAATTCCAGACACACGCGTGCAATCCACCGCTTGCCCATTCATCTCCCAGTGACGCTTCCTCGCCTCCACACAGCTTGAGAAGCTAGTGGCTGAATACCACATCACGACCGTTCATCCATGTCGACCGCCACGCTGGCCAGAAGCCATCTCTCTCTTTGGTCCCCCCTTCACCAGTCGGCCTCACATGCAAACAAACAAATAAACAAAAACTTCAGAGCATTCCCAACTGAATTTCAGAGACAAAACAAACAAAAATCAAAGCGGCGATATGAATACAAACAAGGAATTCCATATCAACCAATAGAACATTTAGGATCGATTTCTTTTATTTTTAAATTAGTGTAATTTTCGGGCTATAAAAAGCTGAAACAAGAAGTGTAAACCCCAAGTTAGAAACGAAGATATTGAGATCAATACAAAGAGAAATAGAGCATTTTCAGAGGTATATCGTCTCCTTTTTTGTTTCGAAGCATAAACATAAAAAAGGGTTAAGGTTTCTTTTTTTTACCTTTGTCGACTGTCTTCCCCCGCTTCTGCTTGTTTTCCTACCGACGATAAGCCTTCCGATCTCCCCAGGCCGTGCATGGTGACTCGGTAGAGGGGCCAATAGAAAGGGGGAATCAAAAAGGGTTTTGGGTTTCTGTTTTTTTCCAAACATAAGAAGGGATGATGTTTCTTCAAATTTTGGGTGCTGGTTAAGTTTTGAAACGCAGAAAAAGAAGTTTTTTCGAGTTTTGGGTGTTTTACGAGTCCGCCGACCGCCAATTAGCATTGTCCGATGTTTTTGGCGTCGAGAACGAAAGGGGGGGGGGAGTCTAAGAGGTTAGGTTTAGCAAAATGGTTTGAAATGGTTTTAAGTCTGCATTTATATTGTTTTAACGTTTTAAAGATGGTCTTATCTCTTTAAAATCCCTCCACACCTCTATAATTACACTCACAAGCCATTTCGCGTTTTGAAACTCTCTCTGCGGTCCCTCATTCTTTTCAAAAGTTTTTACTTTCGTCCCTTCCTTGATTTTAGCCGAATTTCGAGTGGTTTAATCACCCCGTAGGTCCCTAGAGTCTGTTTCGGGTTCAATTTTAGTCCTAATTCCAGTGTTCACCCATGTTCTCATGCATTTTAATTCTGCCTTGTATTTACATTTCTTTGATTTCAGTCCTTTTTATGCACATTGTCATGTTGATATGTGATATGCGGATTGACATGTATATGATTTGTGGTCGTTGTAGATGTATATATGTTATGTGGTTGCCTTTTAGTCTTATTTGACATCTTATGTTCTTTATATAATACTTTTTATAATATATAGTTTATACATAATATAAAGTTTTTATAAAGTGCATAGTTTATACATAATATAAGCTTTTATATATACAGTTTCATATATAATATATAGTTTATATAATATGGTTTATACATAATGCGTTTTTTATATGTAATATATATAGTTATACATATATAAAATATGGTTTATATATAATATATAGTATGATTTTAATATATATATATATATTATATATATATAATGATGCTTTTTTAACATAATATATATAATGATGTTTACCCGTATAATATATACACATGTATAGTACCTTTGTAACGTTTTTACGTATAGTAATGTTCATATCACATTTGTGATCTCATTCGTATTTGCTTCGTTTTATTTCATGTGATATTTATTTGGCATGTATTTTTAAATTGTTATTTATATGACCCTTTTTTCTAATTGTATGTTAATTAATTTAAACTATACAAAAGAGAGGTATCTATTAACCCCGATATCTGTGTCGAAACAGTCTGAGCTCAATAGATGTGGACCAAATATTTGGGTTAATTCTCACCGTCTCGAGGTAAACAATAATTAAAAATGGAAATATCACGACATCATTCCTAAATGTTTGCACCATGCATAAAAGTGACGTACAAGATCCGAACCCTAAACAAACACGACAATAGACTTATATGAAGTCGGTTTAGTTTTTGGTCTGGTGTATCATCATTCTTTTTAATTAAACGTCTAATTAATTTGAAACCACCAGTTTGACCAAGTCCGTACAATTAGAGTCAATTTTCAATTAAGAACACCTAATTAAATTCATTTCAAATTTTAAATAATTTTCATCGATTAAAAGCAACAAGTATTTTGATACCGATTTCCGTGCGTGATGGGAGTGCTAACACTTTTCCACACGTAACCAACTCCCGAACCCTTTCAAATGAATCTCTGATTTTTATGGTGTCCAGCCTACCTTAGTGGTTGGTGGGACTCCAAATTTTTATTATTTTTCAAAACACGGATTTTAGAACAAAATTCTCCATTTAATCGATTTTTTTAAAAATGTGAGATATTTAAAAGTAGTTTTCAAAAAAAAAACGTGGTTACACTTCTGTTTTCATCTTAAGCTAATATTAAATTTGATGTTAAACCCATAAATTTTCCCTTTAAATATGGTTTGGGTTTTATTAGTTTTCCCTGTAAGTGTTGAAAAACTTGGATTTTTTTTGTCATTTTTGTAGTCTAAAAGAACGATCTTTATGTTGTTCCACTATTCTTTTCACCTCACGTTGGTTTTCATCCTAAGAATTGCATGGATTTCTCGCTGATCCCCTGCTTTTTTCTTCATTCTTTTGGCCTGTGGTGTTATTGTCTGGTTTGGGGCAATAAAATAGGTTGTCTGATTTCATTCCCGGGTTTTTGTCTTGAAAAACCATGGAGGGGTTCTTGTTGATTTTGTTGAGCCTTTGGTTCATATGGTTCCCTGTGGGATTTTTTTTCTTTTTGCAGTTATGGGAGTTCATCGTCATCTTCTTTGAAGCCGAAGGTTACAAATATTGGAGCTCTTTTCACTGTGAACTCAGTTATTGGGGGAGCAACAAAGCATGCACTCGAAGCTGCTATTGATGATGTCAACTCTGATCCAAACATTCTTTAATGAAATCGAATTGAAACTCATTTTGCGTGATACGAATTACAGTGAGTTTATTGGAACCATGGAAGGTAATTTTTCTGGTATCCTGCAATTAGAATTAAGGGTAAAGTGCACAGATGGTCACTGAACTTTGGTACAAAAAACAAAATGGTAATCAAACTTTCAAAAATCACAAAATGCCAATTAAACTTTATGTTTTATAACAAAACGGTAACTAGACGTTAAATGCCGTTAAGTGGCTGTTATAAACTTTGGTATAATAACACATTTAGTCCTTCATATTTATACATTCAATTAATTTAGTCTTAATTCGAAACAATTCACTAAATTTAGCCCTTGTTATTTACGCATTCTTTCAATTTGGTCCTTAAAGCAAAATTCCAAAGTATGGTAACATGGTAAATAATTACAATTAAATTTTTATAGGAACTCGAAAACTCGATTCGAATCGAAAAAATTTCAAATAAAGTTTGAGTTGTAAAATATGACGTGTCAACTCGAATAACTCAAAATTTTTTGACTCGACTCGATCGAACGCTCATCTCTATCTTAAGATATGACGCGTCAACTCGAATAACTCGAAATATTCGAGTATTTTAAATCATTTTTTCCTTTTAAATCGAATAATTTTTAAAATAGAATATTTAATATTTTCATATTCAAATCACATCGAATATTTAATAACAACTTTAAATATTCGATTTAAAAGAAAAAATGATTTAAAATATTCGAATATTTAATTAAATTTTTATAGGAACTCAAAAACTCGACTCGAATCGAAAAAATTTCAAATAAAGTTTGAGTTATAAAATATGACGCGTAAACTTGAATAACTCGAAATTTTTTGACTCGACTCGATCGAACGCTCACCTCTATCTTAAGATATGACGCGCCAACTCGAATAACTTAAAATATTCGAATATTTTAAATCATTTTTTTCTTTTAAATCGAATATTTTTTAAAATAGAATATTTAATATTTTCATATTCAAATCACATCGAATATTTAATAACTAATTTAAATATTCAATTTAATTTAAAAATATTCGATTTAAAAGAAAAAAATTGATTTAAAATATTCGAATATTTAATTAAATTTTTATAAGAAATCGAAAACTCGACTCGACTCGAATCGAAAAAATTTCAAATAAAGTTTGAGTTGTAAAATATGATGCGTCAACTCGAATAACTCGAAATTTTTTGGCTCGACTCGATCTAACGCTCACCTCTATCTTAAGATATGACGCGTCAACTCGAAATATTCGAATATTTTAAATCATTTTTTCTTTTAAATCACATCGAATATTTAATAACTACTTTAAATATTCGATTTAATTTAAAAATATTCGATTTACAAGAAAATTTTGATTTAAAATATTCGAATATTTAATAAATATTTAAAGTAGTTATTAAATATTTGAATATTTAAAAGAAAAATATTTAAAATAGTTATTAAATATTCGAATATTTTCAATCATTTTTTCTTTTAAATTGAATATTTTTAAATTGAATTGAATATTTAAAGTAGTTATTAAATATTTGATGTGATTTAAATATTCTATTTTAAAAAATATTCGATTTAAAAGGAAAAAATGATTTAAAATATTCGAATATTTTAAGTTATTCGAGTTGACGCGTCATATCTTAAGATAGAGATGAGCGTTCGATCGAGTCGAGTCAAAAAATTTCGAGTTATTCGAGTTGACACATCATATTTTACAACTCAAACTTTATTTGAAATTTTTTCGATTCGAATCGAGTTTTCGAGTTCCTATAAAAATTTAATTGTAATTATTTATCATGTTACCATACTTTGGAATTTTGCTTTAAGGGCCAAATTGAAAGAATGCATAAATAACAAGGGCTAAATTTAGTGAATTGTTTCGAATTAAGACTAAATTAATTGAATGTATAAATATGAAGGACTAAATGTGTTATTATACCAAAGTTTATAACAGCCACTTAACGGCATTTAACGTCTAGTTACCATTTTGTTATAAAACATAAAGTTTAATTGGCATTTTGTGATTTTTGAAAGTTTGGTTACCATTTTGTTTTTTGTACCAAAGTTCAGTGACCATCTGTGTACTTTACCCTAGAATTAATCTCCAAGTGCCCTTTTATATATCTGTTGAATGTAAAAACAAAAAAAATGAAGAAGAAGAAAAAGAAGGGTTCACGTGGGATGGTTTAATCAGTTGAAAGTGGGACCCAAAATATATTATTCTATTGAGTGAAAGGAAAGCTAACGGGCAATGTTAGCATGTTTTAACTAAAGGGAAGGAGGGATCAAAATAAAAGCGAAATAAAAGTTAGGTGATCCTAATGAAATTTTTAAAAGTTCGGTAACCAAAATGAAAGTGTCCTAAAAGTTTGGTGACTATTTGTGTATTTTACCTAAGAAAATTTTATTTGGGTAATTATTCCATGCACAAGTGCCTTAATGTTAGGGTTTAAGTATTTCATTTAGGGTATAGTGTTTAGAGGTTTAAGTGTATGAATTTTAAATTAAGGGGGTGTGGTTAGAATTTAGGTTTTGAGGTTAAAATTTAAGGTTTATAGATTAAAACCTAAATCTCTAATCATATTACCCTAAACCTAACCCTAACCTATAAATTCTAACCATAAACTCTAAGTTCTAACTATAAACCCTAAATTCTAAACGCATACACTTAAATCACTAAACTCTGAATCGTGTTAGAAAGGTTGGCCCATGATGCACCATTGCGCCTTTGTAGTATATGCTTCGAAATAGTCCGTCAATGCGCCATTGAGTCTAGTAGAATGTTTAAACAATGTTGACAATGAAGAATAAGCATTATCAACAATAACATAAAATGCATATAACCAGAGGCGGTTCAAAGATTTTGGGGGCCCTATACAATATATTAAAATGGGGCCCTTAATTTATAATCAATAAGAGATATAAGTTTTTTTTAAAAAAAATTTTAATACAAAAAATTAACTTATATACACACATAAATAAATATATATACACATAATTATATATATATAATTTTTTTATAAATATTTAATTTAGGTTCTCTATTTTGGGCCCCTCTTTATTGAGGGCCCTGTGCGGTCGCTCCTATCGCGCTTGTCCAGAACTCCACTGCATATAACAATAATGACATATTGATAAAATAATTTTACCATAACTCAATCCCTATCTATATGTGGTGATTGTAAGCACCTATTAACATTAGAGAATCAATACAAGAGTCCAAAAAAGGATAGATCAAAATTAAACACTAGTTAATACAACGACATTAAATATAATCCTAAATATATTTAGGATATAAATTCATCTGTTTTTTAACATGTAAATTGATGTAACCTTAACGAAGGCCCTAAGTTTACCACACAATCATCGCAAGAGAAACTTCACTCATTTTCTTTGTCCCAATTGATTGCAGAATTAGTTCATGCACATTACTAAAATATGCAATTTTGGCAAATACAATGAACAAAAATACTTTAAATGCCTTTGTTCTTACAACAAATTGAATTAGGGTGTGAAGACAAGATATTGTCCATGGAAATCGAAGGCCAAGATCCTTGACTAAATGCTCGTTTTCTAGGGATGTGATTTAGAAAGTCAGTTGTTGGGGAGGCATTCCTGTCCAGTAATAACTTTCTTTTGCTTTTTGGCTGTAAATAGCCGAGAAATTTAAGTGCCTTAATTTGATAATATCATAATTTATGGTCCTAAAATGTGTTTTCCTTGTTTAACATTGTATATGTCCTTGTTCAATGCCGACAGGACATGTTCGATCCATTTTTTTTTTCCAATTTGGAGGTGATATGTGATGTAGTTTGCAGACAATTTGACAAGGGTTTATAGATTTTTAGTATAGAACTTAAGAATATCTCATTTATTTAAAAACGTTATGGATCTTTGTAAATAATTGTGATGCGTTGATAAAATATAGAACGATACAAAAATGTAGATGGGTGTAGGATTTTATGTCGGGATGTAAAATTATAAAATTTTATAGGTGTAAGTTTAAATTATCAATAAAAATATTTAATTTATATGAGAATTAAAATTTTCAGGGATGCAATCGTACTCTAGTACTCCGTACTCTATTCTTGTTCCTCTATTTGACCTCGTATAATATAAGTTGGATAAGAGTTATACGTTATACAAGTATATTTTTGAACCTGTCTAATTAGTTTATCTAGCCAACGAAGCCTTAGCTTAACGATGATGAGAAAGATATGAGAACTTTGAAGTCATAATTTTTTTTGTCATGTGTTCGAAGTCAATTAATAGTTATAATGATTGATTCTGATAATGATGAAGTCCATGGTTGATAGAAACTTCAATCTCTTTTAAAAAATAAAGAATTATTTAAAAAAATTATAAATTAATATATGATAAAAAATCTATTTTACTCCCAAAATAAAGAAAATTATGATTTAATTATTATGAAAATCGTAAAATTATAAGCTAATGTAACGATAGAA
Organism: Hibiscus trionum; assembly: GCA_030270665.1. NCBI lineage: Eukaryota > Viridiplantae > Streptophyta > Magnoliopsida > Malvales > Malvaceae > Hibiscus > Hibiscus trionum. Next base: position 76,851,520 of record BSYR01000010.1, on the reverse strand, counting down.
TTATGCTTCAACTTCAGCCACTTATTTAGCTTTTTTGCATAAAATGAAATCAGCAGAGGGACAGAGCTGGTTAATGTTGGGTCACATTGGGCCAACATTTATTAATGTTGTTGTTTGTTGGGAAGTGAATTTGATGGCCCATCTCTCTAACAACCTAAAGTTTATACGGCTCGTGTATCAAAGTTTTTTCCTAATTATATTAGATGCGAGTATGCATTTTTTTATATAAATTCAATGAAAATGCATATATATATTTTTGGATAAATGAGGTTTTTTTTTTATTTATCTAAAAGTACCATCCATGTACACCAATCACATACTTCCAAAAGGAAGAAACAATCATGTATCAACAAAAGAAAACAAAAAAATAAAAAACAAAACCTATACAATACTCCACTCGACAACAAGAGTAGAGGAATGGATAGTGAGCTTCACATTACCAGAAAATTTCATACGTATATTTTTTCTGATCAAAGAAACTTTGATAGCGGCAAGTCGAGGGCCTTTTCTATGTAATCTACAGTTTCGCTCTTTGCCATATACAGTAAAGATAGCAACACCACACTAACCGAACGATAACAACCCCAAATATGTTTTTTTTACATATATTTAGTAATAAAACATCATCAAAACTAATTTAAAAGCATCGATTCAAGTATTATTATCGGATGTTTATTAATTTCATTGACATTGTTATTGTCGAAGAATTTCATTTTAAACTCGAGTAATTTTAAGTTTGTAATATCGTAAGTCATAACTTTCTCTTCAAATAAGTGTACTTAGTTAAAAGTTTGGCGTAAAACTTACAACATTGCACTCTATTCATATTCATAAAAAGAAAAAAACTAAAACACAAGATGCTAAGAGATGTCCGATGCTCAATAGCATCCGGTAGAAAGAGTAACATGAGCGACTGCTCAGAGTTTCCACATTCTATTTTTATAATTTTACAAACTTTTTAATTGTATTTATGATGTTTTTTTAACAAAATAATAAAAATAATGTGGTAAATTTTAATAATGTTTCTATGGTTTATTAATGAAATATTAAATTAATTGTTCAAAACAATTAAACATATTTTTGTTCTATAAATACTTATTTTTAAATTTTCGCTCAAGGTGTCGAAAATACCTGAGACGCGACTCCACCAATACAATATATAAAATTAAAAAAGCAAATACTTCATTTGATATAATTAAGCATTTAACTAAATTTGTCATTATATGTGTTTTACCAATCTACCATTATGTCTCCTAAGGCACTTGAATTATTATTGAAAAAAATATTCTTCAAAAAATCCTCATGCATATTCAATTTACTTTCCCATTTTACCTTCCTCAAACTTCAACTTGAATTCAGCCCTACTTACATGTATTTAAGAGCATCCCAATCGAAGTTCCAAATCCAAATCTTCATCTGAATCACTAATGACAATCTCATTCATCATCTTCATCTTCAACTTTGAATTCTTCATGAACTTAACACCGCCACCATAATCGTTGAACTCTTTGACTCCAAAACATGGTTTTGCACCGTTCATGTATGTCAAATCCGAGCCTCTCGAACTCACAGGACCATAATATGGTGAAGAAGAAGAAGAAGAAGAGGAGATGTTAGGGTTTGGGTTAGGGTTGAGAAAAGAAGGGGGTGAGTGTCTTAATAACCTAGCTCTCTCTCTCCTATGAACATTCATGTGGCCACCCAAAGCTTGAGCCGACCTAAATTCCCTCTTGCAGAAATTGCAAATGTAAGATCTCCGCAGCCATGGAAACCCACTCAGATAACCTTGATTCTTATCACAGTTCCATGAAGAATCCTTAAGCTTGTCGCCTTTAATGGCTTTATCGGCAACACTTTGGTCTCTCAAACTCTTCTCCATGGGTAACCCTAGTGAAGATCAAAAGGAAAAAGACAGTCTAAGCTAATATGAGGAAACAAAAAGAACCCTAATTCACAGTTGCTGATAGCTGAGAATATATAGCAATGAAATGGAGTTTGGTCATGGAAATCGTATTGGAAAGTATCCATCTTTACGACACGTATTATTAGCAGAAATAGGAGAATATTTAGTATTCCAACTTCTGTTCCACTTTTGCTTTGCATGTTGAAAATGGAACTAATGGCTGCACATTTCATATCATTCAGAAAAGCTTTGATTTATCTGAAACGAAGGGAAATCTGAGTGCACCCATCCATTTCCTTTTCCTTGTTTCTTGAGAAAAGAGATGCAGTTTCAACAGAGAAACCGGTTTAAACAAAAGATACTGCCCTCATTTAGCTGAAGATTTATTGAAAATCTAGCAGCCAATTAGCTGACCCCTTCGCCTTGCTAAATTTGGTTGTGAATTTTTTTAGGTTCTACACCCGAAATTGCAGTGTTTACCCACAGTGTATGTGCACAGCTTACCGTCTCTTCCACTCATAACTCATATAAGTTTAGAGTTGAAGTCCATATAATAAAAACAAGTACTAGTTTACTTTCTTTTCCTTGGTTGTAAATGAAATTATAATTGCTCCAAGTTGTTCAGTTTTAACTAAGGTTCTAGGTTCCAGCCCGTGAGAATATAAGAGCATTAAATATTAAGGGTGGGTATTTGATCAGTCTATTTTAAAAAATTTGAGTTAGTCGAGTTGAAGAGTACTATGACTTTATTTAAAACTTTTTTCGAGTCGAGTTTAAGTTTTTATTTAAATTTAATTGTAAACATTTATAAAGTTATGGTACTAATTAGTTCCAATTTAAATGGTTTTTTATAATCATATACAATACATTTATATTATATCTCTTCATGTTTTTTTCAATTTAAACGAGCCTTGTTGTCGTTGTGGTCTTACTCAACTCGACAAAATTAATTTTTGTTTAGACAATTAAATAGATAGACGAGGAACCCAAGTGGTTGGCAACGACATGTAATTGTGTAATAGGTGGAAGAATAATGAGTTTGATATTCATTAATTTTGAGTTTTGTAGAGGGTAAAAACAATGTCGAAATTAATAGGTTGTTCATGTTTAGGGTTTGATCAAAGTTCTTTGAATTAGCTGGGGTTGAATGTAATTACCGACAAAGATGAAATATCTTGACTATAACTTAAAAACTCGTACTAAAATCCAAAAAAGGGAGTGGTTTTGGTGGAAAATATCAACAGGAAAGCTGAGTCTGGAATACCTTATAATGCATTCATATTCATATTCATATTATGGACTGAGTGAGACTTTCAGACATCAACGTTCAAAGGCTGACAGAATGTCTGTGTTCTTTGTTTTGTAATCTGAATCACGGTAAGGCTTCCTATTCGCTCTTCATACCTCTTGTTTCATGGGAGATTCCAATTTCCAACGGCGGAACACTACAATCATTTTGTGACATATTCACAAATAATAATAATAATAATAATAATAATAATAATAATTCGGGTTTAGTGGCTGGACTAGATTGGGCAATGTTGATAATTCAATGGATATGGGCCAGTTTAAGAAAAAGAAAGAGCCCAAAGTATATTAAAAAAACATATTCAAGTATATTTTTTTTCTTGGATTTTAGTTTTTGAATTTTTTATAATTTTTTAATATGACATTATGATACTATTTGATTTATCTTTCAAGTCACAAATTTACATACACCTTACAAAAAAATGAAGACTTACCGCATCAATATAAAGGGTTTATTTCTAGTTTGGTCGAAGTATTTGGGGTCCCAATGTGATACACTAAAATCACAATCTCTCAATTTCAACTTCATACACTAAAATCAGACAAAGAACACAGGTTCCAAGTAAGCAGGAACAGAACAACATAAAAAGTAGATTGAAATTTCCACAGCAAATGTAGGAATTTGTCTTAAAGTTGTTCAATCATTTTCATCTGTGTTTGATGCGCCAGAAATTTGAAACTTGAGAAACTCCAATTCCATCTCCAATTCAAAGTTCTTTTGCCTCTCAGCATCTAATTCCACCCTCAGTTTCTCAATCAATTGCATCATTTGATCTTCTTTGTTGATCACTTCCCCTCCAAACATGTTAATCAAATCAGTCACCTTTTGCCTCTGATCATCCAAGCTCTTCTTCAATGTCATTAGTCCCCCCACCATTGTTTCCGCGCTCACCGTGTTCTCCTGCTGTTGTTGCTCTTCGCTTGGCGGTGTACTAACCAAGCTCGATTCGCCCTCCGGAGAGTTCAAATTCAAGCTGCTCGACTCTGAAATAATGGTCTCTCCGCCGAAACGAACCTGTTTCACGACGGAATCGTCAACCCTCAACTCCCCCGGGAACACCGGGTCGAGCTCGAACACGTCTTCGTTGAAGTTCCACCCACTAATCCTCCTATGTTTAACAAGCTCGGACCCTGTTTCAACTTCAGTGTCATCATCAATCACACCCTTGCTATGAATCTTGCCAGCCCTAAACCTTTCCTCAACGCTAGGCAATCCATGTAACACATGCTTCACGAGGAACTCCTTCCCTTTGCAACTCTTGAAGAAAGGGTGCCTCAGAAGCTTATCGGTTGACGGTCGTCTTGACGGATCTTGATCGAGACAGGCCGCGACCATGTCCTTGAATGATTTCGAGAATTTCTTGTGTTTGTTGCCTCTGTTTTCGCAATCCGAAAACCGGAACCGCTTGGTGATCTTCATGATCAAGGATTTGGAAGGTGGTAAATGGGATAAAGGTGGCCTCCCATGGGCTAATTCGAGCGCGGTTATACCGAAAGACCATATGTCCGCCTTGTAACTATACCCTGTATGCGAGTGAATCACCTCCGGGGCCATCCAATAGGGTGTTCCGGTCATGTCGCTGAGCATCAACGGCGACGACGACATCCACGATCCGGATCCGTAACCCGAACTCGACTCGTAAATTGAAGCCGAAACCCCGAAATCCGCGAGCTTAATGCACCCGTTCGAGTCCATCAAGATGTTGCCAGCTTTGATATCTCTATGCAAATGGCCCTGGTTGTGAAGATACGACAATGCATTGAGGGTTTCTTTGAGGACAACGGCGATGCATTGCTCCGATAAGCCGTCGGGGAAAGAAGATGAGATAATCGATTGTAACGAACCGCCAGACATGAAGGGCATGACCACCCAGAGACGGCGGCCGACGGTGAAGGAACAATGAGCGTTGAGAATGTTGGGGTGAGAAAGCAACGACATGGTCTTGGTTTCACGTCGGATGTTGTCGAAATCGGCCTTGAACTGATCGAGATCGATGGCTTTGATGGCGACGACGGTCGAGTTCAAGGGGATGCATTCGGCTTTGTAAACCACGGCGCTGACACCGACGCCGATTTCGTCGACGATCTTGTAAGAATCGGAGTCTAATGGGAAGTGAAGCTTGGGGTGGGTATGAGTTTCTTGTTCATACGCCATAGTTTGCTTGAGACTGGGTTTGTTCTTGGAGCCTGGAGGATTCTTGAAGAAATTAAAAGATATTGGAGTGAAGATAAGGGTCTTAGGCGGGATTCTTGTGAGGATTGAAAAGGAAAGCCATTACCCTAATGAATTTAGAGGACGGATGCATGTGAATTTTACAACTACTTTCATCTCTTTTCTCATCAAACACTTTCTGCTTCAAGAATTCAATCAAATGGACCCAAAAAGACTGAGATTTCAAGGCTGGACAGTTTTTACAGTTTGTATATCACCACTGCCTTTAACTGTTGAAAAAATATTATAATTTAATCTTTTCATGAATAGGTACAACTGATCAGTGCTTAAAAGTTCTATATTTTATCCATCATTTATCCTTATTTTTGCTGCACTCAAGCATGTTTAACTGCATTTTAGGTTAAGTTTTGCATAAACATCACATTTAGATAAAACTGCGCAGATACTGCTAAATTTGGTTACTTTTGCAGGTATCTGTCGTGACAGCACCCAGGGCAGCAGCCGTGACAGCACCCAGGGCAGCAGCCGTGGTAGCACCCAGGGCAGCAATCGTGGCAGGCGCTGGGCAGCGATGCAGAAAATCTGGAATGAGCAGTCAAGGAGGACGTTGCTGCCATGGTTGCCGCCGTGACAGCAAATGGAGACAACAGTTTTGTGGAGAAGATGCAAAGTGGACCTCGACAGATAGAGAAAATTCAGCTCGTCTGTCGTGTGAAATCACCATATTTTTCCAAGCCCTAGATCAGAAGATATTCCAAGCCCAAAGTTCAAGGAAAGATAATCCCAAGAAACAAGGAGGACGGCTGGAAAGTAGATTCCTTGAAGATTTAGTCTTTATTAGAATCATACTTTAAATTAAAGTTGTAATCCTTGTTAAATTAGAAAACTTGAGCCCAAAGCTTATATAAGGGCATATATCTTAACCTAGAGGAATAACCGATTACCCTAGCCTTCTCTCTCAACCTCTAGTCGTTTTCCTTCCCACACCATGTTCTAAATTCCCCCTAGGGCCACGGGTTGATTTGTAAAGTAGTTGCAAGGGTTGTTTTGTTTTAGGAATTTTCAGTTCAATAAAATAAACTTCAAGTTCTCTTATTTTGGTTATTAATATCTTGCAAGAGCATCGGGAGAGCATTGTGAGGTTATCTATTTACTTAGCATCGGGAGAGTTAAGTATACGAAAGAAATAAGAGCAAGTTCTCTAGTTTATAGTTGAACTATCTCGGGCCTAGGGATAGGACGAGGTTAAATGGCTAAAGAAGAATTCATCCACATCGGTGTTCATCCTTCGATTCACGCTGGGAGGTATCATCAAAGACGTGATCATCGACAGACTTGGACCTAGGGATAGGCCAAGGCACATATGGGATTCTTGCCAAACTTGAAGTACAGAGTTGAGTGTTTGCTGCCGCGACAATCAACGGACTGCTGCTGCGACAGGTGCTGCCGCGACAGGCGCGACGACAGAACTGGATTTCCTAGACTTAGCAATACCTGCACTACTGAGCAATTCAATATCAGCCCATTCTCTCTATTTTGATTATTTTACTTCTATTTTCCAGTACACTTTATATTTCTCGTGACAAAATCTTTTATCATTCTTTTTCCCCTTGTGCAGATAGCGAAGGAAATGGTTAGCTCAGTCCCTGTGGAGACGATATCCGATACTCTAGTATCACTTTATTACTTGCGACGTGTACACTTGCACTCAATTGCGATAGACTATTTTACACGCAACAAGTTTTTAGCGCCGTTGTCGGGGACTGGCAGCACACTCTTACCCTAGCTTCTGCGCTTTTCTTTTCTTTTTCTTTTTCTTTTTTTTTCTTTTTATTTTTTTCTTTTTATTTTTCTATTTTTATCAACAAAAAAAAACTCAAGTGAAATACAGGTTTAAGGAGCATCAACATGCCAGGAAAAACCATTCGAGAGCTGATGTGGGAAAGTTCTTGCAATTACCGTAAAGGTAATCATGCATTCGAAAGTCGTCCCTATTTTTTTCGGTGAATATATGGACAACCAATGATGGAACCAACAAGAACAAGATATGCTGCCACAACAGCAACAGGGACAGCAAATGCCGATGCCGCAACAGCAACATTTTTTATGGTATGATCAAAACTCACAAAATCTTTTATACCATAACAGTTTTGCTGCAGAAACCGACATACCATGGGAAAGTAGTCCTCCTCAAGAGCAAACGAATTCCTTAGAAGGTACACTTCAAGCCTTCGTGGCACTCGTGCAAAAAGTGTCGGCTTCTACGAACGCAAGTATAGCCAAGATGGATGCACTCTTGAGCAGACCGGCCCTCATTCATGCCACAGATGAACCTGAAATCCTGAGGCAAGATGACGAGGATGCCCATGTGAAGGAATACCCAACATATGATGAGTCTGAGCAACAACTTGCCATGGCAATGATCGAGGAGCCGGAATGGAGCAACACCGCGATAACGCTGAGTGAAATTCAAGAGAATGTCACGGCAGCAACCACTTCCGAGGCAGAAACCCCAATCAAAGCGAAAACTGCCGCCTCGGCAGCAACTGATGCTGAAGCAGCAACCACATCAGAGGCAAATTCTCAACCCACTACCTCGATTATGCCTGACCAAGATTGCACACATCCATCCCTGTCATGGCACTCGCACGACCACCTAGAAGAGCTACCCAATGACAATGCCTCGCCGATGGAATATGAGCAGGTAATAAACGAACCTTTTGAATTATATGAAAACTCACCAATTCCATTGCAGGTATTTGAGGAACCAACGCCGGTGGACACAGAATCATCAAAGTCTCTACTGATGGAGATCTACGAGTGGTCAACAGAATTTGGTATAGAGAGTGATGGCACTTACCAATGCCCCATTGACCTGCAAAGTAACCTGACAACGGGCTGTCAAAATAACTGGCTGCCGCAGCAGCAGACACGACAGCAAGGGCTACATTCAACCACAACAACATTCAACGAAAACAAGGTAAGTTTGTGGCCGAATTTTAATTTAATTTTTTCTAATCATATATTCATGCCCTCAGAAACATTCCCAAGAAGGGAGGACTTCATGGACTACAAAGGGAAGAGAAAGAAAGGAGCCTCCACCATGAGAATAATCACCAGATGGAGGGTACAGATGGACTTCAAGAAGTACCGGAAACGACCCATCAAGCATCAATAAAACATGGAGTAGTTACTTTAGGAGATGCCCCTCAAGGCACTCCTAATTTAACTTATTTTATTTTTATCTTATTTTATCTTTATTATTTTAGGAATTAGAAATTTGATATTGGTTTTTAGTTTGTTTTTGTTATTAGGTAAACAGAGAAAAACCCTTGCAATGACGATACAAGCAACCCGAGGAAGCTCTGCCTCCACCCCTGCCGCGGCAGCACTCATACTCTCAGGGTAGCACCCACAGCTCCTCCGACAAAGTTCAAAGAGACTGCTCGCCGACAGCTCCTCATCCAAAGCTCCAGCAGCAGCGACGACAGCCGCACAACTTAAGTTTTCTTTTTCTTCTTCTCTGTCACCTGCTATATATATTATCTTTTTGTGATGTTTAACTTTTCTGTTATTTTTTTTTTATTTTTTTTCTTTCTGTTTTTCATCTTTTGTGTCATGCATTGAGGACAATGCAGCCCTTGAGTTTGGGGGTAGGGAGTCCTCCTAATTATTAATATAATATTGCATTTAGTTTTAATTGTGTCACATTTATTTTATGCAAAAAAAGATGAAAAATATTGGAAATTTTGGCTGAAAACTGTGAACTGAACTTACCTGTCGTGACAGCTCTGTCATGGCAGCGACTTTAGGATAGTTTTAGGAGAAGTTTAGAGCCTTTCTATAGTTCTGAAAACTTAAACACCATTGTGACTGTTATACTGCTTAGACTTCTTTTAGCCAAACTATAATAGAAAACTTAGCACTTAGAGTAGAAAAGAGACTAGAATCTCAGGAAACCTAGAGGTGCCTACCACTGGCTCTAGGCAGATAACCAAAGAAAAAATTCTAGAGGTGCCTATCACCGGCTCTAGATAGTTAACTAGAGGTGCCTGAAATACTGGCTCTAGTAGAAAAGAGAAGAAATTAGAAAAAAAAGGAAATAACTAGAGGTGCCCGATTCTGGCTCTAGTAAGAAAAAGAAAGAAATCAGTCTCGTAAGAAAAACTCTAAACAAGCTAAAGTATAATTTCTAGTGAAACTAAGAGAGTCTTGGCATATAACTGTTCACAAGCATGCACACACTGCACGAGAACTATAGAGAGAGTCTGGACAGATCCTAGATTATCCGACAGGGTGCTGCCGTCACAGGGAACGAACGACGGGTAAGGGAAAGTTTACTGTTTGAAAGCCAAAACAAAAATATTTCATTTTTCTTTTAGGTCTGAATTGCTTGAGGACAAGCAAAGATTCGAGTTTTGGGGTCTGATCAGTGCTTAAAAGTTCTATATTTTACCCATCATTTATCCTTATTTTTGCTGCACTCAAGCATGTTTAACTGCATTTTAGGTTAAGTTTTGCATAAACATCACATTTAGATAAAACTGCGCAGATACTGCTAAATTTGGTTACTTTTGCAGGTATCTGCCGTGGCAGCAGTCGTGACAGCATCTAGGGCAGCAGTCGTGACAGCACCCAGGGTAGCAGCCATGACAGCACCCAGGGCAGCAGCCGTGACAGCACCCAAGGCAGCAGCCGTGGCAGCACCCAGGGCAGCAATCGTGGCAGGCGCTGGGCAGCGATGTAGAAAATCTGGAATGAGCAGTCAAGGAGGACGTTGCTGCCATGGTTGCCGCCGTGACAACAAAGGACGACAGCAGTTTTGTGGAGAAGATGCAAAGTGGACCTCGACAGATAGAGAAAATTCAGCTCGTCTGTCGTGTGAAATCACCATATTTTTCCAAGCCCTAGATCAGAAGATATTCCAAGCCCAAAGTTCAAGGAGAGATAATCCCAAGAAACAAGGAGGACGGCTGGAAAGTAGATTCCTTGAAGATTTAGTCTTTATTAGAATCATACTTTAAATTAAAGTTGTAATCCTTGTTAAATTAGAAAACTTGAGCCCAAAGCTTATATAAGGGCATATATCTTAACCTAGAGGAATAACCGATTACCCTAGCCTTCTCTCTCAACCTCTAGTCGTTTTCCTTCCCACACCATGTTCTAAATTCCCCCTAGGGCCACGAGTTGATTTGTAAAGTAGTTGCAAGGGTTGTTTTGTTTTAGGAATTTTCAGTTCAATAAAATAAACTTCAAGTTCTCTTATTTTGGTTATTAATATCTTGCAAGAGCATCGGGAGAGCATTGTGAGGTTATCTATTTACTTAGCATCAGGAGAGTTAAGTATACGAAAGAAATAAGAGCAAGTTCTCTAGTTTATAGTTGAACTATCTCGGGACTAGGGATAGGACGAGGTTAAGTGGCTAAAGAAGAATTCATCCAAATCGGTGTTCATCCTTTGATTCACGCTGGGAGGTATCATCAAAGACGTGATCATCGACAGACTTGGACCTAGGGATAGGCCAAGGCACATATGGGATTCTTGCCAAACTTGAAGTACGGAGTTGAGTGTTTGCTGCCGCGACAATCAACGGACTGCTGCCGCGACAGGTGCTGCCGCGATGGGCGCGACGACAGAACTGGATTTCCTAGACTTAGCAATACCTGCACTACTGAGCAATTCAATACCAGCCCATTCTCTCTATTTTGATTATTTTACTTCTATTTTCCAGTACACTTTATATTTCTCCTGACAAAATCTTTTATCATTCTTTTTCCCCTTGTGCAGATAGCGAAGGAAAGGGTTAGCCCAGTCCCTGTGGAGACGATATCCGATACTCTAGTATCACTTTATTACTTGCGACGTGTACACTTGCACTCAATTGCGATAGACTATTTTACACGCAACAACAACTTTTCATGAACATATGTTAATGAATGGATGCAACCATTCATCATGAATAGATGTAACATTTGTATGATGAAAGGGTGCAAAATGAAGAGATGTAATTTTTTGAATAGCCACTAACAAGCCTATATAAAGGATTGTTAGTGATGGAACAAATCATTCAATTTTTGTACTCTTGTAATAACATTCTATTTCTCTTCCTCTCTATAAAAGTCTTACAATTCTTCCACCTATTTCTAACAAAGTGGTATCAGAGCCAGGTTCGATAGTTAAAATAAAAAGAGAAGAAGATGACCAACAATGGTATGTTTCCATTTCAAACTCCTCGTCTTACAAAAGACAACTATGAAAATTGGTGTCTCCGTATGAAGGCTTTACTTGGGGCACAAGATGCTTGGGAGATCACTCACAAGGGTTATGAGTCTCCTCAAAACGAAGCGTCGTTGTCACGACAAGAAAAGGAGGCTTTGACGAAAACAAGGATGAAAGATCAACATGCTCTCACCCTCATTCACCAATGTTTGGATGATTCGATGTTTGCAAAAGTGGCAAATGCCAACACCGCAAAGGAAGCATGGGAGATTTTGCAAAATTCTCTCCAAGGAGTTGACAAAGTGAAGAAGGTTCGACTCCAAGTATTACGAGGTGAGTTTGAAACCTTGCGGATGAAGGAATCCGAGTCCATTTCGGATTATTACTCAAGGGTGATGACTATTGTTAATCAAATGAAGAGATATGGAGAAATCATAGAAGATGTTCGTGTGATTGAAAAGATCCTTCGTTCTTTGACTCCAAAGTTTGATTATGTGGTTTGTGTCATTGAGTCAAAAGATTTAGACTCTATGACTATTGAAAATGTTATGGGTGATTTGTAAGCTCAAGAAGATAAATTAAATAGAAGACAAGAAGAGTCCATTGAACAAGCCCTCAAAGCCAAGGTATTTTTGAAAAATAATCGAGAAGAAAAGAATCAAAAAGGACGAGGAAGTGGACGAGGTCGAGGTTATAGCCAACGAGGATGTGGAAGAAGTGATCGTGAAGATCGTACATCATCAAGAAACCGAGGAAGAGGAAGATTTAATTACCAAAGACCGAATGAAAAGAAGCATGACAAGTCCAATATTGAATGTTATAATTGTCAGAAATTTGGTCATTTTTCTTGGGAATGCCAAAATGAAAGTAGAAATGAGGAGAGAGTCAATCTCATTGAAGATCAACAAGATATTGAAGAGCCAACATTGTTGCTAGCACTGAAGAATGAGGAGAAGAATGATGTAAGCACATGGTACCTTGACAATGGAGCAAGCAATCACATGTGTGGAGATAAAGAGGCATTTGTGGAACTTGATGAGAAAGTTAAAGGCAATGTTTCATTTGGAGACTCCTCGAAAGTCCAAATTCAAGGGAAAGGTACAATCTTAATTTCTCTAAAGGATGGGAGCCATAACCTTATTACTAAGGTTTATTATGTGCCTAAGCTAAGAAGTAATATTTTGAGTTTGGGACAACTCCTTGAAAAGGGTTATGCAATTCATATGAAAGATTGTTGTCTTTGGCTAAGAGATCAATGTGGAAACTTGGTGGCTAAAGTATCAATGTCGAAGAATAGAATGTTCATGTTAAATCTCAAGACGATTGGTGCAAAGTGCTTGAAGGCTAGCGTGGAAAATGAAGCTTGGTGTTGGCACGTGAGATTTGGTCACTTGAATTTTGGAGCCCTCAAAATGCTTGGAGAAAAAGAGATGGTAAATGGAATTCCAACCATTAGTCACCCTAACCAATTGTGTGAAGCGTGTCTTCTAGGCAAGCATGCAAGGTCAAGTTTTCCAAAAGAAGCAACATCAAGAGCGACCGAGCCCCTTCAACTTATTCATACTGATATATGTGGACCCATCAAGCCGTTATCATTTGGTAAAAGCAGATACTTCTTACTTTTTATTGATGATTGCAGTAGGAAGACTTGGGTGTACTTCTTGAAGCAGAAATCTGAAGCATTCGTTGCTTTTAAAATTTTTAAAGCACTCATTGAAAAAGAAAGTGGCTACGAGATAAAATCTCTAAGATCCGACAGAGGAGGCGAATTTACTTCTAATGAATTCAATGCTTTTTGTGAAGCAAATGGAATTCGTCGTCCTTTGACAGTGCCCAGATCCCCACAACAAAATGGTGTTGCAGAACAAAAAAATAGGACCATTTTGAACATGGCAAGAAATATGTTGAAGGCAAAGAATATGCCCAGGGAATTTTGGGCCGAAGCTGTTTCATGTGCAGTTTATCTATCCAATCGCTCACCAACAAAGAATGTGGATAATGTAACTCCTCAAGAAGCTTGGAGCGGAAGAAAGCCAAGTGTAAGACATATTCGGGTGTTTGGAAGCATTGCCTATGCACATGTACCTGACCAAGGTAGATTAAAGCTTGATGATCGGAGTTCTAAATATGTTTTCATTGGCTATGATTCAAACTCCAAAGGCTACAAGTTGTACAATCCAAGCAATGGAAGGATTATCATAAGTCGTGATGTTGAGTTCGATGAACAAGCAAGTTGGAATTGGGAAGCACAAGAAGAACAACCTTATGATTTCTTTCCATACTTTGTGGAAGAACAAGATGTGAACCATCTGCCAGACATGACTCCTCAACAAGACATGACTCCTCCCCCTTCACCTGCTCCGGTCCATGAAAGTTTTGAAGAAAGCTCTAGCTCTGGAGAAAGCTCAAGTGAAACGCCACATAAATTCAGAAGTGTCGAAGATTTATACCGCTCCACTAAAGCTATCAATAACTTGTTTTGTCTATTTATAGATAACGAGCCACTTAACTTCGGTGATGCAGTGAAAGATGAGAGTTGGAGACTAGCCATGGATGAAGAAATAAAATCAATTGAGAAGAACAACACTTGGGAGCTATCAGAACTTCCAAAAAGACATGAAGCTATTGGGGTCAAATGAATTTTCAAGAAAAAGAAGAATGCAAGAGGAGAAGTGGTGAGATACAAAGCAAGACTTGTTGTTAAAGGCTATAAGCAGAAGTATGGGATCGATTATGATGAAGTCTTTGCACCAGTTGCTCGAATTGAAACTATTCGATTGATTATTTCTCTAGCGGCTCAAAAGAAGTGGAAAATCCATCAACTTGATGTGAAATCAGCATTTCTTAATGGTTTCTTAGAAGAAGAAGTTTACATTGAACAACCCATTGGATACAAAGTCAAAGAGCAAGAAGATAAATGTCTAAGGTTGAAAAAGGCATTATATGGATTGAAGCAAGCGCCTCGTGCATGGTACAGCCGCATCGACAAGTATTTTCAAGATAAAGGTTTTGATCGTTGCCTACATGAACATGCACTTTATATTAAAGCGAAAGATGGTGGAGATATCTTGATAGTTTGTCTGTACGTGGATGATTTGATTTTTACAAGCAACAATCACAACCTAATTGAAGAATTCAAGAAGGATATGTCACTTGTTTTCGAGATGACTGATGTGGGTCTAATGTGTTATTATTTGGGCCTAGAAGTGGAACAATCTGAGGATGGAATATTCATCTCACAAAAGGGCTATGCAAAAGAAGTGTTAAAGAAATTCAAAATGCTCGATTGCAATCCTGTTAATACTCCAATGGAATGCAGAGTAAAGTTGTCAAAGTTCAATGATGGAATAAAGGAAGATTCAACACTCTTCAAAAGTCTTGTGGGAAGTTTGAGATACTTGACTTGTACAAGACCCGATATCCTATTTGCAGTTGGTGTAGTAAGTCGCTACATGGAAGCTCCTACATCAACTCACATGAAGGCTTCTAAAAGAATTATTCGTTACTTAAAGGGTACTATTGACTTTGGGCTATTCTACTCCACTTCTCATGACTTTCAACTCATGGGATTTTGTGATAGTGATTTTGCCGGTGACATAGATGATAGAAAAAGCACCTCTGGATTTGTGTTTTTCTTGGGAGATTGTTGCATCTCTTGGAGTTCAAAAAAGCAACCAATTGTGACTCTTTCCACATGTGAGGCAGAATATGTAGCAGCAACTTCTTGTACGTGTCATGCTATTTGGATTAAAAGATTAGTTAAAGAACTTCACTTGCCACAAGAAGGGCCTACTAAAATTTGCATCGATAATAAGTCTGCACAAGCACTTGCCAAGAATCCGGTGTTTCATGATCGAAGTAAACATATTGACACCCGATATCATTTTATTAGAGATCATATTGCCAAGAAGGAAGTGGAGCTCAAGTTTGTAAAGACTCAAGATCAAGTTGCAGACATTTTCACAAAACCTCTCAAGTTTGAAGATTTTCGAAGAATGCGTGAAAGCCTTGGTGTGATCAAGAAAAGTTAAAATTAAGAGGGAGTGTTGAAAAAATATATAATTTAATCTTTTCATGAATAGGTACAACTATTCATGAACATATGTTAATGAATGGATGCAACCATTCATCATGAATAGATGTAACATTTGCATGATGAAAGGGTGCAAAATGAAGAGATGTAATTTTTTGAATAGCCACTAACAAGCCTATATAAAGGATTGTTAGTGATGGAACAAATCATTCAATTTTTGTACTCTTGTAATAACATTCTATTTCTCTTCCTCTCTATAAAAGTCTTACAATTCTTCCACATATTTCTAACATTAACAACCAGTAAACTCCGGGACGGATTTACATGATTTTTTTTCACCTTTATCTCATTATTTAATTTTTTTTAAAAAAATAGTTTATTTCTAAATTTACCCTCCTAACTTTTAAATATTTATAATTTGCCCCCAACCCCAAATCTTGGCTCCATCCCTTAGTAAACTAAATATTTCTACAAACAACTTACTTTTAGGACTTAGGAATTTAGTTCAAAGTTTAGAGTTTAGGAGTTTAAATTTAATAATTAGAATTTAGTGTTTAGAGTTTTAGTGCAATATGATGAGATTTAAGTTTTAACTTATAAACCGTAAATTTTAACCACTATCCTTAAATTCTAGTTTCTAATCTCCTAAACCCAACTCATAAATTCTAAACTAAATCACTACACCCTAAAATTTACTTGTATGTAAAATAATTACCCTTTTAATTTAGAGTCAATTGGTATTTTGTAGGGTAAATTACCTCAATGGCTACTAAATTATTTGTTTGATTTTATTTTTGACCATTGAACTATGAATTTTTGTTAATTAAATACAAAACTTTTAAAATGATTTCAGTCTAAGTCATTGGTAATTAACTCTTATGAAAACGATGATGCGACATCTAAGTAGATTTTAATTAAATACTGCCCTTAGATGCAAGTAAAGAGGATTAAATATGTAATTAGTCACCTAGGTGATTCTTCTTTTATTTTCCATATTCATCTAACCATTGATTTTTATAGTATAATTATGCATTTGGTTTATTAAAAGATTAATTCAGATCGAGTTCTGTATAGGTCAAAAAAAATTCAGATTGAATTTTGTAAGAGCCTATTATGAGGATAATCTTTTTAATTTAGTTTATTTTATTCATAAAGTAAAGATTTGAATCATGACTTCACTTTATCGTGGGTGAAAAAGAAACAAAAATAATTCCCTGAATTTTATTTTAATTGAAAAAGAGTCCATGGATTTTATAATTCCGTTTCCGTATAACTTGGTTTCGAAACATTTTTCTAGGTGTGTCATTAAACCTTATAACTTCTCAAATCGGTCCCTGATTTTTTTGTCTACATAATCCTGATTTTATAATTATGTTTCCGTATAACTTGGTTTCGAAACATTTTTCTAGGTGTGTCATTAAACATTTTTCTCTCAATCTAATCCTTGAAGTTAAAATCTACTAAGAATTAAGTTTTTAAT
Organism: Hibiscus trionum; assembly: GCA_030270665.1. NCBI lineage: Eukaryota > Viridiplantae > Streptophyta > Magnoliopsida > Malvales > Malvaceae > Hibiscus > Hibiscus trionum. Next base: position 76,834,403 of record BSYR01000010.1, on the reverse strand, counting down.
TCGGTATCCAACGGTCTGCTGCATAGCACGTATTCTCCGTCTGCTGCATAGCACGTTTTCTGCTTTTTGGCACGTTTTTCCTCTTGATCTGTTTTGTTTTGTGTTGTCTCTTCTCTCATGGATGGCGTCTCTGATCCGGTGGCGTCTTTGGCTATTGATGATGAGGATGAGGAGGTTTTACAAGTTGATACTATTTCAAGTCTCTCTGAACATTCTCTTGATCTCTGTTTGGTTGGATCTTTTCTCACTACAAGCATAGTGAAGTTTGATGCAATGCGGCATACTCTCTCGAGTGTTTGGAAGCCTATCGGAGGGATTTCTATATCAGATCTGGGCGAGAATAGATATTTTTTCCGGCTCTTCCATATTGTGGATGTCAACAGGATTTGGGATGGTGGGCCTTGGAATTTTAACGACCATCTTCTTTTACTGCATCGGCTTCAGGAAGGTGAAGATCCATTAACAGTTCCGTTGTTCCATATTAATTTATGGGTTCGGGTTCACGACCTTCCTCATGGATTCATGTCTGAAGCGACGGCTGTTAACTTAGGGAATTTTATTGGGCGTTTTCTGGAATACGATACTAAGGTAATGGGGTCTGTGTTTAAAAGAGTCATGTGAATCAGGGTCCGTTTTGATACCCGATTACCATTAAAAAGGAAGAAGAAACTGGCTTCTAGAAATGGTGAGCAAGTGTACGCCCGATTTGAATATGAGCGTATCAAGCTTTTCTGTTTTCTTTGTGGTAAACTGGGACACGGTGAAGGCTTCTGCCCGATACGACTCACTGTGGATCCGAAAGACCTGGTTTTTCTTTGGGATATTTCGTTACGCGCACCGGAGCGTCGGCAGCCGTTGACAAATAGATGGTTGCGGGATGACGAAGGAAACTACAGTCCAAATCTGGGGAATCCCCTTGGTGGAATTTCGGGGATCAATTTTTCCCCTATTAATAACGGAGTGGATCATAGAAATTTGCCAGCCGGAAATGGTCTTTCTACCTTAAATGCGTTGACAATGGCTAAGGAAAATTTCAATCTGGATGTTCACATGGCAAATTTTTCGGAGGATAGTCCTTTGGCCCATTCCAAAGGGAAGAAATGGGTTAGAGTCCAAGGAGGGGGCTTAGATGTTTCTCATTAAACGGATTCATCTGGGCCCGGTTTTCCAAGTTCATCGGCCGGCCTTATTCAAGAGCCCCGCCGTTCACAATGAAAATCATGAGTTGGAATGTTCGGGGTTTGGGTAGACCTCTAACGGTTCGTCGTCTCAAGCAAATGCTTCGAGACATTAACCCAGGTATTTATTTTTTATTGAAACTAAGTTATCGACAGAAAAGATGGAACGGGTGCGTCGTAAATGCAGTTTTTTGAATGGTGCTGAGGTTAGTTCACTGGGCCGCAGTGGTGGACTTGTGTTGGGTTGGAAAGACACTTGTACTGTTTCAGTTCGATCATCCTCGTCACGTTTCATAGACTTTCTAATCCATGATTCAACGGGGACTGTTCAGTGGAGGTGCACGGGTTTCTATGGAGCTCCGGAAGAAGCTAATCGTTTGGATTCTTGGAACTTATTAAGACAACTTAATGATTGTCCAGATTTACCTTAGCTTGTTATTGGAGACTTTAATGAGCTCATGTATGGCCACGAAAAGCAGGGAGGTTGTTTGTGAAGTGCAAGGCAAATGGATGACTTTAAACAGGCCTTGTTTGACTGTGATCTGTCGGATGTTGGGTTTTCTGGCAACTGGTTTACTTGGGAGAAGGGGAGGCTTTCTTCAAATGTCATCCGGGAACGTCTAGATCAGGGCGTTGCCAACGCACATTGGTTGGCCCTTTTTCCAAAATTTAATTTAGCCCACTTAACACATTCGTTCTCGGATCACTGCCCATTGCTCCTTTGTTCCGAGGTGGCATCAGGGCCCAATCTGCGCCATTGGCACTTCAAATTTGAGGCCTCATAGCTTATGGAGGAGTCTTGTGAACCCGAGGTACGTAAGTTGTGGTCAAATTCAGTAGGCACTATACCTGAGCGTCTTGAGGCGGTCAATAAGGGTTTGGGGATTTGGTTTCGAAGGATACAGAGAGAGCGGAACATCTTGAAAGAGGATCTCCGGAATCGGTTAGAGCATCTCAATGATCTATTACCATCTGATGAGGTTTTGCAAGAGACTCTTGAAACGAAGTTAGCCCTCAATTTAGAATTGGATAAGGAGGAGTTGTATTGAGAGCAGCGAGCGAGGGCAAATTGGTTGGTCAATGGTGACCGTAACACGGCTTTCTTTCATCGATTTGCTACTCAGCGTCGTCGTACAAATAGAGTTATGAGCCTTCTTTCGGCTAATGGGGACCATTGTTCGGATCCAACAGATATGGCTAACATTGCATTAGATTACTTCCAGGGATTGTTCACGAGTATTGCTGGAGGAGATTCGAGTGTGATTTTGGATGGTATCCCGAGCTGTATAACTCGTGAGATGAATGAAGCTTTGGGCCGAGAGTTTTCTATGGAGGATGTATTGGCTGCGGTGAAAGAGATGAGTCCACTTAAGGCTGCTGGGCCTGATGGATTAGGAGCGGTTTTTTACCAACGATTTTGGTACATCATTGGGAAGGAAGTTGGGGCGTTCTGTTTGGATTTCATACATGGGTCTGTCCCTTTGGAGCCCATAAATAATACACACATTGTGCTTATCCCTAAGGTGAGTTCCCCTTCATCTATGACAGATTTCTGCCCTATTAGTCTATGCAATGTTTTATATAAAATTGTTTCGAAAATGTTGGTTATTCGATTCCAAGAGGTTTTACACTACTGCATAGCTGAATCTCAGAGTGCCTTTGTACCTGGTCGTTTAATTACGGATAATTTGATTGCTGCGTATGAAATTCTGCATTCTTTCCAGATGAGGCTTTATGGGCATAAGGGCTCTTTTGCGCTTAAGCTCGATATGAGTAAGGCGTATGACAGGGTCGAATGGTCGTTCCTTTGTGCTGTAATGAGGAAGATGGGCTTTAGTGATGAGTGGGTTCTTAAGGTCTACCGATGTGTGTCTTCCGTATCTTATTCGGTGGTTTTAAATGGTGTGGTAGGCTCAGGTTTCAGTCCGTCTCGTGGGCTTAGGCAGGGTGATCCCCTAAGCCCATATATTTTCCTTCTCTGCAGTGAAGGGCTTTCGTCACTCCTGCGGGGTGCGATCCATCAGGGGTCGATTAGTGGGGCTAAAATATCTCGTTCTGCTCCTACTGTTTCCCATCTATTATTTGCGGACGACTGTCTAATTTTCGGAGCTGCTACATCAATGGAGGCTCTGAATATTAAGGAAATTCTACACAATTATGCGAATTGTTCGAGTCAACTAGTAAATTTCGAGAAATTAGGCCTCTTCTTTAGTTCGAATGTGGATGAAGAGGTTCGGGGTGAGGTGAGAAGTATTTTGGGCATTTTGAGCACATCAAGTCCGGAAAAATATTTGGACTTGCCAACAGTGGTTGGGAGGAATAAAAAACAGGCTTTTGCGGCATTGTTTGATAAGTTTGATGGCAGTACTAATGGTTGGTCTGTTAGGCATCTCTCTGCTGGGGGTAAGGAAATTTTTATCAAATCGGTTCTTCAATCACTTCCTTTATACTCCATGTCGTGTTTTCTTCTACCTAAGACTCTTTGTAAGGCACTGGAGGCTAAAGAAGCAAAGTTCTAGTGGCAAAAGGGTCAGGGGAAGAAAGGAATTCACTAGTGTGACTGGGCTAGTCTTTGTGAGTTGAAGGAGGATGGGGGTATGGGGTTCCGGGACTTTTGTAAGTTCAATGTTGCTCTTTTGGCCAAGCAGGGGTGGCGTCTAATTTCGAACCCAACATCTCTTGTTGCTCGTCTGCTACGCGCGAAATATTTCCCCAATTCAGATTTTTTGAATGCCCGGCTGGGCTCTTCGCCATCTCTAATATGGCGCAGCATCTGGAGTTCAAGAGGCCCCCTAGAAATGGGCCTCCGATGGCAGGTTAGGTCAGGGAACGGTATCTCTATCTGGGATGATTTTTGGTTGCCGTCCTACCCACCTCGGAAAATCCAGTCCACAAGGATAGTGAGCCTTAATTGGGTTTCAGACCTAATGCATCCTAATTTCACTAGTTGGAATCGAGACCTAATAATGGCTTCATTTAATCAGACTGAGGCTGCGGAAATTTTGGCTATACCAACACCACCTAAGCCTGAGGTGGATATCCGGGTCTGGTCGGGTGAACATTCGGGCCACTATAGTGTTCGAAATGGCTATAGACTTCTTCTACAGGGTGCATCATCTACCTTACAAAACAACAAAATTTTCAAGCAGTTGTGGTCTTTATAATGCACATCTAAGGTTCGTATAGCTACTTGGAAGTTTATTCATAATTACATCCCAACCAAGCATAATTTGTGCATTAAGCGCGTGGCTACAGATCCTACATGTTTTAGGTGCAACCAGGGGATTGAGAACTGTGAACATTTATTTAGAGATTGCAATTTTGCTTCCAGCATATGGTCTCAGTTAAATTTCGTCTGGCCTAATCAAGTTCAACATTTGTGTTTCAAGGAATGGCTCGCATGGCTATTTGCTAACAACACTATTCAGAGAAGAGTTACCATTGTTTTAACAACATGGGCAATATGGTTTTCCAGAAACAAATTGTGGCATGAGGGGATTAATCAATCAAGGGATGAATTGATTACCTTTGTGAAGAGCTACGAACTAGAACTCGCGTCTTTGGCCCGGGCAAAAAATCCGTCAATCAGCTCCTTACCGGTGAAATGGTCACCTCCCCCTGCATCGATGGTAAAAATTAATGTGGACGCAGCATATTCACAAACGCTTAAAGTTTCAACATCTGGTATAATCGTGCGAGATGAGGGAGGATACCTGTTGGGGGCTTGTTACTGGAAGAACTTGAATGTTCAATCGGCGTTTGCGGCGGAAGCCCTAGCGGCGGTGCATGGCTTAGAGTTTGCGGCTGACCTAGGTTTCCAATTGGTGATTTTGGAAGGTGATTCGCGGTCGGTAATCACAAAACTGATCTCACCGGCGATTGACTTCTCTGAAATCGGTCCGATCATTTCTACCGTCAAGTTGCTTCAACACCGTTTTGCGAGATGCCTTTTCCGTCACACCGTTCGGAGCGCGAACACAGCGGCCGATGTTGTGGCGAAGGTGGGTTTTAACACCATGCATGACCGATTTTGGGTCGAGGATGCGCCGTCGGCGGTCTTGGCACGTGTGGAAGATGATCGACGGCAACTGGTCTCGTCGTCGTGAAGTGGTTTTTTAGGACAGAGGGGAACTTCATTTCTATTTCTTCATTCCCCTTTTTTGATTCCCGAATTTGGGGCTTTTTGGGAATATGGCCGGCCTGATAAAACTTTGCTTGTGTCTTTTGCTTTTCCTTTCTTTTATTGTTTTTAAGTTATTTTAAGTTTCAATAAAATCAGCTGGCTTTTAATCAAAAAAAAATCTACTAAGAATTAAAACATGTGATAGAATCCAAGTTTAGGGACAAAGATAGGAACAATGGCCAATTAGTTCCACTACAAATAGGACAGAGGGACCAAAAAGTCTAATGTCACAAAACACAAAATATCATAGTTCAACATATTGTGGGATTTGAAATAAGAAGAAGTGACTAAATAAAAGTCTAAAGTCACAACATCATCCCTTATCAATCACACCAATGTCCTAATTCAACACAAAACATAAGATCCAATCAACAAGATGAACACTGAAAACACAGCAGATAAGAAAGTAACCGGCAACGGAATACTGGCCTTGTCTCTCCTTAGCACCATCCCTTCAATAACTGCATAATTCGAAACCAATATATAGAACGAAAGAAGTATCTGCCCTGCCATCTTCTCCCAGTATCCATCTCCGTCATCGCCGACCAAAACCCTAACAAAACCTCCGACAAATGCAGCAATGTTGACGAGAATCACTGTGACCATTGGAGCAACAAACATGGTGGCTGCTCGGAAATCGAAAACACCCTTCTCGTATAGCTTAACTTGTTCATCATAGGTTACTTTATTGGTCGGAAGAAAGCTAGCTTCTTTCATGCCAAGCTTGTTCAAAATAGCATCCAAGGTTCCGTAGGTGTAACATGTTACTGATTTCATCATCCATATTCTCATTTCGTTTCTCCATGTCCGAAGTTCTCCCCCAGTTGTGACAACTATTTCGTATAAGCTTTTGGAAATAGCCGATACGAAAATAATCAAAAAGATGTTGAAATTCGGATCTGAAACCTGTAATACGAAAAAAACGTAAACGTTACTTTATAATCAAGATGATCTAAATCTAGTATTTTTCACTTTTTGAAATGTGCATTTCCTTCCTGTCATGAGGGCAACTTCTTTTTTTATTTAACTATAATTTACTATTTCCCCTCAAAGTATACATTTTTACTCACTTCTCCCTCTAAACTATCATTTTCAATTTAATTTACCCAAAATAAAAAGCGGCCAATAAGAACATGATATGTTGTGCATGATTATTGGACATCAATACTTTTGGGGTAAACTGAAATAAAAATGATAGTTTAGGGGGGAAAGTGAGAAGAAAATGTTGAATAACGTAATTTGAACATTTTAGAATAGATTTTATTAACATGGATGAACGCATGATTTTATATGAGGGAGTGCGAACTATTAGGATGCTATATTAGAAATGCAAGAGTGTTAAATTATAAAATTTTAGGGGGTGTGAAATTAGATTGTCAATAGAAAATACAAAGAAAATTAGAGGCTTAAACTAAAATTTCAAGAAAATTTAAAATTTTTCGGGGACGACTGCCCCCTCGGCCCATCCTTGTTTATTAATGAATTTGTGTTAGATTAGTGATGCGTGAATGAATGTGTCAGATTAGTCTAATAATCACTTACAAGTTACAACCACTATATAAAAGGTTGTATGTGATGAAACATAGTAAGTAATTTGTAATAGCTCAAATACCAATACTTTACCTTTGGGTACAAATGAATGCCGTTGAGAAGACATAGTTGAGGTACGAGAGCAAATCCCCAGAGAGAGAGGCAATGCAGAAGAGGGTCGACTGCAAGTTCTGAATAGCACATCAGCTGAACCAAAGACATCTTTGCAAGTCCATAAATGAGAGGACAAAACCTAGAGATGGCAACGCTAACCAAACCAGATGTCCATCTCGTCCATTGAATCGACATGTCATTGAAATTAGTGGTACTTGTCCCTAAGAATTGTGGCCTTTTGGGGTCAATATACACAGATTTCCAACCTTTGCTGTGTAGAGTAAACCCTGTGAAGTAATCTTCCAACACACAGAAGTACATGAAACCCACCTACATGTAGTATTCAATTAGGGTTAATCAATATTCATGCATATGAACATTTGTGTAGTTAATGTGTACTGCTTGCCTTTGAACCCCATGTTGTCTGGTTTTCGTAGGAGCAAGAGGCTAGAACTTTGGCCTTTTCTACCAACATCCTTGAAGATTCCCCATCGTGTATGAAGTTTGGCTTATGATCTTCGGCTAGGGTTTTAATGAAGTCGTTGGAAGGACCAAACGATCTCTTGAGTGCCATTAGGTCTATTAACAAGTAATTGGTTAATGGTTATGACATTTTCAACTTGTTGGAAAGGACAGTTACAAATTTCGATCATGAATGATACAGAAAAAGAATGTCCAAATGATATAAGCCTTTTTTGCATTTTTAGTAAAGGGTAAAGATTAGGAGTTGTCCAGAGATTGGATTCACTACATTCATGAATCAATCAAACCGAAGTTATTAATGTTACAATTAGTTAAGTGTAGCAAGAAAACTTCGAATCCGTCGAGATTTGACTCGTCCCATTAAAAAAAATCAGACTCAAGGTGCAACATTTTTTTTGCTCGGCCGAACTTATTTCGACTCAAACTTAAACAAAAAATAATAATAAAATTTTCGGATCACGATCCGATCATGAACACCTTTTTATTCATCATTAGAATTTTAACTAACCTTCTTCCTTCCTGAAATTGCCCAATAAAGCCTCCCTCCTTATATAATAGTTTGTACCAGACAGAATTGGTCCTCCGACGCCATCTATACCAGGCCAATATATCTGAATCCGAAGAAATTAAAACATCAATCTCATATTTCACAAAATTCATGCATAATATCTTAGTTACAAACCTTGAATGTAGATCGAATTTGACCGTCGTAAATGTCGTTTTCACGGATATTTCGAAATGTTTGAGGGAATTGCACGAATGCTATAGAAGAGGATGTTTGAGGATCACAATAATAACACATTGTTTGCCTAGCTGATGTCGGGTCATTGCAGTACATGTCACAGTCAAGCACTAGAATATATGGAGAATTGCTCATCACTGCTGAGATTCGAAGCTGAACACAACATAAATACGACACGAACAATTAACACTTTAGTCATAAAACATTATATGTACGTATATGACTTATAGAGATGGAAAGGTGACATACAAGGACATTGAGGGCTCCGGCTTTGAAATTGTGATGATGAGAGGGCCTTTTCTCACGAGATACATACACAAGTAGAGGCATTTTAGCTTCATCTTCTTGCGTTTCTGTATACTCATTTATAACCTGTAAAACAATAATGGAATCAAAAATTAAAATTATAAGAAAAATTCAAATGAATTGAAAATTATGAATCTAAATAGATAAAAATAATATATCATCTGGGCAAATATTTTCAGGCTCTGTCTGATTGATAGAGTTTTGCTGGACTGGGATGCTGAATTGAATTGGCTCTACACATATTTGAAGGGCAAGGCTATGCTGGTGATCATATGTAAGCTTACTTGGAGCTCCTACATTTATCATATTCGGGAGGAACGTAATCGTAGAAAGTTTAAGAATACTTCTCGCGATTGTAATAGTTTCGTAAATTGTATAAAGGACACTGTGTGTATACGTATATTCAAAGCAAAGACATACGAATGACTGCTATAAGTAACACAGTTAGAGAGGTTTGGAGAATTCCCTAAGGGGATGACTGCTCAAGATCTGTATAGGTCTCTTTATTGCAATTTTAACTGCTTTCTTGAATAATAAAATCACAATTTATCTAAAAAATAATATATCATTATATTTTTAGTAAAAAAAATTAGGGTACACAACCCTAGCCAAACTGTAGATCCATCCCTGCTGCAAAATAATTTATCATAACTTTAATTAAATTATACTTTATATCATTAATATTTTTATTAGATCCAATTATGTTGACATAAATCGATTATTATCAGATAAATCATTAAATGAAAATAAAAATTCAACAAGTAGAATTACTTTTTTACTACCTTTAATATTAGAAAAATACAAGTAAATAAATTACAAGATGAATAATACCTCAATAATAGAAGGGTGGTCACGAGCATTAGTGTTGAGGGCCACATCACGATGTTGTACAATAATCCTTAGCCGTTGCTTCAGAACCTCGTATTTTTGCTGAGCGACAAATAAATTTATGGTAAATTATATAAATTGTGTTAAAATAATTTTTTATCATTAAATTTTACAAAAAAAAATCACTCCATAAAATAGTTATTAAACCTTTAATTTGATTACAAAATGATTCTTAAAAGTTTATATACTTGCGATTTAGACAAAAATAAAATTGTGATGTTAGAATCTTGGGTGGAGACGGGGTGATATTTTAACAGGTAAATCAACAGACAAAAATAAAATGAATTTTTTTTTGCCTTAAACAGTTTCTTATAATTTAATCCACAACAGTTTTTAAATGATATCCATATTATTTTTAAACAATTAAAATATGAAGCTCTACTTAAACAAAATTTATGACACTAATATCATACATAAACCAGATTCAAATCCAACCTAACTTCAACTATGAATGTGTAGTTTATATATATATATAATCACCTCCATCTTTTCCCTCTCTGCTTTGAATTCAAAACCTTTAAACTCGCGGTAGTCGTCTTCGGAGCTTGAGAAATAAATGTCCGGACACGCTGTCACAATACCATATCTCCTACAAAACGGAACCCAACACCTGGCAAAGTTCCAGGCCTCTTTCGTACAACGCAATGTCGCATCGGAACCGGCATCATCTGAGACATAAACATGAAGCTTCTCCGGCGGATAGTCCATCGCCACGGCCGATATCACAGTGTTCATAACCTCCACGGTGGGCTCTTTGTTAGGATCCGCGGTGCATATAAACACGTCAATAGTCGGAAGCTCGCCATCAGTCGGCAACCTATCGGGGAATACGGTCCGATTAACCGGGCGCCAACGAAAGGATTGCGAAATAAGCCAGGATAAAGACATGAGCAACTCGGAGGCGAAGATTAGAAGCCATGGAAGCGTGGGGATGGAGGTGGAAAGCCTGTAGTGAAGCAAGAAAAGTATGGCTATGAAATGGAGGATTGCGTGTGCTCTGTTGATGATTATGGTGAATTTGTTTGCATGGAGAAGATGGAGAGGAAGAGACTTCTCCATGGATGGTGAATGGTGATTGCTTGCTTTGCTGCTCTACAGCCTCACTATTTATTACTTTTACAATTTACAATTTACAAATATATCGAAACGAATTCAGTGATTAATCTTTGGAAATTTAGACGTAGCAGCATATCTTGATCTTGTGGAAGGAAATCGGCCGCCCCCTCCTAGTGAGTAGTGCCCACTCCAACTTTGTCTCGAGGGTTGACAACAACTTTCAAGTTTGTAATTTTCTTTTAACTACTTGTAAACTAATTCACATAGAAAAAGAGGAAGTACAGAGGTTTTAAAAAAAGGAAAAGTATAACTCTCTCCATTGGTACTAGAGAAAAGGACACGTTTTCTCCAAGATATTTTATTTTACAAATTTTAAATCTAATTTTAATTTTACTTAGAAGGAAGTGGAGAGAAAAAGACACTTTAAAAGAAGAAAGGAGAGTATTCTTAGTGGTCTCCAACCCATGACCTACGAGAATATGGGAGAACAAAGATAAGCAGTTTGACCAACCGACCAAATGTGCTTGCTCATTATCTCTAAGATATTTGGATTTGAGTATTGTGTCTTCAAAGTATAAGTACTTTATTCAAGGGTTAAAATGAACATATATTACCATGATATCACATTAGAATTAAAAAAAATAAAGGATGTGGGGCTAGTGACTAAGGATGTTCATCTTGTCCCATCTTGTATGGGTTCGAATCTCGATATGAGAATATAATACATCTATATTTAATCCAAAAAAATGTGACACTTATAACCATTTTAATTCGACTTGTAAAATATTTTGGCATAAGATCAAAAATGCCTCTCAACATTTGACTGAATAGTCACTTTAGGTCAAAATGACCTAAAGTGGATGAAAACTGTTAATTAACTAAAAAAAACTTGAAATGACATAAAAGATAGGCATGTCATCAGAAAAAATAATTATATATTTTATATGATTTTATGAAATTATTTTTTATATGACATTGTTATGTTACTGTTATGTTAGCGTCCACTGTCATGTAGGTTTGTCATGTCATTTCAAGTAATTTATTGTTAGTTAACTAACAATTTTCATTCTCGGAGGAGCTATTTTGGACTAAAAAACGTTAAGGTTTAAATTGCTTAAAAAAGAATAGGCGCCAAAGAATCCAATTTTCACATTCTTTTGGAATTTTAAGCATTTTTAAAAAAAAATTCAATAAAATTTAAAATTTCCCATAATTATTTTTTTTTCAAAAAACTATAATATAAAAAATAAACAATAAATTTTAAACCCTGAAATAAATCCTTAAATCTTAAAACAAATAATGTTGTATAGTCTTTGTATCAAAATTTTATTCTGCGTTTCATCAAGAAAAAAATTTTATTGTACATTTTAACGTATATTTTATAAAAGGGTAAACTACACGAAATGCCACTAAATTTTAACATTTGTGTCGAACATATCACCGAACTATAAAATGATATTATTATATCACTAAACTTTATTTTTTTGCTACTATTATACCACTGAACTTTATTTTTTGTTGATATTATGTCACTCGACCGTTAAAATGTAACAGACATGTTAAATGCAAAACGTCATCGGTTTGGTATAGCTGCTTTGATTCCTAAGATAAGCCAAAACGACGTCGTTTTGTTAGAAAAAATTAAGTAAACACTGCATTTGGAGAGACTCGAACCAATAACCTCTAAGATGAAAGGTTTACACCAAACCACCAGGCCAACTTAAAAACTTTATATAATCTTAACGAAAATAGTATATAAATAATATTGTAGTTGAACTTAATTTCATTTATCTTATGATATAATTTTATAATATTTATAATATAATTTTATAAATATATTAACTTTATAAATAAATATTATTTATAATTTATATTACAAAACTAAAATATTATTTATAATATATACAACTAAACCTTAAATCTCAAACCCTAAACTATACATGTAACTATGAAAGGCTCGATGTCTTCAACCGAAATTTGCGTCGATGAAGAGGGTAAAGGTTTCTTCTGAAATTGAGAAAACTAAAACAAAAAAAATGGACATTTGACACATTCGATTTTAGAGTGATTCGACCTCCTAACCAAGGTCTACATACATTACCTTAGCATCCACACTAAGGATTTTCCAATTCACTAACAATTAATTCTTCCCTTTTTATGGGTTCAAGGGATAACCTTACATCCCTATCTTTTCATGGGCTAAGATAGAACCCTCTCCCTAGTTTTTATAAGGATTAACTAGAACCTATCCCTCAACAATGAGGTCTTGACATTGTAAACTAATTACCTTTCTAGGTAGGTTGGGTGTTTACACATTTTGGCTCACTAGGATTGGACTAAATTACAAGAGATTGCAAAATAGACAATAACGAACTCTACTCTCTTGATCTTTAAGCTTGGATATTCATCCTCTTATTATTCAAGTGTCCTAAGCCTTCTTTTATAGTGTAGAATGAGTTACTAGCCGTTTATGTTCGTTGGGATGGTTTGGAGCCGTTGAAAGGTGTTTTTCTTTTACAAAAAAAATAGTTTTGTCCAGTGAGTATCGGTGCTCAAAAAGTGGGTATCGATACTCCTTCAAAATATAGCCGTTACAGGCTTAAATTTAAACTTTTGGCATCTCGGTATTGGTACATGAACAGAGCGTATTGGTACATGAACAGTGCATCGTATCGGTACGTGAATAGTGTGTATCGGTACATGAATAGTGGTATCGACACGTGAACAGTGTGTACTTGTACACTATATTCATGAACAGTACCAAATAGTGTTTTTCATGTTTTAAAAGCTTTAAAACCATTTTCAAACACTTTAAAAATATTCTAATCAACTCAAAAATATTTTATAATTATAAATCAATTAATAAACACATATTTTTGAGATTTTTAAACTTTGAAACATATTTTTCAAGTTTGTTAGATTTTGAATTATTTTTGTAATATTTAAATAAGTCCAAAAATATTTTTCATTGAGTTATATCAAAATAACTATCTCAACAAACTAACTAAACTACAAACCCTAAATATATATAATTAAATCTAAAATCTCAAACCCAAACCCTAAATATATATAACTAAATCCTAAATCCAAAAAACCAAATATTATTTACCATTTATATTACAAATCCTAATATTTATTATAAATAATATTTTAATTTTATTGTTTTGGTTTTGAGATTTATGATTTAGTTATATATATATATATATATATATATATATAAGGTTTGGGGTTTGGAATTTTAGATTTAATTATATATATTTAGGATTTAGGGTTTGTAGTTTAGTTAGTTACATGTATGGTTTAGGGTTTAGGTTTGAAATATTTTAAATTAATTTAGGATTTAGTTATATATATTTAGAGTTTAGGGTTTGGGATTTCCAATTTAACTATATATTATGGGCTTGTAGTTTAGTTAGTTACATGTATGGTTTAAGGTTTGGAGTTTAGTCGTATATATTATAAATAATATTTTAGTTTTGTAATATAAATTATAAATAATATTTATTTATAAATTTAATATATTTATAAAATTATATTATAAATATTATAAAATTATATCTTGAGATAAATGAAATTAAGTTCAACAACAATATTATTCATATGTTATTTTCGTTAAGATTATATTAGGTCCTTAAGTTAACTTCGTGATTTAGTGTAAACCTTTTATTCTTGAGGTTCTTGGTTCAAACCTCTCTAAATGCAATATTTTTTTTCTAACAAATCGACGTCATTTTGGTCTATCTTAGGCATCAAAGCAGCTATACCAAAATGATGTCATTTTGCATTTAATGCTCAGTTACATTTTAACGGTCGAGTGACATTTCGTGTAGTTTACCAAAGTTCAATGGTGTAACAGTACCATTTTATAGTACAATGGTATGTCGATACAAAAATCAAAGTTTAATGGCATTTCGTGTAGTTTACCCTAAATAAAAATGAATATACTAAAAAACATTTAACAATTTTCTAATCCCGCTTTGTTATAATTACTAGAGCGGATAATTGCTATCAAATAATTATATTTTTTTACGATAATTTTACGAGATTTAAACAAACATGTAACATTTAGTATGTCTTTTGACAGTTTTACGTTCGGGTGATGAGTATCAGTGAGTGTTTTTGTTAGCGAAAAGCGGCAGTTTGTTTATGCTTATATTTTTTGTGGTTTTGCCGATATGCTAAGAACAAACAGTGAAAGAATTTGCTTTCTTCGTAAAGTACTTTGGTCAAAGTAGTTGATTGTTGGATTTCACTCAATAGATTGTTAAGTTTTTCCTGAAAGTGATGGATTTTGTTTTTACGTCTTTTACACCCTTTAGATCTTATTTTATTTAGGCCCTGTTTGTCAATTAGCGGATAGTTGATAGCGGATTACATTAGCTTATTGCATTAGCTAATTTGATTAGCGGATTGTATTAGCTGATTGTATAAAAGTGTTTGGTAAAATTAACTGATAGCTGATAGCTGTTTGATTATTTAAACAAGCAAAATGACATATAATGATATGATTATGTTCGATACTTATTTGAATAGTTTATTAGTTATCAATATTTTGTATCTATTAATATTAATTAGATTATGAAAAATAATTTTCAATATAACATTACTAAGCATATTTGAAGGATCTATATACTAATTTATTATTTATATAATTATTTTTAATACAATTTAATTAATTATTAAATTTAAATACAAATATAAATGTGTGAGAATAAAAAGAAAAAACAAAAAATATTATTTTACAAATATCACAATGTAAATACGTGAGGTTAAAAAATTAAAATAAAAATGGTTAAATTTAGGTTATTTGGAAATTTTTGATAATTGTTAAGGGTAAAAGGGTCTTTATAACTTTCATGTCAAAACCTCTAATTTTAAAAAGCTCATATTAGTAGTTTTTTCAAAATTAGAGGTTTCACCTCAATCCACTATTTCAATCCGCTCTTTACCAAACATCTAAATTAGTAAATTTGATCGGTCAAACTTCTAATTTTAGCTCAAACATCTAATTTTGGCTCAAACCTCTCTTTACCAAACAAGGCCTTAGTTTTTCGTATTAAATTTTCAATGTTTGCGGTGTGATTCTTTTATAATCCTTTTAACTTATAATCCGATATATTTCTTTTGTTAAGAAAAACATGTAATAAAACGTGGAAGTATTTAAAAAAAAATACAAATAATGTTATGAATATTTATCTATGTGGATGTCTATCATGATAAGAATTTTATTAAGAAGATTTGACTTACTTTATCATTAAGAATATTATTTACATTAATTAGAGTTTAATGTATTATGTACTTCTTATGCCTATAAATAGATGATTTACTGAAGGCATTGTATACAAGTTTATTTTTGAGAATAATACAAATCTCCCTCTTTCTCTCATCTCTTTATTCTTTTACTTTTGTTTGTTGGTCTACGTTATTTTATTCACAACACGTTATCAGCACGATACTCTAACCAACTAAAGTCCTCGCAATTTAAATCCCCAAAAAATTAATTTTAGGGTGAATCGAAGATAAGTTTTTTTTCTTATTTGTTTTTTTTGTTTATTAATTATCTTTCTCATGATCTTTTAATTTTTTTGGAATTAGTGTAACCCAATAGTGGTTGTGATTTCACTAAAATAATATTTTTATTGTTATTATTCACTAATTATCTTTCTCATTTTTTTCTCTCATGAGTGCAATCCCTCATCAAATTCATCATAGAATTGTGACTACCCTCTCATCAAAGAGCACAACCATCCTCATTGCACCGCTCTTTGCATTATTCGAAAATCGAACCCGAATTTGCACCTGACTCTTCATAGTACAGTGGAAGACATGATGATCTAGTAATTTCACCTATTACCTAATTTGTTCGGTAATTGCTTGGTATGTTTTCTCGATATGTTATCTAATATATTGATGAGAATTGATATTTTAACCATATTTTTATTTTTACATGATATGTTTTCAATGGCTTAAAAAAACCATGGCTTGAATCAAGATAAAATCTAAAGAAGTACGTTTCTTCAATACATTTATATTGAGATCAATATTTATTTACATTATTCTATTAATGGGAGTTTATATTTTTTAACCGTGTGTTGAGTTTTACATGTGTTTAAATAGCTTGGAAAGAGACATGATATAAAAAGATATTTCTTGGTCATTTGCTATGTCTCCACTGTTCTTGAGAGGAAAATCTATATCGGTAAGCTCTATATTTATTTTTATTCTTTAAATGATTTTAAAGTGCGATAAATCATTGTGGTTTTGCTCAAAAGCAATAATTTTTCTATGTCGAAAAACTCGATATTGACTTTTCCCAAGTTCAAGTTACAAAATTTCATCTTGATCCAAAAGGTTTTATGTGAGGCATTCCCTGAAGTGAATGCAAGCATGATGTTTATTCCATGCAATTATTGGATCTATTTCATTCCCTGAAGTGAATGCAAACATGGTAAATAAATATTCAATTAGAGACATAACTTCGATATAATCCAAGTATATTGACTGGACATCCTGTTCTGCGAGGCTACTAGTCTCAAAGGAGGTTTTTAAATGACCTTGTGAACTGGTTTAACAATGACGCATACGGGGATTAAATCTTTGTTCTCTGTGATGAGGATATTGTCACGACCCAAATTCCTTGGTCCAAGACAGTGGCGCGACTATCCGACAGAGGGGTTCGATATGAGGCAACATGCTTGCCAAGGCAACCAGACTTGGCCCAAATCGAGAAAAGGGAACAAGTATCCGAAGGTAATGTTCCGTGCAGACCACCGGGCTTGCCAAGTTCACAAGACTTGGCTCATTACTTGGAGAATGCTAGGAGGCCCGATCACAGTGGCTTTTCAGAAAAGGCAAGAGACAACCAGTCAAAGGGAGATTGTGGGGAATCTTGCCATATTGAACGTGATCAGCTATCCGAGGAAAGAAACCTACCAATTGATGTAATTAGGTAGGGATTTGATATTGTTTCCTTAGATAGTGTATCTTGTAAAGATAGCAGGCTAATCTCGGCCATCCATATAATTTGATCCGGACCATTGATTGAGTGGGAGCTCAACTATAAATAGAGAGCCTCTCACCCTCATTTGTATGATCCATTCATTCTCTCCACTTGGAGAAGAGTAATAAAGCTCTTGGCATTTACTCTAGATTTCTCTCGTCCCTTTCGATTGTCTTTTCTGCTTAGTTCTCTTTGTTGCCTCTCGAGTGGCTAAGAGTAGCCACCATAGTGCTTAAAGCGCTTCCGCATCCATTGAAGCCTTGAGGGCTTGTCCAAGCCGTTGCGAGCAGGAGTACTCGCAAGGCTAGTTGAAGGCTGACTTAGGCGCGAGAATCGACCGTTTAGCGTCAAGGGCATCTAAGGCCGCACGTTGGGCTAGGTTCTGCGAGGCCAAAACCCTAGCCCTGTGACAATATGTTAATAAAAACATACTCCACTTTTCACGACAAATAATGTTGTCCTCAGACACAATATCGTGAAAAAGATTTTAAAGGCCCACTGGCTCTACTCCATTCCCTGAAGTGAATGTGAGATTTTATAATGGAAAGAATAAATGCCACATTAGTAGCTGTGGTCATGGTCGAGGCCATGAACATAGACATTATGATCATTTTAAGAATACTTCTACCCACCGATAGTGAGGTTATAAGGATGACAAGAGTAATAAAAGATCATTCAAAGGAAGTGAATTCCTTTTTATTACCAATGCGATGTAGTAACCCATTGGTCTCGTACTTGTCGTACGCTGAAAAATCAACAATCATTGAATGATAAAAGAAAGAAAATAGAAGCAAATTTTGTTTGCGAAAAATGATGAAGATGATGTTGGTCCAACTCATTTGGACATTGTTGATTTTCTTATAACCCTCGAAGGGAATAAATCATCTTCTAATTATTCTCATAACTTTGAAGAGAATTATTTATCTTTTTATTTATTTTACTGTTTATTTACTTTACATATTAATTATTTACGTTTTATATTTATATATTATGATATTTATTTATTTTGTTGAACATGATTACTTATTAAATACAATTCATGGTGACGATTTATGCTTAGTAGAAGCATAAGATATATTTTTCCATTTAATGCATGGGAAAATGTGAGTAATATATCTCAAAGTACTGAAAATATTGATGCTCCAAAAGAGCAATAAGTTCTTGAGAGAAAGCACATTATGAAAAGTGCAGAATTGCGAATATTGTAAAAAATTATCGTTGATGGTAATAATATCGTCACCTCTAGAAGTGGAAATTTAAAGAGAGCAATATGAGTTCGCAAAATATTCCTTTGGGAATTATATATAACATATGTTACCAAATTGGCATTTGAAATAAGCCAATGTGGATAAAAGTTGTAGTAGCCAAAAGTCAGTAGAAAGCTCTAGAAGAGCTATTATATTGCTACCAAAAGATAATTTCCATTGAAAGCTCCTATAGAGATAAATATATTCCTATTCAAAGGAAAAATTTTGATGGTTGTACTAGACATGCACGTGTGAAATTGAATCACGTGTTATGGTAAACCAGAAGTTTACCAAATTCAGAAATATATATATACATGTATATAGTTGACATGATCGGTTAGACCATACTGATCAATAATGATGCAGAAATTATTGAGATTTACATGCGCATGTATTAAAAGAACCCGGAGTTCTCGTGGTGCTTATTCTAAAAGGAATTAATTAAATTTTGCTTATTAAAGAACATGAAGTTCTTATGTTGCTTAAAGGAATTGATTAAATTTCACTTACTAAAAGAACCTGAAGTTCTTGTGGTGTTTGTTCTCAAAGGATTTAGTTGATCCCACTTACCAAAAGAACTAGAACTTGAAGTTCTTATACTGAAGTTGAGACTGCATGTCTTGCATATCTGAATAAAATATGAGCCCATATATCTACAAATGTGAAAAGTTTTATATGATTTTAGTAGATGCATCTACATTGTTTTATCATCTTACAACCAGAAGTTTGTGAGATTAATTCTAAAAGGATTCAAATTATGCAATTAGACTATTCATCTTGCAAAAGCTAATGGGTTTATATTTTAGGCTATATCAGTTGTTACAAAGCCTATTGATTATGAAAAATACAGTTTAGCAAAAGTTCAATTGGATGCCTTCTCTTTAATATCTAAACTATGAGAACAAAAGAATTATTATTTATATGGTATTTCCATATAGCAACACTTAAACGCATCAAGCCAACGAGTTATAATAAACTCCCCGTTATGATTGGTTTTTGGTCAGAAGTCATACTTTTCCTATTTTATAATTTTTGAATGTGCGATATGAATTGCTACACCACAACGCACAAAATGGGTAAATAAAAAGGGTTGAGAATATATATTGAGTACGAGTCTCCTTTTATGTTTAAACTCTTAAACATTAATTGGAAAAACATTTATGAGATGATTTTTCTCAACATCAGGGGAGAGAATAATCAGCTGGATAAAAAAGGAAAATGAATTATCATTATCTAGATCCTCGAATATGAACAAAAAGTTTATAAGATAATTCAAGTTATTGTATGTCAACTGCCATACATATTTATAGACCTAATGAGAGTAATCAAGTCTCATATACCAGCTGAAAATGTTCTAAGTTTAAATTACATGTTAGAGCGAACTGATGTAAATCATGTCTGAAGCATGATAGTTGAAATTGGTTCCAATGATCAAAATTCTCATAAATAGAAAGTAGTATGAGATGGTCCTATATTGGAGGCGGGTGCTCCTGAAGAGACCCAAGACATAACTAATTATAAAATTCTTAAAGAGTTTCAGGTACCTGAAATAAAGATTGAAATCTTTAAGAGATCTCGATGAGTTATGTCACTACGAGAATGGAACCAGAAAATTGAAAAGTTGTCGACCACGATTTTGTAAACAATTTTACATAGAATACTTCTATAGAAGTAAAGAAAGAAAATGAGGATCTAGTATAGAAATCTATCCAGAAGTATAGATATTGAATTGGTCAATGTAGAAAGACGCTTTGAACTTCTAAAAGAGAAGTATTTGGACCAACAACCCAAACACCTAAAGGTGTAATGCAAGTGAGGCACAAATAAGTAGTCGTAAATACGACTTGAATTATAATTTATGAAGAGTTTTTATTACTTCATGGTGGATGCAATTACCTTGGCAGTTATGAAATATTTTATATGCGTCTAATTATTTTGTGGATCCCTATTTATCCTTAAAGGATTTAAAATGCTAGAAGCATTTAAAAATTTCCGAGGAAATTTATTTAAATATGCCCCTTAAATATTTATATTTTGGCGCATTTGGTATAATCGCCTTAGTGGGTACTAATTGAGGAAATACTATAAGTATGATCATATTTCCTTACATATATTATCAAAGAGTTTGATCAAGATTCATTATATCATTAGAACACCTGAAGAGCTTCAAATTGGAAACTCATGAAGTGCTTTCAATGCATTTAATAAAAGGTTTTGAGAAAAATAATCTTGACATCCAGTTTTATCTCGACCTAAAGATCGATCACTTAAATATGTGATAGCTATGTTATTACCTATATATTTATGCCTCTTTGCTATAACAATTGCTTGTTTTCAGGTTCATTACATTGCATGTAGGCTTTATTTTTAGTATATTATGGGTGCTTTTCAATTTATTGCTCGTGTGGAGTTAGTGTTGTGTGAAAGGTAGTTTTTGGATGTTTGTGTGCAGAATGACAGAGCAGAATGCGAGGGAAGAAGCAAGGAACAAAATGCTATAGCAAAGGAGGAGAAAGAAGGCTAGCTGGCGCACGAAAGTACAAGCACGTGAATGTGCAGGAAAGGACGCCTGACACTGTCAGAAAGCTTTATGCAGCAACCACACTCCACCTGCAGACCGTCCTCTTTCCCCTGGTGGATAGAGCTTGTCGAAGGATATTCGTTGGGATCCCCAACGAGATACCAAGGCACCAAAACCCTAGAAGACCATCCCCCCACTATATAAGGGCTTCATCTCTTCAAAGGAAAGGGAGGAGGGAAGGAGAGAGAGAAGTGTGCAAAAGGAAGCACAACAGAGGGGATGAGCACTTCATCGTCAGTCAGCCTTGGTGTCCTTCATCTGGAAGCTCGAGGTGTGGCCTCACCGTCCTCTTCTGAGGCGGTGAGCCTAAGGCGGTCATGGCAGTCCACCGGCGAACTGGAGTTTATCTTTCCTTTTTTCTATAGCATTTATTTATCTGGAGGGTTGTATGAGAATGATACGTTTGAATATTGCCCAGTCATGAATTGTTTTAGATGGCATGGGTTTTACTGGATGATACTCTTTTTATTTTCTTAATCTCATGTTGATGTTTATTGTTCTCTCTTGAGCTTTGCTTTGTTTATGGTATGCTTAATTTCCTTAAAGTTGTAAGAGCTTAGGGTTGTTAGTGCTATGAGATATAGGCCCTACCTTAAGCGCCTTCGAGAGTTTGCCTTTCTTTAGGAACAACCCGGGGTTGTAAGAGATTAGGGATGTTAGTGCCTCGAGAAGACAGGCCATTCCTTATGATGCCTTCGAGTGATGGTCGTTCCCTAGGTACAGATAGGGGTAGTGATTAAGAGAGTAAGCCCTAGCCAATAGTGACAGTTAGAGTAGTGTGTGACAACTTTCGAGAGAATGTCACTGCTTTAGTATTAGCTAGGGGGAGTGATCGAAAGAACTAGCCTTAGATCTTCATAAACAATGGAGTAACCACCAAGGGGAAGGACTCCAACCTGCCTTAGAGATAAGTGATAGGTTTAAACGGCTAAAAGGGATAGAGATTAGGAGAGTAAAATGTTGGAGTTAAGCCGAAAGGTATTGCTGTAGCATGTTAGTCTCCCAGCCTTCTTGCTAGAGATAGTTTAGGAGCAACCTAAGTAAATCATGCCGAGCATAGCGAGAGAACTAGGATTCGTTAACAGTGTTGAGAGGTTTTAGAGGATTATCCTATAGGAGCTAGCAAGCCATTCTGTAGAGAGCTTCGCATCTGAGAGAGGACCTATCTGTCAGTGGATTATCTCTTCTCTGTTTGCTTGTTTTGCTATAGCATTTTCCTTCATTCATTCTGCCTCAACATACTCACATTACAATTTGGTTACTATAGCAATTTGGATACTAAAACTGTGTTCACCTTCAATCCCTATGGAGACGATACTCACTCATCACTTTATTACTCGTTCGACGTGTATACTTGCACCATTTTCGTATCATTTATAGTCACTGCACGAACACAACAAGTTTTTGGCGTCGTTGCCGGGGATTGGCAATTGGTTGTCCACAGTTTTCATTTTCATTTTGCTTTCTATTTCCACATTGTAAATATTCACTACTTTAGTTTTTGGTTGTTTTATTTTTCTTTTCAGGTATTTTTCTAGTTTATGACCATAAGAAGAAGAACAATAGGACCTATTCATACCATTGTTCCAGAAGCTGGTCCTTTATTTCATTTTAGAAGACACGAGCAAGCAGAGGCCAGAATCATGGAACCGACACCTGTTAACGGAGATGCTATGGAAAATGGCCAGGGAGTAGCAGCTCGACCATGAGCTATTATGGATCATTTGACACTTGTCTTGGATGATCTCTATCCCGGAATAATAGCTCCAGAAATTCAGGCAGCCCAGTTCGAGCTTAAACCTGTCATGTTCAACATGTTGAGCAACATTGAACAGTATGGTGGCTTGCCTCATGAAGATGCTAGACAGCATATCTGTGCCTTCTTGGGTGTTTGTGATTCTTTTAAGCAGCAAGGGGTGCATGAGGATGTGTGGAAATTAAAGTTGTTTCCATATTCGTTACGAGATCGTGCTAGAGCATGGCCAAATGGGGTGCCAGCCGGATCAATTAAAAGTTGGACCGATTTATGCAAGAACTTTTTTCTATGGCATAGTCCACCAGTGATGAACACCCAGTTGAGGAATGATATAGCTTCCTTTCGTCAATCTGATGACGAATCTATGTATGAGTGCTGGGACCGATTTAAAGGATTGTTGAGGAAATGCTCTAACCATGGGTATCATGAGTGGACCCAGGTGGTTATGTTCTATAATGGTATCAATGCGCCCACAAGGATGTTGATCGATGCTGTAGCAAATGGGACACTGTTGGACAAGTCACCGAAAGAAGCATTTGATATCTTTGACAAGGCAGCCAACAACGATTATCAGTTCCCAACTGCAAGGCTTGGAACGGGGAGAAGAAGACAAGCTACCAAGGAGAGTGAAGTTGACAACTCAATACTGAATCAGTTGGCCAACATCACAGATTTGCTAAAGAATCTCTAGCGTTCCAATGAAGTGAAGGAAGTTAAGGCAGCAAGCTCATGCTTAAGATGCGATGGCAATCACCACCTTGATGATTGCCCTGATAATCCAGAATCTGCCAACTATGTGAGGAACTACAACCATAGCAACAATGACCTAGGACGGAGTCAGCATACAAACCAGGCGTTGGGATAATCAAGGGCACAACAACATTTCGGCCAATCAAATGCCACAGCAAAA
Organism: Hibiscus trionum; assembly: GCA_030270665.1. NCBI lineage: Eukaryota > Viridiplantae > Streptophyta > Magnoliopsida > Malvales > Malvaceae > Hibiscus > Hibiscus trionum. The sequence goes on along the minus strand of BSYR01000010.1, from coordinate 76,810,429 downwards.
TCCGTAAGAGGTACACCAATCCGGCCAGAATAAGTCATGGCAAAATCAAAAGGGAGCAGCACCTTCATCAAGCAGATCATTGGAGTCTACTTTTAAGGAGTTCATGGCTATGACAAAGGATTTCATGGGAACTGTTGAACTTATTTTGATTTTGATATAACTTAAAAGAAATTTAAAAGGACTAAATTGTAAAAATTTGTAAAGTATTTTTAAAGAAATAAATTTGTCAAAAACTCGATTTTTAACTTGACAAAATGCTTTGAAAAAGTTCGATTCAATACGTATATCGAACTACATTTTTAAAAGCCAACAAATGCCCAAAATACTCATTTTTGGAAGGAAAGTTTCGAAACTTTATAAAAGTTTCGAAACTATACTGGGCAGAAGCATGGCAGTAGCACTCTGTTTTTGAAACCTGGGTAAAGGTTTCGAAACCTTCATAAGGTTTCGAAACCTTGGCCTGAAAGTTTCGAAACCTTATGAAGGTTTCGAAACCTTTGGCCTGCAACGGTCAAGTTTTTCAAACAACGGTCATTTATTTCAAATCTAACCTTAAAGTTTCGAAACCCTTGGTAAAGGTTTCGAAACTTATGTGTAGGGGAGCCTTTTAAAGTCAAAAATAAACATCCCCAACGGCTCCAAAGACCCACCAAAGGCTCCTAACGGCTAGATGCTCAAACAACACTATAAATGCAGCATTGGATCATCAAGAAACATTAAGAAAGCAAATACAAACATTCAAGCTTCCAAGAAATCATTTTGTGCTTATTTTTCAATCTTTCTTGAAAAACACTAGAGTGTTCTTCGTTGTAATTCTTGAGCTAGTGTTTATTTGGGTGTGTGAGAGAGCTTAAACTTTGCAAACACTTTCCTAGTGAGGATTTTCTAGTTTGCTCATTTGTATCCAACTTTGGGATAGGATTCAATAGACTTTGTGGTATAAGTCTATTGAAGTGTGTAAGGTTACTCCTTGTCCTTAAAGGAAAGACAAATTAGTGAATTTGTGGGAAATCCTTAGTGTGGACGCTAAGGTAGTGGATGTAGACTTTGGTTAGAAAGTCGAACCACTCTAAATCGCTTTGCAATTTTTATCCTTGCAATTAGCTTCCGCCGCAATTTTCAAAAATCCAATTCACCCCCCCTCTTGGTTTTATTCGATCGATTGCCACGTTCTACAATTGGCATCAGAGCTTTGGTTCATTAGAAGGTCTTACAACCTCTTGAAAAAGATCCAAGAAGTGTGCAATCATCTACAAAGTCATCCATGGCATCCACCTCCAATGTTGTAGCTTGGGGCGATTCTCAACCCACCAACAAGCCTCCCTTCTTCAATGGAGTAAACTATGCCTATTGGAAAAACCGCATGAAGCTCTTCATCCAAGCTTATGATCTTGAAGCTTGGAAAATCATCATGAGAGGATACATAGCACCAACGAGCAATATTGAATCATGGAGCGTTGAAGAAGACAAGGGATTCTCAACAAATGCAAAGGCTATGCATCTCATCTTTTGTGCCCTTGGCCCGGACGAGTATGGAAGGGTGTCATCTTGTTCCAATGCAAAAGAAATTTGGGACAAACTTGAAGTTACACATGAAGGTACAAATCAAGTGAAGGAGACCAAAATCGGGCTCCTCAATCTAAGTTATGAGAACTTCAAGATGGACCCCGAGGAAGACATCAAAACCATGTCCGATCGATTCTCCGTGATCGTAAATGGTTTAAAAGGTTATGGCGAAGTAATCCCCGAAGACAAACTTGTGAGGAAGATGATTTACTCTCTTCCCAATACATGGGATTCGAAGAAAACGGCCATAATAGAAGCAAAGGACCTCAAAGTTCTCAAATTAGATGAGCTTATTGGTTCCTTGCTTACTCACGAAATGATGTCAACGGGCAAGGAAGAAAAGAAGAACGAAGTGGAGAAAAAGAAAGTTGGTCTTGCTCTTAAAGCATCCAAAAAGGATGATGATTCTAGTGAAGAAGATGAAGAAAAAGAGATGGCAATGTTTGCCAAAAGATTTAAAAACTTCATGTTGACCAACAAAGGAAGAAGATTCCAAAGAGAAGAGGGATTCAAAAGCAACAAAGGGAGAGATCCTCTAACTTGCTATGAGTGCAACAAACCGGGACATATCAGGATCGATTGTCCTCAACTAAATAAAAATAGCTATGAGAGGAAGAAGCACAAGGCTCACGTAGCTACTTGGAGCGATGACTCTTCCGACGAGGACGAGGATGAAGTAGCCAACTTGTGTCTTATGGCTTTCGAGGATGACTCAATGGTAACCTCTAATTCATCTTATTTATTTGATTATACTTTTGATGAATTACAAGAGGTTTATAATGAATTAGCCTTAGAGTATGAGAAGTTAATTTTGAAAAATAGAAAAATTACTTCAAAATTAAAAAATGAAAATGACTCTCTCTCTAAGACTAATAAGGAATTTGAAAGCAAGTTCGAAGAAATGCAAGTCCAATTAAAAGATTTTGAAAAGAAAAATCAAGACTTGCAAAACTTACTTTCAAAGGTCCATGAAGATCATCAAAAGGAACTTGATGATCTTAAAGCTTCTTTCAACAAAGTTGGGACAAAAATTGTTGAAAAATGTGAAAGTTCAAAAACCAACTATGTTAGAAAGAACTTTCAAGGGTATAGACAAAGATCACCTAATCGAAAGATGATTAGGAGAATTTGGGTTCCAAAGGGACTCATTGCTAACAAAGATTTTAATCTATTGTCAAAATGGATACCCAAAGGGACTAAATTACTAGGAACTAACTCTTATGGACCCAAAAGAGTTTGGGTACCAAAACATACATAGTTCCCTTTTTGTAGGTGTGTTGGAGCCATGATATGCAAATTTGAAGAAACTTGAAAGCTCTAGACACACAAAATGGAAGGACACTTGAAGAAGCTCAATCGACATATCTTGGTTCAAGTGGTAACTATTTTATGCAAAATTTACTCTTACATGTTAATTTATATGAATAATTTGTGTTGAAACATGTTTGAGGTTCCTCATATGTTATATGAATGCTTTTAATGAGGGGGAGTTATGTTTTGCATGTTTGCTCAATATTTGGCCTTATGTGTTAATTTTTTGTATTTAGGCCTTAAATATTAGCAATATTATGTGCTTAATTGTTTAAATTTTTTTTTTGTGACATTAGATAAGATAGTCACTTTTAAATCCAACTATAAGCGTAAAATTCTTTGACTTTAGTTCAAATATGGTCTTTAATGTTGATAATTATCATAATAATATTAGAATGCTTTTAGAAACAATTTTGAGGCAAAATCTGATGATTTCTATGTCAATACAGGGCAAAGTTTCGAAACTATTCAATAGTTTCGAAACCTTATAGTTTTTCCAGAAACATATTAGTTACTGGAACCAATAGTTTCGAAACTTATACAAAGTTTCGAAACCTTGGCCAGATAGTTTCGAAACTTTAGCAAAGTTTCGAAACCTTTAGGTGCCCAGACTCAATCTTTTGCTACTGGAGGCAAATAGTTTCGAAACTTTTGAAAAGTTTCGAAACCTTAGGCTGAAAGTTTCGAAACTTTCCCAAAGTTTCGAAACCTTCATTAAACCAGGCCGAGTTCGAACGGGTTTTTAAGCATAAAAACACCAATCTTTCAACCATAACTCTTATTTCCTCTACTTCAAACGGCCAAACCACCCAATTTCTCTCAAAATCTTCAAAACTCCTACTCAAATCTACAAGTTTTTATCAATCCTTCGGGCTTTCATCATCATCTTCATCAATTATTTGAGGTATTTTTTTTGAAAACTTCAATTTCTTCAAGTTTTTGAGAATTTTAGGGTTATAAATTTTTTTTAGGGAATCAAGTTTTAGAGAATTTTAGAACAATGTGGGTTGATAATTTTGCTTATTATATCATGTTTTGCAGGAGGAATCACCTAATCTTAATTTATCTCTTGTTTAAACACCCTTAGACTTTTGCCCACAAAGTGTTTGATAGTATTCCCAAACCAAATTTTTTTTTCTAAAAACATGCCTCCTAGAGTTATCCTTCCTAGAACCAATCCTCCTAGAGCTAAACGTCAACGCAATGAAATCGGTCAAAATTCCGGTTCTAATCCTAATCCTCAATTTGAGGATCGTTGCTTTAGGGATTCGGATAACCTAGATAAATATCAAAGTATATATGAAAATAAAAAGGTTAGAGAAGAAAGAACTATTGATTTTGATTTTCTTACTTCTCCAGATTTTAACTTTGATCTCTTTGAACTATTTGCCGATTGGAAATGGCTTGATTTTCTAAACATTCCTCCTTACACCCATCGCAAATTAGTTCGTGCCTTCTTTGCCAATGCCTCCTTCATCCGATCACCTAGGGATCGAAACACCATCTTAGGTATCCGTTCTTACCTTATGGGTACCGAATTTGATATAACACCTCAAATAATAGCTGATCATTTAGGTGTTCCTTTAGATGGTAGTTCAGATGAAAACGTAGCTCATAACATTCCTGCTTTCCCGGATGGTAGTCCTACGCACCTTCCTCTCGAGGAGCGCCTCTTTTTACTCCTTACTACTTGGTTCTTCCGTCCCTCCGGCGGAAAAGCCACTAGTATGAGAGCTTGTGATTATTGGTGGCTACGCCAATATCGTGATAGGACTCGTCCCGATATTGCTACCATCATTTTCCTCAACCTCATCAAAATTATTCATAATCCCACCTCATTCTCTCTCTCTTATGGGAATGTTCTTAGCCATATTTTTAGGAAGCTCAATATTGACACTTCCTTAGATCCACATGTTAAGAACAAGAGCTTTATTGACATTAAATCTTGTCACAAAGCCCAATGGTATCATGGAGATTACGGTTGGGTTCATAGAGGAGAGGAGTTTGATGATGATGAGGATCCTATTGGAGAGGCTCCACTAGCTCCGGCACCGGCACCGGTTACATTAGAGAGTATGTATGCTACTATGGTCACGCGTTTTGATAGCTTAGATGCTCACCTTCGTGGCATAGACGATCGCGTTCGTGGCATAGATGATCGAGTCACATCGTTGGAGCATGACATGCACGATGTCCATACTCACTTTTTTCCACAGATGCCTCAGGATGATGTTTAGTTTACATTTGCATTCTATATGACTTTATGATGTTATTGGTACATTTTTAGACTTATTTTGATTTACGCTTTAGTCTTTGTTTTTAAGACATATTATGCTCTTTGATTGAATATTTTTATGAATTTTATTTTGTTGGATTATAAATCTTGGATGTTATGCTTCATGGATGATATGCTATTGAATTATATTGATCTATTGACATTTTTGTTGCTTGTGTAGCCATTTATCCTTTTTGCTATAACAAAAAGGGGGAGAAGATTAAGAGGAGCAAATTTGTTTTTATCAAAGTTTTTATCCAAATTTTTTCATATGTCTTTAAAATTACAATTTTAAAATTTTTCATGAAGACATTTATTAAGGGGGAGCTTATGAAAAAGATTTGAAATATTAAACAAATTATTTCAAAAACAAATTTTTACAAAATGTTTTGTTATATCAAAAAGGGGGAGATTGTTGAACTTATTTTGATTTTGATATAACTTAAAAGAAATTTAAAAGGACTAAATTGTAAAAATTTGTAAAGTATTTTTAAAGAAATAAATTTGTCAAAAACTCGATTTTTAACTTGACAAAATGCCTGAAAGTTTCGAAACCTTATGAAGGTTTCGAAACCTTTGGCCTGCAACGGTCAAGTTTTTCAAACAACGGTCATTTATTTCAAATCTAACCTTAAAGTTTCGAAACCCTTGGTAAAGGTTTCGAAACTTATGTGCAGGGGAGCCTTTTAAAGTCAAAAATAAACATCCCCAACGGCTCCAAAGACCCTCCAAAGGCTCCTAACGGCTAGATGCTCAAACAACACTATAAATGCAGCATTGGATCATCAAGAAACATTAAGAAAGCAAATACAAACATTCAAGCTTCCAAGAAATCATTTTGTGCTTATTTTTCAATCTTTCTTGAAAAACACTAGAGTGTTCTTCGTTGTAATTCTTGAGCTAGTGTTTATTCGGGTGTGTGAGAGAGCTTAAACTTTGCAAACACTTTCCTAGTGAGGATTTTCTAGTTTGCTCATTTGTATCCAACTTTGGGATAGGATTCAATAGACTTTGTGGTATAAGTCTATTGAAGTGTGTAAGGTTACTCCTTGTCCTTAAAGGAAAGACAAATTAGTGAATTTGTGGGAAATCCTTAGTGTGGACGCTAAGGTAGTGGATGTAGACTTTGGTTAGAAAGTCGAACCACTCTAAATCGCTTTGCAATTTTTATCCTTGCAATTAGCTTCCGCCGCAATTTTCAAAAATCCAATTCACCCCCCCTCTTGGTTTTATTCGATCGATTGCCACGTTCTACAGGAACCACTAAAGTTATGCTACAAGATCAAGCAGCACACATCAAAAATCAGAGAGTCCTTCTACAAAATCATAGTGTATCCTTAAAAGCTCTAGAAACTCAAGTGGGTTAGATAGTTCAAGCCTTGCATATGCGACCACAAGGAAGTCTGCCTAGTTACACTGAAGCCACTAAGCACCATAGCAAGGAACAATGCAGTGCACTCACACTACGGAGTAGCACGGATATTAACCAAGGTGATACGTTTGGGGGTGGAGAAAAGGATGAAGTCCAACCCAGCTTACTACCGTAACAAGCTACAACAGATCTGGCCAAACCACCTCCACTATTCTCTCAAAGACTCAAAAAGCAAGAAGATCTTCAATTTGGAAGGAATATCATTACAAAGAAGAGAAAGGTGGAAAAGCACGAGATGGTTGCTATAGCAAAGAACTGCTACTACATTTGGAGAAAACGCCCACCAAAAAGAAAAGACCCATGAAGCTTTATTATTGCCTGCTCTATCGGAGATGAGTTTATTGGAAGAGAATTGTGTGATTTGGGATCGAGTGTGAACCTGATGCCTAAATCCATATTTCAGAAACTAGGGTTAAGAGATGTCAAGACTACTGGGGTTGCGCTATAGCTTGCTGATCACTCTAAAATCCGACCATAAGGAAAAATTGAAAATGTTGTAGTACAAGTTGATCATTTTGCTTTCCCGGTTGATTTCTTGATCCTGGATTGTGAAGAAGACAGTGATGCTCCTATTATTCTAGGAAGGCCATTTTTAGCTACAGGGCGAGCCTTGATTGACTGTGAGAAGGGTGAAGTCACACTGAGAGTGGGTGAAGAGACAGTTACCTTCAATATACATAACACCCTTCATGAGAGGTTAATGGAAGATAGGCACTGCAATGCTATAGCAAGGGATGAGCTACAAGAACTTTGTTGTAGCATCAACATTCAGAAGAAAGCCTTTGTTGGACCAGTTCAAGGGAAGGAATTTAAGGACCTGACCAGGGAAGGGAACCCAGATGCTGAAGATCACTCAAACGAAGTGGGGCTAGCCACGTCTCACCTCAGCCTTCCCGACCCTTGATAGTATGCTTCCTAACTTTTTCTTTTTACTTTAGCATTTTCAATAAACAGTAGTTAGCTTGTTTTTGTGGTGGATGAGGTCTACGCATGCCTCAAGAGGAGCAAAAGCCCTCTGATCTTCCCAAATCTGATAACCGCTCTGTGCCGAAGAAAGGAAGTGTTTGAAAACCCGGCTAAGGACGAGCAAATGGAAGGCAAAAGGGGGTTAACACCTGCCCAGATTCCTCAGCTGAAGGGATTTGATGAGGATGCTCCAAAAGAGACCCTGGAGGGAGGAGCCAAGAGCTTTGCTGCATCAAGGACTGCAGCATTGGTTGCTAAAGCAACCCACCTGGCCACAGAGCTTCACAGTTTAAGGGTGCAGTCGAGCACATATTTCAAATATGCCAACCAAAGGGATGTGTCCATCTCACAATGCTTCTTCGAGGTCTTGCCGGGAATTGCAATTCAGTTTCCCCCATTTCCAAAGGAACTTCTCGCCACTCCTGAACCTCAAGACCAAAATGTTGCAGCGAGCACGCCCCAGCCACTAGACCAAAAGAGGAAGTTAACAGCTCGGAAGAAAGTCAACCCAACGCCTGCCCATGAGCTAGATACTCGAGACCCCTCAGCTCAAAAGCCACAGCAAATTGATCCTGCTTCCACACCCACTAGGAAGAGAACACGAAGCAACAAGCCTGCTACAGCAACATCGCAGCCACCTGAATCGCAAAGGGAGCCAACCACCACTTTGAGTGACGATGATCAGCCTATGGCTGAGGCGGCCCCCACCACTGGAACCAACCCCGTTGTGCCACCATCTGAGGATGCTACGACATTCAAGCCGAAACGTTATAACCGCACAGCAGGGCGCACTGTCAAACCAACCGATCCAGCCCTTGCCCTATCTGATGACAGTGCAACCTCAACGTTCCAATGGCGCACGACGACCACTCCACGGACGACACTAGCGACAATTAACCTCAGCACCCATTAGGTACAAATTTCTTTTTTTCGTTTTAGTTTTCGTTCTTTTTAGTTTATTTTTGCATCAGCATTTTACATAACATTTTTTTCATGCATCGCGAACGACGCATCTCCAAGTTTGGGGGTGTTTCGCCTTCGCTTAGTTTAGGACCATAGCATCTGCATCGTAAAATTAGATAAAAGTTTTGCTATGGCATTCTGTTTAGCTAGGAAGAAATATGCAAATGTGTTAATGATGCTTAATGATGATCATTCGAAAAGTCAATAGGCCTGAACTTAAAATTTCACGACTGCATGAGACTTAAAGAACTATCTTAAGAGTGAGTTTGCTACAGGAAATAATTTTAGACACAGATTGATTTCTTTCTCTGCTTGGTAAGTTTAGAAAAACTTTTTAGGAAGGACTTTAGTACAGCCTTGCATGAAAGAATGAAAAATGAGCATAAGAGAAAATAGACTCCTCTTTGCCTAAAACTGGAAATGAATAAATGCTATAGCATAACTGTAGAAGGACACTCCGCTGTACAGTCTTCAGGCCATACTGTTCAAAAAAGAGATAGAAAAAGAAACATAATAAATAAGTGGCAATGAAAAGCACATGAGTGAATGAAAGTTGTCACGAGATGACTCTACCTACTAGCTCGGGGGTGAGAGGTATGCTCCCTGCTCATAGAGTTAAGGACGGTAGGTGTGATGAGCTGACACCCTTCGCAACAGTACCTCTTTCATTTTTTTAGGAGTCTGTAATACTTGAAAATTTCATTGCTAAGGCATTATTATTGAGCTTCCTTGAAAAAATTTCTTCGCTTATCATGCATAGCTCGAAAGTAATCTTGCACACACACTCACTAGAAGCTTGCTCTTAAGAGAAATTCTTGCCAGTCTCAAATAAATGTTGTTGATATTGAATGCCTATATTTTCCTGAAAGCTGAAACACTGCTGTAGTATTAATTCCTTGCTAAATCTTTGCCATAGCATCTCTTTAGTTTATTTTTACTCATTGCTTGAGGACAAGCAATAGCTTAAGTTTGGGGGTGTGATAGCTATGTTATTACCTATATATTTATGCCTCTTTGCTATAGCAATTGCTTGTTTTCAGGTGCATTACATTGCATGTAGGCTGCATTTTTAGTATATTATGGGTGCTTTTCAATTTATTGCTCGTGTGGAGTTGGTGCTGCGTGAAAGGTAGTTTTTGGTTGTTTGTGTGCAGAATGACAGAGCGGAATGCGAGGGAAGAAGCAAGGAAAAAATGATATAGCAAAGGAGGAGAAAGAATGCTAGTTGGCGCACGAAAGTACAAGCACGTGAATATGCAGGAAAAGACGCCTGACACTGTCAGACAGCTTTATGCAGCAACCACACTCCATCTGCAGACCGTCCTCTTGTCCCCTTGTGGATAGAGCTTGTCAGAGGATATTCTTTGGGATCCCCAATGAGATACCAAGGCACTAAAACCCTAGAAGACCATCCCCCTCCCACTATATAAAGGCTTCATCTCTTCAAAGGAAAGGGAGGGGAAGGAGAGAGAGAAGTGTGCAAAAGGAAGCACAACAGAAGGGAGGAGCACTTCATCGTCAGTCAGCCTTGGTGTCCTTTATCGGGAAGCTCGAGGTGTGGCCTCACCGTCCTCTTCTGAGGCGGTGAGCCTAAGGCGGTCATGGCAGTCCACCGGCGAACTGGAGTTTATCTTTCCTTTTTGCTATAGCATTTATTTATCTGGAGGGTTGTATGAGAATGATACATTTGAATATTACTCAGCCATGAACTGTTTTAGATGGCATGGGTTTTGCTGGATGATACTCTTTTTATTTTCTTAATCTCATGTTGATGTTTACTATTCTCTCTTGAGCTTTGCTTTGTTTATGGTATGCTTAATTTCCTTAAAGTTGTAAGAGCTTAGGGTTGTCAGTGCTTTGAGATATAAGCCTTACCTTAAGCGCCTTCGAGAGTTGGCCTTTCTTTAGGAACAGCCCAGGGTTGTAAGAGATTAGGGATGTTAGTGCCTCGAGAACACAAGCCATTCCTTATGATGCCTTCGAGTGATGGTCGTTCCCTAGGTACAGATGAGGGTAGTGATTAAGAGAGTAAGCCCTAGCCAATAGTGACAGTTAGAGTAGTGTGTGACAACTTTCGAGAGAATGTCATTGCTTTAGCATTAGCTAGGGGGAGTGATCGAAAGAACTAGCCTTAGATCTTCATAAACAATGGAGTAACCACTAAGGAGAAGGACTCCAACCTGCCTTAGAGATAAGTGATAGGTTTAAACGGCTAAAAGGGATAGAGATTAGGAGAGTAAAATGTTGGAGTTAAGCCGAAAGGTATTGCCGTAGCATGTTAGTCTCTCAGCCTTCTTGCTAGAGATAGTTTAGGAGGAGCATAAGTAAATACTACCGAGCATAGCGAGAGAACTAGGATTCGTTAACAGTGTTGGGAGGTTTTAGAGGATTATCCTATAGAAGCTAGCCAGCCATTCCGTAGAGAGCTTCGTATCCGAGAGAGGACCTATCTGTCAGTGGATTATCTCTTCTCTGTTTGCTTGTTTTGCTATAACATTTTCCTTCATTCATTCTGCCTCAGCATACTCACATTACAATTTGGTTACTATAGCAATTTGGATACTAAAACTGTGTTCACCTCCAATCCCTGTGGAGACGATACTCACCCATCACTTTATTACTCGTTCGATGTGAATACTTGCACCATTTGCGGATCATTTATAGTCAATATGCATTTTGTCTATGAATGGACATAAGTTGAAAGAATCTTAAAAAAAGATTCAATATGGATAGAGCATATATATTAAGTATCCCAATAATTGTAAGAATGTTGGATGTGAACAAAGATAAGTATATCTTTTCTTGGTCTTGAAGCACCATATATTAGTTGGTCAAGAAATATTCATGGATATACAAAGATCATTACCTCTAGATCTTCAAACATTTGCCGATGCCTCCTAAAATCTTGTAGAAATAATTGTTATGCATGAGGCAAGCCAAAAATGTTTTTGGCTAAGACCATTGACCTAACATATCCAAAAGATATGTGATTTACTTTCACAAGATATGATACAAATGCTATCTTGTAGAGATAATGCAAGGTGGATACATCATGAAAAATATTACTCCAAAGTTTTGTAACGCCCGGGTTTTGGGGCTAGGTGAAAATAATATTTTAGTATTGTCTCGGGTTTCGATTCTAATATTTTATTTATTAAAGTAATGGTTTGGGCCTCGGGTTTTAAGATTTGGACCAATTTTAAATTGAGCCCAAAAGCCATGGATGGCACCTATTGTGGTTTCCCTTTTTCTTTAAGGGCATTTTGGTCTTTGAACATTAAATTTAAACAATTATAAAATAAAGGATGATTCATCATCTTCTTCCCCTCCCTTCCATTTCTTTCCAACGCCAAAAACATCTCACCCTTTTCAAATACTATTTCATTCCATAACTCATCCGTTCTTGAAGATTTTTCAAATGAGCAAGGAATTGCGTTGGTAAAGTTTCAGGATCGATATCGGAAGTCATGGAGGCTTGAATCGGCTTTGCTTGAATTGCTTAAGGAAGTGAGGTGAGTGGTTAATGTTTTAATTTGATTTCAAAGGTTGGTTCAAGCATGTAGATGCGAAAATGTTTTTAAGTATCGTTTTGGTTCAAAGTTGGTTTTGAAGAGTTTAGTTTGGGCTTGGAAAATCAATTTTAAATTCAAGAGTAAATTGTGGTGAATTGCCTCTTTAAATTCCCCTTTTTACTGTTTGTTTTCAATTCTTGTGGTGGTGAATTGTTATGTATGAATTCCAATATTTGGGAGGAAGCATGTTGCTTCTTATTATATCGTTGATTTTGTGTGATGGTAATTATAGTGTTGTTGATGTGCCTTGTAAGATAAGTGTAAGTTGGTGCAGGTTGTGCACGGAAATGGTGAGTAAGACCATTTGTGGTTGGTAAGGTTGTTTGTAGCAATTTGGTGCCTAGTTGTGGATTTTGTTGCAACTTGTGTGGTTGTGCATGATATAGTGAGTACATGTTGTATGATGGTGATTTGTGTGTTGTGTTGTATGGTTGGTGTCGAACCTCACGTGATGGTTGTCGTTGCTCCGGTGATGTGTAGTCCCGCCGGTAGCAAAAGTATAAGACTCCGGTGATGTGTAGTCCCACCGGTAGTCAGTTGAGTAGTACTTTGATGTGTAGTCCCATTAGAAACCCACTAGTTGAAACGGTGATGTGTAGTCCCACCGTACTTGTATGCTAGTTGTGTTTGTGTAAACCATGTGTGTTGTCGTTGCTCCGGTGATGTGTAGTCCCGCCGATAGCAAGTGTTATAAGACTCCGGTGATGTGTAGTCCCACCGGTAGTCACTAGTTGGATAGTACTTTGATGTGTAGTCCCATTGGAAATCCACTAGTCAAAACGGTGATGTGTAGTCCCACCGTATGTGTAAGTTTGGTTATGTTTGTGCATACCATGAAGTGAAATGTCTATGTTGTTGACCTTTGGTTGAACTTGTATGTTAGTAGATGGATTAGGTTGTTGGATGACTTGTATGTGTTGGCCTTTACTTTTAAAGGAAGCTTTGAACTCTGCATTGTTGTTGTTATGTTTTAGAGCTCTGCTCACTAAGCTTTATGCTTACGCTCTCCTTTTTCCGACAATGCAGATCTTTAGCTTGGAGTTAGCAAGGAGCGGGAAAAGGGCGTCCAAGCGTGTGGTAGTTTGCTCAAGTATGGTTTATTAAATAATGTTGTAGTCTAGCAATGGGAAATGCTACGTGTTTTAGGAGCTTGTATCTAGACTCCTTTGTGTTGGCTTTATGTTGTTAATGCCTTATGTTGGTGTTTTGGTTTGATTATGGGTTGTAATGCATGAATGCTATGTATGAATGCTTTAGTCCATGTTTGAATGACTCCCTTGGTTTAAATAGGTGTTCTTGCATGTGTGTATATGCTTTATTGCTTTCTAAATTATGTTCTTAGACTTCCTATATATGTTATTAATGTGTTTTGGGCATAGAAAGTCATTAGAGATAACCAGTAAGTGCTCCCCTGCATCAAGGTTTCGAAACTATGGGTAAAGTTTCGAAACCTTTGTAAATTTTGGGATTACAAGGCATTCTGCCAACCAAAGTTTCGAAACCTTTGGGGAAGGTTTCGAAACTATGGTCAAAGGTTTCGAAACCTTACCCAAGGTTTCGAAACTTTTGGTGAAAATTAGGTTCCAGACCTTACTACCAGTCAAGGTTTCGAAACTATGGTCAAAGGTTTCGAAACCTTTACTAAAAATGTGCTGTTTGACCCTTGTTGGCCTGTTTTGTAACCCCCTCGTCCCGGTCTGGTCGGATAACCGGTTCGAGTGGGCCACACGGGGAAAACCGAAGCGAAACCCGTTAGGGTTCCCCCTCGGTTAACAACCCAGAAAATTTCTTTTTAATTTACTCTTCTCTAAATGCACACTTAATTCCTATGTGATCATAGCAACGGAAGACGAGCATTCGCAAAACAGTAACTCGAACAACCTAAGAAAAACAGCTCATTTTTATGTAATTTAACAGGCCGTTTCGAAACACCCTCAAGGTGTATCGAAACGCCTTGACCTGGTCGACCCAACTAAGCCTTCACGAGGAAGCCGTTTCGGAACGGGGGTCAACCGTTCCGAAACACCCTCTCTGGTCAACTTCTCGTGGTCAACGAGATTTGACCGTTTCGAAACGCCAAGGACCCGTTTCGGTACGCCTATATCTCGTCAATTTCTCAAAATTCCAGTAGCAAAAACGTACCAAAACAGCCCCTATCCGTTCCGAAACGGCTGGCCAAAAGCAAAGGGACCGTTCCGAAACAGGGTGGCCCGTTCCGAAACGCCCCCTGTCTGCAGACTGCTTTTTTTGCTGGTTTAAGGCACAAGAGTGCCCCTAAACCCCACCAAAACCTCTAACGACCCACTAACAACAATTTTAAAGGCAACCAACATACAAGCATGCTTGAGCAACATCATACAAGACTAAACACTAAGGCACAACATCACAAGCCACACATCCACACATGTCATTAGAGATATTAATCTTAGCATATCCAACACTTAGGCAATTCTAGATAGCAAAGATACTAGCATGGTTTCAAGCATAACATGCATCCCAAAGCCAAATTAACAACACATACGAGGAGTCTAACATGCTCCTAAACAACAAAAACAACAACAACATTCCAAAAGCATCATAACTCGACACCTATCCCATTGCTTTACTATTACAATCCTTAAATTTAAACATCATACTTGAGCTAACCAAAAGCAACACTTGAAGGTCTTTCCTTGCCCTTGCCACCCACAATCCATTGATCTGCATTGTCGAACAAAAGAGAGCGTAAGCATAAAAGCTTAGTGAGGGTAAGCTCATAAAACAAACCTTCGACAATGCAGGGTCCAAGCACGAGCTACAACCAAGATAAAATGCACGATATTACCTCCGATCCACGCGAGCCATAAATATAGATGATGCATGAACATATATTCAATAACATGTCATGCTCAACATGTTTAAATCCACAACATATGAAATCACATATATTAAACCATGTTAGCAACACATCCCAAATCACATTGGCTCACAATTAACCACATATTGGCAACATAAACTACAATCCGTATTGGCACCCAGCTATGACTCGAATACGCGGATAACCGTTGGATCTCACATCCAACCACAACCATTACCTAACGGTGGGATTACACTCATCACCGTTCACGCGGAGGGGATTCCACTCATCCTCACGCCTCATCTCGCGCGGAGGGGATTCCACTCATCCTCACGCCCCGTCGATGGGATTCCACTCATCATCGACTAATATAAATACAATTTCCGGGCGAACCCGTACTCCTCCTTGGTGACTCAACGCCACCAAGGCCACGCGCGACTTTTGACTCATGTGTACACACTAACATCCTAATGATCGATCATTTGTACCCAAGCATACTAGTGCCAATACTACACATTTCATTAATCATTCATAATATCAATTCATAACACTTCCGTGCTTAGCACATACTCACCATGACTTACCGTCATGCACAAACCACATTTCTATGCCTAGCATGTACTCACCATGATCCTCAGACCATGAAACCACCTCATAATATCATTATACATGTCAACACTACATGCATCCCAACAACACAATTATCACATCATAAATTCATACATATGTATATCTCAATCACATTTATCATCAACATGCATGTAACAATGCATTCAACTATACCTCCACATACATGTATGACAACATAAGCATAACCACCATAGGCACGATCCAACACGAGGCATAATTCATCACTTTAAAGATCAACCAAGGTCTCTAACTAAAGTTTGGGATTAGGCTACCACCCTAATCCCAACTCTAGGTGGGTCTACCAATCCCAACCTAGTTCACATGCTTGAACCAACACTTGAAAACCATTTAAAAGTATTTAACCACTCACCTAAGCTTCCAAGCTCCAAGCTAAGCAAGCAACCTCTCTCAAATTTCCAGATTTCTTCCCGAGGCTTCTCCAACACAAATTATCGCTTCCAAACAACCTCAGACACAATTCAAACAATTCCAAATCAGCCCAACATCAAAAGACCAACCCGGAATACAATTCAAATGCAATTTACCATGTTGCAACCCATGAACAAATCCTATTTTTAGCAAGTTCGGGCAGCCCCTAAACCATGTCCAAAAACCATCTTTCCAACATCCATAGCACCCACAAACAATCCCAAATCAACCCCTAACCATAGTACTACCATTAGGCTATCAATTCTCACCTAAAACAACCCCCAAAAATTACCCAAAACCCTCCAAAAAACCCATTTATACCCAAATTCGGGAATTTGCATAAAACCATGTAAAAATTAACTATGTTGGACCTCATGGGTTAATATTAACTTATCTATCAATAAAGAATCAAAAGCTCAAGAAATGGGTGTTAAAGTTTGCATCTTTCTCTTACAAAACCCAAAAACACAAAACTTTAAATAATGCACTTCAATGAAAACTAAAGGCATGGAAAGATAGAGGAAGTTGAGAACAACATGAATTTGTTATTACCTTGGCAAGAACTCCAAAAATGAGGGAAAGATTTGGTGGAAAGAAGTTTGAGAGGAGAGGGGGGAAGTTCACGTCAAAGAGGAAGAAAGGGGGAAGAGGATGGCATCTTTTTTTTCTTTTGTTTATTTGAAATAATTTATAAAGGGAATGGGCTTTATTTGAAAAGTTTACCTAGTTATAAAAATGCCATTAAAATGGCTATTGGGCTTGTCATCCAAATTTGGTCCAACATCTTAAATTAATTTAGCAAAACAAGACGGGAATATTATTTTATTTATTTATTTCTCCCGACCCCTAAACCCGGGTGTTACATGTTTAAAGAGAAAAACACATAGGTACTAAGATGCCTTTAGTCAAGTTTAAAATTGGGATGTTTGAATGTGGTTTGGGGGTTTAAATAATGTCTCGTGTGTTATGTTCCGCATGTTGTGGATGAGAGTAGAGCGTATTGATACCCCTGGTTATAAGCTTAAAATTTGACTGTTTGTATGGCCGTGGTTCGAATGTGTTTTTCCCTTGAATGTTTTCCGCTGTTGTGAATCACTTAGGACTTAATGTTCCTCTAGACAAGATTAATATAAAGAAAAAAAATAGGGTTGCTAACCGAGGGGGAACCTTAACGGGTTTCGCTTCGGTTTTCCCCGTGTGGCCCACTCGGATCGGTCATCCGGCCAGACCGGGACGAGGGGGTTACATTAAGTGGTATCAGAGCCTGAGGTTTCCGAGACCTCGGGTAGGTAAGTGAGGTAAGTTTGATGTGTTATGTTATTATTATGTCCCAGTGAATGTTTTGACATGTATGCTTGATGTTTTCTTGTTAGTACGGTGTTTGAAAGCATGTGTAAGCTTGATGGTTGTGTTGAGGCGTAGTGTCGAGTTCCCATTGCTACTATTACTTATTTGAAAAGATTTTTGTAAAGGAGTATACTTGAGCACCTTGGACCCTTGCTCTTGCTAACCCTATATATTTTGTTTGTGTGTTTTGTTTATTATTGTACTGTTGTCTTTGGGAAGTTTGAGGCCGAGGTGTAGGCCTGGAGTTTGTAATCATGAATCTGAGGTTTTAGAGGGTGTGAACGATGAGAGAATTCATCGCTTTAGTTCAGGGCAGTACGACAGTACCAGAGTTAGAGGTACAGTTTGTTTGTTTGGGTCAGCGTGCCTGTGAGCTGGTTTCTGTTGAGAGAGGGCAATGTGACCGATCTTGATATGAGTTGGTAATAGAAGTGAAGACCTATGAGTTGGCCTCGGAATGATGTTGATGTTATAGCAAGTAATTCCTCGATATAGTCAATGTGCTTGTTTTCTAATTAATTCTGGATCTACGTGTCCGTGTATTTGGAGTGAGGATGCGAAGTTGTTGAATCTACCTTGTGAGATACTAGAGGTAGGTGTTGGTATTGCTAGCTTCTTTGGGGATACAGTCGTGGTCAGAAAGATTTATAAGGAGTGTCCGTTGATGGTTCAGTGGCACGTGTTTTCAGTTGGTGCGATGGAATTGTTTTTTTTTCGGTTTTGATGTGAAGATGTGCATGGATTGGTTTGTAGAACATAGAGTTAGGGTAGGCTTTGAGACAATGGAAGTTTTCTTAAAGCTTACGGATGACTATGAGATTGTAATGGTAGGTGGGAATGTGGATTTCGTATCGAATGTTGACCCAGCCTTAGAGGTCAAAGATTGATTGAGTTTGGTTGACAGGCTTGCCTAAAAGATGTGATGGATTTAATTTTTGAATGAGGATTAGACCGTAGACTATTAGAATAGTTTGTGTTTTCCTAAGAGTGTTGGCAAGAATTATCCGGTTTGTCTCTTGATAGGGAAGTAGAGTTGATTTGATACCGTCTCCGAGTTGCTCCTGTTTTGTTTGCTTTGTATCTCATGATTCTCGACCGACTTGAGAGTGTTGAAGAATCAACTTCGAGATTTGTTAGACCTTAGATTCGTTTGGCTTAGTACATTATCATAGAGTGTGACAGTGTAACTTGTGAAGAAGAGTGATGACACTACGAGAATGTGTTTAGATTGCAGACAGTTGAGACAATTGACAGTGAGTAGTTAGTATCCGTTTCCAAACGTCAGTGATTTGTTGATCAGTTGAGGGGTGTTTCAGTCTTTACAAGATTAATTTGAGATCCGATTACTACAAGTTGATAGTGAGAGAGGTTGATATACTGAATGAAGCTTTCGGGGCAGATGTGATCACTTAGAGTTTTGGGTTATGTCGTTTGTTTGACTAGTGTGTTAATTACTCTTATAGAGATGTTGAGTAGAATTGTTGAATTATGCATTGTGCTCGATATGGATTCTCTTGAGGTTGGGTGGGACCTTGAAGGGTCACCTAAACCCGTGTGTAAGCCTCTCTACTCTCATGTTGTTGTGGTATGATGAATGTTTATAATTCATGATCTTTTGAAGATAGCTGCCCCTTTGACAGATTGCTACAGAAGAACGTTCAGTTTGTGTGTTAGATACGAGACGTTGAGCCCTATAGAAACTGAAAGAAAATTCGAAGAGAGTTAATGTAGTAAATGATGTTCCGAGTTATATTTGTTGTTAGAATAATAGTTGAGTTGCGAGCTGTAATTGCTTGTTTCAATTTGTTAAGTGATAGTGTTTCTGTGGCCGAGTTTCAGGTTGAGCCTACTTTGAGTCAGAATACTTAAAGAGAAACAGTTGCAAGACATGTTCTTGGTATCTCACGTGCAAGGCATATCAGAAAGAAAACCTTCAGATTTCAATTTCAGAGATGATAGAGTTTTGCCGTTCAGAAATAGAATAGTTGTGCCGATAGTCATAGTGTTTTGAGACGTACTGTTTTGGCCGAAGCACATGACAGCTCTTGTGTATTGCATCAGAGTAATATGAAGACATATTGTGGGTTGAAGATGAGTAATTCTGGATTGAGTTGATGGATGATGTGGGTCAGTATAAGAGTAAGTGTGTAATTTGCCAGCGTGCCAAGACCGAGCATCAGTTTTCTTCTAGTTTGTTACATTCGTAGAAGATTCTTAATGAGATTGGGAAATAGATTTGAGGGACTTTGTGTCCGGTTCGCCTTTGATTTCCTACGGGAGAGTTTAGCCGGGAAAGCAATGACAGTTGCACCAAGTGTACTCATTTATAAACGTTCACGTCACTTGTGCCTTGTGTATGATGGCGGGGTTGTGCCTTAGCAAGAGTGTGAGTTGTACAGTGTCTTGCTTTCGATAGTGGACCATAGAGGTTCAAGATTTCAACTAAATTGTGAAGACGCCTACAATAGTGTTTGGTTACCTGTTGGAGTCAGATGATCAGTCAGAGAAAGTTATGAGTCAAGTGTTCAAACAATGCCGTATGAGTTGTGAATCGGGCTAGTCCTGTTGTTTGTTTGTTGCAGTTACCACCATAGTTAAAGGAGGTATATAATGTGTTCTGTGTATCTATGATTCAGAAGTATGAGTCAATTTTGTCCCGTGTTATGTTGTTGAAGAGTTTGAGTTGAATTTATAATGGTCATGCATTGAAGGACCCGTTGAGATCTTAGTATCAGATAGCTAATGATTTGTGGTGAGTCTACCGAGTTGGTGAGTACGTTGTGTGAGAAAGAATGTTTGGATGAGCTTGTTCTAGTGGCTCTTCCTGTCTGATAAATTTCGGGGACGAAATTCCTTAAGTGGGGGAGAGTTGTAACGCCCGGGTTTAGGGGCTAGGTGAAAATAATATTTTAGTATTGTCTCGGGTTTCGATTCTAATATTTTATTTATTAAAGTAATGGTTTGGGCCTCGGGTTTTAAGATTTGGACCAATTTTAAATTGAGCCCAAAAGCCATGGATGGCACCTATTGTGGTTTCCCTTTTTCTTTAAGGGCATTTTGGTCTTTGAACATTAAATTTAAACAATTATAAAATAAAGGATGATTCATCATCTTCTTCCCCTCCCTTCCATTTCTTTCCAACGCCAAAAACATCTCTCCCTTTTCAAATACTATTTCATTCCATAACTCATCCGTTCTTGAAGATTTTTCAAAGGAGCAAGGAATTGCGTTGGTAAAGTTTCGGGATCGATATCGGAAGTCATGGAGGCTTGAGTCGGCTTTGCTTGAATTGCTTAAGGAAGTGAGGTGAGTGGTTAATGTTTTAATTTGATTTTAAAAGTTGGTTCAAGCATGTAGATGCGAAAATGTTTTTAAGTATCGTTTTGGTTCAAAGTTGGTTTTGAAGAGTTTAGTTTGGGCTTGGAAAATCAATTTTAAATTCAAGAGTAAATTGTGGTGAATTGCCTCTTTAAATTCCCCTTTTTACTGTTTGTTTTCAATTCTTGTGGTGGTGAATTGTTATGTATGAATTCCAATATTTGGGAGGAAGCATGTTGCTTCTTATTATATCGTTGATTTTGTGTGATGGTAATTATAGTGTTGTTGATGTGCCTTGTAAGATAAGTGTAAGTTGGTACAGGTTGTGCACGGAAATGGTGAGTAAGACCATTTGTGGTTGGTAAGGTTGTTTGTAGCAATTTGGTGCCTAGTTGTGGATTTTGTTGCAACTTGTGTGGTTGTGCATGATATAGTGAGTACATGTTGTATGGTGGTGATTTGTGTGTTGTGTTGTATGGTTGGTGTCGAACCTCACGTGATGGTTGTCGTTGCTCCGGTGATGTGTAGTCCCGCCGGTAGCAAAAGTATAAGACTCCGGTGATGTGTAGTCCCACCGGTAGTCACTAGTTGGGTAGTACTTTGATGTGTAGTCCCATTGGAAACCCACTAGTTGAAACAGTGATGTGTAGTCCCACCGTACTTGTATGCTAGTTGTGTTTGTGTAAACCATGTGTGTTGTCGTTGCTCCGGTGATGTGTAGTCCCGCCGGTAGCAAGTGTTATAAGACTCCGGTGATGTGTAGTCCCACCGGTAGTCACTAGTTGGATAGTACTTTGATGTGTAGTCCCATTGGAAATCCACTACTCAAAACGGTGATGTGTAGTCCCACCGTATGTGTAAGTTTGGTTATGTTTGTGCATACCATGAAGTGAAATGTCTATGTTGTTGACCTTTGGTTGAACTTGTATGTTAGTAGATGGATTAGGTTGTTGGATCACTTGTATGTGTTGGCCTTTACTTTTAAAGGAAGCTTTGAACTCTGCATTGTTGTTGTTATGTTTTAGAGCTCTGCTCACTAAGCTTTATGCTTACGCTCTCCTTTTTCCGACAATGCAGATCTTTAGCTTGGAGTTAGCAAGGAGCAGGAAAAGGGCGTCCAAGCGTGTGGTAGTTTGCTCAAGTATGGTTTATTAAATAATGTAGTAGTCTAGCAATGGGAAATGCTACGTGTTTTAGGAGCTTGTATCTAGACTCCTTTGTGTTGGCTTTATGTTGTTAATGCCTTATGTTGGTGTTTTGGTTTGATTATGGGTTGTAATGCATGAATGCTATGTATGAATGCTTTAGTCCATGTTTGAATGACTCCTTTGGTTTAAATAGGTGTTCTTGCATGTGTGTATATGCTTTATTGCTTTCTAAATTATGTTCTTAGACTTCCTATATATGTTATTAATGTGTTTTTGGCATAGAAAGTCATTAGAGATAAGCAGTAAGTGCTCCCCTGCATCAAGGTTTCGAAACTATGGGTAAAGTTTCGAAACCTTTGTAAATTTTGGGATTACAGGGCATTCTGCCAACCAAAGTTTCGAAACCTTTGGGGAAGGTTTCGAAACTATGGTCAAAGGTTTCGAAACCTTACCCAAGGTTTCGAAACTTTTGGTGAAAATTAGGTTCCAGACCTTACTGCCAGTCAAGGTTTCGAAACTATGGTCAAAGGTTTCGAAACCTTTACTAAAAATGTGCTGTTTGACCCTTGTTGGCCTGTTTAAAGAGAAAAACACATAGGTACTAAGATGCCTTTAGTCAAGTTTAAAATTGGGATGTTTGAATGTGGTTTGGGGGTTTAAATAATGTCTCGTGTGTTATGTTCCGCGTGTTGTGGATGAGAGTAGAGCGTATTGATACCCCTGGTTATAAGCTTAAAATTTGACTGTTTGTATGGCCGTGGTTCGAATGTGTTTTTTCCTTGAATGTTTTCCGCTGTTGTGAATCACTTAGGACTTAATGTTCCTCTAGACAAGATTAATATAAAGAAAAAAAATAGGGTTGCTAACCGAGGGGGAACCTTAACGGGTTTCGCTTCGATTTTCCCCGTGTGGCCCACTCGGATCGGTCATCCGGCCAGACCGGGACGAGGGGGTTACAAGTTTTATCCTTCGCAATCTTTAGAAAAGTGTTCAAGATTGAATTATGAAGATTCAAATATCTTGTGTGATGTTTTCATGAGGGGGGAATAAATACGCGTTGCACTCTTTTTCCCTTAACCAAGGTTTTGTCCCAATGAGTTTTCATGGTAAGGTTTTTAATGAGGCAACATGTTATGCGTATGAAAGATGTGCGTACTCTTTTTCCTTCACTAAACAATTTTTCCCACTGAGTTTTTATATTAGTAAGGTTTTAACGAGGCACATTATCTTCATAGACATCCAAGGGGGAGTGTTATGAATATTTATCTATGTGGATGTCTATCATAATAAGAACTTTATTAAGGAGATTTGACTTACTTTATCATTAGGAATATTATCTACATTAATTAGAGTTTAATGTATTATGTACTTTTTATGCCTATAAATAGATGATTTACTGAAGACATTGTATACAAATGTATTTTTTAAAATAATACAAATCTTTCTCTCATCTCTTTATTCTTTTACTCTTGTTTGTTATTTTACGTTATTTTACTCGCAACAAATAAATTTTTCTTCTACACATAAAATTGGAATTTGAAACCCATACGTCTCAAACATCTCAAACATGAATTATCACAAAAACGTCAATTCAATCTTTTTCATTATTGAGTTGAAACTTGATTCACGCTGTCACTAATGCAATTCGTCCACACAAAAATTGAAAGTTTTCTTACATCAACTTCATTGCAATTTATTTATTTAATAATTATTCGATATATATTTTTCGGTTGCTCTCTCAGTTCTCCAGAGCTTTTTCTTGACTAATCTGAAGCGGCGGAAATCTTCTACATACACAAGACCTCTAACTTGAGACCTGCTTAAGCGATACTAAGCTACTTACCACTTGAATCAATCCTCGTTGGCATATTTATTTGATATATTAATAGCGATTTTTTAATTTAAATTAAAAATGTCATATAACATATACTAATACTTTTAAAAATAATTTTTTTAATATTTATCTATTTAATGTAATGTGGCTAAGCTTCTTTAAACTTGTAATCTAAGAAGATGCTTAATTCACGATTTTCCCCTCAAAATAGACACAGATATTATTAACCTTCATTTATTCATAATCTAAATTTGTTTTATTTCTATAAATCACCTATTTAAATTTTGACACCCAATATTCAAATCTACTATGCTTTTATGGATAACATATTAGAATACCCGAATTCATTATTTAAAAAAATATATTTTAAAAACATTTTTGACCTGCTAAATTCAAATATTTAATGAACTCATATATCTTATGAATAATTTACTTAATTCAAATTCAGATAATAATATGAGGTTTAATACGAATATATAATAAATAAATTTGGATATTAAAACAAATTGAAATTCGAATATTACAAAAATTATATCCAACTATAGCTATCTGGTTTTTCTTTGGTAATATATATGTCCGTCTTACGGTTTATGTTTGGGGTGTTAGATTGTCCCTCTCAATAATATCGTTTTTAAAGTTCGAACTCGTGTCATCTCCTTGAAAATGTAATGTACCTTACCAATGCACTCAACACTTGTTGATTGCTACATGTAATATTTTAAAACATAAAAAAATAAATTATTTTTAATAAATTCAGATTTTCAAGATTTTTTTAACATGTTTAATGATTTTATGGTTTTTTAATTCTTAAAAAGTAACTTAAGCATAGCTACAATTTTGAGAAAAAAAATATAAATTTAAAACGTAAATTTTGAGATTTTTTTATGTTTTATGAGTTTTTTTTTAATTCTACATTTTTTGAAAATTTTAAATTTTTTATTAAACATGATATGTTCTGATTGAGGCACATATATATTTTTTTTCAATAGTAATGACAAAGGAGATAAAATGGTAGTCAAAATTATAATAAGGTCTCAAAGCAGCCAAACTAAGAATAAGATTGTGTATATAATTATAAGAAAATGTTCAAATTCTGAGTTTAATTTATGTTGTAAATCTTTATTGTAATTTTAGATATTTTTTCTTTTTAATAAAACTATCGATTTCTATAAAAAAAAAAATAAGAATGAAGAATAGAGAAAATAATATGAACATTGATGGAACAGAGTGAGAGCTCAAGAGAGCCTTGACCCCTCTAATAATTTGAAAATTTTATAATAAGTTCTTTAAACTTTTTTATAAAAATTAATTTGGTCCTTCAACTTTTTAGAAATTTATATTAAATATTAAATTTGTTGAATATTTTTAATTAAATCCTCTAAAAAATTAATTTGTCCCCTTTAATTTTTTGGTCTAATGACAATTTAAGTCTTTATAAAATTAAATATTAAATAAATTAGACATTGTCTGTAAAATTTTAAGTTTTAATATTGAATAAACCTTTAGATCTTTAAGTTTAATAATTTGATCCTTCCTGACATTCGATCCTGACTCCGTCCCTAGACATCTAAACTATGTTAGCATTGATGGGGGAAGTATGAGAGTTACGATTTGAAGTTGTATGGCTTAATTTGGAAATTCACCAAAAATGTATAAGAAGCAAATTTGAATTCTTTCTCTTAGCCAAATGATGTATGTCAATGTGTGGTACAAGATTGAAATTGCACCTTATATATCACTCAAGTACTTTCTAGTGGGGCATAAGCAGTAAAGTGACCCTTGAACTGTACTCGAATTTCCATTTTAATTTTTAGGTTTTCATTAATGAGTATAGCCTTTAAAATATACTTTCGTCACTATTAATTTTTTCCCATATTTTTGCCCATGACCATGAGATTAACGTCGTTAAAAAAACTTTTTCTGAAAGGCAATAAATTATATAATGTGAATGATAAATCAATTTCATTGAAAATCAGTCCAGACATTATTGGCTGCAAGCCTGCAACTATATTTTTAACACCGTTAGTCTTGAGACTTGAGAGTTAAAAAGGGTAACAAAAATATACTTTAAGGTCATTTTTTATTAAAAAAACATAAGCCCAAAAATGAGAATTATGAGAATTTGGGTATAGTTTAGAGTAGGGGTGTAAACGAGCCGAGTCGAGTTCGAGTAGTGCTAAGCTCGGCTTGGCTCGTTAAGATTTCGAGTCGAGTTCGAGCTTGAGTAATTTCTAACGAGCCTGAGAAATCTGAGCTCGACTCGGCTCGTTTAGAACTCGAGTCGAGTTCGAGCTTGATTCGAGCCCAATCGAGTCAAGTGTTGACCGATCTTTGACTGCATTGGACTAGAGTAACTCTTCATCTATCACGTCTCATTTAAAGTCCTATGAAGAAAAAACTTTGATACACAAGTTGTGTAAACTCTAGCTTGTTAATTTTAGGGTTTAAAGGTTTAGGTTGTTGGGTTTAAAATTTATGATTTAAAATTTAGGGTTTAATACGTATGTTTGGGGTTTATATTTAGGGTTTTAAGTTTAAGAATTTAGATTTTAAATTATAAAAATAAAATTTTTTAGTATATTATATTTTCGAGTAGCTCGTGAGCTTTTCGAGTCGAGTATCAAGTAGCTCGGCTCGGCTCGCCAAGAACTCGAGCCGAGTTCGAGCTCGAGTCGAGTCAACCGAGTCGAGTTTTGACCGAGCTTTGACCGAGTCGAGCTCGAGTAGCTCGCGATCTGTCTCGTCTCATTTACAGCCCTAGTTTAGAGGTCATTTTGTTGTTTAAGCCTTCAAGTGGTGAGTTGCACGAGTTTTCTTTGGCATAATTACTCTTCGAGGACTTGAAGTATTTGTTTGTTGAGTGATTCATGTAGTGAGTTTTAATGTGGAATTTTTATGAGAGATTTATTCATCGAAGGTGTATTTGGACGAGTTTTCTTTGGCATAATTACTCTTAAAGGACTTGAAGTATTTGTTTGTTGAGTGATTCAGCTAGTGAGTTTTAATGTGGAGTTTTTATGAGAGATTTATTCATCGAGGTATGCTATGTTTGATAAGCACTGATTGCAATTACACAATAATATAAGTTTAAATTCTAAAATAATACTCATCATTATAAAAAAATAATTAACCATAAACTCTAAAAATATTGCTTATATATTTTTAAAAACTTTGTCTAAGAATTGAAGAGTATAATTCAGTGATGAAACTCCGTATTATTTATAGTGAGGTCATTTAAAAATGTTTAAATTTAGGGTAAAGTACACAGACGGTCACCGAACTTTGGTAAAAAAACAAAATGGTAACTAAACTTTCAAAAATCACAAAATGGCAATCAAACTTTATGTTTTATAACAAAATGGTAACTAGACGTTAAATGCCGTTAAGTGACTGTTATAAAATTTGGTATAATAACACATTTAGTCCTTCGTATTTATACATTCAATTAATTTAGTCCTAATTCGAAACAATTCACTAAATTTAGCCCTCGTTATTTATGCATTCTTTCAATTTGATCCTTAAAGAAAAATTCCAAAGTATGGTAACATGATAAATAATTACAATTAAATTTTTATAGGAACTCGGAAACTCGTTTCGAATCGAAAAAATTTTAAATAAAGTTTGAGTTGTAAAATATGACGCGTCAACTCGAATAACTCGAAATATTTTGACTCGACTCGATCGAACGCTCATCTCTATCTTAAGATGTGACGCGTCAACTCGAATAACTTGAAATATTCGAATATTTTAAATTATTTTTTCTTTTAAATTGAATATTTTTAAAAATAGAATATTAAATATTTTCATATTTAAATCACATCGATTATTTAATAACAACTTTAAATATTCAATTAAAAAATGATTTAAAATATTCAAATATTTAATTAAATTTTTATAGAAACTCAAAAACTCGACTCGACTCGAAAAATTTCAAATAAAGTTTGAGTTGTAAAATATGACGTGTAAACTCGAATAACTCTAAATTTTTTGACTCGACTCGATCGAACGCTCATCTCTATCTTAAGATATGACGTGTCAACTTGAATAACTCGAAATATTCGAATATTTTAAATCATTTTTTCTTTTAAATAGAATATTTTTTAAAATAGAATATTTAATATTTTCATATTTAAATCACATCAAATATTTAATAACTACTTTAAATATTTGATTTAATTTAAAAATATGCGATTTAAAAGAAAAAAACTGATTTAAAATATTTGAATATTTAATTAAATTTTTATAAGAACTCGAAAACTCGACTCGAATCGAAAAAATTTCAAATAAAGTAGTTATTTAATATTCGATGTGATTTAAAAATGAGTATATTAAATATTCTATTTTAAAAAAATATTTGATTTAAAAGGAAAATGATTTAAAATATTCGAATATTTCGAGTTGATGCGTCATATCTTAAGATAGAGATGAGCGTTCAATCGAGTCGAGTCAAAAAATTTCGAGTTATATGAGTTGACGCGTCATATTTTACAACTCATACTTTATTTGAAATGTTTTCGATTCGAGTTGAGTCGAATTTTCGAGTTCCTATAAAAATTTAATTGTAATTATTTATCATGTTACCATACTTTGGAATTTTGCTTTAAGGACCAAATTGAAAGAATGCATAAATAACGAGGGCTAAATTTAGTGAATTGTTTCGAATTAGGACTAAATTGATTGAATGTATAAATATGAAGGACTAAATGTGTTATTATACCAAATTTTATAACAGTCACCTAACGGAATTTAACGTCTAGTTACCATTTTGTTATAAAACATAAAGTTTAATTGCCATTTTGTGATTTTTGAAAGTTTGGTTACCATTTTATTTATTTTACCAAAATTCAGTGACCGTATATGTACTTTACCCTTAAATTTATGGGGCAACAATAAATTATATTTTTTTAGGAGAATAAATAACAATTTAACCCTGGGAATACTTTTGAAAAACCCTAATGCTCCAACAAACGATATTATTGTTCCCCGCCACAACCAACCATGCAAGGTAATTCCAGTGGCTGGCCACCAGATATTGTTCCTCAGATTCCAGTGGTACCGATGTTGGAACGGCCGGCTTCACCCACACCAATATATGTTTCGAGATCAAACAAGAAGGGTAGAAACGGTGATGTAACAGAGAACTTGGAAGATAGTTATGGAGGTGGAAAAAGTTGGACTGACAGAGATTATGATCGCTGAATAAATTGCCGTGGATTGTAGATATTTTACATCGATTCTGTAAGAAAGAGCATGCCTGGGGTGGAAAAAGTTTATGGAGAATTTCAAAAGTTTACGATGGATTTATAGAATCTGACACATTAATAATAAAGTTGTCAGGTATTCAGAAACTTTTTGATAAACAAACCTCTGCATGTGGGGTTTCAAGTTCAAGTTTATGGATTGAATGAAACCCCACATGCAGAGGTTTGTTTATCAAAAAGTTGCTGAATACGTGAGAACTTGAACTTGAGCTTTTATTATTAGTGTGTCAGATTCTATAAATCCATGGTAAACTTTTGAAAGCTCCATAAACTTTTTGTACCCCCAGTCATGCTCTTTCTTCCAGAATCGATGTAAAGTATCTGCAATCCAAGGCAGTGTATTCAGCGGCCAAAAGTCAAGTTGATTGGAGTTGTTTCCTGATTCTGAAATTACGGCCTTGGTATGTTACAGTCAAGTTGATTTATTTATTTTTCATGTTGATGAGCAAACTAAATATTCTGTTTTGAATATGTAGGGAGAAAGCAGACCATCCTTTCCGCTGTAGGAGAGAAGTTGAGAAATTTGTGGCAATCTAGGGAAGTTAATAGTAAGAGCAAGAAAGCAAAGGGATGCTGAAGAAATGGCAGCTCCAATTGTATTAGTGGATGATGTGCTGCTACTACTAGAGAGGGCTGCACAAGCATACAATGTATTCTCCTTCTGTGTGAAAGGTTAATGTCTTAGTAAACTTAACTTCTCTCTAACACTTGGGGGTGGATTTTTGTGGACACATTCTGGTGGTAATGCAGTTAATCATGGCTTAATTTGGATTCCTTTTTGGTCAACATATTGGAGAGATAGATTCTTGTTAGGAATTTGTATGCAGAAAAATAATCAATGCAATAACAACATAAAACAAAGTACACAATAGAGACGAGATTTAATGTGGTCCACGGATGAGAGAAACGAACAATCAACTATCTAGGTAGAGAACACGAAGAGTACGCATACATGATGGCAGTAGTCAGACTTGTTGTCTTACACCAGATGGCAGATGCAAGGGACCATAATGATGTTTCTGAAAATAGTAAGGGCGGTGAATCTGAGTCCGAGGCTGCTGTTTCCTCGCCGGATCAGAGAAAGTCACAACAGTTCCTGATGCAACCATTTTGAGAACATGTTAGCCCCCTGCCCCCTACCTTAGGCCGATGGACAAATTGATGGTTTGGTTCCAATCCAGTGGCCAACAGCTGATGAGGAATGCATATGGTGATGCCAAGAGTATTCTAACATGGCATGCGGAGTCAACTATTCCCACCTTCCACTGGATACTAAACAAAGGGTGACCAATTTGTTGGATCTTAGATTTGGAGTGAGTTTGTAATTTTTTTTAAGGAAATATTTTTTAGTAAAAAGAGTGTTATTTGCTTCTTTGCATCACTGTTATTATTGCATTGTTAATTTCTTTTCAGCTTCAGTTTCTCCTTCACATTCCTCCGTAGCATTTATGTTTAAAATTTGAGGCAGTTTTTTGGGTTAAAATATTCAATTAGTCCTTGTACTATGAATAAGTTATGGATTTATGTTATAATTTGGTTTTATTCTTATAAATAATCCCACACCATGCTTCCCCTTCGGCCTCCACCCTCGCATGCTTCCTTTTTTGGCGCCTAATCTGTAGAAACCCCTAACCACATGGCATCAAACCTCAACATTCTTGATTTTAAAACCCAAAATCCCATCCCATGAACTCGAAACCTGATTCATCATAAGTCATAACATGGATGTTGTTTGGGATCACAGAGGAGATGTTCCTCAAGAGATTTGTGTATTGTTATGAAGAAGAAAAAGCTTCTGAGCTGCTAAAACTATACAATGAAAAATTGAAACTTGTTGCTGCAGGGGGGAAAGCTTAAGACAGACAGATTATAGAAGATATGTTTGAAACATTTTCTTTATCAGTATTCTTCTGTCATAACTTTGATGTTTATTAACAAGATTGATCTGACAACAGTTTTGTGAAGCTTAAGACAGACACATTGGTTGCTTAAGATGTCTGTTACTTTGAAGCTTTAGGAAAGAACAATCGAATCTTCCATGTTAATCTTGCTATATTTCAAGTGCAGCAATGAAATGTGTGTTCATTTGAGCACCTTATGTTCCTTGTGTTTTATGGTATTCTAATAAGCTATATGTATCCCTCTTAATTCTATTCTATTCATTTTTCTGCTTTGTCATCTGCCATAATTACTTTCTACTTTTCTGTAGGTTTGGTTTCTATGGCAAATAGTGGCATTTTTTGCCTCATCTTTATGCAATTTGATGCCAGAGAATTATATTTATATTTATTTAATTTTTTCTACAACTTGTTTTCCTAGTAAAATGATTTCTATTATAGTTTAACAAGCATATGAGATCTTTATTACTGTCTATTTATTAGTTTTGTTAAATTCATCATTAATTTATGATTCACACATTTATTATTATTTATTTACTAATTCTGTTGGCCCATATATAAAACAGACGTTGATCACAAATTTTAAAACCGCTACATATCTTGAACAATGATTGAACTTTTGACTACTATTTAAAGTAGGAGAGACCCTTATCATACCTTAAATAGTAGAAATAGGATATGTAGCAGACATGTTTTGTATCAAATTGGAAAATTTTGTTGAATTTTAAGACAAAATTTACATACCTATTTTTTTCACATTAGCCCATGAATTTGGATTGTAAGTCCTTTTAATAGTGTGATACTTTGATTATTAACATATGATATAATCTTATAACGTCACGTATCAAAATGACTAGAAATAGGAAAAGTTGTCAAGTTTAGGATCAAATTGGAAAAATAATAGTTGAATTTTAAGATAAAATTACTAGGACTTAAAGTGTAACATATCAAAATGACCAAAAATAGGAAAAATTGTCAAGTTTAGGAGCAAATTGGAAAAAAAAAAATGTGAATTTTAAGACGAAATTACTAGAACTTAAATCAATCATATCTCTGCACATGGCCGTATACAACGCGTAAGTTGTGGTTTTATACGTACATTATAATTTGGTCAATTCTATTCGTATTTTTTTTCTAATTTTAAAATTTCAGTCCTACCTCAAGTAATACAAAAATAATGACTAATTTACACAGACTACAAATGATCAAATGGGAGAATGGATAATAAATCTACAATTTACCCATAATAACAAATTTCGATTTAACAAATTTAATGGTTAGATCAAGAAGAAATTTTAAAATTAAAAAAGTATAGGGACTAAAAAAAATCATAAAAGAATTAAATCATAATGTGCCATCAAATTTGGTTTTCTATCATGATAGACAATAGGGTAAACTACCCCAATGACCACTAATGTTTTAGTAAGTTTTCGTTTTAACCATGAAGTTTGAAAAGCTACGCACTAATGTAATCAATTTATCACAGAGTTATTGTGTATTTAATACTTGATAAGCAAATGATGTGACACTTTAACAAAAAGGACTAAAATCTAAAATGACCCCAAAACTAGAATTAAAACATCAATTTGGTCCTTTAACATTTTTTAACTATAATTCTTGATTTTTTTTTAAAAAAAAATCCAAACTAGCAAAGTCTAACAACAAATACATCCAAACCAAACTAAAAGTATACTTCCACAGGCAACAGCAACACCACCTCGAATCTTGATTTATCGACATCAAATGATGTTAGGGGAGAGATGAAGTTTCTGTCTGGAATGAAGATTTTCATCACAATATACTCGCCCACGGTACCGATACTATATTTTATTAGCTACACAGAAAGAGCAGCATCAACAGCAGTACCCTGCAATGCATTATTTTTAGCCAACAAAGTTAGAAGAAAAACAAAATATAATATGTTGGAGTCGCGTGCTCAGAAGTTTAAGGTTGCAGACATGTTTTGTTGGCAGCTTGAGAACAATGATCAAATTGATAAGCATAGTAAATTTACGAAATGAACTTTTAACTGATAAGCAAATGGGAGGAAGTTGAGGGTTCCATTACACAATCTCCCTTTGCAAAACACAGAAACTGAGATTGCATATGCCATATAGGCATCTTCTCTACATGGAAAAGCAAGTTAACAAACACTATATTAGTGGTTTAGAAAACCAAAATTTTACAGTCCATGGGCATTTCATAGAAAAGCACAACTTCCACCCGAACAAAAACATCCCATTAATGTCCCCTCCACTGAACTTTATCTTCATTTTTCAACTCTTAACGGAGGCAAAAGCCATGGTTCTAGATTCACACATGACAAGAAACCACACAATTTGCATACACAATCTTCACAATGGTCATAACCAACATAGAAAGAAGTGATTCCTCCAACAGGGTCAACTAGATAAGGGTTTTTCTTTTATACATATGAAAAAGGTTATACCGCACAGCGATTGACACTTGTTAACAATTCCAAGAACCCATGAGAGTAAAACCTTTTCTCCTTTAAAATTAGAGGACTCACCGAAAACTCAAGACAGGAAATCAATGTCTGAATCAGTGCAGCTGCTTGTCTCGGGTGGAATCAACTCACTCATCTCTTGCACTTTCACGGATTCATCTTTGAATTTCAAAGGGAAAATTTTATGCCGAGAAGCACATTTTACCATCTCTCCTTGACTTGATCTGACAGCATCACTACAGCTCTTCCTCCGCTCTAGCTTTCGAGACTTTACATGAGTAGGCAGAATCTAGCATCCCTAGAAAACAATATATCAAATGTTAAGCAAACATGAAGAGAGGATGCTATAATCATATCCAATAATTAACACTATACCAGCTTCAGCTCGACTTTTGATAGAAGCTTGGCTTTGGGCAGGGCTTGCCTTGAATGTCACTCAAACTCTTTCCGAATTGCTTGATGTCTGCGTTCCTCTCTTTCCATGAAAATTTTCAAGGTTTTTATAGAGATAAAAGAGAAGACGACATACTATAATTGAACTACCACTCTTGGCTTATTTAGTACTATAATTTGTCAGCATCAGATGGTAAACTCAAACCGATAGACATAAGAGAGATGGGGAGAAATGTAGGAAGCCAGTTGTTGCACCTTAGTCCTGGGCTGGATTGTTACAATAATGACGAATTTAATAAAATTAAGAAATGAAAAATGTAATAAACAAGTTCTCCGATGCTTGTTGAACAGTAATAGAAACCATTTCATCCATTGAATTTAGATCCAAGTCCCCAGCATCAAAATTGCATATGTTTGAAGAGCTTAAAAAGATGAGCCAAAAAAGCCACTATTTCTCATGGAAACCAAACCAACAGAAAAGTAGAAAATGGTTATGGCAAATCTTAAATATGACCATGAACACACATTTCATTGTTGCACTTGAAATATAACAAGATTAACATGTAAGACACAAATGTTCTTTCCTAAAGCTTCAACAGCCATGTTTAATGGTTCACAAACATCTTAAGCAACAGCTTCTATGGAGTGCCAAATAGTAAAGACAATCCGGAGTCCAATCAACCAACTAATCTAAGCTCTGAGTTTAGGAATGGTTTTCAAAAACTTCAAAAAACACTTGTCCGATCAACCCCTCTTGTCAATAAACATCAAAGTTATGACAGAAAAGAACACCAATAAAGAAAATATTTCTACATGTCTTCTATAATTTGTCTGTCTTATGCTTTCCCCCTGCAGCAAGGTTCAACTTTTCATTATAGAGTTTTAGCAGCTCAGAAGCTTTTTCTTCTTCATAACAATACACAAATCTCTTAAGGAACAACTCCTCTGTAATCCAAAACAACATCGGCAACCCCAATTCTTTCTTAAGTAAACCCATCGACATAAGATCTTTAACAAACAAACCCCTTGGAACAATTCTCTTCTCCATGCTCATTCCTAGCACAGCGGGACGTTTAGCAATGGATGAAGCCTGGAACCCCATTACATTCACAATGAAATCCATCACCGCTTTAATTTTATCCTCGGAAGTTGACAATGCCCAGGGAAATGACCTGAAAGCTTCTAAAATCTCCTTCTCAGACCAACCACACTTCTTATAAACAACAAACTTTCTCTCCCAAGTGGATTTGCTCATTGAACCCAATACACCGACAGCTAAAACAAAATTAAACCTTTCGGGACTGAACCCCATTTTCTTTACCTTCTCAACATTCTCTTTGAACACAACTGGAGCAATAAAGAATGTCTTAGGGAGCTGACGAAGTCCTTTAACTATGATAAGTTCAGGCACCCCAGTTTGCCTCAAAACATTGCAGTTAGGCAAAAAGTAAGAATCAAAATCATAAGAAAAGATACGGGGATAAGTATTTAGAACATCAAGGGCAACATTTTCCGATTGAAACAGATTGCTAAGGAAGTTAAAGGAAGGGGTGATTTTCCTCTCTAAGCTAAGTCTAAGAAAATGTGGATTTTTAGCAAAGAATTTGGTAAGATCAGTTCTTGAAATGCCTTTAGAGTTCAAAAACGTAACTTTGGGCAAAAGGGTTTTCTCAACATTAGATGAAAGTATAGTTGGCATCTTCCTGATGATGGTTGCGATTTGGGGTTTCGAGAATCCATGGGTGTTTAGGAAGGCCATGACAGAGTCGGGTTGGTTTGGGGTTTCAAAGTTGACATGTTTGGAGGCTGATAGAGCAGATTGTGGGGACAACCCACAGGTTTTTATGAGGTAAGAGACTGTAAATGATTGTTGATCTGAAGAGGTTGAGAATGAAAGTGATGGGTTGTTTCGAAGAATGTAACAAAGATTGTGGCTTTTGAAAGCTTCGATCTTGGTGGGTCTCCTCCTCCCATGGAGGATTGTTTTAGAGAGAAAACTGAACATGGGAATGGTGAGAATAGTGAATGAGAGGACCGACTCACCTGCTCTGCTCTCGAGAGAAACACTTGAATCCCAACACAAGAAATCAACCTAGCTTCTTGCTTTATCTGATCAAGGCCCGTCGGAAGTTTGAGCAAATACCTAGCCTTCATTACGTTTTATTTGGGTAAACTACTGCAGGGGTCACTTTCGTTTTGCGTCTGTACAGAGTTAGTCACCACTTTTGAAAAGTGCCAATTAGTAGTCCTCCACGTTTTCGATGTGTAAAGACTTGGTCACTCCGACGTTATACTCCGTTAGTCCCCTAACAGATTGTTGATGTGGCGGAATTAAAATAAGGATAAATTACTGAAATAGCCATTAAAATTTATCTCATGTACATTTTTTCTCCTCAATTTAAAAAAGTAAACATTATAGTCACTAATAAAAATATTTTTTTATAATTTCACCCTTAAAATTTTAAAAATTCATTTTTCAATCCTAAAACTTTACAATCAATTAGTACAATAATATTATAAATGCTTAGATGAAAAATAGGTGCCCAAAGTATACCCTTTGAAACTTAGGTGCCCAAATTTCTGCTATTTAATAACTCAAACTTAAAAAGTTAGTCCACTAACTACTAAAAAATTCGAGTTATTGGAATTTCTATTTTATAATTCAAACTTTATTTTGAATTTTTGAGTCGAGTTTATGAAATTATGAGTCGAGTATTTTCACATCAAACCAAAAAAATTAATTTTTTCGAGCCAAGTCGAGTTATTGGAATTTCTATTTTATAATTCAAACTTTATTTTGAATTTTTGAGTCGAGGTTATGAAATTATGAGTCGAGTATTTTCACATCAAATCAAAAAAATTAATTTTTTCGAGTCAAGTCGAGTTATTGGAATTTCTATTTTATAATTCAAACTTTATTTTGAATTTTTGAGTCGAGTTTATGAAATTATGAGTCGAGTATTTTCACATCAAACCTAAAAATTTAATTTTTTCGAATCAAGTCGAGTGTTGCACTTTCCTACATATAATTTTTAATTTTAATCCGTGCGAAAAATAAAAGGTCGTCAGAACTTACGTAGCTCCGATAGAGGCTCCACCGACGTCGGTTGGACTCGGAACCTTAGGGGTTTTGCTCGCCGCCACGTCAGGAGCCCGGATCTGGTGTCCGTCTCGCGAATGGACGGGAACCGATGCCGGAAAATGCGAGAAACAGTGGCATCGATTGGTTTCTTGCCAAAGCTTCAATCGAGATTTGCTGGCGGAAGGTGGCCCGACGACGCGCGTGGTGGCCATGGATGAGATCGCGACGACGTGGCGCCTCTAGCGATGTAGGCGGTGACCACCACCGCCCGACGGTGACGGAGATCGACGACGGCCGATCGGGAAGGTGAACAAGCAACAGTAGAGTTCGAAGTTTTTCTTGGGACAAACACAGATTAAAATTAAAAATTATATGTAGGGAAGTGCAACACTCGACTTGATTCGAAAAAATTAAATTTTTAGGTTTGATGTGAAAATACTCGACTCATAATTTCATAAACTCGACTCAAAAATTCAAAATAAAGTTTGAATTATAAAATAGAAATTCCAATAACTCGCCTTGACTCGAAAAAATTAATTTTTTTGGTTTGATGTGAAAATACCCGACTCATAATTTCATAAACTCGACTCAAGAATTCAAAATAAAGTTTGAATTATAAAATAGAAATTCCAATAACTCGAATTTTTTAGTAGTTAGTGGACTAAATTTTTAAGTTTGAGTTATTAAATATGAGCAATTTGGGCACCTAAGTTTCAAAGGGTATACTTTGGGCACCTATTTTTCATCTAAGCATTTATAATATTATTGTACTAATTGATTGTAAAGTTTTAGGATTGAAAAATGAATTTTTAAAATTTTAAGGGTGAAATTATAAAGAAACATTTTTATTAGTGACTATAATGTTTACTTTTTTAAATTGAGGAGAAAAAATGTACATGAGATAAATTTTAATGGCTATTGCAGTAATTTATCCTTATTTTAATCCGCCACATCAGCAATCCCTTAGGGGACTAACGGAGTATAACGTCGGAGTGACCAAGTCTTTACACATCGAAAACGTAGAGGACTACTAATTGGCACTTTTCAAAAGTGGTGACTAACTCTGTATAGACGCTAAACGAAAGTGACCCCTGCAGTAGTTTACCTTTTTTTTTCTTCTATTTTTGCCACCTGTCGTTAAAAACAATAATTTGGTGACCAAAATAAAAAAAATAATAAATTAGTGACCAAAATAAGAATAAAACGTAACTATAATGATGATTATGCACAAAATAATAATTTGATACCCAAAATAGGATCACCAGAATTCCCAAAGAATTTTGGATTTTCAAGTGGTAATAAGCTTTTGTAGTTTTGCTGTTTCATGTCTATCATTGAGAAGAGTTAGCAATGAAGCAAGTGGTCTTGAAATCAGTTTGTCCACCTATTTTTGATCGAGAAAATTAAGATCACCTATTTTCAAGTGGTCTTGAAAACATATTCGATCGCACTGTGATTATTACGATTGCGAGCGTAATAAATATTCTTGTATGGTACTAAAATCTACATCTGAGACTCAATACTACTTAGAACACGATCTTTCTTTTATAGTTTAGTTTCGAATGTACTCCACATCATCGACCTTTTCTCTATTTTAACCAAATTCATCGAGAAAACAATAATTCAATTCAGGTTTAATCATATTGTGTGAAAACATGTCTAAAGAAATTAGAAAAAGTTATGTTTCATCTTTTTGCAGTTGGTTTTTCTTTTGGTTCTAAATTAGCTTTGCTTGTGGAGAGTTGCAAAGGATATAAGGTTATGAGGAACTTTAACTTTATTAGTTGCATGAAAGGGAGATATTCCCCTACCAAAGTAAATATAATACAATTGATAATATCACTTGGATTTGTAAGTTGTATTAGATTTGTGGGAAATTGTTGACATTTTAATTTTTTTTATTTTTTTAAATTATTACTTAAAAATATTTATAAAAAAAACCAAATAAAATTTTAGTCACAATTAAGAGTCAAATGGGCTATTAATTGTGCCATATTATCATGAAAAAATAATAAATATTTTTTTGATAATCTAATTGACTATTTTTTACAATAATTTAAATGGCTATTATATAACTTTTGAAAGATTGCTGATCATATGATAAGAAAATTATAGTCTAAGGAGTATTGGTGTGCTTTACATTTTCATGGTAATATGAAATGCTAGGTCTTTGCTCAAACTTCTGGTGGGCGTTTTATCAGATAAATGAAGAAGGTGGGTTGATTTTTTCTGTTGGAATTCAAGCGTTTCTCTCTGGTAAGAACATGAGCAGGTGATTCCATTCTTTATTCTCACCATATTTAATATTTATCAGCCCCCCATGTTTTGTATTCTCTCCAAAACGATCCTCCATGGGAGGAGACCCATCAAGATCCAAGCTTTCGGATGCCACAATCTCTTGCTTTCATTCTCAACCACTTCGAATCAACAATCATTTACAGTCTCTTACCTCATGAAAACTTGTGGGTTGTCCCCAGAATCTGCTTTATCAGCCTCCAAATATGTCAACTTTGAAACCCCAAACCAACCCGACTCTGTCGTAGCCTTCTTAAAGAACCATGGATTCTCGAAACCCCAAATCGCAACCATCGTCGCCAAGCGATCACGTGTGCTGTCATCTAATGTTGAGAAAACCCTTTTGCCCAAGATCAAGTTTTTTAACTCTATAGGCATTTCAAGCTCTGATCTTGCCAAACTATTGACTAAACACCCACATATTCTTTGGTTTAGCTTAGAGAAGAAAATTATCCCTTCTTTTAGCTTCCTTAACAATCTGTTTCAATCGGATAACGATGCCCTTGTTGTTCTAATTTTATGGCCCCGTTTTCTTTCATATGATTTTGATTCTTCCATTTCGCCTATTATCAACGTTTTGAGGCAAAATGGAGTGCCTGGACATTACATAGTTAAAGGATTCCGTTGGTTCCCTAGAACACTCACCACTGCTCCAGTTGTGTTCAAAGAGAATGTGGAAAAAGTAAAGAAAATGGGGCTCAATCCTGTGAAGTTTAATTTTGTTGTAGCTGTCTTTGTATTGAGCTCGATAAGCAAATCCACTTGGGAGAGAAAGTTTGATGTTTATAAGAAGTTTGGTTGGTCTGAGAAAGAGATTTTAGAAGCTTTCAAGAGATATCCCCAGATAATGGCAGCTTCTGAGGATAAAATTAAAGCAGTGATGGATTTTCTTGTGAATGCCATGGGGTTCAAAGCTTCACTCGTTGTTAAAACACCCTTTTTGCTTTGCTCAAGCACGGAGAAGAGAATTGTTCCAAGGGGTTTGTTTATTAAAGATCTTATGTCAATGGGTTTACTTGAGAAAGAATTGGGGTTGTCGATGTTGTTTCGGTGTTCAGAGAAGTTGTTCCTCAAGAGATTTGTGTATTGTTACGAAGAAGGAAAAGCTTCTGAGCTTCTAAAACTCTATAATGCAAAATTGGAACTTGCTGCAGGGGGGAAGCTTAAGATGAACCGATTATAGAAGATGGTTGAAATATTCTCTTCTGTCATAACTCATAACTTTGATGTTTATCGACTGGAGGTTGAACTGAAAAGAATCTTGTGAAGCTTTTGAAAAGCATCCCTAAACTCAGAGCTTAGATTAGTTGGTTGATTGTAAGGTATAATTATGGACACCGGATTGTCTATACTATTTGATACTCCATAGAAGTTGTTGCTTAAGATGTCTGTTGATAACCGAGCATAATTGTTGAAGCTTTAGGAAAGAACAATTGAATCTTCCATGTTAATCGTGCTCTATTTCAAGTGCAACAATGAAATGTGTGTTCATTTGAACACCTTATTTCCTTATGTTTTATGCTATTCTAATGAGCAATGTAGATCCCTCTTAATTACATTCTATTTTTTCTGCTAGTTCATGATCATATTTATCATCTGCCGTAACTATTTTCTACTTTTTTGTAGGTTTGGTTTCTATGGCAAATAGTAGCTTTTTTGCCTCATCTTTACGTCTTCTTCAAACATATGCAATTTTGACGCCAGAGACTTGTATTTAAATTTAATGGATAAAAAATGGTTTCAATTATAGTTTAACTAGCATCCGAGAACTTGTTTACTATTTTTCATTTATTAATTTTATTAAATTCGTCATTAATTTATCTAAGGTGCAACAACTTGCTTCCTACCTTTCTCTGTATCTCTCTCTTATGTCTACCAGTTCAAGTTTACTGTTAGATGCAGATAATTATAATTCAAAGTAACCCGACACTGGTAATTCAATTCTAGTATTTTGTGTTAGCTCATGTCTTGATGAAAAACCATGAACTTCTTCATGGTAAGAGAGGGAGGCAGCCATCAAGCAATTCAAAAAGAGCTTGACATTCAAGGCAAGGCCTATGACAGCTTCTACCGTGAAGGACCGTCACCAAATGCTGAGCTGAAAGGGTGTACTTCAAATTCCTTTTATTGTCATTTAGCATGGTTAAACAGGTATCAGAAATAAGTGTCCGGTTCATTATTGATAAGCTATATCATCTTCTCGTTTTGTGCTTAACATTTGATATGTTTTTTGTACAGATGCCTGATTCTGTCTACTCATGCAAAGCCTCCAACGATAGACCGGTCGAAGAGCTGTAGTGATGAAATCAGATCAAGTCAAGGAGCGATGGGAAAATGTGTTTCTTTGCATCAAATTCATCCTTTGAAATTCAAGATGAATCCATGAAAGTGCAAGAGATGAGTGAGTCGATTCCACCTGACACAAACAGCCACATTGGTTTCCCGTTTTGTGTTTCCGGTGAGTCATCCAATTTTAAAGGAGAAAAAGGTTTACACTCATGGTTTATTGTGACTGCACTAAATAATGTATAGCATGTTTCCTTTCAATCCCTGTAAGTTATAACCTTTTCAAGAGACCCCCACTTCACTTATATGAACAATTCAATAAATCTGAGCATAGGTTTCCTACTTCATTTTGAGCTGATGGGGAAAGGAAGCACATATGTTTAGTTTGTTCCTAACTTTGACCAACATTTTATTTTTGTTGGAGTACCATGTCCAACATGTCCGAACTTTATTAAGATATTGGTATAGGCACATGACTGTCTAGGGACGAGTGTCGGGTTAACATAGGTCGGGTGCATCTAGTTGACCCTCTTGGAGGAATCATTTCTTTCTGTCTGCTATAACCTTTTGAACTCTGAAGATTTGTGCATTCAAATTGTTTGGTTTATTGGTAATGTGTGAATTTAGAGTAATGGCTTTTACCTCCATTAAGAGGTGTAAAATGAAGATAAAGTTGAGTAGAGGGGCCATTAAGGGGATGCTTTTGTTAAGGTGGAAGTTGTGCTTTTGCTTAGTTATGCAAACCTCATCATGAAAAGGTCTTAAAGAAAAATAGAAAAAAGTACTCCAATGGAGTGTAAAGCACATATATGGAGTATGATCTACTTACGCAATGTAAAAATTAAAAAAAAATTACACTGAATTGTATTGTTAGGTAAGTGTAAATTTATGGGCAATGTTATTCGTTTCTCTTTCTCCCCCTTAAAAATCTTTTCATTTTCAACTTTTAATCATCAACCTATGCTCTTCCAATGGTCGAAAATCAGTGTAAAATTAGAAGGTATTACATAGTGTAACTGGGTTTTATTTATATATATATATATATATATATATATATATATATATATATATGGTGACTTAACAGCAAAAGATTACTTTTTGAGCTGAAAATGACTCATTAGTGTTGGCAAACTTACTGGTCAAAAAGGATTGTGGCTTTAATTTTTTTGGTTAACTTTGAGCTATTGGGTTTTCTAAACCACTAATTTAACTTCTTTTTGGAGTTTCATAACTTGCTTTCTCCATACCATCTCATTTTCTGGGTTTTGCAAATTGAGAATATGTTATGAAACTATTTTCTAACCAGTGAGTTATTTTCCTTTGACCAAACTATTTTACGCAAAACAAATATCGAATATATAAAAAATACTTTCATATATTTTGGTCTAGTCTTGAACATAAATGTCAAAGAAAATGTCTTGGCTTCCGTCACAAGGAAAAACAAAATTAATTAGCTTTAGGCAATTGCATTACTGGTAAAATAAAGGCAATGATATGGGGTTACCTTATAAAATAATATTTCTTATATTAATAATTTATTTTCCAATTCAAAGTAGATGACTTTTGTGAAATTAGGACATGATTAAACCATAAAAATGGATTTAAATATTGTTTTTGTGTGCATAATTTACCTTTAAATAATTTAATTTGATTAAAATTTACCTTTCTTGGTTCCAACTTGATCTGTTTTCCCACAGCTAAAGCATTTAACAGGCCGTCAACCTGTATTTCTTCCTGTTTAAGCTTGGAATCACACTATTTATTGCGTTGCCAATTGCCATCATTAATGATTTTTAATAAGATACCATTTGTCTTATATACCATGTTAATATATAATTTTAAATTATAAAAATACTAAAAAATAACTTAGAATTTACATAGAAATCCTGTACTTTTAAAAAGGTTGAGGATCAAATTTACTAAAAAAATAAGATGACATATTATAAATGTTAAAGACTAAATTTATCAATAGGTTATTACGATACGATATTAATTATCATTATACATTTATTGTTTTACCTCATGTTATTCGGACACAAATATGAGTGTCGGCTATCTTCGTATCCGATATGAGTTCGACATGATTATTTTATACTTTCCTAGTTTATAATTTATATTATATTTTTAATTAATGCTAAAAGAAGCAATTGCTTTGACCCCTATATTCCACCAAAATTTTCCCTTTTTATTATTTTTAATCCCATTCAAACCCAGTAACAAACAATGACTTTAATTTCTTCCACCAAACCTCATATCATTTTAAGTTGTTTTCACATCTCATTTTTCCTATTTCCAGTGGCGTGTTTGGCAGCAACCTTGATAAATATGTCCATGTCCATGTGATATCCCTAAAACAAATAGGTTAAAATATACAGTCCGTCCTTGTACTTTAATAAAGTTTGAGATTTAGTCCATCCTCATAAAGTTAAAAATTAAGTCTACCTATTTTTTAAATTTAAAAATTATAATTCAATCACTAACAATGCTAATGATTTTCGTCAAAACCGCCCAAATTGGCATGTTGATTAGGTTTCCCTCATATGACATGAGATTGATGAAAAATAAACTCTGAACTTCGAAAATGACATTATAAAGAACAATAACGAATTTTAAACATAGACAGTAAACAGTTCAGAGCCAAAGCACTAACGGTGCTAATGTTTTTCGTCAAAACCGCCCAAATTGGCATGTTGGTTTGGTTGCCCTCATATGACATGAGTTGA
The DNA here is from genome assembly GCA_030270665.1 of Hibiscus trionum. Classification (NCBI taxonomy): domain Eukaryota; kingdom Viridiplantae; phylum Streptophyta; class Magnoliopsida; order Malvales; family Malvaceae; genus Hibiscus; species Hibiscus trionum. The sequence goes on along the minus strand of BSYR01000010.1, from coordinate 76,766,397 downwards.
TGAAAAATAAACTCCGAACTTCGAAAATGATATTATAAAGAAGAACAATCACGAATCTTGAACCTAGATAATAATAAACAGCTGAGAGCCAAACCAATGACAATGCCATATTTGGGTATTAAACCAGTTTGAAGCCAAACGCAGCCCTAAAAACAAGCTTAAACATGGAAGTTAAAAAAGAAACACTTGAAATCAGTGTAAAAAAGCAAAGATATGGGAATAGAAAGTGGGATTCTATATGTCATCTAAGCAACATCATGCGATACTCATCCTCACATATATAAAGGCCCCCTGAGGACCAAAAAATAAATAAATCAAAATTCATTGCATGGCTAAATCAAAATATCAACCAGTCTCTTCTTCCTTATTTGTTTGCATCTCTCTCCCTTTCTTTTCTTTTCTTTTCTCCTCTTGGAAGTCTTCAACAGTTGAGGAGAATGTCGTCTGGTTCGAGACCATTCATTTCGAAGGGTCTCACGACTTCGTTCAAAATGATCTCGGACCAGGCTTCATTCCCCCTAACTCAAGACATTTCCCGAATTCCATCCCGAGAAAAGGGTCGTAAATGTCGTTTCTTAAGAGTGAATGCATGGATTATCCGAACGATTCAAGGGTTCAAACCCTGATTTTCTTTTTTCATGTTACATTGATGAAAATCTCAGGTCAGTGGGGGGGGGGGGTTTAATTTTTTTCAAGCTTTATTAAGCATTGAAATGTCAGATTTTCTTACAAAGAATGCCTGCAGATTTTCCATATAAATAATATATTTATGTATATATAATCACCAGAATTCCCAAACAATTTTGGATTTTCAAGTGATAATAAGCTTGTTGTTGTTGAATTTCATGTTGATCATTGAGAAGAGTTGGCAATTGAAATCAGTTTGTCCACCTATTTTTGATTCAGAAAATTAAGGTCATCTGTCAAAAGAGGAATTCCCTTTTTTGAATGTACCACCCCAGGCATTTCATCCTAGGTCCCAAAAACATATTCCATCGCATTATAATTGTTACGATGTAGATACAATATTAAGATCTCCATCTAAAACTCAATACTACTTAGAACACCATCTTTCTCTTATACTTTAGTTCCGAACTCACTCTACACCGTCGACATTTTCTTTATTTTGACTGAATTCATTGAAAAAACAATGATTCGATTCGAGTTCAGTCGTATCGTGTGAAAACATGTCTAAAAAAAGAAAATAGAAAAAGCTGTGTTTCATCTTTTTGCAATTGATCTTCTTTTGGTTCTAAATTAGCTTTGCTTGTGGAGAGTTGCAAAGAATATAAGCGTAGGAGGAACTTTAGCTTTATTAGTTGCATGAGAGGGAGATATTCCCCTATCAAAGTAAACCTTTTATAATTCAGTGTCGAATATAAATATGCGTTTAATACGAATATTTTAAATTTTAATTTTTTTTCACATATAAAAATTGTGATATTCTTATATTATATTTGAATATATTTCAAATTAAACAGGAATATTTTAAACAAAATGAAGATTTCGGATAATCTAATTTAGTGCTATAACTTGCGAGATTATGAAGGTACATACGCTTACATTATTTATTTTGAAGTTACAAGTGCAATTATAAGTAATATATCCTAACATTCTAAAATCAAAATGAATCGTTACAAAATACAATCAAATAAATAATCAATATATATTTAATGATGAATAGATTTATATAAAATGGACAATGTCTAGCTTTAGCCTTTTCATAGATTTTGGAGTTCAAAATTATGATCCGTGCAATAATGTAAGAAATGACATCACATATAATTGTAAATTGTAATAATAATAATAATAAGAGTAATAATTAGTAGTAGTCAAAAGACACGAGAGACATCTTGAGTATGCATTACAATAAAAGTGATTCCTATGCTCGATAAAGTCATATACTAACATAATTTTTTTTACTTTTATTTTATTTTTCAAAATTAAAGATGAGTTTTGATTCTATTTTTCAAAATAGAATTAAAAGCCCAGGAAGTGAGGTTGTGAGCTGTCGCATTTGCCATTCTGGGGATTTGAGGTGTTTTCCAGAGTTTTTACAGAATTAAGGCAGCCAGCGAGTTATGTTGTTATAGATAATTTGTTTGAAGCTTATTCCTATAAACGTCGGATTCAAATCATCTGATACAATTTTTAAATATAAATAATTAAATTTATTAAACATTTTTAAATTAGAACCAAACTGATAGAGTGTATAAATTTTAATACTAATTTGAGAGAGAAAGTGTCTAATTCAAGTATATCTTAAAAAATTCTTTAAGAACCAACTAAGAAAATGAGTCTAGTTAAGGTACTAATGTGAGGGTAGAAATCCTTTAAGTTAATTTAGAAGAAAATCCTAATTCATGTACTAAAGGTATATTTAAACCTCTATAAAATACATATTTTGAGAAATAATGTTGGGATGAAGGTATTTTGAGAATTAATTATAGAGAGTTGTCTTCATATTTTCATTACTTTGGGCCAATAAACGGATTAGATAAAAAGAGTTTTTTCGGCTGACGTCAATAATTTAAATTGGTCCCAAATATAGAATTATAATTAAAACAATCTTAAATTAAAATTTACTCTTATCTTTCTAAAAATAATAATCAGTTTTTCAAATTAAATAAATCATCTACCGTATATATATATATATATAACCCATCAAGTAGTTCTGTCAAAAAAATGTTGTTATGCTTAAAAAATTCGAACTCGAATAATTTGTTCAGTGTTTGTACATTATTAAAGGACTAAAATTAATTAATAAATATAATTATATCAAAATATTAAAAAATAAAAATTCAGAAATCTAAATATAATAAGCATAAAAAATAAATTAATATAATAAATATCTAAATTTATACACCAAAACTATTGTGGATAAAAATATGAATATCCAAATCTCAATAGATAAAGAAAATTTGTTATATGGTCCAAGTGGTCACAAGTCACAACACTAGTAGTGTTGAGATGGTCCATAGACTCTATGCTGGTGGTGGATACAACACCAGAAATTTTATACCCTATCTCTCTCTCTCTATATATATATGTAAAATATAAATATATATTTATTTATGGATTAGATAATTTCCAGTTTAAATTTTATATTTTTAATATATTAACGGTAGAAAAATATATTTCATAAATAGAGCTTCAATATGTCACATGTCTTATTTAGTATTTAAGGAAGTGATTACAAGGTAGTATCACTTTATATTTTTTAACCTTTTGATATGATACACATTTTGCCGACAATGCGGATTGAACTCGGGTCTTTTAGGATAAATAGCATCATCTTTTTCATTAGGACCAGTTGAATTCTAAAGTTTATGATTTTTAGTTTTAAAGTTTAAATTTAAGGTTTATAATCTTAAATATGATACATTAAAATTCTAATTGTGGAATATTTTCATTGTTGGTGTATGGAATAGTAATTTTTTTAGTTTAATGTTTTTGAATTATTATTAAGTACATTGACAGTGAAAAAATAATTTTTCACAAGCAAAATTAAAATGTTGATATGTGTTGCATTCATTTATTTTTAGATAATTATTTCATGCATTGATAATGACGGCAGAAAACATATATTTTCAATTAGGATTGTATAATTGTTTTGTGTCCTTTAATTATATTGAGAGAAATAATTCAATTTTTTTAAACGTTAATGTATGAAATAATAATCCTTAATTTTTAATTTTTAAATTGTGTCATATTTATTTACTAAATAGATTTTGTTTAGTGCACCCCCAATACACATGATAATAATTGTACTTAAATTTACTACAGGAACATTTATTACTAGAGAAATTTTCGAGTGTAAACTTTAGTTCACATAATTTTGTCTACTTCAAAGTTTAATGTTTGAGGATTTAGGTTATAAGGTTTTATGATTTTACTTTTAAACTTATAGAGTTCAATAAACAGAATTATGAAAACTTTAAAATTTTACCGTTGTGTGTGAAAAAAAATATCCCACCAACAATGGATCAAATAACTGAAATGTGAACTTGAACGAATAACTCAACTTAAAATTCTCTGATAAATTAATCATGTGTATATATCGAGGTTAAAAAAATTAAATCATAAATTTAGGTACTAAATTCGACGAGTGTTCGTAGTAAAATAAAAGAGATATATTCATTTTAAAAGATTCGAGTTTAAACAACTTTATTTATAATTTGTGCATTATAAAAAAAAGTTAAAAGTATCTAAAAAAAGTTCTTTAAAAAAATTATGCATACTCGAGAATTATGATTTGAAATGTTCTTAAAATCAAACTGAAGAAGAAATTGGTATTATTTGGATTAAATTCATTTTACGAACAATTATTGAGATTATGCATGGTCGAAATGTGATTAAACATGTGGAAGCCGACAAGTTTCAGAATTAACCCAAAAATGTGGAATAAAAAAATCCAATCGAAAATCTCCAGGTATTCGTGTCAGGCCTGCAAGGATTCAACGTGTCAAGAGCTGTACCTCATGCTGCAGAATCCTTCAAAAAGCTTGGAATCCAGCTTCACTCTCATGAAAGCTGCTGCAACTTGCAGTTGCAAACAAGCCTGATCATCCATGGCCATGGCGGCACCCACTTTTAGCTTCAAAACAATCCTTTTTTAGCATTTTTTTCATTTCCTGTGGACGCTATATAAAGGATCTGCCAAAGGGATTATATATATTGTGTGTCGCCATAGATCAAAGCTTTCTTCTTCTCAGCTTTTGGTTTTTTTTATGTAATTTTCCTTTTCTGTTAGCTCTTCTTTCTGCATCTGTGTTTATCAATGATGTTCTTCGTTTCTTATTTGCTATGATTTACTGTTTTTTTTTTTAATATTTAGCAGTTAATTTATGTGGTGAAGCTGCAGTAGGAGTATCTGTATCTGTATTATGTTACTCGGATTCGGGTGTATCTCCCTTACGGGTATGCTTAGTTTCCATAATATTGAAATATTCGAATATGATATGCTAGCAAAATGTTATGTTTGTCTACCCCTTCATCATCTTCAATGGTAGAATTGCATTTGGTGTAAATTTTCAAAGAAGATCTTGTCTTTGAAATCTCGAAAAAGTTTGTTGATTAAGTTATATAATATATCCATGGTGGTTCACTTGAAATGTTCTGAATTCAGGTTCCATGTAATTTAACTGCTTCTAGACATTCTATATGTTTTTGCCACATGACAGTAACTTCCCTTGGATTTCAGGACTGCGGACCGAAGGAATCATCGAACGAAAACGAACATGGAAAACGAGTACATAGAACCGTTGACTGATTTAGGACTTGCGCTGGGGTGTTCCGGTTATAGGATTGTGAGAAGGACGAGCAATGATCTCGGTGCAGGTGCAAATGCAGCTTCAAGGATCGTCATGAATTTTGTGGCCACTGATCCCTTGTCCGAAATAGTTTGGTCACCACAGAAAGGTCTCTGTCTCAAATGTACTGAATGCAGCCTTTTGGAGAATAAACATTCCCTTCTCCGGGCTGCAGGACCGCGCCATACAGTTCATTCACCACAGAAAATCAATACATCTACAAGATCAAACAATGAAAAGCCTATAGACCAACAAATTATATTTACATCCTCCTCCATAGTCCCTGATCTGAATACTAAAGTTTCCGACATGGACAATTCAGACAAATCTGCCGGGGATAAAGACAACATCCAGTTGTGCCATGAACCTCAGATTGATCATGATAATTCTTTCCAAGGCATGATAAGTTTGAATAAACTATTTATGTATTTTTGATTTAATTTTTGATGCTGTCCTTGAAAATTGCTAGTAAACTCTCCTGCAGGGACTGCTGCCTTTGTAAATCTTGTTGAAAAGAAGGATCCAGAAGATTCTGAGAATAATCAAGTTGCTGAAATCTCTAAATCAATTGAAAACAATATTCCAATTTCACCAGGTACTTGATGACGCTGTCTATATATATATATATATATATGAATGATTGGTCTGTGCTTCCTATACTTCAGTATTTCAAATTTATGATTGATCTTTTTAATGTTTCCACCTCATACTTGACATGTAACTGATATATTCTTTACTCAACCAAAAACCAGATGGACAGAAACCAGATGTGGAACAAACGGAGTCTTTATTCAATGATCCCGCAAATGAAGTCGGCGATCAGACTTCATTGTCACGGATGGAGGTGGTTTTGGTATCTGAAGTTCAAACCAACAATGAATGGGGTGCATCTGGACCTACAGAGAAAAAATTGACTTCCCCTGCTGAAAATGATTTGCAGGGTCTAGGTGATGGTGGATTTGTTGCCAAAGGTAAAGTTTCAGGTTCAAGATCTGCATTTGAAGCTGAAAAGAACTCTGAGCACTGTGAGGGGACACCATCGGAGAACATGTCCACTGGCACGCATTCTCCGACTAGATGCAAAAGAAAAGGGAAGGAAAAAGCTTTATCAGATGGAGATGTTAAAGGGATGATGTCGAAAGCTGAGGCTGATGACAGTGATGAGAGTGTTGAAAGTTGTAACAGTGGTGCATTATTCTCTACAGGCAAAAAACGGCGGGGCTTTGAGCAACAGTTGGTTGTGAGGAGCAAAAGAGAGAAACAAGATAGTCCCTTCATGAACTGGATATCAAACATGATGAAAGGGTTCTTGAAAGCTAAAGATGAGACACCATCTCTTACTCTTACTGCTGCAAATACTATTAAGTCACATGAGACTGTCATCCACAATCTTGATGCAAACAATATGAACCTAGATCCGGGGTGCCGAAATATTGGTTTTCAATCTATTTTTCACTCCAAGGTTCAAGGGAAATCACAAATTGAAAATGACCCGACTAAAAAGATTTGTGACATCAATGCTACTCCAATCGCCTGTCATGGAGAAAACTTTAACTTCCTTAATGTGTTTAATGAAAGGTTCAAAAAACCTTTGTCTCCCGAGGGAAATATTGCACAGAATACAAGTTCAAGCGATTTGCCTGTGGATGTGGGGAAAGAAAGAGCAAGCACTAGTTCTTCCTTAGGTAAACGTAAAATGAACATCGAGAACATTGATTTGGAGTCACCATCAGAAGTGAAGACGGCTCATAACATTGGTTACAAAAGCAACCTTCCAGGGAGCTTCTGGATAACTCGGTTTACTCCCAAGTCTTCTAGCTCGTCGTTGAACCCGGAAACTGCTGGCGCCGTTGACTGCTTGAGTGACTGCATGAAGCATACTCCTTGCTGCCAGAACAACCTCAAGACTGTGGGGACTAGGCAGCAAGGCCCTGAAGAGCAGCTGATCAGTTCAGGTGAAGAATTACCTTCTGCCACTGAAACGGAGGCTTCCATTTCCATTGGTTTACACTGCCCTAGATCGAAAGATTCAGAGGTGATGGCTTCTCTTTTCTCTAGGAGATTAGATGCTCTCAAGCACGTCGTGCCTTCTGGTGTTTTCGACAATCAAACCTCATCGACTGTCACCTGTTTCTTTTGTGGAAGGAAGGGCCATCATTTGGAATATTGTCCAGAGATAACAGATAATGAGATTGAACATCTGAGGAATATGAAGTCATCTAATAGATTCGAAGAATTACCTTGCATGTGTGTTAGATGCTTTGAACTCGATCATTGGGCTGTTGCATGCCCTACTGCATCAAAAGTTCAACATCTCTCAGCATGTAGAGCTTCTTCGTCTAGTTTTAGTGAACTGCAATGTTATGCAAGATTTGAAGAGAATACGAAACTTTTGTACAAAAACCGAGAAGCGGTTGCCGGACAGACTGTTCGGATTGATACTGGAAAAGGCCCCCATACTCTCTATGAAGTTATTGCAGACAAAATGAAATCAAACACAAATGTAAAAAAGAAACATGTAGGTTCCAGTTCCAAGGAAACCGAACCTTGGGATAATTTCACCAATCAGCAGGATATGGATACACCAAAGGTAATCTTCGATGCTGTGAGGATGCTTCGTTTGTCGCGGACAGACATTTTGAAGTAAGTACTAAGTAGACCATCATTTCATTTGGTAAATTCATATTAAACCATTAAAACTTAATTGTAAAGCATGTAAAAGAGTGGGAACTGAATATGATCACTGTTGCCCTAAAAGTTATTTCTTCATTTCGATTTTTAATGCTATGTCGATGTCAGGTGGAAGAATTCACGAACATCCACCCCACATCTCGAAGGATTTTTCCTGCGGTTGAGGCTTGCAAAGTGGGAGCAAGGATTAGGAGGAACAGGATATTATGTTGCCTGCATAACTGGTATGACACTGAATCGTTTGTTGTTTATCATTGATTAATGGATTGTTTGTATTTTATTAGCGACTTATTGATGCATAATGTTTTTAGAGGCATAGTTACTGAATCATTTTCCTTCCTGTAATTGCCCAGAAGGAAACAAACAGGGCACACAGCAAGATTCCAAGAACTCCATTTCCGTTAATGTCGGGGGGATCGAGTGCCTGGTAGAGAGCCAATACATCTCCAACCACGATTTTCTCGAGGTAAAAATCAACCTTCCATTGTTCATTATGCTTGCTTGAGAATAGAGCATGTTAATTATATTACTCCTAAGATATTAGTTCGACAATGCAGTCTAACTACCCTTTCTCAGGATGAGCTTACGGCATGGTTGCAGGCAACCAAAAAGAGCGGTGGAAAGATTCCGTCGGAGGAAGAACTGACGGTTAGAGTCAAAGAGAGAAGAATGTTAAGGTTTTAGACACTTTTTATTTCGGATTCAGCTGTCGAAGTGTGTTGTCTTGTTTGCACCAAACTTGCGAGGTAGTCAACAATAGTGTGTTATTCGTCTCATCGTTACTCAGACTCAGATTATTCGATCTGATATTAGGTTATTTGCATAGAAGGATTGAAAGTATTGTGAAAAACCAAACTATACAACACTTGCCTTACATTATATGCAAACACATTGGGATTATTTAGCCACTATGTTCAAAGAACCAGCTGAGATTAACTCGAGCCATTTCGGTTATTTTTGGTTAATTTCCGGACCTACCGACTGCAGATTACTTTCCAGGCCACTTAGAGCAGTACTGGGGAAATCAAACTACCATATCACATACCTTTAATTCGCTTCACTGACAAGCATACAATGAGCATCAAACTATATAAACATTTTCATCCAGAAATAGTTGTTCTTAAGCACCTACAATTTCACCCAAAATATTGCATCACAAGTCGTCGTTTAGGTCATCTACCAAGTTTAAAGAGAATTTACTGACAACAATCCGATACGATTCTGGTTGTGCTGCTAGTCCTGCCACTGCCACTGCCAGTGCTAAACATTTTGTTAGAAGGAGAACCTGGAAATCTCTTCATCTTCATCCTCATCTATAAGATCATCCTCCTCTTCACTGAACTTCTCATAATCATCATCTGGTTCCTCGACTTCATCTTCGGGATCCATCATTGACTTTCTTCTTTCATCTTTGTCTTTCAAACCAGTACTCAAGACGACAGTTTCGCCTCTTGATTGTTCCATATCCCTCCTCAACTTATCCATGCTCTCTTTCCGTTGTTCTTCCTCCAGGCGTTGTTTTTCTGCTCGTCTCTTGTCGAGATCAGCCCTATAAACAAGGATAGCAAGATACAAATAAATCTCGGGAATTACCATAAACTTTTAAAACACCCGCAAACTGATTTTGCAAGATTAAAAGAGAGAGGTAATACTTGTAATTTTCCATGTATTCCTCAGCACTGGCTTCAATGGCTTTGAAGAATTCATTCATTCCAGCCCCAGAAATTGCCGACACTCCAACAGATCGTAAATTCCTATAAAATTCATCCAGGGAGAGAGACAGGCTCTCAGTTAGAGCTGATGTGTATGTAGTATCCGACCTTATTGCCGATTGAAATGCCTCAAAATCTTCCATCCACTGCACAAATGATTTGGTTTCTTTTTAAAGACAATAAACTAATAAGGAAGAAAACATCATTACATGTATTGCACATCAAAACAAAATATTTGCATCTAATATGGAAATTAAATATACCTCCAAAGCAAACTCATGTTGTGCAACATCAGTCTTGTTGAACGCTAACACAAGAGGCAACCGTGTCTTATAAAGTATGCTACAAGCATAAAGCATGTTGCTCATGAAGGTAACCGGACTGGCTGAACGAGGTGTATCAACTACATAAGTGACTACGGTAGGAAATGTTGAAGCAAATGCTTCTGTAATGATAGCCCCTGAAGCAGACCAGGTAAATATCTCAATCTGCCCAGGAGTATCCACAAGAACATAGTCAAGTTGATCTGCTCGCCTCTCAATAACCGAGATAACCTGAGATTGGATATTTGCAAAGTCAATAGCATTAAATGGTGAATGTAAAGGTGTCAAAAATACAAAATTAAGTACAAATATAACAAGCACATCAATGGGGAGAAGAAAGAAGACAAAAACAGCTATTAGGACAACTCTGCATGTGCATGCATTGATGCAAAATAACTCGAGATAAAATCAGCTACTAAGACAATTATGCATCTGCATGCATTGATGAAGTAATTCTTTTTTTTTTCCTAACTAAATGCCTATATATACCAGCACCATTATAGATTTGAAGTAAAATCTAATGTAGTGCCATCTCAACAATGATAGCCATTTTCCGGTTCAAACATTTTTATCCAAAAAGGTAATTTAAAAGTAAATGTAACGGACAGAGACAGGTCATCCAAGCACCAAAACTCTTGGCATTGTTTCCACAGTTCCAATCACGAAATCTAAAGCAGAAAATTGAGAAGATTTTACCTCAGAAAACTTGGTAGCAAACAAATTAAGCGATGTAAGGATTCCGCCATTAGGTCCGAGATTGAACTGCTTCATAACTTCCTTATACTTAACAGTATCTCTTATATCAATATTAGCACCAAATGGAAGGGTCATCACAGCAGGATCAAGATTCATCACATAACCCCTAATATTCGAAGCTTGAGTGTGGCAAACCAGCCTATGAAGGAATGTTGTTTTCCCACTCCCTAACAAAATCAAACAGCACATTTCAACATTCATATATACTCGAAACAACTTACTAGTAACTTGAACTGAAGAGACCAAAATATGCAACATATATATAACAAACATAAAAAAGAACACCCAATTCAAGTTTCTTGTTTTACCTGCCATTCCAACAACAATGATAATAACTGGCTTTCTCTTGAAACCGTTTGAAGACGACTCGATATTTAACTTGTTCATAATACCAGCAAGCTGCTCCTTTTCATCATTGTCTCCCTACATAAAGAAAATCAAATAATCCAATACCGATTACAAGAACAACCCACAATTATAAACAATAAAAGAATCAACCTTTGTTGTTTATTTTTCAATTGTTTCACAGGAAATTACTTCATAAAAAGATTGACACGTTTAGTTACCTTTGTTTCCGAGGATTCCTGTGTATCTATTTTCATTGAACTGCCTTCTTCTGGGGTTTTAACATTTGGTTTTCCGGACTCGGAATCAACTTCCATCTTCAATAAAACCAAGCTATTTCTGAACAAAAACAAAAGCCCAGAAATTTTTTACAAGAGTTATGATGAAAATAAGAACAAGGAAACTGAGTGTTGAGTAAGAACCCAGAAAAAATGGAGAATATGAGTGGCGGGACTCGCGAAAAGACGGTGAAAATGAACCTCTTTGAGCCTTGACTGAAATGATTTCGAGCTTCAAGGGTTTCCACTTCCCGGTTTGTGAGGGAATCGTAGAACGAGGGTTTTAAGCAGTTTATATATACACAGAAAATGGGTTGAATGCTAAAAAATGAAATGGGATATTTTCATGGGCCTGCTTAAGGCCTATAAAGAATTTATAGCCCATTCAGAAAATTTTGGGGAGCAGTTTTATTTCTGTTTTTACATTTTTATAATATACAGATTCAAACAATTGTTTTAAAATTCGAATATGTTTATTATTCATGTAACCCCCTAGACCCGCCTATGCGTTACGACGGATCCTAGGAAGCCACATTAGGGTCACAGGAGCGACCCACGGTAAAAATACACATAAAACATTTTCTCTGAAAAATACATATTAGATTATAACTGTAACTTTAGTTGTAAATACTCTTTCATGAAAACATTTAAACATATAACAGGATTTCAGAAAACATTTTACAGACACTATCATGAAACAATGATGATATGCATGCCCACTAACTATGTCGGTACCGTACTCCAAAAGCATCGCCGAGAGAACTCCGAACACTGATGTTAAACGTTATACCTTTAACCTGTGATGGTAAAAACAACGTGAGCTTGGAAAAGCTCAGTAATACAAAACTACCAAAAGATGCTATAAGCTCATGCAGCTATATGGTAAACATAACATTTTCATGATGCTTTTCGTAGTAACGGTCTTCATTTCTTTTTCGATATTTCAGGTAACGTTATACCTGAGAATAACGGTACTTATTCTTTATTCAATCATCGAGAATTAGACGGTAATTATAGGCTATTAACGTACAGAGGTGGAATTAGAGAGTTCGGTTCCTAGTGTGTTCCAAACGGTGTAGGTAAAACATGTACAACAACAGTATAATATACATTTTCAGTTCAAAACATAAAGTTCAAGCGACAATACGGTACAGTTTAATCTTTTATCAACCCTCATCTTAGGAACGGTACGGTACGGTATGGTAGGTATTACCCTAGCCGAAGCATAGGAACCTGTAACGGTAACGGTGAGGAATTACCCTAGCCGAAGCATAGGAACCTGTAACGGTAACGGTGAGGAATTACCCTAGCCGAAGCATAGGAACCTGTAACGGTAACGGTGAGGAATTACCCTAGCCGAAGCATAGGAACCTGTAACGGTAACGGTGATTACCAGCTGGATCAGGGCTGAACCTACGGTCACTTCATATTTTATCCCAAGTACCCCAGTAACAATTTATGTAACGGTTCGGTTATCAATAACAACTGAAATTTCGGTAGATATAAAATAGACATGTATTTTCCATATAACGGTAATCAGAAGTATATAGTTCAATCAAAACTGTGATGTATCACACATATAATATGATCATGCTTTCGTCATGTAAAACAATATTAAAACGGTTATATAGCACACAAGGAACACACTAGGTGGAATCGTTTATTTCCTTTGAGATACTTGACATTTACAGAAAAGAACATATTAACTTTTAACAGTTGAACGGATCTTTGAAACAAGGCCCCTATTAAAAGAGGGGTTTTGAACTAACAATTTAAACCGACAGTCAGGAGATGATACATCAAATTCTTGAGAGTTTAGGCATTTCATGAGTGATTTAGCCATTTACTTATAAGGCATTATGGTTGTTTTATCATATGCGGGCATTTTGGTAACTTATAGTAACAAGACGTAAACGGTAGCTCAGAAATTCTAGTTGCTCATCGGGTATCCAACTTAGAGGTGGCTAACGGTTCAATCGGTTCGGGTTCAATTCGGGTCATTTCGGTTTCGGTTATTTCGGGTCTGATATTTTCGGTTCAGATTCAGTTTCGGTTTTGGTTCGGTTTCGGTTCGGTTTTAGTTCGGGTCTATTGTTTTTCGGGTCATTTCGGATCGGTTGATTTTGGTTCGGTTGATTTCGGTTCGGTTGTTTTCGGTTCGGTTATTTTCGGTTAAATGAGTGATCAGTCGTTTTTTTTTTATCAAATTTTTAGGTTGGTCAGATTTTTACACCCTATATATGACTTTATAAAGTCAATATATCTGACATTTTAGTGACTTGTGTGGCTGTACATATTTTATCTTTCTTTATTACTATTAATCGGGTTCATTCGGTTCGGGTCTATTCAGTTTGGGTCCATTCGGTTCAACTAAATTCGGTTCAGTTTCTGTTCGGTTTATTTCGGTTTTCGGATAAAATTTCGGATCAGATTTCGGATAAATTTCGGGTAGATTTTCGGTTTCGGTTCGGGTAATTCGGTTCGGGTTTCAGTTCTCGGGTCAAGTTTGCCAAGTCTAATCCAACCAGGCATTCAGAGATTTCTACATTTAGATTTTTCACAATATCCGATATATTCGGGAATATTTTGATTACTTTGGCCAACAAGGGCATTTTAGGTCTTTTAACGGTTATGGGTGATTCATAATTTCCTGTCCAGGTATCTTTCACATTTAAACATTTCACACTAATACTCAGAATTGGAGATTTGCTGCCTCATTCGAGCATTTCGGTCTTATTTAATTTATCATACTCGTTTCTACATTCGATTTAACTTGGGCAGATTTAACAGTACTTATCATCATTTTTATGCATGCATTAACACATACCAACATGCTCATAAAGCATACAAGAGGTAGTAGTGTATTACCTTAATTCCGAGTTATACCGGTTGACTCCCGATACTACATTCGATCGCATTCGAATCCGGACTGGATGTCCCATGACATTTCGAATACCGAGATGCTTGCATACCTTCAATTACACAAATTAACATTTCAGTTCTTATCCATAGAGCCCTTAACAAAATTAAATACTTTCGGGTTCAAGGTCAGGTACGGAGGCCTTCGGGTCAGAATTTTGCAAAACGGGCTTCAAAATCGGACTCAGGACGTCGAAAAACATAAAATAGGGCTTTTCAGAAAATTTGACTTTTTTGGTCAACGGTCAAAGTCAACGCTGACGTCAGCAAGTCAACGCTGACATCAGCAGGTCAGCGGTCAACGGGGTCAGAGTCAACTGGTCAAAGTCAATGCTGACGTCAGCATGACGTCAGCAGTCAACATGGGTCAACTGAGTTGACTCGGGTTGACGGGTCGGGTCAGGTCGGACGGTCAACGGGTCAGGTCAGACAGGTAAACGGGTCGGATCGAACGGGTTGACCGGGTCGGACGGGTTGACCGGGTCGGGTTCGGGTTAACCGGGTCGGGTTCGGGTTAACCGGGTCGGGTCGGACGCCAAATTGGCTTGGTTTTGGTTGGGCTCAGACATATTGGGCCGACATGTTTGGGTTAAGGCCATTGGGCCTTATCAGGCCAGCCCACTTACCCAAAACGGTTCTGGTCGCCGGAGTGGTCGCCGGAGACGCCTTTTGCGTCGAATCTGCCTGAAAAAAATTGTTTAATCAAACCCACAATGAACCCATCCATAAAAACTTGAAATAAGCCGGAATCCTACCGGATTTGACCAAAAACGAGGGAAACACGGTTGATTCGGCGTAGCTCCGACGAAGGGCTTAACGGCGGCGAACGGAGGCGACAAGCTCAGGCTTTGTAGATCTGGACACAAGGATTTCGTTCGTGCCCACGGTGAGCCAAGATCGGTGGTGGATCGGCCGGAAACGCGACAGACGTGGTCCCCGAAGTTGTCGAACTTTGTTCGATGTTCCACCGCACACCGCTGCTCGAGGACGCGCGTGACCGGTAGCGACGACCTCATGACGAGACGGAGAACACACCTATGGCGGCGGTGTCACGGACGACGCAGTGGTGACGCGGCTGCAAGCTTGCCGGCAAGGGAGAAAAAAAAGAAAGGGGGTTTCGGGGAGAGAAAATATAATTGGGATCTGATTATTATTTTTTTTTCTTCAATACAGCTGGTAGTTGAAGAGTCAAAATTTATTAAGGTCAGGTGCACAACAATAAAAGGTTCAAATAAATTTTTAGAGAACTTTGCACTAAGAGCATGCTAGCTCAAACGGCTGGGTAACGGCCAAAACTAGGGGAGGTTACGGGTTCGACTCCCATGTAGCGCTCTCTCTCTCTCTCTTTTTTTTATAATCTTGTGGGTGTTACAATTCTCCCTCCCTTAAAAGAAATTTCGTCCTCGAAATTTACTATGGTCGAATAAATGCAGAAACTGCCATTTTATTTATTCTTGTAATGAAACTTATACATCAAAGCATTATTGTTTCTCGGGACCTACAGACAATCACGGATCAATCTGTCAGTTTCCTTGGATACTCACATTGACTTCAGACTAATAATCATCCCAACCTACATTTTGGACCAATCACTCAGAACTTAACATTTGAATCCATACCTAACTTCATATAATACAAAACATTCTCGTCACCACAAAAGTAGATCATACTCTCTGAAGGTACGTCTTTCAGAATCTGAATTACTCTACTTGGTTGACCAATTAAACAGAAGTTAATCATACCTCCCAAAGGTATATCTTTCAGAGTTCGAATTACTCTTCTAGGATGACCATTTTTTTTTTTTTTTGAAAACTACAACTACAGTTCAGATAAGCGCTCGGACTCCAACGACAATTCCAGAATCAGGATGTAAACATCAAATTTCAATCAGGGATGATATTTATCGATATACCAAGCCACATTATGGAGGAGATGCCTTTCCTCATACTGATCGAACACAACTTAGGTCATTAGCAGATATCACATACCCTCAACGTAATATTCAGACAACTATTCCTTTCGCGTTTAACAGAGGTACCACAGATTATATACTTCAGCATAATCACAAACACTTCTCTCTGAAGTTCATAGAGTTTTTTTTTTTTTTTTAACAATTCCGGTAGGGTATTTTCAGACACAGTCGTTATCACCGAATAGCCTTTCATGAAATCTTACATTGGTTATCCCGCATGATCAAACATTTATTCTTAATCTGATTCACAAGCATAAACCATCTCAAGTCCGTTATTCAGATTCAAAATCAACCATTTACTTCAAGACACAGACGAATGTTATAGATATTTTCTATAAGCAGATGTTGAGCTATAGAAGGCAGAATACTCAGATTTGGTTATTTCAAGAGAAATGATTCAACATCAGAGTTTCGGCTCGGTGGAGTACGATCAGGACCTAGGGGCATGCACATACCAGACACCCTACGACAGACGATCGGCCGATCTACCCAGAAAGACGCAACTCTAAGCTCTGATACCACTAAATGTAACCCCCTAGACCCGCCTATGCGTTACGACGGATCCTAGGAAGCCACATTAGGGTCACAGGAGCGACCCACGGTAAAAATACACATAAAACATTTTCTCTGAAAAATACATATTAGATTATAACTGTAACTTTAGTTGTAAATACTCTTTCATGAAAACATTTAAACATATAACAGGATTTCAGAAAACATTTTACAGACACTATCATGAAACAATGATGATATGCATGCCCACTAACTATGTCGGTACCGTACTCCAAAAGCATCGCCGAGAGAACTCCGAACACTGATGTTAAACGTTATACCTTTAACCTGTGATGGTAAAAACAACGTGAGCTTGGAAAAGCTCAGTAATACAAAACTACCAAAAGATGCTATAAGCTCATGCAGCTATATGGTAAACATAACATTTTCATGATGCTTTTCGTAGTAACGGTCTTCATTTCTTTTTCGATATTTCAGGTAACGTTATACCTGAGAATAACGGTACTTATTCTTTATTCAATCATCGAGAATTAGACGGTAATTATAGGCTATTAACGTACAGAGGTGGAATTAGAGAGTTCGGTTCCTAGTGTGTTCCAAACGGTGTAGGTAAAACATGTACAACAACAGTATAATATACATTTTCAGTTCAAAACATAAAGTTCAAGCGACAATACGGTACAGTTTAATCTTTTATCAACCCTCATCTTAGGAACGGTACGGTACGGTATGGTAGGTATTACCCTAGCCGAAGCATAGGAACCTGTAACGGTAACGGTGAGGAATTACCCTAGCCGAAGCATAGGAACCTGTAACGGTAACGGTGAGGAATTACCCTAGCCGAAGCATAGGAACCTGTAACGGTAACGGTGAGGAATTACCCTAGCCGAAGCATAGGAACCTGTAACGGTAACGGTGATTACCAGCTGGATCAGGGCTGAACCTACGGTCACTTCATATTTTATCCCAAGTACCCCAGTAACAATTTATGTAACGGTTCGGTTATCAATAACAACTGAAATTTCGGTAGATATAAAATAGACATGTATTTTCCATATAACGGTAATCAGAAGTATATAGTTCAATCAAAACTGTGATGTATCACACATATAATATGATCATGCTTTCGTCATGTAAAACAATATTAAAACGGTTATATAGCACACAAGGAACACACTAGGTGGAATCGTTTATTTCCTTTGAGATACTTGACATTTACGGAAAAGAACATATTAACTTTTAACAGTTGAACGGATCTTTGAAACAAGGCCCCTATTAAAAGAGGGGTTTTGAACTAACAATTTAAACCGACAGTCAGGAGATGATACATCAAATTCTTGAGAGTTTAGGCATTTCATGAGTGATTTAGCCATTTACTTATAAGGCATTATGGTTGTTTTATCATATGCGGGCATTTTGGTAACTTATAGTAACAAGACGTAAACGGTAGCTCAGAAATTCTAGTTGCTCATCGGGTATCCAACTTAGAGGTGGCTAACGGTTCAATCGGTTCGGGTTCAATTCGGGTCATTTCGGTTTCGGTTATTTCGGGTCTGATATTTTCGGTTCAGATTCAGTTTCGGTTTTGGTTCGGTTTCGGTTCGGTTTTAGTTCGGGTCTATTGTTTTTCGGGTCATTTCGGATCGGTTGATTTTGGTTCGGTTGATTTCGGTTCGGTTGTTTTCGGTTCGGTTATTTTCGGTTAAATGAGTGATCAGTCGTTTTTTTTTTATCAAATTTTTAGGTTGGTCAGATTTTTACACCCTATATATGACTTTATAAAGTCAATATATCTGACATTTTAGTGACTTGTGTGGCTGTACATATTTTATCTTTCTTTATTACTATTAATCGGGTTCATTCGGTTCGGGTCTATTCAGTTTGGGTCCATTCGGTTCAACTAAATTCGGTTCAGTTTCTGTTCGGTTTATTTCGGTTTTCGGATAAAATTTCGGATCAGATTTCGGATAAATTTCGGGTAGATTTTCGGTTTCGGTTCGGGTAATTCGGTTCGGGTTTCAGTTCTCGGGTCAAGTTTGCCAAGTCTAATCCAACCAGGCATTCAGAGATTTCTACATTTAGATTTTTCACAATATCCGATATATTCGGGAATATTTTGATTACTTTGGCCAACAAGGGCATTTTAGGTCTTTTAACGGTTATGGGTGATTCATAATTTCCTGTCCAGGTATCTTTCACATTTAAACATTTCACACTAATACTCAGAATTGGAGATTTGCTGCCTCATTCGAGCATTTCGGTCTTATTTAATTTATCATACTCGTTTCTACATTCGATTTAACTTGGGCAGATTTAACAGTACTTATCATCATTTTTATGCATGCATTAACACATACCAACATGCTCATAAAGCATACAAGAGGTAGTAGTGTATTACCTTAATTCCGAGTTATACCGGTTGACTCCCGATACTACATTCGATCGCATTCGAATCCGGACTGGATGTCCCATGACATTTCGAATACCGAGATGCTTGCATACCTTCAATTACACAAATTAACATTTCAGTTCTTATCCATAGAGCCCTTAACAAAATTAAATACTTTCGGGTTCAAGGTCAGGTACGGAGGCCTTCGGGTCAGAATTTTGCAAAACGGGCTTCAAAATCGGACTCAGGACGTCGAAAAACATAAAATAGGGCTTTTCGGAAAATTTGACTTTTTTGGTCAACGGTCAAAGTCAACGCTGACGTCAGCAAGTCAACGCTGACATCAGCAGGTCAGCGGTCAACGGGGTCAGAGTCAACTGGTCAAAGTCAATGCTGACGTCAGCATGACGTCAGCAGTCAACATGGGTCAACTGAGTTGACTCGGGTTGACGGGTCGGGTCAGGTCGGACGGTCAACGGGTCAGGTCAGACAGGTAAACGGGTCGGATCGAACGGGTTGACCGGGTCGGACGGGTTGACCGGGTCGGGTTCGGGTTAACCGGGTCGGGTTGGACGCCAAATTGGCTTGGTTTTGGTTGGGCTCAGACATATTGGGCCGACATGTTTGGGTTAAGGCCATTGGGCCTTATCAGGCCAGCCCACTTACCCAAAACGGTTCTGGTCGCCGGAGTGGTCGTCGGAGTGGTCGCCGGAGACGCCTTTTGCGTCGAATCTGCCTGAAAAAAATTGTTTAATCAAACCCACAATGAACCCATCCATAAAAACTTGAAATAAGCCGGAATCCTACCGGATTTGACCAAAAACGAGGGAAACACGGTTGATTCGGCGTAGCTCCGACGAAGGGCTTAACGGCGGCGAACGGAGGCGGCAAGCTCAGGCTTTGTAGATCTGGACACAAGGATTTCGTTCGTGCCCACGGTGAGCCAAGATCGGCGGTGGATCGGCCGGAAACGCGACAGACGTGGTCCCCGAAGTTGTCGAACTTTGTTCGATGTTCCACCGCACACCGCTGCTCGAGGACGCGCGTGACCGGTAGCGACGACCTCATGACGAGACGGAGAACACACCTATGGCGGCGGTGTCACGGACGACGCAGTGGTGACGCGGCTGCAAGCTTGCCGGCAAGGGAGAAAAAAAAGAAAGGGGGTTTCGGGGAGAGAAAATATAATTGGGATCTGATTATTATTTTTTTTTCTTCAATACAGCTGGTAGTTGAAGAGTCAAAATTTATTAAGGTCAGGTGCACAACAATAAAAGGTTCAAATAAATTTTTAGAGAACTTTGCACTAAGAGCATGCTAGCTCAAACGGCTGGGTAACGGCCAAAACTAGGGGAGGTTACGGGTTCGACTCCCATGTAGCGCTCTCTCTCTCTCTTTTTTTTTTATAATCTTGTGGGTGTTACAATTCATATTAAATCGATGGTACCATCATACTTATTTAATGTCATTTAAGAGTGGTTCCAATTGTAAAGAAGATAATATTCATTTTAGGAGATTCATGTTAGAATAATTTTATCTGCAATGTATATGTGTTATCAAAGGCTTTAAGAAAAAAACATAAATATATATTACTTTCATTATCATTGTTCTCATCGTTTTTTGTTAAAAACGTCAAAACACTATTTTACATAAATCTTTCATCGATTTAAAATTTAGCTGATTCTTAAGTATCTCGAAACACAAATTTTAAAATAATCGACTTGGAGAAAATTCAACCTTAACTTTTATACTCAAAAGGAAGAAAAAAAAAGGTGCAAAGAAACTCTTTAAGTAGTGCTATAAGTATTATGACTTTACTTTTTTGATAGCAACTTCATTCACTATGTCATGGACACATAACTAGTCCTTAATTCCCCACTTACATTGTAATATCAAAAGATTTCCACTCACTTCCACCATTTACTTATTTTATTAAAAAAATATTGAAATAATCAACACAATTTCAAATATTGGTTCAAGAATTAGCCTACTTGGGATTTCATAGACTATACAAATTTTAACATGAATTAGCATATGATCAAACATAAGAAGGATAAAAGTTTATTAAACTTTTAAAAATCTGAAAATTTAAAGGAATAAAGATATCATTTGACTTATATTAAACTAAAAATACTTCAAATGTTATCATAAAAAACATTAATTGATTACAAAAATAATCATTCCTAGTCTCTTACAACTTCTATAATATTTTGTATAATATGAAATAATATTTAATTAGACTAGCAATTATAATTTTATAATATTGTGTGTAACATGATGATGGAAAACTTACATTAAATAGTTTCCTTTTTAGAAATTTCCACTTAGTTTAATCTCCAAACTTAATAATGTGGTGGGCCCATCTAGAAAATGCATTTGATTAATTCATGATGATGTTATTGATGACGATGGGTTTCAATCTTAGAACAAATTAATTAACTGGTAATTTGACATTCATTGAAAAGAAATTTCGTTTCGGATATATTGAATTAATCGCCAACAAATCATATTTTGGCATAGGGTTTTGAAATCCCGGTCAATTATTAAATAAATTTGTAATAATCAAATTTAAAAATATAAATTAAATTTGCAATTTATGTGTAATATATGAACTGAAACATATAATTTGACTTGATATATTCAACGACTATTGTCTAAGCCCTAAGGGTAATCATTTCAATATAAATGCGGTGAAAACAAAAGATTTTTACATACTGCAAGCGTTTTAATTTTATAATTTAAGATTAGATTTTAAGATTTAAAGTTATGAGTTTAAGTTTAATGGTTTAGAATTGATGGGTTGTGGTTAAAATTTAGGAATTGATATTATAAATTAAAGTTTATAGATTAAAACCTAATTCTCTAACCATATTACACTAAATTATAAACCCTAAACCCTCTAGCATCTAAATTCTAATCATAAGATACAAATTATAAACACATAAATATAAACCTCAAACATCTACCCCTAAACCCTGAAATCTAACCTTAAACCTTAAAATCAAGACGTATGTAAAATCTTTTTGTTTTTTATTGCTTATGTATTGAATATAAATCCATTGTCTAAATGAAGATAAAATAAATTCAAATTTTAAACTTTAGAATGACTAATCATTAGACCGAGAAAAGAATTATATATATACACACACCATTTTTAAGGTTTAATATCAAAACAAGTGTCCAAATTATTTCTTTTTTTTTCTTTTTATGTGCTTAATTTTTTTACTCTTTTTAGGCATTCAAGCTATCGTTTTTGTCATTTTAAGGTCAACTGGTGTACCTATTTTGACAAAAAATAATAGTTTGAGCACCTAAAAGGATCAAACAAAGTTTAGACACATAAAAAGAAAAAATAAGATAGTTTGGACACTTATTTTGAGATTAAGCATTTTTAAAAAAATATAATACAAACTATTCAGACCCCTCCAACCACATAATCCAAAAATAATCACGTAAACACATTCGAACTTACACATTACAACAAAAGCTATACTACTCAAACTATCTATAAAATTTAAGTCACGTCAAATTATTTGATGTAACTAGTAAAATAATTATCTTTGGACTGAAAATGCACAATATTTAAAAGTAGAAGTACTTGAAACGATCAAATTATAGTTGAGGGATTAAACCCCATAAAAGTATAGTGTATGCACCTTCATTTTATAACATTTCAAAAATTAATGACAATCACGTAATCAAATCAGAAGTTTATTGAACATTCTGTAATTTCTGGAAAGTATAATTTGGACTAAAAATACACATTGAAAAGTAGAAGTGCCATAAACGATCAAATTAAAGTATACAAATTGACCAAGAAATAAAGGAACCTTTATTTGACCAAGAAGTGCAGAAATGGCAGTATGGAATTTAATTTCAAATTTGATTTATTTAATGCCGTAGACGTTGACTTGTATTTGTCCTCAACGTGTATAAAAAGAACCATCTCTAAATCCCTCAACCAATGAAAATCCAAATCCAGAAAACTTCATTGTTTTCCAGTGATTTCAATTTCAACAACTTGGATTTGTAATTTTCTCGGGACATTTTTCCATTAATATCAACAAATATGAATCCCATTCATGGTAAGCTGATAAGCTAATTATTACCCTCTCTTTTCATTAATTTCTGATACTGATGTGATTCCCTATCACCAGATCATGGCAGAGTCAAACTTATCGTTTTCCGCGTCCTTGCCGCCTCTGTCGTTGGAGTCTTGGCAGCCGCGGCGGCGGCCAGGTACAGCCGGCGGAAGAGAAAGCCTGTTGAAGATCGTCAAAGCCTTGTTCCACTGCAACAGATGACAGATTCAGGCCGGCTTGGAAACCTGGAAAGGTTCTCCCACTATGTTGGTATGATTTTTATGGGTTTGATTCGAATTCGGAAACAAATCGAAAATCATTTTTTGAATTTGTTTTCTTAATCTGGGTTATTTTTTGGCACAGCTAGGCAACTGGGATTTGAAGATGCAAATGAGTGTCCGAAACTGTGCAAATTGGCTGAAAACTACATTAAGAAACCTAAAGATTGTGAGGTTAAGATATTTGAATATTTTGCTGAAGAACCAGAAGCTGAGAATTTGTATGTGAAGCTGATGGAGGAATTTGAGAGATGCATCCTAAGCTATTTTGCTTTCCATTGGAGCCAAGCTCCCAGTATGATTACCCAGGTATTTACATATATCTGTTTATATTTTTTTGAAGTCGTGAATTCGAATGTGTTTTAACTCGATTTATTAACTGGTGAATGATTTAGAAAATTTGTTTTTGAATTAATATCAGGTTTTGGCGGTTGAATCTGAGAAGAAAACAAAGCTAAAGGACTTTGTCATGGCGGCTACAAGGTGATTTTGATTTTATTAGAACAAGGTGGTTTTAATTTCATTATATATGGTTAATTATGTATAATCTATAGTATTATAATAATTAGGTGTATATGATATGATTATATGTATATCTATATAAGAATAGTATGAAAATATAAGTTTTATATTCACAAATATAACTATGTATTGTTAATTTGGATTGAATTTTGATTTTACATTGGTTGGTAGGCAGAGGAGATTTGAGAGGGTGATAAAGGATTTGAAGGTGGCAAGGGTGTTCTCAACGTTGGTGGAGGAGATGAAAGCGATGAGACGTGCCGGCCGCGAGGCGAAGTGTACCGACGTAATGGTGCCGGTGGCCCACAGCCAGCGGAGCCCCGTGCTGTTGCTTATGGGTGGTGGTATGGGGGCCGGCAAGAGCACTGTCCTCAAAGATATTATTTTCAAAGAGTAAGCCAAACTCCATTCCCCATTTCATATTAATCTAATTGTGTTTTATAAAAATTGAGAAGTTAATTCAAGCGTATGAACAGATCGTTCTGGGCAGGCGCAGCGGCGAATGCTGTTGTTGTAGAGGCAGATGCATTCAAAGAAAGAGATGTTATATTCAGAGCTCTCAGCTCAAGGGGTCACCACCATGATATGCTCCTCACATCCGAACTTGTTCATCAATCCTCCACCGATGCCGCATCATCACTGCTGGTAACGGCATTGAACGAGGGGCGGGATGTGATCATGGATGGGACCTTATCATGGGAGCCTTTCGTTGAGCAGACAATTGCCATGGCTCGAAATGTTCACAAACACCGGTACCGGATGGGAGTCGGATACAAGGTGGAAGAAGACGGCACCATTACCGAGAATTACTGGGAACAGATCAACGAAGACGAGGAAGAAAATCAACATCGAGAAAACGATGATCACCGAACACATAGGAAACCTTACAGAATCGAACTCGTCGGTGTCGTTTGCGATGCATATCTAGCTGTTGTTAGAGGCATAAGGTAAAAAGGCAGTTCATAGTTTGATTTACATTCATCATTGTTAATGTCCGGACTCTGAACTCACACTGCGGTTTCCTGCAAACAACACCTCACATACTTCTCTCGGTAAAAACCCTTTATATTGATTGATTCGAAAAATGTGCAGGAGAGCCATAATGGTGAAAAGAGCAGTGAGAATAAATTCACAGTTAAGATCCCACAAAAGTTTTGCAAGCTCGTTTCCAAGATACTGTCAGTTTGTTGACAATGCCAAGCTTTACTGCACCAATGCTCTTAGAGGCACTCCAAAGGTAAACCCGGAATTTAACTCGGTTCGAATCTCCGACATCTGCAACTCTTTCCTATCCGAATAATTAGTTAGTGGAACTTCAATCTCCCCACTTCATGTTGTTTGCTCCTTGGGACCGACCATGAGCAAATGTTCCAATGAAACTGTCTTTTTTTTCTTCCTGCAAATCCCATCTTAACTTACTTTATTCGAATTCGTAAATGCAGTTGATAGGTTGGAAAGATGGAGAAAACAAGCTGCTGATAGATCCAGATGACATAAAATGGTTGTCAAATGTGAGCAAGTTGAACCCAGGAGCAAACTGTGTGTATGAGCTTTATGAACAAGAGCAGAGTCCAGTGGACATGCCTGGTTCGGTCTGGAAAGACATTGTTTTGTCCCCTTCAAGACCATCCATTCAATCGGAGCTAAAAGCTTCCATTCAAAGAATCGAACAACAGCAGCAACAATTGTAACATGCCTGCTTCAGTGTTGATGTAGATTCTATGTTGCCCCAACTCTAATACGAGCATCGACATGAGTATGGGTAGAGTGAGTATTCGATGGAATCGAGTAAAAAAATTTAGAGTTAGTCAATTGACGAGTCTAATTTTACAACTCAAACTTTATTTGAAATTTTTTCAATTTGAATTTAGTTTTGAAATTCAATTTGAGTCAGAGTAGTTCGAGTTTTGTTCAAATTTAATTGTAAATATTGATAGAGATATTGTACTAATTGGTTCTAATTTAAACAAATTTCTACAACCATATACAATATACATATATATTTTTCCATATGCAATATACATATATCAAGCAGAGTTGAGAGACTAGACTCTAACTTGAAAATAAATACACTACTTTTCAAAAAAAAAAATCGAGTTATTCAAGTTTCATGTTATAACTCAAAATTTATTTGAAATTTTCCAAGCCTAGTTTATGAAATTACAGAAAAATTCAACTTTTTCTAGTCAAGTCAAGTTTTATTCACCCATAAGTTCGAGAATGTTCATTTAGATAAGGTGATTATAAGGTAAATTTTGTTCATACTTTTTCTTAATCTTTTGATAATGCACAGCTTGCAGACAAGGATGCTCGAATCCGAATTTCTTAAGATGAACATCATCATTTTTTCTGCCGGGACTACTTAATGGGTTTATATATGAATATTTGTTAGGTTAATGTGAACAACAAATATATATATATATATATATCATTTCTTTTCTCTATGATATTTTAGACTCGAACATTTTTAATATGAATTTATATTCAATAGTCAATACACAGGCGATGAAAACAAAATGTTTCTATAATTGCCTTGGTTTTAGGGTTTAAGATTAGATTTCAGGGTTTAGATGTTAGCAGTCTAGGTTTAGGCATTTAGAATTTAGGGGCTGTAGTTATAATTTGGGGTTTATGGTTAGAATTTAGGGTTTAGTGTATTATGGTTATAGATTTAAGTTTTAACCCATAAACCTAAATTATAACTCAACACTCTAAATTTTAACCACAATCCATCAATTCTAAGCCACTGAAATAAACTTCTAACCTTTAAACCTTAAAATATAACCCTTAAACTCTAAAATTGAGATGCTTATAATTTTTTTTTTAATTTTATTTCTACAGCATGTATATGAACAATTACCCTTTTATTATAATCGAACCAAAATTTAATTAAACAAAGTTGAAACCCAAATCAGAAACCAAACCCCAACCCAATTGCAAGCCCAACGATGGTACGCAAAGATCTGATTCTAGGGTTTTCAGACTATATATATAAGCAGTTTATATCACAAGAATTTCTCTATCGTCCACCTCCCCAGTAAAACACTTAGCGGCGACTGCTCGAGCTTCAGAACACCAAAACATTCAACCATGGTAATTAACTTTTGTCCCTTTGTTCTTCATTATCTTCCTCTCGCTTTATTTCTTCCCCTTTTCTTTTTGTATTACTGCGTAATGTATATATGTATTTAAAATTTTAATAGGCGGATGTGGAGACGGAGGTTGCGGCTGCCGGAGTCCCCAAGAAGAGAACATTCAAGAAGTTTAGCTTCCGAGGAGTCGATTTGGATGCTCTCCTTGATATGTCCACCGATGAGCTTGTCAAGCTCTTCCCTGCTCGTGCTCGCAGAAGGTAAACATCAAATATTTCAAATTTTCTAACAATTGTTTTTATTTTTTATAAATATATGAAATGTGTTTTGTTTTTTAATTGTTTGTATGATGTGGTTTTAGGTTTCAGAGGGGTCTCAAGAGAAAGCCAATGGCTTTGATCAAGAAGCTTCGCAAGGCGGTAAAGCTGATCTCTACGTTTTCTCTTTATTCTTTGATTTTCAATTGATTATATTTCTGGGATTTATCTTTAGATCTAAGTTTGTATTATAGTTATTGTGCATTGTTTATTTGATTCTTTTGTTAAAACTTGTAAGTTGAAGCTCATGTTTGTTCAAGCGATTAGGCTGATATAGCATCAGATTTCTTATGGTTATTTGTTCAAATATATCAAAATTGTTATAGTACATCTCACTAAGCTAATGATGATCTTTAATTTTTTCTTTTGATAATGTTGTCGTAGTTTGTGTTGAAATATCATTTGAATCACACTTAAATGTGTTTTTAGCTCATTCTAATTGTAATTAGCTTACACTATTGTATTCATTGTAGCCATCTCATCTTCTCTATTGTTTTATAGTTTCTTGCTTCATTTTCCAATCTCTGAGTTCTTTTTTCAAATATTTAAGGTTACTTGCCTAATTTTAGGGTTATTCAAGTCATAGGTTATTGAATTGTTATTTGTAGTTCTATAGCTTTAGCGGATATTATCTGGGTGAACTACATTAGTTGCATTAGTGTTTGATTATTCCTTTGAGAGGTTAATTTTATTTTGATGCATTTGTTCAGAAAAGGGAGGCACCACCTGGTGAGAAACCAGAGCCGGTTAGAACCCACCTGCGTAATATGATCATTGTACCGGAAATGATTGGAAGCATCATCGGTGTGTACAATGGCAAGACATTCAATCAAGTTGAAATCAAGCCTGAGATGATCAGCCATTACCTTGCTGAGTTTTCTATTTCATACAAGCCGGTTAAGCACGGTAGACCTGGTATCGGTGCTACCCACTCTTCCAGGTTCATTCCTCTTAAGTGAAGTCATGTCCTTAGGGTTTGGATCCTTTTTTATCTTGTGTTGCTTGAAGAGATACTTCTGTTTATCAAATTTTGATTGTTGCAAACTTTGGTATTTTGATTAATGACAATTTTATATTGATCGGGTGTTGTTTTTAAACTTGTTCTTTGTAGTTTATGTTTTCGTGGAACATAGAACATGAATACGATACATGTATTGAACATATGAACAGCATATTATTATTAAATAAAACAATTAAAAACCACATACTTAAAAGTCCAACCTTAAACACTAGGATTAACTTTCTTGTGATTCAAATGGGCACAGTATTCCCATTAATTTACAACTTCTGATCAATTGACATAATCTTGGTTTTCAATTTTGGCAATTCTTTTGTCATGTATGACTTGTAGCCACGTGTGATTTTCCATGGTATTGATGTTAGAGAATTTTGATAAAAAAACTAGTGGTGTATTATTATATTTGGTTGGTCCAACGTTGCTGAAGTTTCCTCTCAGTTTCCTGCAATGTTCTAGTTACTGCTTTCTCTACTTTGGCAGCTCCCATCTGCAAAAATATAATCAATTGGATAAATCATTGGCATTACTATTAGTAGCAACACTATTTGTCAACGTTAAGTTTAGTTACTTCAACACAATTCTTATTATATTGGGAAAAGTATTGCACAAATCCCTCATTATAGCACATATTGTATTTTGGTCGCTATGGAAAAATGTTGCTAATTTACATTTAGAGAAAGCAAACAATTGATGATGTTTAAAATATGATGCGCCATGTTTATGTTATCCATAATGAGTTTGTAAACCGGAGTCATTGCATTACAAGCGAATATTGGGTCGGGTGGATTACCTGAGTTTGAAACTCCATGAGTGCAAGGAATTGTTGATTACTGAATATTGAGCGAATCATTGTGGGTTTGGAATCCAAAGCCTTGAGGCATTTCAAAGCTTCCAACATGGAATCAATCCCAGATATGGGATTCTCTATCTTCACTCTTATCTTGTTTTCCTCCAAATCTTTCTTCACCCACTCCAGCTCTTGTACTCTCTTCGCCGCCATCTCAACTATCGACTTCTTATCATTCTGCCATCACAAAAACCAAACAAGATGCTCCAGGACAGAAATCATTTGAACCAAAGAAGAAGAAGAAGAAGAAGGAAAAGCAAATACCTTAGTACCATGAGGAAGCATGGAATGCAAGGCCAAGTAGCTGGACTTCTGCTTCTCTCTTCTCATCCTCTCATTCATCATATGACGGAAACTCCTCTCTCTTTCATCATCTTTAGCTTCCACCGCCGCCGCCGCCCAACTCTTCTTCAACAACCCAATCACTCTCTTGTTCAAATTCCCACAACTCCCACCATCTTTACAACCCGAAACAACACTCGTCTCCAAACCCAGATCGACAGCCGAATACGGAACGAAAGCACTCGGTGCAGTAGCAGTTTCATACCAGAAGATTTCTCCTTGAAGCAGCTGCTTTATCAGCTCACTGTCCATGGCGTTTTCTAGACTTTTTTTCTTCTTCTTTTGGTTTGCTTTTAATTATACAGGTTTGCTCATGTTACATATATATATATAGGTGTTCGTTGGTACTCGGTTTAGTCCATCGGTTCTTCGTAATTGAAATGCGGAGCTTTCTTTTAAGCCATATTGAAAACGTGGTCAAAATAGGTTTATAGTTTTTTTTTGTGGTCCGAAAAAATTCAGACTGTAGTTTGGTCAAAGAGTTAAACTCAGCGTTTGTCAAAGGGTTTTGGTTGAGTGCGGTGACCATTTTCTGTCCCTTTGTTTAGCCCACACGAATTGCCCATTTGAATGGTGGGCGACCAACATAAAGAAAGGTAATTAAAATAAGGATAAACTTTATTACTAATCACTCAACTTTTAAGGTGCTTTTATTTTAGTCATCAAAATTTTAATTCGCTTTTATTACAATTACTTTCACTAAGAAATATTGACGTGATACGTTAAAGTCTTCTTTTTTAAAATTACCTCATTCCGTCGTTGCTTTTACCGCTATTCGATAATTACGTTAGAAAAGACACCGAATTACTCTTCTTCGTATATTTTTTTCTTTTGATTCAAGTTCATCAAAAACTTTCCAATCTCCTAAAATCCCAAATTAAACTAAATACTAAAACCTTTCGATTTTCCCTGTCAATCATCAAATCAACTTGTTAGTCAAACAGATCCTTCCCATCGTTAGAATTGATTGACAACCGCTTTGTTCATTAGAATTTATCCTTTGCGACAACTATAAATTTGGAACCTTATGGTTTATTTTGAAAAAAATGTAACGTGCCATGTAAGCATTTCTTAACGTCAACTAATTGACATTGAATGTAATGAAAACACATTAAAAGTTAAAGTGTTTGTAATGCAAATTTTAGAAGTCCAGCAACTAAAGTGAATATATTTTAAAAGTACAATGACTACTAATATAATTTATCCTTAAATTACTATATTTTGGTATAAACACCAATATCCAACCAATGATAATTTAATTCATATCGAATAATATAAAGGCTCATTATGAAATAACTTTCTTAATTAAATTTGTTTCATTAACGACACAAAGATTTAAATATTGTACTTTATGTCTAAAATATAAGAAGTCCTCTCATTACACCAATTGCTAGTCGATAAAATTACTATATATTAAGAATATATAGTAACAAGTTTGACATACGACAATTTTATAATTTTAGGCTTGAATTTTATAAAATATTATGTGTAGACCCTTCTGCGATGGTGAATTGGAAAAGTACGGATAAAGTGGACCACGCTTGACCTATGATCCTTAATCCTTTCGTTCCCCGTCTTCGTTTATACTTTTCTTTGCATGTGTTTTTTTTAACTATCTATTTGATTTATAAGCGGATTAATTCGGATTCAGAAATTGCATAGTTTCGTTATGAATTTACTCTTTCTAGCGACTAAAAAAATTTGTAAAGTAGGTGTTCCCACGTTTTGAAAAAATAAATAAATTCAAAGGATTAAAAAAAACTTGTATTTTGAATAAAATATTAGAGTCGCCACCGGTCACTTGAGGAAGGTATACCGGACACCAAAAAAATAAAATTAAAAATTAATTTGAGTTCGGGAGTCGGTTACGTGTGAGGAAGAGTTCGCACCTCCAACACGCCCAAAGTTGGCACTTAAAGGTTCGCATCACATCTACTAAGGAAAATAGAAATTGACCTAATTTAATTTTTAACCCCCAATAATGCATGAATGCATGGTCATACAAATAGAATATAAACTAACTTGCAATCCACGATAACCAAAGGAGATGACGCCGGAAGACCCACTAAGATATCGAGGCCTCGAGAACTAAACTAGTGCAATAATTAAATATGGCAATTTAAATGCATGAACAAAATGCATAGCATACGGTGTAAACACATACAAAATACCTTTAAAAGATAAACAAATACATGGATTATGGTAAACTATAAGATATATGTATATAATAATAATAGTAGTAATAACTAATAAGCAAGCATAAACAAATAAAATAGGCTTAAAATACCAACAAATTAATTTGAACTCTTTTAAAATAGGCGTGAAGAATTACAAAAAAGAGAAGGCATCATAGAGTAGTGAAGAGCCTTTCTTTTTCCCGCTTGGTTGGGTTATGTGAAGGTGAATATGAGGGATGGAACGGGTAGGTGGTGAGCACTGAGCAGGCATCTATACAAACATGAAGGGAAGATGCTGTAGTTTATCAATAATGAATCTGAAACCTTTTTAACTAGCCTAAATGACTTTAAAAGAAATTTGTAATATACCTTTTTAACCAAGCTCTTTATGAATTGCTTGATGGCTGCCACCCTCTCTTCCAGGAAAGTTTTCATGGCTTTTATCAAGACAAGAGCGAAGACGAAATATGATAACAAAACCGAATTAAACACAATCTTCACAAATAAGTTTTTCCCTTTTATGTGTGTATGTGTAATGTGTATACATGAAAAAGGTTATAACTTACAGAGATTTCGCATATGATAACAAAACCGAAAAAAAGCCACAAGTCTTTGCAACTCAAAGGAAACATGATATATATTATTTAGAGCAGACCCTTTTCCCCTTTAAAATTGGATGACTCACCCAAAACACAAAACATCATCCAAACGAACAGCATATGAAGAGAAGATGCTATAGCTTATCAACAATGAGTCGGACACTTATTTCTGATACCTTTTTAACCAGGCTAAATGACATTAAAAAGAATTTTCAGTATACCTTTTTCAGCTCAACATTTGGTGTTGGTCCTCCATGATAGAAGCTTAACGTTTGGCTGGCCTTGAATGTCAAGCTCTTTCCGAACTGCTTGATGGCAGCCTTGCTTTCTTCCTAGAAAAGTATCAAAATTTTCATCCAGAAGAAAGCGAAGACGAAGAATTGAATTACCAGTGCTGGATTATTTTGAACTATGATTTATCTGTGCATTGGACAGTAAACTTGAACTGGTAGACATAACAGAGAGAGAAATGTAGGATGCAAGTTGTTGCACCTTAGTCCTGTGGCTTGCTAAACTAAGGATAAATTATAAATATGTAAATGGTAAACTAGTGATGAATTTAATAAAATTAATGAATGAAATAATAAAAACAATGAACAAGTTCTCGGATATTTGCCACTTTTTGTCATAGAAACCAGACCAACAAAAATGTAGAAAATGGTATGGTAGAAGGTAGATCATAAATATGACCATGAACTAGCAGAAAACAAACAGAATAGCAAGATTGCTTAAAACATAAGGAAATCAAGGTGTGAACACACATTTCATTGTTGCACTTGAAATATAGCAAAGATTAACATGGAAGATTCAATTGTTCTTTCTAAAGCTTCGACGATAAACAGACATCTTAAGTGACAGCTTCTATGGAGAGTCAAATAGCACATCAAAGTTATGACAGAAAAGAGTAATCTTCTAAAATTTGTCTGTCCTAAGCTTCCCCCCTGCAGCAAGTTTCAACTTTTCATTATACAGTTTTAGAAGCTCAGAAGCTTTATCTTCTTCATAACAGTACACAAATCTCTGAAGGAACAATGCCTCTGAAGTCCCGAACAAAGCCTTCAACCCCAATCCTTTCTTGAGTAAACCCATGGACACAAGATCTTTAACAAACAAACCCCTCGGAACAATTCTCTTCTCCATGCTCAATCCTAGCAAAAGGGGTTGTTTAGCAACGGATGAAGCCTGGAACCCCATTACATTCACAAGGAAACCCATCATTGCATTAATTTTATCCTCGGAAAATGCCATTACATAGGGATGACACTTAAAAGCTTTTAAAATCTCTTTCTCAGACCAACCCCACTTGTTATAAACATCAAACTTCCTCTCCCATGTGGATTTTCGCATCGTACCCAACACATACACAGCTCTAACAAAAGTAAACCTCTCAGGATTGACTCCCATTTTCTTCGCTTTCTCCACATTCTCTTTGAACACAGCTGGAGCAATACAGAAGCTCGTAGGGGCCCGACGAAGTCCCTTAACTATGTTAACTTCAGGCACTCCATTTTGCCTCAGAACATCTCGATTAGGCAAAACGTAAGAATCAAACTGATATTGAAGAACACGGCTCTGCAAGTTTAGAACTTCAAGGGCATGGTGGTCCGATTGAAACAGATTGCTGAGGAAGTTAAAAGAAGGGATGATTTTCTTCTCCAAGCTGATTTTAAAAATCGATGGGTCTCTGGATAAGAGTTTGGTAAGATCAGAACTCGAAATGCCTTTGGAGTTGAAAAACGTGATTCGGGGCAAAAGGGTTTTCTCAACGTTGGATGAAAGTATGCGCGGCATCTTCCGGACGAGGGTTGCGATTTGGGGTTTGGAGAATCCATGGGTGTTTAGGAAGGCGATGACGGAGTCGGGTTGATTTGGGGTTTCAAAGCTGACATGTTTGGAGGCTGAAGAAGCAGATTCTGGGGACAACCCACAAGTTTTAATGAGGTAAGAGACTGTGAAAGATTGTTGATTTGAAGTGGTTGAGAATGGAAGCAATGGGTTGGTTCGAAGAATGTATAAAAGATTGTGGGTTTTGAAAGTTTGGATCTTGATGGATGTCCTCCCATGGAGGATTGGTTTAGACAGAAAACACAACATGCTGAACTGAAATTATGGCGATATTGGTGAATAGAAGAAAGGAATTGTCTTCTACCAAAAGTGAAAACTTGAAGAAATATAATTCAACCCTCTTTTTATCGATGGGAAAATATATGATGTGTTGTTTCCACAACAGTCCTAATGTTAGAGGTTTAAGATTCGGTTTATGGTTTAGAATACGATAGCAACCACTAGATCGTAAACTTAGTTTGAATAGATATTGCGAATCCTCCACAGTCCACAGCAAGGTTTACTAACATCGAGGTGACGGCGTGCATTTATTCGAGAAGATTCATAGCATCATGGATGTTATTTTCCGGAAGAAAATGGAATCAGGCAAGCAACAACACTATGTGCTTTACACTCCATGGGCATCTATTTCTCCAAGACGAGGCTTGCCATAACTAAGCAAAACACAATCTTCACAATGATCATCATTCATCACCAACATAGTCAACTAGCTATGTTAATTTGGACTCCGGTAGGAGGGTCGATTAGCGTTATACTGTATTTGCCCAACCCCTGAACGGTAACATCCCCATACTCGTATCCAAATGGGTGTTGGAGGCGCTACTCAACCAAAACAAAAAAAAGCTAGAAGCATCAGTGCTTCCTTTCCCCAAAAGCTCAAAACAAAGTAGGAAATCTATGCTCAGATTTATTGAATTGCTCAAAAAAAGTGGTAGTCTATTGATTTTGTGAAAGATTACAAACAAATAACGATTATATATTTATGTGAAAAAGGTTAGAACTTAAAAGAGATTTACACTTAATAACAATACCGAAAGAGCAAACATGAAGTGAAGATGTTGTAGTTTATCAATAATGAATCAGACACTGATTTCTGAAACATTTTTAACCAGGCTAAATGACACTAAAAGGAATTTGTAGTATACCTTTTTTCAGCTCAACCTTCGCCCTTGGTCCTTCATGGTAGAAGCTTGGCAATGGGCTTGCCTTCTCGATGGCTACCACCCTATCTTCCATGAAAGTTTTCAAGGTTTTATCAAGACGATAGCAAAGACAAAATACTAGAATCGAATTACCAGTGCTGGGTTACTTTGAACTATAATTCATCTGCGTCTAACAGTAATCTAGAACTAGTAAACATAATCACATAAAAGATATAGAGAGAAATGTAGGATGCAAGTTGTTGCACCTTAGTCCTGGCTTGTTAAACTAATGACAAATTATAAATGTGGTGAATTTAATAAAATTTATAAATGAAAATAATAAACAAATCCAAGGATGCTAGTTCAACTATAATTGAAACCATTTAATCCATTAAATCTGCATACAAGTCTCCAGCAGAAAATGAATAAAAATATAATTAAGAGGGATCTATATTGCTCATCAGAATACCATAAACCACAAGGAAATTAAGGTGCTCAAATGAACACACATTTCATTGTTGCACTAGAAATATAGCAAGATTAACATGGAGGATTCAGTTGTTCTTTCCTAAAGCTTTAACATCTATGTTTAATGGTTAACAGACATCTTAAGCAACAGCTTCTATGGAGTATCAATCCGAAGAAAGTTCTGACAGAAAAGAATTCTAACAAAGAAAATGTTTCAACATATCTTCTATAATCTGTCTGTCTTAAGCTTTCCCCCTGCAGCAAGTTCCAATTTTTCATTATAGAGTTTTAGCAGCTCAGAAGCCTTTTCTTCTTCATAACAATACACAAATCTATTGAGGAACATCTCCTCTGTAATCCCAAACAAAATCCATGGCCCCAAATCTTTTTCAAGTAAGCCCTTTGAGATAAGATCTTTAACAAACAAACCCCTCGGAACAATCCTCTTCTCCATGCTCAACCCTAGCAAATTGGGTTGTTTAGCAACAGATGAAGCCTGGAACGCCATTACATTCACAAGGAAATCCATCACTGCTTTAATCTTATCCTCAGAAAATGCCATTACATAGGGATGGCACTTAAAAGCTTTTAAAATCTCTTTCTCAGACCAACCACACTTGTTATAAACATCAAACTTCCTCTCCCAAGTGGATTTGCTCATTGAACCCAATACCCTGACAGCTAAAATGAAATTAAACCTCTTAGGATTGAACCCCATTTTCTTTACTTTTGCCACATTCTCTTTGAACACAATTGGAGCAGCAGAGATTGTGTAAGGGATCCGACGAAATCCTTTAACTATGTTAAGTTCAGGCACTCCATTTTGCCTCAAAACATTGATATTAGGAGAAATGCAAGAATCAAAATTATATTGAAGAAAACGGGGCCATAGAATCAGAACAGCAAGGGCATCATTATCCGATTGAAACAGATTGCTGAGGAAGTTAAAACAAGGGATGATTTTCTTCTCTAAGCTAACTTCCAAAACTTTTGGGTCTTTAGATATGACCTTGGTAAGATCAGAGCTTGACATGCCTTTGGAGTTGAAAAACGTAATTTTGGGCAAAAGGGTTTTCTCAACATTGGATGAAAGTATGCGTGGCATCTTACCGGTGATGGTTGCGATTTGGGGCTTGGAGAATCCATGGGTGTTTAGGAAGGCGATGACAGAGTCGGGTTGATCTGGGGTTTCAAAGTTGACATGTTTGGAGGCTGAGGAAGCAGATTCTGGGGACAACCCACAAGTTTTAATGAGGTAAGAGACCGTGAAAGATTGTTGTTTTGAAGTGGTTGAGAATGAAAGTGATGGGTTGGTTCCAAGAATGTATAAAATATTGTGGGTTTTCAAAGCTTGGATCTTGATGGATGTCCTCCCATGGAGGATTGGTTTAGACAGAAAATACAACATGCTGAACTGAAATTGTGGCGATGTTGGTGAATAGAAGAACCAAAAGTGAAAACTTGAAGAAATATAAAGCCCTTCAAAAAAATTCAACCCTCTTTTTATCGATGGGAAAAATATAGGATGTGTTGTTTCCACAACCAGATTCAGTTTATGATTTATAGTTTAAGAGTTTATGATTTTTATCGATGGATTGTAAACTTAGTTTGAATAGATATTGCGAATTGCGATGTTGCAAATCCTCCACAGCAAGGTTTACTAACAATTTAGGGATGTAAAAACAAGTCAGAACCTGAAAACTTGCCTGAAACTTGCTCGAGTTAGAACCTAATTTGACTTGAGGATTTGATGACCTGAACTCGATCTGTAACCGACTGTTGTTGATCCGAACCCGAATTGGACCTGTTACTGTAGTAAGCGAACTCGATCTGCGTCCGACTGAAAACGACCCGAACCCGAATTGGACCTGTTACTGTGGACCTGAAACTCGATCTGCGTTCGACTGAAACGAACCCGAACCCGAAGCCGACCTGGCAAATAACCGAATTTACCCTACTGAATTGACCCGATATCCGATTTTACCCGACCTGAAATGAACCCGACCTGTTTTGAACCCGACCTGTTTTGAACCCGACCTGCTTTAAACCCGACCTATTAAGTGACCCGACCTGTTGTTGACCTGAAATGTTTTCTTATAGATTAATTTTACTTAAGTAATAACAGATTCAAGAATGGGGACGAAGTTATGTAATATTTTTGTATAATAATATTTTAGGTCTATTTTAATTTAAATATTAATTAAATAAAATTATTGTTCATCTAAATTTTTAAATTTAAAAGTTTTAATAAATTCTTATCCCTAGAAATATGTGTTCCTAACTTTATCATTGCAAGAGAATAAAATTGTCGATCATGTAGTCATCTCAATGTTTTGGTATTATTTTCTAATAGGTTTAATCTTTTCTTACAAAAATGTTGATTTTTTTTTTGCACTTGTATGTACATGTTATCGGTTTTTGTAGTATACTTCATCTTTTGAAGGTTGATTTTATTTTTCAATTAGTGTTTATTTGATTGTTTTGTTCATCTACATATGATTTGGACTATCGAATTGGTTATCTTATATTAAGTTATAAACTAAATTATTTTAATTAAGTTATTGTAATCACTAATTTTGTCCGGACCTGGAACCCCTTTAGTTTGTGTTTATTTTGGGCTTATTAGGGCTATTAGGTAATTAAAAATAAGAAAAAAAGGAAAAAATATATATATACACATATATATATGTGTATGTATAAATAATACTACCCTTATTACCTTATGTTATTATTTATCATATTATCATCTATTTGAAAGAAAGAAAAAAAAAACTTAAACATTACTAACATATTGTGGTATCTTATTATAGTATTCTTTTATTGTTTGATCATATTATTATTATTATTATTATCCTACACTATTATTGTTATTAAGTGTATAATAGTTTTTTAGTATTGTTGTTATTATTTAGTAATATTAATGTTTAGCTATTAGTATTATCACTAGTTGTTAGCATTATTATTATATATTATTATATTATAACTTATTTATTTATCATTGTTATTACTCCTTATTATTTGTATTATTTTTTATTGTTGCTATTATTATTGTTATATTTATCATTATTTTATTATTATTATTATTATTATTATTATTATTATTATTATTATAAAACCTATAAGTATAAATAAAGCTTAAGTATATTAATAAGAGCCTAACATTTTATAAATAAAGTCCATACAAAAGCCCCAAAAAATAACAATAATTACATTATAGGGCCCAAGCCTAGCAAGCCCTAATTACAAAAAAACCCTAAAAAATAAAAAACTCTAATTGGCTTGGTATCTTCTTGTGCAGTCGCCGCCTTAATCTACAGCCGTCAGATCTATTGAGATCTGACGGTCCCGATCAAAGAAGCAAAAACCCTAGAGAGGATCTCTCCTTAGCCTTGGTGTCGCCTCATCTGGGACCCTCGGATCCAGAGCAGATCAACGGCCTTAGACCCCTAACATGATGAAACTCTAATGAATTTCGCGCCGCACGCTCAACCAACCGTTGGATCCCGCGTCGTCCGGCGGTTCAGATCCGAATCTGGACGAGAGCGTTCTGGAGTGCCCACGCTCTCTGACCTTTCCGTACGCCTGACAATCCAGTGCCAACGCCCTCCTGTCGCGATTACGCTCGTCCCCGGTTCGACAATAACCGACATGCATAGAAAAGAGCCAGAGATCAGAGGATTATAAGCGGCAAGAAAACGACGAAAATAAATAAAAGCAAAAGCAAGATCAAAAGTCAACCAAGAGACAAGAGTACGAATGACAGAGCAAGCAAAAGAAGCCATCAATGATTTTTATTATTATTGTAACTCGGTTATAAAAGAAAAAAACTGAAAACAAGGGGGAGGAGGAGGAGAGCAAGATCAGGGAGAAAAAAAATTGTAAGGAAACAGAGGATTTTAAAATCAATCGAAAAGGCAAAAAACTTTGAGGCATCGATTTCCTCATTTTTCTATTGCATGCATAAAGGAAAGTGAGGGTTTTCATTTTTTACCTGGGCATTCGTTCGACTTTTTTCGCGGTCGTTGGCTCCCTCCGACGCCGTTCGGCTCTGTCATTACTGGTGATAAGCCCTTTCGAGGTTCTTTCTGAACCGAGCGGGGTGAATCGATTAAGGATCCGAAGTTTTGGTTTTATAAAAAGCGGAAAGGAGTTTTCGGTCATGTGAAATTGAGCTTAAAGCTTTGTTTTATTTTTAATTTCGTCCTTAATTCAGTTTTAATGTTTAGGGTTGAGGTTTTAATTTAGGATTTGTGGTTTTAATTTAGGGTTTAGAGTTTTAATTAAGGGTTTATTTATTTGTTTAGGGTTAATATATTTTATTTAGTGACTTGTTTAGGGTTTTTATTCATTGTTTAATAGGGTTTAGGGTTTATGACTTTGAATTAGTGTTTTGTTTTAAAGGTTTAGGGTTAAAGGATTTTAGGGTCTAGTATCTAATTTAGGGTTTGAATTAAGGGTTTAGTGTTTTGTTTATGGTTAATATATTTTATTTAGTGATTTGTTTATGGTTAATATGGTTTAGGGTTTAGGGTTTTCATTTATTATTTAATATGGTTTAGGGTTTTATGACTTTGAATTAGGGTTTTGTTTTAAATGTTTATGGTTAAATGATTTTAGGGTTTAGTATCTAATTTTTAGGTTTTATAGTTTTATGATTTTAGGGTTTTTGATTTAGGGTTTATGGTTTAATGAATTAAGGTTAGTTTGTGGGTTTAGTTTGTAAGGTTTAGGGTTTATGATATAGTGTTTAGGGTTTAATGTTATGATAACACATGATTTAGGGTTTTTATTTTATGTGTTTCAATTTAGGGTTTATGGTTTAGGGATTAAGGGTTTAAGTTTAGGGATTTAGGGGTTTGTTATATAAACCCTAAACCCTAAATTGTAAACCCTAAACCCTAGTGTATGTATGTATATATGTAGCTATCCATGTATGAACCCTAAACCCTTAATGAATTTCTCTATAAACTTTAAACCCTAAAACCTAAATCATAAACGATAAACCCTAAACCCTAATCCTTAATCCCTAAACCCTAATATATGTAACTAAGTATGCATGCAGCTATCAATGTATAAACCCTAAACCCTTAATGAATTTCTCCGTAAACCTTAAACCCTAAACCATAATATATATAAGTATATATTTATGAGCCATAAACCCTTAATAAATTTCTCCCTAAAACCTAAACCCTAAACCCTAATATATATAAGTATACATGTATGTATAATGTACCTATAAATGTATGAACCCTAAACCCATATTCATTATTTTTTAATCCGTCCAATATTTTAAAATTTTAATTTGACATTTTCATCATTCTAGACCCTAAAACTTTATTTTTATTCTAAATTGACCCACATTTATTTTTTTAAATTTGTCCAATGTTTTATTATTTTAATTTAATATTTTCTTCATTCTAGTCCTTTAACTTTATTCTAATTCCATATCGACCCTTATATATTTTTTAATTCATCACGTTTTATAATTTTAATTTGAAATTTTGTTCATTCTAGACCCTAAAACTTTATTTTTATTCTAAATTGACCTCTACTTATTGTTTTTTAATTACTCTAATTTTTATACTTTTAATTTGATATTTTTGTTCATTATAGTCCCCAAAACTTTATTTTTATTCTAAAATGACCCCTTTTTCCCTGTTTTCCTTTAAATTTGTCTAATATTTTATAATTTTAATTTGACATTTTTGTTCATTATAATTCGTGAAACTTTATTTTTAATCCAAATTAACCCATTTTCAGTCCAAATTGACCCATTTTCATTATTTTTTTAATTACTCCAATGTTTTATAATTTTAATTTGATATGACTTTAAATAATTAACTCAAAATCAATGACGATTGACGAAGGTCAACCTAAAGTCTATCGACTACTTATACGGTTGTACCGAACTCAAACTCAATACGAATTCCAATCCCGAAAATACCCCGACCTGAATTACCCGACCTGAAACTACCCGACCTGAAATGCACCCGACCTGAAATGAACCCGACCTGAAATGGACCCGACCTGAAACGGACCCGACCTGAAATGGACCTGACCTAAAATGGACCCGAACTGAAATGGACCCGACATGAAGTGTATCTGAACCCGAATTAACCTGCCAATTATCTGCTTCGGACCCGACCCGTTTTAACCCGACCTGAAATAGACCCAACCTGAAATGGACCTGCACCCGACCCGAGTCGAGTGAAAACAGAAAAATGACCTGAAATGACTTGTATCCGATTTTACCCGACCTGGCAGTACCCGTCCGATTACCTGTTTTTACATCCCTAACTAACATCGAGGTGACGGCGTGCATTTATTCGAGAAGATTCATAGCTTCATGGATGTTATTTTCTGGAAGAAAATGGAATCAGGCAAGAAACACTATGTGCTTTACACTCCATTGGAATCTATTTCTCCAAGACGAGGCTTGCCATAACTAAGCAAAACACAAGTGTTTGCAAAAACACAATATTCACAATGATCATCACCAACATAGTCAACTACCTATGTTAACTTGGACTCCGGTAGGAGGGTCGATTAGCGTTATACTTAATTTTCCATGTATTTGCCCAACCCCTTGTTGGTAAAAAGAACTGCAAAATCACACGTTAACACTGACTGAAAACAAAGCAAATTGAAATAGAAGAACAAGCTGAATCGTGTCGTGGAAGAATGCCACTGCCTTATTCAAAAGCCCTCCACTTATCAAATTTCTACGCAAGGCAGGTACATACAGAACATTATTCAAAGCTAAAGTTTTACCATATGTCAATTTGAGTAAAACATTGCCTTTGCCTAGCACCTGAGAGCTGCTAGAGTTCCCCATGTACACACGTTCACCGCTGCTACCATCCTCGAACTCGGTGAAAAACTTCTTCCTTGCACAGAAATGTCGGGATGCACCAGTGTCCACCACCCATTTAGAATTATTTTCCATCAAGTTTGTTTCGGAGACCACAGCGACAATGATATCATCATTCATGTCCTCGGCCACATGTAGATGTGGTTTATCTCATTCTGGCGGTCTGAGCGGTGTAGGCACTGGTACGCCTTGTGACCAACTTGTCCACATACATAGCACTTGAGGAATTTCTTGTCCGACTCTGATTTTGGTGGCTTCTTGAAGTTAGTGCTTTTCTGAGGTTTCGTCTAATGTTTCTAAACACCTTTTTTTACGGTCCTTTTGAATTTAGACCCTGAAGCACCGCAAGATTCAACCAAGTTAAAATTAAAAGATAATTGACTAAGGTGCGAGAATGTCGGCTTGAGTAACGCAAACATTGGTGAGAATCCAATGCCCCGAAAACCCAAGGGTTCCTCTGCAAGGTTCGTCCACGGAGGGTAAGTCAGGGCCTAAGATCAGACCGAAAGGCGTAGTCGATGGACAACAGGTGAATATTCATGTACTACCCCTTGTTGGTCCTGAGGGACGGAGGAGGCTAGGTTAGCCGAAAGATGGTTATCGGTTCAAGGACGCAAGGTGCCCCTGCTTTTTCAGGGTAAGAATGGGTAGAGAAAATGCCCCGAGCCAATGTTCGAGTACTAGGCGCTATGACGCTGAAGTAACCCATGCTATACTCCCAGAAAAAGCTCGA
This sequence comes from Hibiscus trionum, assembly GCA_030270665.1. Taxonomy (NCBI): domain Eukaryota; kingdom Viridiplantae; phylum Streptophyta; class Magnoliopsida; order Malvales; family Malvaceae; genus Hibiscus; species Hibiscus trionum. The sequence continues at coordinate 76,722,854 of BSYR01000010.1, read as the reverse complement.
ACGACCTTCAACAAAAGGGTACATGTACCCGTAACCGACACATGTGGGTAGGTAAAGAATACCTAGGGGCGCGAGACAACTCTCTCTAAGGAACTCGGCAAAATAGCCCCGTAATTTTGGGAGAATGGGTGCCTCCTCACAAAGGGGGTCGCAGTGACCAGGCCCAGGCGACTGTTTACCAAAACACAGGTCTCCGCAAAGTCAAAAGACCATGTATGGGGGCTGACGCTTGCCCAGTGCTGGAAGGTCAAGGAGCCCCCGAGCCATCAGTGAGATACCACTCTAGAAGAGCTAGAATTCTAACCTCATGTCAGGACCTACGGGTCAAGGGACAATCTCAGTAATCTTATCTTTAATTCGATTGGCTTCTTCGATTTTCATGTGCCCCACCAACTCTTGGAGTGAAATATCTCTCTTTTTGTGCTTGAGAGAATTTCGGTAATCAGAGCAAGACTTAGGAAGCTTCTCGATGAGAACGTTGGCTAGCAATACTTCACACATTTGCATCATTTCGGCTAGTATATCAGATTCGTACACTCGAGACAGACGGCGGCGGCGGCGCTCGAGACTAGCCATTGTTCTCTATCACTCAACAAGGGAGGGGAAGATTAAGGCTATAAATACCCTTCACATGTTAGTTTCTCACTCAATGTGGGATATCCACTTTTGCATTACTAACATACAATACCTCTGATAAGACAGATGACAGTCAATTTGACTCACCAGCTAAGTCTACAAAATGACAGCCAGAGCTACACTACCGCACCAATCATATCTTACAAAGCATAGACTTAAACATCCATCAGACCTTCCCCAATATAACTATGAGGGATGGCCCTCGTCTTCCCCCAAGCAAAGTAAAATCTGGTTAATTAACATCAGACAACCATATCTCTCCCGTTTATTCTCCACGACCATCACTGATCGCGGCTCACCGTCCAAACTTTCCTTCATTAATATTTAAAATTTAAAGATTAAAATCGTAGATATTCAATTATGTTAAATAACATTCAAATATACTCAAATGTAGGTTAATTGGTTGCATCAGTTGCACAAGATAATTGTATAATGGGCGGAGCTTGGAAATAAGCATTATCTTATTGTAAGATGATTCGAATGTTTATTTTAAAATATAAATTTATTATATCTAGAAGGTTTAGATATATATATATATATTTGATATTTTTCAAATGTTTTGGGGATTAAAGTGATGGAAGAAGAAAATAAAGGAGGTGAGAGAGAAGATGATGACAATGACGAGTAAAAGAGAAGGAGATGAGGAGAAAGTGATAACGATGAGAAGGAGAGTAAGGCAAAGCATGGATGAAATGTAGGTGGGAAAAGTAAAAAGGGTGGAGGGATGATGATGAATGGTAAAGAATAAGTAAAGGTTAAATTGATAAAAGTATTTTGGGTAAACTACATAAATGATCCCTCGACTATGCTCTAATTATCGTTTGCGTCTCTCGACTATCAAAAGTTACAAACTAGTCCACTGACTTAAAAAAAGTAACAAATTGGTCTAACGCCGTTAAAATTTTAACGGTTGATGACATGTCAGTTAATACATATTGATATAATTACATAATTAGCCCTCAAGTTCTACACTTATTTTAATTTGACCCTAATTCTAAAAAAATAACCCACATAATTTTAATGATCTATCGGTATAGTCCATCTACTTTTATATTTCTCCTCTCCTTTAATTCTTCATTTCATTGAGAACTAATAAACTGTTGTTTGGAGTGTTTTTCTCAGACCCGAGTTCTCTTTTCCTTAGTTTCTGGGTTAAAGGCTTTTTTTAGAAAAGACAACCATTTTGCTTTCTTCCTCATCTTGTTTTTTTCTCAGTGTAATCCAATTTTTCACTATAAAATAATTGGATTTAATTCTAAAATAATGGAAAATAGCTCATAAATGATAATAAATACCAATAGATCTACCCTAAATCACAAAGGCGAAATCAAGGGAAAAATCAAATACTCAGTACCGCAAATTAAGAACGAAAACTCAAAACCAACAATTACTCCCAAGATGGGAAACAAACCCAAATTTTAAAAGACAAATAACAATATAAATCTAAAAAATTCAAACAAAAAGAATGCAACTTGGAATTGGGGTCCATAAACAAAAAAAAAAAACACATGAGATTACAATAATGCCCAGATCTCAAAGAACTTGAAGAGCCATTTTCCTTTATTTTGTTTTCACTAGACAAATAGAGTACAAAAGGATGAGAAAGTTGAAAGTTTTTTTAGCTGCCGCCCATTAGAAGAGGAACATATCTTGAGAATAAAGCTTTTAGGGAATATGAAGAAAAAAGAGCTGAGGTTTTTTTCTTTGCTTGTGAGCAACTTACCCCACTTATTTTTAATTGGTCGTAGGATCAAATTATATAAAGGAGGTATATGGACTAAATTGATAGACTATTAAAATTATGTGGGTTAATTTTTTAGAATTACGGTCAAATTAAAATAAGTGTAGAACTTGAGGGTTAATTATGTAATTATATCAATTTATATTAACTGCCATGTCATCGGCCGTTAAAATTTTAACGACATTGGACCAATTTGTTACTTTTTTTAAGTCGGGGGACCAGTTTGTAACTTTTGATAGTCAAGGGACGCAAAAGATAATTGAAGCATAGTCGGGGGACCATTTATGTAGTTTACCCATTTAAATATTAAAGGTTAAATTTAGTAAATTATTTTGAATTAAGATCAAACTGATAGAATGTATAAGTTTTAAAAACAAAATTGTTATTGCACTAGATCTCGTCAAACATTCATCTTATTTTTAATTGAATTAGGTGACTCGTTTGCAACTTAACTAATAATTAAGGATGTGGAGTATATTTCATCAATTTCTTTCACACAATTTATTAATTCAATCTGGATACTAAAACACTAATAATATACTTTGAACTCAAAGTATTAAATTAGAAAGTAAAGCTAATTGTATATTTTTTATTAAGTAGGAGAACATCACCAATTCACCATCATTGACCGCCGGATGAGTTAAGTTTGTAATGTGTTTAGGCGCCACGTTGGTGTAGCTAGAAGAGGTTTGGCTCTAGGACAAACAAGTCCAAAGTCATCACTCATATCCAACTCAGTTGGCAACATATTACCCGGAAGCTCCCAATCAAAGCAATGAACCAATTGTGCCACCACGAGCCGAACGACGGTGAGACCCAACTGCATTCCGGGGCAGCCTCTGCGACCGGAACCAAATGGTATCAGCTCAAAGTTTTGTCCTCGAACATCAATGTCATTCCCAACGAATCTCTCCGGATAAAACTTCTCTGCATCGGCCCAAACCCTTTCGTCCCGTCCTATGGCCCATACGTTTACGAATATGCGTGCGTCCTTGGGTATGTGAAAGCCCTTCACCGTGCAATCTTCCCTAGCTGCGTGCCGCATCAAAAATACTGTCACCGGATGAAGTCTTAAGCTTTCTTTTATAACCATGTCCAAGTACTCCAATTTCTCCAGGTCCGATTCTTCGACCATCCTCTTCGTGCCTACCACATCTTCCAGTTCCTTTCGGAGTTTCTTTGTCACCTGTGGATGTCTCATGAGTTCCGCCAATGTCCAATCGATGGTAGCCGCTGCAGTATCCATTGAACCCACGAGCATGTCCTGCAAGAAACACCATAAACAGGCAATTTATAGATGGAGTTCGAAAAGGGACAGATTGAGATAGAGAAGAGTACCAAGACGATTGCTTTGATAGTGTCTCTTTCAACTCTGTACTCATGAGTTTCTTCAGATCCCATGAATCCCAACATCACATCAATAAAGTCCTTCACCCTGTTTTCATCTTTAGATTGAACATGCTCTTCGATTATCTTCTCTAAAAAGTCATCGAAATCCTTGGCGACAACTTTCATGCGCTTTGTTAGCCCTTGAAGATCAAGTCCTCTGGTTTGAGGGATGTAATCAGCGAGATTAAACGCAGCTGCTATCTGCATGCCCTCTCGGATCATTGCTCCGAACCCTTTTTCATTGAAATCGTCACCATTGAATTTCTTTCCGATGACCATTCTACAAGCAATATCAGTACTAAAAGATGTGACTTCAGAACTGAGATCAACAGCAGCAGCAGCCTCTCGAATGCGTCGAACTAAGAGATCGAGTTCCTGTTTCCTCATGGACCTGAATGTACTAATTTTGTGGTTACTAAGTAACTCTAAGGTGCACATCTTGCGCATGTTGCGCCAGTATGAGCCGTATGGTGAGAAGAGCAAGTTCTGTTGATTGCGAGTGATATACTTGGAAGCCTCAGTAGGCGGCCTGCTAGCGAAAACAAGGTCATGTGTCTTGAGGAATGGCTCGGCTTCTTCGGGGGACGAGACAACAATCACGGGAATCAATCCGAAGCGTAAGTGCATAACGGGGCCATACTTCCGGGCTAATCGTTGAAGATCTTGGTGTGGTTTGGTCCCTATCATCAAAAGGTTTCCGAGAATCGGAAGCCCTCTCGGACCGGGTGGTAATCTCTTAGTGTTATCCCTTCTTCTCCATGTCAACACTTGAAAGAAAAGGAAAAGTGCAGCAACCGCAAGAGTTGTAGCTGCCCAGTCCATGGTGAGAATAAGGAGTGGAGGTCAAATTGAAGGCTTTTTTCTTCTTCTTCTTATAATTGCTAAAGCAGGCCTGAGTGAAGCCTCACCTTTCAACCATGCTACTTATATTCATGACTTAGAGCTTGAGGACAGAAATGTAAAACAAGCACCAAATTTGTTTAGAAAGAAAATGATATTCATTTGCATGCCTTTTTTTTTTCAATTTAGTATTGATCTTAATTAATTATCCATTATACTATCATTCACGTTTTACACAACCAAATAAAAATTTAGATTCTTTCAAAAAATAATAATAATTTAGATTTAAAAAATGTATATATAAATTAATGTTTTTATTAATCCAAAATGCCATCATAATATTTATCCATTTAAGAATTTAGGTCAACTCTTGGGTATTTTCACATAACCGAATAGTTATATAAATAATTATATCATCTGAATTTAGGTGGTGGTTCAAGCTTATCATTTTCCAGAAAATTAAATCAATGGCTATAACTCAACACTAGAACTCATTCCCTAAAAAGGATCTAACATTGTGAATTACAACAACTATCTTGATGATCTTTGAACCTTAAGCTTTAATCTGTGCAAGGGTAATGCTGGTTTTTTACATGCTTGTTGGTTCCCTTGTAACAACAAAGGCTAAGGATGAAGATGGAGGGAATGCATAGGCTTAATTTATCATGTTCCACTACCCATCAGTCTTTTTTGTCGAGATATTTGTATATCATTCCACCATTTATCTCTTGTCCATAAACAAGATTCTTCATAACCATCTATAAGCCATGTGTTTTACAGTTAATATCAATATATCAGATCATTGCTCACATGATCCCAAAAAGAATCTACTTGCATGTGCTTTTAATCTTGGGGGAATGGCTTGTAGCCATTAACTTAATTTTTTGGGTTTTAGTTTTATAATTTTTGAGGAAGATGGTGAAAAATAAAATTTTAAAAGTTTGGGGGTTAAATTAAAAACTATTTTTTAAGTAACGGAGACTAACGGCCAAGGGACCAAAATAGAAACGATTCTAAACGTAAGTGGCCAAAATATTTTTTTTTTTAATTCTGGTGACCAAAATAGAACACACCCTAAACGAAAGGGACCACTGGTGAAGATTACTCTATTTTTTTTTACTAAAACATGGTTGAATAAGAAATTCCGAATTTAGATTTGATTAATTTAAAAATCAAATTTTATTAATAATATGTACTAATTTATTGAACAAGGAGAAAATACTCAAAATTATAAGAAAAATCTATATAATAAGAATGTCTAATCACAACTTATCTAATAAAATCATCATAGTGCAAAAACTAACCATTTAAAAATAAATCAAAATAATCTTATAACTTAAATTTTATTTAATTTTTTTAAACAATCGAGTTTATAATATTACAATTCAAGTAAACCTGAATTTTTCACGTGAATCCTAATTATTTTAACCATAAAAAAGGTATGCGCTTGCTGCTTTAGGAATACAAAATATTTGAGCAATTTATTTACTTATTTCTCTTAATATTTTAATTCCTTTTTATTTATATATTTGTATCGTGATCTACATTACCTCAAATTATCAATATTTTAATAATACTGGATAAATAATACTCCTATTGGTTAACGTGTAGACGTAGTGCACACAATTTTAAGTTTTTAATTTTTTAATATTTAATTTTAAATTATCCTTTTATACACTTGACAATAAAAAAAATATTTCGTAAGTAGACTTTCAATGTTATCACATGTCATATATAAAATTTAGAGTTTAAATTTTTAGAATTTAAAATTTAAAATGTTCAATTACACTATAAACATTCAAATAAACTTGTTTATCGAGTATGTTTTTCATTGTCTATACATAAAATAATAACTCTTTAATTTTATAAAAATATATTTTTCATTTCCTACTAAGCATATGGTTGAAAAATAATTATTTTTTTAGAAACCATTAGTTTTAATCAACAAAGAAATATCTAAAATTACAATAAAGGTTTACAACAATAATCGTAAAATAAGCACATAATATGAACCTTTTTCCTATAAGCTATAACTATTGACAAAATAAACTAGTCACTTGAGATCACACAATGACCAATAAAGAAAAAGGTTAAAAACCTAACAAAAAAATGTGAATAAAATATAGATACGTACAAATCTGACTGCATCGGTAAACAAACTACAAAAGAAATCAAACTATTAAAAAACCACCAACAACTACAAATCAGAGCATGAAGCTGATTTAGCGGCGGCGAGATGCCTGGTATTTGGTTGTTGAGTTGGTTAAGCACATGAATAAGAATTGAATTCCAGCTAATAAGACATGCATGTGCCTCCAGGCTCCACTCCAGATGCTTCAGAGGCATTGGAACCAGCTAGAACAATACCATTGATGCCAATCCATGTTGCTTCGTCAGCCGGATGAAAAGAGGCATCAAAATTTATTTTGATCATATCACCCCTTGGCTTCTTCCAACCACAACCATCTGTTTAATTTGTGCCATGTTTAGAACCAGTAGAATTAAGTGAATTCTATTAAAAATTATGGAAGATATTATAAAAATAACGCATCCAGAAGGAAGTATAATGGGGACTAGTCCACTAAAATTTCGTACAAAAATCTAAAGGTGCAAAGAGAAGTAAATACTTTCATAGAGATTAGCATGTCGTTAAAATTCAGAAGCCTTTTTGAATCTCCTTGTCTTTAATCCAAACGAGACGCTTTTACGGGGTGAAAAAGGAGTGGTAAGAGAACCAAACTATCAGACAGTTTGCTCCGCTACCTAGGCCTGATTACATCGACAAAACAACCATCAACCCATAGGGGGTCTATCTTTCTATGACCACCGACAGAATCATAATTAGAGATTAGCGTCGTGAATATCTCTTTACGAGCACCAAACGAGCGCTAAAGTGTGCTGAAATCATGCCAAAACGACAAATGAAATAAAAAGAAAAAAGAAAAAACGCGTCACAAGGACAGAAGGAACGTGTGCCACAAAAACAGGTATTTTTATTAAAAATATAAAAAAATAATAAACTCTGGTTGTCGACGACCAATACTAAGATTGGTTGCCGACTACTGGCCAACAAAACTAAAGAAACAAGAGGCAGCTGCGAGCAAAAAAAAGAAACCAAAAAAATTAAGATTTATCTTATTAAATTTATTTTTTAATATTTATTATTAAGGGTAAGTTTATATGATCCTTAGGCTACCATAATTTTGAAAACGAGCCTGCGAGAAAAATAACGATGACAATACGAGGAGGAATGCGGACACGTAGACGGGTAGGATAGGAGGGAGGAGAAGAATAAGTATGAGCAATGACAAAATGTTAGTGCGAAAAGCATCGAGAGTGGATGAAGAAGGGGAAGAAAAAGTATTAAATTGATAAAAATAAATAAATTATATTAGATATTATTAAATTATAGACATTAACTTATTTTGGTCATCAAATTAATTGGTTCAGATTTAACACTAAATTTTAATTTTTTGATTCGTTTATGTCATTTCGCCGTTAACTCTTTAACATGACGATGACGTGACAAACGGTCGTTGATGTGAACGTCAAACCAAAATTATAATGGAAGGTTTTTAAAAAAATGCTCTTATGAAATTTGAAATTGGTACGATTGAAATTAGAAACCTAAATTTAACCACTAAATCAACTTATGTTTTTGTTAAATTAACACAAATAATACATATATTAAATTACGGTTGAGATCAATTTAATTTATTTTTAAAGTTTTTCAATTCAAATAATAACAAAATCAGTCTATAATATTTTATTGGTTTTTATTCTCTCCCTTAATTATTTAAATTCCAACCTCATTGTTTAAAAAATTTACAATCAAACCCCTTTTTATCCTCTATATTCTCTTAATTTAATAACAAAATTAGTCCTCAATATTTTATTATTTGTCAATTTCATCATTAATATTTTTACAACATCAATCTCATTATTTCAAATTTTTTTTTAAATAAACCCTTTCTATTCTTTATATTTTCAAGACATAATAACAACCTCATAAATCACTCATTTAAATTATGAAATTTAAATAAACCCTTTCTATTCTTTATATTTGCAAAAGCTTCTTGGACCGAAGAGCAATCTCTAGAGGCATGTAAAAGAGACTCAGTTTTCCTGGTGCATAAAGGGCATAAATCTGGGCTAAGATGAGCTGCTGCAAGCTTTTCACTAACAGGGATGACATTATGGCAAAGTCTCCACAAGAAAATCTTGATCTTAAGCAAAATATCTCTTTGGATAGGAGCAATAGAGCAACTCAAAAATCTCTCGACATCCACATCAGAGAAAACATTCCTTACTTTCCTAGCATCCCATCTTGCTTTATTCAGAACCATGAATTCACCACTTACCACTACAAAAAAATTGACATATAGCGACAGACAGAAAATCGTCGGTAAAACATTAAAAATTCATTGGTATATGGTCTAAAACCCTTTACCGACGGACAAAAGAGATATTCCGACATATAGAAAGTCATCAGTAAAACGCTAGTCGGTATACTTCTATAGCGACGGACATAACCGTCGGTATAGATGTTGGGACCCTATACCGACAGACATATCCATAGGCATAAGTGTAACCTACCCCGACAAATTAGTGTCTATTCCGACGGACCCAGTCCGTCGGTATAGATGATACATATATAACAACAGTTTTTTACTGACGATTTGGTCCGTCAGTATAGGTTTAATTGCATTTGTTTTTTATTTTAAATATTCATAATTATTAATATTATTGTTATTTTTATTTTAAATACTAATACTATTATTAACAAAAATTGTTTATTTTTTAAAGAGAAAAAATCCAATCAATTTCCTTATAATTGAGAAGTGAAGTACAAAAATAAAAAATTTATTATCCTTATGAAAATCTGCTTCAATCATCTCCAACAATCTGTAATACGAAGAGTGTGTTCTCAAACAATGAATTTTAATTACTTGTATTGGAGTTCAATACAAATGCAATATCATATACATCACTATGAAAGTTGAATAACAGACAGATTATAGAGATAGATGGCAAACCAAATGAAAGAATTCCATGCCAAACATGTCCTTATCTGCTATATTTGATCATTGCAATGCCAAACCAGATATCGCTTTCAGTTGCTAATAAGTATATGTACCATTCTCATCCATCTGTATCTTTTGCTTTGGTTCTGAATCCATCCCTTTGGTTTTGGCCTCGAGTACTACACTCGTCTCCTTGGCTTCGGCAACCTCTTGAGAATCCTCAACTTTAGAAGGGGGAATATAACAAGATATTTGATTTCAACACTATAACAAAGGCCAGCATATGAAATTGGCAAGGAATGACCTTCATTCAAGGAAAATTCTTGGGGAAGAAAAGTTCCATGATCAGCTCTTTTATTCTCCATGCATCTAACCTGAAAATCCAATCGACATAGAAACATGTAAACCAGGCATTGCAACAAGTGAAAAGATAATGTGATTAAGTTTAATCCGCCAATTATTATTTTATAACAAAAATACTGATGTTATGTCAAACAGAACCTAGCAGCAATTAGAATGACAGTGAAGGAAAGCTAGAAAGAAACAAATCTTGTTTCTGGCAACGTCACTCACATCTAGAGCAGAAAGAGCAGCATTTGTGCAGAAAGAAACAAGAGAATATAATAGAGAACATCCACAATATTCAAAAAGGTTAAGAAAGATCTAATGATGGTTAGAAGGAAAATAATTCAGGCAAGATAAATTACAGATAATAGGTAAACAATGATTATGTAAATCTTTAACTTGCAATTTGTAAAAATAAACGAAGAGCTTTAAGGTACTCTTGAGATCATATATAAAATGAGAAGGCAGTACAAATTCTTTGCTTTCAAGAGAGAAACAAAAACAAAACATTAGTCAACTCTCAAGATATGGAAATTATTTGCTCGAAACAGTCACCCCCAATCAAAACTTGGCAGCAGGACCGGGTTTATACCGTCTGTTATTTTGTTTCTGGGAAAAGAAAAGGGTCACTGTTATTATGTTATGTCTGCAAGTAGGATAAGAAGGAGAAGAAATTAATTATATGAAGTAGAAGGAAATAAGTAGAAGCATTTATACATTACCCGGTGCTGCTCGACAAAATGAGAGAAGAACAATTACAACGGCAAGACTTGCTAATGTACCCACGATTATGGCTACTGTTTTTCCATTATCATCTTTGTGGTCTACACAACAAAACACAAAGCCATATGAAAACCATGGCTGCCATATAAAAAATATATACTAATAGTGACCATTGTTTCTATGTTTACTACATTAAGTTCATAAGGATATGAAATGAACCTGGAGAGAATTCTTCATAGTGGCCAGATGCCCAGTATCGAGCATAACACTACCCTAGGAAGATATATCAGCCGATGCAGCCGATCCACATAAAGTCTTCAGTTTCCCCACAGCATCCCTAATGCAAGAAGAGCAATCAGTCGAGCTCAAATCCCCCAAACACTGAGCAAAACCTTCAACCATACCCGAGGAACTGACTTTAAAACCAACACCCGCCTGCAAGTCTGCTAGAACATCATCTCTACGCCGAAAGAACTCGACATCGTTCTCGACACTCTTACTGCATTTCTTGAACTCGAGACTCGTATCGAGTTTTGATTGGGGGTGACTGTTTCGAGCAAATAATTTCCATGTCTTGAGAGTTGACTAATGTTTTGTTTTTGTTTCTCTCTTGAGAGTAAAGAATTTGTACTGCCTTCTCATTTTATATATGATCTCAAGAGTACCTTAAAGCTCTTCGTTTATTTTCACAACTTGCAAGTTAAAGATTTACATAATCATTGTTTACATATTCACACTTCTATTCATCATAAAACGGCAACCTGCTCAAATGAAATCCTGAAACCATATAACTAAATTTACTGAACAAATTGTCTTATGAATTGAGAAACAAAAGGAACTCACCTATAATTTAACAAAATCTCATACAAACCATGTACATTCTGATTTCCACTGAAAGTCAGCAAAGACTGTGGAGTGTTATCAACATTAGAGAAGGAATTCACTCATCGAGTCTGCAGAATTTGTGCAATGAATAATTGAGCACAAGAAATGTGAAAACAAAATTCAAACAGACAGACACAAAAAAAAACACTCGGATCAAAACATTCAAAAAACATAATATGGTCCACCCAAAGGCATAAATTCAGTCAAAAGACAAATCAATATATCTATAAAGCATGAAAATTAGTCAATTTGATGATGTTCATGTGACCAAATACTAAAAATTAGCTAGTACTCGGGATGATGTCATGTGACCAAATTTTGGAAGCTAAACCTTTTACTTATTTTCTTCTTTTACAAACTCTATTGGATTTTATTGCTTTGTTTCCCACTTTCCCATTGCAATTTCAAGGGAATACGTACCAGGATACACTCTTCTAATCTTGATTCATAGATTTCACTCCTTTTTTTCTTATAGCTAAGTAATTACAGTAGGCAATTTTATCTCCATGCACACCGTACAACATCCAAATATGTTTCCCTACGCATTCATCCTCTTTTAATTCTCTCCTTGTATCAGAATTTACTCTAAGATTTTATATCTAAATTCTAACTAAACCCTTTTCAGAGTAGGCATTAACAGTAGTGATGAGTATTAAGAGAATGAAATTAAAAATTTTATATTGGTATCACTATTTCTGTTTAAATCCCTGGAAAAGATTCCAAGGTTAAAAGGAAGAAACAAACACCACTCTATGTCTGTTTTCACCAATAGCTTACTCATGACATGTGGAACTTGAAGCATGCCATTTTCTCTTAATTGCATTTGCTGCTGCCATTTCTATTCCACTTTTCCAAAAAGATTTAGTAAAGGTTAAACATATCGCAGTAAATTTTATCTCGATAGAAAAAAATTATCGATCAAGAATGAATTGCAAAGTAACTTTTCAGTCTTTGAAAGAAAAAAAACTGGTAGAAAAGAAACGAGCCATAGTTTCAGCTTAATTTTTCAATTCTCAGTTAAAATCATGTTTCAATTAGAACTAAATTAACGCAAAGCAGATGGAGAGACAGAAAGAAACCTTTGGGCAGAGAAGGCGATGGAGATAGGGGCAACACTGCACCAGAGTATCGTCGACGAGTTGTCTGAGAGGCGATTGGCAGCAATTAGGGATTGCAATGGTTTGGTTTGGGATCGAGTGAGAGTTTGAATGAGACTGTGAGAGAGGTTAAAACGGTAATTTTAATAAAGTGTAAAAAATATTAAAAAAATATCTACACAGACATAACTAATCATCGGTGATATGGTACACTTATACTGACATTTATACCGACACACTAAATCAACCATCGGTATAAAGTATATCTATACCGACAAACAAATTCAACTATTGGTATAAACTATATCTATACCGACAATATTTTGTCTTCAGTCGGTATAACTGTTGTCTATATCGACGAATAATATAACCGTCGGTAAAAATCAAAACTTTTACCGACAGTTTCGATTTCTATCGGTATATAGAGCCTATACCGACAACTTTTGTCCGTCGCTATAATGAGGCGTCGGTATATGTACATTTTTTTGTAGTGTACAATCGGTTGAGAGGTACCACCAAGATATCCGCCTTTCAAAGTAATTACCGAATCTTCTCTCCATTTTCCTTTAAAAATTGGAGCATGGTTATTGATGCCAATTCTCGCATAGAACTCCTTCTTCAACAATTCTTTTGCCTTGTAAATACTTCTCTATACAAAGGAGGGTTTGTCATGGGGTTTTACCTCAAGCACAAATCTATTAGGGAAATACTTTGCTGATAAGACCTTATAGCACAAGGAATTTTTGTTTAACAATAGCCTCAAAACTTGTTTACCGAGTAAAGTCAAGTTAAACATTTTCAAGTCCTTGAAATCAAGTCCCCCATCCTACTTTGGCCTACAAAGTTTGTGTCAAACCACATGTGCCCATTCTCTTTCATTTGCCCTGACCACCAATAAGATCTCATGGTAGTAACAATAGGGTCAATTATACAATCTGGTAAAAGAAAGTATCCCATAGCATACGTTGGAAGAGCTTGAGCCACGACTTTCAACATGACTTTCCTTCCTCCATAGAACAATAAGTTCTTGGTCCATCCTCTAACTCTTTTATCCACCTTCTTGAACAAAAAATTCAAAGCATCCGTTTTGTTCTTACCAACAATCACGGGCAAACCTAGGTAGATCTCTAAATCAGCTTCCTCCCTCATGCTGAGTGCATCTCTGATGAGTCTTTTACTTTGATCCGACATCCCATTACTAAAGTAGATGAAGTACTTGTCTACATTAACTTGTTTCCCTGAAAACTCATAATAGATCTGAAGAACCTCTTTTAGCCTTGTCACTTCCTGAACTGAGTTTTTGATGAAGAGCAAACTATCATTCACATAAAGAAGGTGATTAACCAGCAGACAGTTTACCATTAATTCTCAAACAGAAAAAAATAAAGGTAACACAAGACATAATTAAATTCACCCACTGTTGTCAAAGCCAAGTTTCATCATCACATCATGTGGAAAATGCCATTCAACCCTGTCATAAGCTTTCTCCATAACTAATTTCATAGCAGCACCCTTATTAGGGCCGCTTCTAGCACTTTTCAAATAATGCATCAACTCATGTGCGACAACCACATTATCAGAGATCAATCTACCTTGAACAAAGGCACTCTGATTTTTATCAATACTAACATGCATAACATCTTTTAATCTGTTAACAAGCACTTTAAAAATAATTTTATAAATGACAGTGCATAGATTAATAGGCCTGTATTGCTTGATAAGGCTAGGTTCATCTAGTTTAGGGATCAAAATAATTACAATTTTGTTAATCTCACTAAAATTCACTCTACCAGCCAATAAATCAAGGCATAAATTAATGAAATAATTACCAATAATATGCCAAAATTTATGAAAGAAAGAGGCTGGAAAATTATCTATACCTAGGGCCTTAAAGGGGTGAATTTGAAGAAAGGCTGCTTTTACTTTCCTTGCAGTGAATTCAGAGCATAGTTTGGCATTCTTGTCCGATCTTTGAAGAAGCTCCACCATTGGATTGGCAAAGTTTTGTAAAGAAATATTTTGCAATATGAAACACCTTCTCCTCATCCTCTTGCCAAACCCCTTCCTCATCCATTAAACCAACAAGTGTTGGGTGCATTGATAAGGCACATTGCATTCCTAAAGAGAAGATGCTAGTTCAAATTTTAGAGACAATATTGTTGGGAGGGACAGCCTCGCATTCCGAACATGGCTCATAAGACAGACATGCATATAATCAAAAAAATTGTTTTAGTCTCTCTAACATAAAAAGAAAATTTTAATCTTTATACTATATTTAAAAGTTTGTTTTAATTCCTCTATTACATAAAGGATCAATTTAGAACCTGTACGTTTGAAAAGAACATTTTAGTCCAAAGTTATTGTTAGTTGGCTTAAACATGTAGGTTTAAAACTCTTTAGATGCCTCTCAATTTTAAACTCGATCAAATGGTACTCTCTCAAAACATTTTTTTTATTTTTACATAAGCACTTATGAAATCTAAATGCAAAATTAATTCTTTTTCTATCTCTAAACTTTGTTGTTTTTACTTACAATAATTACAATTACAAGTCAAAATATAAAAATATATTTAAAATGTATAATTGAAAAATTAAGTCGAATAGTCTTAGTAATTTTAGATTTAGTGTGAGAGTAAGGGTTTAATTAAAAAAATATTTTAAATTTCACTAAATTTTCAAAATTATGAATTTTTTGAACAAAAGTATATATTATTTTTAGTTTTTATTTTATTTTATAAAACATTCAATCATAATTGGACACATGTTATGTACTGACAAAAAAGATGAACTTCACCTTAAATCGTTATTATTTATTCAATTTTAAAATGTACATTAAATAAATCATTAAAGAATGCTTAAAACCAAATTATTTATGTCAACTAACCCTTTCGATTTCGTGGACCTTCTAACTTACTCGAAATTTTAAGATATTTTACCAACAAAGTATATTTATTTACTATTGAATTAAAATTAAAGTTTATTTATTTAAGGGGATTTTTTTGAAAAATATTTAAGGGGTTTAAACTAGGGTCCTCTAAAAATAATGTCCAACGCCCCATCATTGGATCAATTTAAGATTTTTTTTATATTTAATCAAAATAATATACGTTAAATTGCAATTGAGATTAATTTGATTTATTTAGTGATATACTTTTATAAATATTATTTATAACTTAAAAAAAAATAAAGTTCTATGCTACAATTGAAACTAAAATGAGGTACACGGTGATGTTTTTTTGTTTGATTTTTTCTATCAATAAAATCATACATTATGGATAAAAAAATGAAACTAAAATAAAAGTCCATTGTTATAATTGAAACAATTGATGTTTAGTTGTATAAGATGTAATTGACCATTTATTTAATTATTTTTCTCATGTTGTATTTCTGTTACCATTCATTTCATCCCATATTTTCACTACACCAAACTCGTTCTACAACGGCGCTTCTCGTGGCGTTTTCTTAACAAACGCCGCTAATATTTAACTGATGCCGGCGTTTTGGTGTCAAACGCCACAAAATGGAACATTTACCGGCGTTTTCAAATTAAACGTCGTTGTAGTAAAGGAAGTAGCGGCGTTTGGTAGTATAAACGCCGCAAGTGATTTTGTTTTAGTGGCGGTTTTGTGTAAAACGCCGCGATAAGTTCCTTTTCGCGGCGTTTGTTAACAAAAACGCCACAATAATAAAAAACTAAAACTCCGATTCTATCGTGCAAAAGAATCCCTAACTTCTACTACTCCCTCCTCGTGTGCTACTCATCACCATCAACCAAGCCCTCGCCTCGTCGTCGCACCTCAAGCAAGCGTGTTCGCCTCGCCGTCTCACCCAGATGAGTCGTGGAGAAATGCACAAGCGGATAGCACTGAACCCTGGCCTTATTTGAATGATGCTTTGACCAAATTTCAAGTATCTATTTTCTTTTTTCATGCATGTCTACTGTAGTTTTAATGTGGCATGTGAATTGTAGTTTTCAAATCATATCGGAAGCTATTTAAAGGATATTACTTGAAAATTTATAGTTGTTTTGAGAATCCTTTTCTAACCCTCTTTCTACCTTCAGGACCCTGCAGAGGCGGACAAATTATTGAAAATTCAGAGGGAGTTGGATGAAACTAAAATCATCCTTGTAAGTATTCCCTTTAGCTTTCGAATATTAGAGCATGAAATCTTCACCTTGGAATCATCATTGCATTGAAACTCAAAAGCTTATACTTGTACTAACAGTTGGTTGTCTAAAATGCTTTATATTGAAATTGTCTTGCTTTGATGTTGTGATAAATGATAACATTTACAGATATTTGTTTATACATAGCAAACTAATTTAAGGTCATCATTGATGATTGTAATTGGTTTTTTGCATTTTTGGTTTGCAATTTGTAAAATTGCACTAATATCAGGGAAACCAAACTGGGTCTGTTGATGTTATAGCCTATTTTCATGTGTTGGTGAAATATTCAAGTAACCTACTTCTCAGGGCAAGCTCTTTCAATAGATTCAGAAAAGTTGTTAAAAAAGCAGAAGCAACGTTCTTGAGAACTACCTCAGTGCCACTTAAAATTCTCCATCTTTGTGATGGAAATCAGGAAACATACCAAAATAAATAAATCTAGTAAATAAATAAATGCAAAGGCGGATACTAGGATAAAAAATTATTCAAACACAGAAAGATATTTCGGATGTAGTTAGTTCAGACACAAAAAGATATTTCGGATGCACTATAACTTAATCTTATTAGATTAAGATAAATTTTGTTACTTAAAAAAGTTGCTTGTGGCCACATTCTTTCTATCTAGTAATACTCAACAACACTTATCAGATTCATTCCCATACTCACTTATGAAACTTGCATGGATATGAACCTATCATTTGATCAAGGTTCAGTCTTTGCTAGAAATTTAACGATATGACCATTTTCGAATAGGTTGAGAGGGATCCCACATCTTTGCATTGAGCTACAAATTTATTGTTAAATTTTCTGTTGATAAACGGTGGTTTTTTTAAGAGGTAACTTTCTCTCGAATTTTCATGTTTGGTTGATTTTCTTTAAATAGATCAAGTGGATTAAGTATGACTGATAGATACTTTATATATTTAACTTGTCTTTTACTTAATTGATAATATAATAGTTACATATTTCTTTATCCTTCAAATATGCACCATGATAGGTTAAACTTTGCAGACTTTTAATTTTTTTAGTATTAGCAATTAACATTTGAAATGAATATTTCATAAATACAAAATAGATAAGAGTTGGATGAATTTGCCAAATGTAAGCGTTGACTATCGAAATGGAGTTTAATTTTTTTTGAATTTTACTTTTGCGAATGCAAGCGAAGAGAATAAAATTCTTTGCCCTTGTAAGAAGTGTGCTAACATTGATTGATACACTCGTGAAGTTGTACACGAATCTAATTGTGACTTGCTTTGTTCCGGGCTAAAGAAAATGGGTATTTCATGGAGAGTTGACACCTCGTAGAGATTCTTCCACGAGTACTTCGTCTTATCCTCCTAATTCTCATCGTAGATCTCTTAGAGAAGATGATATGGAGGGTATGTTACGAGATGCATTTAATATGCATGATTATCATCAATCTGTTAGAGAAGATGATTGTGATATTGATTTTAATGATTTTACCGAGATGGAAAGAAGTGGATGTGTTCAAAAGCCAAATGAAGAAGCGGCAAATTTTTACAATTTTCTGAATGAAATGATTGAGCCACTTTATGAGGAATCGAAATATTCAAAACTCTCATTTTCCATTCGTCTTTTTCACTTAAAATGCTTGGGAGGGTGGACTGATAACTCTTTTACATAATTATTAGAGTTTTTGAATGAAATGTTTCCTTTTGCAAAAATTCCTCAATCCGGCAAAGATATGAAAAAAATAATTGTAGATGTGAGCCTTGGTTATGAGAAAATCCATAATTGTGCGAATGACTGTATGTTGTATTGGGGTGATCGAAAAAAACAAGAGTCCTATCATGTATGCGATAAATCTCGATGGATGGATGAGGACACAAAAAATATGAGTTGGGACGAAGTTGAAGCACGATCAAAAAAGAAGCCAGTAAAGATTTTACGATATTTTCCTCTAATACCCAGGCTTCAAAAACTTTTTATTTCTTCAAAGAGTCTTCAAAGATTTTGCGATATTTCCTCTAAAATCAATTTAATAATTTTAATATTTTAAAAATAATTAAATTATTATATATAATTATATTAAAAATTAAAATTATATTAAATTTATTTAGCGAATCCAAACCCACGGACATAATTCAAAATGAATTTAATATAATTTTAAATATTCTATTTTAAATAGTACACGAACTATAAATGAAAAATATATAAAATATTGTTAACTTTAATTTAATTATTAAGTTTATTTAATAAGGTTAGATGTTTATACACATATGTCATGTTCGAATTTTCTAAAACCACATTTTCTTTCTTTTTCCGAGCATTAAAATCCATATATGACATATATTAAATGTTGAGTTTTATATCACAGAAATGTGGTTGACTTAGTGGTAAGCATGTGTGCTTTTCACTCCATTGTTCTAGGTTCGAATCTGCGCCCAACATCATTTTCTCTTCTTCCATTTTTCTGGGCACTAATACCATTTAAATATATATTGGCCTAGTGGCAAGCACCATTCCATTGCTTCCAATAAGGTGAAAAATTAATTAAATAAATTAAATAAAAATAATTAACGACTTCCAATAAGGTGGTGACACATGTCACCATCTTATTGAATAATTAATTAATTTTATTAGATTAAAATTAGGACTAAATTGATATATGGTATAAATATAGAGGACCAAATGTGTAATTATACCAATTTTTAACAGTTTTGTCAACTTTTTCGTTTTTTAACGGCGGGTGGCTTAATTGAAACCATTTAAATAGTTAAGTGGCATATTTGACAAAATTAAAAATATGGTGGTCAAATCGACATCAACCCTATAGTTTGGTGGTCACTGGTGTAGTTTACCCATTAAAAAAAGGGTTAACTACACCACTGATCACCGAACTATTTTTACTTCTTTTTTCCCTAACATTTACTGAAGTATAAGATATGTATATGAAAGTGTGCAAAATATATTACTAAGAGCAGCTTGGCTTAGTGGTAAAGGCGTGGAATTTTCTCCACTTAGTCATAGGTTCAAACCCCCATAATACCATTCTTTATTAAATATTAAATAAAATAAATTAAATTAAATTTTGGTTAAATTAACCCAATTGGGTGATGACACGTGTCATTATTTGATTGGATGATTAATTTTATTTAATTAAAATAAAATTAGGATCAAATTGATTTAATAAGTAAATAACATGGACCAAATATGTAATTTTAAAAATTTCCCGTAAGCTGCCACGTGGTAGTTTCGTCACCCTACCGTTAGGTTTTTAACGGTGGTGTTCAAAATAGGTTAATTTTATAAGTTCGGTAGTCTGATTGACGAGTTCGTTAATTCGGTGGTCAAAATAGAAATCTCAATTAGTTCGGTGATCAGTGGTGTAGTTAACCCTTTAAAAAATAAATCTTATGAAGGGAAAACTTATATGATATTATTTACTAAATTAATAGACATAGTTTGATTCAATATTCAACTTATTATGAAATTCATTAATTGGTTGAGTGGTAAAAAAATATTCATATTATTTTATTTTATATTAGTTCGAGTCATAACATTTACCTTTAGAATGTAATTATCTCTCTACTTAATTAAGGTCAAATTTTTGTCAAAAGTGTTTAAATATTAATATTTTTATTTTTTCATTTAAAGATTAAATATATCCTCAAAAAATTTAAAAGATTTATTTATTTTTAACAAATTATAATCATAATTCTACCTAAGGGTGTTCAAAAATACTCGACCTAGTTGACCTGTCCTGGGAATTTTTCCAGGTAGTTAGGCTAGGTCTAGGCCAAAATATATTTATTTTTTAGTTTTAAATTATAATTTATTTTAGGTTTCTTAATATTTTTTACCTAGAACTAAATTTAAATCTCTAAATTATTTCTATGTTTGTATTATGCACTTTTAAGTTTTAAAATTTTCAAAAATATTTGTATTAATTCGTTAATACAAGATTCGAAAGAAAAAACGAGATTAATATTTTTAATGTCTTTTTGTGTTTGAATTATGTATTATGAACTTTTAAATTTTATGTGTTTACTATATGATTTTTTTTTTTTAAAAAAAACTTTTAAATCTAAAAATAAATAAATAAAAAATGTGAAACAGTTACTCGTTATTCGATTTTCCGAGTACCCGGCTAAAGCAGGCCGAGACATGGACCGACATATGTAATACCCAGAAGAACCAAGTACCCGACAATGAACACCCCAATCCTTTTCTAGAGGGGACGGGAAGTACTCCTAATAAGTCTAGAACCCACGACAAGAGAATGTGAGAGAATAAAGATGAACAACTTGGTCAATCGGCCAAATGTGCTTGCTCCTAAATATTAATTAAGATCTTATATCACATTCTCATTCACATGCAATAATAATATATCATCGAAAGCATCGGAACGGCAGTTATTCAAGGGATGTACGATGCTGCGAATCCTCCACAGCAAGGTTTACGAACATCGAGGTGACAGACGTTATTTTCTGGAAGAAAACCTTGGACGATGATGTTAAAAGGAAATGGAATCACTATGTTCAGAAGTGATTCCAAAACTAAGCAAAACACAAGTGTTTGCAATTCATACAAAAACACAATCTTCAGAAGTGATTTCGCCAACAGAGTCAACTGGATGCATAACTTGGACTCCGGTACGAGGGTCAGTTACCGTTGTATTTAATTTTCCATGGATTTGGCCAACCCCTACTCGTATCCAAACGACGTTGAAAATGGGTGGTGGAAGCATCCATGAGCTCAAAAACAAAGTAGGAAATCTATGCTGAGATTTATTGAATTGTTCAAAAAAAAGGGAGTCGATTGACTTTGTGAAAGATTACAACAAATAAGGATTGTATATATGAAAGGGTTATAACTTAAAGAGAATTACAGTTAATAACAATACCGAAAGAGCATCAAGTCTTTGCAGGTCAAAGGAAACATGATATACGTCCTTAAGAACTGTTGCAATAAACAATGAGAGTAAACCCTTTTCTCCTTTTAAATTACAAGACTCAGCAGGAAATCAATGCCCAAAGTCTGAACCAGTGTGGATGCTCGATTCAGGCGGAAACCACTCACTCATCTCTTGAACTTTGAACTTCAAAGGACGAATTCCACTCTGAGAGGTACAGTTTACCTTCTCTCCTTTACTTGATCTGCCTGCAGAGACTTTGCATGAGCAGGGCATCTAAACAAAACGGCATATCAAATGTAAAGCAAACATGAATAGAATATAATAAAAGGAATTTGTAGTATACCTTTTTTCAGCTCTACCTTTGCTGGTGGTCTTTCACGGTAGAAGCTTGGCAATGGGATTGCCTTGAATGTCATGCGCCTTCTGAATTGCTAGATGGCTTCCACCCTCTCTTCCATGAAAATTTTCATGGTTTTTATCAAGACTAGAGCGAAGAAGATATACTAGAATCGAATTACTTTGAATTATAATTCATGATTCATCTGCATCAAACAGTAATCTTGAACTGGTATAGAGATAAATGTAGGATGCAAGTTGTTGCACCTTAGTCCCGGTTTGTTAAGCTAATGACAAATTTAAATGGTTATGGCAGGTGATAAATATGACCACGAACAAGCAGAAAAATGAATAGAATATAATAATTGCATATCAGAATAACATAAACCATATGGAAATTAAGGTGCTCATCAAATGAGCACACGTTTCATTGTTGCACTAGAAATATAGCAAGACTAACATGGAAGATTCAATTGTTCTTTCCTAAAGCTTCAACACCTATGTTTAATGGTTACCGGACATCTTGTCTGATCAGCCTCCAGTCAATAAACATCAAAGTCATGACAGAAAAGAATTCTAACAAAGAAAATGTTTCAACATATCTTCTGCAATCTGTCTGTCTTAAGCTTCCCCCCCTGCAGCAAGTTCCAATTTTTCATTATAGAGTTTTAGCAGCTCAGAAGCTTTTTCTTCTCCATAACAATACACAAATCTCTTAAGGAACAACTTCTCCGTAATTCGAAACATCCGCGGCCGCATTTGTTTCTCAAGTAAGCCCTTGGAGATAAGATCTTTAACAAACAAACCCCTCGGAACAATTCTCTTCTCCATGCTCAGTCCTAGCACATGGGGTTGTTTAGCAACGGATGAAGCCTGGAACCCCATTCCATTCACAAGGAAATCCATCACTGCTTTAATTTTATCCTCGGAACATGCCATTACCACGGGATTTCTCCTAAAAGCTTCTAAAATCTCATTCTCAGACCAACCACACTTGTTATAAACATCAAATTTTCTCTCCCAAGTGGATTTGCTCATTGAACCTAACACACAGACAGCTATAACAAAATCAAACCTTTCAGGATTGAACACCATTTTCTTTACTTTCTCTACATTCTCTTTGAACACAATTGGAACAACAGAGATTGTGTAAGGGAGCCGACGAAATCCTTTAACTATGTTAAGTTCAGGCACTCCATTTTACCTCAAAACATTGGTATTAGGAGAAATGCAAGAATCAAAATTATATTGAAGAAAACGGGGCCATAGAATCAGAACAGCAAGGGCATCATTATCCGATTGAAACAGATTGCTGAGGAAGTTAAAACAAGGGATGATTTTCTTCTCTAAGCTGCTTTAAAAAATGTTGGGTCTTTAGCAAAGAGTTTGGTAAGATCAGAACTTGAAATGCCTTTGGAGTTGAAAAATGTAATCTTGGGCAAAAGGGTTTTCTCCACCTTGGATGAAAGTATGCGTGGCATCTTCCCGACCATGGTTGCGAATTGGGGTTTCGAGAATCCATGAGTTTTTAAGAAGATTCCGAGGACAAGTTACAACCCACAAGTTTTAATGAGGTAAGAGACTGTAAAAGTTTGTTTCTTTGAAGTGGTTGAGAATGAAAACACAACATGGGAAAGTGAGATTGTGGGTATAACAGTGAATGAAAGAATAGCATACCTGGTGTGGCTACCGGACTGAAAACTTCAAGAAGAAGAAGAAAGAGAAAAGGTAAAGAGTACACATACAACCATTAAACTTTAGTAAAAAAAAAATTTATGTTTTATAATAAAATGATAACTAGATTTAAAATTTCATTAAGTGTCTGTTATAAAATTTAGTATAATAATACATTTAGTCTTTTATATTTATATATTCAATCAATTTAGTCTTAATTTGAAACAATTCATTAAATTTACCTTTGTTATTTACGCATTCTTTTAATTTGGTCCTTAAAGCAAAATTTCAAAGTATGGTAACATGATAAATAATTACAATTAAATTTTTATAGGAACTCGAAAACTCGACTCGAATCGAAAAATTTTCAAATAGCTTAAGATAGAGGTGAGTGTTCGATCGAGTCGAGTAAAAAAATTTCGAGTTATTCAAGTTGACGCGTCGTATTTTACAACTCAAACTTTATTTGAAATTTTTTCGATGCGAGTCGAGTCGAGTCAAGTCAAGTTTTCGAGTTCCTATAAAAATTTAATTAGATATCCGAATATTTTAAATTAATTTTTTCTTTTAAATCGAATATTTTTAAATTAAATCAAATATTTAAAGTAGTTATTAAATATTTGATGTGATTTAAATATGAAAATATTAAATATTCTATTTAAAAAATATTCGATTTAAAAGAAAAAATGATTTAAAATATTCGAATATTTCGAGTTATTCGAGTTGACGCGTCATATCTTAAGATAGAGGTGAGCGTTCGATCGAGTCGAGTCAAAAAATTTCCAGTTATTTGAGTTGACGCGTCATATTTTACAACTCAAACTTTATTTAAAAAATTTTCGATTCGAGTCGAGTTTTCGATTTCCTATAAAAATTTAATTGTAATTATTTATCATGTTACCATACTATTGAATTTTGCTTTAAGGACCAAATTGAAAGAATGCGTAAATAACGAGGGCTAAATTTAGTGAATTGTTTCGAATTAGGACTAAATTCATTGAATGTATAAATATAAAAGACTAAATGTATTATTATACCAAATTTTATAACAGACACTTAACGGGATTTAACATCTAGTGAACATTTTGTTATAAAACATAAAGTTTAATTGCCATTTTGTGATTTTTGAAAGTTTAGTTATCATTTATTTTTTTACCAAAGTTTAGTGACCGTCTGTGTACTTTACCCCAAAAAAATTGTTTAGATATAGAGATTGGGAGGAGGATTATGGCATTTTTATATCAAAAAACCTTTTTTATTCAATATCTAAAAAAATGACTCCCACAGACATTTATTTAGAAAAATGACCCTGTAAATCTGCCACGTATGAAGAACTCGCGTTTTGGGGATAACGAGACACGAACTCGCGCTACACAGAGAGCAAGTTCTTCATGCGTGACAACACTTTTTAGAATAACGAACTTAACAGAAACTCGCGTTCCGCGAAACGCGAGTTTCCCGAGAATTTGAGAGGTGACTGAATTTATTGCGGGGAACTCGCTTTCTGCAGGAAGCGAGTTCTTTGCAAATCGGCCTAGCAGACCAAGCGTTGATAGGCATGTTCGAGCAACGTTTCGAGTTTATTAATCATATATTTTTATAAACATTCAGTTTGGGTTCGTAGTACTGGAACATGTCTTTCATTTGACACTAATATGGCCAAGTTCGGTCCGTTCTAAACATACTAAAATTCACGTCGAAAACGGTACTGTAGCTTATTTTTTGAATGATTTTGCCTTTAACAAGGCGTGATAGGCTTGATTTATTAATCAAATATTAGTTATCCAAAAAAGCAAAATTAAATATAAATTCTAAAAAGTATGTAAAAAATTAATATGGCAAAATAAAATATCCGTAATTACAAAATAAAAAAAAATAATGTCTTCCATGAACATAGTTAAAACATATATATATGCAACCCCTCGTACTAATGATGTTTATCTCTACTTGTTTCGCAACGGGGTGCATGACGATCCCGTGGCAGATTTCTCCGAATGTTATGTGTTCCAGGGTCGTTCTCATCATCATCATCGGCTCTATGAACGTCCTCAAAACGCGGACCACTGTTAGGACCGGGGCAGGTGGAGAACAAGCTGCCCGGCGGCGTATGCTCGACAATGTTGTAGTCGAACTGTGATGCCAACGGTAGAATATCGAACACCGGAAAACCACTCAACGGCATGAAGAGACGATATGCATCCATGAACCACTCAACGAGGCCCCTGTAGTGTCAGTTCGCGATCTCGGATCGCGCTGTATCGACTGGCTCTGGCTGGCTCGACGTTGAGGGCGCGGGCGGTTTTAGGGAGGCACCTCAATCTCTCGCTCGCGCTCTCTGAAGTGAGTATATGCGGCTTCCCATTTTGCTGATACCACTGCATATAGTCGAAAGTGACGACCATGGCCATATCCACAATGGGTGCGAGGATAGGCGGTCGCCTTCCATATCATGTCATCCATTGCTGGACCCAGTCAGTGTGATGATGACCCCAATGAACTTTTGTCTTCCCCTACCGCGTTAACCGGTGTAATTCGTCAAAATTAGGTGGCTGTTGCGGAACCCTTTGGATGTAGCCAAATTGTTACAGAACCCAGTCCGTAGGATGCCACTCGACAATGTCGTAGTTGATGAGTGACACTATCAGCAGCCATACGTGAAAGGTCTCCACAATGTCTGCCGGAATAATCTCGCGAATCGCAAGAGAAGTGTACGGAGTCTACACGAACTAAAAAAATTTAGTTGAACGTGAGTTATATGAGATTTGATTAGAAAAATAATTTGAGGAATTACAAAAATGATCTAAATTCCTAACCTCGTATTGTATCTTGTCAATCAAAAGTTCGTAGTCTCGCTGCGAAGTTTGCCGTCCCTGGTGGGTGAGTGCACCGCACCACCTGTCATTAGTGGAAAATAAATAAAATCGTGAAAAAAAATATTTAAAAAATATATTAAATTAAATAATTTTAATAGTACCTTCGAATAAGTGAGAATAGGTACAAGGTGGGATCTCTAGGCTGCGGGCTTAAAAACGGTAACCAAAATCAAGCCCAAGACTGCAGCAGCAAAAGACATCCTCTGATTGCTTGTCTGTCAGGTCGACGGTTTTGCAAAGCTCCCTGAACAGAAAGGCCAAGACCGTTGCTCCCCAACATTTTCTTCTTGGTTCGGCAAAATTATCGAGATGGTATAGCTACATCGCATGCACTTTGTTGCGGGATTTGTCAGGCATCAAAATCCCTCCAATGATTCGTAGGATGTGGGCACGAGCAAACCGCTGCGAAAATAATAAGTCGTGTTATAAAAATATTTAAATTAGTAAAAAAAATATATAATAAAAAAATTTACCCGCTTTGTTTCGTTATCCGTATCGGAGGGGGGATTGAAAATTTTTGCTCTAAAAAGGTTAGGTGAATTTTGCCACCGTCGAATTTCTCCGGCACCACTCCCAATAGGTCACCACATAGGGATGACCAATGACCGTCGGCAACACCGGTAATAAACTCGCCATTCGTAGGCAATCCAAGATGATATGCAACATCTTCCAGCATAATTGTCGCCTCGCCACACGGAAGATGAATGGTGTGCGTCTCTAGCCTCCATCGTTCTATTAAGGCGTTAATCAAAGGACGATTCAACTTCGTACCGCCCACGATAGTAGCGACGTGGCCAAAACCGGTTTCCTCGATAAACGACATTATTTCTGGATTTGACGCGACCGTGATACGATTAATGTATAATGTCAATGCGCGTTCGTAGTTCTTGAAAAAATAAGAAAATATTAAATAATAAATAAAGAATAAGACGCGAAATAAATAAATAAAATAAGGAAAAAATTAATATAAATTTCAAAATATAAAGAATATTACCTCAGCAGTCCCCCGCCAATAGTCGAACACGTGTCGCTGGTCTAGTCACAATAAACCTGCCATTTGCATCGTATATAGAAAATATTAGAGAAGAAGTTGAAGAAGAACTCGCGATTTGGATTTGTGTGTGGGGTAGGGATATAGGGTCGACAATTTAAAGAAGGAATCACAACCCCTGGGAAGCGATAATAAACAGAACTTGTGTTTTACAAGATGCGGTAATAAATAGAACTCGCGTTTTACAGGACGCGAGTTTCATTAAAAAGACGTGGCATCTGAACAAGCTTGTATACTGAATGGATAGGAAAGATCTCGTGTTCTGTAGAAAGCGAGTTAAAGAAGAACTCGTGCTTCGCAGGACGCGATGTCACTGGGTTTTTCACTCGTAGTAAGTTTTTTTAATCTTATTTATTATTTAATGTTATTAATATATTATTAATATATTATATTAATAATATATATATATAATATTTATAATAAATTAAGTTAGTTTTATAAAAATAAGTTTTATAATATATTTGAATATTCCCAACAATATTTATAATAAAGTTAGTGGTAGTTTCATAAAATAAGTTTTATTTATAGTAATATGAATAATATAATTTAAATGATATATTTTCATTTAATATCGGATTCAAATGTTCCTTTTTACAATTAAAATCATATTTGAATATTAGTATAATATAAGTTTTTTATTTATCTTATTTATTATTTATAGTAATATGAATAATATAATTATAAATGATATATTTCCATTTAAAATCGGATTTGAATATAAGTTAGTGGTGTTTTTCATTTACTATAAAAAACCCATGAATCGAAGTTTTATTTTCTCATGTCTATTTCACCAAAACATCCAACTCAACTCTTTGCTCCTCTCATGGCTAAATTTTTCGCAACATTTTATTTTCTCGGTACTTATTTCGACTCAACAATCAGCAGAAAATTATCCCTCGACGATTTATGGTAGTTGATATCAAACGAGGTTAGTAAACGCACTGACAAGCAAATTTCTTACTTTTTGAAATTTAAAATCCCAATACCGACGACAGCTGAAACGCACTACATTCTGAAGCTTACCAACGAAACTGACGTTTGTAACATGTATGACCAGCTCAATTTTGTAGGAGCTAAATACATCCATTTAAATGTTAAGTTCGATGAGGTCAACACTGGCGAAGGTAGTACGTCTTCACCCGTAGAAGCTGCTCCGTCCGCATTCGCAACAACCACTGAACAAGCTTCGTCTTCACCAGATGTTGATGCAGCTGCCGAGGAGTTGCAGCTTTTTATGTACAGACGCAGACAAAAAAAACAGATGATCGAAGAACTTAACTTAAGTTCGGACATTTCAACTTAACTTAACAAGTATCGTCTGCCGATCTCTATAGATCTGTTAACGTACTCTATATGCTGCATTACAGACAACGGTGATGTGGAGCTGATGTTGTCTACCCACTTGGAGTATTCATTAGGCGGGCCCTAGAGCTGTATGCATCATTTTTTTATTCTAATCCTGCTATTAAAATCTCAAGCTAGAGATGGGCGAATTTCGACTTCGATCCGAATGCCAATGTTGATAGCCCGACGGCCAGTTTACGAAATGATTTCAACCTGCTAACTACATACAGTCCACGCAACGAGTTCGGTGCGTCGTCGTCTACTGTGCCAAGACATTCGTGCGTAGCTAGTTTCGGGTTCGACTTGAACCAGCCCCCGAATGATGAATTCGATGCGCCAAGACCTGCAACATACAACCTGTACAGTTCGTATACTATGGGGGAGGCAACGTCATCATCCCACATGAGTTCCGACCATGAAGCATTCAACCCCTTCGATGATTCCTCATATGGATGATACTCAGCATATGTCCCTAGCACAGAGTACATTCAACCATTTATGGGGGATACATTCTTGTGCTGGTGCTCTCAATTTTGATCTTGGAAATACGGTTCATGAGCGGTCTCGCGATCGACGACCAGCCTGCTCGTCTGAAAGGGTAGCGATTGACGACGCTGAACTATACCGGTTTGAAGGGGATAATTCTGACAAAGAACCGCTTAGGGAACCCGGACACAAAGGCGATGAGCAAGGGCCCTTCTATGAAGAACCAGAAGACGTAATCATCCACCAAGGTCCTTAGATTTAGAAGGCAACGAAGAACACCCGATAGCAAGCAACGTTCCAGTATCGGCCATACATATTTCTTATTATCAGCCACCATCCCACTTCACAATGGTTGATATGGATGCGTTGGACGTTCTAGATCTTTCACAATACCAAACAATTGACGGCAGAATCAACTGTGTTGATGGTGAATTGGCCATTGGGATGGCTTTCTTTACAAAAGAACTGGCGATGGCCGCAATTAGGCAGTACAACATTCGCCGAGCTGTTACAACGACTGTGGAGAAAACCCAAGCGAGTTTCTACAAGGCGGTGTGCTCCTATAAGAATCAAGGATGTATGTGGAAAATTTGTGTATCTCAATTGAAGAAGGCGGACGGCCTATGGAGAATCACAAAACTGGAATGGGCCCATACATGCACCGTTACTAGCCTAAGTCAGGATCACAAGAACCTAGATATGCACGTCCTCTACGACACCTTCATGCCACTAGTAAAAGCAAATCCCCGGGTGACGGTTCACACATGTCAGGCTGCAGCTCAACAGGTTTATCGTTACCATCCTGAATACCATAAAGCATGGTATGCAAAGAACTGAGCCGTAGAAAAACTGTTTGGCCAATGTGAGGAATCTTACAAAGAGTTGTACCCGTGACTAAACCTAATGCAGAAACACATACCCGGAACGGTTGTCCAACTTGATACGGTTCGCACCTATCGTTCGAGGTGCTTGTCAATTCCATCGGCTATTTTGGACATTTCCGCAGTGCATCAATGCATTCAAGCACTGCAAACTGATGGTTCAAATCGACGATACATAGTTGTACGAGAAATATACATAGGTTCTACTTCTGGCAGTTGCAAAAGATGGCAATCAGAAAATCGTTCCTGTAGCCTTCGCAATAGTCGAAAAAAGAGGATCTCGAGTCTTGGGTGTTACTCCTTAAAAACCTACGAAAACATGTTCTTTCTCCTGTAATGCGGGCAAGGGATGATGTGATATGTCTTATTTCCGACAAAGGCACAACGATCTTGTGGGCAATAAAACGTTTGGGAGATTATTGGAATCCTCCCTACATTTACCACAATTTCTGCTTGCGACACATTACGACGAACTACTTACAGCAGTACAAGAACCATGATGAACGTGCTCTGGTGCTTCGAATGGGTACGTCTTTTAGGTCATTTTCATTTACGATATCTTTGCATGTGTTCTTCACCCATAACTATTCAACTGTCATTCCCTAGGCAACTCGCATTACGTACATGAGGTAGAGGAGCTGTTCGAAGAACTGAGAGCCAGAAATAAAAATGGTACAGACTATCTTGCCAAAATCCTAAGGGAAAATGACTTCAATTATATGACGGAAGTAAACGATATGGTCACATGACAACGAACTTGGCTGAGGTAGTCAACTCAACACTCAAGAGAGTGCGACATTTACCTATCACTTCTATTGTCAAAGCGACCTACTATCGTCTGGCTACCCTATTTGCTACCTTGGGAAGGCAAGCAACTGAGTACATGGTAGGTGGCCACAAAGTCCACCCAGAATTCCGCAAAAAATTGCAAACTCAAGTGTGCCATTCAAATGAGATGACTGCAACTCTCTTCTCGCGAGAAGGACTTTTGTTCCATGTTTCAAAATTTTTGAGGTCGTTGGAAGGCATACAACACAACGCGTACGTGGTAGACCTTAGGCAAAGAACCTGCGAGTGCGGAGTATTCCAAACATTCAAATACATGTGCGCACACGCCATTGATGCTTGTTCAAACCAACGGATTAACTACATGAGACTGCTTGATCTGGTATACTTACTCGAAACAGTATTCAAGGTTTACGAAAAAGAGTTTCCTCCCATCAGAAATGAAATTGATCTTTATGCCACTGACGCTGAACCAACCATACGCCCAGATCTAGCACTAATAAGAGAAAAATGGACGTCCACGATCGACACGAATTTACTGTGCCGAGGATCTGGTCGAACATAGAGAAAAAATCGGACAAAAGAAACATTGTAGTATATGTAGAAATCCTGGACACATGTGTAACAAGTGCCCTAATCGCTCGGGCCCTCGTATCAACTAAGACATTGTAATTTCTTACTGTCTGCGTCCCTTAACTATCGGTTAAAAAAATTAGTCTAATTCATTTTAAAAATTCTCTTTCGGTCTTGTCGTTCTTACACAAAACCACGCTTTGGAACCATTTTATAGGCAAATTTTATACCCTTCTCCATATATCGTGCGTGCCAATATCAGTCTCAAATAGAAGACAAGTTCCACTTCGACGCCTGCAAGGTCAAAAATTGTGATAATTCTCTGATTAAAAACCCCGAAAATTTGGCAGAAGAAGCCTATGAGGCCATCTTATACTTTCATTCATTCACAAAACAAGCTACGATACCGTTTTCGACGCGAATTTTAGTCGGTTTAGAACGGACAGAACTTGGCCATATTGGTGTCAAATGAAAGACACGTTCTAGTACTACGAACCCAAACTGAATATTTACTAAAAATATACGATTAATAAGCTCGAAATAATGCTCGAACATGCCTATCGAATCTTGGTCTGCCAGCCCGATTTCTAAAGAACTCACTTTCTGTAGAAAGCGAGTTCCCCGCGATAAATTCAGCCGCCTCTTCAAATTCTCGGGGAACTCGCGTTTCGCAGAATGCAAGTTTCTGTTAAGTTCATTATTTTGAAAAGTGTTGCCACGTATGAAGAACTCGCTCTCTGCGTAGTGCGAGGCCTTGTCTCGCTATTTTGATGTAATAATGCCGATGATTATTGATATTGAATAAAAAAGGTTTTTGATGTAATAATGCCGAGGATTATCGACATAAAATTTAGGGTAAACTAGCTGAGTGACCACTTAATTATTTGGTTTGACCTGTTTTGACCACTAAACTATAAAAATTTAAAATTCAACTATCTAATTATTTAAATGGACCTATTTTGACCACCGGCTGTTAAAATCTAACAAAGATGTGAAGTGACAGTTAAAAAATTAGTATAATTACACATTTGATCCTTGTTGGTTACTTATTATATCAATTTGGTCATAATTTTAATTTAATTAAATAAAAGTAATTAACTAATTAGATGACGACACATGTCATGACTCGATTGGATGAATTTATTATATTTTTAATTTATTTTATTTAATATTTTCACCCAATCAGATGGCGACACGTATTGCCTGATTGGGTGAAAAATTAAACAAATGAGATTGTTGGGCATTGAACTATGAACATATGGGTTAAATTGCAACACCTCTATCATTAAGCCAAGACCTTCAATTGGCTTAGATTTTCTAACTTTGTTTATTTAAACCAAAAGACTGAAAAGCTTCATCAAGCTTGCCAGCAACCAATGCAACACAACTATCTTTATAAGCCTCATCAGCCAACCAGGCATCATACTTGGGCGAATCCTGACCCTTGTTTCTTGTCATCGATGAAGATGATGGCGAGTCGAGGAGAGCTGTAGCACGTGCATATTCGAGATTAGTGATGGCATTGTTGATTTTAGCCATGAGAGCCTCCATCAAAGACACTGAAATGGGGATTCCCTTCCCCAGAACCCATCTGCTTCCCAAGAATGTTTTACTCAATGAATGAGCTTAACTTTCCATTTTAATCCAATCATGTAAAACCCCAACAATAATGGTTCAATCAACTTGAAATTACTGAATTAACAATCTTTAACACTTACAAGCAAAACTCATAAAAGTTATGGAACCGGTTAATCATCAATAGAAGAAAATAAACAATCTTGAACATTCAAAGACTGAAAAACAGAGGCTTTCTCAGGTGGGAATTTGCAGGGACGGAGCCAGGATTTGAAGTTAAGGGGAGCAAAACATAAATTTTAAAAGGTGGGGGGGTAAATTCACAATTATCCCAATTTTTTTAGGAAAAATATAAGTAATCAAAAGGTAAAAAAAAATTTCCCCTACCGGGGGGCCACAGCCCCTCCCATGGGAGTTGTGGCTCCGTCCCTGGAAATTTGGAGAGTGAAACATTCAAAGATTGAAAAAAGCAACCAGCTGTTTCACACCGAACCTTGCCAACAACAAAGGCTTTCCCATGTTGTTTTTCAGTCTTTGAATGTTTTTAACTTTGGGTGAAAAAAGCAGGTTTAGATAAAGAAAGTTAGAAATTTTAACCCAATTGAAGGTATTGGCTTAACCGTAGAGGTGTTGCAATTTAACTCATAGGTTCATGGTTTGATGCCCAGTAATCTCATTTGGTTAATTTTTCACCCAATCAAGTGACACGTGTCACTATTTGATTGGGTGAAAATATTAAATAAAATAAATTGAAAATATAATAAATGTCACTTGTGTCACCATCTAATTGGGTGAAAATATTAAATAAAATAAATTGAAAATATAATAAATTTATTTAATTGGTTTATTAATTTTGTTTAATTAAATTAAAATTATGATCAAATTGATATAATAAGTAACTAACATGACCAAATGTTAATTATATCAATTTTCTTTAACTACCACATCACATTTCTGTTAGATTTTAAGGGCCGATGGTTAAAATATGTCCATTTAAATAGTTAGGTGGTCAAATTTTAAATTTTTATAGTTTGATCATCAAAACAGATCAGACCAAATAGTTAGGTGGTCACCCAAATAATTTACCCTAAAATTTAAAAGTTTTAACTCTTAATAATAAATAGTTGAGATTAATATTGATGGTAAAATTTTTACACAAACAAACCGAGTTTATGGTTTCAAGCTTTATAAATATTTTTTTATCAAAGTGAAACACTTTCAATAAACCAACAATGTTACAAACGTTCAACAAGAGCAAGAGGTCTTGCTAAATTACAGTCTATTCGAACAAGCCCAAAGGAACAAGAATCAAAAAGGATGAAATTGATTTAGGTTTTAAGGATTTATAATTTTGAGATTTATTTTTTTAGTATTTAAGGTGCTTACCAAATGAACATTTAGATGATGATAACTGTACATAAGAATATATATTGTATAATTCATACATATATAGTATAATGAAGTACTACATGGGTAGATATATCAAATCCGTGAAACTACTCATATGATATTTTACATTATTTGTTTTTATGTTCTCTCATCTCGCTTATTTTCTTCATGTAGCATTCAAACCGAATAATTTTATGAAATTACGTCGATACTTTTATATATTATGGGTAATGTAAGAGACATCTTTATTTTTTCTTGGGGAATTTTTAAAACTACCATTGTTTAGCTGGATGGAAATCCTCTGCCCCTTTTCGGTTCCCCTACTAATACCCCATACTCAAAATTAGGTTTAGAGTTTAGAGTTTAAAGTTTAAGATTAGGGTTTATAGTTAGGGTTTAGGAAATTTAGGGTATGATGTATTTTTTAGGGTATAAGGTGTAGGGCTTAAGATTTAGAATTTAGGGTTAGGGCTTAGAATTTATTTATTTTTACTATTTTTAGTGTTGGAGCATATATAGGTGCACCGAAAAGAGGTAAATGATTTTTATCCTTGTTTAGCTTTTCAATTCGCCTATGACCAACAAACCTTATGAAATTATGTCGATACTTCCACATATTATGGGTAAGGTAAGAGGTATCTTTATTTTTCTCGGAAAATCTTTAAAATTACCAGGGCCGTCTCGGAAATTTTCGGGGCCCTGAGCGAAAATTAGAAAATTGACATCTATATAACAAAAGCATATCTTATTAGTTTGAACAATCAAAGTAATAATTTTTTAAGTCTTAATTACAAAATAAGTGTCCAAACTATACACGTCTTTTTTTTTGCTTTAGGTGACTAAAGTTTATTTTGTTATCATTTTGAGGTATCGATCATTATTTTTTATATAAAAATGAAACTTTAGACACCTAAAACAAAAAAAAACGATATAATTTGGGCACTAATTTTTTTAAAAATAGACACCTAAACAAAAGGCAACATAATTTGAGCACTTGTTTTTAATTTTTTAACGGTCGTTATCTAGAAATGGCCACAGAGTAAACTTCAAACACTTATTTTGACCCAAAAAAATATTTTAGTTTCTAAAAATAAAAAAGAGTATAGTTTGTACACTTATTTTGTAGTTAAGCCTTTCTTTAATAAATCATAAAAATATGATTAAATTTTTATCAAACACATTATTTTCATTGTTAGATTAATTTATTTATTTATCTAGGAAAAAATTAATTTTTACCATTAAATTAATTATTTAATTAATTAAAAAATATGAAAAAAAAATAAAATTTAAGGGCCCTA
Source organism: Hibiscus trionum (assembly GCA_030270665.1). Classification (NCBI taxonomy): domain Eukaryota; kingdom Viridiplantae; phylum Streptophyta; class Magnoliopsida; order Malvales; family Malvaceae; genus Hibiscus; species Hibiscus trionum. Next base: position 76,686,855 of record BSYR01000010.1, on the reverse strand, counting down.
GGCTGGTTGGGGGCCCTGAGCGGTCGCTCGGGGTGCTCCCCCTCACAGCCGGCCCTGAAAATTACCACTGCTTAACTTTTAATTCTCCTCTGACCAACAAACCCTAAATTATAAACCCAACCTTATCACTTAAACTAAAACTTTAAGCTCTAAAATCAATCCGCTTGTAAAAATATTTATTTTATCACTAGTGTATCAAATGATTACTCATGTTTAAAATGGAATATGAATTAAATCTACAATATAAAAAATTAACCGTTATTAAGTTAAAATTTATCAAATTAGAGTATAAAGGATTAAAGATGAAACTATTATATAGTATAAGGACTGAAGGAAGAATTTGACTATTGAGGAAATCTGAAAATTGGCTCGAAAGATAACATATTTGGGGCTTTGATATTTCAGAAGCTAAATTTGACCTTAATTCTCTCAAAGCAAAGAATCATTTGAAATTTCTGAAGCTAAATGTCTTCTTTATTCTCTAGCTTTAAGGGCACCGCCCAATCCCTCACCGCAATCCGCCGTCCGTGGCGGGATTTCTTCGACATCACCGCCGTCGACATCCCAACCTCCTCCTCCGACGCCACCACCCGAATCGCCCAAAACCTAACCCATTTCCGCCTCAATTACACCATAATCCTCCTCGTAATCCTCTGCTTATCCCTAATCTACCATCCTCTAGCCCTCGTCACCTTCTTCGTCATCCTCCTCGCTTGGTTCTTCCTCTACCTCGCCCGCGATCGGGATGAGCCCGTCGTGATCTTCGGCTTCTTGATCGACGACCGGCTGGTCCTCGCCGCGCTCGTCGGGTTGACTGTTGCCGGACTGGTCCTGACCGGCGTTTGGGGGAATGTTCTGGTGGCGGTTCTCGTCGGGGTCGGTATCACGATCTTGCATGCGGTGTTGAGGAGTACGGACGATTTGGTAATGGATGATTTGGAGTCACCGTACGGGCACGTGCTTGCTGGTGGGGATGACGAGCTCGATAGTCCTAGAGGGGATTATACTGGTATTTGAAATTTTGGGTCTTTTCTTTAGATTGAACAGAGTATATTTGCAGAATTGTTTGACGTAGGATCATTGTTGACAGTGAAAAACCCATTAGAAATTATTTTACTTTTCCACGACAATCTCTTGCATGTTCTCAATATTCTTGAACTGTTGTGTTCTGAAATTAGTTTGAATGAAAGTTGTTACTGTTGATTTGGTTGAATTTGGAAAGGATTGTTTTTGAAAATGTTCAAATGGGGATTGGCATTAATAGCAAATTAATGTAATGATAGGAACAAATTAACCATTAGTGTTAAAGTCACTATTTTGCAGTCTTTGTTGATAAACGGCAATTAACATGCGGCAAGTATTCACTACACTTGCTACCACAACCAATGTCCGAAAACGATTTGCGAATCCCTATGGCTAGTAAGAAAGGGTTGCTGAAAGTAGATATTATGGCATTTGCAAATTTGTGAAAGGTGAATCTGTCAAGCATCTTTAAGTTGGAGATATTGGGACGAGTATGTAGATTGGTTGTTGCACCATTCTCATAGTGCTGGTAATAGGATGCTGGTCTTTGTCCCTCTTGGTTTGCCTTTGTTCATTGAACAATGGGTGTAGTGAGAACCTTGGAAGGCCCTTACCGATACAAATGAAGCATGTTTCGGACTAGAGAGTTTGTCCTCAACAATGTCTGGTTTCTTAGTCGATGGAACAAGTTGCTCATAGCATTTCACCTAAATTGCTTGTAATCGCTGCTTGGAACAGTATTCTACTGTGGATTGTCGGAAATGATGGGTTTGGAAAGCTTTTGCAGGAATCCTCATGGATGCAGGTACAGCAGCTCTTGGTGAGAGCAACCAGCATCACGAGCTTGAGCTTCTATTACTCGAATTTGGGTGCCGGAAATGTTATAGATGTGTTCGAAATGAATACGTTCAATATTTTTACATATTTGAAGTGTTCATATCAGTTGGTCGAAAAGCTGCTCAAAATATACACTAAATACCATGAAAAATCACTTTGTTCCTCATTGATTCAAAAGTTTTGACTAATAGTTTACAAAATATAGAAATCCAAGGCAAAAAAGGACATATAATATTATATTGTTCCTCATTGATTCAAAAGTTTTGACTAATAGTTTACAAAATATAGAAATCCAAGGCAAAATCACATATATGGCTCTAAAGCAAATGTGTAAAATGATGCTTTAGCTCACTGAAACTGGAAACCACACTAAAAAATATATATGTAACTCTAGAGAGGTTGTGTACAAAATCTCAGTTAACTAGCCCTGCACTGCAAGGGCTTGCAAGTGATCTATGAAAACCTGTAAGCTCAAATCATCTGTAAATAAAATGTCTGAACCATCTGTGTAAGTCGAATCTTGAGTAACCGACGGGTTTAACTTGGCTAGAAGAAACCTTGCTTGGCTGCTATGCTGGTCACATTTAACAAGCTTTGGAGGTGGAACTCGTTCAGCCGCCAATTGATCTGCATCGAGCTCTGGGGCTTCGAACAACTTTCTCAGATTCCCATGGTTCGGGTCTTTATTGTAACCGAGCTTTCTCCATTGAGCAATCTTGGATCCATAGTGAATAACCACACAAAAGTAAGAGTCGAAGAGTAAAATAACATCCGGGGATAATGAGCGAATATCTAAGAGAACCGGAACTGGAGGTCCATCGAAGGAATATTGTAGAAGTGTGGGTTGGATCATGACAATAGAATCCGTAACTCCTTCACGATTCAGCATCAGTCGAAAGAATGCAGTCTCATCAGGTGTGCTGTTAAAGACATCAAGAAATTGGGACCTTCTTAAATAGAATATGAATTGGGGATAAAGCGAGAAGTTCGATGCAAGACGAAAGGAGGAAGGATCTTCCTGTATATAGTCTCCAAACTTGGAAGCAAAACGTATCAGTGTATCATCCAGCCATCTGATAACATCTCTAGCAAGACATGTCTCCGCTCGATGGATGGCAAGTCTGGCCATTACTGCAGCTGCTACTTCCTGATCAAACCCAGCACGAATTTCCGGTGATTGCTTTGCAACCCATCTTCTTGCAACGGTTGTCACCCGTTTCCGAATTCCCATGTTCCCATCTCTATAACGTGTTATGAACTGTATCAAAAATGCAGCTCCGGGTTGAGGTTTATGCTCATAGTTTACTTGGAAGAAGAAAGCAATACATGTTTTACTAGTAAGTGTACCCAACTTCCACATATAAGTACCACCATCCCCGATTGCATTCTCGCACACCAATGTATTCAACTTCCGAAGAGAAACACAAGGTCCAAGGGCTCCGCAGATTTTCAAATCTTTAGTAGTCACTATCTCGATGGTTGCATCGAAATACATCTTCAAATTCCCCTCATCATCGCGACTAAATATATGACGCATGCATTTTCTGAATTGATCGGATTCAAAAGACTCCCCTAGAATCATGAATCCACCCGAACTCTCAACAGGGACTTTTAGCTCTGCTGCTCCAACTTGATCCAGAGAACAAGCAAACAAATCAAGAACAACAGATGAATCGCATAGCCTTTGTGATAATCTCTTATAAAAGTCACAAGACTTTTGGTAGTACGATGCCTGACCGTTTATGATATCCTTATGATTCCTAATAGCAATAGCACGATCCGAGTCTACAACAATCCCAGGACCCCGAGTAGCAGGTCCAGATGTGAAAACCATGATCCTGGACCCCGTGTTAACCAAGCATCCTTCCAAAATTCCGAGTGCAGTAGCTATTGCCGCTCCAGTCGATCTCTGAGGCCGATGACCTGGTGTCACCTGCATGGAGGAATGGATTTCCTCTATTGCAGATGTTATACTGAATTCACATTCCGATATTGGCAGAAGAAAACTCTGCTTTTGGATAGCAGGACTCTTTCCAAGTTGCTGTAGTTTCGTACCACCGATTCCGAGAAACTTTTGTATCTGAAAACATCAAACGGAACAAAATTAATCATACCACATTACAGCTTAAAGCATTCCGAAAAAAGCAGTGCCGGGATCCTTAGCTCCACTCTTAAACATAATCTAACGACTTAAACAGTCTCACCATTCTCATCTTTTCAATTTAGCATCCAAATAACTATATGAGAAACTAAAAATTTCCCATCTTTCAACTTTATCTGGAATGAAAATTTTGCCCCAAACAAAAAATAGTACTTTCTAAGCAACCAAACAGTTCTTCCCACTGCAAACAAATGCATTCACTACCAATACTTCCAATCTTTCAATTTAGCATCCAAATTACATCCCAATATATAATTCTTGATCACATTGCATGATTGACTACCATAAACAAACAATTTAAAACTAATAATTCAAAAAATAAAAAAATGGGGCCTTGATTTTTTTTTATCTCATTACCTGCGGGGAAGAAAGCTCGCGGTCACCATGAAATACGACAACCCTCAAACACTCGGAAAACCCGAGGTCATACACGTTCACCATTGCATCAAATGTAACCAAACCAACCAACGCGTTCTCCGGCAACTGTTCTACCACGCGCCGCAACTCACTCTTAACCGCTCTCAATTCCTCTTCCTCCATACACCCATCAACCACGAACACAAACGCCGGTCCTCTACCCCCTACCTCTCCGGCCATCGAAGAGGTCATTGACGACAGTGAAGACGATGACAACGACGGACCCATAGGCTTTGGAACGGAATGAACGGTCTTTGCGTACTCAACGGAGCTGTAATTGGGGAAGAGCTCGGCCGGGAGGTTGGATTCTTCGAGGGAAGAAGAGTAAGTTCGGGGAAAAGGGTTTTTCGAGAAACAGAAGGAGCAATACCAGATACGGTAGGTGTAATCGACGCGCGCGTAGGGGTTCAAAACAGCGCCGCACTTGGAGCAGATTAGAGGCTCGTACGGGAGGATCGGGAGCTCCGAGAACTCCGTCAACGGCGTGCACATGACGGCGAGTGGGATCGTCAATGAAGCGGCGTCGGGCTTCGATGTGGGCCATGAGTGCCACGGCCATCGTAGGCCCTCGATTGCTTCTAGTTCGTTGAAATCCATTTGAGAGAAAAAAAAAACGTTTACTTTTGATTTTTCAGCTTGGTGGAGAGAGATTGGGTTTTCTTGGATGAAGAGAAAGTGAGGGAAAATGGGGATGAAAGTGAAAAAACCCAGGTCGGGTGCAGGGTTTCGGGAACTTGATCGGAAGTCAATGATGGCTGCCGGCCGATTATGTATTTTTCATTATTCATTTTTTGATGGGTTTTGGCTTTGGACTTAAGCAAGCTATACACCCAAACCCTTTTTTTAATTATTTCTTTTTCTTCTTTATTGTTATCTCTCCCTCCCCTTTAAATTACATAAATGACCACCATATTATTAGAAAAGTCGAGATTTGATTATTTTATTTTTTCGAAACAATTAAATTACCATACTATTAAATTGGATGCAATTTGACCACCATATTAATAATTTTATATACATACAGAAACTAGACTTGGCAAATTTGACCTGAACCGAGACCCGAAATTAACCCAAACATAATGACATGAAATTTGATCCGAAACCTGAAATAAATCGAACCGAATCGAAATTGACTCGAATTTTAGCTGAACCAAAATGGACCCGAACCGATTTTCAACCGAATCGAAGACAAGCCGAAATAAAGAAAAAATATGTATAGAAATAAAGAAAGATGAGATATGAACATCCGCACAACCCACAAAAAGTCAAATATATTGGCTTTATAAAGCCATATATAGGGTATAAAAAACTGACCGACCTAAAAACTCGATTAAAACCGACTGATCTCTCATTGACCCGAACCAAAATTAACCGACCCAAAAATCAACTGACCTGAAATGACTCGAATCACAACAGACCCGAAATAAAACCGAACTGAAACCAAATTTGAACTGAAAAGATATCAAACCCGAAATAACTGAAACCAAAATGACCCGTATCGAACTCGAACTGAATGACCCGTTTACCACCTCTAACAAAAACTAACTAATTAATTAAAAAACCACTTAAATTTGTTATTCGAATTTTAACTTAGTTGATACTGATACAACTTATGATATACAAGAATAGTTGAATTCAAACACTTTTTTAAATATATTTGTGTGAATGTGATACAAGGATAGCATATATTTAACTTCTTTAGTTTTTTTAATAAGATACACACCGTTTAAAATTATGTTCGAACCCGGATCATTTGGATGAATTAAAATACATTTTTTTAATATGCTAGTGCTCTATTCTGATATAAAATTTAAACATAAAAATAATAAATCACTTTAAAATGATGGAGCTAACATCAAAAGTCGGGAAAAATTGTTATAATTAACGACTTCGATATCGTTATTTTTTAAGTAAGATCTCAATTTTAGATGTTCCGAATACTAGAAGTTTATAATTTATATGTTAAATTCGTGATTGAATTGATGTTACAAGTCGATCCGACATAATTAATTAATTTATATATAAACTTCTTACTGATCCATCTATTATTATTTGTTAATTTAATTTTTTAAATATATGCTTTTATATATAAAATGTTATCATTTGTTTATATCATGAAGGGAAAAAGTCTAATAAACAAAAAAAATTATTTAAAATTTTATCCGATTCAACTTCAAAATGAATTATAATTTAATAAAATACGAGATAGTCTACAAACAAAGCTCATCTATTGTTCACTTCACCAACATGGAACAACAATTTGATCTTAGTGGGTTAAGATATTAGAAATAAGATCAAATATTTGAATTATGATGTTGTGAATTGAACAAATTTAGTTGTACATATCATTCTCATAATGAATCTGGATTAGTGAACTAATAGATTGGAAACCAATAATTATAAAAGGGTAAAGTACACAAATGGTCACCGAACTTTTAGGGTGCGTTCATTTTGGTCACCTAACTTTTAAAATTTTCATTGGGGTCACCCAATTTTTATTTCGGTTTCATTTTGGTCCCTCCCGTTACCTTCCGTCTGGGCCCCTTGAGTCTGAATTCAACCTCCATTTTGTCGGAAAGTACTTCGATGTTCACGAAATGACAAAAAATCTTATGGTTTCTCTCTTGTCGATCTCCCTCATTCGCCGTCGGATAGAGCCCATTTCTCAATATGTTGCTTCTCACGTGTCGATGAGGTTTTTCACCGTTCGGATCTTAGAGATGTTATTTCGTTCGCTGATAAATAGACGTCGTCAAAAAATTAATGGAGGAGTGACACAAAAACATCCAATGTCTAAACTACAATGAATAAATTAAATATTTTGAAACTTTAGTGACCAATTTTAAAATAAGTTTGAGAGTAAAGTTCAATGATAATTTACGTGACTTACCTGTAATTTATTTCCACTTCCTTTGAGATGACCCTGCAATTGTTGGACTAAGTTGGGCTCAAACTTTGAGCTTAGGTTGTTGGGCCGTTTGGTTTAAGCAAAACAACTTTTTTTTTTATTCAAGTCTTTCCAATTTTCTTTAAGAAATCTCGTTAACTGAAGTTGTAAAGAGATTTACATCCAATAAATGGTCATTTTCTAAAAATTTAGATTCGAGTAGTTTTATTTGTAAAATATATGTATATATTATGTATAACGTGATCTAATTTCATGATTCATTTGTACCTAATGTGACTAAAATGTATGGATGAGATTAACTCACTTTTTTTTTCCAAGTGATAATCTTCACATAACCTACTGCTAATCTCTGTCATCCGTTTTACCCGTCCAAGTGATACTTTAAAACTCATACACTGTGTAAACGAATTATATCATATATATATATATATATATTATAGAAATAAAATAGAAATGGGGCTAAGGAAATCATTGTAAAAAATTATCTAATTGTTAGTGATCCCATAAAAGTAACTTAATACATAAAGGCATATATGAACTAATGGCTATGAATGAAGGCCCCAACAGCCTTCACATGGCCATGTTCCCCACATCCATCCTCTAAATTCTAATATTTTATTTATATATAAAACCCCCATATTAAACACAATAATTAAATTAATAAAATCAACAACATAAATATATGGAATTATACATGATATGAAGAATCTTTTTGATTCAGAAGATAGAAAAAAGAAGTACCATTAGCATTAAAACTGAGTGGGGGGAAAACACATGAACAACAAGCTATGACAACCAAGACAATAGCAAAAAACACAAGTGAATTTAAAAAAAAAAAACACAAGCCCCCCCATCAGCAGCAACAAACAAGACAGCAATTTATAAGGTGTTTAGGTTCATTGCTCCTTGTACATTACAAATGCCCCATGATCATATCTATATATACCAAATATATTATACATAAACACAACCCCAAAGCAAGGCTCAATTCCAGGACCTTGTTTCCAGCATGCAGCAAATGTATGTTGATTTTAGGCTCTGCTCTTGCATTTCTCCATTGCTCTTGGTGCTGAAAAATTATATAATTTTTAAATCATTATTCATTTTTGGTGTGTGTATATATGATGCTAGATAAAATGTAAATAGAAGTTCGAACATATACCAAGGCCGATTGCTTCTGATCCTTTCATTATGCGCAAGCGCTTGCATGAATCAACAAACATCCTATCAAGCAAAGATTAAAAGTAAGTATATTCTTATAGGTAAAGCACTAAACTTTTAGTTATAACGATTAAGATTCAATGTCTATCTATAAAAACTAAAATGGTTAGATTTCGGTAAAGAGCTCGATGCTTCCCCAAATAAGGTCTAGCTTTGCCTTAATAAGAGTTCGATCTAATTTGACTCCAGATATAATTAAGATTCATGTGGCTTGCAGATACTAGATACTGATGACATATAGGTGGTTCTAGGCAAAGGTCCTTGTTTAATTGATTTACAACTTTTAACATATTTGTTTTACATAACCACCGATAATTTATTATTTGACTAATTCGGATTTAGTATTGCAGAGGTCTATTATAGGACAACCCTCCCAACCTAGTTGTTCCATTCACAACGTCAAGATTCGAGCCCCTGACATTGCTTAAGACATTTGACGTTTCATATTGCTAGACCAACCGGTTGTTGGTAAATGTTTAATATATTGAAAAAGGGAATTGGATACTTATAGAATGAAGCAACTTACTGCCATGGGACATCACCCACGAGCATCCAGTCGCCATCTTTATCTTCATAGCTGGGCACATAATCAGAACTGTTGAGAAGATCCATCAACTTGCTCTCATTCATGAAGTCTATCATTCCTTGAGATCCATAATTGCCTTAAAAACAGACAGACAGACAAACAAACAAACAAGATCTCAACTTGATATGTTTCATATGACATGTTCACATGGATACTGTCGAAATGGAACCGTGTATGTTTACCCATGGTGAAAGAACTGAACATCTTGGCCAAGGCATCAGACAGCTCTTGGTAGCTCTTGTACATCTTCAAATCCACCTTGCGAAGATATGGTGCCCCATCCATGCTCACCTTCACAAACGCTGCACTGCTACCTTTCTCACTTTCCTCGCCGGTGTTCTTGTTGTTAGCCATAACGTTCTTCCGGTAAGATCGAACCGGTGGCCAACCCACGACCTGCGCCCTGTAAAGTCAAAGGACCTAGGTATAAGCAGGGATGGACCGAGGGGGGCAAAGGGTAGTCGCACCCCTTGAAAATTTCAAATTCTCGTATATTTTATTTTTTTTATTTTATATTGATGATCTAATCTCGCATCTCCTGAAATTTCAAATTTTCATATAGTCTCCCTAACATAAAATCTTATGTTCGTCCCTGAGTATAAGCTATTTTTTTTACCTCCACAGGGATTGAACTCGACATCTTATTTAAGGGACAGACACAAAATATAACCCTAATGGATACATGAAGAAACAAAAGCTATGGTGGTGTTATTATGACTCACTTGGCTGGTGGTTTTGCAGGATCTTTGGCTGAAACTGGTTTCTCTTTGGAACCATTGTCTAGGTTCTTGATAAGATCCATGCCACCATCCTTAGCCTGAAGATTAAGCTTCAAGTCGACAGTCTCCGAGAAGCCTCGTTTGCCGGTAGTTCTCAGAGAGCTGTCGACTTCATTTCCACCACCGCCACCAACACCACCGGGCAATCCAAGGCACAGCTCAGTTCCAAGCATGCTAGCCATTGAAACAAATTATACCCTTTTCTTTTCTTTTCTTTTCTTTTCTCTATCTTCTCTGCTATATAGCTTAAGCTTCAGCTCCAAATTTTCCTTCTTCCACCTGTTTGGTTGCTTTGGTGTAAACAAATTGGAGAGAAAAATGGATGAGAGAGGGAGGAGACAACGAGAAGAGCGAAACCCTCAATAATATAAACTGTGGGGGCGAAGCTTGTATGGCTGCATGTGTATGTCACGTCAGGTTCATGATTCTATGGTCTCTTAACACGTGGAGGGAGATGGGACGTCTCTCTCCTCTCTTCTCATTGGTCAACTACGTATCACATGCAAAAGTATAATACATGATACTAGTATTTGGTATATTCAAATTATTATGTTGATACATCAATAACTTGTATTAAGTAAATTTTAAGATATGTTTGTATTACGCAAACCAACTTGCTTCAGTGGTTAAGGGAATGGTTGTTCTTCTTAGAAGTCACGGGTTCGAGCACCAGCAGTTGCAGCAGGGTGATTGAGCATTCATTGTCAAATGGTTGATTCTATATTTAGAACAGATACTCCTTGTAATCACTTTAGCTTTCATCAAAAAAATATGTTTTGTTTTATATCATATTTTAGTTTCATTGGTTGTTATCACTTCGTTGAAACTGATTTGATACTAATGAGACGGACTCATTATCTTTGTTATAGATAGAGAAACTTTATCTCGATCAAACTTCTTTAATTGAGAAGTTTAATTATATTTGACAAGTATATTGATTTAAAAGTAATATTTTTTTAAAAATTTCGATATTAATAACTTAAGTTTTAAATTTTAAAAAGAAAAAGCTAATGGATCAAATTTGTCCCTGTAGTAATCCGAAATCAGTAATGTTGCCCTTAATTTTTCCCCTGTAATTTTACCCTCAAAATCATTCAATTGCAGCATTTTTTCCCTTTGACCAATGTTAGTCGTTAAAGTGCTGACGTGGTAGTTAACGATGCTAACATAGCAATTTTGTCCTCGAAGTCATTCATGCAATTTTGCCCTCGAAGTCATTCAATTGCACCAAATTTTCCCTCGGTTTATTTAGTTTTTAAATAAAATTGGATAATTGTATTAGGAATTATAAAATGATAAAAATTTAAAAGTATTTATAAAGTATGAAAAATGAACAATTTCACCAAATGATAAAATATAAATATAGTTATAAATATAAAAAAATCATAAAAATCATTGAAAAAAAGTCTTCGACTGTTTCTGGTTATGCTAAGCCAACTAATATTTCTTGAACATTTTTTCAATAGAATCATCCTTCCATTAGAGTAGCAATAAAACTTATCAAATATTAATGAGCATCCGTTTGATGTAAAAAAAAAAAGAAAATTTGATGAAATTATTCAATTTTTAATACTTTGTAAATACTTTTTAATTTTTATATTTATATTTTATCATTTTATAATTCCTAATACATTTTAATTTTTATATTAGTTTTTATTTTCAATAATTTTTGAATATCTTATTTATTTTTATGAAGTTTATGGATTTTTTAAAAAATTGAACAATATTTTAATTTTTTGTGAGAGTTCTCATTTTGCTTATTTTTAAAATTACTAGGGACCCAAAGGATATTTATATCAATTTGTTAATCGATTTTTCATATATTATGTTTGTAAAAGTTCAACTCGAATAACTAAACTATTTATCTAATTTTATTCAAAAACTAAATAAATCGAGGGCAATAATAACTTCGAGAGTAAAATTGCATGACTGACTTCGAGGGCATAATTGCTACGTTAGCACCATTAATTGTCACGTCAGTACTTTAACGGTCAACATCCATCAAAAGGCAAAATTACTGCAATTAAATGACTTCGAGGTCAAAATTACAGAAAAAAATATGCTAACATTGTTAATTTCGGATTACTATAGGGACAAATTTGACCCTTTAACCAAAAAAAATGGTATTAATTGGGTGTTTGAAAAAACATAAGATAATGGACCACCCAATATCATATTATATATCGATGGTATGAAATTAATGAAAATTATACACATTATTATATAGTTAAGATACTTATAAGGACAGTTATAAAAAGAGTAACGTCTAAGAACCTTCCAATTATGCACATTGTCACATGAACCAATAATTCATCCCATGCAATTCAATTCAACCACTACTCTATATTTAAATAATATTTCTTTTTCTTTTCAAAGAAAAAAATATATTTATGTATCATATAAAGCCGATGTGTGTCTACAAAATATAAATAAATAAATAATGATATGATTAGCTGCATTTGCAGGACAACTTAATTGAACCGACATTTGCCCACCCCCTACAACTAATGCCACATATAATGCTTAAAACAATTAAATCCTCAAATATTGTTCTTTTCTTTTCTAGAACACCATTTTCGACCGAAAATTTCAGGTATTGTTCATAAAAGTTTACATCAAATCATATAAAAATACATTTTAGTATCAACATTTGATTTTAATATTTAATTTAGTATCGAGATCCATTGACAAACAAAAAATATTCATATTATATGAGTTTGAATTTTAATATTTATTTTGGGAATACAATTTCTCTATTTAATAAAAAAATATTTAATTTGATACTTAATTTTTTATCTAATTAAATATTTGAACTTAATTTATTGATTCAAATTAACATCAGGACTTGGTTTCTTATTTCAATTTGGCATTTATTACAATATCCTAACAATAGTTAGTTTTCTGGTGGGCATTATTACAATTTTTTCTCTCTCACACATATATATGGGTAAACTACAATTAAGGTCACTTAACTATGGATTTAATAATAAATATGTCATTTTTCTTTTCAAAGTTATAAACAGATAATCCAATTAACATATTGTTACAAGTAAATCACCCAATTAACATAATATTACAAGCTTGTTATTCATTTTTATGTTAGTTGAGTGATCTGCTTGTAATAATATGTTAATTGAGTGACCTGTTTGCATGCAGAATGACACGTTTGTAACAATATGTTAATTGAGAGGCATGTTAAGAATTTTTAAAAGAAAAACGATATATTTATTATTAAACCTATAATTAAGAGACATTGGTTGTAGTTTACCCTATACAGTAAAACATCTCTAAATTAATACACTTTAAATTAATAAACTCTTTTAAATAATAAATTTCTCCGGTCTCGACTTGGGCTAATGTAAAAAATCATCAAATTCGATAAGATAATAATATAATAATTTTTTGGAGATCCCCTTTATAAATATAAAGGTCCCATCAAAATTATAAATTAATAATTCATAAATATTACAATTACTACTTTGGTAACTTGCTAAAATATGAATCTATTGTAATATGTTTCTTTTTAAAATTCAAATCTAATTTAATTTCATCTCTAACTTTTCTAATTGCACCCACAAGTTCCGGAGGCCTCCAATTGCAATAAAAAGTTGTGAAGAGTTGTTGCCGCATTTAATGCTTCCTTTCGCGTGACAAGTTCAAAGTGATGTTGAATCATCTTCAACTTCATCATTAGTAGAACTTTCAACAATATTAGCCACAATTTATTTGCACACAATATCTTTATCAAAGTTATACATATTTGCTGAATTAAAATTTTTTCTTTTAATTAATAAATTATTAATTTATCGATATATTAATATCTCTATAAATTAATAAAATTTTATGGTCCAAAAAATATTAATTTATAGAGGTTTTACTGTATATGTATATGTGTATGTGAGTTAGAGACATGAGGATCACTTGATTGTGAAGGGCAATGGAGGGTATGGTAGTGAGTTAGAGACATGTCACATCTCTAGGAGAAGGAAACATCCCTAACCCAAGATGTGCCCTTGCCTTGTCCACATCCCATCCCCATTCATTTTGTATTCTTTCTTCCTAACTTATTTCTACATCATTACCCTATCTCTCTCACACACGCATATAAATACATAATTACTATCATATACATTGTCCATTTATAGTTTAGGATTAATGAGATAACACATGCTTAAAATTAATTGGGTAAGTGGGAACATATCCTAATTTACAGTTTTTATGATTTAGATAAAGTCGAAGAAAAAAATTAAAAATACTTTCTTATGCACGCAAATATAAGTTTAAATTTTAGTGTTGCCAATAAAGTAAATTGAAAGTGAACGAACTCTAATATACATATATGTATATACTTATATTTGCAATGAAAAAAAGTAGACTTTTTGGAGGATATTGGGGGAGTTGTCCAAATGTACGAACTAAGATTTATATTTGTCATGTGGTTGGTTTTATTGCCACAAAAATGCCATGGAAGACCACAAATAGAGCAGAGAGTACAAATATCAATCTTGTTTTTTGCTCCCCAAAGTGATTTTCATGCTTATCTCAAATCTCCCCGCCAATTTTGTGTGTCCTACCATGTAACTTGTCATATATATATATATATATATATAGTTTAAAATTTTGTCAAAATTATAGAATAAGTTATAAGAAAGTATAATTATAAATGTACATGTATGACAATTTCAAATTCTCAACCTTCCTCAAAGAACTGGAGCAAGTAATTTAGTTGCTTCAATTACACATGAATTATTGGGATTCATAAATTATAATGGTTATTCAAACATTTCACATGTGTAATTACAAATAATTATACCCAAATTTAATACACTTTTAGTGAACGAGTCATGGGTAATAGTTTGGTCTAATTCTTACATTTGTATGGCCTTGATTGGCTATAATAGCCTTTCATCATTAATATACATTGTTAATTTTGCTGAGAAAAAAATTACCTCTCCTAATTTAATTCTGATTTTGTTAGGGATGGGCACGGGTCGGGTTGGGTTTTTGGCCCACCCGAACCCGACCCGAAACTAATTACTCTAAAACCGACCCCGACCCGACCCGATCTAATTTTTAAAAAAATCCGACCCAACCCGAAAATAAATATTCTAAACCCGACCCCGACCCGACCCGACCTATAGAAAAAAAATTAATTTTAGGGACCTAATTGTAAAAAATAATTTTAAGAGGCATAATTATAAAAAATAATAATTTTAAGGACTAAAATGTAAATAAAAAAATAATTTTAAGGACCTAATTATAAAAATATATATAAAGAGGGGGTATTATTACAAATATCCCTAAAAAATTTAGGGAAAAATTACACTATTAGTCCCGGGTCGGGTCGGGTCGAATTTTTTCACCCTAAAACCCGAACCCGACCCGAACCCGATTTTTTCATAAAAATACCCGACCCGATCGGGCCGGGTCGGGTCGGAACCCGTCGAGTCCGGGTACTGTGCCCATCCCTAGATTTTGTCCTTATTTTGAAATTAATTGCATGTGCCTATAAGATTAGATGTTAACTTTAGTGTCGCGACCGTTTTTTAGATCTATTTGTGGAAAAACAACATGACGATTAGAATTTTGAAAATTAAGGTTTCTTATTTTAATTTGGTCTTGAAATTAGAGATTTTCCATTTTTAATCAAATTTCTTTTATTTTCTTAAAAAATTGTTTTGGAGTCGCCACCGATCACTTTGGTAGACCGGACGCCATAAAAAGCGGACCAGAGATTCTTTTCTTAAAATTCGGGTTCGGGAGTCGGTTACGTGTAGGGAAGGATTAGCACCCCTACAAACGCCTGTTATCGGTACCTTATTAATTTCACGTGGTATTTTGGTATTTCGAACATTAATATGAATTTAATTAAATCTTTAATTGTTAAATGGATTCCATTTCGAATGGGAATATCCTTTTGTAAGAAAATACAGTTTGGACGAATATAAGTTTTGAAACATCCAAATACATTAGGACACTCCAATTTATATTCAAAATATATCTCAACACAAAAGGTTTAATGCATATCCAATTATTTTGTTGTCCATTTTAAGTAAACCCTAATTTAGGCTTCATTGATTTAATTAATTAAAATTTTACGAATATTATTAATTTTTGGGTTTTAATGGCAACATCCAAATAATTTGGTCACTACCTTCATTAAGCTCAAAAGTAATAATTTTCCTAATTTAATGTCACTAACTAATTGCTTCCTATCTTAATTTGATTTTATTAAAGCTAATTAGGTGATTACATGTTTCTAGGTTTAAATGACATGCTAAATAGTTAACTAGAATATCCTTTTGATTAACATCTCATTACATTGAAACACTTACCAAATTTGGGTATTGAAGTTGTTATTGAGCACCCATTTATTTTCTATAATGCTCTCGTTATTTAATTATTTGATTAAGAAATTATACTAAAGGCTCTACTTAGTTTAATTTCGTGATTAAGTCTTCCTAACATATACTACATGCTTAATTTAAAAATGTGCAAGCATACAATTAAATAAAGCAATTAAATAAAACAACAAAATAAACAATTAAACTGATTTTGGACCAAATTGAATTAAATCTGAAATTATAAAGCTGATTTACAAAGAGTTAGTGACCATTTCGTAAAGAAAGATAAATTCAGAAGCCCAAACCTAATTCCTCTAAAAGTATAACCCAAACCCATTAAACCAAATGCCTTAAAGACCCAGCCCAGACTCGATCGGGTCACGGACCCGTGCCCGGATTCGTATGAAAAGGCGTGGATCCTTCACATGACTCGGCACCAAAACGGTGCCGTCGACTCGCCTATAAAACCCTTGAGGCCGGGTTAACTCAGTCACTCTTCAAACCCATTCTCTCTCTCTTCACCCACACTCTCTCTAAACTTTCTAAACTCAAACACCCTATTTCCAAAACCCTTCACCCAATATCGATCAAAACCTCACTTTTCAGCCCAGTTCTTCATCCGTTCATCCATTTTTGCTCGTTTAATCTTCAAAAACCCTAGAACCTCACTCATTTCTTGTTTTTGAAGATCAAAGTACCCAAAATCTCAAGAACAAACCATAAACACTCCTCAAAACTCATTTTGATCTTTAATCAACCCAAAACCCTACTCCGGCCTATTTTTCGTTCATCGAGAACATCATCGATCACCTTCTTTCTTTCTTCAATGACCGGTGACCTTCCGGTCATCTTATATGATACCTTCTGTCATTTCCGGCCACCTTCCGACCAAACTCCGTCTTTTTCGACTAAAATGTACCATCCAGTCACCGTCTGCAACTTCCGGCCACCGTTTCCGCCACCGTCGGCCACTGTTCTAGAACCCTAAAACTACCCAAATCGTCCGATCTTTCATCCTAAACGTAGATCTAGTCCTTGTTTCATCAGAAAAGCCCAACTTCCATCCTAAACTAACTACCCGAGCCGAAAATCCTCCTCACTCTATCATTTTTAGCTTCGGCCAGTATTACTCTCTCTCACTCTCACATTTCAGCGACGTTTGTGGTGACCGAAACTCAAGATAAGTTCTCTATCTCTCTTTCAGATTCAGTTTTAGCTTCGAAACACCGATTTATTTAAGTTTTAATACTATTTTTTTAGGTATTTAAGATTTAGATCTAGGGATTAGGTCTCTATTTTCTTAATTTCTAGCTTAGGTTTGACTTGTTTTTGGGATTTTAGCGCAGGAATATGGAAAAGGAGAAAAATGTTACCTTCCGATGTTTTTTGATGAG
Organism: Hibiscus trionum; assembly: GCA_030270665.1. Lineage (NCBI taxonomy): Eukaryota > Viridiplantae > Streptophyta > Magnoliopsida > Malvales > Malvaceae > Hibiscus > Hibiscus trionum. The sequence goes on along the minus strand of BSYR01000010.1, from coordinate 76,669,185 downwards.
GCAACGGCGACTCTGGTCGTCTTTTCCGGCGAAGGACGCGTCTGTTCGGCTCCAAGTAATTTCTCGTCTCCCCCTTTCTCCCCCTTTTCCGTTATTTCCGAAAATAATTACGCAATCATTGTCTTTCCAACTAATTCTCTTTGTTCTTTTATAGTTGGCGCGCAAGAGCTGGCGAAGCCAGCTGGTTTCAGTTGGGCCAGCAATCCGCGTGAGTCGGAATGAGCCAATGAGAGCCTGACATGTGTCTATTGGGGCTATGTTTTGGGCGAGAATTAAAAACGCAGATGGGCTTTTATGTTTGTTTGGTGTAATTTGAGTGGGGATTGGGCTTGAGCTGATATTTTTTAATCTGTTTGGGTTTTAGGTTTAGGAAATGGGTTGACAGAATATGTATTTCGGGCTTGATACTTATACTTGGACTTTTTGTAATGAAAATGGGAATTGGATATGTAAAATGAACTTTATATTGTATATTTTGGATTATTTATTTATTTATTGGTATTAGAATTATATATATACACCCGAACAAAATACGAGTATTACACTTAAATATCATTTTTTTGCTCAGCATATGTATGATTTTATTTAAAGACAAAAATCATACAAAAAGCCTAAACTTACGGTTGAGAGCTTTGTTAAAAACCTCCCTACAATCTTTTAGATATCATCCTTCCTAACAAGGTAAACATGTCACATTGATCGTCCACAACTTAATTAAACATAATTAATAATTAGGACCACTAATTTATTTTATTAGTTTATAGTCCTACAAAACGCAATGTATTATCATTCACAAATGAAAGAATCTCCTTCACAATGCTATTATTCCAAATGTTGGTGGGATTTGGGACAGTCGACACCATGGTGGGTGCTGACCAACCAACTCTTCCCTTTGTAAATATGTCTTAGCTCACTATGTATATGACCCCGGGATGGACTGACGGTGCTGGATGTGGTAGTCCCACTTCCTAAAAATTTCAAACTTATATATATATATATTAGGGATGGTCATTTGACCCGTACTCAATGAGTTCCGACCCGACCTGATTTTATAAGGTTAAGTTTTTTAAAGAAAATTTTGGATTCGTATTGGGTTCAGGTCTTATTTTTTGAGGATGAGATCGGGTTGTGTTTGAGTTTAAGGTAAAAAATACCCTACCCGACTCGACCCGGGATAATAGTTTAATTTTATTATAAATATTTATGTATAATTACTACAATGCTCCTCTCTTTATATATATATTTCAATTATCTCCTTATTTTGTCTAATAAAAGTAGAATAATTATTATAATGCTCCCTCTCTATTTGTATTTTTACAATTAGCTCCTTATTTTTATCGAATAATAATGAAAATTGATAATTTTTTATTTATGTCGAATTCGAGTTCGGGTTCGGGTGGAACATCATAAAATATCGGGTCGGGTTTGGATGGATGTGTTAAATTTTTGGGTCGGGTCTCGATAATCTAAATTTGCACCCCTAAAATTTTGTAACTTCACACCCCTAAACTTGTAATATAACTCACTAACAATTCGTACCCCAGAATCCCGCGTCCTCTATGTATGGCCCTTTGATTCATTAATTATTCATACCTATCTTTGTTTATGCACTAATCTATGGTTAACCCTTCTCTTAAGCCGTATCAGTATGAAAAATATTTCATTTAAAACATCTGTTTTTGCTCATTATTCTATGTTGGGTTTATTAATAGATTAACCCTTGAACTTGGTAATTTTTCTCAATTTGACATCTAAACTTTTTCTCGATCACTTTGGTTTCTAAACTTCATTAAAAACAATTGTTATCCGAACAATTTTATCAATTCAGTAAGAAAGCCATAACTAATATCATTTCAAGTAAATCGGTTTACATGTAATATAATCACTCTTAACGGATAATGAGCCGTCTTATATGCATCTTAACACGATCATTTAAAGAACAATTGTTATTTTTTTTAGAAATTCTTTACTAAAACCTTGGCGGGGTGCTCATTGCTAGGTGCTCTAGGTGAGTTGGAGTCTGCAATGGTTTGTAGGCCTGGAGTCCTGTATAATATGAGAGGGGCTGATCTTCTCCTCGGGGGAGAAGATATTTACCTCCTTTTAGATATTTATGTTTTGCCATCAGCTCTTGACTCCGTCGTTGATGGTTTGCATTGGTAAATATCCAATTTTGGACTTCTTTCACGTTAGGCGACTCGGTTATCACTTGCTTCATGCAAGTCTATAACTCTTAGACTTTGTTTGGCTGAGTTGGAATGATGGAGGGAGAGGAGAGAAAAATGGAAAGAAAAATAAATTTTAGATGTGCTTGGTAGGGGGAAAAAGTGAGAGGAAAGAAAATTAGAGGATGATCATTTTCACACTCATGTGTAAAAATAAATCATCCCAAAATTAGAATGAAGAGAGGAGAGAAAATGTGGAAGAAACGGGAGTTAGTTCAAAATATGAAATTCCAACTCTACCAAGCAATGAATGAAAGTAAAATACAGTTTTCTTAAAAAAATTTCATCATTCCTACCAAGTAAAGTCCTAGTGTTTTTTTGGTGTATGTTATACTTCTCTGGTCTTGTTTTGTTGTCTGAGAGAAACAAAGCAGTCTGTTAGCTTAGACAAATCTGAGGACAGTCATTAGTGGTCACCATACAAAACAGATTGAGACCGCTGGATATGTTTGGAGGCTGAAAGTTGGACTAATTGAACTTAAAGAACTAGGCTGGCCTCATTGTGCCCAACACAATCCCAGAACATCATTGGGCTTCAAGACTAAAACAAAGGCATGTGAGATACCTGGATAATACCCCTCCAGGGCCGACTCGAATCGAGAAAAGTTGATCAAGTATTGTCCGTCAGACAGTCGATCAAACCCCTAACCATTGAATAACTAGATTTTATGGTAATTATATGAATGAATAGTAAGTTTTGAGAATAAGAATCTTGAATATAGCAAATAGAGTATGTGGTAATCTTGAATCCTAGACCCTAGTGAGCCTGTGACCATGGGAGTTTTACAGTTGTGAAGAGACAAGTTAGGGTTTGAAGCAAAGACAAGAGCAGACATCCGAAATAGTGTAATAACGTAGGACAAAATGTCCCATGATGATGGATCATGTTCCAAGAGGGGAGGGGAGGGGACCCTTTTGATTCAACCATGAATGGTTAGCGATGCTTGGACGTGGCTTCATCACCATCTGTCGCTTCTTCTTTTCGTTGGACTTTCCAAGCTTTTCATTTTCAACATTATATCCATGCAAGATTGCGACTGTCAATCAGAACCGGACAGCCATGCAAAACTACCACCTTTCGATCATCTCCTTCATGTGGGAAAATGGACCCTCTTCCATTAAATTATATGTTCAATATCCGAAAAATTTTAACATATTCGGATATTCAACATATAATTTAATTGATTTTGGATTTTTAATTCTAATATCTTACTGATAATAGCATTTCATTCAGATTCTGATTTAAATAATAATATTTGGATGATTTACAAACAAAAATATATTCAACTTTTTAGACAGATTTATAAATTCAGACAACTAAAAAACAGATATTTGACTCGTTACCGTCCTTAGTTGGAGAAGTTATGGGGTTTGCCAAGAATAAGTTCCAAAAATGGGTCATCTTTAACTCATTTGAAGTGTCGTCGAGATTATTTGTTTTTAATACAAAATAGTCCCTTAAGTAATGTTAGAGGTTCGAATTCAGAAAAGGGTGAAGGCTGGCAGAGGCCAGGCCCCGAGGCCCACCCTTATGGTCTATTTTCTTACCCTTAAGATTTATTATTTTTTGATTTGGCCCCTGCAAAAATTTTAAATTTTAAATTATTTTACTAGCTTAGATATAATAAAATAGTTATTCCTTAGTGCTAAATATATAGAAGTAAAAGTAAATTTGTTTTACTTGAAGTCAACATATCAAATCTTATTATAAAACATTTTTAGTCTTCTTTTTTTTTCTCCCAAATTTCTCTGTAACTCTTACGGTAACATATTATTCTCGGCCTCATTAACTTTTAATTCCTGATTTCGTCTCTAAATCTGAGTGTTGTGTATGGAAAAACTTAGGATGGTAGGGTCGCCCCCTATTAGACCTTTATAAAAACTCGATCCAGATTAATCAACTAATGAGTCGAATGTTGGTGGTTAAACAAAAAAACAAAATAGATTGAAATTTAAGAATAAGAAAAAGAATTTTAATGTTGAGAAACTTCAAACTGTTTGATGTTATTTTTTAAAATATATTACGTGGGAAAATTATTCGAACAAATGCTAAATGTTATACAATATTATTGGGAATATGAGTCGGATGTTGGTCGTTAACTCTTTTTTGTTTTATGAGTTAGTGATTTAATTTAGAATTTAAAGTTTAGTTCGTACGGTTTAGAATATAGAATAACATCGAGTAATCTGAACGAATATGATTCGATAACTCTTAAATGGAACCGGACATAAGCAAACTTTGTTTTGATTTTATGAAACCATATCAAAGATTTAGTTCAAATTCATGTATGAGCATGAATTTCGGCAGAGAACAATAATTTCATTTCGTAATTTCAAATCAATTCAACTTTACAATGAAACTAGACTTGTTTTCACAAATGTTTCTCAAGATTGCATGCATGCATGCATGTGCAAAGTTCAGTTCACCAAGACCAAAGTTAATCTTACCCCGCAATGTCTCCGCTGCTATCAACAAATCGATTGCTTTATGACAAAAACATGATGGTTCTAAAAAACATTGACAATTCATTCAATTTTTTTACAGAATTTCATGCATATGTATAGTAATTGTGATAATCAACTAACAATAATGACAGAAAAAAAAACGATCACAGAGTAAAAGCAGAAAAAATAAGACATCGAGTTTTATATAAAAAACCCAAAACAAGAAAAATCATGGCAGAAGAAATGAGAACTTTCACTACGTTAAAAAGGAGATTACAAGAAAGTTTGATAGGGATAATTTACTTGCTTATAAAATAAACTTGCATAAAAAAAATTCTACTCAAACTGAATTTTCTACTCCTCATTGAACACGCCAAGAGAGAAATAAAGTTTCACAGGATTTAGATTGGACCAAAATAGAATTTGGGTTGCACAACTCTAACAATAATGGATTTATAATATCCCATTATGCTTCTTGTTATCGTGTGTACCTATCCTCTATGTTATCTGGATTTTAGAGGTGAATGTCGATATTCTATAAATTTTGAGTTATATTCTCTGTTAGATTTAGACTTTTAGAATAGGAAAGACATAGGAAAGAGAGACGGTACTCTCATTTTCTTTTATTGAAAACGTTGTAATATCTTAAAATAAGGACCAGCTTATAGAACTGGTCCTTTTCTTGTCACCATTTGCTTAAACCCTATATTGGGAGAAACTTAATCGATTATAGCAGTGACAGATAAAAAGGAAATGGATGCACTGAACGGGAAGGGTAGCGTCACTCTTTTCGTCAACAACCTGTCTCACAATCTCCATTGGAGTGGATTGCGTCAAGCGTTTGGCCGGCATGGAGATGTGTTAGATTCCTACATTGCAAGGAAACTGAGCAGCACTGGGAGGAGGTTTGGTTTTGTTAGATTCTCAAACAGAGTTGATGCTGAAAGGGCGATAGAAAGGCTCAATGGATTCAAACTGTACGGGTCGAAGATTTCTGTAGGTTTTGCAAGGTATAAGACTCGTACTTCTTACTGGAGAAAAGTACGTACAGACCCAAAAGGAAGAAGACAGCCTCAGTCGAAGGATGGTAATCAGTTTGAGTTAAGAGGGAAGAAGCCCGGTCGGGAGGAGCGATCAGATGAGTCCAGTCTACAAGTGAAAAAATTGGAGGAATCATTAGGGCATCAGTATGAGAACACTAAAAGAGTTATTGGTCACGTGGAGGAGGAGACGCTTTGGAAGCTAGGGAAGAAAGTAATAGGAATCACAGGAGCAGACTGCTCGACGGAGGAAATCCAAAGAAGGCTCATTGCTTGGGGTCTGGATACTTTTGGCGTAAAAAAAATGGGAAGTCGTCATTTCCTCCTCTCAATCGAAGATGAAGAACTTCTTACACTTTTGGAACAGCATGAATGGTCCCTCCTAAAAGAAATTTTTGTAGAAGTGAACTTCTGGTCAGAGTCGTTTCGCATTGCAGAGAGAAACGTTTGGGTCAAGATATCACATCTCCCGTTACATTGCTGGAATGACATTACTTTCAAAAGAATTGCAAAGCTGTGGGGATCACTCATATCATTAGGTGAAAATCTGAACCAAGTGGAGGGATGTGAAAGTATCTCACTTTTGATCAAAACAAACCATCTTCACAGAATTGAAGAGCTCTTCGAAGTTGAGGTAGGTAAGGAAGTTTATAAGGTTGCGGCAAAGGAAATGTCTTCAATCAGAATCATCAGTGAGAAGAAGGATAATATCCAAGGAAAGAGGTCACCAGAAGTGGGAGAGGAAAGTTCGACCAAGTCAGTCTCAGGGATGTCACAGAGAAACGTTTCGTCTCCATCTCCAGCTAACGGCAAGAGCCTAGGAATTGATGAAGCAATTAATGTTAGGGAACTGGATTTCTCTCCTAACGTGCCCCACATTGAAGACTATCGAAGGTGCAAGGAGGATATGATGAGAGGCAGCAAACATCCCGAGACACCTCTCTCTACCCATGTGGTAGTAGGTGGGCCAGGGGTGAACGCTTCAGCCAAGAAAAGATGGATTGAAGTGGTTAAGGAAGGCTTAAATGAGCCTACTATAGAGGGTACTATTGGTAATACTCAGAGGGAAGTAGATGACTGTTTATGGATGGGATTAAATCCAAAAGTATCGTGTAACTCAAACCCTACAAGGGTAAATGATTTTCATCTTGAGGGAGAAAGTAGAGGTATCTCCTTAAGCCCGGCAAAACGGAAGAGTGGGTCAAGAAACAGCAGAGAGTCTATCTTGTCTGTGTCAGAGAACGAGAGTGGCGAGACTGTGAAGGAGATTTATTCAGATCAAGAAGACCTTCAAATTTTTGAGTTTCCAGAACTTGTTCCCGCAGGAGGTAAGGTGAGAGCGAGAAGATACGGATCGTTACAGGTTTTCCAAGATAAAGTCTTATCTGAAAAAGAGAGGAAGAAAGTATTGAAGGCGAGAAAGAAAAGCAAGAAGGGGAAAAAAGAAGAGCTTAATTCGGAGCTTGAAGGAAGATCCTTATCGGATTCTGACCTGAAAAAGCGGTGGGAGATTGGAACAAGAGATGCGGCTAAGACGCTAGCAACATGGAAGGAATTGGGGATAATATTCAAAGGAAATGAAGATGAGGTGATTCAAGACATAGTGGAGGCGGAACAAGCGAATAGAGTGCAAGAGGCTTAGAAAGACTGACTTTTCCATGAGAATACTATCATGGAATATTCGAGGTTTGGGGACAGAGGTAAAAATCTCAGAAGTCAGGCGGTTGGTGAGGGCGAACAAGGTGGAGATGTTATTCTTACAAGAAACAAAAATGGAGGAGATAGACACCAACAAGGTGAGCAAATTATGGGTGGATGACATGTTTGATTTCGTTTTTGTAAAGGCAGTTGGGAGCTCAGGAGGTTTATTGTCTGTATGGGATACAACTAAATTCAAGGCTGGGAGGAAACTTACGAAAGACAGATTCATTGTGATAGAAGGTAATTGGGAGGATAAAGGTGAAAGTTTCGCTTGTCTAAACGTTTATGCACCATGTGATATTCAATCCCAAGGAATCTTATGGGAAGATATTAGCCAATTGAAGAATAACTGGGCGGCAATTTGGATTTTGGGAGGCGATTTTAATGCAATCAGATCGAAGAGCGAAAGAACGGGCTGTAAGAAGATGCTCACAGGAATGACAGCTTTCAACTCCTTTATTGACTGTTGTGGAGTGTACGAGGTCCCGCTAGTGGGTAAGAAATTTACCTGGGTTGGTCCCTTGAATAGAAGAAGCAAATTAGATCGTTTCTTGGTGGATGAGAATTGGTACCAAGGAAATCGGGATCTGTGTTCGTGGGGCTTAAATAGAACCGTATCAGACCATTTACCAGTCTTGTTGGCTTTTGAAGAATGTAACTGGGGACCTAGACCTTTCAAATTGATTAACTCGTGGCTGCTGAATTCAGATTGTGTTAAGATGATTAAAGAGTCATGGGAAGACCCAAACTTTAAAAAGATGTGTCTTCCTGAAAAGTTGAAGAGAGCTAAACAAGTGCTAAAGAGATGGAGTAAAGACCACTGTGAGAACTTCAATAAAAGAGCAGCGGAGCTGGAGAAGAAAATTAATGACATCGAGGACTCAAATGGTGTTGGGAATCTGGATAGGGAAAAAATAAAAGAGTTGAAAATGCTTAAGGAGCAATTGTGGGATGCTCTCAAAGCTCGGGAGGACTTATTGAGGCAACAAGCCAGAGTAAAATGGATTCTTAAAGGAGATTCAAATTCAGCTTACTTTCATAAAGCAGTAAAAATAAGGGCAAAAAGAAATATGATCAGAGGGCCAAACTTGGGGGCAGATCCATGGTTAAACCACTTCCAGCTAAAACAGTTAGTGTTTAATCATTTTGCAGAACATTTCCGATGTAAAAACAAGAATTGGAAGGCTTATTTTGATCTCAGTTTCAAGAAGCTTTCAACAGAAGAAGTAATAGAGCTGGAAAAACCGTTCTCCATTGAAGAGATAAAAGCAGCAGTTTGGAATTGTGATGAAACAAAAGCACCGGGGCCAGACGGGTTTAATGCCTCTTTCTACAAAAAATGTTGGGAGTATGTGAAGGACGACTTAGTTAGAACGTTTGAGCAATTTTTCTGGGATGGTAAGCTTCAAAATAATTTAAACTCGTCCTTCATCGCTTTAATACCAAAGAAAGAAAGTCCAGAGAACTTGTCGGAATTCAGGCATATTAGTTTGGTGAGCTCAACCTACAAAATCATCGCTAAAGTGTTAGCAGGAAGGTTAAGCAAGGTGCTGGAAAGTATTGTTAGCGAATCACAGTGCGCTTTCGTGAGGGGCAGACAAATATTTGATGGGGTTCTTATCACCAATGAAGTAATACACTCACTGCAATCTGAAAAGTCGAAGGATGGAGGTCTGATTTTGAAGCTAGACTTTTCAAAGGCCTATGACTGTGTTAGGTGGGACTTCTTACTCATGGTGATGAATCGAATGGGGTTTGGGGTCAAGTGGTTAAGATGGATTTTAGAATGTGTTTCATCGGCAAAAGTTTCGGTCCTGCTAAATGGATCTCCGACGAAAGAATTCAGAATGTTTCGAGGTCTAAGGCAAGGAGATCCGTTATCTCCATTCCTTTTCATCTTGGTGACAGAAGCTTTGAATATGTTAATGGAAAAAGCAAAACTACTTGGAAAACTGGAGGGAATCCATGGAGTTATACCGGAGTATGCAATTTCGCACCTGCAATTTGCGGATGACACCATCCTGTTCTTGATTCCGAAGATGGAAAATGTGGACTATGTTAAGCGGATTCTTTGTTGCTTTGAAATTTGCTCAGGATTAAAAATTAACTTCAAAAAATCTTGCTTAGTTGGAATTCGAGTGGAACATGGGAAGCTAATTGAGCTTGCCAATGCTTGCGGATGTAAAATTTCAGACTTACCTCTCAAGTACTTGGGGATGCCGCTGGGTGCAGATCCGAGAAGGATAGCTACATGGGATCCGGTAGTGGAGAGGTGCTTTAAAAAATTACCAAGCTGGAAGAGTAGGTCGTTGAGCTTTGCTGGAAGATTGGTGTTAATAAATTCTGTCCTCTCAGCTCTACCACTTTATTATATGTCTTTGTTTGAAGCTCCAAAGTCAGTTATTGGAAAAATTGATCAGATCAGAAGGAACTTCCTTTGGGGGAGCTGGGATGGTTCGAAGAAGTTAGCTAGAGTTAATTGGGGAAGAATTTGCACGCATAAGAAGTTAGGAGGAGCAGGGGTGATGAATTTAAAATAAAAAAACAAAGCGTTACTGGCGAAATGGGGTTGGAGGTTTGTTGTTGAAAAAGATGCGTTGTGGAGAAGAGTAATACAAGCAAAATATGGTTTTCAAAACCAAAAATGGGTTAATACTCTGGTTAGAAACTCAAATATGTCTTCAATTTGGAAGGGGATTGTGAAGAACTTGAAGAGTGATGAGGTTAATCGCTGGATGAGCAGCTCAGAATTTAAATGGAAGCTAGGCGATGGGAAAACAATCCTTTTTTGGGAAGATTGGTGGGCGGGAAATAACACTCTTAGAGTTGAGTATCTGAGGCTTTACAGACTTGTCAAGTTTAAAGGAAGTTTGGTAAGTTCCTTGGTGCTTTCCAACTCATTTAAAGACTTAGACTGGGCAGAAGTTTTTTCGAGACCACTATTGGAAAGGGAATTGGAATCCCTTGATAAATTGAAGCAGGAATTGGAAGGGGAAGAAGTTATTCAAGAAGTTCAGGATAGAATAATCTGGATTCATGAGACAAATGGTAGATTTTCGGTTAAGAAACTATCTGAATTACTCGATTCGACAGAGATTGAAAATCCCGGCTTTGACTACAACAAAATCTGGAAAATGAAGGTTCCTCCAAAGGTGCGATCTTTCTTATGGTTGCTAAAATTAAAAAGAATTCCAACTAAGTCCTTTCTCATGGACCGTGGCTTGCATTTGGAAAACTTCAAGGTAGAATGTCCTTGGTGTGATCTAAACGTTGAAACAGTTGAACATCTTTTCTTAGAATGCAGGGTATCTTTCTGTTTTTGGCAAAGTTTCTGTTCGTGGTGGTCGGTTATTTGGCCTGGGTTGGCAACCATTGAGGAGCTTTTCTCCTTCAGCTTATCAAAGTTCAGCAATAAGAGGGAGGAAACAGTCTGGCTAATCTCAGTTTCAGCAGCAATTTGGAGCTTATGGTTGGCGCGGAATGACAAAGTGTTCAATTCAAAAACTAGTTCTCTGAAAGACATGCTTTTTTCAGCAAAGATGCGCGCTCTCATATGGATTAAAGCTGTAAATAAAGACTGTTGGCTAAGTGAGAAAAACTGGTGGGATAACCCCTTGGAATGCATTGGTCAGGAGAGGAAAATCGAAGCTTGGGAAGAATGGCGTCCTCCTTCAGCGGGCATTGTAAAATTTAACGTCGATGGCACTTTCAAAGAGGGTGTAGGGGGATGTGGTGGTGTGCTTAGGAATAGCAAAGGGGATGTAATAGCAATTTTTTCAGGTCCGGTGTATGACCATGGGATTGATTTTGCTGAACTGACAGCAATTCTTACAGCACTTCAAATTTTTATAGATGCAAGTCTGAAGAATAAGGTGTTTCTGGAAATTGAGACTGACTCGCAAGTTGTTCTGAATTGGCTGGAAAGCACTGTACTTCGTCCGTGGCGTTGGTGGGAAACTTTTGATAAGATTGAAGCGCTGAAAAAGGAAATAGCCAATGTCCGTTTTGTTTACGTTCCAAGAGCAAGAAACTCCATGGCAGATCAGTTGGCAAAGCAAGGGAGATCTAGACAGAATCTTTTCAAGGCATGGTGGTAGATGAGTAGGTTCTTGTGTTTTGTAGTTAAGGGTTCAATTACCCGGCTTGTTACGTACTCTTTTTTCCTCCTACTCCGGGAGGTTTTTAATGAGGCGTGCAAGTCGGATGAGGCGAGATGTAATATTTCATCTTCATTAATCAAAATTACTATTGCCGAGCAAAAAAAAAAAGGACCAGCTTATATATGTACATCCTAAGGCTAGTGTAGAGTCAATCAGACTAACGGAAATCTAACAACCTCCCTAACCGTTACTAACCGACTATAACTAACCAAGTATAATGATACAACACAATAATTCTAGCTGTATTCATTGACTAAAATACATTTCTAGATAATACTCTAACACTCCCCTTGCAACAGCAAGCCTTGATCACTTCGCTCTTGGCTTCGAAACAAAACTTGTAACCAACAAGAAAACAAAAAACAAAACATGAAGTAAAAACAAGTTTAAGGAGAAACCATGGATACCACAGATAACTTGGTACAATGTCGATGAAACACGGGAGCAGATAAAGGCTTAGTCATGACATCCGCAACTTGTTCAAAGGTTGGGACTTCATTGACCTCAAGCAAACCAGAAGCTACCTTCTCGCGAACAAAATACAAGTCCAATTCCACATGTTTGAATTTCGAATGCGTGACTGGATTTAGGGGTGATAACGAGCCGAGAAGAGCCCGAGCCTGGCCAGGCTCGGCTCGGCTCGGAAACAGTGTAATTGGGCTCGGGCTCGAGGCTCGCCGAGCTCGGAATTTTAGGCTCGAGCTCGGCTCGAAAACAATTCTATTGGGCTCGGCTCGGGCTCGAAGCTCGTCAGGCTCGGCTCGGCTCAAAATGAAAAATTTTGCTATAGTTTTTTTATATAAAATATTCGTTAAAAATCCCTTTCATAACAACACTAAAACGAAATTCAATGACCGGAAAGGGGAAAAAAGTGCCAAAAATTAGATTAATCCAAATAATCAATAAATGTTCTTATAATACAAACACATAATTAAAGAAAATACAAAATCAAACAACAATCAACTAATGAAAGAAAATACAAACACATAATTTATTTTAGTGCATATGTAGATTCCGAGCATGTTCACGAGCTTTTCGAGCCGAGCCTGGGTAAGCTTGGCTCGGCTTGTTAAGGTTTCAAGCCGAGCCCGAGCCCGAGTCGAGCTCACTTGAGCCGAGCTTTGACCGAGCCAAGCCCGAGTAGCTCGCGAGTCGGTCAGGCTCATTATCACCCCTAACTGGATTAGCAGACAGTGCTACTGCACTTGAATTGTCACACCAGAGCACAAATTTCCTGTCCACTCGAACACCTAATTCACATAACAAAGACTCAAGCCAAATGATCTCAGTAGTTGCACATGCAACACTTCGATATTCTGCCTCGGCAGTTGATCTAGACACCACCGGTTGCTTCTTCGACCCCCAGAAAACAAGATTATTCCCAAAATAAATGCAGAAACCTGTAGTGGACCTACGATCATCACTGTCAGACCCCCAATTCGCATCAGCATAACCTTGTAACCCCCTCGTCCTGGTCCGGACGTTTGACCGGTCCGAGTGGGTCACACGGCGAAAACCGAAGCGAAACCCGTTTAACCTGATCATATTACTTTAATCTGGTTTTATCATGTTTTTTTTATGTGGATACATTAGTGAGTATATCATTTATTTATTGTTGCACATGTCATACGTTTTTATATCTAAGATTGCATGGTAATGAATGAGCATACATATATAGCATATAGTTTTCATGTAGCCTTGTTCGTGTATTATGATTTTGTAAAGTAGTGCATCTTCACATATGTGTTATATAATTTCGTGCATGATTGTTGTGAATCGTATAATTCATGTGGGATATTGAATTTGTATGTTTATCATTTTTTATGAAGGTTCGTTTATGTCATTTATACTATTACATGCCATGTCACTTGCTCTATATGTTTCGCTTATTTCTCCTTTTTATCGTTTGATTCCATGTCTCATTGGTGTATTTCTAAGTTGCATACGAACTTATAAAATGCAATGCGAGCGTCTTTTTATTCGGGAACGAACGAGGCCAGTACCAGTCGTAGTGGTGGTGGTTTGGACGTTCCTTCTCGAATATTAAGACCTTTAAAATCTACTCACTCGTATAACCAAATTTCGATACGATTCGTCACTTTAATTCGCAAAATTTAATATTAATTAAGCGGTAATGTTTTTGGTACCGATTTTCGGGCACGACGGGGGTGCTCATCCTTCCTCGCGTGTAACCGACTCCCGAACCCATTTTCAAAAGAAAAATCTCTGGTTTTATTTCGGTGTCCGGTCTACCATTTTAAATGGCCGGTGGCGACTCCTCCTTTTTTACAAATCCGACTAAATTTTCAAAAACCATCTAAAAACCCGGTTCTTCTAAGTGACACCAGTATTTTTAGTCGCAACAATTAGAAACATAGGGTTCTTCTGGAACAACAGTGGCAGCACCTAGATCAGTAGACTATAGGTGTTCTTGAGGTGGGACAAGTGGCTGAGTGATTTATGAAATAGAAGCTTTTGACACTGAAGAGGAAATATCCTCAGATTGAGAAAAAGACTAAGTTACCAAAGGGAAGTAATTGATTGTTGACTTATCACCAGAGGAAACTTCAGAGGAAGCAAAAGGAAATATTAACTCAGCAAAAGTTACATGTCTAGAGATGAAAATCCTCCCACTATCATCTAAGCATTTGTACCCTTTATGTTGAGTAATGTAGCTTAGAAAGACACATTGCTTCGACCTAAATTTCAACTTGTGTCGATTAAAAGGTCTAAGGTAAGGAAAGCATGCACACCCATACACTCTAAGATAAGAATAATCTGGTGGTCTACCAAAAAGAACTTCATAAGGTGTTTTATCCTGTAGAACATTTGTGGGAAGCCTATTTATAAGAAAAACAACAGCAACAAAGGCATGACTCCAATACTTCATTGGCATAGATGAGTGAGCAACTAAGGTCAAACCAATTTCAACAATATGCCTATGTTTCCTCTCTGTAGTGCCATTCTGCTCAGACGTTTTGGGACATGACACTATATGTTGAATACCTTTAGATGTCAACCACTGCCTAAGGCCTAAAAATTCTCCCCCACCATCAGTTTGCAAAGCCTTTATTTTACAACCAAATTGAACTTCAACAAGCTTATGAAAGCTAACAAAGCAATCCATAACTTCAGATTTTCTTTTGAGCAAGTACAACCAAGTATGTCTGGAATATACATCTATGAAAGACACATAATAACTAAAACCTTCAGAAGAGACATGAGGTGGACCCCAAACATCCGAGACCACTAACTGAAAAGGACTATCATATGTAGTTAATGAAGCAACAAAAGGCAATTTATGAGCTTTTTCAAACAAGCTAAACATATATCAGACATTTTATTTGAATCAAAAGTAACATTACACGAATTAAGAACAATCTTTAGAACACGCAAGGAAGGGTGTCCAAGACGTTTATGCCACAAATCACTAATACTATCACTCTTAGTTACACTACAAGTCTGATATGAAGCAAAACAATTGGAATTGGAAAAACCAGGAGTAGTTAATTTGTAAAGACCTTCAGGTGTGAGGGTTCCCTCCAAGAGAGTAGTTTGTGTCTGAACATCCTTCACACAACATTGAGTAGGGTGAATTTCAAAATAAACATCATTTTCCCTAGCTAATTGAGAAAAGGATAACAAATTCTTCTTTATAGCAGGCACGTGCAGGAGATTTTGAAGAATCAAAGGTCTAGACTGAGTAAGAAGACTACCTTGACCAATATGACATATGCGAACACTACTACCATTACCCATTAAAAGACTATCACTACCATTGTAAGCCATACCTGACTGAAGAGCAGAGCTGTCATTTGTGATATGGTGGGTAGCTCCCGAGTCAGGATACCAAGCTATATCCCCAGAAGCAGCAAGCTTGGAAGAAGAACCATACACAAAATTTACAGCCATAGGAGAAACAGATTCCTTCAAAGTAGGAGTGGCTGACAAAGAGGGTGATGGAGGCATTGAAGAAGTGACTGAAACTAGTAACCCAAGATGGGAAACCACACCAGAAACACCAGCTGATGCATAATGATGCTCACCAAAAGGTTGAAGAGTAGAAGGAGCAAATTGAGAGTGATTCATGTGCAAATTTTGAGAAGATGTGAACTGATTCTGAAAGTTAGGATTCTGAAAAACATTAGCATGTGTAACACCATGATTATAAGCATGAAGAGGTGTAGCTTGTTGATGAAACTGCTAAACAGGTGCATGAAAGGTATGTTGCCGATAAATCTGAACATGTGTATTTTGTCTATAGCTATGACCAGACAATTATGAATGTTGTTGATATCCCCCAGTAGAATAGTTTTGTTGCCCTGAAACATCACCATAATGTCTAGTACCAGCAGCAGAATCTTGAGATTAACCCTGAAAGCTAAGATCAAATCGATAATAGCACTTTTGAACAGCATGCCCAAAGCGTCCACACAACTGACATTGAGGTCGATTATTATTAAAACGACATCTACCTCTACCTCCTCAAAAATTATTTCCTCCACGACCACCACGAAAGAAAATTTGATTTTGATCAGGTAATGTCTGAGCCACACTCAAGCCTTACATACTACTATCAGTAGAGGCATCAGTGTTGGACAAATGCGGATGAGTAGTCAGGTTAGCTTGAAACCGACAAGCTGTCTGTGAGAAAACTCCTCTGTCGCGCCTCACAATCCAATAACATATCAGTCAACGCATCCAAAGACAAAGTTTCACGTGAAGCAATTGCTATAACAGATTCAAACTCCACTGATAAGCCTGATAAAATCACACTAACTTACCCTAACTCTGAAATTACATTACCAGACGCACTAAGAGAATCACAGATAAGCTTGATTTTAGCAATAAACTCACTGACTGAAAGATAACCTTTTTTCTGAGAATGTAAATTGTGACGAAGAAAGGAAATTTTAGCACTTGAGCGAGCTCCAAAAAGCCTGGAAATTGCACGCCATATTGCTCGAGTAGAAGTGAGACCAGTGAGATGAGGTAACACATCAGGATGCACTGTAGACAGTAACCACGAGGCAAGAAGTTTGTCTTGTTGATGACAGGCTATGAAATCTAGATTTTCTTGAACTTGACCTGTTGCACTAGTAACAACACGACTAGGAGGAACAAAGCTATCAGATATAAAATTCATAAGGTCGTAGCCATCAATGATTAATAACACTTGATGTTTCCAAATGACGTAGGATGGCTCAGTCAATTTGACAGTATCATGTTTAGGAAAGTGCTGCACAAATGTAGTGCGAAAGGAAGAAGGCGGTTGAGAACCACCAGTAGAATCAATAGAAGAGGACGGTTGAGACCTCGTAGGCTCAGTCTGAGGTAGGACCGTAGCACCAGGAATAGACTCTTGAACCATGATAAACTATTGTAACCGCAAAAGACAAAACTCCAAGCAAACCACTAGAGCATTACAACAAACAGGTGGTGAACGACTAAAGTACTTAACCAGAAACTTAAAATCGACAAGAAAAACAACACACAAAGAAAGGAATCCAAACTGATGCGACACCTCAAGATTCTTTAACAACAAAATCAAGAAGGCTCAATGTCAGATCTAAAGAATATAAGAACGAATCACTCGTTTGTTCTTCAGACTATGAGTCACCACGAAACAAACATCCTCACGATCTAGAATATATTCTTGAAAATAAGATCTAAGATTGAAGCAAGACTCACACATTGATCCAGAAAATCATTCTTCGCTCAATTTCGCAAACTCGTAACAATCCTTTAAACTGAAGGAAAAAGAAACATAATGCTTACAGTAGCAAAATACGAAGCGCACAAATTCTGAATCATTTGTTTCATGATCTCGCAATTGCACCAGTTACGGATTCTCAGAAGACGACACAAAGATGAACAACGAACAGCAGAACGAAGATCTCCAGGAAAGAAAAGGTGATTGATACCATGTTAGATTTAGACTTTTAGAATAGGAAAGGCTTAGGAAAGAGAGACGACACTCTCATTTTCTTTTATTGAAAATGCTGTAATATCCTGAAATAAGGACCAGCTTATATATGTACATCCTAAGGCTAGTGTAGAGTCAATCAGACTAACGGCAATCTAACAACCTCTCTAACCGTTACTAACAGACTCTAACTAATCAAGTATAATGATACAACACAACAATTCTAGCTGTATGCATTGACTAAAATACATTTCTAGATAATACTCTAACATTCTCATATCTGAATATGTGTTTAACACTTGTATCCATGAAACAGCTAATTCACGCGAAAGATCTGAAAAAAAAATAAAGATCGTATCATTGATTGAATTAACTTTCGAAGACATTATCAAGACATGTACACCACAAGCACATGAGGAACTGAAAAGAAGGTGGGTGGGGTGTACATTGTGAAAACACACACGGTTTAGGCCAACAAATATATATATTGCAGCAGAAGAATTGATGGACCCTTACCTGTCCCTTTGAAATTTGGTCCTAAACAAGAGCCAGTAAATGAATCCCCACCCATTTAATCCAAGGGAAAGGTGCCCCTTCATATTAAAGTTGTGGGGGTTCCTTCTACAGGATTCTGTTTTGGCACTTTGGCCTTGCTTTGGGACCATTCATTCTCAGTTATGTTTTTTTGCCATTTATACAGCTTGGAAACCCTAAATTACTGTGCACTTTTTCTACATGGAATTATATATAGTATTAATATCATATACACAGACGGTGAAAATTGAAAGTTTTCATAAGCGTCTTAGTTTTAGAGTATAGGGAGTTAGTTTAGGGTTTAGTGGTTTAGAACTTAGGGATAGTTGTTTCAATTTAAGGTTTAGGGTTTATAGGTTAGGGTTTAGTTTTTAGGGTAATATGGTGGGGATTTAGGTTTTAACCTATAAACCCTAAATTATAACCATAAACATTAAATTAAAATAACTATCCCTAAATTCTAACCCTTACACACCTAAACCCCTAAACCTTATACCCTAAACTAACTCTCTATCCCTTAAAACTAAGGCGCTTGTGGAAACTTTCAGTTTCCACAACCTGTGTATAGAATATTTATCCTTATATATATTATGTTTGTAAATTGTAATCATGATAAACACAAATATATTAAAAATTTTGAGTTTTGTTATTTATTTTGGATATGTAATTATATCCCTACTTAATAAAAAATCGTTTTAAATCACAATTTTAATCTATGCAAAGAACAAAGAAACTGCCCAAGTTCTGATAACCTGTAAAAGGGGCCAAATTGTTTGTGTTAAAGACAACAAGAACAGACACCTAGCGATCAAAGTGTTCTTAATTTTGGCAGGCGAAGATTGAATTAATTCTTCTTAATAAGTGTTTTTACACATGGAACCGAAAACTCGGATTTGAGGATTAGTGTCACTGTGTTAGATACGAGTTGGCTCTGTTTGGTAAACATGTTCTTGAACCAAAATTAGATGTTTGAACCATTTGTAGATGTTTGGTCAAATTCGTTAATTTAGATGTTAGATAAACAAAATATTGTAATAGCGAATTGGGATGAGATCTCTCCAATTGAAAAAACTCATTTTAGAAACTTGTTGTGTTAGTAGATTAAATATAATAGTTGTGAAGATTCTTTTGTCATTGACAATCATAAACAATTTCTCTAAATAACTTAAATTTAAATAACTAATAAAATTTAAAAATAATTTCATAAATAAAGAAATTATATATATATCCTCCAAATATACTTAATAATGTTATATTTTAAAAATTAATTTTTATAATCTAATTAATATTAATAGATATAAAATATTGATAACCAATAAATTATTCAAACAAAGTATTGAATATAAATGTCTTTATATAACATTTTGTTTGTTCAAATAACCAAACAGTTATCAACTATCAGTTAATTTTACAAAACACTCTTATATAATTAGCTAATGTAATTCGCTAGTCATATCAACTAATATAATATGTTATCAACTATATGATAACTGTCAAACATGACATATGTCTCCTCATTTGTTTTATTATTTTACGGTTTGAGACTGGTCGTTTTTAGGTTAGAGTTATTATTTAGGTAAAACTTTTCCAACAATGATGACTCCAGGTTCTCCGGAGGATGATCATAATTAGGGATGAAGCTACTAAGTAAATAGGAGGGACTTGTGTCTCAATTTTTTTCTAATGACATTTTGTTATTGTCTTGTCATGCATATTGAATTTTGCTTTTTTTTTTTAACTTAACAAGTGTTCCAGTAAAAAAGCGGATAATATTCATTTCAGGTGACAGATATTTAATTACAATGTTTGTAAGGTGCATGTGCTTTATCAAATAGTTAAAAATATCTATAAACAAATACTATTTTGTAATAACCTTTAGACTATTTTAAAAAATTTATTTCTTAAATTTAGATGTAATTGTTAATTCTAAAATTAAGCGACTTTACCTCTCTTTTTGTGTAATCCCAACTTCGTCCCTACTCATGATGTGGACGAACGGATCTAAACCCGAGATTTTTTTGGGAAAAAATTCGATTTCACTATCAATACACGTCTCCAATTTTATAGCCAGACACGACATCAGAAACTTCAATGTAAGAGCATTACCGAAGAATCAGTCACAATCAAAAGCTTTGCCTATTCCAACTGTCGACGAGTCGTGTTTCAAATGCATCATCCTACCTGGGAAAAGCTTTAGAGAATCAAATTCTGCAAAAATAGAAATTGAAAACTTGGGTTTCGTGTTCGTTGAGCATCGCCATCGAATTTAAGGTCACACTCATCAGGCACCACAAGAACACAGGCTTTGAGCTCTGGGGAACACCACAAGTTTCAACTAACAACTCCTTTGGCAAGATATTTCGTCGCCATTGCTGTGCTGGAGCAATAACGATGCCATGCCCGTGTGGGAATGAATATCCCATGCATGCAAGGTCGACACACAGCTATCATGCTCCAACATTAAAACTTTGGTAAGCGACACTCGAATAAAAATTATCTGTCATTTTTTGTGTCTTTATGTATGTCCCAACACTAACAATTATATTTATAATTTAGGTTTTAGGATTTATTGTGCATGGTTTAGATTTTAGGTTTTAGCAATAAGGATTTAGAATTTAGGGTTAGACCGTAGAGTTTAGTTTTTAAGTGTTGGGACATACATAAAAACATCAAAAAGAGACAGCGCTTTTTTGTTCAACGACGCTCATTTCTACCATTATATAACGGATCGTATGGTAGGCCATAAATTGGAAGAATTCGCACCTACTATAAATTTTCGTGGACACGCAAAAAATGATAATAAATCTCGTCGTTGAGTTAATATTATTATGTTAATTACATTTGGTTTTCGGAACATGCTTCTTCAGTGGCGGATCCATAAATATATTTGATAGTGAGCACACATAAAATTTTAAAATTTCAGGGTAGGCACAAGTCATAAGTATTACATAAGTTTAAGGACTAATTCATAAAAATTAAAAAATTAAAGACAAATGTGTGAACTTTTCAAAGTTTAGGGTGCCACGCGGAGATCCGCCATTATGCTTCTTATAGAAGTTGGGACATGAATTTCATTTTGTTCCGATCATATACAGAATTAAGAATCAAGATCAGGAAACAATGTATAAATAATTATAAAAAAATAAGAGGAACAAAGTTCATATAAATTAAAAATCAGAGTCTAAATAGACAAAAAAATCCCTATTATATTTTAGTAAAATAACCAAGGACCATGTATATGTGTCCCTTGTTTCGGCCCAAAAAGTTTGTGGTGTGATTAACTTTGTGAAAAATAAAATTAAAAAAAAATAAGGATTTTGTGGTGGACACGAAAGAAGCGAGTCTTGGTATTCTTCAACAATTATACTTTGCTTTAAATTACAAATTCAGTTTGACTAGAATTACTTTGTAATCAAGTATCTATCCTTATAAATAGATACTTTGAACTAGGATTAGAATATAGTCAAATTAACCCACAAATCATGCTAAGCCACAATCCTATTATATTCTTGTTTTTCGACATTAATGAATTTTTCTCCCTCTTCCCATAATTTTCCCCAAAATTTTTTCACATAAAGTTTAATATTTTTTAAATATACTGGTGTGATTACAAGGTAGTTACTGTTTAATTTTCGCAGCTCTTTAATAACGCACACACCATGCACACATAATACTCGAACTCAGGTTATCTGGATGAAATAAATATTCTACACTACTGTGACCACTCCACGAGTTCTTTTTGTATTATACAATCATATATTTATTGTTATCTTCTCACCGTTTCGAAGTTTAAGTCGTTATGGAATAAAGAATACTCGAAGAAAATGAAGTAATTATCGATGGATATTCAATGTTTATTTCTTCTCTTGACATGCATGGAATGTTCGAAAATAGACTTGTTTAAGAACCGAATTATTTATTTAATCTGGATCGGAGATGATCAAAGTAAATCTAGAATTTTGTTATTATTGTGTGTGTATTTTTCTTTTCAGAACAAAGTTTATCAAATAATAGGGGTTGGATGTTATCTGTATGACAAATGCAGGACAAGAATATTAATGATTAAACATCTTTTTAATGTGCACGGGTGAGGCTGAAATGGACCCTCATCAATAATTTATATGCCCCCATTTTGCGTCCATTCATTGTCCATATGAGATTATTCAAACTTATATTATTATGGGGCAATAATATTTAAAGAAAAATTTTAAGATTTTAATGTTTAAAATTGGTCAAAGGTTTAATTTATCTAATTTATTTAAATTTAATTTTTTTAAAAATTTAATTCGGTGTAAAAAATTTAAAGACTTAATTAATTTTTTAAAAAAAAGTTCAAGAGTTTCTTACACACTTAAGCCTAGAAATATTATATATTTATATTATACAAAAATTATATTATACTTGATATATATTCAAATAGAAATATAAGATAATAATCTTTTAATATATGTAAATAAGAAGTTCAAGTATATGACATTCAGCTTAGTCATATTAAACATGTTCAAGAGTCGAATTATCGGTTTAAATTCAAAATTTTGAGATAATTTAAATAAACTATGCACTTAAACCCCTAAACCATACACCCTAGACTAAGACATTAAATCCTAAAATTAAGGCGCTTGTAGAAACTAAAATTTTCGCCGCCAGTGTATATGATAATAATCTTAAAAAATAGATCCATTTTCTAAGTTTGGAAGGAGAGTGCCCCATGATTCATATTTAATTCCATCTACAAAATCATAAAAGCTAATTTAATTTAAAATTTTATATTTATTAGGCTGTGAATGTATTAATGTTTTTATAACTGATTTAATAAATTTAAAGTTTATGGTTGAAATTTATGGATTAGAGATTAAAAATTAAGGTTTATG
Organism: Hibiscus trionum; assembly: GCA_030270665.1. NCBI lineage: Eukaryota > Viridiplantae > Streptophyta > Magnoliopsida > Malvales > Malvaceae > Hibiscus > Hibiscus trionum. Next base: position 76,646,283 of record BSYR01000010.1, on the reverse strand, counting down.
ATTAAATATTTTTTTGAATATTCAATGTACAATATTTATATTATCCAGACTCCTTACCACTCATAAATCGGAGGATATTAAGCGCTTATGCATACTTAATCTCACATCTTTATGTATATTATACCAACTAAAGTGCCAATCAAGCTATATTTAATTGGCATATAACTAAAGATTTAAATTTTAGATTTTATACTTTAAATCGGCATGTTTGTGTAAAAAAATTACATTGATAATGTATCCAATAATAAAATATAATTTAAATATCTTTAGTTTAATTAATATCCCCGAGGTCTTAAATATTTTATTATTCCCACCTAAGAAAATCCAGATACATTAATGGAGGGCTCAAATGCTTAGGAAAATGATTTAATTTTACTAATCCTGCGGGCATTTCCTATGAAAAGAATCAAGTCAAACAACTAAAGATCAAAAGGAAATTAAATTATTTACATAAGTTTTGGAATGTAAAAATAATTAGCAACAAACAGGCTGGATTAAATGAACTTATATTCCCAAGTTAGAATGTAAATAAATATTAATCAACACTAACAAGCTTAAGCTTTATTTATTTCATGTACCGACGGTAAATTTTTTTATAAGTATGTCTAATTTTACTTAAAAACCTAAAATTCAAATCTCCGATTCCATAACCCTAAATTATAAAATTTATTTTTTAAACTCTAAACCCTAAATTATAATCATAAACCCTACATTATAAATTTTGAACTCTAAAATCTAACACATTAACATTAAACCTTAAAGTAACCCTTTAAACTCAAATTAAATTCGTTTATAATTTTTTTTTCAACGGCAGTACATAAAATATTTTTAATTAATTAATTAATTTTTCTACTTTAAATTTGAAGTATAAGAATAGGAATAATTCAGTAGCTGACACATCACACACGGTCCAACATGAAAATGAAGGCCTTTGAGTCCCACATGGTGTTGCACTGCCCCATGCCCTACACCCAAGATGGACCCTTTCATCACATGGGGATGTTGCCTTCAATATTTTAATCTAAGCTCCATATCTGGTAGACACATTAATTTCGTTTATTCTAAACTTTAGTCCAATCGGATTCTAGAATCCTCACTCTTTTAATATTTTATTATTTTCATTCATAAAATTCCAACTTAAAATTAAAAGTCACGTCAGGGTAGACAAAGTTAGAGTTAGTAACAGGGGTAGGTAGAATGAAAAAAAAAACTACTATAAAGTTAGGGTTAAGGTTGAGTCTATTATTTTTGATAGGACTTGTTTATTTTATGGTCTATATTTGAGATTTATAATTCTCCCTTTTAATAATATTGTCTTTAATATTTGATTTTAGCTCCTCTACTTGGAACTTGAAAATATAATATCTCTTGTCATTACACCTAATATTTATGGTTCAGTTTAGTATTTTTTTAATACATTAATCATTATCATAAATATGTGCATGATCGTTTGTTAACCTAATTCTTTTTTCTGCCCCAATCTTACCACCGTAGCCTCTCTTTTTTCATTTGTTTTTTTGTCGGTGGTCGGTAATCAGTTTTAGTATTGGTAGTCGACTACTGAAATTTATTATTTTCTTGTTTTTTTATATTTTTAATAAGAATCTATGCATTTGTAGCACGTGTTTCCTTTACATTTGTGACACGCTTTTGCTTTGTATTTTGTGGTTCGTTTCATCTGTTTTTTGGCATGATTTTAGCATACCTTAGCAATCGTTTGGTGCTCGTACATAGATCTTCACGGCGTTAGTTTATGATTATTATTTTGTCAGTGATCATAGAAAGATAGGTCCCCACTCGATTGATGATTGTTTGTCGATGTAATCAGACCTAGGTAGTGGAGCAATCTGCTTGATAGTTTGATTCGCTCACCACTCCTTTTTTACTTCGTAAAGCGCCTCGTTTAAATAGAGAAAAAAAAAGTTAAAAAGGCTTATAAATTTTAGCGATATACGTTGTATTTATAATATTTTACATGATTTTTTTAATAAATTTTAATTGTCATATTGTCAAAAAAAATGTGCATGATACACTTATAAATTGTGTAACCATACTTATAAATAATGATAATCGATGATTATGTTTGTATTGGAGAATAATGGATGAGGGCTTTACCTGTAAAGTTATATGTTAATCCGATGGTGAACTTCTTAATTCAGTCCCCCCCCCCCCACCCCCAAAAAAAAAAGTCATCTCTCGGTACTAACCCCTCAAAAAAAATTTCAATACGTCAGCGTTGTTATGTGAGTTTAAGGTTTAGGGGTTTAAAAATTACAGTTTAGAGTTTAGGATTTTAAACAATAATGTTAGGGATTTAAATTTAACCATAAACACTAAATTCTATTACAAAAGCCCATAAATTCAAACCCTTAAACCCTAACTTTTTAGTTTAACCACTAATATCCAATTTATTAGTGGACTAATTCGGATCGAATTTTGCAAAGACCCAATATGAGAGCGACCCTCCCAGCCTAATTTTTTACATTCCCAATATCAGAATTTAAATTTTAATCTTGCTTAAAAGATCTAATAACTTATCTCACTAAATCAACTAATTATTGATATAATCTGTAAATTCTAAACTCTTAAACTCTAAGCCTTAAATCTAAAATCAATCCACTTATAAAAACTCTTTTTTCACCCTCAATATATCAAATAATTATACCATTCATTTCTCAATCCTAAACCCCTCATAAAATTTCTTATTAAAGATAAATCAAGGGACCTTGATATCATCCACAAGGTCCCCAAAACTTATCATGACCGTTCAAAATGAATTCTTTAGGGTTTTATATATTTTATAACATGGGTTTTGTCCCCACCATTGTCCCCCTCATTACAAGGCAGGTTGCCTCAAAGTTGCTGCCATTGCTACCGACAACATAGCTTGCCTTTGTCCACAATTCATGCATTGAGAGAATAACAAGGCTTTCCCATCACCACTCTTCTCTCATAACCCTATAAAAATACCTTCTTCTCCATCCCCATTCCCACCAACAAAACCAAAGCAACTCCTCACATTGTATGCAGTTTCTTGTAAAAACTACCGGCGAAACATAATGGAAAGCAGTTCGGCATATGGGAATGATCTCAACTTAAAGGCAACTGAACTAAGATTAGGGTTGCCGGGAACAACAGATGAAGAAACAGCAGCTCCCGGTGTTAGAAACAACAAGCGACCGTTGCAGGCGGAGGATGCTGGTGAGAAATGTGGAGCAAATGGCAAATCTGAACCTCAAAATGAAACAGCCCCTCCTTCCAAGTGAGTATGCAGATTGCAGAAACAAAGATTTGCCCTTTTTTTTACTATGCAAAAAAAACTAATGGATGAGTTTGTTGGAAACTTGTAGAGCACAAATTGTGGGGTGGCCACCGGTCCAGTCCTATAGGAAGAACAACCTGCAGGCGAAGAAAACCGAGTCTGAGCCCGGGCTATATGTGAAAGTGAGCATGGATGGAGCACCGTATCTGAGAAAGATTGACTTGAGAGTTTACAAGGGGTATCCTGAGCTGTTGCAGGCTTTGGAGAACATGTTCAAGTTCACCGTAGGTAAGAACTTGATTTGTTATGATATTTACTATCAGGGGTTTAAATTGCAGTTGCGGCCGTGTTTTTGGTTTAACTTGGGATGAGTTTTGTGATCATTTTTTCGGAGGTGAAAATGACTTAAAAGATTTCAAATTTTGTCAGGTGAATACTCTGAAAGAGAAGGCTACAAAGGATCTGAATATGCACCTACTTATGAAGACAAAGATGGAGATTGGATGCTTGTTGGTGATGTTCCATGGCAGTAAGTACACACACCGACACACATACATATACATATATGTATATAATGATTGTGAAACTTACAAGATTGTCTTTCTTTTTTGTTTACAGAATGTTCATCACATCATGCAAGAGACTGAGAATCATGAAAGGATCAGAAGCTAGGGGATTAGGTTGTGGTGTATGAAAAAATCAACAACACATATAAGAGAAAGGGGACAGAATCTATCTCAGAGGGAGACAAGAGTTGTTTGAGCTTGGGTTGTCCAAGGAGATTGTTTGGATCTGATTCTCTCAGTTGCTCAGAATTCAGAAAAATTCAACCGATTGGGCAAAATTTACAAGGAAAAACAGATCAAGCAAACATGTATATGTATATTTGGTGGTTTGATCATATGTAATGTTACTGTGGTTCTGATGTTGTATTATATAACCATCAAACCATCAAACTAGTACTAGATTGAAGGTAAAAATCAGAGGGGGAAAAGGATGCATGGTGCTATCCGAGTTTTTTTTTTATATTTGTTTTACTGTTTATGTTCAGGGTTCGTGAGGAAATTATCCGAGTTTTGGTTATGTTTTCATAAATAAATGTGTCATTTATGTGTGTTCATAAGTTCCTATTCTGAGTTAACTATGCATAGCAAAAGAAGAAGAAAAGGGAGAGATCCCATCAGATTCAGGAGATTTGCAGAGGTTGACAAATCCATTGTTTTATGGATTATTAATGCTTTAATTGTACAGCTTATTTGTGTGACATTCAAGCATTAACAGGAGAAACAAAGCATTTATTTTGATATATATATAGGTCAAATAATGGTTTTTGATCTCTCTACTACTTTAAAATTTGAGATCTAGTTCTTATTTTTAATTTGACATAATTTGATCCTCTATTTTTATAATATTATTAGTTAATTCAAATTGTTAGCACCGTTAATTACTTTAATTAAAATGTTAGTGTTGAATTTTTTAAATAACACACCTTTTATCATTCAATTGACATGTAAACTTTTATTGGATTAAGTTGTTTGATTTGTTTTATCAAAAACAAATCCGTTTAACTTGTTTTATTAAAGTATAAGGACTAAATAACATATTCTAACATAATATTAGGACTGAAACTAAAGTTTGACCAGTTATATATATATATATATATGAATAGGATCAAATTACACTGTGTAAAACTCTTCAAGTTTTACACCTTTTTTGAATCGTTGGATGAGTGAAACAGGATTATATAAGATATGTATGTATGTATGTATACAGTAGTACTCACATATATGATATGTATTTGTCCAAAATTCAAGCATCAAATAACGGGATTATTTTAAATTAATTCCTTTTCACGTGTATATAAATTGCCTTGCAATATAAGAATCAGTCAACCACTCATCTTAATTTGCACGACTAGAAAATTAAAGAAAATCTGAGACCACCACCAACTCGTTGATTTAGTGGAAAAAAATATTAAATCTTTTAAGTAAGTTCAGATGTTTAAATTTTGACGTTGCGAATGAAGCAAATTAGGTTGGTAGAATCTCATTTATATAAGATTATATAGTAGTATCTAATTCAAATTAATCAACCATTAGAATAACTGGAATTAGTAAAGATGATTGTATGTATGTATGGGAGAAGGTAAATGGTTAGTGAGATAATTAAAGTAGTAATACCTTTTATTAGGGAAATCTTATGGAGCAATGAGAAGATTTTTGGGAATTTGTAAACATTGTTTCTTTTGGCAAAAGGGTGCTTTGTTTGGAGCCCCATGCCTTTAAAGCTAACCTATCTTACTACCCTTTTTTTTAATTAATTAACACTGTTTATATAATATGCCTTCTTCTCCATTGTTAGTAACAGTAAAAACTAGGTTAAAAGGTGTTGAGGACATAATCTGACAAAGATTAAAGGGATTTGACACAAGTGATCCTAAGTTTATTTAGATGTGGGCATTATGTTTGAATACAAAATCTGTCTTAAAACTACTTTCATTCATTGATTGAATAAGTATTGAAAACAGAATCAAAAGATACTCTAAAATCTCAGCAACAAACGAAGATATAACCTTAAATTGCCTTCCTATGGTTGAAAAAGAGTCGAACATGAAAGGTAATTGAATATCACAAATCCGTCAGTATCCAAGTACAACTTAAATCAAGTGGTGTAAAATGGAAATGGTTTCCGAGACCATTACGACAGGCCTCGTATCAATGGAACCCCGAACTAAACTGGTTGTTCCATTCGAGCAGCCAATCCAGGATGATAAAGTCTTGACATATATAAAATGTACACAAGTTCTGTTAAATTTTTGCTAAGTTTACAAGTGCCCCTGTAATTAAACAAGTTCATACTTTCGGTTTTTCTTGGCAATACCACGGCAAGCATAACATCGCAGATATCTTACAACCTCCTTCGTCTTGCAGTTCACAAGTCACAACTCTAACCTTGAAAATATACTCAGTGTATTGACAGTTGTTGCCGGATTGTTCAAGCCTGTTGATTATAATAGTATGTGTGCTGTGTCACTATCAATGATCTTCCCAGGAAAATAGCACAAAGGAAAGAGCTGAGTTCAGGTTTTATCATAAGCGGTTTAGGGCACAAACTACCTCTGGTTAGTTATACACGCCCGAGAAGCCTTTTCATGATTGAGATGGATCACTCTCCAGTTCCCTCTCGGATGATTCTTTAACATTGTCAGTGTTGCTGTCACCGGATAGCGATTGATTCGCAATTTGGTCAGAAACGACAACTATAGCATGGCTCTGAACCACAGTATCTTTTTGTTTAGCAGAATCATCTTCACTGGGTTTATCAACTGAAGCTATATACGAAATGCCATACTTCTGCGCATGAGTTAGTCCCGGACAAAGGCCCTGTAAAAAAAGAAGAAAATTTCTAAGAATACAAAGAAAACATTAATTTACCCCACAAATGAAATACTAATTGAAAATAAATGGCCTCAAAATTCCATAGCGCCTCCTTGTTTATTCCGCAGTTTAGCCATAAGAAAGAGTACATAAAAGTGATCATGCTATAACTAGAAATAACCAAATTCATATCGGAGACAGCTGAAATAGAAATCCTTGTCTACGCACCGAGAGAACATACATTAATCAATCTTTTAGTAACAATTCATCATCTAAGATTACAATCAATCCGGTGGGAAAAACACACACCAAAAAAAAACCAAACTAGAGGGAACAAAGCTCATTATGGTATACATAAATTTGATTCAGAAAATATACAACACTGACCTTAATCAGCCCTGATACAGGAGATGAGTCGAAAGAAGAAGAGTCCAAAGGAAATCCCCTGCAAACCCAACCCTCAGAAACTCTACTACCATTGGTTTCTTGAGAGTCAGCAGACTTGTCGGATGCACGATGCTCTTCTTTTAAGTTGCCATGACAATAAGCCCCAAAATATGAACAATGCTCTTGTAATAGGGATATTTGAGGAGTTGCAGGCAACAAATGGCCCTCAGTGCTAAATATGTACCTATAAATGGAATTTTCCATTAAAAAACAAAAATGAGAAGAAACTGTAGTTTGTTTCATGTATATAAATGTATTTTGTTCAAAGGCCCTAGGAAATATAAATCTTACTTGTACGGTCCATTTTCAACAAGATTGTCGGGACCCACAGCCAAATCAAAAAGTAGCCACAAATATTTCACCTGACCATGTTCAAAGGTTAAAAACAAGAATATACCGGAATGGAAAAGAAAATGAGGAGAATACCAAAAGGCATCCGAGGAGGGGCAGCTGACGAAAAGGTCACATTGGACTTGAAGGCAATCAAATTCTAAAACTGTATTTAGGGAAATGGGGAATACGGATATACATGCGAATTGTCACTTACTGTTTCCGCCAGGAAAAAGCTTTCCATGTGATCCTCCCTCTTGTGATTCTCGACATCTGATATATGGCAATAACCACATGGGCACCTAGCCCCGTATTGCAAGCTAGCAACTATGTCTCGTCCAACGTCCAGATATCTGAAGCAGAAAATGTTTGTTAGCTTTTTTAGTATGCAGGAATGGGGAAATAGCACAGATGTTAAGAAAAGCATAACAGGTAACTGGAAAACATCCTAACAGCAGCAGGGATAGCTTAGCACTCTCATCAGCAATGATTGTTCGTAAAATACATTACGTAGCACGTCTATTTTATTTTATCATGTTGTTTTTGTGTAATATCTTAAATCATTGCCGTTAAATGTTATATGTTATGACTATAGGCATCAGCTCTATTCATCTTTAGATATGGGTATTTCTTCAATACTTAATGCTGACATGAATTGCTTCGGTAAATAGGGAGAGAAAGGAAGCTATACCAGTAATTTTCTAATCCTGAAACAGTAAAGCCTCTCAGAAACAAGCAATATCTCAACTGACTAGATAAATGAGATTTTATAATCGTTTAGAATTACTCCAGTTAAAGCATGATAGTGATAAATGAAGATGTTGCAATATTACCGCCTCCAAATAACTATGTGAAAAGAAGTTAGAAAAGGCGCTTAAAAATTCAATCAGATTGACCTGGGATCTCTTGTAGCTTTGTAGAGCCAATACGTGCTTTCTATTAACTCCGGACGCAAAGGATAACTCTTTTGCCCATGCTGCCAAAGAAACATGGTATAATTTAGATAGACGATAGATAGATCCAATACATGCTTTTTATTAACTTGGGAAGCAAGAGATTACAGCTTAGGCTGCCAAAGGAATAAGGTAAAAGTGTGACAACTTTTTATTTTTTAAAAATAAAAGGAAAAAAAAGATGAGAAAATTTATCACGCAATGCAACTTTCACAGGTTACGTTTAGATCATAATTGAGAACCATCGTAGAGAAAATGCACCAATTTTGTAAAACATTGTCCTTTAGTAACATGGTATATTTGGTGTTATTTAGGTTCGTGTGAAATTAGAAAAAATCTAATTTGAAATGCTGAAAGAGAATGATAAGAATAGTACACTATTATGATTCAGATACCTGAACACTAAGTGTAGCAAGATTAAAACCCTCTGGAGTAAAACCATATCGTTTCCAGACACTGAAGAAGGCAGTATGTGTTCGAATAGCAGGATCGATATCTCCCGCTAAAACCTTCCAAAAATGGTAAACCTCTGATTACCAAATGTTCAATCACATAACTTATTGTTACACAAATATATATCATAAAGTTAAATCGGACAATATTAATAAATAATAACCTGAAGCCCAGGCCAAAATGCCTGCAAACTGTTAAATAGTGGCCAGACAATAGCAGCCGAATCCATATTGACTTCCACATACCTAAGTAAATTAAAATTAAAGGTGAAGGAGAGAGAATGATGATTAAGTCCAAATACATGGTGCACGGAAAATGCCGAAAATGATAACAGGAATAATAAAATAAGGGAAAGGCACATTTAATTAAAGTGGGAGACAACAGCACAAGTGTTTACCAGGGATCATTGTAAAGATAGTGCATAGCAGCACTATATGCTTCTTGGAATATGAACAAATACTCTTCATCCCCAAATAATAAATATGCCTGAAAAGATATCATGGAAAGAAAAGGAATACTTTTTCTCTATTTCTTAATTGTGATTACAAAATTACAATGTATGTTAATTTCGAGTCATGTGACGGACCTTTAGAAGATACTCATAGAAGGAGTCAATGCTTGTCCCTATTCCAGCATCCTGTAAAGCAACATAGAATCAATTGCAGCTGGCCAGTATGGATTAATGAAAGCAACGTAGAATCAAGATTTTACCATGGATTAATGAGTAAATCTGAAGTTGAATTTTTACTTTAGTGCATATTCTTAATTATATGAGTTTTTCTGTTCAATGTCTGCATATCGAGAAGGCAAATTGCAAAGTAAATTTATCCTATGAAAATATTAATTCTTGTTCATTTGAAAGTACTAAAAGGAAAAAAAAGGATTCACAATAGAATGAGAAGATAAAACAATAAATTTTCAAAAGAAGAAATGGCCCATCAAAGAAGGTTCATCATCTTTCTTATAGAAAAGACTTACTTCAACATATTGGGAAATAATGACTCAGTAAAAGCAACACAAGAATACAAGATATAATCTTTTCCATCCACTTAATGACTAAACAATTGAAGAACATTGACAACCATTACAAAAGCAGAAAACTATGAGGCCCTTGACCATGCGGTCAAGGTAAAACAGCAAGTTACCTTCTGTGTCCATTCACCAGTAAATACATTGATGTGGGCACCAACTAAATTAAGCTTTGAACGGCGAGCCCATAGGCCCCGAACAGCATTCTTTGTAACTTGCTCAAAAACTGCATCCATTTAAATATATTTCAGCAATGAGTAAATATTTAACAGTCCTTGCAATTGATAATAGTAAATGAAAGTCTCATCACTGATCTTCTGATAGCAGTTTGCAAATTCTAACCAAAAAGTTTTGACTTATGCATTTCCTAGTCAATCTAGCAGCCCTGCAATTTGTTATACTGAGATTCCAAGTAAAACAATCCCAATTTCCCCATAGTTTTCTTGTCTGTTAGTATTTCCGTTTTCCCTTCAAATTTTGACGTTGCAGTTAATCAATAGAACTTGTTTTCCCCAGAAAAACCAAGGCTGGTCATCATCAACGCTATAAGGAAGAAGAAAGCAGGAGAGCCAAAACTTGCTATCATACTTTTTGTACCATACAAACTTCTAGAGAATGCAAAAGTCTCAAATATAGGGGTAGTAACACTTACTAGGATCATTTGTCAAACGGCTTAGCACTCCAAATTCAAGGGTCAAAGTCCCACCACCAGCTGTAGATGTTATCTAAACAGAGCAGAATTGGTACTTCAAAATACATATAAATATAATATACATGAAAACTGCACACATATACCACCCGTAAGTATCTGGCCAGAACTATAGGTTAATATGTGAATAAAAATAATCAATTCACTTTACTGCATTCATCTTCATCCATTCAAAATTACATACAGAAATTAGCACAAGCTAAATTCAGGGTCAAACAAGCACAACCAGAAAAACTAAGTAAAGAAATCATCACTAAAGAGATTAGGCATTGCCTTGCTTTCATGTTCATCAACTCCATACTTCAAATTAACAGATCCAAATGGGATTCCTGCAATATAACATAGCTGGTTATAGTCATAATAAATTACAACATCCATTACAATCCGATGTTCACGTTACCGCATCTTAATGGAAAAAGGATTCAGGGCGAAAACCTGTAGGAGTGTCAAATGCAGGTAATAACCTCCTAGCCAGATCTTCAGCTAAGTCGAGTAATTGATTGTCATAGGAAGGAATTCTCATGCCCTGAAATTGAAATGACCTTGATATTTATTCTACAATAATGAAATATGATTAGAAAAGATTGAATGAGGTGGGAAAAATTCAATATTACCGTCGCATAGTCACTTGCAATAAGATGTGCAGAAAGTAAACCTCCAAGGACCCTGATGGAGGTCTCAAAAATGGAAACTGTTTTATTCTGCAGAATAAAAGCAAACTCCAAAGTTTAGATTGATAGCTATATTCCCAGGAATCAAAAGCATTATACATAGCCAATAGAAATAGCTATTAATTGATTAGATGAGAACAGTGATTTGGAAACTGGCAACCATAATTTATTATCATAGTAGAATGTAAACAAACTGCCATGTATGTTGCATTAAGTCACGAGATATAAAAAAGAAAAGTAAGTGTAATTACTTTTATCACTATACAAAAGATCATATCAGTCATACTAAGGTTTCCTTATTACAATCAAACCCAATGGGGTAAGTACAAAAGATAGATGCAAAATGTATTTCACTCACTATATCAAACCGAAGATTTTTACCAATCCATTCAACAGAGGAAGTAAACCGTTCTCGATCTCCTAGTAAAGCCAGTGTATCTAAAGAATCAATCTGCTCCATTCAACATCATAGCAGCAACATCACAAAAACAGTTCAATACACAATCTTAGTCTCACAAATTGGGGGGGGGGGGGGGGGGGGGGTGAAAAATTAGGATTGTACCAGTGTCAACGCATAACCGCCAAGTGTATCTTCGCCTTCGCACGATAGAGGTCTCAACTCATCAAGTGGAAATGCATGCTCCATATAACCATCAAAAGCATGATAGAACATTTCACGCACCTGCAGCTCCAAAACAAAGGCATTGCTAATATATACCAATCCACGCCCAATTAGATTTATTGATAATTTATAGTTTAAAGGTTAAAACTTTAAATTCCATCTTTCATTTAACACCCTATTGGAACCAAGTATTTTCATACTATGTAAACCAATAATTCACCCAGTTCCAATCCATTTTAATGCTTTTGCCCAAATGGGTTCTCAAAACTTGGCAGAGAAGCCTTAAACAATCAATTATCAATCAAAAAGCCAATCCACAGACAGTAAAAAAATCGCATAAATGCAAGATCAGTAAAGAAAACGAGAGTAAAGTTAAAAGGCCAATCCGATGAATCCTAATGATATGTCATTATATCTACAAATAAGAGCGAAAACCCTGAATTCAAAATATAAATTTGAGAGAAAAAAAATGCTTTTACCTCATCTCTGAGTTGCCTGGCTTCTTCGGGAGTGACGCCATTAGCGACTGCTTTGTGTAAAGAAAACAACAAAATAAATAATAGAAACTGAAGAACAGAGTTCAAAGTTTTCATTGTTTTATTAGATTTCGATCTCTCTTTCTTTGTTAAGATCTCGGTTTTTACATCGGTTTTTTTTTTTCTTTCCCCCCTTGAATCTGAACACTTCTGAGCTATCCGCCCTCTTCTGGCTGCCCGAGTTTTTTTGTTCCGCTGGAAAAGAAGATAAAAGAAGAGAGGTTAAACTACACTATTAGTATTGAACTTCAGTATTTGTCTCGTTTAGGTCACTAAATTATACAAAATAAATTTTACCACAAAACTTTCAATATTTTTTTTCTGTCATTAACTCCCGTAAAATATTTTTAATTTATTTTGTACTGACCTGATTTCTTTTTCTTTTATTTCATCTCGTCATTTTTTACAGTAACACTTAAGTTTTTTACAGTTATTCTAGACACCGAAAACTCGTACTAATGTCTTCTATTACTTTATTGGTTAAATTTTTTAAAAGGGTAAACTACTGCAGTGGTCACTCTCGTTTAACGTTTGTACAGAGTTAGTCACCACTTTTGAAAAGTGTCAATTAGTAGTCTTTTACGTTTTCGATGTGTAAATACTTGGTCACTCCGACGTTATACTCCGTTAGTCCCCTAAAGGATTGCTGATGTGGCGGAATTAAAATAAGGATAAATTTCTGCAATAGCCATTAAAATTTATCTCATGTATATTTTTTCTCCTCAATTTAAAAAAAATAAATATTATAGTCACTAATAAAAATATTTCTTTATAATTTCACCCTTAAATTTTTAAAAATTCAATTTTCAATCCTAAAACTTTACAATCAATTAACACAATAATATTATAAATGCTTAGATGAAAAATAGGTGTCCAAAGTATACCCTTTGAAACTTAGGTGCCCAAATTGCTCCTATTTAATAACTCAAACTTAAAAACTTAGTCCACCAACTACTAAAAAATTCGAGTTATTGGAATTTCTATTTTATAATTCAAACTTTATTTTGAATTTTTGAGTCGAGTTTATGAAATTATGAGTCGAGTATTTTCACATCAAACCAAAAAATTTAATTTTTTCGAGTCAAGTCGAGTTATTGGAATTTCTATTTTATAATTCAAACTTTATTTTAAATTTTTGAGTCGAGTTTATGAAATTATGAGTCGAGTATTTTCACATCAAACCTAAAAATTTAATTTTTTCAAATCAAGTCGAGTGTTGCACTTCCCTGCATATAATTTTTAATTTTTTCAAACTTAGTCCACATACGTCGCGCCCCCCCCCCCCCCCCCTTTGGGCTTTGATAGTAGTTGCATTAGTAGAAGAGGACCAGATGCGCTGTGAGGAGCAGTGGTTAAGGGCGGCTGGTTCGGGTGGGGTATTGAATGTGCCCGAGGGTGATGGTCGGTCCACATTGTGATGGTTTAGGTAGTTAGGATGCTGGGATAGGTTTGTTTCTTTTGTCTTTTCGCCGAGTGGTTACTCGCTTTATTTTTCTGTAGGTATTATTACGGCTACTCTTTTTTTAATTTAGGTTTAGGGTTTTTTTAATGAGGCATATAGTAATATGTTTTCTCTAGTTATTCACAATCCTTGAATATGGTCAGCAAAATAGATATGAAAGATACAAACATATTATGGTACAATCTTCTAGACCGACTCTCATACAAGCTTAAACAAACATCTCTAACTATGTTACAAGTATTATCACTAGTTACTACCTATGTTTTCCGAACTCAAGACGAGTGTTCCGGCACGAGATTCTCAACTCGAGTATGAGCAATAGTTTACCTCGCAACAACTGGAGGAGCCGATAGATTATCCTCGGATTCGTCAAAAATAAAATCATCACTCTTACACAATGTATAAACGATATCGACCATGCTAGGCCGTTTAGTAGGATCTTTACTCAGACAAGAAACAGCGACGGACATAACATTCATCACACCCTCCATTGATAAACTCTGCTCCAGTAAACTTCCATCCATAAATTCCTTCACTTTCCTCACCTTCCTCTCCTCATTCCCATCCAAAATTGCTTCAACATTTGCCCACAAAAGCTTCCCTTCGTCGTCAATGGCTTCCCTGCCCGATACAAGCTCGAGTAAAACCACCCCAAAGGAGAAAACATCCATCCTCGTCGAAACCACCCCATCAGCAAGATATTCCGGCGCAATGTAACCTTGGGTGCCGACTATATGCATCGTTATGGCATTGCAGCCAGATTTCGCTAGCCCGAAGTTGGCAATCTTGGCCCTCATGTTGGAGTCTAAGAGAATGTTGCTGGTTTTGATATCTTTATGTACAACTCTAGGCCTTGTATGTTCATGGATGTATTGCAGACCATTGGCAACATCGACTGCAATCCTTAACCTTGTTTTCCAGTTCAGTTTTTCGGTCTCGTTCTCGTGAAGCCAAGAGGAAAGCGAGCCGTTTTCGATGAACTCGTAGACCAGATAGCAAGTTGTGTCTTCAGGATCGATGCAGAAGCCCTCCAACTTCACTAGATTTCCATGGTTTACCTTCAAATGACAGATACAGGATCAGGACGCTGATACCAAAATGCAATATAAGAATATTCGGACGTTGGTAAAAAAAAAAAGAATATTCGGACCTTTTAGATGTCATTTTTTAAAATATGACTGCATGAATTCATATTTGAAAATCCAGATTCGAACAACTTTGTCACAAAAAAAAATAAAAATTATGAACTGTAAAAAGAATCAACTAGAATGACTCATCAAATCAATCAATTAATTAATTATCATTGTAATTAGTGAGCATATTTGATGTAATTAGCTGTTTAAAATACTATCCAGAACTAAATAAATGGGACCTAGCCTCCTTAATTAATTTCAGTTTCTCAAAATTCAAGCAGCTAACAGCCTTATCATTTCATTATTTAGCCTAATCAACTTAACCTAATCATTATTCTATTGGTAATAAAAAATTAGGCATTTGCTATCATCATTTGTTAATTAAATCCCTCCCACTAATGTCCTTATCTGCTAAAGAACCATTACCAGTTATTTCCATTTTACTATAATCTTTTCACATTAGTCCTTGGAATAATAACAGGAAACAAACAGAATTTTCCCCCAGAAAATTAAAAGAAAAAAGGGGGTTACCTTTTGTAAGATCTTAAGCTCCTCACAGGCATTCCATTTCATCTTCTTGATTGCATAGGTATCTCCATCAATGGAACCTTTATAAACAGATCCCTGAATCAAGCAACTGTCACTGAAGAAATCAGTGGCTTCTTTAAGCTCATCAACCTTGAAAACTCTATACTTATCCAAGCAATCTGATACATCCGCCATTAAATTAGCTTCAATTCCCTTCTTCCCCATCCCATGCCTGTTCATCTTCAACCTCTGATTCTCTTCATCCTTCTCCTTTGCTCTCTTGTTAGATAAAGTCTCTCTATAAACCAACACGAAAAGGAACAGAAACATCAAAATCCCACAAATTCCCAACCCGACAGACAGTCCAACAATGACACCTGTCCTCTCAGTTCTTCCGGGAGAACCGGCAGGGGCTGGCTCAGGCTGAGACAAAACAGGTAAACGATTCACAGGGATGAATATAGTATCAGAGAGCTGAATGTTATCGCCGTTGATGTCAATTATCTCCTGTGTTCGAACCCCAAACCTCGAAGCAACGGCAGACAAATTATCAAACGGCTGGAAGACATAAGTAACAAGGAAATTCACTCCGTTTCGGATCTGGGTTTCGTTAGGACACTTGCAGAAGATTGGGAACACGATCCGGTCGCCGATATCGAGCTGTGTCGGGACGGCGTTGGGATTGAAAGCTTCGACGGATTGGTAAGTGGTGAGGTTCTGGAAATTCAAGCTGGACAGTCGGTAAAAAGTGTCGCCTCTTAGGATGGTGTAAGTGAAAGTAGCAGCTGAAAGACTGCCCACGGTGGCGTTAATGGAGTTGCAAGCACACGATACGGGGACGAAGAGGGGCTGGTTAGGGATGAGAGGAGCTGATGGGGTGGAAATATTGCTGGGTTCGGAAATCATGAAACGACTGAGATTGAAGAGGTCGGCAATGGAAGCGAGGTCGAGGAAATCAGGTGCGGTTCCCCGGTAGGAAACGTAGGTCCGGCATGGATAAGTGGTCTGGTTGGGTGAGCAAGTGTAGCCTGTGATGTTTGGTGGGAGTTGGGAATTGCCATGGAAGAAGAAGAAGAAGAAGAAGAAGAAGAAGAAAGAAACAGGGTTGGGATTGGGTCTCATTCTCATTCTTTTTCATCTGTGTTTGCTTTGGTCTGGATTTGTATAACATTGGGGGAAAGTGAAACTGGGAACTATTGTTGTCTTTCGTTGACAATTAGAAAACAACATCATGGGTAAACTGCAGTGGTGGTCCTTTTGTTTTTGGTTTGTTCTTTTTTAGTCGCCGATTTTGAAAACTAACATTTTAAAACTTTTGAAATGACCTAATTAAGGTAAATCGAAAGACTTGAAAATTTCAAGTCAACACTTTTGATTCTAAAGCTTTCGTAAGTGGACTGGCAATCACTTCTGAGCTGGATCCCTATTTAAAGAAAGATAAAATTACTTTTTGTCCTAAATATGCTAACTTTTCATAACTCGGTCCCTCGACTGTTTTTGGTCCATGTTAATCTGAATCTTTGATATTTTGATGACATGACATTATTAAAAATAAAATATTTGGGTAAAATACATTAATAATTTTCTGACTGTACTTCAATTATCTTGTACGTCCTCCGACTATCAAAAATTATAAACTAGTTCCTCGATTTAAAAAAGTAACAAATTGGCCCAACGCCGTTAAAAAGTTTAACGGATGATGATGTGGCAGTTAATATAAATTGATATAATCATATAATTAGCCCTTAAGTTCTACACTTATTTTAATTCGACCCTAATTCTAAAAAATTAACCCACAAATTTTAAAATTCTATCAATTTAATCCATCTTTTTTTCTATTTCTTCTCTCCTTTAATTCTTCAATTCATTTACACCCAAAATCTATGAACACACGTATAATATTAAATTTGAGGGATAAACGATTGCAAAAAAATTTGTGGGGATTTTCTTATTATTTTGGATAGTCAAAGTAACTAACGGAGAGAAACCCTAGTCACCAAAACCCAGATTTTCAATCGATTAAACTTTAAAAATTTAAATTTTTATATAAACAATTGATTAATGGAGAGAAACCTGACCTCAGTCTTAGTAATGCGCCTGTTAAGAAAAAGGCTAAAGAGAAAGGAAAGTTGGTGATGTTAAAGTAAAATATGTTGGCGTAGCTACCACTATCGCTTCCGGCTGTGGTGGTTATAGCACCCGAACCAGCTGAGGTAACCACCATGCTAAAGTTACAATTTTTTTGTTGACTTCTTCTTGGTTTTAACTGTAAAAAAAACCCTTGAAGAAATTACCAAGAAAATTAAAATTAGAATCTCTTAAAGAGATTGGACTCTGGGAAACAATTGATTGTGGAGAAGAAACAGTAATGACTGCTACCATTTTCTTTTCTTTCTTTTTTTTGAAATTTTTGTTGAGTAAAGTAGCAGTTTTTAAGTGAATGGAAGAAAATTCCCATGCAATCTTTTATCCATCAAATTTAATATCATACATGTTTTCATGGATTTTGGTTGAAAATGAATTGAAGAATTAAAGGAGAGGAGAAATAGAAAAGAAGATGGACTAAGTTGATAGAATGTTAAAATTTTTGAGTTAATTTTTTAGAATTAAGGCCAAATTAAAATAAATGTAGAACTTGAAGGCTAATTATGTAATTATATCAATTTATATTAACTGCCACATCATCAACCGTTAAATTTTTAACGGCGATGAACCAATTTATTACTTTTTTAAGTCAGAGGACTAGTTTATAACTTCTGATAATCAGGAGACACAAAAAATAATTGGAGCATAGTTAGAGAATTATTTATGTAGTTTACCCAAAATATTTTTAAACTCAAAAACTAACGTGAGTAAAGAAATTAGAAAATTTTATCAAATTCTGAGACTAAAAAGTTGTTTTATGAAGAAAAGAAGAAAAAAAGAGAGGCAATAACGTACTTGGCATGGGAAGAGTACTAAATCACTTAAAGTAAGGCTAGAAGTTCAAATATTGACGTTACCAATGAATAAATTGGATTAGAAAAGTTGTCCTATAATAGGAAAAATATCTCATGTACTAGAAGTGAAAACGAAAAGTTTTTACAAGTACCTTAGTTTTAGGGTGTAGGAATTTGATTTAGGGTTTGAGTGTATGAGTTTAGAATTTAGGATTTAGTGATAGAATTTAAGGTCTAGAGATAATGGTTTAGTTTTTTAGGGTAATATGATTAGGGATTTAGGTTTTAACTTATAAACTCTAAATTTTAACCTTAAACACTAAATTCTAACCTAAATTTCCACGAGTAATTGTGCATGAAATAATTATCCCATAATAAATCTCTATAGTAACTAATTCAAATAAACATCTAATGCCGATAGTTATATAGATAAAAATATATATATATATATATCGATTACCTCAACTCCGACTAGTAATAACACCTTTGAGTCTAAATGCTTGTAATTTTTTTAAACACGTTCTGATACGTATATGCGAATAATTAATGTTGGACAGATAAGTACATACGAGCGTTGTGAGTTGACTAAAAGAAAGGATTTTTGAAGAATTGAAAATGGGTAATGGAAGATTTGAGTTGGTTTATGGGCATTGGCCATCACTCATTGCTTCTATAAAATGTCTACAAGGACCGATGGTGGCCATCGCTGAAGAAAACTGGCCACTCTTTTAATGAATTTTCTAACTCATCATTTAGAAAGAGAAAATGAATTTTCTAACTCATCATTTAACCACATAGTCTATTAGATAGAGAAAAACATGAAATTAAAAAAACATCCTTTTAACGTCCGATTAAATAGTTATTTTGATTTATTTTTTAATTAATTTAATTTTAACGTTTTATTTTGGATTAAAATAGCTTCTTTGCAGGTGAAAACTGTTAGTTAGCTACGGTAAATGCCTTTAAATGACGCGACAAACCTATATAACTAAATTGGTTCAAAAACAAAAAATGAACTAAAATGACTATTCGATCAAACATTAGGGATACAAATCAGAAGATGGCCATAAAAACTAGGCATCTAATAAAATAGTTACTATTTTTTTATATTTGGGAAAATATTTCATGTACCGGCACAAATCGCCTTATTTTTAGAGTTATAGATTCAATTTAAGGCTTATAACTTAGGGTTTTAAGATTAATTGTATTAAATTTAGGATTTGTAGTTAGAATTTAGGGTTTATAGATTAGTGTTTAGGTTTTAAAATAATATGTTAGGGATTAGGGTTTTAACCTATAAACTATAAGTTCTAATAACAAACCCTAAATTCAATATACATAATCTAAAACCATAAATCACAACCTCTAAAATAAATTCTTAATCAATAAAACTAAAGTGCTTGTAGAAACATTTTGTTCCTACCGCCAGCCCATATAATTACGCTTTATGTTTTTCTATCTAGATAGGGAAAATATTTTATATATTGGTGGTGAAAAATTTGTTTTTCACAAGCGAGTCTAATTTAAGGTTTAGAGGTTTAGTTCAGATTTTATAAGTTTAAGTTGTAAGGTTTAGAATTATAATTTATGGTTAAAATATATGTTTTTGGATTAGATATTTAGATTTTATTTCTAGAGCAAAATTAGACATGTGAGTATTTTTCCAAAAAAACTTTTTTTATAATATGTATGTTCGTTCTACCGTTCATGTTCGGAGTACGAGATTGTCCTTCCCAATAATGTTGTCTTTGAGGTTTGAACTCACATCTTCTCTTTGGGAGTACAATATGTCTTACCAATACACCCAACATTTGGGATAAAAATCATGTGCCCCTTTTGGGTGCCCCTACTTATGCCCCAACACTAAAAAATACTACAAAATTAAATTCCAAGCCTTAACCCTAAATTCTAAATTCTAAACCCTATATCCTATACCCTAAAAAATACATCCTACCTTAAATTATAAAACTCTAAACTCTAAATCGTAAACTTAATTTTGAGCGTGGGGCATAAGTAGGGACACCGGAAAAAGTAAAAGATTTCCCCCAAAACATTTGTCGGTAAAAATTATTTCATGGTTCACCGTCATCGGTTGAAGTGTCTAATTTTAGGTAAAAACATCAAATTAATGGAGTATAATTCATTTAAAAGGATAGTGTGAAGTTATATTTCAAACTGCAATGATAAAGATTCTACTTTTAGTGAGTGAATCCAGGTTCAAAAGCATTATTTGAAGAAGTGAATTATCTTGTTGGTACCATTTCAATTGACAATGTTTTATTATTTTGGGGGGCATCCATTTGGCAATTTTGGGTGAAAAACCTCTTTTTAATTATTATTGGGAAAAATGCCTCCCAAAAACTATTATTTGGCAAAATGACCCCCAAACTTGCCAGGTCGGCAGACCTCGCGTTGTGTAAGACGCGAGGTACGACATCGCGTTCTGCACAACGCGATTTTAGTCGACGTGGCATTGTTGTCCGTGTTAACGGTTTCACAGTACCTTGCGTTCTCCCCGAGAAATTGAAACGGCGGCTGGAATATATCGCACTGACCTCGCGTTCTGTAGGACGCGAGGTCTGTGCATTTCCAGCCTGAACAACAAGGGAAAACAAGTGTAAGTAGGCCTGTTCGAACCCAATTTCGAGCGTGTAAATTGTATATTTTTAGCGATCATCGAGTTTGGGGTTGTAGTACTGAAAATTGTCTATCGTATGATACCAACATGGTTAATTTCCGTCAATTATACAATGATTTAAAATGGCTTCGAAAACCCTATGCCATCATATTTTTTTTGATTGAAGTTGCATTTCAACTAATGTCGATTTTCGGTTTAGTAATCCCATTAAATTTATTTAAAACAAAAATTAAATAAACATTATAAAGTTTAATTATAATATGTAAACAAAATTATAATTCGTAAATAAAATTATAATACGACATTATAAAATTCAAAAGTGTTTTACATAAATATTAAAAACATAAGTAGAAAACAACAAAAAAAAGACTAAAAATGCCTATGTCCACCCGTTCCGCAGTCGGGTGGATGACGCTCACGATCCGGATACCTCCTGTTTCCATCGTGTGGTGGTCCCTGGTCCCTATCATCCTGACCATCGTGCGCGATCTGCGGATCTGTGCTGGGCCCAGGCGGGGAGTAAAACAAACTACCCATCGGCGTACTCTCCACAATCGGAAACCCATACTGAGGTGGATAATCGATAAGCATAAGGTCAGTCGTGGGCGTATGGGGACGATAGGCATTAGTGGAGCCGTACTGGGGTGGAGGCATCGTCTACTGGAAAGTCGATGGACCGCTATGCAATGGTGGGGCAGAAGATGATGCCCCTGGAGTGTCATCTCGTGGTCTCGGACCGCGCTGCGTCAACTGCCTCTGGGTCTGCCTCTGGCTCTGGGTCTGGCTCTGGGTCTGGCTCGCTCGCCGGCTCCCGCGTGGGCGGTTTTGGGGTTGCTGGGGAAGCCTTGCTTCGCGCTCGGCCGGAGTAAGGATATGTGGCATCCCATTGTTCCTATACCACTGGGCATAATTGAAAGTGACCGAAGGACCCCCTACCATAATTTGTTGGAGAAACTCTGGGCGTCTGTGAAATCGTTGAGCCCAAAGCGCTATCCAGATAGCGTGGTGCTTGGCCCAGTCAACCTCCGTCTTCCCCTGACGCGTAAGATTGTGGAAGGAGTCCATATTTTGCGGAGGGGGTGGAACATTTTGGACGTACCCGAACTGTCGGAGTACCCTATCCGTAGAATGCCACACGCAAATTTCGTAGTTCAGCAGCGACACGACGGAAATCCAGAGGTCTCGCTCTTGCACAATATCTGCTGAAGTAATGTCGCGAATCTCCTCTGAATCGTAGGGCGTCCACACGAACTAAAAAGAATGAAAAAGTTTGTAACGGTTATATGAAATATTATTGGAAAAATAGTATGGAAAAAACCAAAATAATCGTTGAATTACCTGGTCCTCCGTCAAGGCATCGAATCTATATCTGTATTCTTTCTGGGACTCCGGCAGGCCGGTGTGGGATAGTGTGGTGGTCCACCTTTAAATAATGAAAAAGATCGTTAAATAAAATAATTTAATAAAAAAAATATAGTAGATTATGTAGTATCTCCGTAGAAGCGGAAATGACATAGGAGTGGGCTGCCTAAGCTGTGGTGTCAAAGTAGGGATCCGAAACCAAACCCAAGCTTGCAGGAATAAACAGCATCCTCCCATCGATGCTTTGGAGGCGTCAACGTTTCTGCAGAGGTCTCTGATAAGAAACGCCAAGACAGCTGACCCCCAAGATTTTCATCCAGACTCATCTAAATTTGTCAGATGACGAAGCCACATAACGTGCACTTTTGTGCGAGTTTTGTCGGGCATTAATATCCCGCCAATAATGCGCAAGATGTGGGCTCGCGCACACCGCTGTGAAAATATAAATTAATAAAGGCATCCTAATTAAAAAAATTGTAAGTTCATCCTAATTAAAAAAATTGTAAGTTCATCCTAAATATAGATTAAATATAGATTTAATAAATGCATCCAAATAAATTAGTAACTTAATGTTAATTTGTAAATAAATATTTGTAATTTATCCTAAATATTTAATGTAGGCAGCCTAAATATTTAATAAAGGATCCTAAATATTTACTGAATTCATCCTAAATATTTTTCCTAAATATTTATAATTTATCCTAAATATTTATTAAAAGGATCCTAAATATTTACTGAATTCATCCTAAAAAATTCATAAACCAGCCTAATGTGCAAATAAATAATTTTAATTTAATCATAAATATAATAAAAGCATACTAAATATAATAAAAAAATACATGAAGTGCAACTTCATCCGCATCGGGGGGAGGGGTTCCAAAGTTGTCCTCCAAGTACAATAGAGAAATTTTCCCTCCGTCCCACACTTCATCAGGGGGCAGCACGCCCATTTGTTCAGCAAATAGGGTTGGCCAATGTGCCATCGCTATACCAGTAATAACGCTGCCAATTGTAGGCAACCCCAGAATGTAGGCAACATCCTCCAACGTGATTGTTGCCTCGCCAAATGGAAGATGAAACGTGTGCGTCTCGAGTCTCCACCGTTCTATCAGCGCGCTGATCAACGACGGTCTAACCTTCACCCCCTATATAGCGAGCTATGTGCCCAAAACAAGCCCGCTCAATCCAATGCATAACAACATCAACGGGTGCGACGGTGATACGGTTAAGGTAACATTGTAAGTTACGTTCGTATCCCTGAAAAAAAAAATAAGATAAAATAGTTAGTAAAAATAAAAGAATATAATTTAATTAAAAAATTTAGAAAATAAAAGGGAAAAAAATAATACCTCTTCATTGTTTCGCCAATATTCACTGCAGTGACTCGCTTGGTTGCGTAGCAAGGGCTCCTCCATGTGATCGAACGATATATAAAAGTTGCTGACAAATTTTTGTAAAATTTCTATAGAACTCGCGTTCTGTGGAGGTTTTTAGAAAAAAAAACCTCCAATTTATAGAAGACCTCGCGTCGTTTGGGATGCGAGGTTAATGAACCTCGCGTTCTGTAGAACGCGATATTCATGTACCTCGCGTCCTATAGAACGCGAGGTTCATTGAAAAGGCGCGTCAATGAACAGACGCGTGAACTGAACTGTCAGAAGGGACCTCGTGTCCTATAGAACGCGATGTTCTAAAGAAATCGCGTTCTACAGGACGCGAGGTCGTGGGGTTTTTTAAATGAAGAGTTTTAAGGCGGGAAACTCATTTAATATTACAATTTTTATTTATAATAATAACAATAAAAATAAAAATAAAAATAAAAATAAAAATAAAAATAATATTAATAATAATAACAACAATAATAATAAATGATACTAACAATAAAAATTATTAGTATGATAGTAATAATAATAACAATAATAATAAGAACAATAATAATAATAACAATAATGAATCATACTAAATACGCGTTATGTTTTCAGTAGTAACTAAAAATAACGACATAGCGCAATATTTTAGAAGTTAAATTAAAACAAAACTTCCAAAATACGTGCTATGTTGCCATTAGTAGCTGCAAGCGAAAACTGCTTACGTGAATACACACCGATGAAAATTTCTGTGGGTGCTCCTTGCTTCTCCAAGAGTTTGCTATTTATAGAGGGAGGTGAATATGATGACGTGGCAACCTCGCGTTCTGTAGGACGCGAGGTCACCCTTACCTCGCGTTGTACAGAACGCGAGGTCAATAAGATGTTTGTTTATATATATATATATGCACGGAGATGAATTTTTGTAACCAGTTAAGTTTAGTTTAGGTCAGTTGAATATGAGTTCGTGTAATGCTGCGTTTTTTTCCGTTGCAATTTTTATGTCCGAAATATTGTTCCTTTATGATAGTTGGAGTTCACTTAAAGATTGTCTCAAATTATGTAAAACTACTACTACTCAATTACATTATGGACACCAGTAGTAGTAGTAGTATTCAATTACCAGACTACAATTGTCTCAAATTCTCGAACATGTTCTCAATTACACAAACAAACTAATAGTAAATAGTACGGTTATTATAACTTCTGACGGAATATCTGAATCAAAGCAATTAAAGTGACCTCGCGTTCTATATAACGCGATGTTAATGGACCTCGCGTTGTATAGAACGCGAGGTACTAATATCGCGTTCTACAGAACGCGAGGTACTGGTTAACCCTGCCTCCCATCAACTCTATCCCTTACTTGTCGAAAGTTAGGGGACTGCCTCCCAGGCACACGCCATTCCTGACTTGTTCATCATTTACCTGCTTATCGGTTTTAGGTAATGGACAAGCAAAGTTACCTCTCGGAACCATTATTTGCCTTACACAACCAGATTCTCCGGGATCGCAAGGGCCAATAATTTTACCTATATATGAAGAAGAACCATAAAACGAAAATATAAGTTTCAATTGGCAATCAATTCCTAGAATTTTCTAAGTATCAAAATTTCAAAAGTCTTTCATAAAATATTCAAATGGCCGGACGAGGCGTTACTACGCAAGTTTACTACGATGGACAGATATTCGAGGGTACCGAACTCGGCGTCCTTTTTCACTGCGAAAATCCAGTAACGATAAAGCTTCCGAGGAGATTATGGTTCAAGAAGTTGGTCAAGGAACTGGAGGCAAAAGTCCCTCATTTCGATAATCATCGTTTGTCCGACGTGAAGTATCGGGTGCCAATATCTATAGACCCTTTACAGAACTCTGTATGCCAAATTGCGGAAAATGCTGATGTGCAAATGATGATGGAAGCTCACTTCGAGTATTCAATTGGAACGCCCCTCGAGCTGTATGTATCGTTCTCCGAGTCTAATCCAGTTGTCGAAATACCAAGCTGGGGCCGGGCGAATTTCGACTTCGATCCGAATGCCAACGTTGATAGCCCGACCGCAGGTCTACGACGTGATTTTAGTCTACTCTGTCGAGACAACGAAGTTGGTGCATCGTCATCTGCTCCTCCAAGGCAGTCCTGCGTAGCTAGTATCGGGTTCGACCTGAACCAACCCTCAAACGATGAATTCGATGCACCAACAAATGCATCGTACAGTCCATACAATCCATACAATCCTTATAGTTTTGGGGGGGAGGGAACGTCGGCTCCTTACGTTTTGCACGACCATGAAGCATCATATGGCCGGCACTCAATGTATGTCCCTGGCACCGACTACGGTCAACCATCTATGGGGAGACATTCTTCTTTTGGGGGTGAGGGAGCGTCGTATTCTTACACTATGCACGACCATGATTCCTCATATGGACGACACTCAACGTATGTCCCTAGCACGGAGTACGTTCAACCATCTATGGGAATACATTCTTCTTATGGTGATCTTGATTTTGGTCTTGGAAATGAGGTTCGTGAGCGATCTCGTGAGAGGTCTCCCGCTCATCGACCCCAATCCTCGCCTCGAAGGGTAGTGATCGACGAAGCTCTACTATTCCAGCTCCCGGAGGATGCTTCTGATGAAGAACCGATTAGAGAACCCGGGCCAGACGGAGACGAGCTGGGGCCATTCTATCCCGAACCAGAAGACTTGACAGAGTTACCAGAAGACCCAGAAGACACTACCGTTCCACCACCAGATTTGGACGAAGAACCGACT
Source organism: Hibiscus trionum (assembly GCA_030270665.1). NCBI lineage: Eukaryota > Viridiplantae > Streptophyta > Magnoliopsida > Malvales > Malvaceae > Hibiscus > Hibiscus trionum. The sequence continues at coordinate 76,619,694 of BSYR01000010.1, read as the reverse complement.
GCCACCAACTTTCCTGTAGACGCAAGACCAATTTCTATGTTCCAGCCACCATCCCACTTCACAACGGTTGATATGTATGCAATGGACGTCCCTGATTTTCCCCATGACGACACAATAGATGGCCGAGTCCACCGTTCTGATGGTGAACTAAGAATTGGTATGGCGTTCTCGAACAAGGAAATTGCGGTGGCGGCAGTTAAGCAGTACAACCTTCGTCATAATGTTGAGACGACGGTGAAGAAAACCCAAGCCAAATACTACAAGGCTCACTGCGTCTAAAAGGATCAAGGCTGTAAATGGAAAATCCATATATCAGAGTTGAAGAGGGCAGGAAACCGTTGGAAAATAACAAAACTTGAGGGGCCATACATGCTCCGTTGCTAGCCTCAACCAGGATCACAATAACCTGGATGCAAAGTACCTCGCGGACATCTTTTCCACACTGGTGAAAACAAATCCCACTATGTCGGTCCCCACATGTCAGGCTGCAGCTCTAGCTGTCACCGGCTTCCGTCCAGGTTATTGGAAAGCATGGTATGCAAGGAAAAAGGCCAAAGAGGAAATGTATGGCCGATGAGAGGAATCTTACAAAGAGTTGCGCCCGTGGCTTAATCTCCTGCAGAAACACATCCCTAAAATGGTTGTCAAACTTGATACGGTTCTGGCATACGAAAATGATCGTGTCGTCCGAGGTGTTTCTCAATTCCACCGGTTATTTTGGACTTTCCCCTAGTGCATCAACACATTCAAGCACTGCAAACCGATGGTCCAAATCGACGGCACATGGTTGTACGGAAGATATACACATATCCTACTTCTAGCTATAGCACAGGACGACAATCGCAAATGCGTTCCTGTTGCATTCGCAATCGTCCCGAAGGAGGATTTGGAGTCTTGGACGTTCTTCCTTAAGAACCTACGAAAATATGTCCTTGATCATGTAATACGAAGAAGAAGGGATGAAGGGGTGTGTGTTGTTTCTGACAGAGGCACAGCGCTGCTGTGGGCGATACAAAATTTGGGTGACTATTGGAAGCCTCCATACATTCACCATCGTTTCTGCTTGCGGCACATAGCCGCAAACTACCTGCTGCAATACAAGAACCGTGATGAACGTCAAATGGTGCTCGATATGGGTACGTCCTTATGTCATTTTCATTTACTATATTATTTCTTACTCCCTTTTATTATTTCTTACTCCCATAACTATTCAACTGTCATCCCGTAGGCAACTCACACTACAAACAAGAGGTGTCTGACCTGCTGGAGGAACTGAGAGCGAGAAACAAAAAAGGCGCAGAATACCTTGAAAAAATCCCAAAGGAAAAATGGCTTCGATTGTATGACGAGGGTAAACGTTATGGTCACATGACAACGAACTTGGCTGAGGTAGTGAACTCATCACTGAAGGGAGTTTGGCAGTTGCCTATCACTTCCATTGTCAAAGCGACCTATTATCGTTTAGCTACCCTTTTTGCAACCTTGGGCAGGCAAGCAACTGAGTACATGGCAGGTGGACACAAAGTCCATCCAGATTTCCGCACAAGATTGCATATTCAATTGGGCCAATCAAGACAGATGCAATCAACTCTCTTCTCGCGAGAAGGACACTTGTTTCGTGTTGCGGAATTTTCTAGGCGGTTGGAAGGCATTCAGCACAACGCTTACGTGGTAGATCTAAGGGAAAGAACCTGAGAGTGCGGAATTTTCCAAACTTTCAAATACCCGTGCGCACACGTCATTGCTGCTTGCACTAACCAACGAATAGAATACATGCATATGGTTGATCCAGTATACTTACTCAAAACGGTGCTTAAGGTTTACGAAAAAGAGTTTCCTCCAATCGGAAATGAGGTTGATCCGAATGCTGTGGACACTGAACCGATCATACGCCCAGATCCAGCACTACTACGAGCCAAAGGACGTCCACCTTCTACAAGAATATACTGTGCCGAGGATTTGGTCGAACATCGAGAGAAAACCGGACAAAAGAAGCATTGTTCTATATGTCGAAATCCTGGGCACACAGCTCTTAAGTGTCCTAATCGCTCAGCCCCTCGTATTAATTAATTATTTTTAATTTGTATATGCGAGTTCGCCCATGACAATCGAATCAATAAAGTCAGTCTACTTCGATTTATACAGTACGCCATCTTATATTTTCAATCATTCAAAAAAATATGTTATGATAGTGTTTTCGAAGCAACTTTAAGTTAGTGTAGAATAGACGGAAATTGACTGTGTCAGTGTCATACGATAGAGCATTTCCAGTACTATGACCCCAAAGTCGATGTTAGCTAAAAATTTTAAATTTCTACGTATGAAATTCTGCTCGAACATGCCTATCGACATTTGTTCAAATGCAACTTCATTCAAAAAAAGATGATAGCATAGGGTTTTCGAAGCCATTTTAAACCATTGTAGAATGGACGGAAATTAACCATATTGGTATCATACGATACACAATTTCCAGTACTACGACCCCAAACTCGATGATCGCTAAAAATATACGATTTACACGCTCGAAATTAGGCTCGAACAGGCCTACTCACGCTTGTTTTTGCTTGTGGTTCAGGGTAGAAATGCACAGACCTCGCGTTCTGTAGAACGCGAGGTCTGTGCGATATATTCCAGCCGCCGTTTCAATTTCTCGGGGACCTCGCGTTCTGCAGAACGCGAGGTACTGTGAAACCGTTAACACGGACATCAATGCCACGTCGACTAAAATCGCGTTGTGCAGAACGCGATGTCGTACCTCGCGTCCTACACAACGCGAGGTCTGCCGACCTGGCAATTTTGGGGGTCATTTTGCCAAATAATAGTTTTTGGGAGCCATTTTTCCCAATAATAATTAAAAAGGGGGGTTTTTCACCCAAAATTGCCCATCCATTTGCTTTTACTTTTGTTTGAAAATTATAATAATTACTGGTGGTGGTGGAAAGATGAATAAAATGTTGCACAACACTCTATCTGGTTGCTCAGTAGCATTAGCAGCTTCTCCTCGGTTCTCTCCTTTGTTCTCGTCTTCTCATCATTGGTTCTCACTCTTCAGGTCCACTCCCATTCCTCACTACATGTAAGCTCTCTGTACATTCATCACACTGGTTCTTTTGTTTTTGGGAAAATATGTGTTTTTTGTTGTTGTTGTTGTTTTGAATTTGATGGTAAACTGCTTGATGGGTATTTTTTGTTCAGTCTCTTTTTTACTTGTTTGGTATTGATTGGAGTGAACTATCAAGTTAAAATTTTAGTTTTGGTAGTCAGCTGCTGCTGTTCGATTCAATCGGTGAAAATATATTGAAATGGTTGATTTTGGGTATTCGGATTTGCTTAAGATATGTATGGTTTCAACACTGGAAGACTGTGTTATTGAGAAGTTGTATAGTTCAGATTTAATGCAAAGATGATTGCAGAAGATGGAACTAGATCCATGTTCAGTGTCAGTGATTTTATTTGTAGCTTTTGAATTGAAATTGTTTCAGATTGGAAACCATATGTATGCCTGTTTCTGGATTAGGCAATATCTCTAGTTAATGTAAAGTAATAAGACGACTCGAAACTGGAATCGAAATTTTATCTGTTTGTTCAAATGTTTCGCATCTAATCTCCTATGCATCCTTTGATCATGTTTCTTCATCGGATCTACCCTTGTGACCTGATGATATTTTGGATATTATGTTGTATGTTGTGCTTTTGAAACCTGATATGTGAATTTCAAGTTTAGTGCTGTTTCTTTTCGGATAATAAAATTAAAATGGGTGCTTCTTAATGTTATGATAGTGCCAATTTTAATGATTTTCTTTTCTATCCTACATGTAGAAAACTCTGCCAGCCGTTTTGGCCATGGATTCTTCTAAAGCTGGTTCAGTGAAGGAATTTCGAGCGGGGCTTGATGAAGATACTGAAGAAGAATATGCTTCCCAGTCTAAACTACTTCAAGAGTTTACTAGTATCTCCAGCATTGACAAGGCATGGGTTTTTAAGTCTAAAAGTGGTAGAAAGGCTAACAATTCCTTAGATTGTTCTTTCTCTTTTTTCCCCTTCTTATCTGAAACCAAAAAGCTATAGTTGATCCCTATGCTGATTCTGAAACTATTGCAGGAATAGGCTCCCAGGCAATGTTTTCGATTAGCCAACCAAATCTCTTGGCAAACAAGAAACGGAAGTACATGCTGTCCTCTAGTATTTCAAAAGTTAGTAATAATAATGTAAACTTTCAATGGGCCCCGTTTCCTGTCGAGATGACAGGAGTGTCTATAACCATTCCCTCACCATCAGGTTCAAAGCTTCTTGTGATTCGAAATCCTGAAAATGAATCTCCCACACAATTTGAAATATGGAGTTCATCTCAGTTGGAGAAGGAGTTCCAGATTCCCCAGTCTACTCATGGCTCGGTTTATGCTGATGGATGGTAAATTAGTTAATTAATCTTTCAATTTTCTTCTCCTATGATAATGTTTTGGCACTACTATGTTAACATAGTCATTGATCCAGAAGTAAATGGTTTATTAAGTAACTTAAGTTGAATTTTCACCTTCATGAATGTGAATATAGTAGAAATTCTGGAACTGGTTGCAGTAGCATTTGCAGCTGCTGCAGGATTGTTATATGTAACTTTACTGGTAGTTATTATCCCTGCAAAACACAGAAAAGTTGAAATCTTTCCTAATGGTATAGGTTTGAGGGAATCTCTTGGAACTCCGATGAATCTCTTGTCACTTATGTTGCTGAAGAGCCATCTCCCTGCAAGCCTACGTTCAATTATCAGGGTTACAAGAAAGGTGTTACAAAAGATAAAGAATGTACAAGCTGGAAAGGTCAAGGGGATTGGGAGGAAGAATGGGGAGAATTTTATGCAGGAAAAAGGCAACCTGCGCCTTTTGTGATCAATATTAACAGGTTTCATTTTTATATATTGGTTTTTTTTCTGTTTTAATCAATGCTATGGCACAGTAAAGGGCTTTTGTGCAGTGGAATAACCCTCACTAAACTTCTCTGCATATCACAGTGGCAAGGTACACGCTGTTAGAGGAATTGAGAAGTCTTTGAGTGTAGGACAGGTGGTTTGGGCTCCACCAGTGGAAGGCATCGATCAATATCTTGTTTTCGTGGGGTGGTCAGCTAATCCGAGAAAGCTTGGTATAAAATATTGCCAGAATAGACCCTGTGCATTATATGCGGTGAAGGTGCCACTTTATAAATCAGAAGCTGCCGAGTCTGATCTCAAGTGGGTTACTTGCTTCTTTAAAGTGCTTTTGGTTTCTCAAAGTTTTATTCAGTCCTATATTATAATGTTGGAACTTTTCCATGCTACGTTTAATCGCGATACATGATTTTATGGAGACAGATCATTGGAGGAATTAAATGCAGTCAACTTAACACAAAGCATAAGTAGTGCATTCGTTCCACGATTCAGGTATGCTATTTAACTCTTACCCTCACTTTTTGGGCTTGTGCCTGAGGTATGTGGTCTTTCTTAATCCTTGTGTTTATTTTCCCTCAGCCCGGATGGAAAGCTCCTTGTGTTTCTGTCTGCAAAAGCCTCAGTGGATTCTGGAGCGCACAATGCAACTAATTCTCTTCACCGGATTGATTGGCCTGCTGATGGCAAGCCGAGCTCCTCTACAAAGATCATTGATGTGGTAAGCCCTCCACTTGTCTAACTTGATTTTGCCATATTCTAATGACTACTTAGGTCAGGTGATGATTCTTTTGTGGGAATACATACACACAGCTATCGTATCTTATTTTTAGTCTCAACTTAGGTCCACACATGACAAGTTAACCTGTTCAATCTGTCAAATCTTTGCAGATTCCTGTTGTGAACTGTGCTGAGGACGGTCAATTTCCGGGGCTTTACTGCTCAAGTTTTCTTAGTAAGCCGTGGCTTTCTGATGGATGCACTATGATTTTATCATCCTATTGGCACAGCTGTCAAGTGATACTTTCTGTAAATGTGTTAAGGTGACTATTGGTTCTATGTTTGTTTGTCACGTTCATAGACTTTTATATTCTTGCTTCATTACTTGATGACATTATTGCCATATAATAGAGGTGAAGTATTACGTATCAGCCCCGCTGACTCAGGTTTTTTATGGACTGTTCTTACACTAGACGAGGACAATGTCATTGTTGGTATAATTGTTTTTCTTTCTTAATAAATAATCTATCCCTCCCTTTCAAACAAAGAGAAATGAAATTTGTAGTTGTTTCCTCATCTCAAAGTGTGTAGCAGCCCGGTAGACGTTCCAAATATCAAATATGGCTGCCTTGTGGACAAAGCGAATAATACAACCGGATGGCATTGGTTAAATGTCTCAAGCCCTATTTTCAAATGTTCGGAGAAGGTGTATTTTGCTTGCTTTTGTTTCATCTGATCTGCATTTCTTTTATACTTTTTTTAAATGTTTGCATCTGATGCTACAGGTTAGGTCTCTGCTTTCGTATGTCCAGTTTGGTATTCTGCAAATTCCGGTGAAAGATGTTTCCGATTGCTTGAAAAAAGGTACTACAAATCGGTTTGGCTTGGTGCTTTTGATTTTTGTATCTTAGCATGCTCCAATAACAACATAGTCTGCAATTATGAACAATAAAAGTTCTAATGATCGAATTTGTCGAATTCATTCAGGAGCTGCTAAGGCTTTTGAGGCCCTATTTGTATCTTCCAAAGTAAACGATGCACCGGCTCCTCTAATAGTGGTCCTTCACGGGGGTCCCCATGATGTCTCCTTGTCAACCTTCTCAAAGTCATTGGCATTTCTTTCTTCAATTGGTTTCAGCCTATTAATTGTAAATTATAGGTGGGTGAAAATATATATCTTTACTTCTTTGGAAAGTTTAATTTGAGACGGCAATCGATTTTGCTTTTATGTTTGAGTCTTTGAAGCTAATGCTCTTCTTTTTCTTGCCATTTCATTTTCGCTATACTGCTTAAATTTTCCTTCTATGAGATGCTTTAATTTCATATTTGCTTTCCAATGTACTTTATCGAGGTGAGAGTACCGTGCAAATTTTTTTCGAGTACGGCACTAACATCCTATTGCTAACAGTAAAATAGCTTTCCCGATCTTTTGTGATCTATGCTTTCCTAAAGTACCTTTATCTTCATCCCACATTGCTAAATTATTTCAGAGGTTCGCTTGGTTTTGGCGAGGAAGCATTGCAATCTCTTCCGGGGAAAGTCGGGTCTCAGGTGCTTATTCTCGATATACATGTGCTTGGTCATTAACTTATTATCTCAGGTGTAACTATTTGAATCATTGTGCTGTAACATGGACAGGATGTCAATGATGTACTCACTGCTATAGATCATGTCCTTGAGAAAGGACTTGTCGACCCATCCAAAATAATTGTTGTTGGTAATTCCCATGGTGGCTTTCTAACCACGCACTTGATTGGTCAGGTTAGGTTTCCTCTTGAAGTAATGTAAATGTGTTTTAGTGAACCTTAAGCGGGTAAAATCTTCGGTTTTTGATATTACAGGTATCTCTCTGTGATCAAGCAATTGTGAAACAAATTCCTTATTATTTTACAGACACCACATAAGTTTGTTGCGGCTGCTGCACTGAATCCAGTATGTAACCTTTCATCAATGGTTGGCATAACAGATATCCCTGATTGGTGTTACGTGGGATCTTACGGAACCAATGGAAAAACTATCTTTACCGAAGCACCTACAGCCGAACACTTGACCCGGTTTTACAACAAGTCTCCTATATCTCATATCTCGAAGGTACATTGAATGAAAGACTAATTTTCTGGATGATGCCTGTAACTGTGATGCAAATTGAACTGATTAGCTTTGTGCCGTGCCTACCGGTGCAGGCTTAGTATAATATATTTGGTATTCTAGAACTTGTTCTGCTTTCCCTTCAACAGGGCTGCCATTCAAATAATCAGAAGGCGTAAATTCGTTTCGTTTTATGTCTTTGCAGGTTAAAGCTCCAACCATCTTTCTTTTAGGTGCTCAGGATCTTCGAGTCCCAGTTTCCAATGGATTGCAGGCACGATAAGTTCCCTTTCTATAGCACGAACTATGATGAATATTTGATTCATTTTTAATTACATTACGACCGAATCTCGAGGGTCATTCCCTTATACTCGTATCTGAATATGTCTCGGATACAAGTGTTGGATAAGGGTATTTAGTCAAAATAGTCCCGGAACATAGGATACTGGATATCTGTACTGCTGTAGGAGCTCAACTGTATTAAGCTACTATCATACTGTCTCTCCCACATGAACACTTCCTTTTTCTGACCCGGAAGTTGACACGATCCGAGTTCTGATCGCATATGATAACTGCTGTTTGAAACTCGTAGTATGCACGGGCGTTAAAGGAGAGAGGAGTCGAGACCAAGGTTATCCTGTTTCCCAATGACATCCATCCAATTGAGAGGTAAACACCTGCTCCGATGAAGAAACTTCTGGTTTTGCTGAATTTAATCACTCATCAAAACCTAAAGACAATGTCATACCATTGATATCTGATATGTACATATATATGTATACTCGTTTTTTGCAGGCCACAATCCGACTTCGAAAGCTTTCTTAACATCGGTGTTTGGTTCAAGAAGTATTGCAAATGAAATGAACAGGTAAAAGCTCATGTTGTCTGGCATGAGATATGCTCTGGATTGTCTGAAACTGAACTCCCAGATTGTTGGCTAATAATATAGCAACTTGGGGAATGGCCTTTTGTGATAAAAAATTTAATCATCATAAGAATCTTGGTTAAGTCTATGATGGTTAATTTGTCCCTTATAGCACCTTCAATAATGTATGGATTCTTGTTGAGACATGAATTTATAATGTTAGAATCGGATTTTATTTGTAACAACTGGTTGAAGTGATGAATGGGATAACATTTTATCTTAATCGAATTGATGTCATTTGAGTACCGAATTCGGTTTGAATTTTTATATTCCTATGCACTTACTGTATAAATTTCATCGCTCAACTTTCTTCTCACTCCCATTTAGTCATTGAACTTTAAAAAAATTCAATTTGATCACTACAAGCAAAGAAAGAACAATGCATGCTTGAATCAGACTGAACTAACAGTCAATACACGATACTACATGGTGTGAGAAAATACGGTAGGATAGTGTTGGTCACCTTCGTGGAATTCCACTTGGCCATGTCTGATTCTTCACAGGTTTCAGGATTGCTTCGACTTTGGCTAGAGTTTCCCAATCTTTCCCGAACAGTGCAAGTTCTGTCGCAGCTGCAATGTTCTCTTCCATCTAATGATTGAAGAGCAAAACACTACTTATACATGAAGGCCTGGAGATTGAATAAGAAAATTCTATTATCAGGCATAAAGTAAAAGGATGATATTTAAGTCGAATGATGAATAAGAACCTGTTTAACAGAGTCCATGCCAACCAGCACCGACGAAATATCTTTGTTTGACAAGTTGTATTGCAGAGCTAACTTCGAAATATTCTTCCCTTTCTCTTTACAATAGACAGCAGCAGCTTGGCAGGCAGACTAAAGACAGGTTATAGAGACATATAAAAGCTTTATATTCGAGCAAACGAACTATGGAAACTACATATTAACTAGATGATATGAGTTAATGGTGAAATGCAAAGCTTTTCGTGTTAAAGGCACTATCATTTACACATCAATTAGATCCGACAAGTGGTCTTATCTTATCCGAGGAAGATAAAACTCTCACCTTGAGTTCTGGTGATGCCGGATGCGGCTCCGGTGGACCAAGTTCAGTAAGAAGTCCCATGGCAAGTGGAGCTGCACTGATTATCCCAACACCTTTTGTCTTCAAATAAGGCAATAAATCCTCCAATGTTGAATCATTAATGCTATAATGGCAGTAAGACAATATCACATCAATTGTGGCCGGTGGAACCCTATCAAGCACATAAGTGAAAATGTCGGATGAATCGAATCTTGCCTGCTTCCTTCAGGTTTTGAAGCTCATTCACAATCTGTCACCACATACAAACAGAACTGAATTAACCTCATGTTACTCGGACTCGGAGGAGTGTCTACTGTCTACATTAACATTGGTTAATCATGTATTTCTGAGGTGGTAAAGAATGGTATTAAGCAGGTCGAGAGACCCAAATTCGAAGTCATGGCATTGGAATATATCAACAAAATCAAGTTCCAAGCTTTCATTGATGCTTTTAGTTACTCTCTAGTCTCTCCGCACTGAAATCAAAACCTTCACGACATTTTGTGGAAACAATGTATTCATTTCTGGGAACTCCAAGAGCTTTAAGTCCCTTGCCAAGCATCTTCTCTGACAATGTCGCACCCTAATACCTTCAAATTAACCACAGAAAATTCAACAAATTAAACAAAAGAGGTAGTTTTAAAATGGCCCGATTAGATAAAAGTGAAGATATTTGGGATTACGGGGAGGTGTCGAAAAAGTTGATTCCGAGGCGGAAGGCTTCGCTTTCGGAAACGGGACGGAAGAGGTTGTCGAAAGGGGAAGCACCGAAACCCACGCTGCTGAGCTTCAGGCCCGTGTTTCCTAGAGGTCTGAGTTCTAGGTTGGGAACAGCCATGGATTGAGATTGAGATTGGTTTGGTTTTCATCAAAGCCTTAGGCTTAGGCTTAGTATGTGGTTGATTTTAAAAAGTGCAGCGAAAAAAGTGATTTTCAAACTAGCTGTTGAAAAGCTGGTTAGTGTTTATCATTCATGTCAAAAAGTGATTTTGAAGAGATAAAATGTCTATTTTAGACATGATATTGAAAAGTAAAAGTAAATTTGGGTGATTGTTTAAATTAATTAATGTAATGATTTATGAAATAAATCAATTTCAATTATAATAAAAAATTATTTTTTTATAAAATTTAATTTAAAAATATAAACTACATTCTAGATTATATACGGGCATACCACTTACACATTAATAATAAATATAAAATAAAATACAAATAAAATAATTTTATTTTCAATAAAAATATATATTATTTTACAATTATGTATGCATAAACATTATTTTAACAATAAATTATAATTAAATAATAAGGGTAAAAAAGTAATTTTATTTTCAAACTAGCTTTTCCACCCAAGAAGCTATAAAATCCAGCTTCTTGGTTTGGGTGGAAAAGCTAGTTTTAAAAGCAACCAAAAACAGCATGTTTAACTAAAAGCACTTAAAAAAGTGATTTTTGGTTGCGAAACGCAACCAAAAACAGGCCCTTAACCGTCATATAGGTAATCAAATTATGTTTTTCGAGTTAAACTGTCCAAATTATTTTTCGGACTAAATTGAGATTTAAAGTTTCATTTTATCACTTATTTAAGGTTCGTTATTAATTTTCACCGTTAAATGTTACGTGTTATTTCCAAAAAAAAAAAATTAAAATTATATTAAAATAGATAAAATTAATTAATTTTCAAAAAATCTCTAAATTTTTCAAATTTTACAAAATAGCCCCAAATTCTAAAATCCCTCAACCCCAAAACCTAAATCTCGATTTGGGACGATCCTGCCGCCGATTGCCAGGCCGCCGCTCACTACATTGGTCGTCGGACCATCACGACCATTTCCCCCACCTTTCCGTCGCCAAAAATTGGCCGACACCTTGCGAACCAACGAAATTGTCGAATGATTCTTTCGAATGATTCACGACAAATGGCGGCAAGAGGGGCGACGAACGGCGTGTGGGTTGTTCGGCGAGGGGAGGGTGCTTTATTTCGTCGCCAGCAACGCGACCGCCACCAGCGAGAGTGGTCGGATTTAGGGGGCTTAGGAATTTGTGGAGTGTTTTGAGAATATTTGAAAATTTTAGGATATATTTTTATTTTATTTTATTTATTTTTAATATAATTTTTAGAATTTTCAAGAGATAACACGTGTCTTTTAACGAAAAGAAATTAACGACAAATTTAAATGGGTCACGGAATAAAATTTTAAATCCTAATTTTAGCCCGAAAAATAATTTAAATACCTAACTAAAAAACATAATTTCGGTACCTAATTTCCTATTAAGCCTTCGTCAACTACAATTTAATCGGGTCCCTCTTTTCCATTTGTTTATTCCCCTGTCTAGAATCTACCGTTTTCAGATTTGCAAGCCCATCTTATAATCCTTTCAGATTGATAATATCACCTTTGACAATGCACATATATCTTAATGATAAAGTGATTAAATTTGTATTTTTTAAAATTATATTTATTTTTTTTCATTCTAACACATGTTAGATTTAATAATATGAACATTTTTTTCACTTAACCAATTAGTGAAGAGGCAATCGTCTTTAAATTCATATAACCCATGTTATATTTGAAATTTAGTCTCTTTTGTTTTGGGGCGTTTAACGTACAACAAGTTTAAGGTAGGGTTAAAAACAACAAATTTTGAAACTTGATCAATAACTTGAAATGTTAAGACTTTTTTATAACATTTTAGGTTATTTTTTTCGTAATTTTTGAAAAGTTCCGATACTTGTTTTTTTATAACATTTTAAATTCTTGGATTAAGTATTGAAACTTGTTAACATTTTAAGTTTTTGGACAAATTTTGAAACTTGTCGTTTTTAGCCGTACTTTAAACCTACTATACCCCAGACTCACCCCTTTTATTTGGGTAACGAGTCTCTAATATTTTAAAAGTGTTTTTATGATCTGTCTTTTTAAAACAGTTAAATAAGGACCTAATATTTTTTTATTATACTGATGAAATTATATGGTAGTATATGTTTATATTTGTTTAACCTTTTAACAAGGCATATATATATGTTCAAACTCAAGTCTTTTAAAATAAATATTATCTTTTTTTAATATTATATTTTGCTCAAATAAGAGTTTAACATTTCAAAATAGTTAAAAGAGAAGTTTAATATTTTCGAATGTGTTAAAATACGGGTCTAATATTTTCAAAAAGATTATGTAATTGCACTTAATTATTTGAACAGATTCAAATACGTTAAACTCTTATAAGTTATAATTGAAGTCTAATTGACAATACAATATAATAATCGAAATAAATTAGATTATGTGCTTTTTTTAAAATAAAAAAATGTGTGTGTGGCCAATTTTAAGCTGCATGGAAAGTAGTCTAAACATGAAAGAACCTTACAATCTCATATAATTCGGTTTTTGTGTCATCATAAACTTGGTCACATAAGTACTTTTTAAAATAGATATTTAGGCATTATTTAGTATTGTTTTTAAAAATATTCTTTTTGAACTAATTTAATAAGTGGTTTCCGTAGAAAAAAAAGGGTTTGAGTATTTATATGTACAAGGTGTATATGTTTTGTCAAATGGTTAAAAAATATGAGCAAATACTCCATGTAATCACACCAATATATTAAAAAGCTGTTTTTGGACCAAAAGTATTTTTAGAGTCATAAACAATGCTAAATATATAACTTTTAGGGTGCGTTTGGTTCACGGAATGTAGATTATCCTTGGGAATAGAATTCCCAGAATGTAACATTACCTGAGATATTGCTGTGAATGTTATATTACCTTGTTTGGTTTATTTGGTAGGAATGTTACATAGTTTGGTTGGGGGAATATGATTACATGAAAGTAAATTTTACTATATTGTCCTTGTGATATATTATCTTTTTAACAAGTTAAACTTTCGATATTAATCTAAAAATATTTGCTTGAAGATTCATACAATTATACTTAGCATATTACTAGTGTAAATAGTATAAATAATATGAAACATATATTTTTATTAATATTAAAATTTTATAATTAAATTCAAATAAATAAATATTTAATGGGTAACACCGTTTAATTATTCAACTAATATAAAATAATTTTTAAATAAATATACTCCTCAAATATTAAATCATGATTGAAATAATAAAATGAATAATATATTTGCATAAAGTCAAGAAAAAAATGATAAATAAGAGATGATGATCATATCATGAAACACTAAGTTACGAGGATTTCTACGAAAATAGAACATAAAACCAATAAACTCAAAGGTTCTCCTTGTAATATGCTATGTGTCAGTTTTATTTTCTTACCAAAATTTTATAAAAAAATTATAGAATATTTAGACATTTTATCGAAAATTTTCATAGTTATGATTTTTTTTTTCTTTTATTTAAATATTCAAATACCTTTTAAATATGTGTAAAACCATTTAAATATTAAACTAATATGAAATAAAATTATTTAAAAAAATTACGCCATTTAAATATGCTACAAATGACCAAATTAAGAAAATTAATTATTTCAAGGGCAATTTTATCCAAAGTGGCAGAAATTGACAAATACCTAAGGAAATGATGGAAAATACATTCCCGGGATGTTAACAAAAAACGCTATTGTTGGTAATAATCTTTTCGCGAACCAAACACCCCCTTATAGAAAAAGTACATTTGAAGAGTGTTTTTCCTCAAATACAAAAGCTGAATTTTCTAGCTTTTTACGTTTAGAAAAGTGCTTTTAAGAGTCAAATTATAATTTTAACCTTCATTTACTATATATAATGATGTGCCTATTTTATAATTTATAAACCTATAATCTTTTTATTGAAACATAATAATATGATTAATAAATTATTTATTAGTTCAATTTTTTATATGATTTTCATGTCAAATTTTTTAGATAAAATTTTTATATCTTTTATAGAAGATGTACAATTGTTAAAATAATTATTTATTTGTTAATAAAAATATTTTTATATATGTATCATAATTTAAGTTGTTTTATTTTATATATATAATTTTTTTAAACAATTTTTACCTAGGAAGAGGGGAGGGGAAGGGAAATTTTACTCCTAATGGGCATTGAACCCACAACCTAGGGTAAAGGAAAATGTGTCAACTGAAAGCTTTAACCACTTATTCTAGAGGTTGTTGACTTCATATATATAGTTTTTAATTTACAACATCACGTATAACCCAAATAATCCAAAAGCACTTCTCAAAATTATTTTTCAAAAATATTTCTCCAACCACACTTTTCAAAAACAATGTTAAATTGGTTAATCCGCTAGAAATCATTTGGAAATATTATTAATCGAATTTTAATTATTAAATCAATAGAGTGGATGAATTGAATTTTTAGAATTAAAAAAAGGATTAAATTTTAAATTTACGAAGAGTATTGAACCGAAAGCAAATTAGACCAAAAAGGAAATAAATAAGAAATTTTAATTCGCACGCCCTGATAACAACAACCGTTGATTAAAAAACTAAGATTCTTCCCTCCTGACTTGTAAGATGGCTGCACAGGTGTTTTAGTTTTTTTAGTTAAAATATTACTAAAAAATTAAGATTCCTCCCTCCTGATATGCAATTATTTTTTATAGAAATCATTGCAAATTTGAAAAAGTTTTCCGCGAAAAACAATAGTTCTCGGACCTGTCCTAAAAGATGTGTGAGTCATTTGACATTTTCTAAAACAAGCCTCTTAAAAGATTTAAAAATAAAGTGAAATTATAAAATTTTAAAATGAGTAATTGAAGAAGATTAAAATTAGGATATAATAAAAATTT
The DNA here is from genome assembly GCA_030270665.1 of Hibiscus trionum. Lineage (NCBI taxonomy): Eukaryota > Viridiplantae > Streptophyta > Magnoliopsida > Malvales > Malvaceae > Hibiscus > Hibiscus trionum. Next base: position 76,604,240 of record BSYR01000010.1, on the reverse strand, counting down.
CTTTTGCCCTTTAAACACCATAAATTTGGTGGTTTTTTTAGAAAGAATTAATTATAATTAATTTTTTGAAATAATAAGGGAGAAATTAGAAAAAAATTTAAAAAATATTTTTTTGAATTAGCATATTTTTTTAAAGTGTGGCCCCTAAATTTTAGAACCTTATGACGTGTCACATGCCACACTTATACATAGACGGGTTTGATGGTTGTTAAAATTAAATAAACCACCCTATAAATGATGTTGGTCAATGCAATAATTGTTTTGCAAATAATATTTTGTTTATATTGATTGAATCGCAGATAAAATGATAAAAAAAAATTTAATATCAAATTCAAAGTTGATATCGATATTAGATTTTATAGTTAAATAAGATGTATCTTTGGACAACGTATTGTATTGCATGAAAAATGTAATTACGACCTTGGTAACTACACTCTAAAAATTCTAGACATGTTTAGCAATCATAATGTAATTGTATCTTATTTCATCTATTTTTTGTTATACAAATTGTAATGCAGTTGTATAAGTTTAAATTCTGCATACTATTAATTATTTTAAAAACATCAACATTAAATCGTAAAAGCATTTTTGTAAAAACTTAAGTATTCGATAATAAGATTACTAATAAAAAAATATAAATACCAGTTTGAAAAAAAATGTTATGAATATATAAAATACAATATTTATTGAAAAATTCTGTCACGCTCGACGAGCACCACTAACGATGAGCACCGATGAGCACCATTAATTCAATTTATAAAGGTTAAAAATCTAAAGTACTCACCGTATAATTATAAATTATTTAAAAATCAAAAGGTAAATTAATTAAAATATATTATTTTTTTTTAAACATAGATCAAAATACATATCTATCCCTAAATTATAAAACCCTAATTTTTGTTCATTCAAAATTATTGTCGCCGTCGTCGCTGCCCTGCTGCCACCGCTGCCCACCACTGTTCATCCTTTTTTTTTTTTTTTCTGAAAAGAGAAATTGTTTTATGTGAAAATGGAAATAATGAGGGGAAAGAGCTCATAAGATTTGTGGGTTGGAGAAGCACTCAATAATCTTGAGTCTCAAAGGATGTTTGTGCCCCTAAAACCTATAAAATTGTGTTAGGCTCGATGATCACCTTCAACTGATGCTTGCCAAGTGGTGGAGACGATAAATTTTTAGATGATTGATTTGTGGAAGTCGAAAATTAAATGACACGATAAATTTATAGTAGTTCGGGCTTCGAACAAGCACCTACATCCACTATCTTAGCTCCCACTAAGGATTTCTTACAAATTCACTAAGAATTTCTTCCTCTTTTCTAGGCTTAGGAGGCAACCCTTACACACTCAAAGCTTTCTAACCCAAAACTTGAGTAAACCCTCTTTACAAAGAGAAATTCTAAGCAAACAAGAAATCCCTCTAATAGGTAAGTGTTTGCACTCTTAAGCTCACACACCCAAACCTAAACACTTGAGCAAATATGACAATTTAGGCTCACAAGTGTTGTCTATACAAAGAATGTACAATAAAGCACTAAGACAAAATTTTCATCATATTATGGTTAACATTTGAAGCATTAGTTTTCCATAGATGCTTGGAGGTCCCCTTTCATACTCCCAAATGAGTTTGTAGCCGTTTGAGACTGTTGGGATTGAATTGGAGCCATTAGAGCCTTTATTTTACCGCAATAAATGTAGTTCTGGTGATGTCCGTTTCGATACACGGGTAGCTGTATCGAAACACCCTTCTTCAGAACTAGCCGTTGAGCTGCCTGTATCGAAACACCTTTGTCTGTTTCAGAACGCCTGTATCGGAACGCTTCTGTAATTTTTCGGTACGACCTACAATTTAAATTACCGTTGGGGGGGGGGGTTCATAACGTCGCTGGGCATTAAATGCTGGGTGTATTGAAACGCATAGGAGCATATCGAAATGACCTTTGCCGTATCCAAACGGGCAAGCCCTGTTTCGGTACGGACAAGCTGGAATTCTGGTTTCTGGCTACTTTAAAACACATCAAAGCATTTTAAAACCTTTTGAAAAACTCCTCAAACTTATTTTCAAGTTGTTTGGACTTAAACTCGTTTTGAAATCTTTTCAATTTAGTCCAAATCAAATTTTCAATTATTATATCAAAACATAAATCTCAACAATCTCCCCTTTTTGATATAATAAAACAAACTTGAAAATTTTGTGTTTGGGATTCTCCCCCTTAGAAAAAGAAATTATGAATAAGAGAATAAATTCGAAAGTAATTAAAGCTCCCCCTATTCACTTGAAAATTCAATTTTTCAAAACATTCTCCCCTTTTTTGTTATATCAAAAATGGTTCAAACAAAGTTTGAAAAATTTGAAGTCCATAACAATGGAGAGTTAAAAAAATTGACAAAAATAAGAATTTTGTTTAAAAATGGCTCCCCCTTACTCAAAGCATTATCAAATGGTTAGTCCAACAAATATGATTATCTAGTTGAATTAAAGTAAATAAATCAAATAGAAGGCAAATAAATTCAACTAAATTAATTTTACCACTTGAACCAAAGGGATGATGTGAAGCCTTCCTTCTTCAAGTGATCTTCCTTGTGTATATGGAGCCCCCCCCCCTTAATGTTGTACTTTATTGATCATTCTCCATCACATCTATAAACAAGACAATCAAGTAATTTTTGGTATCCAAATTGCTTTAGATCCATAAACGTTAGTAGCACAAAATTTAGTCTTCTTAGGAATCCATTTAGCAATTTCATCCTTTTTAGTTGAAGTGATTAGTCCTTTTGGGACCCAATCACTTCTAAAACATTTCCATTTACAAATATAGGGGCACTAGATTGTTTTTGATAAAAAAATTGATTTTCCAAAATTGGTTTTCTTTTCAAGCTTTTTGGAAATCAAATCTTTTTCTTCTTGAACTTTATGAAGCATTTGTAAATCAACACATTTTTTGTTCAAACTCATTGAGTTTTTCTTGAAGTTCAATTTTGGTTTTAGAAATCAAATCATTTTGAATTTTCAATTTTGAAACCACATTCTTGTTTTTCAAAATGTGATTTTTAAACTCTAAAACCAAATAATCATAGACATCTTGTAATTCATCAAAAGAATAAGAGTTGAAGTAGATGAATTAGAAGTTACCCTTGAATCTTCTTCGATGGCCATAAGGCAAAGGTTGGCTTGATTATTGTCGGTGGAGTCATCATCACTCCAAGTAGCCACATATGACTTCTTCTTATGGCTTGAAGAGCTTGCCTTCTTCTTCTTCCTCAATTCATGCTTGGATTATTCCATTTTGCTCTTCATAAATCAGGACTATTTTTCGAAGAGATAGGCCATCTCTTCTTCTTCACTTTCCTCTCCATTAGATTCTTCATGTTGATGTGAGGAGGAATTGAGAGCAACAACATTCGTGTTAATGCCTAGCTTCATGATTTTCTTCTTCCTCATCTTCTTTACCTTTTCCTTCTTCTTCTCCTCTTCTTTTCCTTTCTTCATAATTTTATGAGTGAGAAGATACCCCAAAATTCATCTAGCTTTTAAGTCTTGAGATTCTTGGCTTCGATGATGGCGGTCTTCTTTGAGTCTCATGACTCGGGAAGAGAATAGAGAAGCTTTCGGACAAGCTTGTCTTCTAGAATGATTTCTTCATAGCCTTTGAGTCCATTTGTGATGGTCGAGAATCTATCAAACATCTTTATGATGTCTTCATCCTGTTCCATCTTGAAGTTCTCATACTCAAGGTTGAGAAGACCAATCTTTATCTCCTTTACTTCGTTGGTTCCCTTGTATATGACTTCAAGCTTGTCCCATACTTAGTTTTAAAGGGCACTAGGCGTTCCGAGGCGCACAGGGTCCTGGAAGCCGAGATGCTAGGTGCTAGGCGAAGGCGAGAGCTTTTCGTAGGCGAGGCGTTATAAAATAATTTTATAGTATATTTTGTATTCAGAATAGATAATCCTTTTATATATGTTTTAATGATCAAATTGTACTAAACTATTTTATATCATTGCACTTAGAAAATAGATAATTTTCTAAACTGATATTATAAATTAATGTTAGAAACGTTCTAACAGTACAAAAAAAAGACATGGGAGATAGAACAAATCATCCCCTAGCAACTAAACATGGGAGTGGAACTGCCAGTGGGGAAAAGTAGGACTTTCAATTAAAGTTTATCACTAAGCACGTGGTAGTCTTCACCAGTCAAATAGACAAATAAATATAAAAAATTATAAAATAATCTATTAAGGAGACGTGGCTGGAAGTGGAACTGCAAACCAAAAGCCAAGCACGTGGAAAAGAAGTCAAATAGAAAAAAAGAGGAGACGTCATTGTTGAAGAGAGAGGGAGAGGGGTAAGAAACTAAAACATACGTGGAATGCAAACTAAAACCCAAGCTGTTGTCGTGGGTGAGAACTGAGAAACTGAAGAAGAGAGACGGAAAGAAGGGTCAACAGACCAAAATAGAAAGCTGAAAAAAGTTGTTGAAGACTTGAAACATACCTGAACTGGAGGCTTGAAGATGCAGAGGGAAGTTGTCGATCTTAGGGTTTTTTTATTTTGTTTAATTTGGGGAAGTGGCTAAGATGAGAAGTTTAATTTAAGGGTGGGTTTAATTTGGGGAAGTGGGTTTTATTGGGATTTATTTTAATTTCCTTAAGCGCCAAAGGCGCGGCGCCTAGCGCCTTGGCAGAAGCGTGGCGCCTAGCACCACCTGTCGTTTATCGCATTACCTTTGTCGGTGGAGGCGTTTACCCGGTCGCCTTGCTATGCCTAGCGTGTAACCCCTTTAGCCCAGCCTAGACGCTCGACCCGAATTACGAAGGTTACACAGGGAAAACTAAAGTCAACCCAAAAGTCAACCTTGATTAACGACCATTTTTTTACTTTTTATCTTATCTAGATGCACTTTATTAGCCTATGTGATTAGCAAATCATTTCAGCGGAAGCGACACAGCGATGGAACTCAAACAGGGGTTCAATTGCAAAGAAATGTCTTTCAGTGACTAGAATGTAAATTTCCAGAATTTAGAAGACTTAACGAGATATAAGATTATCAATCCAAAATTAGACTTATAACAAACCATCATATTAAATTTCAACTTAAAAAGATCAACCAAACTCATTTAATTAAGCAATCAAGATTCAGGGACCAAAACGTAAGAAACAGAAACCTGAAACAATTCAAATTCAAACTTCAACGGTCAGGTGTTCCGAAACGCAGAGACCTGTATCGGAACGGTCGTTTCGAAACCAGGTTGATCGTTTCGATATTCAGGTGCATTCCGAGACCCGTATCGAAACACCCCTTTCTAGTAGCAAAATCGTTTCGATACGTTCCTACCCGTTCCGAAACCTCATGGCCATTTCAGGCCTCTGTTCCAAAACAGACAAGGGCGTTCCGATACGCCTTGCCCTGCAACAACAGATTTTGCTAGTTTTTCACATATTTTCATGTTCATAAACATCCCAAAACATATCACAACATACATGCAACAGACTTATGCATCAAGGATCATCTTCACAAAGCCAAAGCTAAAGCATAGCATCAAACATGAAAATAATGAACTATAGGCATACTCCCTAGTCCACCAAAGTCATACAAAGCTAAACTCAACATTTAAACATAAAACAATCCATAAAGGCCCTTTACAACTCAAGGATCAATAACCAAACATGCTCAAAGTAAAAGAGAGAACATCCACAACCATCCAAGAGTATAATTCCCACCCATTGCCTCTTACTAGACCAAAATAAAGCCACATACTTTGCTAAACCAAAATGCTTGGATTTCCTTGCTTGTGTGCTGCCTCAAACTTCGAATTCTCTACATTGATGAAACAAATGAGCGTAAGCACAAAGGTTAGTGAGGATCGCAAAACAACATTCATCAATGCATTTCACATGACTTGTAAAACCACCACTTTTCAATACATGCCTTTTCGTAAAACATGTCTTCTCAAGACATCAATGCACTTTATAAACACATGCTCATATGCAACATTTTAAAACAACAAATAAACCTTTGCTCATGCTTACCAAGCATCTCATACATTCTTGCATCAATTACAAGCGTCTCATGCTTCACATTAATCTTTAACATTATATTGGCTCACAAGTGATAATCCATAAACCATTCCAACCAAAAGACACAGTCAGATGCGCGGATTACAAGCGTTATCCCACACGCTTCATACACGCTACCGGACTACACAAGGCTCACAAACGAGAGCAACCCTCCATCATTGTGACACCCGTGGTGGAGTATAACGGTACAATCACAACCCCTCAACACCACTCATCGGTAGCTGCATAATTCCACTAACGAGAGCACGAGACACATAACACAAGATGCACACACGAAATTAACATCCACCGTTGTGATCTTAACCTTAATCGTTAGGGTACTTGGATGGAGTATACGGTATAATCACAACCCCTCGACATCCAAGGTGAATTTATTCACGGTGCACCCAATCCTATAGCCGGCTAACTATATCCAATTACCACAACCAAAAACAATTTCCATCACTTGCCAATATAATCATTTAACCACATTAATCCACTGTTTTACAAGCATAAATACAATGCCATTTCCACAAGCATAACATGCACTTATCACATGAAAACCAATGATCACTTACCTAGTGCATCCTTAACTCAATGGCATTAAAAACCAGCATTTAACCATGCTTAAACATGCTTTAATACAGTAAACAAAACCACAATTATCTCAAGTGCATTTTCATCAAACATAGCACATTTCCGAGAGAGAGATTTTCGAATCACTTACTCTTGAGCTTAGCTAAGTGTATCAAACTTACACTAAGCCCCCAAGATCACGCTCAAGACGTTACAAAGTAGGAAATTCCAGTTCCACTCACCGATACGCGAAGCCTTGCTCGCCGACACGAAAATTACCCTTCCGGAGCCTCCAACAACTCCTCGTTTGCTTCCGAATCAAGATCCCGTGTTTTCACAACATCAAAACAGAGATCTAAATGCATTGAAATGCATTCCAACACCAGCAACAATTCACAATCTCGTTGCTCACCTAAACTACACCAAATTACCCATCCAAAACAACCGAAAACCCAATCGATTGCTTCCTAAACCAAGCCCAGCCAACATACATCACTTCCAACCCATTATAAACATCAAAACACATCTAATAAACAACCTAACCCAACCTTATACCTCCAGCTAGGGGTGTTCAAAAAAATCCGATCCGATTATCCGTTGATCCGATCCGAAATTTCGGATATCCGATCCGTTTTTTATTTTTCGGATAATTCGGATCGGATATCCGAAAATTTCGGATCGGATACGGATAGTGGTTTTACATTCGGATCGGATATCCGATTATCCGATATCCGAAAATTCAATTTTTTTTATAGGTATAAATCTTGTTATATTCGATATTTTTACTTGTTATATATGAAAAATTGAAATTTCCATAGATACAAAGATTGTTATATTCAATAATTTATTGATTTTTATATTCTAAAACCTAAATTTTTCATGGATAGAATCATTAAATTAAAAAAAATAATCAAATAAATTCATAAATTTCGAATATTCGGATATTCGAGTATCCGATCCGAAAATTCGGATATCCGGATTTGCGGATATCCGATTTTTTCGGATCGGATACGGATCGCTATTTAGGTGATCCGAATTTTCGGATCGGATCGTATCCGGTATCCGAAAATGAACACCCCTACCTCCAGCAAGCAAGATTCCACCATTTCACCTCAAAAACTCACTTAAATCAACCAAGAAACTCAAGGATCTCAAGGATTTCGGGATCTATGTTATCAAAACATCATTTCCACATAATAAACAACTTAGAACTTAATTAAGATCAATCCAAAACAGGGTTTAACACATCAAGTCCGAAAATCAAGATTTCTACCATAATTTCACAAGATTTTGATCTCCAATCAAAACTATAATGAAAACTCAACCAAAATTAGTATTTAGAAGCCAAATATCTTGGGAATTTCAATAAAGAACTTTGATTAGAGGTTGAGAACGTGATTTACCTCCAATTCTTGCTTCCTCAATGAATGACAAGTTTTTCTTAGCCAAATCTTGAAAAGCTTGAAGGGATTTCTTGAAAATTGATTAGGAAATGTTAGGAGAGTGTTTGGGAGAAAAGAATTCTGGAGAAAAAAGGATGAAGATAGTGCTTGGCTGAAAAATGAAGAGGGAATGGTAGTTACGTATTATTAACTACCCATTTTAATTTAATTAAAATAAAATCAATTAAAGCTATTTAATTAAAAACCATTTAAAAAACATGTCATATTAAGGAAAGGCTAAATTGCCATAAAGCCTCCTATAGATTCTAAGAATTTGGCTTCTTCTTTAAAAATCACATTTTCCACAATTTTGAAACTTTACAATTTGGTCACCACTAAAAATGTCCCATTTCTGAAACTCATTTTATAAAATTGACTTGACCAACCTCTGAAACATATTTTTAGAGGATTTTAGCAATTTTTATCACATTTTTATCTTATCCCGATCCTTGATTTCCTTAAATCACCTTACGCGATTCGAACCGTTCTCGACCGGTCCGATCCGATGTCTAAAACATCTAGGCCCAAAATCAGGGCATTACAACTCTCCCCCACTTAGAAAATTGCGTCCTCAAAATTTTTCCTGAAGGAAATAAGTGCGTAAATTGCTTCAGCATGTCTGCCTTGCTTTCCCACGTGGCCTCCTCAATTCCTCAGTGTCGCCACAACACCTTCACAAGCTCTATCGTCTTGCCACGGAGAACTTTTCTATTCATATCCAGAACCTTCACTGGTTCCTCATCATATGACAAATCCGGATTCAACTCTATCTCCTCAACAGGCATCACATACGAAGGATCCGATTTGTACCTTCGTAACATAGAGACATGAAACACATCATGTATCTTCTCCAACTCCGCAGGAAATTTCAACCGATATGCCACAGGACCAATATGCTCCACAATCTCGTAAGGTCCAATGAACCTTGGGCTAAGCTTACCCTTACGCCCAAATCTCATCACCTTATTCCAAGGCGATACTTTCAAGAACACACGTTCGCCAACCGCGAACTCAATCTCCTTACGCCTCAGGTCCGCGTAAGACTTTTGCCTATCCGATGCTGCTTTCAAACGCTCACAAATGAGCTTCACCTTCTCGGTGGTTCCCTTTAGCATAGCTGGCATCGAGATCAACTTTTGCCCAGCTTCTGCCCAACAGAGAGGGGTTCTACAACGTCTCCCATACAAAGCCTCGTATGGAGCCATTTGAATACTCGCCTAATAACTGTTATTATACGCAAACTCAACCAACGACAAATGCTTCTCCCAAGCACCCTGAAAATCTATCACACATCACCACAACATGTCCTCAAGCACTTGGTTCACACGTTATGATTGTCTATCTGTCTGAGGATGATAGGAAGTACTGAAATTCAACCGTGTACCCAAGGCTTGATGCAAACATTCCCAAAATCACGATGTAAACCTCGGATCCTTATTCGACACTATACACTTTGGCACACCGTGCAACCGCACAATCTCATCTATGTACAGCTCAACCAACTTATCCAAGGTATATGTAGTATGCACAGGCAGAAAATGTGCACACTTCGTAAGGCGATCAACAATCACCCAAACTGAATTTTTCTTTGACGGCGACAAAGGCAATCCAGACACAAAATCCATGGTGATTCTCTCCCATTTCCATTCTGGGATTCTCAAAGGTTGCAACAACCTAGAAGGAACCTGATGTTCAGCCTTCACTCGCTGACACACCAAGAACTTACTAACGAACTCAGCCACATCCTTTTTCAACCCCACCCAGTAGTACTCATCCTTCAAATCACAATACATCTTTGTACTACCAGGATGCATAGCAAAGGGACTACTATGGGCTTCAGTCAAAATAGTGCGCCTCAACTCAACATCATCCGACACCACTATTCGACTACCAAAGCACAGAACACCGTCATCACTAAAGTTGAAATCCGAAGGTCTACCCTCTGCAATGTCCTGAACATGCGAAACAAGAGAATCATCTAGCAACTGCTTGTCTTTAATCAACTGAATCAAAGATGGTTTCACTTGCAATTCCGCAATAAGACCACCATCACGTGAAATGCTCAAGCGAGCAAACATTGCTCTCAACTCCACATCTACTTTTCGGCTCAAAGCATCGGCCACAACATTAGCCTTGCCCGGGTGGTACTCGATCGTCAGATCATAAGCAACTCTACCCATCGACACTGCCTAAGATTCAACTCCTTCTAAGACATAAGATACTTTAAGCTCTTATGATCCGTGAACACAACACACTTCTCACCGTACATGTAATGCCTCCAAATCTTCAAAGCAAAAACCACGGCCGCAAGCTCAAGATCATGGGTAGGGTAATTGCGCTCATGCACTTTCAACTGCCTAGATGCATAGGCCACTACCTTACCCTCTTGCATCAACACACAACCCAAACCAACAATGGACGCGTCACTATAACACCCCTTACCCCGGATTAGGGGCAAGGTGCGTTCTATCACCAGATTCGTATTAACTTATTAATCAATTAGGCAGCGGAAGGTAATTCGCGTGATTTTTTTTAATTCGATTACAACTATGTGTTCATAACTAAGTTAGTCCATTCATACTACTTATAACCATACATATATCCTCATTTTAATTCGAACAATAGCTAGGTGGTCCTATTTAATTGATTCATTTACTCGACTTATAACTCATATAACAATCTAATTTAATTTAGTAGACATTCGAATACTTCATACATAAAATAATTTTTTTTCATTTTATTCAATCCATTCGAATGCCTCCCTTAGATAACTTGATTCAATTTCATCATAACATCTAAAATCTTTACCAATTATAAGACTAATAATTTTATAGCAAACATATATTTATATCCGTCATTATCATAGTGTTTTAAAACGTTTCCCTTATACAAAATAATTCCCCGGGGTAACCATCAACGGCTAAACCTATCGGTTGCCTATACAAAATATAACAAAAAGAATCAAGCCCCAAAACATATACTAAGGGTCAACCTATACCCCAAAATATATACCCCTTAATTACATAACAAAATGAGGGAAACTAACTTAATAAGTTCATGCACTCTTAAAATAGTAGTTCATAAACATGACCATTAAGGCGAATTGCACTAGCATGCTGACTGTTAAGCCACCCATCATAAGCATGACAAAGACAATGAAAGGCATACTTAATCTTCGAGCTATCGGATATCAGAAGTAGATCAACACGCTACTACCTGAAATTTTTGGGAAGGAAGGAAAAATTCGAGTGATAAGTACTTCTAGTACTTAGTGAGGAAACCTTAATCTAATTAATTTCCATTTAATAAACAAGTGACCACACATTAGTCCAAGCCTTAAATCATCACATTTTTCTATTCCATTTGAATAGGTCAATACAATCCATATAAATTCACAATCAATTTAACAACATCAATGATCATTCGAATTGAACAATTTAAGGCATCAATATTTTTCAATCGAACACAAGCAAATTAAGGTACCAACCATATCATAATTGAACCATTTAAAGCTATCAATAGTTATTTTTTTTATTTTCATATTGCATATAAATACCATGAATTAAAGATCAACTTTATAAATTCCTTATTCATATTACACAATACGAATAACAAGATTCGATCAATAACAATTTTACATAAGCAAGCAGCAGCAAATTGTAGCAGAGAATCAATTAATTTAATAACTCATAATTGACATGTTATAATCAAATTCATAGAAATTCACCAAACAAGAATTTCAAGTTCGAAGTACAAAGAATTTCCTTTTTATTACTTTAATTTGTATGCCTTGGATAGTATAGTAAGCTAGGTATTCGAGTCACGTATTACTGAATTGTGAATCAAATTCACCATATAATAGGTACCCAAGTACCAATTTCGTATCATCGTATCACATATCATTTTAATGTCCACTGACATTAAACAAGAAGGTACACTTACGTACCACATATATCGAGTACACTAACGTACCGATTCTTATCGAGCTCAAGACTCTAGGCTAGCCGTACTACCTGGACAGACTATACACACCAAGGGCTTTACCCATTTACTCTTTAATTTCAATCGCATAATTAATTCAATTAAATTTTCAGAACTGATTTCTTAATCCTTTCGATTAATTACTTGAAATCTCAATTCCAATATCACATACTATCACATTTAAGCATATACTAGATTGCATCACAATTTGCATATCCACAATTCAGCATATACATAAACTCAATTTCACATCTCATAGCTCAATTTCCAATCGAATTTACCAAACACATATAGCTTGTAAGATCAACAATTGATCACATATCATATCAAGCAATACTATTAATTCACCACCCAAACACAATTAATCTCAATAATTCTAATATCCAGCATCAAGATAGCATCCATAATCGAATCAATATGGCTCCAATCAGATTAAAAATCAAACATGGCATTATCAAAATTTCAATTCAAGCATATACCAAACAATCACATAACAACATGCATCCAATCCAATTTCCTTTATTCCTTCTTCCCTTATCAAATTACCAATATTTAATTATTCCAATTTCATGCTTAACATATACTAAAATCAAATTAAAGGATAGTAGAGACTCTAATCTCAACTCTAAGTTCGTTTCACTCACAATCGCCGAGCTACTTTTGAATCCGGAGGCCTTTTCCACGATCCAAGGCGGCTCCAGCTACAGGTTCCTCTTTGATCCTTTCTCCTCTAAGATCTAGCACATTTTAGGCAATCATAGAAGAAATTTCAGAATTAATTATTCAATTTAAACCTTGATTTTCTCCACATTTCAGTTTCAGTCATTTTTCTAATTTAGCTTCGAACATTGCCAATTTAATTTACCAAAACCCTTCTAATTATTGATTCAATGTTCAAATTGCTTAATTACTCGTGTGAATTGAAATTTAACAAGTTTATCTATCATTTTACTACATTCCTTCTTATCCAATTTCATCAATTAAATTTTAATTGTCATTCAAGGTTATATATTTTTTTATTCTAAACTGTTTTGACCCTTCACTTTAATTAATGTCCCATTTTCAGCATATACTTCAGAATCAATCCCTATTTGTTTCTAACTTCAATTAACATACTCAATTTCACCTTATTAAAATTTCAGATTGAAATTCTAAGTAATCAATTTTTCCTGAATTTTCAAAGTTTGCTGCCCAGTTATGAAGTGTACTGGACATATTTGAAGGCTGTTCGGATTTCTTTCTCAAATTTTGCTACAATTCTCCAATTTCACTTTTATGAATTTTCTATCAAAATAGACATGCCAAAGTTCATTGTGTCAAAATTTCATCCTTAGATTCTTACTAATTATTTTTCTATAAATTTTCAAAGTTGAGTGTTTCAACTAACATAAAATCTGGCCAGCCTTAACTTATTGTATTTAAAGTCCTACTACACTTCTAAGTTCTTAGATCTTTCTCATAACTTACAAATTTCCAGCAACATCTCCTTTTTACTAAAAACTTTCATGAATTTTAGCTTGTACCAAAACAACTACTTCCTCAATTATTTTCATATATTTGAATAGTAGGTGGAGAATGCTACTTACTTTTGATTTTTGCTTGAATTTCTTAAGCCAATTTCTATGCCATGCAAGCCTCTCTTCTTCTTCACCGAGCCCTCTTCTATTCTCTCTCAATTTCTTGTACTTTTCAAGTGTGTGAAATGTGGTTTACTTAGCCAAGATGGTTTGGGGTAACCGATTAAGAGGAGACACATTAATGAGAGTGGACACAAAATGTCAATGTCTCAACTAATATGTCTCTAATATGCCCTTAATTATGCCATCATTTTTATTTTAATCAAAGGGCAATTCAAGAAGATTAAACTTTAGCATGCATATCTTCTCTTCTATCTTTAATTCAGTTTAGTCACTTGGCAATTTGCCGAATTTCCTTAGGCTTTTCTTTGGATTCCAATTGAGTCCTTATCATAACTATTTTCAATTTAATTATTTAAGGTTTCTAGTCTAATTAATTCTCTAATTATCTAATTAAATTCCCAAACTTCTAGGCTAATATTTGGGATGTTACAGTCACTATAGACCACAAACTCCTTACCGGAATCAAGTTGAATCAGAACAGGAGCTTGCGTTAAAGCTTCTTTCAGCTTCTCAAAAGCTTGTTGTCTCGCATCCGTCCACTCAAAGCGAACATTCTTCTACAACAGCTTGGTCAAAGGTGCTGCTATCTTCGAGAAACCCTCGACAAACCTACGGTAATATCCAGCCAGACCAAGGAAAGTCCGTACCTCTGTCACTGACTTAGGCACCTTCCAACCCATCACCGCCTCAACCTTGCGCGGATCAAGGCGTATACCCTCAGCTGACACAACATGTCCAAGGAAGACCACCTCCCTAAGCCAAAACTCACACTTACTCAGCTTGGCATATAACTGATTTTCCAACAACGCTTGCAAAACAATTCTTAAGTGTCTATCATGATCCTCCTCGGTACGCGAATACACACGGATATCATCGATGAACACCACCACAAACTGATACAAGAATTCATGGAATACACAATTCATCATGTCCATGAAAGCAGCAGGCGCGTTGGTCAAACCAAACGACATCACAAAAAATTCATAATGTCCATACCTCGTCCGAAAAGCTGTCTTGGGTACGTCCACATCCTTCACCTTCAGCTGGTAATACCCCGACCTCAAATCTATCTTAGAAAACACTGAGGCTCTCCGGAATTGATCAAAGAGATCATCAATTCTAGGCAAGGGATACCTGTTCTTGATCGTCAACTTATTCAGTTGCCGATAATCTATGCACATCCGCGTCGTCCCATCCTTCTTCTTCACAAACAAGACCGATGCACCCCAAGGTGACATACTCGGCCGGATGAAACCTCGATCCAACAACTCTTGCAATTGCGTTTTCAACTCTTTTAGCTCTTTGGGTGCCATGCGATAAGGAGCAATGGACACCGAAGTCGTATTCTCGTACAACTCGATACCAAACTCAACTTCCCTGTTTGGTGGCAACCTAGGCATTTCTTCCGAAAAAACACCCAGAAAATCGTAAACAGTTCAGATGTCCTGCACACGTATATCCTTGGTGCCAGGATTCATCACATAGGCAAGATAAGCCTCAAAACCCAACCTCATTATACGGTTTGCTTCTAAAACTGAAATCACGTTCGACAAGAATTTCACATTCTCGCTTACAACCACTACTTCATAATCATCGGCCAACTTTAAGGTGACCCGCTTGACATCAAAATCAACCACCACCCTATGCTCCGTCAACCAATCTATGCCAAGGATTACATAAAATCCGTAGAAAGGTAACTCCATCAAATCCACAAGAAAAACATTTCCTTGTACAAATAAAGGGCATCTCTTATACAACTTCCTAGTGACTACAGTCTCACCAAAAGAACTAGTCACTTGCATTCCTACTTCAAGTGTCTCAATAGGTATATCAAGCAAATGCGCACGCTCACTCAAGATATAAGAATGTGTAAATCCAGAATCAATCAAAGCCAACAAAGATAAAGACTGAAGAGCAAAGGTACTTGCGACGACATCTGTATCATTGCGCTCCTCACGCTGAGCATAAACCCTCGCTGGTCCACCTCCCTCAGGACGAACGGCTACAACATGAGCAGTACCTCGATGCCCCTCGTCTCTCCTCTGAAAGTTCCCACGGCCGCGCCCACAGGCTCTTTGAGGTGCAGCTACTACAGGAGCACGTCCTTGGCCTCCACCAGCCAACAAAGGACACTCTCTTCTCATGTGATCCGTCGAACCACAATTCCAACATGAATTCCCTGTCACCACAACATGAGTATGGACCTCTCTAGCCGCCCAAGGACAATCTCGCCAGAAATGACCCCGAGAACCACACGTCCAGCACGTGTTCTGTTCAGCCTTCATCCTATCTCATTGGGCAGGTGCACCATGTCCACCATTACCCCGCCTAGCAGCAGGTTGGTATCTCCCGTCTCGTCCCCTCTTGCCCGTCCACCACCAGAACTAGACTCGGCTGCTCTCTTCCCAGAGCTAGAACCTACACCTCGAGCTGACAAACCCAGGTTTTGTTCGATGTCTTTCGATCGACAAAAAAGCACATCAAAATCAGTGTAATCCGCAGCCAACATGTACGTCTTGACTTCCTATACCAAACTGTACCAGAAGCGATCACATCGGTGCCTCTCACTAGGAACCAGCTCAGGGGCATACTGGCTCAAGCGTACGAACTGGACCTCGTACTCAGCCATAGTGAGATTGCCCTGAACTAGCTACATAAACTCATGTTTCTTTTCATCAAAGTATCTCACCCCTAGATACTTCCTCTTAAAGACACCCCTGAAATACTCCCAATCAACCTCATTGGGTTCCAAGCTAGCAGTGGTAGTCGTCCACCAGCTGTAGGCATTGCCTTGCAACAAAGAAACTGCGCATCCCAGCTTGTGCACATCATTACAGTCCATCTGATCCATGATACGGATCGTGCTCGCTAACCAGGCCTGAGACGCCTCAGGAGACATTCCAAAAAACTCCACAGCTCCTAGGCTCCTCAACCTCTCTAATGGTAAGCCCGCCTGCCCAGCTGCAAGGGCCTGTACATGCGCTCCAGCCACAACAGCCTGAAATGCTCCGGTGATTGCCTGAACCAATGGCACCAAATCACCCAAACCAGGATCAGCATGTCCTTGTTGCACTTGCTCCCCACCTCCTGATGGTGGCGGAGGAGGTACATTTCCACCAGGTGGGACATCGGCCCCTTGCTCACCCTGGTCACCCTGAGGTACTATTGTATTCGACCTCAGCTCTCTTCTCGGGCCTATAATGCTATTTTAAACAAGGCATAACAACAAAACAAGTCAAACCATTTAGGCCAGCTGCAAGCAACAATCCAAGTTTACAAAAACATTTATTTAGTGTAATAAGGCAATGGTCACCCCAATTTCCCTCAACATAGCATAGCATACATTAAAACATCATGATCAACATGCTTTACATCATCCCAAAACCAGCACATAACAACATTGCATCATCATCACACAATCATATTCATTTCACATACGATTCATATCAATTCAGCATTTCATAAGCTTCACAATTCAACCAATTGCATGCTTTTCACACAACATACATCAACACATATCAATTTCCCATACCAACATCCCCAAATCTTTTGAAACCTGGCTCTGATACAAACAAATATAACCCCCATAGCCCAGCCTAGACGCTCGACCCGAACTACGAAGGTTACACGGGGAAAACCCGAAAGTCAACCTTGATTAACGACCATTTTTTTTACTTTTTATCTTATCTAGATGCACTTTATTAGCCTATGTGATTAGCAAATCATTTCAGCGGAAGCAACACTGCGACGGAACTCAAACAAGGGTTTAATTGCAAAGAAACGTCTTTTAGGGACTAGAATGTAAATTTCCAGAATTTAGAGGACTTAACAAGATGTAAGGTTATCAATCCAAAATTAGACTTATAACAAACCATCAGATTAAATTTCAACTTAAAAAGATCAACCAAACTCATTTAATTAAGCAATCAAGATTCAGGGACCAAAACGTAAGAAACAGAAACCTGAAACAATTCAAATTCAAACTTCAACAGTCAAGTGTTCCGAAACGCAGAGACCTATACCAGAACGGTCATTTCGAAACCACGTTGACCGTTTCGATACTCGGGTACGTTCCGAGACCCCTATCGAAACACCCCTTTCCAGTAGCAAAATCGTTTCGATACGCTCCTACCCGTTCCGAAACCTCATGGCCATTTCAGGCCTCTGTTCCGAAACAGGCAAGAGCGTTCTGATACGCCTTGCCCTGCAACATCAGATTTTGCTGGTTTTTCACATCTTTTCATGTTCATAAAAATCCCAAAACATATCACAACATACATGCAACAGACTTATGCATCATCACAAAGCCAAAGCTAAAGCATAGCATCAAACATGCAAATAATGAATTATAGGCATACTCCCTCGTCCACCAAAGTCATACAATGCTAAACTCAACATTTAAACATGAAACAATCCATAAAGGCCCTTTATAACTCAATGATCAATAACCAAACATGCTCAAAGTAAAAGAGAGAACATCCACAACCATCCAAGAGTATAATTCCCACCCATTGCCTCTTATTACACCAAAGTAAAGCCACATACTTTGCTAAACCAAAATGCTTGGATTTCCTTGCTTGTGTGCTGCCTCAAACTCCTAATTCTCTGCATTGATGAAACAAATGAGCGTAAGCACAAAGCTTAGTGAGGATCGCAAAACAACATTCATCAATGCATTTCACATGACTTGTAAAACCACCACTTTTCAATACATGCCTTTTCGTAAAACATGTCTTCTCAAGACATCAATGTACTTTATAAACACATGTTCATGTGCAACATTTTAAAACAGCAAATAAACCTTTGCTCATGCTTACCAAGCATCTCATGCATTCTTGCATCAATTACAAGCGTCTCATGCTTCACATTAATCTTTAACATTATATTGGCTCACAAGTGATAATCCATAAACCATTCCAACCAAAAGACAAAATCGGATACGCGGATTACAAGCATTGTCCCACACGCTTCATACACACTACCGGACTACACAAGGCTCACACACGAGAGCAACCCTCCATCGTTGTGACACCTGTGGTGGAGTATAACGGTACAATCACAACCCCTCAACACCACTCATCGATAGCTGTATAATTCCACTAACGAGAGCACGGGACACATAACACAAGATGCACACACGAAATTAACATCCACCGTTGTGATCTTAACCTTAATTGTTAGGGTACTTGGATGGAGTATACGGTACAATCATAACCCCTCGACATCCAAGGCGACTTTATTCACAGTGCACCCAATCCTATAGCCGGCTAACTATATCCGATTAACAGAACCAAAAACAATTTCCATCACTTGCCAATATAATCATTTAACCACATTAATCCATTGTTTTACAAGCATAAATACAATGCCATTTCCATAAGCATAACATGCTTAACATCACATGCACTTATCACATGAAAACCAAGGATCACTTACCTAATGCATCCTTAACTTAATGGCATTAAAAACCAGTATTTAACCATGCTTAAACATGCTTTAATACAGTAAACAAAACCACAATTATCACAAGTGCATTTTCATCAAACATAGCATATTTCTGAGAGAGAGATTTCCGAATCACTTACTCTTGAGCTTAGCTAAGTGTATCAAACTTACACTAAGCCCCCAAGATCACGCTCAAGACGTTACAAAGTAGGAAATTCCAGTTCCACTCACCGATACGCGAAGCCTTGCTCGCCGACACGAAAATTACCCTTCCGGAGCCTCCAACAACTCCTCGTTTGCTTCCGAATCAAGATCTCGTGTTTTCACAACATCAAAACAGAGATCTAAATGCATTGAAATGCATTCCAACACCAGCAACAATTCACAATCTCGTTGCTCACCTAAACTACACCAAATTACCCATCCAAAACAACCGAAAACCCAATCGATTGCTTCCTAAACCAAGCCCATCCAACATACATCACTTCCAACCCATTATAAACATCAAAACACATCTAATAAGCAGCCTAACCCAACCTTATACCTCCAACAAGCAAGATTCCACCATTTCACCTCAAAAACTCACTTAAATCAACCAAGAAACTCAAGGATCTCAAGGATTTCGGGATCTATGTTATCAAAACATCATTTCCACATAATAAACAACTTAGAACTTAATTAAGATCAATCCAAAACAGGGTTTAACACATCAAGTCCGAAAATCAAGATTTCAACCATAATTTCACAAGATTTTGATCTCCAATCAAAACTATAATGAAAACTCAACCAAAATTAGTATTTAGAAGCCAAATATCTTGGGAATTTCAATAAAGAACTTTGATTAGAGGTTGAGAATGGGATTTACCTCCAATTCTTGCTTCCTCAATGAATGACAAGTTTTCCTTAGCCAAATCTTGAAAAGCTTGAAGGGATTTCTTGAAAATTGATTAGGAAATGTTAGGAGAGTGTTTGGGAGAAAAGAATTCTGGAGAAAAAAGGATGAAGATAGTGTTTGGCTGAAAAATGAAGAGGGAATGGTAGTTACGTATTATTAACTACCCATTTTAATTTAAATTAAAATAAAATCAATTAAAGCTATTTAATTAAAACCCATTTAAAACACATGTCATATTAAGGAAAGGCTAAACTGCCATAAAGCCCCCTATAGATTCTAAGAATTTGACTTCTTCTTTAAAAATCACATTTTCCACAGTTTTGAAACTTTACAATTTGGTCACCACTCAAAATGTCCCATTTCTGAAACTCATTTTATAAAATTGACTTGATCAACCTCTTAAACATATTTTTAGAGGATTTTATCAATTTTAATCACATTTTTATCCTATTCCGATCCTTGATTTCCTTAAATCACCTTACGCGATTCGAACCATTCTCGACCGGTCCGATCCGATGTCTAAAACATCTAGGCCCAAAACCAGGGCGTTACATAGCGCCTTAGGCGTGCTTTTTCAAACTAAGGTCCCATACCTCCTTGACATCTTCACAAGAAGACATCTTCTCATAGATGTTGAGGCTAAATGTTAAGTGTCTAAAAGTATTATTTTATTTACCTTTTTACTCATATTATTGTTAGACTTAGGCACAATTTAGTTGCATAATTAGACATTTATACATATTCTCATAATTTCTTTAACCATTAAGCTTGATTACATATTTTAGTGTATTTTTGTGGAAATGTTGTTGTTTCGGTGTGTATTCTGGTGCATGCAGGAAAACTGTCGAAGAGTCTGCCACCGTGACAACCTGCCGTCGAGCCTGATGCCTAGACATACCATGCCGAGGCAGCAAGAAGGGCAGAAGGAAGAAGTTGTACACTCGATGGTTGAAGTTGTGGGACCTACTATAGAGCTTATAAAGAGGAGAATCTCAGGATGAGGAGCCATGCCAAACCCTGCAAGTCAACTATTTGCCGCCCAGGCAGTCAACTATTTGCCATCGAGGCAACAACTTCCAGGAAGTCCGAAAAAAGCAAAATGGTATGCGATTGAAAGAGCTCATCAAGCCTGATTTTTGAAGACCACTTGTACGTGCATTAGAGCCCAGCAGACAAAGAAAAGCCATGGTAAAGTCATGGTGGAAAAAGTCAAACGAGAATTTAGGAAGATGTAATGTTAGATTTGTTCTTTTAATGAGTTGTAATTAGATTCTAACTAGGATTCCTGCCTTCAACCGACTTAGACCTAGGCTTCTCCCCTATGAATGTAAACCGACTTGAAGGAGAAAAACACAATTGAGATTAGAGAGAAACTCTTTCTTGTCGAAACCCCAGTGCCGTCCACCATCATGTTCTAAACCTTCCCTAGGGCTAAGGGTTGGTTGTGTAGTAGTTGTGAGAGTTTGCTTGTATTTGTTTAGGATTTTAGTTTTTGCAATAAAATTCAAGGTTTGTTTACTCTTAGTTCTTCATTATCACAGTCTTTATCGGGAGATAAGAGATCTTCAATCCATTTTGTTCAATATCGGGAGAGTTGAACTCACGAAACAAGTAAACACGGTTTTATCCAACCATGGGGTAAAGCTACTTCGGCTTAGGGATAAGTTTAGAAGTTCAGCGGCTAAGAGAGGTTTCATAATCGGTTGGTGTTCACCCTTAGATTCACGCCGGGATATATCATCCAAGACATGTTCACCAATAGTACTTCAAGCTTCGGGAGAAGAGGGAGTCATAGAAGGGAGCTTTGTCGAACCTTGAATCATCGCTTAACTCCCCAGGCAGTCACTCGGTCTCTGCTGAGGCGAGCGCTTGCCGAGGCATAGTCATGGGCGGCTGTTGAAAGCTGTTAAGTTTATCTGCAAAACTGTGCTGAGACAGTACATCCAATCTCCAGACTACAAAGCATCCAATATCGACTCATTCTCTCACTCTGATATCTCAATTTACTTTACTTGCTTTACTTTTAGTTTTAATCCAAACAACTCTCGTTAATTGTATTTTTACTTTTACTTGTGCAGAAAAGTGAATCCTAAAGGTTGTCACAATCCCTGTGGAGACGATATCTTAAATACTATAACTTGGCACCGTGTACACTTGCACGCTAATTGCGCATCACTTTTGCACGTAATTAATTTTTTGGCGCCGTTGCCGGGGATTGGCGTACAACCTTTGTTTTTATTTTTATGCACATATCTTTATTTTCTTGCATTATTCAATTTTTCTTTTGTTTAAAAAAATATTTCAGGTGCAATACAAGTTTAAGGGCATCATCATGTCAAGAAAAACCACTCGAGAGTTGATGTTAGAAAATTCTTACAATTTTTGTGAAAGAAATTATGAGTTCGAAAGTTGCCCTCATCTTTTTGGTGAATACATGGACGAACCGAGATGGGACCAACAACAAGATTATTCATGGTACGACCAACAAGCTCAAAGTTTTTCCTACCATGACAATTTTGATGCCGTAGCAGCAGACATGCCCTGGCAAAGTAGTTCTCCTCAAGAGCAATCAAAATCCTTGTAAGACACGCTCCAAGCTTTCATTGCATTCACTCAAGAATTGACAGCTTCTATGGACGCAAGAATCGCCAAGGTGGACGCACTTTTGAGCAATTTGGCCCCCATTAATACCATGGATGAACATGATGCCTAAGAAACCTCTGCCTTGGCAATCATCGATCACCAAAAACTACGTCTCATGGACACTGACATCCCAAGGCAAGAAGACGTGGAGCAATACGAAGAACACATTGATGAGCCTATGCAACAGATTGCTCTATCAAGGACTGAGGAACCTGAACAGAGCTATGCCTCGACAGCTGAGGAATCTGTAGATTGCTCTCATCAACCTTTTCGTGGGCAATTGAACGACCACAAAGAGGAGCAACACGATGTAAATACTTTGCTAACAGAATATGAGTCGGTAATAGCTGAACCTTTTGAATTCTTTGAAAAATCACCTTTTCCATTGCAGGTATTTCTTGAGGAACCAACACCGATAGAGTTGATGCCAAAAAAATCTCTACCGATGGAGATGGTTGAGAGACCTAAAGAAAATGGTGTTCACAAAACTCTTTATAAAATTAGGTTTTCCCTTGACCTACACCGCATTATGATAGAAGATTGCCACAACAACTGGTTGCCGCAGCAGTTGCCTTGGCAGCAAAGGCTACTTTCCACCATAACAAACTTCAACTAGAATAAGGTAAGTACATGGTTGGATATTGATATGATTTTTCCTAATCACATATTCATGCCTTTAGGAAAAACAACAAGGTGGAAGGTACACATGGACTACAAGGGAACAAGGAAGAAAGGAACCTCTACCATGATAATGCAAAAGCAAGTAGTTGCAAACATAGTGGTCCACCCTTTTATAGGTAAAATAGTCACTTGATGGAGAGTGCGGGTGGATTACAAGAAGGATCGGAAACGACCCCCTCAAGCTCGAATAGACAAGGGAGTAGTTACTTTAGGAGATTCATGCCAATGCACTCCTAGAGTAACATAATTTTTATTTTTATCTTCCATATTTTTTATGCTTTCGTAGACTTAAATTTTCAGTTTTTATTTCTTTCTGTATTTTATTATTTTATTTTGTTTTTGTATTAGGAAGGAGTTCAAGAATCAAGAGTCCAAGGAGTGAACCTATCTACCCAAGCCCAACAACAGCCTAAAATTTACCCGCCCGCCAATGGGCAGAAACTCGCCAACGGGCAGAATTTAATGTTAAGACGACAGCATCTCCCAACAGCTATTGAAACTCTCCAATTCCTTCCATCCACAATCACTTTCACCTCCTTGCTATTTCTTGAATTCTCTTTGATCTTTTAATCTTCCCAATTTTTGGCCTTTTTTTCTTCGTCTTGCAAATAAAATTCAACCGTCTCGCAACCTATCAATGGCCACAACCAACAACCAACCAGCCTTCTAGAGAATTTCGACAGAGGCAGTCGAGCAACATCATCGACGGAAATTTTCCCCGCAACAGTACTGATGCTGCCGCCCAGCTCCCGTTGCCCGGCAGTACTGATGCTACCGCCCAGCTCCCGCCGCTCGGCAATACTGAAGCTGCCAAACAAACCCCAATACCAACAGTACTCCTCCATCATCTCCAGAACCAGCTCCGATTTATGCAATACACCAGGGACCTCCCCACTTCTATCGTGGAAATCCACCTAGAGATGTTCCCTAACAGTGCAGTCTGATTCCCCATATTTCTTGATGAAATACTTACCCGCTATTACACGCCATGGCAACCCAGATCGACACCACGACAATTGTAACTACAACTGCCCAGGGATGCCAAGGTAACGACTACACGTGGTTCGACTAGCAGATACATGTATTCAATAACCACACAAGCAAACATGGCTCGAAGGAAATTCATCATGCAAAGTGACGACCTTTCCGACTAACTCATTTGTATTTTTTTTCTCATGCATTGAGGACAATGCTCCTCTCGAGTTTGAGGGGGAAATAGTCCTTAGTTTTAATTGTCTTATTATGTAAGATGCATTCATCCTAGATTTTGCATATGTAAAAGCTTAAGTTGTTTATCCTTATTTGCATATGTAAGCCCCTTTTTATTTACCCTTGATTTAAATCGAAGTAAAAATTTTCTTTAGACTTGGTTAGTCTTTACCCGCCGCGGCAACTGTCTGCCGTGACATCGACTTTAGCATGACTTTAGAAGTACTTACAGCTTTAATATGATGCTAAACTTAAAAAAACATTTGTAGCTCGAATGATTGAAGGAATTCAACATTGAACCTAGGCTTTATCCAAAAAAATTGATTGATTACGTACTAGAGGTGCCTGAAACTGGCTCTAGTATACTTGCTTGAATTCTTCAAATTTGCTAGAGGAACCTAAAACTTGGCCCTAGTAATCTTGCGAAAAAAGAAAGAAAAAAAAGAAGAAAGAAGAAAAGGAAAGAAAAATTCACTAGAGGTGCACGAAAATGGCTTTACTTAAAAAATGAATGAAAAAGTTACTAAAGTCTAGTTGATCACAAGGAATTCCGGAAAATCATTTGAGTTTACAAAGCATGCACACACTCACTAGCATTATAGTTTGGTTCCGAGTAAGTCTTTTGTCATTCGAAGGGTTGATGATCATACTTGCAAGTGCACGGTGGTTAAGGGTTAACTAAGTTATAAAGTTGTTTTTATGAGATTTAAAGATTTGGTGAATAATTATGAGTTTGCATTGCTTGAGGACAAGCAATAGTTTGAGTTTGGGGGTGTGTTAAGTGTCTAAAAGTCTTATTTTATTTACCCTTTTTACTCATATTATTATTAAACTTAGGCACATTTTAGTTGCATAATTAGGCATTCATGCATATTCTCATAATTTCCTTCACCATAGAGCTTGATTACATATTTTAGTGTATTTTGTGGAAATGGTGCTATTTTGGTGTGTATTCTGGTGTATGCAGGAAAACTACCTCTAAGCCTGCCGCCGCGGTAACCTACCGCCGAGCCTAATGCCCAAACAGACCATGACGAGGCAACAAGGAGGGCAGAGTGAAGGAGCTGAACACTCGATGGACGATGCTGTAGGATCCATTGAAGAGCTGATAAAGAGGAGAAACCCAGGATGATGAGCCATGTCAAACCCTGCAAGTCAACTATTTGCCGCCCAGGCAGTCAACTATTTGCCGCCCAAGTAGTCAACTATTTACCGCCCAGGCAGTCAACTATTTGCCGTTGAGGCAGCAACTTTCAGGAAGGCCAAGAAATGCAATATGGTATGCGATTGAAAGAGCTCATCAAGCTCGATTTTTGAAGACCATTTGCACGTGCATTGGAACCTAGCAGACAAAGAAAAGCCATGGTCAAAGTCAATATGGAAAGAGTCAAACGAGAATCTAGGAAGATTTAATGTTATAATTGTTTTTTTAATGAGTTGTAATTAGATTCTAACTAGGATTCCTGCCCTAAACCGACTTAGACCTAAGCTCCTCTCCTATAAATGTAAACCGACTTGAAGGAGAAAAACACAAATGAGATTAGAGAGAAACTCCTTCTTGTCGAAACCCTAGTGTCGTCCACCATCATGTTCTAAACATTTCCTAGGGCTAAGGGTTGATTGTGTAGTAGTTGTGAGAGTTTGCTTGTATTCCTTTAGGATTTCAGTTTTTGCAATAAAATTCAAGGTTTGTTTACTCTTGATTATTCATTGTCGCAATCTTTATCGTGAGAGAAGAGAGCTTCAATCCATTTGTTCAATATCGGGAGATTTGAACTCACAAAACGAGTAAACACGGTTTTATCCAACCATAGGGTAAAGCTACTTCGGCTTAGGGATAAATTTAGAAGTTCAGCAGCTAAGAGAGGTTTCATAATCGGTTGGTGTTCACCCTTAGATTCATGCCGGGAGGTATCATCCAAGACGTGTTCGCCAATAGTACTTCAAGCTTCGGGAGAAGAAGGAGTTATAGGGAGCCTTGTCGAACCTTGAATCATCATTTAACTGCCCAGACAGTCACTTGGTCTCTACCGAGGCATAGTTGTGGGCGGCTGTTGAAAGTTGTTAAGTTGATCTGCAAAACTGTACTGAGACAGTACATCCAATCTCCACACTACAAAGCATCCAATACCGGCCCATTCTCTCACTCTGATATCTCAATTTACTTTACTTGCTTTAGTTTTAGTTTTAATCCAAACAATTCTCGTTAATTGTGTTTTCACTTTTACTTGTGCAGAAAAGTGAATCCTAAAGGTTGTCACAATCTCTGTGGAGACGATATCTTAAATACTATAACTTGGCACCGTGTACACTTGCACGCTAATTGCGCATCACTTTTGCACGCAACACCAAATGCACAAAAGTGAATATAAAAAGCCTTGCAATTTAGCTACATCTTTTTGCGATCATCCGCACTCCATTCCGCCTTACTTCGTTGTGGCACGAACGAACCATCCTCACTATGTCCCAAAGCTTGTAA
This sequence comes from Hibiscus trionum, assembly GCA_030270665.1. NCBI lineage: Eukaryota > Viridiplantae > Streptophyta > Magnoliopsida > Malvales > Malvaceae > Hibiscus > Hibiscus trionum. Next base: position 76,577,191 of record BSYR01000010.1, on the reverse strand, counting down.
TCTTTGGCTTTGATGAAGAACATCATTCTAGTCTTCCAATAGGCATAGTTAGTTCCGTCAAAGAAATGTGGTCTGTCGATGGATTGCGTCATTTTGCCGATTGATATTATTGTTGGTCGAGCTAGCCTGATCGCCTCAATGGGATGTTAATCCCCTTTTGATTGAGCCTCGCTCTGATACCAGTTGTTAGGCTCGATGATCACTTTCAACCGATTCTTGACAAGTAATGGAGAAGATAGATTTTTGGGTGATTGATTTGTGGAAGCCGAAAATTGAATGACACGATGAATTTATAGTGGTTCGTGCTTCGATCAAGCCCCTACATCCATTACCTTAGCTCCCAGTAAGAATTTTACACAAATTCACTAAGAATTTCTTCCTATTTTCTAGGCTTAGGAGGCAACTCTTACCCACTCAAAGCTTTCTAACCCAAAGCTTGAGTAAACCCTCTTTACAAAGAAAAATTATAAGCAAACAAGAAATCCCTCTAATAGGTTAGTGTTTGCACTCTTAAGCTCACTCACCCAAACCTAAACACTTGAGCAAATATGACAATTTAGACTCACAAGTGTTGTCAATACAAAGGATGTACAATACAACACAAAGACAAATTTTTCATCATATTGTTGTTAACATTTGAAGCATTAGTTTTCCGTAGATGCTTGGAGGTCCCCTTTTATACTCCCAACTGCGTTTGTAGCCGTTTGAGACCGTTGGGATTGAATTGGAGCTGTTGGAGCCTTTATTTTGCCGCAATAAATGCAATTCTGGTGATGTCCGTTTCGATACACGGGTAGCTGTATCGAAACGTCCTTCTTCAAGAAGTCGGCTCCGGCGACCAGAGTAGTGAAGAAACCTCACTGTTTCAGTCTAAAAATCGTTGCTCTCAGAGAAATCAAGAAGTACTAGAAGAGCACTAAGCTCCTGATCCGAAAGCTTCCGTTCCAGAGGCTGGTTTGGGAAATCGCTCAAGATTTCAAGACTGATTTGAGGTTCGAAAGCAGCGTTGTCGCTGCTATTCAAGAAGCTGCCAAGTCTTATCTCGCCAGACTGCTTGAGGATACTAACTTGTGTGCTATTCATGCTAAGAGGGTTACGATTATGCCCAAAAATATCCAGCTTGCCGGGAGAATTAGATGTGAGAAGCTTAGATCTCCTTTGTTTGGTAGTTGTTTTATGTCTAGAATTAGAGATCGACGCTTTTTCCCTCCATTTTGTTGTATTTGCTTTTTCTACAAATAGTTTATGTAAATTCATCGAATTTTATTGGATTTATAGTCTTGTGTTGTTGCCATGATGTTTGATTAATGAAACTAGAATAGTTTCTTCAAAAATCCACCCAAAGTCAAATATTTAAGATGTGATAAATTGTTTTTAAAGATGAAGGTTTGGAACTTTGGATTGAGGTTATTTAAATATTGAAATTTGAGATGAGAGTTGGGTGATTAGGGTTTATTAAATCTGCAGAAAATTTGGGTTTTAAATTTACTTTTTCCATTGTTAGAGGAAGAAGAAAGATGATGAAAAAATTTGAGTTTTACTTGTTAGAGGAAGAAGAAAGAGGACGAGAAAAATTTGAGTTTTACACAAATATTTAAGATGATAATTTAATTGATAGAATTTGGATTAAATTGATAAAATATATAAATTTTGGAACTAAAATCATTATTATATGATTTAAAAATAAAGATTAAGAAATATAATATAAATAGAAAATAATTTAATTAAAATTTTATTTTAAATAATTATTAATTGTATGTTAAATCTTAAAATTTTTAATTTTTAATAATTAATTTAATAGTGTCTAACGGTATTTAACATTATTAATATTCAGCAGTGTTCGACGCTCATTGTAGAATTTTCCTAATAATAATATCAAGAAAAAGTAGAAGAGTATAATCACCTACATAATTACATAAATTATCACTTCTCCTTTAAGGAAGAATTCTAATTGTACTCAAATTCATAAATTACGATAGTTATCTAAAGAGATTAAATTGTATAATTACACGTGTCGTGACAAAAAAAAAGAGATGCTAAAATTGATTTGTAACTAAATAAGTTTAAGCTGCCAAATGTTATTTGGCAAAATAATGATGTCAATAGTTGTTTTAATAATAATACTCCGTTCTTTTCAACTTAATCAGAAATATAATGATAAAAGCTTTAATATAAAATTTTGAGCTTACATTATTTTCAGATTTAATAATAATTTTAAATATATATTTGATGCATTAATCAGGGTCGGCTGATAGGAGAGTATGGTGAGCGACCGCTTAGGGCCTCCAATCAGTTTAAAGCCCCTAAAAATAATTATTCTTATTTTTTAAAATTATTTTTAATTTTTTAATAAATTAATTAATCTAACAATAAAAAAATAATTGCCAACAATCAATTGGTCTAGTGAGATGAGACACTAGAGCCCTTAAGCAAGGTCAGAGGGTGAAATCATGACGTTGTGAATGGAGCAAATTGTGTTGAGAGGGTCGCCCTCATAATGACCTCTAGAATATCCGATCCATACTGGTAAAATATTAATATAATTGTTCAAACTTCAAAGTATTGAAATGTGCTTTCATTCTATAAAAAATCATTTTTTGAATTTTCGAACAGGATTCCAAAAATATCCAAAAACGGCTATGTGATTAATAAATACTTATGCTTATCATAAGAAAACGCTAAAATTGATTTGTAGCTAAATAAGTATTTGTTTGAAAATTAGTTGGCTTTTATAAATAAAATACATTGAACAAGTCCTATTTGATTTGAGCTCATCGTAACATTGAAAATTATCGTGCATTTCTTCCATTGTATTATAATTCATATGTCGGCTAGTCAATATTTAGTGAATATTTATATTATTAATTATTATTTTTTGAGTTTAAGGTCAAGTGGTACAAATTCAATTTAAATATTGAAAAAAAGTCATTCAATTTTAGTGAACATGAAGACTAGAAAATATATAAATATTATTGAATATAAAATTTTATATTTACATTTATTGTGAACCGAACTCATAGTATAATGACATGTTTGTTGTTAAAAATGAAATTTTGATCTTTAATCTAACCTTAGACAATTCATTCTCACTCCTTATAAATATATATATTATTTATTTATTGTCAATAATTTTTAGACTATCTTATTAAAAAAAATTCAGTTGACATATTTTTCTCTTTTTAAATCGTAAGTTTTAGACTTATTAAGAGCAAATTTTTCATTCTCCTACCCTAGGCGGTAACTGTTCAAAATATTTATGTACTGATTTAGTAAAATTTTAAAAATAATCATAAAAAAATCAGTTTTTAATTAAATCCGATTTATTCAACGGTGAGTGATTATTTGCGGAACCTTTTTTAATATGGTGGCCAGCTACGTTATTGCTCGTTACATGGCACTCTGAAAGCCGTCCAATTCAAGCCCAACTGCGTTTTGCCACCGCACACCAACCCATGCTTGCTTTACCGCAGATGTTCGTTCCACTCCCACTCAAGTCTCAACGACTTGACGATTGCATCAACGGCAGCCGCATGACGACATGCACCGCCATACAAAACTGTTATAAAATTGTTAAACTTTTTTGTAATCACTTAAGGTGTATTATTAATAATATGATGCAACATAAATCATAATTTGATGATAAAATATAAATGTTTAAACTCTAGGAGACCAGTTTAGAATGAAAATAATAGTTTGGGGATGGAACTAAATATTTAAAAGTTTGAGTAATTTAAAATGTGAGTTGTAGTTTGGGATTAAATTAGAACATTTAAAAGATGAATGATTAATTTAGAATGAGAGTCATGATTGGGGACGTGGCGCAACTAACTTATAATAATTATCCAATATATCACTATTCACATATGTACAGTCATGCTTTGCACGAACTAACTTGCCTCACTGGTTAAGGGAACATTTGTTGTTCCTAGAGGTCACGGGTTCAAGCACCAACAGCTGCAGTAGGGTGATTGAGCATGTATTGTTAAATGGTTGAGAGTATATTTAGAACATATACTATTTGTAATCACCTTAGCTTTCAAAAAATAAAATAACACTCCAATTTAGTTGTTGAATGGCTTTCGAATAATGTTGCAAGAACCGGTAGATAGGGATGGGTGTTAGATCGAGCCGAGTCAAGTTTAAAAAAATAATATAGCGATACACATATATATTTCTTCATGTTTTTCACATGTGTTATACATAAATCAGACATAATTGAAATATTTGACCCAAACTTAAAAACAATCCATTAATAACTAAAAAATTTGAGTTATTCAAACTCACGTTGTATAACTCAACCTTTATTAGAATTTATTTTAATCGAGTTTTGTTCAACTCTAAGAACCAGATTAATTGTCAAACTAGTCAAACTAATGATTTTTGGTTCAATCTATTCAACTAGGTGAATTGTTGGTTCACTAATATCTAAATAAAACCATTGTGAATGAAGCAATATGTGTTAAGAGATTCCCTCTCATAAATATTTGATTTCAAATTAATAGATCAGTAAAACGAATACATTAATAGATAAATATCATGTTGTTTGGCCTTTAAAGTTGGAGGAAGATTGATTGGTGAAAACGACCTTAGATATTTTGGTTTGAAACTTGCGAGAGGATGCAACGGCGAGCTGGCGATCTGTCGACAGTCGATATCTTGATGGTGTGCATCCCGTGAGGCGGTGGTTCTAACTTCTAAGAAACCCTACATAAATGCTTATGACCTAATCCAAACACGGCTGAGCTTTTGACTGCCACTTTCCTCCAATTTGCCAAAGTAATAATAATAATAATTTCCTAAAAAAACAGCTCGATCTTATCTCATCAGAGATTATTATTACCTACGACCAGAGAAAACGCACCTTCTTTTTAACACATGGTTTATCGCTTCGAAAAATTATTAATTTTTTTTTTTCATTACGTCATTCGTGATCATAGTTAATAAGATTCATGGATCTCTTCACTTTTTCTTTTACATATAAATAAGAAGTGGTTACTTGATAATTACTTTGAGATGAATAGATTTTATTCGTTAGAAGTATAGATAATGTACTGAGTCGAGTTCATCTAATAAATTTTTTGTAATTTTTACACTTATATTATACTTGTATTCGTAAATAGTTTTACGCACACAAATAATTATAATTATTAAAAATAAATAGATGTATTTATAAATTCGGAAAGAATTCGATACAGAAAAAATTTTGAATTATTAATTATATACATTAATTGTTAAGTCAAATAATGAGTTCGATGTTGCTTTAAACATTATATTGCTTCTAAAACTTATAGATAATGAAAATCCTAAAAACCTATGTTTAAAAATCTAACAAGACATAATTCTAAATATAATCGAGATCTATATAACTATCTGATATATCATATATGATTTTATAATACTATTTTTTTATATTTTTTATTAATTTTTTGACAGTGTATTTTTTTATCCAAAGAAGAGAATTTCATTATCAAACAAAATTACAAGTACATTAGAAAACTTGAGGGGAGCGGGGCCCCCAAGAGGTTTGGACCTGTAGTTCCCTAGCAAGATTAGCAAGCCGGCCAGCTACTTGATTACAAGACCTAGGGACAAAAGAAAAGGAACAAGAAGCGATAGATTTGGTTTTGTTCCTGATATCCTCTTCGACAGTCGAAGACAACCAATTAGAAAAGTATCCCGGTCGAAGTTCATTAACAACAGTTTGACAATCAGTTTCAATAATGATATGATCCAGATTATTCAAAGAGGCTAAAGATAAGCCATGTCTGATAGCCAAGGCTTCAGCCGTCGCTGCAGACGGAGCAAGCAAAGGTGCTGAGATTCCTTGTACAACGGATCCTGAGCTATCCTGTGCAATGGATGCCACCGTAACCTTTTCAGTGAGGCAGTCAAAAGCAGCATCGCAATTGATTTTGAAAGTTCTTGAAGGAGGAGGATCCCAGTGTATCGAATCATTGTTTCGGGGAGAGTTTTCCTTTGAATGAGTTAAGGATTCCCTAAAAAATTCCTGGAAAGCACGTTCAGCACGCTTCCAAACCTTCCAATGAAGATCCTTTATGTTTTCAAAAACAAACGCATTGCGCGATTTCCAAATTACCCAAAACAAGAAAAAAGCAATGAGGGCATATCCTTCTTCGAAAATTCCCAGACTTCTAAAATCATTAATTTTCACCCACCATTTCGAAAAGCCTGGGAATCCGGACAAAGATGGAGAATAGTTGAAACCTGATGCTTTCCAAACCGCTTGTGCAAAGGGGCAGAAGAATAGAAGGTGTTCAATGGTCTCCTCCTCATTCCCACATCGTGGACAACATTCCGAGTCCTGGAATTTTCCATGGAAATGAGCCGCTAGGATCCCTTTGGTAGGAATAATGTTATGACAAAGCCTCCAAAGAAAAGATTGGATCTTTGACGACACTTTCAAGCCCCAAATGAATCTTCAGAAGGTTTTGTTTGTGCTAGGTTCCTCGCTTGTGGAGGGATCAGAAGACGTTTCAAGTTTGTCCTCGATGAACCGATAGCCTGTTTTAACAGAATAGTCTTCGTTCTTTGTCCCTGCCCAAACGAGAGAGTCTTTGATTTCCGGACCCCAGTCGAAATAGTCATAATCGCTTCAGCTTCAACTTCCGAGAAAAACAAATCGAGCTTTGATTGGTTCTAGGATCTTTGATCGGGGTTCAGGAGGCTACTAACGGGTGTACCAAGACCATGAGGAGGTGGTTGTGATAGGATTCAGAATTTGGGAAGTTTAGGAACACATTTGTCCTTCCAAGTAGAGATGCTTCTTCCGTTTCCTACCCTCCATAGAGATTATTCTTTGATTACTTCTATCCCCTCTCGAATACCTGTCCAGGCCCACGAAGGATTGTTGCACTTTGGGGCTTCAAATATGTTTCCATTTGGGTAGTAAATTCCCCAAAAAGTTCAAGCCAAGAAAGATTTCAGGTTCTTCAGAACTTTCCACGCTATTTTAGCAATAAGAGCTTTGTTGAAAGATATGAGATTTCTGAAGCCTAGCCCGCCTTGATCCTTAGGCCTACAAAGGTTCCGCTAGTTAAGACAATGGATGCTCTTCTCCTTAAAACCACAATTGTTCCACCAGAATTTAGCCACTAGTAAACTGAGATCATCATAAAAAGTGACAGGAATGAGAGAACATCGCATCACATAAGTAGGAATAGCCTGGGTGAC